>JASFAX010000038.1:5429896-6787371 GCA_030737875.1 Allium sativum | reverse complement strand
GGAATCAAGGGAAACGGGCTATGCCATTGCGTTCGTCTCGGAAAAATACGCGAAATAGAGTCCGAGTTTTCGAAAATCGGAGTCCGTATGACCAAGATATGGCCTCGCGAAGTTTCACGAAAATTCCCAAATTAAGTATACTTAATTAAGTGAAATGGGTTGTGTAGATATATATATATATATATATATATATATATTGATATATATATATATATATAATGAAAATTTAATAAATAAATATGCAAAAATGCTCAAAACAGCGAATTGGGAGAGGGGAATAACCGAACCGGCCGATTTTTGAAGTCGACCCGAGCCCGCTGGGTCGACTAGGGGTTAATCCAGGGTGTTTGGCTGTCAACCCGTGGGCCGATTCGCTCAAGTGCAGATTTTGCATTTGAATGGTTCTCATGGTCCATCTTTAATCTAAAGGCCCTAGATGGTTCCTACACTTGACTTCTTCCCAAGACATGCTTTGATGGCTTGGATTGAATCTAGGGTTAATCCTATGGCCTAAAACACTTGCCTAATCTATAAATAAGACCCTAACCTACCCTAATTCATTCATAATTAAACCTAGTGACTAAACTATGGCAAAATGCTAGCTCTCATGGCCTCCACTAATTTTATGAAGAGGGTTGCATGCTAATCACTCTCTAATCAACTTCTAATCCCTTCTTAGCATCTTAATCTTCTTCATTTGGTGTTCAAAGTTGCTAGTTGTGAGTTTCTATCACTTTGATGATCTTTTGGTAAACTAATTAGATGAGATGTGATGAGATTTATGGTTTTGTATGTGGGTTAATGAGCTTTGAATCATATGATATGATGTTAGCATTAATCTTATGTTTATGCATGTTGAGTATGTAAGCTTATGCAAGTTTAATATGATGTATGTTATGTTTGCATGATGCTAAATATGCAAGTTGTGGGCTATGTAATCATATGCATGTTATGCAAGTTCATGGTAATATGCTATGCAAGTTACATGTATGTAAATATGCAAGTTACATGTTTGTTAATATGCAAGTTACATGTATGTAAATATGCAAGTTACATGTTTGTTAATATGCAAGTTACATGTTTGTTAATATGCAAGTTACATGTATGTAAATATGCAAGTTACATGTTTGTTAATATGCAAGTTACATGTTTGTTAATATGCAAGTTACATGTATGTAAATATGCAAGTTACATGTTTCTTTATATGCAAGTTACATGTTTGTTAATATGCGAGTTACATGTATGTAAATATGCAAGTTACATGTTTATTAATATGCAAGTTCATGATGACACATTATGCAAGTCTATAAGCTAATATGCAAGTTTGTTATGCAAAATGAATATGTAAGTTATGTGACATATTATATGCAAGTTATGTGACATGTTATGCAAGTTCATATGCAAGTTATGTGTTTGTTAATATGCAAGATGGCACCTTTGAAACATGTTCATTCATATGCAAGTTGACACCTTTTATATGTGTTATATCATGAACGAAATTACGTGGGAACGATGGGGTAATTAAATGCATAAGTTAATAAGATTGTGTGAAATTAATATAATTATGCATAACACAAAATAAATAAACATAGTATGGGAATTTGCCTATTTGGTTAGGTGTACCCATACTATGTGTTGGGAATTTACCTATTGAGTTAGGTCTACCCCATGGGAATTTACCTATTAAGTTAGGTCTACCCATGTTAAGAAAACTTGATTAATTAGGGATAATTAATATAAAATTATGAGGGTGATTAATTAGGTGTAATTAATTGACTAAGACACGAGGTTGGACTCAGTTGTAGCGTAAAACTGCCCGGACCCAACCGGCTTAACCAGTTGCTACAAATGTTAGCCCAATGTGAGAGGTCTTAGGCACAAACTAAATACGTAATTAATGTAAAGACACGAGGTTAGACTCTGTTATGACATAAGGCTGCCCGGACCCAACCGGCTTAACCAGCGGTCATAAAAGACAGTCTAATGTGAGAGGTCTTTACAAAGGTTACGTTCTTAATTAATTAATTAAGAAACACTTAACCACATTAGCATGTAGAGGGACATGAGGGGTTAAGTGGGTGCCTCGGGTGGCATGAGAAAATCTAGTGGTTGCCTTGGGTGGCAATAGAAAATACGATTAGAATACTTAACCAAAATGGAACATGTAATTAAAACATGATTAAAGGGTTAAGTGGGATATACTAGAAAAAGGGACAAGCTTAGGTGGGTAGCTTGTGGAGGCCCATTTCAACCAGTAACCCATACGTATCTTTGTGGGCTCGACCCATGTCGAGGACGGGACACGCATACTGGGCTTGACTGTAAGAGGCAAACGGGTTAGCGGTGGCAACGCAAGTCCAACGGGCTTCATATGCGTGAGTGGGCCCGGGCTGGTAGGTAAGCCGTTGTTGCATCGAGTAGATATAAGCCGTGCACCTTTAGTTTCATCAGGTTGCCACATTGGGGAATGATACATCCCACGGTGGGGCCAGCACGGGTATCTACGTTAGGGAGCCGATCGAATGGGAAGTAGTGTGTACACCTAGTGGATTGTAGGGCCCCGTGGCGCCTACTTGGTCACCTAGGGGTACGCAAGTACTAATTAGTAAATTTTATAAGTCCTTGGGTGGGATCAACCTTTAAGTTAGGAACGACTGGTGTGGTGCAGTTTAGTAATTTACCTTAGGGAGGGTAGATGCGTCTTTATCCTTTATCTTCGTTTAGTTGACTGCTTAGGGTAGCCATTCACCCCTATATGTTACCGTATATCAGGTTATGTCTTCTCTGGTTACTTTAACGATTGTATTGTTAAAGTTATAGGACTCGCTCAGACTTATGTCTGACCCTGTTGTTTTTATCTTTTTCCCAACCCTCAGGTCCTACGGTGGATCCTAGCAGTAGTGGAGCTTGATCGGATTGCTGTTCCAGTCTTTAGGAGCTTGGATAGATGTAAAGCTCCAGTTATCCAGTTATCTTTTCTTTTGTTTGGCTATTGTATGAGAGTGGGATTATGTACTTCTTTATTTTGATGGATATTGTACTTGACCTTTATTGTGGTTTTATGATGTAACCAGACATGTTTTACTTCCGCTGTTATGAGATGATGTTTTAAAAATTCAAGTACTATTTATATCTGTCTTGTTGTAATTTTTCTGTTCTATATTCACTAAAATACTCCACCGATGCTATGGCATTCCCTTAGTGAGTGATCATAGCGGGAGTGGGGTGTTACACGTGGTATCAGAGCTTAAGGTTACCAGAACAGATAAATTTTTTGAGAAAAACTATTTTCTAAGAGTATTTTCGAAGAAAGTATTTTCAAAAGCATGTCTTCTAAGAGAAAAAGTTTTTGAAAAAGAAAAGCATAATCCCCAATAGCCATATCTTTATCTTTCGGAATCTCCTTTTTGAATCTTTCCTCTTTCGTTTCAGCATGGCTGAAGATCTTAACATCCCGGAGGGTTTAGTTATACCACTATGGTATAGGAGGTTGCAAGAGGCTAGGGCCGCGGCTGCGGGTCCGGCCAATGCTACTACACCAGAGACAACCGCTCCTCCTCCTCAGCCTAGAGTGGATAATTTTGCTAAGGTTTGCAAGGAGTTCAAGGCTATAGGAGGAAAACCTTTTCTTGGTTCAGAGACTTTCGTAGAGGCTAGAGATTGGCTTAAGGAAGTGGAAGAGTTGCTAGATATCTTTGAAGTGGAAGAGGGAAAGAAAGTCAAGTTGGCGGCTTGGTTAATGAAGGGAGAGGCCTCATTCTGGTGGGAGGTCACTAATGGAGAACGCCCTGTTGACTCTTGGGCAGATTTTAAGCAAAGGTTTGGGGCTAAGTTTCTCTCAAGGGCGGAAGAGAATCTGTTTATGGAGAAGTTCTTGAATTTGAAGCAAGGGAATCTCACGGTGAAAGAATATGTCAACAAATTCAATCAATTAGCAAGGTTTGGCATAGAGTTGGTAAATACACCGGAGAAGAAGGCTTTGAGGTTCGTTAGAGGCTTGAACGAACCATTGCAAGGAATAGCTATGACTCACATTCCTATGGGGGCCACTTTTGAGAAGCTTGTCTACATGGCACTTATGCATGAGGATGATAAGAATTCTAAGGCACCAGAGAAAAAGGGGGATCAGAAGAAACCACAACAGCAACAACAAGGCAAGGGCGGAAAAGGCAATGGTGACAAAAAGAAGACGAAGAAGAAGTGCTTCAATTGTGGAACACCAGGACACCTTAGTAAGGATTGTCGCAAAAAGAAGAAGACCGGTTGCTTTCATTGTGGTGAAGCAGGGCATCTTGTGAAAAACTGCCCAAAGAAGGGGCAGAAGACGGGGTCTACCTCAGGAGGCCAGGTGCAAGCTCTTATAGCACCACCTCAGTCAGGGGGGCAAGTTCAGGTTCTCTCAGTTCCACCGATTCAGCAGAGAGGTAGAACTATTTCCGTTGAAAGTCTGGTTTTTCTGTTTGATCATCCAGTTCGTACTTTGTTTGACTCTGGCGCATCGCATTCTTTTATCTCATCATCGTTAGTTGAGTCACTGCACTTAGACACCAGTCTAGTTGATGATCCCTTGGTTGTCTCAAACCCAATTGGGGGCTCCATATATCTGTCTATGATATGTTTGGGTTTGAAGATTTCTATACTTAGCGTTGAGTTTAGATGTGATGCTTTTGTATTGGGCTTCACGGGCTATGGGTTGATCTTGGGCATGGACTGGTTATCCAGTAATGGTGCCGTTCTTGATTGCGAAAGGAGAGTTGTCAGGCTCATGACCCGCTTGGGTAACACTCTCGAGATCTCTTGCAATCCCATGGAATCTGTTTTGCTAAGTTATCTTGAATCGCTCGATGCTTCGGTCGAGAGTTTGTGTTCTGTCAGAGTAGTCCGGGAATATCCGGATGTGTTTGAAGAAGTAAAGGGTTTGCCTCCGAAGCGGGAGATAGATTTCCGAATTTATTTGGTGGATAATGCCAAACCAGTGTCTTTGCCAGTACGCCACATGGCTCCTCGTGAGAGAAGAGAACTTCATAAGCAAGTAGGGGAGTTGCTTGAGAAGGGGTTCATAAGGCGAAGTATATCGGAGTGGGGAGCTCCAGTAGTGTTTGCCACGAAGGCGGATGGGTCCCTCAGACTTTGTGTGGATTATAGAGAACTTAATAAGCTCACGAAGAAGAATAGACACCCATTACCGAGGATAGATGATCTCTTTGATCAGTTGGTTGGCGCGTCAGTATTTTCGCAGATGGACTTAGCTACAGGGTTTCATCAGTTAAGAGTGGCGGAGGACAGTATAGAGAAGACTGCTTTCCGGACTCCGGATGGTTTTTATGAGTGGCTAGTGATGCCATTTGGGTTGACAAACGCCCCCGCATACTTTGTTGATCTCATGAGTAGAGTGTTCAGAGAGTATCTGAATAAGTTTGTAGTAGTTTTTGTGGATGACATCTTGGTCTTTTCCAAGAATGAAGAAGAGCATGCCTTACATCTCAAGGAAGTGTTGGAGACTCTTCGAGCGCATAGTCTTAAAGCTAAATTCTCTAAATGCCATTTTTGGAGAAGAGAAGTGCGATTCTTAGGGCATGTGGTCTCTAAGGAAGGGATAGCTGTGGATCCCGCAAAGATAGTATCTATCCAGGATTGGAAAGTTCCTAGAAATGCTACCGAGGTAAGAAGTTTCTTGGGGTTGGCAGGATATTATAGGAAGTTCATCAAAGACTTCGCGAAGATATCAGCCCCATTAACCCGCTTGACGAAAAAGAATCTGGTTTTCTCGTGGGATGTAGATTGTGATGATGCTTTCCGACGGTTAAAGAGAGCTTTGACCACCGCTCCAGTTTTAGTGCTCCCGGATGGGAGTAAGCCGTTTGTTGTTTATACCGATGCTTGTGGAACAGGATTAGGCGCAGTCTTGATGCAGGAGGGAAGGGTAATAGCCTATGGAGGGAGACAATTGAGAGTGCATGAGAAGAATTACCCTACCCATGATCTAGAGTTGGCCGCGATTGTTTTCGCACTTAAGTCTTGGCGCCATTATCTTCTTGGTGAGAGATTCGAGTTGTTCACCGACCATAAATCATTGAAGTACTTATTCTCTCAGAAGGATTTAAACTTAAGACAGCAAAGGTGGATGGAGTTCTTAGCATCCTATGATTTCGAGATAGCGTATACCCCTGGTAAGGGTAACGTGGTGGCAGACGCCTTAAGTAGAAAAAGGCTATCTTTGAGTCCATTGTTCGTGGAACGACGAAGCTTGGAGTTTCTTTCTTTGTTTGACTTCAGACCTTCTGTTGATTTTGTACCTGGTTTGTTGGCATCCTTGGAGGTTAGACCTACTCTTTTGAGACGGATTGGCGAGGCTCAGCGAGACGACCCACAGTTGGTTGTGTTGGTAGAGAAGCTTATAAGAGGGGAGTCGTCCAGCCATTTGGGTAGATACACCATAGATGATAAGGGATGGTTGCATAGAGACGGTAGACTTTGTGTACCGCAAGATGAGGGTTTGAAGAAGGCTATTTTGGATGATGCACATCGTTCAAGAATGACTATTCATCCCGGTGGAGACAAAATGTACCAAGACATGAAGAGAGTTTTCTTCTGGGCCGGTATGAAGAAAGATGTGGCCGAGTATGTGGCTAGATGCTTAGTGTGCCAACAAGTTAAAGTGGAGCAAAGGAAACCCGGTGGGTTGCTACACCCATTGGAAGTTCCACAGTGGAAGTGGGATAGTGTCTCGATGGATTTCATCGACGGGTTACCGAGATCGAGGAAGGGCAATACGGGAATTTGGGTTGTGGTAGACAGACTTACCAAGAGTGCCCATTTTATACCCGTAAAGAGTAAGAGGACCGCTCCATGGCTTGCTTCAGTCAATGTTAGAGAGATTGTTAGATTGCATGGCGTACCATCCAGCATTGTGAGTGATCGAGATCCTATTCTCACTAGTGAGTTTTGGAGAAGTTTGCAAGAGGCGGTAGGGACTCAGTTGTGTTTGAGCACCGCATATCATCCTCAGACGGACGGTCAGACTGAGAGGGTGAACCGTATCTTAGAAGATCTTTTGAGGCTTTGTATCTTGGATTTTGGAGGTACATGGGAAGAACATCTTCCTTTGGTGGAGTTCGCATATAATAACAGCTTTCAGTCCAGTATTGGTATGGCTCCTTTCGAAGCTCTTTATGGAAGGCCTTGTCGATCTCCTACATGTTGGTGGGAATCTACGGATAAGATCTTGCTTGGGCCGGATATGGTTAGAGAGACTTCAGAGAAGATTGATTTAATTCGAAAAAGGATGAAAGCAGCGCAAGATAGACAGAAATCTTATGCGGATCGGAGAAGGACGGAACTTGAGTTTGAGGTTGGGGATATGGTTTTTGTCAAAGTATCTCCATTGAGAAATGTGGTTCGCTTTGGGTCCGTTGGGAAGTTAGCACCGAGATTTGTTGGGCCATTTCCTATTAAGGAAAGGATTGGACGGATGGCATATAGGGTGGAGTTGCCCGACAGACTTAGTGGTGTTCATGATGTATTCCATGTATCACATTTGAGGAAGTGCTTACATGAGACCGCGGAGGTGGTAGAGCCGAGCTTGCTTAGAGATGTAGAGGTAGAGCGTGATGCGACGATTCGACGAGCTCCTACTCGCATCCTTGGGTCAGAAACTAGGAAGTTGAGGAACAGAGAAGTTCAGCTAGTTAAAGTGCAATGGGGAGATGACGAAAGCAATGCTACTTGGGAGACGGAAGCAAAGATGCGTTCTTTGTATCCATTTCTTTTTGAGAGTATGTCTTTTAACTTCTCCTTTATTGCTTGTCTAGTACTTATCTTATCTTTAGTATATCCTCTCGCTAATACCTATGACCTTTAGATAGGGTAAAACCTATGGTTGAAACATGTGTTTGAAACATGTTATGGTTGATGGATGCATATGGATGCAATTGTTTGCTAGTGGTTGCTCGTGGATGCATATACACACACATTAGGCACTAGATCGGCTCAGTCACTTCATGTTGCATATTGCATAAATGGATGTGGTAGTTAGATTGATGGATGTATCATGGCTGTGTTATCATATGGATGATGCATTTTTGTGTATGGTTGTGCACGCATGTAGAAATTTGTATGTGTCAATAGGGTTTCGCATACATATTGGATGCATGGCACTATCATGGTTTGCATTAAGGAGGTTTACTGTATCAGTAACCGCCTGATTTTCGCATTAGGTAAGTACATATACACACACTTTTGCATATATCCATCCAGCATTTAGAATCTTGTAAGGACAATGATTGCTCGTGGATGATGCTTTGAGTAGATGGATGATTGGATGGTAGGATACGTTCTTCCTAACTTGAAGATTTCGGGGACGAAATCCTTTAAGGAGGGGAGAATGTAACAACCCGTATTTTCAATAACCTGTAATAACATAAATCGAGGCAGAATTTAATTCTAAAATGGGAATCAAGGGAAACGGGCTATGCCATTGCGTTCGTCTCGGAAAAATACGCGAAATAGAGTCCGAGTTTTCGAAAATCGGAGTCCGTATGACCAAGATATGGCCTCGCGAAGTTTCACGAAAATTCCCAAATTAAAGTATACTTAATTAAGTGAAATGGGTTGTGTAGATATATATATATATATATATATATATATTGATATATATATATATATATAATTGAAAATTTAATAAATAAATATGCAAAAATGCTCAAAACAGCGAATTGGGAGAGGGGAATAACCGAACCGGCCGATTTTTGAAGTCGACCCGAGCCCGCTGGGTCGACTAGGGGTTAATCCAGGGTGTTTGGCTGTCAACCCGTGGGCCGATTCGCTCAAGTGCAGATTTTGCATTTGAATGGTTCTCATGGTCCATCTTTAATCTAAAGGCCCTAGATGGTTCCTACACTTGACTTCTTCCCCAAGACATGCTTTGATGGCTTGGATTGAATCTAGGGTTAATCCTATGGCCTAAAACACTTGCCTAATCTATAAATAAGACCCTAACCTACCCTAATTCATTCATAATTAAACCTAGTGACTAAACTATGGCAAAATGCTAGCTCTCATGGCCTCCACTAATTTTATGAAGAGGGTTGCATGCTAATCACTCTCTAATCAACTTCTAATCCCTTCTTAGCATCTTAATCTTCTTCATTTGGTGTTCAAAGTTGCTAGTTGTGAGTTTCTATCACTTTGATGATCTTTTGGTAAACTAATTAGATGAGATGTGATGAGATTTATGGTTTTGTATGTGGGTTGATGAGCTTTGAATCATATGATATGATGTTAGCATTAATCTTATGTTTATGCATGTTGAGTATGTAAGCTTATGCAAGTTTAATATGATGTATGTTATGTTTGCATGATGCTAAATATGCAAGTTGTGGGCTATGTAATCATATGCATGTTATGCAAGTTCATGGTAATATGCTATGCAAGTTACATGTATGTAAATATGCAAGTTACATGTTTGTTAATATGCAAGTTACATGTATGTAAATATGCAAGTTACATGTTTGTTAATATGCAAGTTACATGTTTGTTAATATGCAAGTTACATGTATGTAAATATGCAAGTTACATGTTTGTTAATATGCAAGTTACATGTTTGTTAATATGCAAGTTACATGTATGTAAATATGCAAGTTACATGTTTCTTTATATGCAAGTTACATGTTTGTTAATATGCGAGTTACATGTATGTAAATATGCAAGTTACATGTTTATTAATATGCAAGTTCATGATGACACATTATGCAAGTCTATAAGCTAATATGCAAGTTTGTTATGCAAAATGAATATGTAAGTTATGTGACATATTATATGCAAGTTATGTGACATGTTATGCAAGTTCATATGCAAGTTATGTGTTTGTTAATATGCAAGATGGCACCTTTGAAACATGTTCATTCATATGCAAGTTGACACCTTTTATATGTGTTATATCATGAACGAAATTACGTGGGAACGATGGGGTAATTAAATGCATAAGTTAATAAGATTGTGTGAAATTAATATAATTATGCATAACACAAAATAAATAAACATAGTATGGGAATTTGCCTATTTGGTTAGGTGTACCCATACTATGTGTTGGGAATTTACCTATTGAGTTAGGTCTACCCCATGGGAATTTACCTATTAAGTTAGGTCTACCCATGTTAAGAAAACTTGATTAATTAGGGATAATTAATATAAAATTATGAGGGTGATTAATTAGGTGTAATTAATTGACTAAGACACGAGGTTGGACTCAGTTGTAGCGTAAAACTGCCCGGACCCAACCGGCTTAACCAGTTGCTACAAATGTTAGCCCAATGTGAGAGGTCTTAGGCACAAACTAAATACGTAATTAATGTAAAGACACGAGGTTAGACTCTGTTATGACATAAGGCTGCCCGGACCCAACCGGCTTAACCAGCGGTCATAAAAGACAGTCTAATGTGAGAGGTCTTTACAAAGGTTACGTTCTTAATTAATTAATTAAGAAACACTTAACCACATTAGCATGTAGAGGGACATGAGGGGTTAAGTGGGTGCCTCGGGTGGCATGAGAAAATCTAGTGGTTGCCTTGGGTGGCAATAGAAAATACGATTAGAATACTTAACCAAAATGGAACATGTAATTAAAACATGATTAAAGGGTTAAGTGGGATATACTAGAAAAAGGGACAAGCTTAGGTGGGTAGCTTGTGGAGGCCCATTTCAACCAGTAACCCATACGTATCTTTGTGGGCTCGACCCATGTCGAGGACGGGACACGCATACTGGGCTTGACTGTAAGAGGCAAACGGGTTAGCGGTGGCAACGCAAGTCCAACGGGCTTCATATGCGTGAGTGGGCCCGGGCTGGTAGGTAAGCCGTTGTTGCATCGAGTAGATATAAGCCGTGCACCTTTAGTTTCATCAGGTTGCCACATTGGGGAATGATACATCCCACGGTGGGGCCAGCACGGGTATCTACGTTAGGGAGCCGATCGAATGGGAAGTAGTGTGTACACCTAGTGGATTGTAGGGCCCCGTGGCGCCTACTTGGTCACCTAGGGGTACGCAAGTACTAATTAGTAAATTTTATAAGTCCTTGGGTGGGATCAACCTTTAAGTTAGGAACGACTGGTGTGGTGCAGTTTAGTAATTTACCTTAGGGAGGGTAGATGCGTCTTTATCCTTTATCTTCGTTTAGTTGACTGCTTAGGGTAGCCATTCACCCCTATATGTTACCGTATATCAGGTTATGTCTTCTCTGGTTACTTTAACGATTGTATTGTTAAAGTTATAGGACTCGCTCAGACTTATGTCTGACCCTGTTGTTTTTATCTTTTTCCCAACCCTCAGGTCCTACGGTGGATCCTAGCAGTAGTGGAGCTTGATCGGATTGCTGTTCCAGTCTTTAGGAGCTTGGATAGATGTAAAGCTCCAGTTATCCAGTTATCTTTTCTTTTGTTTGGCTATTGTATGAGAGTGGGATTATGTACTTCTTTATTTTGATGGATATTGTACTTGACCTTTATTGTGGTTTTATGATGTAACCAGACATGTTTTACTTCCGCTGTTATGAGATGATGTTTTAAAAATTCAAGTACTATTTATATCTGTCTTGTTGTAATTTTTCTGTTCTATATTCACTAAAATACTCCACCGATGCTATGGCATTCCCTTAGTGAGTGATCATAGCGGGAGTGGGGTGTTACAGTGCTGCAAAAAACCAACCCTTCACAGTAGTTAAAAAATAAGGGTCATTCTTGGAAGTAAAGGCTATTTAGAGAATTAGTGGTATGATTAACAACACGGTTTTTTTTAAGTATTAAGAGAAGTAGGGGTAGTTTAAGTATAGGAGGGGTAGAACGACAAATATGAAAAATGATGAATCGTTTGGATTGGCTGCTGCAAAAACCAACCCTTCATTGTAGTAAAAAGATAGGGTTTTTGTTGGAAGTAAGGGCTATTTAGAGAATTAGGGATACGATTAAAAAGAAGGGCTATTTTGAAGTATTAAGAGAGGTAGGGGTAGTTTAAGCATAGGAGGGTTAGATCGACAAATATGAAAGACGATGAATCATTTGGATTGGGTACTGCAAAAACCAACCCTTTACAGTTGTAAAAAGATAGGGGTAATTGTTGGAAGTAAGGGCTATTTAGAGAATTAGGGATACAGTTAAAAAGAAGGGCTATTTTGAAGTATTAAAAGAAGTAGAGGTAGTTTAAGCATAGGTCAGGTAGATCTACAAATATGAAAGATGGTGAATCGTTTGGATTCGGATTAAAAAGAAAGGCTGTTTTGTGAAGTATTAAGAGGAGTAGGGTTAGTTTAAGCATAGTAGGGGAAGATCGACAAATATGAAAGATGATGAATCGTTTGGATTGGGCGGTGCAAAAACAAGCCCTTCATAGTAGTTAAAAATAGGGGTAATTGTTGGAAGTAAAGGCTATTTAGAGAATTACTGGTACTATTATAAAGAAGGGCTGTTTTGAAGTATTAAGAGAGGTAGGGGTAGTTTGAGCAAATGAGGGGTAGATCGACAAATATGAAAGATGATGAATCGTTTGGATTGGGTGCTGCAAATCCAACCCTACACAGTAGTTAAAAGAAAGGGGTAATTGTTGGAAGTAAGAACTATTTAGAGAATTAGGTATACGATTAAAAAGAAGGGATATTTTGAAGTATAAGAGGAGTAGGGATTGTTTAAGCATAATAGGGTAGATCGACAAATATGAAAGATGACGAATCCTTTGGATTGGGTGCTGCAAAAACCAACCCTTCACAGTAGTAAATAGATAGGGGTAATTGTTGAAAGTAAGGGCAATTTAGATAATTAGGGATAGGATTAAAAATAATGGCTGTTTTGCGAAGTATTAAGAGGAGTAGGGGTAGTTTAAACATTGTAGGGGTAGATCGACAAATATGAAAGTTGATGAATCTTTTGGATTGGGTGATGCAAAATACCAACCGTTCACAGTAGTTAAAAAATAGGAGTAATTCTTGGAAGTAAGGGCTATTTAGAGAATTAGTGGTACGATTAAAAACAAGGATTGTTTTGAAGTTTTAAGAGAAGTAGGTGTAGTTTAAGCATAGGAGGGGTAAATCAACAAATAACAAAAATGATGAATCGTTTGGATTGGGTGCTGCAAAAACCAACCCTTCATAGTAGTAAAAAGATAGGGGTAATTGTGGGAAGTAAGGGCTATATAGAGAATTAGGGATACGATTAAAAAGAAGGACTATTTTGAAGTATTAATAGAAGTCGGGGTAGTTTAAGCATAGGATGGGTAGATCGACAAATATGAAAGATTATGAATCGTTTAGATTGGGTGTTGAAAAAACCAACCCTTCACAGTAGTTAAAAAATTGGAGTAATTATTGGAAGTAAGGGCTATTTAAAGGGTTAGTGGTACGATTAAAAAGAAGGGTTGTTTTGAAGTACTAAGAGAAGTAGGGGTAATTTAATCATAGGAGGGGTAGATCGACAAATACGAAAGATGATGAATCGTTTGGATCGGTTGCTGCAAAAACCAACCCTTCATAGTAGTAAAAAGATAGGAGTAATTGTTTGAAGTAAGGGCTATTTAGAGAATTAAGGATACGATTAAAATGAAGGGCTATTTTGAATTATTAAAAGAAGCAGAGGTAGTTTAAGCATAGGTGGGGTAGATCGACAATTGTGAAAGATGATGAATCATTTGGATTGGGTGCTGCAAAAACTAACCCTTCACAGTAGTAAAAAGATAGGGGCAATTGTTGGAAGTAAGGGCTATTTACAGAATTAGGGATATGATTAAAAAGAAGGGCTGTTTTTTGAAGTATTAAGAGGAGTAGGGGTAGTTTAAGCATAGTAGGGGTAGATCGACGAATATGAAAGATGATGAATCGTTTGGATTGGGCGGTGCAAAAACCAACACTTCACAGTAGTTAAAACTAGGGGTAATTGCTGGAAGTATGGGATATTTAGAGAAGTAGTGGTACGATTAAAAAGAAGGGATGTTTTGAACTATTAAGAGAAGTACGGGTAGTTTAAGCATAGGAGTGGTAGATTGACAAATATATAAGATGATGAACCGTTTGGATTGGGTGATGCAAATCCAACCCTTCAAAGTAGTAAAAAGAAAGGGGTAATTATTGGAAGTAAGGGCTTTTTAGTGAATTTGGGATACGATTAAAAAGAAGGGATATTTTGAAGTATTAAGAGGAGTAGGGATAGTTTAAGCATAATAATGGTAGATCGACAAATATGAAAGATGATGAATCGTTTGGATTGGGTGCTGCAAAATCCAACCCTTCACAGTAGTAAATAGATAGGGGTAATTGTTGAATGTAAGGGCTATTTAGAGAATTAGGGATAGGATTAAAAAAAAAGGGCTGTTTTGTGAAGTATTAAGAGGAGTAGGTGTAGTTTAAGCATAGTAGGGGTAGATCGACAAATATGAAAGATGATGAATCGTTTGGATTGGGTGCTGCAAAAATCCCACCCTTCATAGTAGTTAAAAAATAGGGGTGATTCTTGGAAGTAAGGGCTATTTAGAGAATTAGTGGTGCGATTAAAAACAAGGGTTGTTTTGAAGTATTAAGAGAAGTAGCTGTAGTTTAATTATAGGAGGGGTTGATCGACAAATATGAAAAATGATGAATCGTTTGGATTGGGTGCTGCAAAAACCAACCCTTAATTGTAGTAAAAAGATAGGGGTTATTGTTGGAAGTAAGGGCTATTTAGAGAATTAGGGATACGATTAAAAAGAAGGGCTATTTTAAAGTATTAAGAGAAGTAGGGGTAGTTTAAGCATAGGAGGGGTAGATCGACAAGTATGAAAGATGATGAATCGTTTAGAATGGGTGTTGAAAAAACCAACCCTTCACAGTAGTTAAAAAATAGGAGTAATTGTTGGAAGTAATGGATATTTAGAGAATTAGTGGTGCGATTAAAAAGAAGGGCTATTTTGAAGTATTAAGAGAAGTAGGGGTAGTTTAAGCATAAGAGGGTTAGATGGACAAATATGAAAGATGATGAATCGTTTGGATTGGGTGCTGCAAAAACCAACCCTTTACAGTAGTAAAAAGATAGGGGTAATTGTTGGAAGTAAGGGCTATTTAGAGAATTAGGGATAAAGTTAAAAAGAAGGGCTATATTGAAGTATTAAAAGAAGTAGAGCTAGTTTAAGCATAGGTGAGGTAGATCGACAAATATGAAAGATGATGAATCATTTGGATTGGGTGCTGCAAAAACCAACCCTTTACAGTAGTAAAAAGATAGGGTTAATTGTTTGAAGTAAGGGCTATTTAGAGAATTAGGGATACTGTTAAAAAGAAGGGGTATTTTGATGCTTAGGTGAGGTAGATCGACAAATATGAAAGATGATGAATCTTTTTGGATTGGGTGCTGCAAAAAACCAACCCTTCACAGTAGTTAAAAATAAGGGTAATTCTTGGAAGTAAGGGCTAATTAGATAATTAGTGGTCCGATTAAAAACAAGGGTTGTTTTGAAGTATTAAGAGAAGTAGGTGTAGTTTAAGCATAGGAGGGGTAGATCGACAAATAAGAAAAATGATGAATCGTTTGGACTGGGTGTTGAAAAACCAACCCCTCATAGTAGTAAAAAGATAGGGGTAATTGTGGGAAGTAAGGGCTACATAGAGAATTAGGGATACGATTAAAAAGAGGGACTATTTTGAAGTATTAATAGAAGTAGGGGTAGTTTAAGCATAGGAGGGGTAGATCGACAAATATAAAAGATGATGAATCATTTAGATTGGGTATTGAAAAAACCAACCCTTCACAGTAGTTAAAAATTTGGAGTAATTGTTGGAAGTAAGGGCTATTTAGAGAGTTAGTGGTACGATTAAAAAGAAGGGCTGTTTTGAAGTACTGAGATAAGTAGGGGTAGTTTAAGCATAGGAGGTGTAAATCGACAAATATGAAAGATGATGAATCGTTTGGATTGGGTGCAGCAAAAACCAACCCTTCATAGTAGTAAAAAGATAGGGGTAATTGTTTGAAGTAAGGGCTATTTAGAGAATTAGGGATACGATTAAAATGAAGGGCTATTTTGGATTATTAATAGAAGTAGAGGTAGTTTAAGCATAGGTGGGGTAGATCGACAAATGTGAAAGATGATGAATCATTTGGATTGGGTGCTGCAAAAACTAACCCTTCACAGTAGTAAAAAGATAGGGGCAATTGTTGGAAGTAAGGGCTATTTACAGAATTAGGGATATGATTAAAAAGAAAGGCCGTTTTTTGAAGTATTAAGAGGAGTAGGGGTAGTTTAAGCATAGTAGGGGTAGATCGACGAATATGAAAGATGATGAATCGTTTGGATTGGGCGGTGCAAAAACCAACACTTCACAGTAGTTAAAAATAGGGGTAATTGTTGGAAATAAGGGATATTTAGAGAATTAGTGGTACGATTAAAAAGAAGGGTTGTTTTGAAGTATTAAGAGAAGTACGGGTAGTTTAAGCATAGGAGTGGTAGATTGACAAATATGTAAGATGATGAACCGTTTGGATTGGGTGATGCAAATCGAACCTTTCAAAGTAGTAAAAAGAAAGGGGTAATTGTTGGAAGTTAGGGCTATTTAGAGAATTAGGGGTACGATTAAAAGGAAGGGATATTTTGAAGTATTAAGAGGAGTAGGGATAGTTTAAGCATAATAATGGTAGATCGACAAATATGAAAGATGATGAATCGTTTGGATTGGGTGCTGCAAAATCCAACCCTTGACAGTAGTAAATAGATAGGGGTAATTGTTGAATGTAAGGGCTATTTAGAGAATTAGGGATAGGATTAAAAAAATGGGCTGTTTTGTGAAGTATTAAGAGGAGTAGGTGTAGTTTAAGCATAGTAGGGTTAGATCGACAAATATGAAAAATGATGAATCGTTTGGATTGGGTGCTGCAAAAATCCCACCCTTCATAGTAGTTAAAAAATAGGGGTGATTCTTGGAAGTAAGGGCTATTTATAGAATTAGTGGTGCGATTAAAAACAAGGATTGTTTTGAAGTACTAAAAGAAGTAGCGGTAGTTTAATTATTGGAGGGGTTGATCGACAAATATGAAAAATGATGAATCGTTTGGATTGGGTGCTGCAAAAACCAACCCTTCATTGTAGTAAAAAGATAGGGGTTATTGTTGGAAGTAAGGGCTATTTAGAGAATTAGGGATACGATTAAAAAGAAGGGCTATTTTGAAGTATTAAGAGAAGTAGGGGTAGTTTAAGCATAGGAGGGGTAGATCGACAAGTATGAAAGATGATGAATCGTTTAGATTGGGTGTTGAAAAAACCAACCCTTCACAGTAGTTAAAAAACAGGAGTAATTGTTGGAAGTAATGGATATTTAGAGAATTAGTGGTGCGATTAAAAAGAAGGGCTATTTTGAAGTATTAAGAGAAGTAGTAGTAGTTTAAGCATAGGAGGGTTAGATGGACAAATATGAAAGATGATGAATCGTTTGGATTGAGTGCTGCAAAAACCAACCCTTTGCAGTAGTAAAAAGATAGGGGTAATTGTTGGAAGCAAGGGCTATTTAGAGAATTAGGGATACAGTTAAAAAGAAGGGCTATATTGAAGTATTAAAAGAAGTAGAGCTAGTTTAAGCATAGGTGAGGTAGATCGACAAATATGAAAGATGATGAATCGTTTGGATTGGGTGCTGCAAAAACCAACCCTTTACAGTAGTAAAAAGATAGGGGTAATTGTTGGAAGTAAGGGCTATTTAGAGAATTAGGGATACGGTTAAAAAGAAGGGGTATTTTGAAGTATTAAAAGAAGTAGAGGTAGTTTAAGCTTAGGTGAGGTAGATCGACAAATATGAAAGATGATGAATCTTTTGGATTGGGTGCTGCAAAAAACCAACCCTTCACAGTAGTTAAAAAATAAGGGTAATTCTTGGAAGTAAGGGCTAATTAGATAATTAGTGGTCCGATTAAAAACAAGGGTTGTTTTGATGTATTAAGAGAAGTAGGTGTAGTTTAAGCATAGGAGGCGTAGATCGACAAATAAGAAAAATGATGAATCGTTTGGATTGGGTGCTGCAAAAACCAACCCTTCATAGTAGTAAAAAGATAGGGGTAATTGTTGGAAGAAAGGGCTATATAGAGAATTAGGGATACGATTAAAAAGAAGGACTATTTTGAAGTATTAATAGAAGTAGGGGTAGTTTAAGGATAGGAGGGGTAGATCAACAAATATAAAAGATGATGAATCATTTAGATTGGGTGTTGAAAAAACCAACCCTTCACAGTAGTTAAAATTTTTGAGTAATTGTTGGAAGTAAGGGCTATTTAGAGAGTTAGTGGTACGATTAAAAAGAAGGGCTGTTTTGAAGTACTGAGATAAGTAGGGGTAGTTTAAGCATAGGAGGGGTAAATCGACAAATATGAAAGATGATGAATCGTTTGGATTGGGTGCAGCAAAAACCAACCCTTCATTGTAGTAAAAAGATAGGGGTAATTGTTTGAAGTAAGGGCTATTTAGAGAATTAGGGATACGATTAAAATGAAGGGCTATTTTGAATTATTAATAGAAGTAGAGGTAGTTTAAGCATAGGTGGGTTAGATCGACAAATGTGAAAGATGATGAATCATTTGGATTGGTGCTGCAAAAACTAACCCTTCATAGTAGTAAAAAGATAGGGGCAATTGTTGGAAGTAAAGGCTATTTACAAAATTAGGGATATGATTAAAAAGAAGGGTTGTTTTGTGAAGTATTAAGAGGAGTAGGGGTAGTTTAAGCATAGTAGGGGTAGATCGACGAATATGAAAGATGATGAATTATTTGGATTGGGCGGTGCAAAAGCCAACCCTTCACAGTAGTTAAAAATAGGGGTAATTGTTGGAAGTAAGGAATATTTATAGAATTAGTGGTACGATTAAAAAGAAGGGTTGTTTTGAAGTATTAAGAGAAGTACGGGTAGTTTAAGCATAGGAGGGGTAGATCAACAAATATGAAAGATGTTGAACCGTTTGGATTGGGTGCTGCAAATCCAACCCTTCAAAGTAGTAAAAAGAAAGGGGTAATTGTTGGAAGTAAGGGATATTTGGAGATTTAGGGATACAATTAAAAAGAAGGGATATTTTGAAGTATTAAGAGGAGTAGGGGTAGTTTAAGCATAGTAGGGGTAGATCGACAAATATGAAAGATGATGAATCGTTTGGATTGGGTGCTGCAAAAACCAACCCTTCACAGTAGTAAATAGATAGGGGTAATTGTTGAAAGTAAGGGCTATTTAGAGAATTGGGGATAAGATTAAAAATAAGGGCTATTTGGATTAAAAATAAGTAAATAGATAGGGGTAGTTTAAGCATAGTAGGGATAGATCGACAAATATGAAAGATGATGAAGTATTTGGATTGGGTGCTGCAAAAAACCAACCCTTCATAGTAGTTAAAAATAGGGGTAATTCTTGGAAGTAAGGGCTATTTAGAGAATTAGTGGTACGGTATAAAACAAGGGTTGTTTTGATGTATTAAGAGAAGTAGTAGTAGTTTAAGCATAGGAGGGGTAGATCGACAAATATGAAAAATGATGAATTATTTGGATTGGGTGCTGCAAAAACCAACCCTTTATAGTAGTAAAAAGATAGGGGTTATTGTGGGAAGTAAGAGCTATATAGAGAATTAGGGATACGATTAAAAAGAAGGAATATTTTGAAGTATTAATAGAAGTAGGGGTAGTTTAAGTATAGGAGGGGTAGATCGACAAATATGAAAGATGATGAATCGTTTAGATTGGGTGTTGAAAAAACCCACCCTTTACAGTAGTTAAAAAATAGGAGTAATTGTTGGAAGTAAGGGATATTTAGAGAAATAGTGGTGCGATTAAAAAGAAGGGTTGTTTTGAAGTATTAAGAGAAGTAGGGGTAGTTTAAGCATAGGAGGGTTAGATCGACAAATATGAAAGAAGGTGAATCGTTTGGATTGGGTGCTGAAAAAACCAACCCTTCACAGTAGTAAAAAGATAGGGGTAATTGTTGGAAGTAAGGGCTATTTAGAGAATTAGAATACGATTAAAAAGAAGGGCTATTTTGAAGTATTAAAAGAAGTAGATGTAGTTTAAGCATAGGTGGGGTAGATCGAAAAATATGAAAGATGATGAATCGTTTGGATTGGGTGCTGCAAAAACCAACACTTCACACTAGTAAAAAGATAGGGGTAATTGTTGGAAGTAAGGGTTATTTACAGAATTAAGGAGAGGATTAAAAAGAAGGGCTGTTTTGTGAAGTATTAAGAGGAGTAGGGGTAGTTTAAGCGTAGTAGAGGAAGACCGACAAATATGAAAGATGATGAATCGTTTAGATTGGGCGATGCAAAAACCAACCCTTCACAGTAGTTAAAAATAGGGGTAATTGTTGGAAGTAAGGGCTAATTAGAGAATTAGTGGTACGATTAAAAAGAAGAGCTGTTTTGAAGTATTAAGAGAAGTAGGGGTAGTTTGTGCATAGGAGGGGTAGATCGAAAAATATGATAGATGATGAATCGTTTGGATTGGGTGCTGCAAATCCAACCCTTCATTGTAGTAAAAAGAAAGGGGTAATTGTTGGAAGTAAGGGATATTTAGAGAGTTAGGGATACGATTAAAAAGAAGGGATATTTTGAAGTATAATTGGAGTAGGGATAGTTTAAGCATAATAGGGGTAGATCGAAAAATATGAAAGATGATGAAACATTTGGATTGGGTGCTGCAAAAACCAACCCTTCACAGTAGTAAATAGATAATGGTAATTGTCGAAAGTAAGGGCTGTTTAGAGAATTGGGGATAGGATTAAAAAGAAGAGATGTTTTGTGAAGTATTAAGAGGAGTAGGGGTAGTTTAAGCATAGTAGGGGTAGATCGACAAATATGAAAGATAATGAATTGTTTGGATTGGGTGCTGCAAAAAAACAACACTTCACAGCAGTTAAAAAATAGGGGTGATTCTTGGAAGTAAGGGCTATTTAGAGAATTAGTGGTACGATTAAATACAAGGGTTGTTTTGAAGTATTAAGAGAAGTAGGGGTAGTTTAAGTATATGAGGGGTAGATCGACAAATATGAAAAATGATGAATCGTTTGGATGGGTGCTGCAAAAACCAACCCTTTATTGTAGTAAAAAGATTGGGGTTATTGTTGGAAGTAACCGCTATTTAGAGAATTAGGGGTAGTTTAAGCATATGAGGGGTAGATCGACAAATATGAAAGATGATGAATCGTTTAGATTGGGTGTTGAAAAAACCAACCTTTCACAGTTGTTAAAAAATAGGAGTAATTGTTGGAAGTAAGGGATATTTAGAGAATTAGTGGTGCGATTAAAAAGAAGGGCTATTTTTAAGTATTAAGAGAAGTAGGGGTAGTTTAAGCATATGAGGGGTAGATCGACAAATATGAAAGATGATGAATCGTTTTGATTGGGCGGTGCAAAAACTAGCCCTTCACAGTAGTTAAAAATAGGGGTAATTGTTGGAAGTAAGGGCTATTTATAGAATTAGTGTTACGATTAAAAAGAAGGGTTGTTTTGAAGTATTAAGAGAAGTAGGGGTAGTTTGAGCATAGGAGGGGTAGATCGACAAATACGAAAGATGATGAATCGTTTGGATTGGGTGTTGCAAATCCAACCCTTCACAGTAGTAAATAGAAAGGGGTAATTGCTGGAAGTAAGAACTATTTAGAGAATTAGGGATACGATTAAAAAGAAGGGATATTTTGAAGTATAAGAGGAGTACAGATAGTTTAAGCATAATAGGGGTAGATCGACAAATATGAAAGATGATGAATCCTTTGGATTGGGTGCTGCAAAAACCAACCCTTCACAGTAGTAAATAGATAGGGGTAATTGTTGAAAGTAAGGGCTATTTAGAGAATTGGGGATAGGATTAAAATAAGTGATGTTTTGTGAAGTATTAAGAGGAGTAGGGGTGGTTTAAGCATAGTAGGGGTAGATCGACAAATATGAAATATGATGAATCATTTGGATTGGGTGCTGTAAAAAACCAACCCTTCACAGTAGTTAAAAAATAGGCGTAATTCTTGGAAGTAAGGGCTATTTAGAGAATTAGTGGTACGATTAAAAACAAGGATTGTTTTGAAGTATTGAGAGAAGTAGGTGTAGTTTAAGCATAGGAGGGGTAGATCGACAAATATGAAAAATGATGAATTCTTTGGATTGGGTGCTGCAAAAACCAACCCTTCATAGTATTAAAAAGACAGGGGTTATTGTGGGAAGTAAGAGCTATATAGAGAATTAGGGATACGATTAAAAAGAAGGACTATTTTGAAGTATTAATAGAAGTTGGGGTAGTTTAAGCATAGGAGGGGTAGATCGATAAATATGAAAGATGTTGAATCGTTTAGATTGGGTGTTGAAAAAACCCACCCTTCATAGTAGTTAAAAAATAGGAGTAATTGTTGAAAGTAAGGGATATTTAGAGAAATAGTGGTGCGATTAAAATGAAGGGCTGTTTTGAAGTATTAAGAGAAGTAGGGGTAGTTTTAGCATAGGAGGGTTAGATCGACAAATATGAAAGTTGATGAATCGTTTGGATTGGGTGCTGCAAAAACCAACCCTTCATAGTAGTAAAAAGATAGGGGTAATTGTTCAAAGTAAGGGCTACTCAGAGAATTTGGGATACGATTAAAAAGAAGGGCTATTTTGAAGTATTAAAAGAAGTGGAGGTAGTTTAAGCATAGGTGGGTTAGATCGACAAATATGAAAGATGATAAATCGTTTGGATTGGGTGCTGCAAAAATCAACCCTTCAGAGTAGTAAAAAGATAGGTGTAATTGTTGGAAGTAAGGGCTATTTACAGAATTTAGGATAGGATTAAAAAGAAGGGGTAGTTTAAGCATAGTAGGGGAAGATCGACAAATATGAAAGATGATGAATCGTTTAGATTGGGCGATGCAAAAACCAACCCTTCACAATAGTTAAAAATAGGGGTAATTGTTGGAAGTAAGGGCTATTTAGAGAATTAGTGGTACGATTAAAAAGAAGGGCTGTTTTGAAGTATTAAGAGAAGTAAGGGTAGTTTGAGCATAGGAGGGGTATATCGACAAATATGAAAGATGATGAATCATTTGGATTGGGTGCTGCAAATCCAACCCTTCACAGTAGTAAAAAGAAAGGGGTAATTGTTGGAAGTAAGGGATATAGAGAATAAGGGATACAGTTAAAAAGAAGGGATACTTTGGAGTATAAGAGGAGTAGGGATAGTTTAAGTATAATAGGGATAGATCGACAAATATGAAAGATGATGAATCCTTTGGATTGGGTGCTACAAAAACCAACCCTTCACGGTAGTAAATAGATAGGTGTAATTGTTGAAAGTAAGGGCTATTTAGAGAATTGGGGATAGGATTAAAAATAATGGTTGTTTTGTGAAGTATTAAGAGGAGTAGGGGTAGTTTAAGCATAGTAGGGGTAGATCGACAAATATGAAAGATGATGAATCATTTGGATTGGGTACTGCAAAAAACCAACCCTTCACAGTAGTTAAAAAATAGGGGTAATTCGTGGAAGCAAGGGCTATTTAGAGAATAAGTGGTACAATTAAAAACGAGGGTTGTTTTGAAGTATTAAGAGAAGTAGGTGTAGTTTAAGCATAGGAGGTTTAGATCGACAAATATGAAAAATGATGAATCATTTGGATTGGGTGCAGCAAAAACCAACCCTTCATAGTAGTAAAATGATAGGGGTTATTGTGGGAAGTAAGGGCTATATAGAGTAGGGATACGATTAAAAAGAAGGACTATTTAGAAGTATTAATAGAAGTAGGTGTAGTTTAAGCATAGGAGGAGTAGAACGACAAAATTGAAAGATGATGAATCGTTTAGACTGGGTGTTGAAAAAACCAACCCTTCACAGTAGTTAAAAAATTGGAGTAATTATTGGATGTACGGGTTATTTAGAGAGTTAGTGGTACGATAAAAAAGAAGGGATGTTTTGAAGTATTAAGAGAAGTAGGGGTAGTTTAAACATAGCAGGGGTAGATCGACAAATATGAAAGATGATGAATCATTTGGATTGGGTGCTGCAAAAACCAACCCTTCATAGTAGTAAAAAGATTGGGGTAATTGTTGGAAGTAAGGGCTACTTAGAGAATTAGGGATACGATTAAAATGAAGGGCTATTTTGAAGTATTAAAAAAAGTAGAGGTAGTATAAGCATAGCTGGGGTAGATCGACAAATGTGAAAGATGACGAATCGTTTGGATTGGGTGTTGCAAAAACTAGCTCTTCGCTGTAGTAAAAAGATAGGGGCAATTGTTGGAAGTATGGGCTATTTACAGAATTAGGGATAGGATTAAAAAGAAGGGCTGTTTTGTGGAGTATTAAGAGGAGTAGGGGTAGTTTAAGCATAGTTGGGGTAGATCGACAAATATGAAAGATGATGAATCATTTGGATTGGGCGGTGCAAAAACCAACACTACACAGTAGTTAAAAATAGGGGTAATTGTTGCAAGTAAGGGCTATTTAGAGAATTAGTGGTATGATTAAAAAGAAGGGATGTTTTGAAATATTAAGAGAAGTATAGGTAGTTTAAGCATATGAGGGGTAGATCGACAAATATGAAAGATGATGAACCGTTTGGATTGGGTGCTGCAAATCTAACCCTTCACAGTAGTAAAAAGAAAGGAGTATTTGTTGGAAGTAAGGGATGTTTAGAGAATTAGGGATACGATTAAAAAGAAAGGATATTTTGAAGTATTAAGAGGTGTATGGATAGTTTAAGCATAACAGGGGTAGATCGACAAATACGAAAGATGATGAATCGTTTGGATTGGGTGCTACAAAAACCAACCCTTCACAGTAGTAAATAAATAGGGGTAATTGTTGAAAGTAAGGGCTATTTAGAGAATTAGGGATAGGATTAAAAAGAAGGGTTGTTTTGTGAAGTATTAAGATGAGTAGGGGTAGATTAAGCATAGTAGGGGTAGATCGACAAATATGAAAGATGATGAATCGTTTGGATTGGGTGCTGCAAAAAACCAACCCTTCACTGTAGTTAAAATATAGGGGTGATTCTTGGAAGTAAGGGCTATTTAGAGAATTAGTGGTACGATTAAAAACAAAGGTGGTTTTGGAGTATTAAGAGAAGTAGTGGTGGCTTAAGTATAGGAGGGGTAGATCAACAAATATGAAAAATGATGAATCGTTTGGATTGGGTGCTACAAAAACCAACCCTTAATTGTAGTAAAAAGATAGGGGTTATTGTTGGAAGTAAGCGCTATTTAGAGAATTAGGGTTACGATTAAAAAGAAGGGCTATTTTGAAGTATTAAGAGAAGTAGGGGCAGTTTAAGCATAGGAGGGGTAGATCGACAAATATGAAAGATGATGAATCATTTAGATTGGGTGTTGAAAAAACCAACCCTTGACAGTTGTTAAAAAATAGAAGTAATTGTTGGAAGTAGGGGATATTTTGATAATTAGTGGTGCTATTAAAAAGAAGGGCTGTTTTGTGAAGTATTAATATGAGTAGGGGTAGTTTAAGCATAGTAGGGGTAGATCGACAAATATGAAAGATGATAAATCATTTGGATTGGACGGTGCAAAAACCAACACTACACAGTAGTTAAAAATAGGGGTAATTGTTGGAAGTAAGGGCTATTTAAAGAATTAGTGGTACGATTAAAATGAAGGGCTGTTTTGAAGTATTAACAGAAGTACGGGTAGTTTAAGCGTAAGAGGGGTAGATCGACAAATATGAAAGATGATGAACCGTTTGGATTGGTGCTGCAAATCCAACCCTTCATAGTACTTAAAAGAAAGGGGTATTTGTTGGAAGTAAGGGCAATTTAGAGAATTTGGGATACGATTAAAAAGTAGGGATATTTTGATGTATTAAGAGGAGTAGGGATAGTTTAAGCATAACAGGGGTAGATCGACAAATACGAAAGACGATGAATCGTTTGGATTGGGTGCTGCAAAAACCAACCGTTCACAGTAGTAAATAGATAGGGTTAATAGTTGAAAGTAAGGGCTATTTAGAGAATTAGGGATAGGATTAAAAAGAACGGCTGTTTTGTGAAGTATTCAGAGGAGTAGGGGTAGTTTAAGCGTAGTAGGGGTAGATCGACAAATATGAAAGATGATGAACCGTTTGGATTGGGTGCTGCAAAAATCCAACCCTTCACAGTAGTTAAAATATAGGGGTGATTCACGGAAGTAAGGGCTATTTAGAGAATTAGTGGTACGATTAAAAACAAGGGTTGTTTTGAAGTATTAAGAGAAGTAGAGGTAGTTTAAGTATAGGAGTGGTAGATCGACAAATATGAGAAATGATGAATCGTTTGGATTGGGTGTTGGCAAAACCAACCCATCATTGTAGTAAAAAGATAGTGGTTAGTGTTGGAAGTAAGAGCTATTTAGATAATTAGGGTTACGATTAAAAAGGAGGGCTATTTTGAAGTATTAAGAGAAGTAGGGGTAGTTTAAGCATAGGAGGGTTAGATCGACAAATATGAAAGATGATGAATCGTTTGGATTATGTGCAGCAAAAACCAACCCTTCACATTAGTAAAAAGATAGGGGTAATTGTTGGATGTAAGGGCAATTTAGAGAATTAAGGATACGATTAAAAAGAAGGGCTATTTTGAAGTATTAAAACAAGTAGAGGTAGTTTAAGCATAGGTGGGGTATATCGACAAATATGAAAGATGATGAATCGTTTGGATTGGGTGCTACAAAAACCAACCCTTCACAGTAGTAAAAAGATAAGGGTAATTGTTGTATGTAAGGGTTATTTACAGAACTAAGGATAGGATTCAAAAGAAGGGCTGTTTTGTGAAGTATTAAGAGGAGTAGGGGTAGTTTAAGCATAGTAGGGGAAGATCGACAAATATGAAAGATGATGAATCGTTTAGATTGGGCGGTGCAAAAATGAACCCATCACAGTAGTTAAAAATAGGGGTAATTGTTGGAAGTAAGGGCTATTTAGAGAATTAGTGGTATGATTAAAAAGAAGGGCTGTTTTGAAGTATTTAGAGAAGTATAGGTAGTTTGAGCATAGGCGGGGTAGATCGACAAATATGAAAGATGATGAATCATTTGGATTGGGTGCAGCAAATCCAACCCTTCACAGTAGTAAAAAGAAAGGGGTAATTGTTGGAAGTAAGGGATATTTAGAGAATTAGGGATACGATTAAAAAGAATGGATATTTTGAAGTATTAAGAGGAGTAGGGGTAGTTTAAGCATAACAAGGGTAGATCGACAAATATGAAAGATGATGAATCATTTGGATTGGGCGGTGCAAAAACCAACACTACACAGTAGTTAAAAATAGGGGTAATTGTTGCAAGTAAGGGCTATTTAGAGAATTAGTGGTATGATTAAAAAGAAGGGATGTTTTGAAATATTAAGAGAAGTACAGGTAGTTTAAGCATATGAGGGGTAGATCGACAAATATGAAATATGATGAACCGTTTGGATTGGGTGCTGCAAATCTAACCCTTCACAGTAGTAAAAAGAAAGGGGTATTTGTTGGAAGTAAGGGATGTTTAGAGAATTAGGGATACGATTAAAAAGAAAGGATATTTTGAAGTATTAAGAGGTGTATGGATAGTTTAAGCATAACAGGGGTAGATCGACAAATACGAAAGATTATGAATCGTTTGGATTGGGTGCTACAAAAACCAACCCTTCACAGTAGTAAATAAATAGGGGTAATTGTTGAAAGTAAGGGCTATTTAGAGAATTAGGGATAGGATTAAAAAGAAGGGTTGTTTTGTGAAGTATTAAGATGAGTAGGGGTAGATTAAGCATAGTAGGGGTAGATCGACAAATATGAAAGATGATGAATCGTTTGGATTGGGTGCTGCAAAAAACCAACCCTTCACTGTAGTTAAAATATAGGGGTGATTCTTGGAAGTAAGGGCTATTTAGAGAATTAGTGGTACGATTAAAAACAAGGGTGGTTTTGGAGTATTAAGAGAAGTAGTGGTGGCTTAAGTATGGGAGGGGTAGATCAACAAATATGAAAAATGATGAATCGTTTGGATTGGGTGCTACAAAAACCAACCCTTAATTGTAGTAAAAAGATAGGGGTTATTGTTGGAAGTAAGCGCTATTTAGAGAATTAGGGTTACGATTAAAAAGAAGGGCTATTTTGAAGTATTAAGAGAAGTAGGGGCAGTTTAAGCATAGGAGGGGTAGATCGACAAATATGAAAGATGATGAATCATTTAGATTGGGTGTTGAAAAAACCAACCCTTGACAGTTGTTAAAAAATAGCAGTAATTGTTGGAAGTAGGGGATATTTTGATAATTAGTGGTGCTATTAAAAAGAAGGGCTGTTTTGTGAAGTATTAATATGAGTAGGGGTAGTTTAAGCATAGTAGGGGTAGATCGACAAATATGAAAGATGATAAATCATTTGGATTGGGCGGTGCAAAAACCAACACTACACAGTAGTTAAAAATAGGGGTAATTGTTGGAAGTAAGGGCTATTTAGAGAATTAGTGGTACGATTAAAATGAAGGGCTGTTTTGAAGTATTAACAGAAGTACGGGTAGTTTAAGCGTAAGAGGGGTAGATCGACAAATATGAAAATGATGAACCGTTTGGATTGGTGCTGCAAATCCAACCCTTCATAGTACTTAAAAGAAAGGGGTATTTGTTGGAAGTAAGGGCAATTTAGAGAATTTGGGATACGATTAAAAAGTAGGGATATTTTGATGTATTAAGAGGAGTAGGGATAGTTTAAGCATAACAGGGGTAGATCGACAAATACGAAAGACGATGAATCGTTTGGATTGGGTGCTGCAAAAACCAACCGTTCACAGTAGTAAATAGATAGGGTTAATAGTTGAAAGTAAGGGCTATTTAGAGAATTAGGGATAGGATTAAAAAGAACGGCTGTTTTGTGAAGTATTCAGAGGAGTAGGGGTAGTTTAAGCGTAGTAGGGGTAGATCGACAAATATGAAAGATGATGAACCGTTTGGATTGGGTGCTGCAAAAATCCAACCCTTCACAGTAGTTAAAATATAGGGGTGATTCACGGAAGTAAGGGCTATTTAGAGAATTAGTGGTACGATTAAAAACAAGGGTTGTTTTGAAGTATTAAGAGAAGTAGGGGTAGTTTAAGTATAGGAGTGGTAGATCGACAAATATGAGAAATGATGAATCGTTTGGATTGGGTGTTGGCAAAACCAACCCATCATTGTAGTAAAAAGATAGTGGTTATTGTTGGAAGTAAGAGCTATTTAGATAATTAGGGTTACGATTAAAAAGGAGGGCTATTTTGAAGTATTAAGAGAAGTAGGGGTAGTTTAAGCATAGGAGGGTTAGATCGACAAATATGAAAGATGATGAATCGTTTGGATTATGTGCTGCAAAAACCAACCCTTCACATTAGTAAAAAGATAGGGGTAATTGTTGGATGTAAGGGCAATTTAGAGAATTAGGGATACGATTAAAAAGAAGGGCTATTTTGAAGTATTAAAACAAGTAGAGGTAGTTTAAGCATAGGTGGGGTATATCGACAAATATGAAAGATGATGAATCGTTTGGATTGGGTGCTACAAAAACCAACCCTTCACAGTAGTAAAAAGATAAGGGTAATTGTTGTATGTAAGGGTTATTTACAGAACTAAGGATAGGATTCAAAAGAAGGGCTGTTTTGTGAAGTATTAAGAGGAGTAGGGGTAGTTTAAGCATAGTAGGGGAAGATCGACAAATATGAAAGATGATGAATCGTTTAGATTGGGCGGTGCAAAAACGAACCCATCACAGTAGTTAAAAATAGGGGTAATTGTTGGAAGTAAGGGCTATTTAGAGAATTAGTGGTATGATTAAAAAGAAGGGCTGTTTTGAAGTATTTAGAGAAGTATAGGTAGTTTGAGCATAGGCGGGGTAGATCGACAAATATGAAAGATGATGAATCATTTGGATTGGGTGCAGCAAATCCAACCCTTCACAGTAGTAAAAAGAAAGGGGTAATTGTTGGAAGTAAGGGATATTTAGATAATTAGGGATACGATTAAAAAGAATGGATATTTTGAAGTATTAAGAGGAGTAGGGGTAGTTTAAGCATAACAAGGGTAGATCGACAAATATGAAAGATGATGAATCATTTGGATTGGGCGGTGCAAAAACCAACACTACACAGTAGTTAAAAATAGGGGTAATTGTTGCAAGTAAGGGCTATTTAGAGAATTAGTGGTATGATTAAAAAGAAGGGATGTTTTGAAATATTAAGAGAAGTACAGGTAGTTTAAGCATATGAGGGGTAGATCGACAAATATGAAATATGATGAACCGTTTGGATTGGGTGCTGCAAATCTAACCCTTCACAGTAGTAAATAGAAAGGGGTATTTGTTGGAAGTAAGGGATGTTTAGAGAATTAGGGATACGATTAAAAAGAAAGGATATTTTGAAGTATTAAGAGGTGTATGGATAGTTTAAGCATAACAGGGGTAGATCGACAAATACGAAAGATGATGAATCGTTTGGATTGGGTGCTACAAAAACCAACCCTTCACAGTAGTAAATAAATAGGGGTAATTGTTGAAAGTAAGGGCTATTTAGAGAATTAGGGATAGGATTAAAAAGAAGGGTTGTTTTGTGAAGTATTAAGATGAGTAGGGGTAGATTAAGCATAGTAGGGGTAGATCGACAAATATGAAAGATGATGAATCGTTTGGATTGGGTGCTGCAAAAAACCAACCCTTCACTGTAGTTAAAATATAGGGGTGATTCTTGGAAGTAAGGGCTATTTAGAGAATTAGTGGTACGATTAAAAACAAGGGTGGTTTTGGAGTATTAAGAGAAGTAGTGGTGGCTTAAGTATAGGAGGGGTAGATCAACAAATATGAAAAATGATGAATCGTTTGGATTGGGTGCTACAAAAACCAACCCTTAATTGTAGTAAAAAGATAGGGGTTATTGTTGGAAGTAAGCGCTATTTAGAGAATTAGGGTTACGATTAAAAAGAAGGGCTATTTTGAAGTATTAAGAGAAGTAGGGGCAGTTTAAGCATAGGAGGGGTAGATCGACAAATATGAAAGATGATGAATCATTTAGATTGGGTGTTGAAAAAACCAACCCTTGACAGTTGTTAAAAAATAGCAGTAATTGTTGGAAGTAGGGGATATTTTGATAATTAGTGGTGCTATTAAAAAGAAGGGCTGTTTTGTGAAGTATTAATATGAGTAGGGGTAGTTTAAGCATAGTAGGGGTAGATCGACAAATATGAAAGATGATAAATCATTTGGATTGGGCGGTGCAAAAACCAACACTACACAGTAGTTAAAAATAGGGGTAATTGTTGGAAGTAAGGGCTATTTAGAGAATTAGTGGTACGATTAAAATGAAGGGCTGTTTTGAAGTATTAACAGAAGTACGGGTAGTTTAAGCGTAAGAGGGGTAGATCGACAAATATGAAAATGATGAACCGTTTGGATTGGTGCTGCAAATCCAACCCTTCATAATACTTAAAAGAAAGGGGTATTTGTTGGAAGTAAGGGCAATTTAGAGAATTTGTGATACGATTAAAAAGTAGGGATATTTTGATGTATTAAGAGGAGTAGGGATAGTTTAAGCATAACAGGGGTAGATCGACAAATACGAAAGACGATGAATCGTTTGGATTGGGTGCTGCAAAAACCAACCGTTCACAGTAGTAAATAGATAGGGTTAATAGTTGAAAGTAAGGGCTATTTAGAGAATTAGGGATAGGATTAAAAAGAACGGCTGTTTTGTGAAGTATTCAGAGGAGTAGGGGTAGTTTAAGCGTAGTAGGGGTAGATCGACAAATATGAAAGATGATGAACCGTTTGGATTGGGTGCTGCAAAAATCCAACCCTTCACAGTAGTTAAAATATAGGGGTGATTCACGGAAGTAAGGGCTATTTAGAGAATTAGTGGTACGATTAAAAACAAGGGTTGTTTTGAAGTATTAAGAGAAGTAGGGGTAGTTTAAGTATAGGAGTGGTAGATCGACAAATATGAAAAATGATGAATCGTTTGGATTGGTTGTTGGCAAAACCAACCCATCATTGTAGTAAAAAGATAGTGGTTATTGTTGGAAGTAAGAGCTATTTAGATAATTAGGGTTACGGTTAAAAAGGAGGGCTATTTTGAAGTATTAAGAGAAGTAGGGGTAGTTTAAGCATAGGAGGGTTAGATCGACAAATATGAAAGATGATGAATCGTTTGGATTATGTGCTGCAAAAACCAACCCTTCACATTAGTAAAAAGATAGGGGTAATTGTTGGAAGTAAGGGCAATTTAGAGAATTAGGGATACGATTAAAAAGAAGGGCTATTTTGAAGTATTAAAACAAGTAGAGGTAGTTTAAGCATAGGTGGGGTATATCGACAAATATGAAAGATGATGAATCGTTTGGATTGGGTGCTACAAAAACCAACCCTTCACAGTAGTAAAAAGATAAGGGTAATTGTTGTATGTAAGGGTTATTTACAGAACTAAGGATAGGATTCAAAAGAAGGGCTGTTTTGTGAAGTATTAAGAGGAGTAGGGGTAGTTTAAGCATAGTAGGGGAAGATCGACAAATATGAAAGATGATGAATCGTTTAGATTGGGCGGTGCAAAAACGAACCCATCACAGTAGTTAAAAATAGGGGTAATTGTTGGAAGTAAGGGCTATTTAGAGAATTAGTGGTACGATTAAAAAGAAGGGCTGTTTTGAAGTATTTAGAGAAGTATGGGTAGTTTGAGCATAGGCGGGGTAGATCGACAAATATGAAAGATGATGAATCGTTTGGATTGGGTGCAGCAAATCCAACCCTTCACAGTAGTAAAAAGAAAGGGGTAATTGTTGGAAGTAAGGGATATTTAGAGAATTAGGGATACGATTAAAAAGAATGGATATTTTGAATTATTAAGAGGAGTAGGGGTAGTTTAAGCATAACAAGGGTAGATCGACAAATATGAAAGATGATGAATCATTCGGATTGGGTGCTGCAAAAACCAACCCTTCACAGTAGTAAAAAGAAAGCGGTAATTTTTGGAAGTAAGGGCTATTTAGAGAATTAGGGATATATTAAAAAGAAGGGATATTTTGAAGTATTAAGAGAAGTAGGGCTTGTTTAAGCATAGGAGGGGTAGATCGGCAAATATGAATGATGATGAATCGTTTGGATTGGGTGCTGCAAAAACCAACCCTTCGCAGTAGTAAATAGATAGGGGTAATTGTTGAAATTAAGGGCTATTTAGAGAATTAGGGATTGGATTAAAAAGAAGGGCTGTTTTGTGAAGTATTAAGAGGAGTATGGGTAGTTTAAGCATAGTAGGGGTAGATCGACAAATATGAAAGATTATGAATCGTTTGGATTGGGTGCTGCAAAAAACCAACCCTTCACAGCAGTTAAAATATAGAGGTGATTCTTGGAAGTAAGGGCTATTTAGAGAATTAGTGGTATGATTAAAAACAAGGGTTGTTTTGAAGTATTAAGAGAAGTAGCGGTGGTTTAAGTATAGGAGGGGAAGATCGACAAATATGAAAAATGATGAATCGTTTGGATTGGGTGCTGCCAAAACCAACCCTTCATTGTAGTAAAATGATAGGGGTTATTTTTGGAAGTAAGGGCTATTTAGAGAATTAGGGTTACGATTAAAAAGAAGGTCTATTTTGAAGTATTAAGAGAAGTAGCAGTAGTTTAAGCATATGAGGGTTAGATCGACAAATATGAAAGATGATGAATCGTTTGGATTAGGTGCTGCAAAAACCAACCCTTCACAGTAGTAAAAAGATAGGGGTAACTGTTGGAAGTAAGGGCTATTTAGAGAATTAGGGATACGATTAAAAAGAAGGGCTATTTTGAAGTATTAAAAGAAGTAGAGGTAGTTTAAGCATAGGTGGGGTAGATCGACAAATATGAAAGATGATGAATCGTTTGGGTTAGGTGCTGCAAAAACCAACCCTTCACAGTAGTAAAAAGATAAGGGTAATTGTTGGAAGTAAGGGTTATTTACAGAACTACGGATAGGATTCAAAAGAAGGGTTGTTTTGTGAAGTATTAAGAGGAGTAGGGGTAGTTTAAGCATAGTAGGGGAAGATCGACAAATATGAAAGATGATGAATCGTTTAGATTGGGCGGTGCAAAAACCAACCCATCACAGTAGTTAAAAATAGGGGTAATTGTTGGAAGTAAGGGCTATTTAGAGAATTAATGGTACGATTAAAAAGAAGGGCTGTTTTGAAGTATTTAGAGAAGTAGGAGTAGTTTGAGCATAAGAGGGGTAGAACAACAAATACGAAAGATGATGAATCGTTTGGATTGGGTGCTGCAAATCCAACCCTTCACAGTAGTAAAAAGAAAGGGATAATTGTTGGAAGTAAGGGATATTTAGAGAATTAGGGATACGATTAAAAAGAATGGATATTTTGAAGTATTAAGAGGACTAGGGGTAGTTTAAGCATAACAAGGGTAGATCGACAAATATGAAAGATGATGAATCATTCGGATTGGGTGCAGCAAAAACCAACCCTTCACAGTAGTAAAAAGAAAGTGGTAATTTTTGGAAGTAAGGGCTATTTAGAGAATTAGGGATATTATTAAAAAGAAGGGATATTTTGAAGTTTTAAGAGAAGTAGGGCTTGTTTAAGCATAGGAGGGGTAGATCGGCAAATATGAATGATGATGAATCGTTTGGATTGGGTGCTGCAAAAACCAACCCTTCACAGTAGTAAATAGATAGGGGTAATTGTTGAAAGTAAGGGCTATTTAGATAATTGGGGATAGGATTAAAAAAAAGGGCTGTTTTGTGAAGTATTAAGAGGAGTATGGGTAGTTTAAGCATAGTAGGCGTAGAACGACAAATATGAAAGATGATGAATCGTTTGGATTGGGTGCTGCAAAAAACCAACCCTTCACAGCAGTTAAAATATAGGGGTGATTCTTGGAAGTAAGGGCTATTTAGAGAATTAGTGGTACGATTAAAAACAAGGGTTGTTTTGAAGTATTAAGAGAAGTAGCGGTGGTTTAAGTATAGGAGGGGTAGTTCGACAAATATGAAAAATGATGAATCGTTTGGATTGGGTGCTGCCAAAACCAACCCTTCATTGTAGTAAAATGATAGGGGTTATTGTTGGAAGTAAGGGCTATTTAGAGAATTAGGGTTACGATTAAAAAGAAGGGCTATTTTGAAGTATTAAGAGAAGTAGGAGTAGTTTAAGCATAGGAGGGTTAGATCGACAAATATGAAAGATGATGAATCGTTTCGATTAGGTGCTGCAAAAACCAACCCATCACAGTAGTAAAAAGATAGGGGTAACTGTTGGAAGTAAGGGCTACTTAGAGAATTAGGGATACAATTAAAAAGAAGGGATATTTTGAAGTATTAAAAGAAGTAGAGGTAGTTTAAACATAGGTGGTGTAGATCGACAAATATGAAAGATGATGAATCGTTTGGATTAGGTGTTGCAAAAGCCAACCCTTCACATAAGTAAAATGATAAGGGTAATTGTTGGAAGTAAGGGTTATTTACAGAACTACGGATAGGATTCAAAAGAAGGGCTGTTTTGTGAAGTATTAAGAGGAGTAGGGGTAGTTTAAGCATAGTAGGGGAAGATCGACAAATTTGAAAGATGATGAATCGTTTAGATTGGGCGGAGCCAAGACCATCCCATCACAGTAGTTAAAAATAGGGGTAATTGTTGGAAGTAAGGGCTATTTAGAGAATTAATGGTACGATTAAAAAGAAGGGCTGTTTTGAAGTATTTAGAGAAGTAGGGGTAGTTTGAGCATAAGAGGGGTAGATCAACAAATATGAAAGATGATGAATCGTTTGGATTGGGTGCTCCAAATCCAACCCTTCACATTAGTAAAAAGAAAGGGGTAATTGTTGGAAGTAAGGGATATTTAGAGAATTAGGGATATGATTAAAAAGAATGGATATTTTGAAGTATTAAGAGGAGTAGGGGTAGTTTAAGCATAACAAGGGTAGATCGACAAATATGAAAGATGATGAATCATTCGGATTGTGTGCTGCAAAAACCAACCCTTCACAGTAGTAAAAAGAAAGGGGTAATTTTTGGAAGTAAGGGCTATTTAGAGAATTAGGGATATTATTAAAAAGAAGGGATATTTTGAAGTATTAAGAGAAGTAGGGCTTGTTTAAGCATAGGAGGGGTAGATCGGCAAATATGAAAGATGATGAATCGTTTGGATTGGGTGCTGCAAAAACCAACCCTTCACAGTAGTAAATAGACAGGGGTAATTGTTGAAAGTAAGGGCTATTTAGAGAATTGGGGATATGATTAAAAAGAAGGGCTGTTTTGTGAACTATTAAGAGGAGTATGGGTAGTTTAAGCATAGTAGGGGTAGATCGACAAATATGAAAGATGATGAATCATTTGGATTGGGTGCTGCAAAAAACCAACCCTTCACAGCGGTTAAAATATAGGGGTGATTCTTGGAAGTAAGGGCTATTTAGAGAATTAGTGGTACGATTAAAAACAAGGGTTGTTTTGAAGCATTAAGAGAAGTAGCGGTGGTTTAAGTATAGGAGGGGTAGATCGACAAATATGAAAAATGATGAATCGTTTGGATTGGGTGCTGCCAAAACCAACCCTTCATTGTAGTAAAATGATAGGGGTTATTGTTGGAAGTAAGGGCTATTTAGAGAATTAGGGTTACGATTAAAAAGAAGGGCTATTTTGAAGTATTAAGAGAAGTAGGAGTAGTTTAAGCATAGGAGGGTTAGATCGACAAATATGAAAGATGATGAATCGTTTGGATTAGGTGCTGCAAAAACCAACCCTTCACAGTAGTAAAAAGATAGGGGTAACTGTTGGAAGTAAGGGCTATTTTGAGAATTAGGGATACGATTAAAAAGAAGGGCTATTTTGAAGTATTAAAAGAAGTAGAGGCAGTTTAAGCATAGGTGGGGTAGATCGACAAATATGAAAGATGATGAATCGTTTGGATTAGGTGCTGCAAAAACCAACCCTTCACAGTAGTAAAAAGATAAGGGTAATTGTTGGAAGTAAGGGTTATTTACAGAACTACGGATAGGATTCAAAAGAAGGGCTGTTTTGTGAAGTATTAAGAGGAGTAGGGGTAGTTTAAGCATAGTAGGGGAAGATCGACAAATATGAAAGATGATGAATCGTTTAGATTGGGCGGTGCAAAAACCAACCCATCACAGTAGTTAAAAATAGGGGTAATTGTTGGAAGTAAGGGCTATTTAGAGAACTAATGGTACGAATCAAAAGAAGGGCTGTTTTGAAGAATTTAGAGAAGTAGGGGTAGTTTGAGCATAAGAGGGGTAGATCAACAAATATGAAAGATGATGAATCGTTTGGATTGGGTGCTGCAAATCCAACCCTTCACAGTAGTAAAAAGAAAGGGGTAATTGTTGGAAGTAAGGGATATTTAGAGAATTAGGGATACGATTAAGAAGAATGGATATTTTGAAGTATTAAGAGGAGTAGGGGTAGTTTAAGCATAACAAGGGTAGATCGACAAATATGAAAGATGATGAATCATTCGGATTGGGTGCTGCAAAAATCAACCCTTCACAGTAGTAAAAAGAAAGGAGTAATTTATGGAAGTAAGGGCTATTTAGAGAATTAGGGATATTATTAAAAAGAAGGGATATTTTGAAATATTAAGAGAAGTAGGGCTTGTTTAAGCATAGGAGGGGTAGATCGGCAAATATGAATGATGATGAATCGTTTGGATTGGGTGTTGCAAAAACCAACCCTTCACAGTAGTAAATAGATAGGGGTAATTGTTGAAAGTAAGGGCTATTTAGAGAATTGGGGATAGGATTAAAAAGAAGGGCTGTTTTGTGAAGTATTAAGAGGAGTATGGGTAGTTTAAGCATAGTAGGGGTAGATCGACAAATATGAAAGATGATGAATCGTTTGGATTGGGTGCTGCAAAAAACCAACCCTTCACAGCAGTTAAAATATAGGGGTGATTCTTGGAAGTAAGGGCTATTTAGAGAATTAGTGGTACGATTAAAAACAAGGGTTGTTTTGAAGTATTAAGAGAAGTAGCGATGGTTTAAGTATAGGAGGGGTAGATCGACAAATATGAAAAATGATGAATCGTTTGGATTGGGTGCTGCCAAAACCAACCCTTAATTGTAGTAAAAAGATAGGGGTTATTGTTGGAAGTAAGGGCTATTTAGAGAATTAGGGTTACGATTAAAAAGAAGGGCTATTTTGAAGTATTAAGAGAAGTAGGGGTAGTTTAAGCATAGGAGGGGTAGATCGACGAATATGAAAGATGATGAATCGTTTAGATTGGGTGTTGAAAAGACCAACCCTTGACAGTAGTTAAAAAATAGGAGTAATTGTTGGAAGTAAGGGATATTTAGAGAATTAGTGGTGCGATTAAAAAGAAGGGCTGTTTTGAAGTATTAAAAGAAGTAGAGGTAGTTTAAGCATAGGTGGGGTAGATCGACAAATATGAAAGATGATGAATCGTTTGGATTAGGTGCTACAAAAACCAACCCTTCACAGTAGTAAAAAGATAAGGGTAATTGTTGGAAGTAAGGGTTATTTACAGAACTACGGATAGGATTCAAAAGAAGGGCTGTTTTGTGAAGTATTAAGAGGAGTAGGGGTAGTTTAAGCATAGTAGGGGAAGATCGACAAATATGAAAGATGATGAATCGTTTAGATTGGCCGGTGCAAAAACCAACCCATCACAGTAGTTAAAAATAGGGGTAATTGTTGGAAGTAAGGGCTATTTAGAGAATTAATGGTACGAATCAAAAGAAGGGTTGTTTTGAAGAATTTAGAGAAGTAGGGGTAGTTTGAGCATAAGAGGGGTAGATCAACAAATATGAAAGATGATGAATTGTTTGGATTGGGTGCTGCAAATCCAACCCTTCACAGTAGTAAAAAGAAAGGGGTAATTGTTGGAAGTAAGGGATATTTAGAGAATTAGGGATATGATTAAAAAGAATGGATATTTTGAAGTATTAAGAGGAGTAGGGGTAGTTTAAGCATAACAAGGGTAGATCGACAAATATGAAAGATGATGAATCATTCGGATTGGGTGCTGCAAAAACCAACCTTTCACAGTAGTAAAACGAAAGGGGTAATTTTTGGAAGTAAGGTCTATTTAGAGAATTAGGGATATTATTAAAAAGAAGGGATATTTTGAAGTATTAAGAGAAGTAGGGCTTGTTTAAGCATAGGAGGGGTAGATCGGCAAATATGAATGATGATGAATCGTTTGGAATGGGTGCTGCAAAAACCAACCCTTCACAGTAGTAGATAGATATGGGTAATTGTTGAAAGTAAGGGCTATTTAGAGAATTGGGAATAGGATTAAAAAGAAGGTCTGTTTTGTGAAGTATTAAGAGGAGTAGGGTAGTTTAAGCATACTAGGGGTAGATCGACAAATATGAAAGATGATGAATCGTTTGGATTGGGTGCTGCAAAAAACCAACCCTTCATAGTAGTTAAAATATAGGGGTGATTCTTGGAAGTAAGGGATATTTAGAGAATTAGTGGTATGATTAAAAACAAGGGTTGTTTTGAAGTATTAAGAGAAGTAGTGGTGGTTTAAGTACAGGAGGGGTAGATCGACAAATATAAAAAATGATGAATCGTTTGGATTGGGTGCTGCAAAAACCAACCCTTAACTGTAGTAAAAAGATAGGGGTTATTGTTGGAAGTAAGGGCTATTTAGAGAATTAGGGTTACGATTAAAAAGAAGGGCTATTTTGAAGTATTATGAGAAGTAGGGGTAGTTTAAGCATAGGAGGGGTAGATCGACGAATATGAAAGATGATGAATCGTTTAGATTGGGTGTTGAAAAGACCAACCCTTGACAGTAGTTAAAAAATAGGAGTAATTGTTGGAAGTAAGGGATATTTATTGAATTAGTGGTGCGATTAAAAAGAAGGGCTGTTTTGTGAAGTATTAAGATGAGTAGGGGTAGTTTAAGCATAGTAGGGGTAGATCGACAAATATGAAAGATGACGAATCATTTGGATTGGGCGGTGCAAAAACCAACAATACAAAGTAGTTAAAAATAGGGGTAATTGTTGGAAGTAAGGGCTATTTAGAGAATTAGTGGTAGATTAAAAAGAAGGGATGTTTTGAAGTATTAATAGAAGTACGGGTTGTTTAAGCATTGGAGGGGTAGATCGACAAATATGAAAGATGATGAATCGTTTAGATTGGGTGTTGAAAAAACCCACCCTTCATAGTAGTTAGAAAATAGGAGTAATTGTTGGAAGTAAGGGATATCTAGAGAAATAGTGGTGCAATTAAAAAGAAGGGTTGTTTTGAAGTATTAAGAGAAGTAGGGGTAGTTTAAGCATAGGTGTTAGCCTGCTTTGTGACCAGGCTACCCAAAGCAAAGATCATGTTGACACACCTCTGGGTAAATGCTGTCTCATATGGAATCTCTGGATAACATCGCTCTCTGGCATTGGAAGCATCGTCAGAAGACACAAGGCAGTTTGGTCAAAATCACACCATCAGTATAAACTGGCCCGAAACCCCTATCAAATGACCTCATTTGGATCTATTCACTTCATATACTTGTAGCCCTTTGAATTAGCTTCAGTTTGAGCTTTGGTTTGGCTCAATCGGACTTACAGTTTGAAAGTTATGCCCATTTCCGTGAACGGATGTAAGCTGGCACATGACCGCGATCCGTGAACCTCGATCTCCGAACCGTGATCCGTGAACCGCGATCCGTGAACCGCGATCCGCGAACTACGATCCGTGAACCGTAATCCGCGATCCGACCCATTACCGCGATCTGATCCCCTAGGTTGATGGATGACGACCAAGACCAAGTCCACCACGATCCGAGAATGCAGGATCTCGCGACACGTGTCACCAACTGTCATATTGACCAATTCTTCATCAAGCTACGAACCGGTCCGAGATCTTCGGGATGTGGGCCATGTATGACCGCGATCCGTCACCAGAAATCAGCTATAAATAGCCCAGAGCTTGGCATTTTTCAGGACTTTTTGGCATCTCCTCATCCATGGCTGCCAAAGCCAACACTTCTCCATGAATAACCACCATCTTTCTCAATAAATTCAATGGATTCGGAGAGAATTATTCATTGAATTCAAGTGATTGAAAGACAATATTCATTGTAATTGTAATCCATGAGTGAAATGAGAAAATATGAAGTGGACGTAGGCTCGTTAACGCCGAACCACTATAAAAATCTCGTTGTCTTGCTTTTTTCTCTATTTTTCGATTATTTCTTCATATCCTATGCTCAAAATACGACAATTTGGGTGTTAGAGCCATTTTTTGATCTAACACTTTGGTGCTTTCACTGAGAAATGAATTCTCAGCCTATCGGATTGTTATTCTACTATTTAGATTTGAAAGTTCGAAGAAAACAGTCCACGTATCTTCCATTTTTGAAGATTTCAGTTATTTCAGTAAAATCAGAATTTTGTGGCTCCTGAGAAAAGCTAAGGATACACAAACTTCATTAGCAAACGAGGCTGGTGAAGAAGGTGCGCAGGAGCAAGTTAGAGCAGGTGGCCGGGTCTCGGTTCGCAGTTCGCGGATCGCAGTGGGTATCACGAACTGGCTCGCGGTTCGTGGAATGACCTCCACGAACGGAGCCCAAAGAGCCATCACGATCCGATTCGTAGCTCGCAGAACGACCTCCACGACCCGGGCCCAGAGTGACCTTCACGACCTGACCTGGTGTAGGATCCGCGACCCGATCCGAAGACGTTGATTAATTGACGATACGAGCCACGACCCAGACGACAGTAGCGAACCGCGACTCAGAAAAGTGATGACGAATAAGGGTCGCGACCCGACCAAAAAAGTGACATTTTTTGGAAAAAATGCAATTTTCAGATCATTTCAGAAAAGGCTCTATCTTCCAAAATCGAAAAAATACTGCGGTGCCCACATTTTCGACCTAACCGGTTAGGTCGATCGCCGCCGGGACTGCGGGGCCCCGGACCCCCGCCGGCGCTGCGCCCGGACCCGCTGACGGCCTCGCCTTCGACTCGGAGCACGGCTCGCCTTCGGCCCGGAGTACATTTTGATCCACAATTATCACAAATGCTTATCAACCAAGATTCGGTAGGTATTCTGAGGATTCTTTCTAGAGCCATAACACTTAATACTGATGTTATTCAATGTGAGGAGCTATTGGAAAGATTCAGCACGCTGGCTATGACGGTATACGAGATAATGATTATCTCTTGGCAACCTCCTCTTCCAAAGCTCCAATGGTGTGCATATTTCCCAAATGCAACTGATGATGCTCCTGAACGAATAGTGATCACCTAGTTTACGTGACTTAAAACTGTCCTACAGGCGAAATCCCAGATGACATTGACATAGAACAATCCGGATACTATTCTGAGGATGACAAAGAAGATCCCAATGACCATGATTCTCAATAATGGGATACCCGACGGCAAGTAAGGATCCTAGCACTACAAAGTTACCCTTCGCTTGAATGGCGTGGTGAAAAACTTATGTCCTACGGTTCACCTATTTGTCGTCAACCGCATCGAGATAGATTGATTTCCACATGTCCAAGGGTTAGATCGATGTACTTTGGTGCCCAAAGTAAGGAACCAATTGAACCTACGCAGGCCGTGATTGGATATATGGATCATTGCAGGGATGATAACAACTTGACTGCTCACCAGCCACCATATGACATTGGTCAAGAAATGAGAATTTGAGATCAATGAAAATATGAATCAACCATTAGCTCCCCACTTCATACAATAGTCGTGATAGAATTTGTGAACACTACTTTAAGCCTTGCAAGCCAAGCTATCGTAGTCAAACTTATCTGATTAAGGTCTAGACTGACCAGCTCTACCTAGCACTTTGGTGTCTACTACTAAATATCCCAACCGAAGATGTAGTGAGAATGGTCTATGGTGACCGAGTTATTGAAGAAGCCCACTATTTGGCTGGATGGAATGTGCTATGCAACACAGATGGCGTGAAACCCAAAGACACTTCCCCCTAGATGAAATGGAGTGTGAAGAAGGTGTCAATATTGCGAATAAAGGAAGCATCACAAAAGGAATTGCCCGATGATCTGCCCGAAGACATAAACCCCAGAGAGGATGGTGATTCGGGATGCAGAAGAGTGACATCTAACGACACAACTACACATGTTCTGATTGGTGATGTCGTCCTAACTATGGTCGTGAAGTCGGATCTTATTTATACCTATTCCGAGCAAGGGAACTTACATGCTTTCTACAGGCGAGCCTAGATATGATCGATTGGACCTATGCTGATATTCGCAGGATTTTACAATAAATTATGATCGAGTATAAACCTAAATTGTGCTCCTGTCAAGCAAATAGGACGTATGCTCGGTCCAGGGAGAGCGTCTGCCTTGAAAGAAGAACTCAGAAGGCTAAAAGGCAATGGTTTTATATGAGGCGCCACACATCCCGCTTGGGTATCAAATCCCGTCCTCGTCAAGAATGCTAATGGAAAATGGTGCACATGCAACGATTTATCATATTTGAACAAAGTCCGCCCAAAAGGATGCTCCCCTACTATTTCCAGGTTCATATGATTGTGATAGACACTGATTAGCCACTACAACAGGACTTGCAGCGACCTGAGGCACCTGGAAGTTGTAATCAAACGGTGTAGAGAATGATCGACTGTCCGACGCCGGTGTCTTATTAATAACTCCTGAAGGACAGTCAATTTACTATGCCTTACGATTGAAATTCTCCGCTACTAACAACGGTTCCGAGGACGACACCCTGAATACCGAATTGAAATTCGCTAAGGAGTTGGGAATAGTGACGTCGAACATATTTTATGACTTTTATATCGTTGTTCGCCAGGCTCGAAAGGAATTCCAGGCGTAGGAACCACCACTCGCAGCTTGCCTAGAACCGGAAGAAGGGCTGTTGGATGTATTAGAACGTTACAACATATCTCATGTCCTACGAGAAGAAGATCAGAAGGCGGATAATCTGACGAAGTTAGAACGGTCCGACAATCTAGAAAAGATAGAGATGATCCCTATCAAGACACTATAAAATACAACCATTGATCAGATGGAAGTTGATCCAGCGTTGGAGACCGAACCCGGAAGAGAGTCATGGATAACCCCATGATGAACTTCCTGTAGCACGTAATGCATCTAGCAAGGTGAAGTGAAATGCGTGCCATTGTTCTTTATGCCTCGAGATATGACATGCAAGTCGACACTGCCTATTTTTCTTGGAAGGTTGTCCCAAAAGAGACACCAACGAGTCCCATTGTTGATTCACCGCCCTGAATGATACGACAAAATCACTAATCAAGTCCCAGCTTGATGAAAAATATACGTGAACGAAATATCTAATGAGTGACGTTTTAGTGTTAGAAAGTGAAGATTCACACTTTCACTCCTCTCATCAACTATCTGCTAGGTAACTCATTCCCCGGACGTTGGGGGCAACTGGAGATTTGAGCATGAATCGCTCGAGAATAAATCATCCAATTCAAAGCTGACACATCAGGAGTTTACACGGCCAACTGCCTTTTTCTTGCCCGAAGAGTAGCAAATTAAGTATTTAAAACGCTTACGCCCTAATGCTAGGTGATCGTCTGCACTCCAATTCTTGCCCCCAGTATGGAATTGAAGGTGTATCAGCAAATTTGTGAGATATAATTATCTCACCAGCAGCATTACCCTATTTCTTAGCACCAATGCGATGATATGCTACCATTAGCGATACAGTCATGACTTCCTGACACTCTATCCATACCCTCAGCATAGGGGGCAAAGAGGCGATTCAAAAAGAGATGCGACCTCATCACTCGCTTATAGTACCTACTTAGCCGCCTTTGCCATCTCAAGACCCCGATCAAGGTCTATTCATTTTTTGGGACTGCCGCCCCCATGATAGTTTGAAAAGATACACCTCATAAACTAAAAGACTTTGGCAGCCCTTCATTGGCAGAGATAGGGCGAAGCAAAATGGACCTGCAATGAATATGCAACGCCATTTTTCGCTCAGAATGATACTTGTTAGATCGAAATTTGGACCTAACACCCAAATTGTTATGAACTGTAGAAAATTTAAAATGAAGAACCAGGAAAAAGAAAATAACACTCAGAATTTATAGTGGTTCGGCGTTAACGAGCCTACGTCCACTTTATATCTTATTGTTCGTGCTTTAAAAGCTAATACAACAATGATTTCTCTCAATATTTCAGTGGTTTGACAACAATGGCGGATTCAGTACTCAATATTGCCAAAAGGATCCCAAAAAATGCCAAGCTCTGGGCTATTTATAGCTGATTTTGTCAGACGGATCGTGGACACGTGGCACGAATCCCGAGAACCTCGGGTCGGATCGCCGCCGTTGGAGAAATGGTCAAATTAGCCGTTGTGGACAGGTGTCGTGATTTGCTTGAACATCGGATCGTGCAGATGGGGAGAATTGGTCCAGATGACGGTTAGGAACACGTGTCGCCAGATCCGTGCGATTCGGATCGCTGAAGACCAGCTCGTGATTGAATGGGTCAGAGGCTTCGGTACGCACCAAGGGATCGGATCGGTTCGTTCTGGGCAACGATATATAAGTTCGGATCGGATCGCCTGGATATGCCGTTTGCTGACGAGATGGGAGCGATCCGTTCCAGGGCAAGTCGATAGAGTGCGATCCAGTCCTGGGCGAGACGATGGAGTGCGATCCATTCCTGGGCGAGACGATGGAGTGCGATCCATTCCTCCAGTTTCTTGGGGGACGTGGTTTCCTGTTTTCCTTTTATGAATGATCCTGGGTGGCTTGATCAAAAAGCGAGCCAACATTTTGCCCCCTCGAAGTATGTTTTATCGATGATGGAACATGCTTCGAAGATTCTCATTTACCTTCTCCTGAAGGGACGCAAATCAACAGTCGCATTGGTTCAAATCGACGCATGTATGAATCGGATCGCCATAGGGCGACACGGTCCGATTTGGTCATCTGCTCGTCTCGTGCCGAGTAACTGGGCCTTTGTGCGAAACGGGGTGTATTTTCCTTCGAGACGTGTCGGGCTTTGAGTTTTGTGGGCCATTGTTTCAAAGCGGTCCGTGGACTTCTATGCGATTCCATCTTTGAATCGTGGCCTGCATGGTGCTTCGTGGACCGAATAAGACAAAGAAGGGGAGACAAACAGTCACCTTCTTTGCCTATATAAGCCGACCCCCTCCCCTTCATTCTCCTTCTTCTTTCTTTTCTACCGAATCGTTTCGCCTACATTATCCAGGAGCGAACCCAAATCTTTTGACCCTTCGAAAATCCAAGCATTCTCTCCATCCTTAGAAAGGTAACTCCACTAAAAGTATTCTTACTTGTGAACGCCGCTCTTTCACGAACTTTCTCGACTGGAAACAGTGAGAATTCATGCTTTTCTGACGAGATCATCAAAATGCCATGGCCAAGTGACGTAGAGCTCGGAGTTCGAAGAAGGAAAGGAGAGGAGGAAGAAGAAGAAGACAGAAGGCCGTTTCGGTTCGTGGTCAAAGATGGAAGACGAACGCGATTGGCGAGACGACAGATAGAGGCGGCCATGAAGGGACGGATCGTGGGAGTCGCAACGGTTCATGAAGGGGCGATCCCTTCATCCGGCGATTCGATGGGGGGCGATTCCTATGCTCCGCGAGTCGAAGAGGGGGGGCGATCCCTATACTTTGCGATCCGTCCTACAGCTAACGATACGAAGAAATTTCAGACCTTAATCAACACCTTGTCACCATAAAACTTTGAACAGTTAGGCTAGAACAGCAACGTTGGACTTTCTGGACTAAATGACTTCATGATTTGACTGCATATGACGTCTAACGACTTCTGATAACCTTAACTGCTTTCATGCTTTATTATTATTTTTAATAATGCGCACACACAAGCACACACACCGGCACTTGCACACACGGGGGACGGGTAGTGTTAATCTTATTGTCCATATTTTCTCGTCCCAGCAGCAATGTCGAACGATAACTCTTCTCCAAGATCCGTAGCAGAAGCAGAATCCGAGACTCCTGAACAGTATAATCCTCAAATTCCTCCAATCAATCTGGGAGGTGAAGATTCTGGATCTGAGTATGAAGCCACAGAATCAGATCCGACAGAAAGTACTTCATCCAGCAACAACTCCGAGTTTCACGAGCGAGCTCCGACGAAATCCCAGGCGCAGTCGGGATAGATAAATTCTCTGATTCTTTAGCGTCCAAGCTTGACGAGATAAAACTCAAGAGAATCTGCTTAAGACACGGCATTCCTTGGGACGATGTCTTGACACCCGGAAGCGAAGATAGACCCCATCTAGCACCGGTAGGGTATATGGCGATTAGTCGAACAATGTGTCTGGTAGGAGCTATTCCTCCGTTCCCTCCGATTACCATCGAGACTTTAAGACGGCTGGGCATCGCTCCGATGCAGCTCCATCCAAACGCCTACGCATCGCTATACTCTTTATATGTTGCTTATGCGGAGATCTTGCATGCCGAGCTTAAATTCAGAGATCTGGTGTTCTTCTTTCTCTTCAAGCACCGTTCTTCTGCAACTCCAAACTTTTCCTTTTTTGAATCAGTGGCGAACAGGAAAGTTCTGTACGACGGATACAGCAACATCGGGGATCCTAAGTCCGACTGGTTTTACATAAGGAAACAGGATGGATGCTCACGGAGATGGCTCAAATCAAGTAAACTTTGATCGCCTAGTCGAATATCTTGCTTAAGGAGTCTAAGTAATAACATTCTTCCGCTTTTTCCTTTGTCTTAAACAGATCATGTCTTCCCAAAAACAGAGGGTGCATTATACAACAACCGGTTGTCCATTCTTTTGCAAAGCAGATCCGACTTTTTAAGGATTAAAAAATGCATTACTGATGACAACCTTCATAAGCATCGCCTTCTGGATAGAAAATTTGGACTTGGGACCGGCGGCAAACCTTATAAATATGTGCCCCCAACGGAAGGAGAGGGAACTTCACAAACGGTGGAAAAAACTAAATTTCGCAAAAGTCCTTCTCCGATAGTCATCCAAGACGACGAAGACTTGAATATATACAGAGGGGATGAGTCCCGCGGTGATGTGTCGAAGGAAATCCCTACCTCTGCTCCAATGGAAACTGTTGGTGATGACGACTTGACGGAAGAACAGTTATTCGACGAGCTGAATAAAATCCCTCTACCCGACATTGAATACACATAAAAAGACTTCGGCGAGGATCCTTTCTTTTCTGCTCCCGAAGAGGCGACTGATTCAACAAGGGGACGAGAAACGGGTCAAATGAGCCTGTCTCCAGGCCCGGGTCTGTTAGGGGGAATTATATGGGATGCACACCTCACACACACTGTCTGACCTTGCACTCTAACTTTGCGGGTATTCAATGTTTTAATATATTCTTTTCTCTTTTTGCAGGAACGATGTCGCACAGGAAATCTTATTCGTACCGTTCTCTTCGCGAAGGCACTCCCAGCCTTCGTCCGGGTACTGAGCGCCCTCGCGGTCCCCCTCATAGGCCGAGCTCTTCGCAACCTCGATCTCCACCCAACTCAACCTCTACCAGGCCTTCGAGTCATCCGACAATTCCGACCGGGGGAAAGACACTTCCAAAAGAGTTGACTCCTCCAAAGAGTGCGCCTTCCCACAGGCGGTCGTCCAAAAGGCGTCACGAATCCAAAGATGGGGACAGAGATTCATCCAAAGAAACTGAGCAAGAGAGAAGTAACATTGTCCCCACCAGCCAACCAGAGTTAGCTGCCTCCGGTTCACGGGATTACGTTCACGGTCCCGAGATCCAAGGTAGGCTGGAAAAGCTACGGGAACAATTTCCAGGCATGTTCTTTGACAGGATGGTCTTTGTTCCTGCCTTGGAACCGGTCCCTAAAAATTGGGATGATGAAGTTATCGAGCGCATCCAGCACGCAGCCAGACAATACGAGATGATGAAAAAACACGCAGTCAATCTTTCGGAAGTCGTCCGAAAACTCGAAGTAGAAGCACATAGGTCTAAAGCAAAACTTGAAAACAACGAGAGGGCTAGGACAAAATTGGTGAAGGACCTGGAAGACGCTCAAGCCCAGCTCGCTTTGGCACAGAGAGACGCTGCAAACTATAAGACTGAATTAGAGAATGCCAAACAGCGATTTCATTCTGAACTGGACTCCAATAGCCAAGAAAAATGGCTTTAAAGAAGGAGGTGGAAGATCTAAAAATGGCCAACGCCAAGTTGAAAACAGTGCAAGGCCATTTTGAAGCTGAGAGAGCTGCCTTGGAGGCGGAAAAAGCGAGTCTAAAAGAAAGTTTGGCTCTGGCAGAAATAGAAAAGGTGATTTTGAATTACCAGGTTGCAGACGCGGAGAGACGGGCAGCTCTTGCCGAAAAGAACGTTGATAGTGCCATTGAAATGGCCACTGCCTCCAACAACAAACTCCTTGAAAGAGAGAAAGAAATCGAGGGGTTTGAGGAGATGATTTTTGATTTCCTTGGCCAGGTTCTCAAAACTCGCAATATCTCATGGATCCCGGATTATCATGTTACTTTGGCCAACTTATGGGATGCCATCGTGGAGGGCAAAAAACATAGGCTGGGGGTCGAAGAGATCAATGAAGATGAATTGATGAAGAGCATCCTAAGAGACAACGAGCCTGAGGACCTGGCAGAGGGTCGTCGCTTAATCCTGGGTGAAATGGAGAAGGAGAGAACCATGGCTAAAGGTAAAAGCAAAATTGATGAAGGTTCCAGCTCCGCCGCGAAGTCTAAAACCTCCGAAGCTGAGGAGTACCATCCTGACGATCCACTAATCTCCTTAGGTCTAACTCCCGTGGTTGTTGGAGCATCCGGATCTACTCAAGAGGGAGCATCTGCCGAAGGTATCTCTCTCTTTTCCCCGCAATTTGCTAAAGCAATTGCGAATTGTCGTCGTCTAGCAGGACAACCCATTGAATTAGTAATGTGTGTCTCTCGTAATGCAGGTGGCGAGTCCGTCGACAAGGGCGCTGGAAAAGAGAGAGAAGTGGAGGAGGAGACTGCCCTGCCGGGTGCTGATATCGATGTTTCAGAGCGAGTCGAGGTCACAACAGCAGAAGGAAGTATCCCGGTGCCTAGCGCCGATGTACCCAAAGATGCTGAGACTATCGAAGCTTTAAAAGACTTGGATGGTCGTCATGTGGATGACGAAGGGGATATTATCGGCACCAAAAAGGCCGACGATGATGATGATGATGAAGAGCCCCTGGCCAGCCGGAAAGCCAGGCAAGAGAAAGGGTTGGCTTCATAGAATGTGGGGGATGAGGCTTTGGACATAGTCCCTCTTGCAGAATTCGATCCCAAAACTGGGATGATTGTGAAAATCCAGTCCAAGTCCATCGGCCGGGAGCTTCACTTCGCCAACCCCGATGACTTCCTGGCTTCCCTCTCCAGTAGAAGCAAGAGAAAAGAAGGGAAAGAGGAGACCTCAGAGGAGTCAGATGCTCCCCTTGTGGACAAGCGGAAGAGGAAGAAGGGGGATCCATCTGAAGCCGACAAGGAGAGGCTGGAGAGGCAGAAGCAAGAGAAGAAATCAAAGCATAAATAGGATGTTTGTTGATATTTTGTCTTTAGGTTTCCCACTGGCCAGGAAGTGTAATTGTGAGACTGGTCCTCACTTTTGTTTCTAGATTGTTTTCACTTTGTTGATTCGCAACACATAAACAAGGATTTGTTTCTCCTTACATCGTTGTGTACCTGTATTCATAGAAACTTTCCACGTTTAGTCGTTAGCCAACTATTAATAATTATAAGTCAGTCAATCAACAAGAAGAAGAAAGTTCATGCTATGTTATACTGTTGTATCAAAGTTTAGTGTTTGCATATGAGTGCATGGTCCCCCCAATCAGTCGTCACTGTAGCATCTGACTGGGGTTTACTAGGGATTGGTTAGTACTGTCGGCAAGTTGCCCCCCTATTTCTGAATATGGGGGTATAGGAAGTTTCATGGGATAACAGTAGCTCAGTTAGCCCTTGTTCCTTTAGTAGGGAATAATTTCTTTCTCAGCGCTCAATCGGAGACGCTTTTGTACTATCTCTCTCTCTCTGGAGAGTTAGAGTTTTGCACTTGGAGATTCATTTGCTCCCCGATCCTTCAGCGGGGAGTGAGCTATTTCTCAATGCTCAATCGAAGACACATTTATACTCTCTCTCTCTCTGGAGAGTTAGAGTTCGAGCTCAGCGATTCACTCGCCCCCCGATCCTTCAGCGGGGAAGGAGCTCTTTCTCAGCGCTCAATCGGAGACTCCTTTATACTCTCTCTCTCTCTCTGGAGAGTTAGAGTTCGAGCTCAGCGATTCACTCGCCTCCCGATCCTTCAGCGGGGAAGGAGCTCTTTCTCAGCGCTCAATCGGAGACGCCTTTATACTCTCTCTCTCTCTCTGGAGAGTTAGAGTTCGAGCTCAGCGATTCACTCGCCTGCCGATCCTTCAGCGGGGAAGGAGCTCTTTCTCAGCGCTCAATCGGAGACGCCTTTATACTCTCTCTCTCTCTGGAGAGTTAGAGTTCATGCTTAGGCAGCTCCGATCATGGTACACCGCCGTTATTCGTGGATGTCGATTTTCGTGTCCTTTATACTCTCTCTCTTCTCTGGAGAGTTAGAGTCACGGATTAAGCAGTCTGCAATCACGCATTCTCATCAAACTCATCCTTGGGGTATACTTTAACCCATACTATGTGGATTAAAGCTAGTCGGACAAGCAGTTAGAGCTTTTGCCAAAACTTTTGGGTCCCTCCGATTAGTCTACGGGATGAACTGTTGGCACCAGACTTCGGGTACCTGGATTATTCACATTGATTTTTCATAAAAATAAACAGGCAAATAAATAAAGGTGCAGTAAAGGTAAATAACACACAGTATTTTTATAGTGGTTCGGTCGAATCATGACCTACGTCCACTTTATAATCTCTTGCTTTAAGAAATCAGACTATTTTAGGCAAGTCATGCCTTGTACATAGTTTTTTAACAAAGCAAAAGAATAGATTTGAAACTCTCATGTTAAATATGGCCGTAAATGTTGGGCATTCCACACTCTGGTGATTTCCTGTCCATCTACGGTTGCTAGCTTGAAGGTTCCATTATCAAGCTTGCTAAAAATGGAGTACGGTCCTTCCCACTTCGCTCCCATATGAGTTGGGGGTGGGAAGACACGTTTTAGAACCAAGTCTCCGGGTTCCCATGTTCGGACTCGAACCTTTTTGTTGTAATATCGGGCGACCTGCTGTTTGCATCTCAAAGCACGCAGGTCTGCTTCATCCCTCTTTTCTTCGATCATATCCAGGGACTCAAGGAGCAATTCATTATTGGTCATTGGGTCATAATAAGTCACCCGATGAGAAGGTACCTTTATCTCAACCGGGATGACTGCTTCCGTTCCAAAAGCAAGAGAAAACGGGGTGTGTCCTGTTGCCGATTTATATGTTGTCCTGTAGGCCCATAGTGCCAAGGGCAATTCATCAGCCCACATGGCCCTAGCCCGCTTCATTCTTCTTTTCAGAATGGACTTAATTACTTTATTTGCGGCTTCGACTTGCCCGTTTGATTGTGGGTGTGCCACGGAGGTGTACCGATTCTCGATGTGGTATTTTTGGCAGAAGTTTCTGAATTCAGCACTATCAAACTGAGTCCCGTTGTCTGTTATCACAATCTTTGGAATCCCAAATCGACAGATGATGTTTCTTACGATGAAGTTGATCACTCGTTTAGTTGTGATTATAGTTAGTGGTTCTGCCTCGACCCACTTAGTGAAATAATCTACAGCCACAATCGCGAACTTTGCTCCGCCCCTTGCTATCGGGAGGCTTCCTATGATATCAATTCCCCACATAGCAAAAGGCCATGGACTCATCATTGTTTTTAACTGACTTGGAGGCGCTCTAGGTATCTTTGAGAATCTCTGGCACGCATCGCATCGTCGTGCATATCTTACTGCATCCTTGTTTATGGTAGGCCAGAAATAACCATGCCGCAATACCTTTTTCGCCAAAGTTTGCCCTCCAGTGTGGTCGCCAAATTCGCCTTCGTGTACTTATTGCAGCACACGTTTGATGTCTTCGTGGGCTATACACCGAAGGAGTGGCATTGAAAACCCTTGTCTATAAAGAACTCCGCCTTGCAGAACGTATCGGGCGGCTTTACGAATCACTTTACGCCTCTCGCTTTTCTTGGTCGGAAGCGCTCCATCCATTAGGAAATTCTTTATGGGGGTCATCCAGGACTCCCTTTCTGGTTCCGTCTCTTGCACTAGGTCGATTTCCATCTGATCAATGCTAGGGGACAGGAGTACTTCAACGGGGGCTAGCCCAATCACTTCAGGATCGTTAGAACTAGCCATCTTTGCCAACTTGTCTGCCTGCTGATTTTCTGACCGCGGAATATGAGATATGCTGTAGTGATCAAACTCATTCAGCAGTTCTTTCACTTTCTTCAAGTATAGAATCAATCTCGCACTTTTAGCTTGGAATCTTCCAGTGACTTGATTCACAACTAACTTGGAGTCGCAGAAGATGTTCAGCTTTGTGACTTCTAGTTCCTTTGCAATCTTTAATCCGGCTATCAGAGCTTCATATTCAGAATCGTTGTTAGTGGCCTGAAACTCCATTCGGATTGCATAGGTTATCAATCGTTTCTCGGGGGTTTCAAGCACTATTCCAGCGCCGGATCTTTCGTCGTTCCTAGCGCCATCAGTATACAGTCTCCAGGCATTTGGATCGAAAAGTAACTTCGAAGGATCCACTTCTTCGTTGGCTATATCTTCTTCAGGGACAGTGAACTCTGCTATGAAGTCGGCTATTGCTTGCCCCCGAATTGACCGTCTGGGCTGAAAGTTCAAGTCTAATTGACTTAACTCAATATTCCATTTGAGTAACCTTCCAGATGCCTCCGGTCTCTGCAAAACTTGCTTGAGTGGATGATCAGTGTATATGGTGATAGGATGTGCCTGAAAGTAGTGCCGAAGTTTTCTGGAGGCAATCAGTAAACTATATGCCAGCTTTTCTATCCGTGGATAATTACGCTCTGCTGCTGTAAATTTTTTACTCACGTAATACACAGGTCTTTGGACCTTATCCTCTTCCCTTACCAACGCTGAACTGATCGCGTGGGATGACACTGCCAAATACACGAATAAATCCTTGTGATCTATTGGTTTAGATAGAATCGGAGGTTTCTCCAAGTGTCTGAGCAAATTCTGAAATGCTTCTACGCAGTCGGGTGTCCATTTAAGGTGGCGTTTTCCTCGCTTTATTAATTCGAAGAATGGGATGCACTTATCCGTAGCCCTGGAGATAAATCTGCTTAGTGCGGCCACTTTTCCAGCAAGGCTTTGCACATCCCTAATCTGCCTAGGTTCCTGAATATTCCTGATTGCCGCAATTTGGTCAGGATTAATCTCAATACCACGGGAACTGACAATGAATCCCAAGAATTTTCCAGAAGCAACCCCGAATGAACATTTGGTTGGATTGAGTTTCATTCCATACTTTCGTAGAATGCCGAACATCTCCGCCAAATCAGTGGTGTGTTGATAAGATTGTTTGGACTTAACCAACATATCGTCGACGTATACTTCCATTGTTTTCCCGATCTGGTTATAGAACATCCTGTTGACCAAACGCTGATATGTAGCGCCCGCATTCTTCAAACCAAAGGGCATTACCACATAACAATATAATCCCAGATCGGTGATAAAACTAGTGTGCTCTTGATCTGGAACATGCATCGGAATTTGGTTGTATCCTGAATAAGCATCCATAAATGAGAGAAGCTCATGACCTGCCGTCGAGTCTACCAACTGGTCAATTCGAGGTAATGGGAAACTATCTTCTGGACAAGCTTTGTTCAAATCTGAGAAGTCGATACACGTTCGCCACTTCCCGTTGGCCTTCTTTACCAGGACTGGGTTCGAAATCCAATCTGGGTAGGTTGAATCTCTAATAAACCCATTACTCTTTAGCTTTCCAACCTTTTCTTTCAAGGCAGTGGACCTCTCTGGGCCCAGCATTCGCCTTTTTTGCTTTACTGGAGGATGTTTGGGATCAATGCTCAAAGAATGGCTCATGATTGATGGGGATATCCCGCACATGTCCGCGTGGGTCCAAGCAAATACATCCAGGTTGTTTTTTAAGAAATTTGTCAATTCTCCAGCAAGGTTCGGACTTAACTGGGATCCAATCTTAAGGACCTTCTCCGGGTCACTGTCATCGATTGGTACATCCACAGTTGCCTCGTTGGGAGTCGCCATTCTGCCCCCGGGCTCTTGATCCTCTCTGGGATCTATGTCCTCGGGCGTCTCTCTGGGCAACTCTCCAACGATTGTCCTCTTTGGTTGCTATAAGGTCTCCGCCCCCGAAGGGAGAGAAGTGCCTTTAGTTTCGATATCCGCTCCATTGCGAAGTAACTTTAGTTCGGCAACATAACATGCTCGCGCAGCAACTTGATCCCCTCTGACGATACCAATGCCAGCTTCTATGGGGAATTTCAATAACAAGCACCAAGGGGCTATACAGGCTCTAAACTTTGCGAGGGCCGGTCGGCCCAAGAAGGCATTGTATGGCGATTCAACATCCAAAACCACAAAGGGAAGGATTCTCACTCTCTGGCGTTCTCCTTCCCCAAGTGTAACTGGCAACTCTACATAACCCATCGGAGCGGTGGATGCTCCGTTGAATCCACGGATCCATCCTTGGCAGGGCTTCAAGTCTTTTATTTCAAGATTCATCTGGTCAAAGGCCTTTTTGAAGAGAATATTAACGGAACTCCCGTTGTCCACCAGAACCTTATGAACAGTGGCTGGCCCAATGGGTATTGTAATTACAAGTGGATCTTCAGTTGGAGCATGGACTCCGATGCTTTCTCGTTCTCGGAAAACAACATCATCGGCCATCATCTTCTGCTGCTTCACCGGGATACTGTCCTCGGGGTTGCTACATTCCCCTACCTCGAGGTGTTGTTTGGCCGTGTTGACGTATTGATCTAGTGCTTTGGAGCTATGCCCAGCAAGATAGAGTCCTACGATCACGGTATTGATAACAATATTCTTTCCTTTTTGCTGAGCAGTCGGCCTAGTAGCAAGTTGATTTTGATTCTGATTTGGGGCCTGTACTGCTTGCCCCCTGTCCCTAGGCGCTACTCTGTATTCATCTAGCTTCCCTTCTCGAAGCAGCCTTTCGACCACGTCCCTCAGGTGACGGCATTCATTCGTCGAATGGCCGTGAATTTGATGAAAGAGACAAAACTTTCCTGTCTCACGCTCTTTTTCTGTCGATTCTCTAGGAGGTGGCCTCTTATTTTGGAGGACTTCGTACGCATCCATGAAAATATTCTCCAAAGTATCATTGATGGGTGTATAACTTTCAAAGGCCCTGGGACGAGTCCTTCTCTGGGAATCGTTCCCTCGGCCCCTCTTCCGGTTGTTGCTGTTACCATTGTTATTGTTGTTACCCGGCTGACGACCACCCTGATTCTGATTTCCGAAGTTAACTTCAATTTTCCCTGAGCTGTCTCCAGCCTGTTTGATGGCGACATTGCTCTGAATTTCCTCCTTATCAGTTGTTTTAACCTTTCGGTTTGCGTATACCTCTTCCCGGCGCAGATGTACGTTGGCTTTCTCATAGAATAACTCTCTGGTGTGGGGTGGTTTGCCTGCCAAGTACCTCCCGAATTCAGTGTCCTTATCCACTCCATCAATGAGTGCTGCGACAATGGTCGGCTCATGAGGATCTTTAACCTCAGTGGCGGCCAAATTGAAACGATCCAGGTACATCTTTAGACTCTCGCCTGGTCGCTGTTTGACCAGGAATAAATCGATCACGCTTTTCGTCTTCTGTGCGTAGATACGGAATTGTTCTACGAACTTCTCGCTCAGTTCCCTGAAGCTAGAAATCGATCTTGCCGGCAGGCGAGTGAACCATAGCAAAGCCACGTCTTCCAGGAATATGGGAAACGCTTTACACTTAACCGCGTCAGAAGCGGCGGCAGCGGTCATCGACCAAGAGTATCTCATTAGGTGTTGAACAGGATCAGATCTTCCCGCATATCGATTCATTTGTGGCATGTTGAAGCGCCTTGGAAAAGTCGCATCCAAAATATCGTCAGTAAAAGGAGTATGACTGCGGTCAATCCCCCAATCTTCGTTCCGCTGCCCGCGGCTGTCGGCGAGAATCTGGTGAACCATGGCTGCAACATTTGCGCTGGTCAAAGGAGGTTCAGGGTCAGTGCCTCTAGCCCGACGAGGTTCTCTGATCTCTCTTCGGGAAGCAGCTACAAAATCCGGGGCTCGGACAGGGTTCTGCTGCCCCCTGTTATCATGAGTATGCATGCGGCGACGGGGCTGAGGTGGTCTGTTATGCGCAGGACTATTCACATTACGGTTTGGGGATCCCGCCCCTAGTTCCTCTTTTTGTGAGGGCAGGGTTCCGAACCAAAGCTGTTCTATGTTTTCGGCTCTCTCATATGGTCGCCGCGGAGGTCTCGGCGATTCTTCAGACGAGGAAGAATATACTGGGGTGAGTGGACGAACCGGTGATGCCCTTTGCCTTGCTAGTTCGTCAAGTCTTCTATCCATAGCTGTCAAATTCTGCCGCAGGATGGAACTTTCCTGCCTTTGGGCAGCTAACTCATCAAACAACCTATCCCACATTTCGGCGAAGCGAGAGAGATCCCCCTCAGTGACAGGAGCAGCAGGATCATAATGGTCATTATCACTCTCTCTTATACGCAAAGAGCTCGAACCGAGTCGAGCGGAGGTTCCAGGACGATAGGAATGGGTCATAGGTTCTTTTCCAGGTCGAGTTGTAGTCTGACCATCAGTTCGGATAGCTGCGGTTCGTGGAGGGCGATTCGCTGCGCCCCCCTGAGATCGACTCGTGGTCGTAGTACGCGGAGGTTGCGAGGTGTTGCCTCGGGATCGAGTGACAACCCCTTCAGTGGCACGGATCGTCTCGTTCCCATCGACTCGGAACGAGGTGTCTTCGTCGGATCGGATCGCCCCCTGCGCTCCGCGATCCAGAATTTCTTGGTTGCCCAGTTCGTGTACACTCTCCTCAATCGTTTCGTTGGTCTGCGAAGCTTTAGATCTTTTTCCAGCCATGATATCCGAATCGCTGGAATCCTCAAAGAAGCGAATAGTGAAACTTTAAGACCGAACTCTCAGTGAAAGCACCAAAAATGTTAGATCGAAATTTGGACCTAACACCCAAATTGTTATGAACTGTAGAAAATTTAAAATGAAGAACCAGGAAAAAGAAAATAACACTCAGAATTTATAGTGGTTCGACGTTAACGAGCCTACGTCCACTTTATATCTTATTGTTCGTGCTTTAAAAGCTAATACAACAATGATTTCTCTCAATATTTCAGTGGTTTGACAACAATGGCGGATTCAGTACTCAATATTGCCAAAAGGATCCCAAAAAATGCCAAGCTCTGGGCTATTTATAGCTGATTTTGTCAGACGGATCGTGGACACGTGGCACGAATCCCGAGAACCTCGGGTCGGATCGCCGCCGTTGGAGAAATGGTCAAATTAGCCGTTGTGGACAGGTGTCGTGATTTGCTTGAACATCGGATCGTGCAGATGGGGAGAATTGGTCCAGATGACGGTTAGGAACACGTGTCGCCAGATCCGTGCGATTCGGATCGCTGAAGACCAGCTCGTGATTGAATGGGTCAGAGGCTTCGGTACGCACCAAGGGATCGGATCGGTTCGTTCTGGGCAACGATATATAAGTTCGGATCGGATCGCCTGGATATGCCGTTTGCTGACGAGATGGGAGCGATCCGTTCCAGGGCGAGTCGATAGAGTGCGATCCAGTCCTGGGCGAGACGATGGAGTGCGATCCATTCCTGGGCGAGACGATGGAGTGCGATCCATTCCTCCAGTTTCTTGGGGGACGTGGTTTCCTGTTTTCCTTTTATGAATGATCCTGGGTGGCTTGATCAAAAAGCGAGCCAACAATACTCATTCCTTTAACAGGATTATTCTCTAACCATAACTCTTATATTTGCATCCTTTATGAGTTATTGATATAATTAACTCAGATGGAATAATATGTGGATGGTGTAGGTTCCTCGGATCTGGTATCGATCAGACTTTTAACACCCACATGCAGAATTATGGAGCACTACCATAATGGGCCCGACTGAATTGCTCGCTAGCAAAGCCGCGCCCCTGTCTAAAGAAACTCATATAGCTCAAGGTGGATGCGGATTGATCATCTGATCCTTGGCTCACACGTGGCAGACCGCAAGACAATTGTACCTAAATCACTGAATCGCAAAGTCGTAGTCCGACTCCAGACGAACGCGGTCTGACCGCCTATATGGCTCGATCTTATTCTCGATGCCACCATATTACATGAATTCAAATAAAGGAGGCAACACTGCCCCTTGATATGCTCACTTTTCAATAATGCAATTTACTTTCACATGTTTTCTGAGTTATTGACATGACTAACTCGTGCAATATGAATGACGCAGGTACCCGAAGTTTGGTGCCAACCAATCCTCCCAAAGACTGTTAGGAGGAACGCAAAGCCTTGGCAAACGTTTTCCAACTGTTTGTCTGACTGACGTTAATCCTCAAAGCTTGGATTAAGATATAAACCTAGGATGAGTTTGACGGGCATGCATGATTGAAGACCGCTCGATCCATGACTCTAACTCTCAAGATCCGAGAGAGAGTATAAAGGACGCGAAGATGATGTCCTCAAGGCGCGAAGGTGCACCATGATAGGAACCGCCTTGACGACACTCTAACCTTGGCGACCGCCAGGAGAGTATAAAAGCGCCTCCGATTGAGCGCTGAGAAAGAGCTTCTTCCCCGCTGAAGGATCGAGGAGAGACTGAATTGCTGAGCTCCAACTCTAACCTAGGCGACTGCCAGGAGAGTATAAAAGCATCCCTGATTGTGCGCTGAGAAAGAACTCTTACCCTGCTGAAGGATCGGGGAGCGACAGAATAGCTGAGTTCAAACACTAACCTTGGCGACCGCCAGGAGAGTATAAAAGCGTATATGATTAAGCGTTGAGAAAGGTGCTAGAGACTCAGCACCCCCCATAATTTCTGCTCCGCTGAAGGATCGCTGAACATATCATGAAACAAGCTAGAACTCCTACCCCGCTGAAGGATTGGGGGGCAGATTGAAACCTGAGTTCAAACTCCAGAGAGAGTATAAAGGCGCTAGAGACTTAGCGCCACTAGGGCTCCTACCCCGCCAGAGTGTCCGTGGACTGACTGAACTCCGAGCCCGGATCTTCCATGTCCGGACATGGGAGCAAAACAGTTAAGATCCTAATCAATCCTCAACAAAGTCCTGGCCAGGCACTAAGTTAATGATTGATTGGGAGCATACCTATACACACATACTACTTTAGTGCATTTTCATTTATAATTGCATTGACTACTTATAACACTTCATGACTTATTTGCCCATTCGCAGGTACAAGACAATGCGAAAGGAACAAAAATTGTATTACTAAACGCAGGTTTACAAAAGATAAATAGTCAAGAACGCGAGGGCCTCACTCGCAATGATGGCAACATGCTAGTGGAAAACGAACAAAGGGTCGCGTCCAGAAGGATGGTGCAGGCCCCTTGAAGACCAGAAAGCAGATGCAAAGAGAACGTCCATCTGCTGATCCCAACTTACTTCCAGAATGGGAAGCTCAGATAAGGCTGGATATATCCCACGTAATAATTGAACATGATGCAACCATTTCGTCCCCGACATTTCCCTTGATGCAAAGAGCAAACGGGAGCACTCGAGGCGACTACAATCTGACCCTTCACCGCGTGATCTCTGTCCTCGGAGCTTGGATGGGAGACTAGGGCTTAGCATGGGCTGAATACCAACAATTCATTTTTGCACTCAACTCCGGCTCTTGATGCGAGAAGTGAACATGAATCCAGAGAAGACATGAATTCGAAGTGTACTGCTCAACAAAACCCCCTGTGGATAGGGGGCACATGATACGAGCCTTGAGCAGCATAGTTCAATTACTCGATTCCTCCGTTTCCAGCCGAATGACAAAAGCCTGATTGACGGCTAATGCTCGTGTTGAATCAAGAAGCCCGATGCCGACCTTCACCTATTTCAGGAATGAACTGGAAGGCCAAGCAACAATCATCAATTCGCTGGAAATGATAAAATTGAAGTTCAGGTAGTGACGAACTTGGCACAGTCGGATATCAACCATCAGCTTGGGTTGAACACAAACCAATTAGCAGGTGCACAGCATGCGGTTTCGATTCCCTACGTCATGGATGGAAACACGGGCAATGGAACAGCTACCTGCAACATCCTAGATGAGAATGCAAAAATTGTGACAAACTCAGATCATGCACGACCAGTTTTAACTCCAACTCGAATGAATACTCGAGCAACATTTCATACTCAGCTCCAAGAAATAACGCAACAATTCGAAAAACAGGAACCCGGTCAGGTCGAATGACTCGAACCATTACCCGGGGTCAATATCGACGTGGAAACAAGAAATCAGCAAAGACCCCCTTTGTAATCTCATATTCGATGCTGGGGGCACCAGCCAGGATCTTGATAATGTGCATCAATTCTTTGATGGCAACCTGCTCGCTAGTTTGATTCGGCGTCTCTCGAGAGGCGGCACTTCTCGAGATGATATGGATAACAACAATTACAGCCCTCACACGTGGGACGTCAGGATCCCCTGTTATTCCCGCGGACTTTAAATTTTCTCTATAACAAGACTTGCTCAGATATTTTGATGAATTCAACCCTGAAGTGGATAGACTTTCATGACAAAAAGGAGTTAGCGTCGAGACGAATGACCTAGATGCCTTCCTGACTAAAGAATGGAGTATCTTCTAATTCCTGAAACGATAAGGACAAAGGAAAAGCCCTGGAAAACAATGACAAGAATGTGCAATTCCAAAGAGAATCTATACCACTTATCGAGCCCATGATCTTGTTTGTCAAGCACAATTGAACCGAGCATGAGAAAGAGACTCGATAAGACTGTGATGACCATTTCGGACTATGCTGAAGCATAAATGGTGGGGCCCAACTAACTTCATAACGACAATTATTCACTCGCATTCAACAACCTTACTTGACTCCGCAACTGATCTGATGAGAGTAACCGAAGTCGCTGATGCCCGATGAGGCAATCCTCACTATCTGACTAAAGAGAAGAGATGATATCAAAGCAAATGTGGTTCAACCACTCGCATATACAATTCCGATTTTTGCTAAATTGAGAAACAGTACATAATGATCTGGGTCGACTAAGATTGCTGAACCTGCAACTCTTACCAGATGCAACGACAGGAAGTATAAAATCTTCAAGATTAAATGCCTTATTGACTCAACTCAACACCCACCGATACTGGGGGCATAAGTACTGACCTAGCTTGTCCTCTGATGGCACTGAGAGCACAAGTGTCGGTTCATAGACTAACTTTGAAGACAATCCTAGCATGAAATGGGATTCAAAACATGTACGTCATGCCTCCGGAGTACAATCTTACTCATCTTTGCCGACCAAGCGAGCTAGCTTGTGGATCGAATGTGAACTTAAAGACTCAAACTACACCGAATGGAAGGTGTGACAAAACTATCTACTACCTTGCGATGGTGACGATCCTATAGGCTCTGGTCCACATAATTTTAACAACATCCCTTACTGACTACTTCATATGTGAATATTGGATTAAGAAATGATCCGTAACAATTGTGGATTCTCTCGACTACGATCCAGAGTGATCATGGCTTTTGAATTCCTTATTGTTACGATTCAATGCTATTTTAAGATCCTGGATTAATATCAAGATAGTTCGAACTTGAGTACAAATGACAAATTCATATGTTGATTCTGATGTGCTTTATCCCAACAGTCCAGTTGTTAGCTCAGAGCCCAAATATTCTTACATCGCCCCATGATTTGGGTGGCTACTTCATTTATTGACTCATATTTAAAAGAAAGTCCAACCCTACCACCCACTTGGCTTGCATAGAGTGATGATGTTGTTTGACGACGACCTATGCGTGTAGAATCACGCCCGGGAGCAGACTATTTAGCATGACTTCTGACGAATGAATTAGATCTTTTGATTTGACATTTAAACAATTTCTTGATCGTATCGAATACTCCTCTCATAGAACTTAGCCTGATTATCTCCAATGGAAGCAATGCAACAATTGGATGAAGCCTTCTCAAGGACAAATGATATTCCAGAAAGATTTAGCTCAACATATTCAAAGCACATCTCATCCTCGATAAGATGTACTTTGGGGGGCAAAATGTTAGCCTGCTTTGTGACCAGGCTACCCAAAGCAAAGATCATGTTGACGCACCTCTGGGTAAATGCTGTGTCATATGGAATCTCTGGATAACATCGCTCTCTGGCATTGGAAGCATCGTCAGAAGACACAAGGCAGTTTGGTCAAAATCACACCAGCAGTATAAACTGGCCCGAAACCCCTATCAAATGACCTCATTTGGATCTATTCACATCATATACTTGTAGCCCTTTGAATTAGCTTCAGTTTGAGCTTTGGTTTGGCTCAATCGGACTTACAGTTTGAAAGTTATGCCCATTTCCGTGAACGGATGTAAGCTGGCACATGACCGCGATCCGTGAACCGCGATCCGTGAACCGCGATCCGCGAACTGTGATCCGTGAACCGCGATCCGTGAACCGCGATCCGCGAACTGCGATCCGTGAACCGTAATCCGCGATCCGACCCATTACCGCGATCTGATCCCTTAGGTTGATGGATGACGACCAAGACCAAGTCCACCATGATCCGAGAATGCAGGATCTCGCGACACGTGTCACCAACTATCATATTGACCAATTCTTCATCAAGCTATGAACCGGTCCGAGATCTTCGGGATGTGGGCCACGTATGACCGCGATCCGTCACCAGAAATCAGCTATAAATAGCCCAGAGCTTGGCTTTGTTCAGGACTTTTTGGCACCTCCTCATCCATGGCTGCCATAGCCAACACTTCTCCATGAATAACCACCATCTTTCTCAATAAATTTAATGGATTCGGAGAGAATTATTCATTGAATTCAAGTGATTGAAAGACAATATTCATTGTAATTGTAATCCGTGAGTGAAATGAGAAAATATGAAGTGGACGTAGGCTCGTTAACGCCGAACCACTATAAAAATCTCGTTGTCTTGCTTTTTTCTCTATTTTTCGATTGTTTCTTCATATCCTATGCTCAAAATACGACAATTTGGGTGTTAGAGCCATTTTTTTATCTAACAATAGGAGGGTTAGATCGACAAATATGAAAGATGATGAATCGTTTGGATTGGGTGCTGCAAAAAACATCCCTTCACAGTAGTAAAAAGATAGGGGTAATTGTTCAAAGTAAGGGCTACTTAGAGAATTAGGGATACGATTAAAAAGAAGGGCTATTTTGAAGTATTAAACGAAGTAGAGGTAGTTTAAGCGTAGATGGGGTAGATCGACAAATATGAAAGATGATGAATCGTTTGGATTGGCTGCTGCAAAAACCAACCCTTCACAGTAGTAAAAAGATAGGTGTAATTGTTGGAAGTATGGGTTATTTACAGAATTAAGGATAGGATTAAAAAGAAGGGCTGTCATGTGAAATATTAAGAGGAGTATGGGTAGTTTAAGCATAGTAGGGGAAGATCGACAAATATGAAAGATGATGAATCGTTTAGATAGGGCGGTGCAAAAACCAACCCTTTACAATAGTTAAAAATAGGGGTAATTGTTGGAAGTGAGGGCTATTTAGAGAATTAGTGGTACGATTAAAAAGAAGGGCTGTTTTGAAGTACTAAGAGAAGTAGGGGTAGTTTGAGCATAGAAGGGGTAGATCGACAAATATGAAATATGATGAATCGTTTGGATTGGGTGCTGCAAATCCAAGCCTCCACAGTGGTAAAAAGAAAGGGGTAATTGTTGGAAGTAAGGGATATAGAGAATAAGGGATACGATTAAAAAGAAGGGATATTTTGAAGTATAAGAGTAGCAGGGATAGTTTAAGCATAATAGGGGTAGATCGACAAATATGAAAGATAATGAATCCTTTGGATTGGGTGCTGCAAAAACACACCCTTCATAGTAGTAAATAGATAGGGGTAATTGTTGTAAGTAAGGGCTATTTAGAGAATTGGAGATAGGATTAAAAATAAGGGTTGTTTTGTGAAGTATTAAGAGGAGTAGGGGTAGTTTAAGCATAGTAGGGGTAGATCGACAAATATGAAAGATGACGAATCATTTGGATTGGGTACTGAAAAAACCGAACCCTTCACAGTAGTTAAAAAATAGGGGTAATTCGTGGAAGCAAGGGCTATTTAGAGAATAAGTGGTACGATTAAAAACAAGGGTTGTTTTGAAGTATTAAGAGAAGTAGGTATAGTTTAAGCATAGGAGGGGTAGATCGGCAAATATGAAAAATGATGAATCGTTTGGATTGGGTGCTGCAAAAACCAACCCTTCATAGTAGTAAAAAGATAGGGGTTATTGTGGGAAGTAAGGGCTATATAGAGAATTAGGGATACGATTAAAATGAAGGACTATTTTGAAGTATTAATAGAAGTAGGGGTAGTTTAAGCATAGGAGGGGTATATCGACAAATATGAAAGATGATGAATCGTTTAGATTGGGTATTGAAAAAACTAACCCTTCACAGTAGTTAAAAAATTGGAGTAATTATTGGAAGTACGGGTTATTTAGAGAGTTAGTGGTACGATTAAAAAGAAGAGATATTTTGAAGTATTAAGAGAAGTAGGGGTAGTTTAAGCATAGGAGGGGTAGATCGATAAATATGAAAGATGATGAATCGTTCGGATTGGGTGCTGGAAAAACCAACCCTTCATAGTAGTAAAAAGATTGGGGTAATTGTTGGTAGTAAGGGCTACTTAGAGAATTAGGGATACGGTTAAAAAGAAGGGCTATTTTGAAGTATTAAAAGAAGTAGAGCTAGTTTAAGCATAGGTGAGGTAGATCGACAAATATGAAAGATGATGAATCGTTTGGATTGGGTGCTGCAAAAACCAAACCTTTACAGTAGTAAAAAGATAGGGGTAATTGTTGGAAGTAAGGGCTATTTAGAGAATTAGGGATACGGTTAAAAAGAAGGGCTATTTTGAAGTATTAAAAGAAGTAGATGTAGTTTAAGCTTAGGTGAGGTAGATCGACAAATATGAAAGATGATGAATCTTTTGGATTGGGTGCTGCAAAAAACCAACCCTTCACAGTAGTTAAAAATAGGGGTAATTCTTGGAAGTAAGGGCTAATTATATAATTAGTGGTACGATTAAAAACAAGGGTTGTTTTGAAGTATTAAGAGAAGTAGGTGTAGTTTAAGCATAGGAGGGGTAGATCGTCAAATAAGAAAAATGATGAATCGTTTGGATTGGGTGCAGCAAAAACCAATCCTTCATAGTAGTAAAAAGATAGGGGTAATTGTGGGAAGTAAGGGCTATATAGAGAATTAGGGATACGATTAAAAAGAAGGACTATTTTGAAGTATTAATAGAAGTCGGGGTAGTTTAAGCATAGGTGGGGTAGATCGACAAATATGAAAGATGATGAATCGTTTAGATTGGGTGTTGAAAAAACCAACCCTTCAGAGTAGTTAAAAAATTGGAGTAATTGTTAGAAGTAAGGGCTATTTAGAGAGTTAGTGGTACGATTAAAAAGAAAGGTTGTTTTGAAGTACTAAGAGAATTAGGGGTAATTTAAGCATAGGAGGGTTAAATCGACAAATATGAAAGATGATGAATCGTTTGGATTGGGTGCTGCAAAAACCAACCCTTCATAGTAGTAAAAAGATAGGGGTAATTGTTGGAAGTAAGGGCTATTTAGAGAATTAGGGATACGATTAAAATGAAGGGCTATTTTGAAGTATTAAAAGAAGTACAGGTAGTTTAAGCATTGGTGGGGTAGATCGACAAATGTGAATGATGATGAATCGTTTGGATTGGGTGTTTCAAAAACAAACCCTTCACAGTAGTAAAAAGATACGGGCTATTTACAGAATTAGGGATAGGATTAAAAAGAAGGGCTGTTTTGTGAAGTAGTAAGAGGAGTAGGGGTAGTTTAAGCATAGTAGGGGTAGATCGACAAATATGAAAGATGATGAATCATTTGGATTGGGCGGTGCAAAAACCAACACTACACAGTAGTTAAAAATAGGGGTAATTGTTGGAAGTAAGGGCTATTTAGAGAATTAGTGGTATGATTAAAAAGAAGGGCTGTTTTGAAGTATTAAGAGAAGTACGGGTAGTTTAAGCATAGGAGGGGTAGATCGACAAATATGAAAGATGATGAACCATTTGGATTGGGTGCTGCAAATCCATCCCTTCACAGTAGTAAAAAGAAAGGGGTATTTTTTGGAAGTAAGGGCTATTTAGAGAATTAGGGATACGTTTAAAAAGAAAGGATATTTTGAAGTATTAAGAGGTGTAGGGATAGTTTAAGCATAACAGGGGTAGATCGACTAATACGAAAGATGATGAATCGTTTGGATTGGGTGCTGCAATAGTAGTAAATAGATAGGGGTAATTGTTGAAAGTAAGGGCTATTTAGAGAATTAGGGATTGGATTAAAAAGAAGGGCTGTTTTGTGAAGTATAAAGAGGAGTAGGGGTAGTTTAAGAATAGTAGGGGTAGGTCGACAAATATGAAAGAAGATGAATCGTTTGGATTGGGTGCTGCAAAAAACCAACCCTTCACAGTAGTTAAAATATAGGGGTGATTCTTGGAAGTAAGGGCTATTTAGAGAATTAGTGGTACGATTAAAAACAAGGGTTGTTTTGAAGTATTAAGAGAAGTAGTGGTGGTTTAAGTATAGGAGGGGTAGATCGACAAATATGAAAAATGATGAAACATTTAGATTGGGTGTTGAAAAGAAGGGTTGTTTTGTGAAGTATTAAGATGAGTAGGGGTAGTTTAAGCATATAGGGGTAGATCGACAAATATGAAAGATGATGAATAATTTGGATTGGGCGGTGCAAAAACCAACACTACACAGTAGTTAAAAATAGGGGTAATTGTTGGAAGTAAGGGCTATTTAGAGAATTAGTGGTACGATTAAAAAGAAGGGCTGTTTTGAAGTATTAATAGAAGTACGGGTAGTTTAAGCGTAAGAGTGGTAGATCAAAAAATATGAAAGATGATGAACCGTTTGGATTGGGTGCTGCAAATCCAACCCTTCACAGTACTTAAAAAGGGGTATTTGTTGGAAGTAAGGGAAATTTAGAGAATTAGGGATACGATTAAAAAGTAGGGATATTTTGAAGTATTAAGAGGAGTAGAGATAGTTTAAGCATAACAGGGGTAGATCGACAAATACGAAAGATGATGAATCATTTGGATTGGGTGCTGCAAAAATCAACCCTTCATTGTAGTAAAAAGATAGGGGTTATTGTTGGAAGTAAGGGCTATTTAGAGAATTAGGGTTTCGATTAAAAAGAAGGGCTATTTTGATGTATTAATAGAAGTAGGGGTAGTTTAAGCATAGGAGGGTTAGATTGACAAATATGAAAGATGATGAATCGTTTGGAATAGGTGCTGCAAAAACCAACCCTTCACAGTAGTAAAAGGATAGGGGTAATTGTTGGAAGTAAGGACTATTTAAAGAATTAGGAATACGATTAAAAAGAAGGGCTATTTTGAAGTATTAAAAGAAGTAGAGGTAGTTTAAGCATAGGTGGGGTAGATCGACAAATATGAAAGATGATGAATCGTTTGGATTGGGTGCTGCAAAAACCAACCCTTCACAGTAGTAAAAAGATAAGGGTAATTGTTGGAAGTAAGGGTTATTTACAGAACTAAGGATAGGATTAAAAAGATAGGCTATTTTGAAGTATTAAGAGAAGTAGGGGTAGTTTAAGCATAAGAGGGTTAGATCGACAAATATGAACGATGATGAATCGTTAGGATTAGGTGCTGCAAAAACAAACCCTTTATAGTAGTAAAAAGATAGGGGTAATTGTTGGAAGTAAGGGCTAATTAGAGAATTAGGGATATGATTAAAAAGAAGGGCTATTTTGAAGTATTAAAAGAAGTAGAGTTAGTTTAAGCATAGGACGGGTAGATCGACAAATATGAAAGATGATGAATCATTTGGATTGGGTGTTGCAAAAACCAACCCTTCACAGTAGTAAAAAGATAAGGGTAATTGTTGGAAGTAAGGGTTATTTACAGAACTAAGGATAGGATTAAAAAGAAGGGCTGTTTTGTGAAGTGTTAAGAGGAGTAGGGGTAGTTTAAACATAGTAGGGGAAGATCGACAAATATGTAAGATGATGAATCATTTAGATTGGTTGCTGCAAAAACCAACCCTTCACAGTAGTAAAAAGAAAGGGGTAATTTTTGGAAGTAAGGGCTATTTAGAGAATTAGGGATATGATTAAAAAGAAGGGATATTTTGAAGTATTAAGAGAAGTAGGGCTTGTTTAAGCATAGGAGGGGTATATCGGAAAATATGAATGATGATGAATCGTTTGGATTGGGTGCTGCAAAAACCAACCCTTCACAGTAGTAAATAGATAGGGGTAATTGTTGAAAGTAAGGGCTATTTAAAGAATTGGGGATAGGATTAAAAAGAAGGCTGTTTTGTGAAGTATTAAGAGGAGTAGGGGTAGTTTAAGCATAGTAGGGGTAGATCGACAAATATGAAAGATGATGAATGGATAGGGTGCTGCAAAAAACCCAACCCTTCACAGTAGTTAAAATATAGGGGTGATTCTTGGAAGTAAGGGCTATTTAGAGAATTAGTGGTACGATTAAAAACAAGGGTTGTTTTGAAGTATTAAGAGAAGTAGTGGTGGTTTAAGTTTAGGAGGGGTAGAACGACAAATATGAAAAATGATGAATCGTTTGGATTGGGTGCTGCAAAAACCAACCCTTTATTGTAGTAAAAAGATAGGGGTTTTTGTTGGAAGTAAAGGATATTTAGAGAATTAGGGTTACGATTAAAAAGAAGGGCTATTTTGAAGTATTAAGAGAAGTAGGGGTAGTTTAAGAATAGGAGGGGTAGATCGACAAGTATGAAAGATGATGAATCGTTTAGACTGGGTGTTGAATAAACCAACCCTTGACAGTAGTTAAAAAATAGGAGTAATTGTTGGAAGTAAGGGATATTTAGAGAATTAGTGGTGCGAATAAAAAGTAGGGCTGTTTTTTGAAGTATTAAGATGAGTAGGGGTAGTTTAAGCATAGTAGGGGTAGATCGACAAATATGAAAGATGATGAATCATTTGGATTGGGCGGTGCAAAAACCAACACTACACAGTAGTTAAAAATAGGGGTAATTGTTCGAAGTAAGGGATATTTAGAGAATTAGTGGTACGATTAAAAAGAAGGGCTGTTTTGAAGTATTAATAGAAGTACGGGTAGTTTAAGCGTAAGAGGGGTAGATCGACAAATATGAAAGATGATGTACCGTTTGGATTGGGTGCAGCAAATCCAACCCTTCACAGTACATAAAAGAAAGGGGTATTTGTTGGAAGTAAGGGTATTTAGAGAATTAGAGATACGATTAAAAAGTAGGGTTATGTTGAAGTATTAAGAGGTGTAGGGATAGTTTAAGCATAACAGGGGTAGATCGACAAATACGAAAGATGATGAATCGTTTGGATTGGGTGCTGCAAAAACCAACCCTCCACAGTAGTAAATAAATAGGGGTAATTGTTGAAACTAAGGGCTATTTAGAGAATTAGGGATACAATTAAAAAGAAGGCCTGTTTTGTGAAGTATTAAGAGGAGAAGGAGTAGTTTAAGCATAGTATGGGTAGATCGACAAATATGAAAGATCATGAATCGTTCGGATTGGGTGCTGCAAAAATCTAACCCTTCACAGTAGTTAAAATATAGGGTTTATTCTTGGAAGTAAGGGCTATTTAGAGAATTAGTGGTACGATTAAAAACAAGGGTTGTTTTGAAGTATTAAGAGAAATAGGGGTACTTTAGGTATAGGAGTGGTAGATCGACAAATATGAAAAATGATGAATCGTTTGGATTGTGTGCTGCAAAAACCAACCCTTCATTGTAGTTAAAAGATAGGGGTTATTGTTGGAAGTAAGGGCTATTTAGAGAGTTAGGGTTACGATTAAAAAGAAGGGCTATTTTGAAGTATTAAGAGAAGTAGGGTTAGTTTAAGCATAGGAGGGTTAGATCGACATATATGAAAGATGATGAATCGTTTGGATTAGGTGCTGCAAAAACCAACCCTTCACAGTAGTAAAAAGATAGGGGTAATTGTTGGAAGTAAGGGCTATTTAGAGAATTAGGGATACGGTTAAAAAGAAGGGCTATTTTGAAGTATTAAAAGGAGTAGAGGTAGTTTAAGCATAGGAGGGGTAGATCGACTAATATGAAAGATCATGAATCGTTTGGATTGGGTGCTGCAAAAACCCACCCTTCACAGTATTAAAAAGATAAGGGTAATTGTTGGAAGTAAGGGTTATTTATAGAACTAAGGATAGGATTAAAAAGAAGGGCTGTTTTGTGAAGTATTAAGAGGATTAGTGGTAGTTTAAGCATTGTAGGGGAAGATCGACAAATATGAAGATGATGAATCGTTTAGATTGGGCGGTGCAAAAACCAACCCATCACAGTAGTTAAAAATAGTGGTAATTGTTGGAAGTAAGGGCTATTTAGAGAATTAGTGGAACGATTAAAAAGAAGGGCTGTTTTGAAGTATTTAGAGAAGTAGGGTTAGTTTGAGCATAGGAGGGGTAGATCGACAAATATGAAAGATGATGAATCGTTTGGTTTGGGTGCTGCATATCCAACCCTTCACAGTAGTAAAAAGAAAGGGGTAATTGTTGAAAGTAAGGGATATTTAGAGAATTTGGGATACGATGAAAAAGAATGGATATTTTGAAGTATTTAGAGGAGTAGGGGTAGTTTAAGCATAACAAGGGTAGATCGACAAATATGAAAGATGATGAATCATTTGGATTGGGTGCTGCAAAAACCAACCCTCCACAGTAGTAAAAAGAAAGGGGTAATTTTTGGAAGTAAGGGCTATTTAGAGAATTAGGGATATGATTAAAAAGAAGGGATATTTTGAAGTATTAAGATAAATAGGGCTTGTTTAAGAATAAGAGGGGTAGATCGGCAAATATGAATGATGATGAATCGTTTGGATTGGGTGCTGCAAAAACCAACCCTTCGCAGCAGTAAATAGGTAGGGGTAATTGTTGAAAGTAAGGGCTATTTAGAGAATTGGGGATAGGATTAAAAAGAAGGGCTGTTTTGTGAAGTATTAAGAGGAGTAGGGGTAGTGTAAGCATAGTACGGGTAGATCGACAAATATGAAAGATGATGAATCGTTTGGATTGGGTGCTGCAAAAAACCAATCCTTCACAGTAGTTAAAAAATAGGGGTGATTCTTGGAAGTAAGGGCTATTTAGAGAATTAGTGGTATGATTAAAAACAAGGGTTGTTTTGAAGTATTAAGAGAAGTAGGGGTAGTTTAAGTATAGGAGGGGTAGAAAGACAAATATGAAAAATGATGAATCGTTTGGATTGGGTGCTGCAAAAACCAACCCTTCATAGTAGTAAAAAGATAGGGGTTATTGTAGGAAGTAAGGGCTATATAGAGAATTAGGGATACGATTAAAAAGAAGGACTATTTTGAAGTATTAATAGAAGTAGGGGTTGTTTATGCATAGGAGGGGTTGGTCAACAAAAATGAAAGATGATGAATCGTTTAGATCGGGTGTTGAAAAAACCAACCCTTGACAGTAGTTAAAATATAGGAGTAAATTTTGGAAGTAAGGGATATTTAAAGAATTAGTGGTGCGATTAAAAAGAAGGCCTGTTTTGTGAAGTATTAAGATGAGTAGGGTTAGTTTAAGCATAGTAGGGGGTAGATCAACAAATATGAATGATGATGAATCATTTGGATTGGGAGGTGCAAAAACCAACACTACACGGTAGTTAAAAATAGGGGTAATTGTTGGAAGTAAGGGCTATTTAGAGAATTAGTGGAACGATTAAAAAGAAGGGCTGTTATGAAGTATTAATAGAAGTACGGGTAGTTTAAGCGTAAGAGGGGTAGATCGACAAATATGAAAGATGATGAACCGTTTGGATTGGGTGCTGCAAATCCAACCCTTCACAGTACTTAAAAGAAAGGGGTATTTGTTGGAAGTAAGGTCTATATAGAGAATTAGGGATACGATTAAAAAGTAGGGATATTTTGAAGTATTAAGAGGAGTAGGGATAGTTTAAGCATAACAGGGGTAGATCGCGTTGATGAATCGTTTGGATTGGGTGCTGCAAAAACCAAGCCTTCACAGTAGTAAATAGATATGGGTAATTGTTGAAAGTAAGGGCTATTTAGAGAATTAGGGATAGGCTTAAAAAGAAGGGCTGTTTTGTGAAGTATTAAGAGGAGTAGGGGTAGTTTAAGCATAGTAGGGGTAGATCGACAAATATGAAAGATGATGAATCGTTTGGATTGGGTGCTGCAAAAATCCGACCCTTCAGAGTAGTTAAAATATAAGGGTGATTCTTGGAAGTAAGGGCTATTTAGAGAATTAGTGGTAAGATTAAAAACAAGGGTTGTTTTGAAGTATTAAGAGAAGTAGGGGTAGTATAAGTATAGGAGTGGTAGATCGACAAATATGAAAAATAATGAATCGTTTGGATTGGGTGCTGCAAAAACCAACCCTTCATTGTAGTAAAAAGATAGGGGTTATTGTTCAAAGTAAGGGCTATTTAGAGAATTAGAGTTATGATTAGAAAGAAGGGCTATTTTGAAGTATTAAGCGAAGTAGGGGTAGTTTAAGCATAGGAGGGTTTGATCGACAAATATGAAAGATGATGAATCGTTTGGATTAGGAGCTGCAAAAAACAACCCTTCACAGTAGTAAAAAGACAGGCGTAATTGTTGGAAGTAAGGGCTATTTAGAGAATTAGGGATACGATTAAAAAGAATTGCTATTTTGAAGTATTAAAAGAAGTAGAGGTAGTTTAAGCATAGGTGGGGTAGATCGTCAAATATGAAAGATGATGAATCGTTTGGATTGGGTGCTATAAATACCAACCCTTCACAGTAGTAAAAAGATAAGGGTAATTGTTGGAAGTAAGGGTTATTTACATAACTAAGGATAGGATTAAAAAGAAGGGCTGTTTTGTGAAGTATTAAGAGGAGTAGGGGTAGTTTAAGCATAGTAGGGGAACATCGACAAATATGAAAGATGATGAATCGTTTAGATTGGGCGGTGCAAAAACCAACCCATCATAGTAGTTATAAATAGTGGTAATTGTTGGAAGTAAGGGCTATTTAGAGAATTAGTGGAACGATTAAAAAGAAGGGCTGTTTTGAAGTATTTAGAGAAGTAGGCGTAGTTTGAGCATTGGAGGGGTAGATCGACAAATATGAAAGATGATGAATCGTTTGGTTTGGGTGCTGCATATCCAACCCTTCACAGTAGTAAAAAGAAAGGGGTAATTGTTGGAAGTAAGGGATATTTAGAGAATTCGGGATACGATTAAAAAGAATGGATATTTTGAAGTATTAAGAGGAGTAGGGGTAGTTTAAGCATAACAAGGGTAGATCGACAAATATGAAAGATGATGAATCATTTGGATTGGGTGCTGCAAAAACCAACCCTTCACAGTTGTAAAAAGTAAGGGGTAATTTTTGGAAGTAAGGGCTATTTAGAGAATTAGGGATATGATTAAAAAGAAGGGATATTTTGAAGTATTAAGAGAAATAGGGCTTGTTTAAGCATAGGAAGGGTAGATCGGCAAATATGAATGATGATGAATCGTTTGGATTGGGTGCTGCAAAAACCAACCCTTCGCAGTACTAAATAGATAGGGGTAATTGTTGAAAGTAAGGGCTATTTAAAGAATTGGGGATAGGATTAAAAAGAAGGGTAGTTTTGTGAAGTATTAAGAGGAGTATGGGTAGTTTAAGCACAGTAGGGGTAGATCGACAAATATGAAAGATGATGAATCATTTGGATTGGTTGCCGCAAAAAACCAACCCTTCACAGTAGTTAAAAAATAGGGGTGATTCTTGGAAGTAAGGGCTATTTAGAGAATTAGTGGTACGATTAAAAACAAGGGTTGTTTTGAAGAATTAAGAGAAGTAGGGGTAGTTTAAGTATAGGAGGGGTAGATCGACAAATATGAAAAATGATGAATCGTTTGGATTGGGTGCTGCAAAAACCAACCCTTCATAGTAGTAAAATGATAGGGGTTATTGTGGGAAGTAAGGGCTATATAGAGAATTAGGGATACGACTAAAAAGAAGGACTATTTTGAATTATTAATAGAAGTAGGGGTAGTTTAAGCTTAGGAGTGGTAGATCAACAAAATTGAAAGATGATGAATCGTTTAGATTGGGTGTTGAAAAAACCAACCCTTGACAGTAGTTAAAAAATAGGAGTAATTGTTGGAAGTAAGGGATATTTAGAGAATTAGTGGTGCGATTAAAATGAAGGGTTGTTTTGAAGTATTAAGAGAAGTAGGGGTAGTTTAAGCATAGGAGGGTTAGATCGACAAATATGAAAGTTGATGAATCGTTTGGATTGGGTGCTGCAAAAAAAACCCTTCACAGTGGTAAATAGATAGGGATAATTGTTGAAAGTAAGGGATATTTAGAGAATTGGGGATAAGATTAAAAATAAGGGCTGTTTTGTGAAGTATTAAGAGGAGAAGGGTAGTTTAAGCATAGTAGAGGTAGATCGACAAATATGAAAGATGATGAATCGTTTGGATTGGGTGCTGTAAAAAACAACCCTTCACAGTACTAAAAAGATTGGGGTAATTGTTGGAAGTAAGGGTTATTTACAGAATTAGTGGTACGATTAAAAACAACAATTTTTTTGAAATATTAAGAGAAGTAGGTGTAGTTTAAGCATAGGAGGGCTAGATCGACAAATATGAAAAATGATGAATCGTTTGGATTGGGTGCTGCAAAAATCAACCCTTCATAGTAGTAAAATGATAGGGGTTATTGTGGGAAGTAAGGGCTATATAGAGAATTAGGGATAGGTTTAAAAAGAAGGACTATTTTGAAGTATTAATAGAAGTAGGGGTAGTTTAAGCATAGGAGGGGTAGATCGACAAATATGAAAGATGATAAATCGTTTGGATTGGATTCTGCAAATCCAACCCTTCACAGTAGTAAAAAGAAAGAAGTAATTGTTGGAAGTAATGGATATTTAGAGAATTAGGGATATGATTAAAAAGAATGGATATTTTGAAGTATTAAGAGGAGTAGGGGTAGTTTAAGCATAACAAGGGTAGATCGACAGATATGAAAGATGATGAATCATTTGGATTGGATGCTGCAAAAACCAACCCTTCACAGTAGTAAATAGATAGGGGTAATTGTTGAAAGTAAGGGCTATTTAGAGAATTGGTGATAGGATTAAAAAGAAGGGTTGTTTTGTGAAGTATTAAGAGGAGTAGGGGTAGTTTTAGTATTGGAGGGGTAGATCGAAAAATATGAAAAATGATGAATCGTTTGGATTGGGTGCTGCAAAAACCAACCCTTCATTGTAGTAAAAAGATAGGGGATATTGTTGGAATTAAGGGCTATTTACAGAATTAGTGATACGATTAAAAAGAAGGGCTATTTTGAAGTATTAAGAGAAGTAGGGGTAGTTTAAGCATAGAAGGGGTAGATCGACAAATATGAAAGATGATGAATCTTTTAGATTGGGGGTTGAAAAAACCAACCCTTCACAGTAGTTAAAAAATAGGAGTAATTGTTCGAAGTAAGGGCTATTTAGAGAATTAGTGGTGCGATTAAAAAGAAGGGCTGTTTTGAAGTATTAAGAGAAGTAGGGGAACTTTAAGCATTGGAGGGTTAGATCGACAAATATGAAAGATGATGAATCGTTTGGATTGGGTTCTACAAAAACCAACCCTTTACAGTAGTAAAAAGATTGGGGTAATTGTTGGAAGTAAGGCCTATCTAGAGAATTAGGGATACAGTTAAAAAGAAGGGCTATGTTAAAGTATTAAAAGAAGTAGAGGTAGTTTAAGCATAGGTGAGGTAGATCGACAAATATGAAAGATGATGAATCGTTTGGATTGGGTGCTGTAAAAACCAACCCTTCACAATAGTAAAAAGATAGGGGTAATTGTTGGAAGTAAGGGTTATTTACAGAATTATTGGTACGATTAAAAACAACGGTTTTTTTGAAGTATTAAGAGAAGTAGGTGTAGTTTAAGCATAGGAGGGGTAGATTGACAAATATGAAAAATGATAAATCGTTTGGATTGGGTGCTGCAATAACCAACCCTTCATAGTAGTAAAAAGATAGGGGTTATTTTGGGAAGTAAGGGCTATATAGAGAATTAGGGATAGGTTTAATAAGAAGGACTATTTTGAAGTATTAATAAAAGTAGGGGTAGTTTAAGCATAGGAGGGGTAGATCGACAAATATGAAAGAAGATGAATCGGTTAGTTTGGGTGTTGAAAAAACCAACCCTTGACAGTATTTAAAAAATCGGATTAATTGTTGGAAGTAAGGTATATTTATAGAATTAGTGGTGCGATTATAAAGAAGGGCTATTTTGAAGTATTAAGAGAAGTAGGTGTAGTTTAAGCATAGGAGTGTTAGATCGACAAATATGAAAAATGATGAATCGTTTGGATTGGGTGCTTCAAAAACCAACCCTTCACAGTAGTAAAAAGATAGGGGTAATTGTTGGAAGTAAGGGTTATTTAGAGAAATTGGATACGATTAAAAAGAAGGGCTATATTGAAGTATTAAAAGAAGTAGAGGTAGATTAAGCATAGGTGGGGTAGATCGACAAATATGAAAGATAATGAATCGTTTGGATTGGGTGCTGCAGAAACCAACCGTTCACAGTAGTAAAAAATTAGGGGTAATTATTGGAAGTAAGGGTTATTTATAGAATTAAGGATAGGATTAAAAAGCAGGGCTGTTTTGTGAAGTATTAAGAGGAGTAGGGGTAGTTTAAACATAGTAGGGTAAGATCGACAAATATGAAAGATGATGAATCGTTTAGACTGGGCGGTGCAAAAACCAACCCTTCACAGTAGATAAAAATAGGGGTAATTTTTGGAAGTAAGGGTTATTTAGAGAATTAGTGGTACGATTAAAAAGAAGGGCTATTTTGAAGTATTAAGAGAAGTATGGGTAGATTGAGCATAGGAGGGGTTGATCGACAAATATAAAAGATGATAAATCATTTGGATTGGGTGCTGCAAATCCTACCCTTCACAGTGGTAAAAAGAAAGAGGTAATTGTTTGAAGTATTAAGAGGAGTAAGGGTAGTTTAAGCATAACAAGGGTAGACCGACAAATATGAAAGATGATGAATCATTTGGATTGGGTGCTGCAAAAACCAACCCTTCACTGTAGTAAATAGATAGGGGTAATTTTTGAAAGTAAGGGCTATTTAGAGAACTGGTGATAGGAATAAAAAGAAGGGCTGTTTTGTGAAGTATTAAGAGGAGTAGGGGTAGTTTTAGTATAGGAGGGGTAGATCGACAAATATGAAAAATGATGAATCGTTTGGATTGGGTGCTGCAAAAACCAACCCTTCATTGTAGTAAAAAGATAGGGGATATTGTTGGAAGTATGGGCTATTTACAGAATTAGTGATACGATTAAAAAGAAGGGCTATTTTGAAGTATTAAGAGAAGTAGGGGTAGTTTAAGCATAGAAGGGGTAGATCGACAAATATGAAAGATGATGAATCTTTTAGATTGGGGGTTGAAAAAACCAACCCTTCACAGTAGTTAAAAAATAGGAGTAATTGTTCGAAGTTAGGGCTATTTAGAGAATTAGTGGTGCGATTAAAAAGAAGGGCTGTTTTGAAGTATTAAGAGAAGTAGGGGAACTTTAAGCATAAGAGGGTTTGATCGACAAATATGAAAGATGATGAATCGTTTGGATTGGGTGCTGCAAAAACCAACCCTTTACAGTAGTAAAAAGATTGGGGCAATTGTTGGAAGTAAGGGCTATCTAGAGAATTAGGGATGTAGTTAAAAAGAAGGGCTATTTTGAAGTATTAAAAGAAGTAGAGGTAGTTTAAGCATAGGTGAGGTAGATCGACAAATATGAAAGATGGTGAATTGTTTGGATTGGGTGCTGTAAAAACCAACCCTTCACAGTAGTAAAAAGATAGGGGTAATTGTTGGAAGTAAGGGTTATTTACAGAATTAGTGGTACGATTAAAAACAACGGTTTTTTTGAAGTATTAAAAAGTAGGTGTAGTTAAAGAATAGGAGGGGTAGATCGACAAATATGAAAAATGATGAATCGTTTGGATTGGGTGCTGCAAAAACCAACCCTTCATAGTAGTAAAAAGATAGGGGTTATTGTGGGAAGTAAGGGCTATATAGATAATTAGGGATACGATTAAAAAGAAGGACTATTTTGAAGTATTAATAGAAGTAGGGGTAGTTTAAGCATAGGAGGGGTAGATCGACAAATATGAAAGATGATGAATCGTTTAGATTGGGTGTTGAAAAAACCAACCCTTGACAGTAGTTAAAAAATAGGAGTAATTGTTGGAAGTAAGGGATATTTAGAGAATTAGTGGTGCGATTATAAAGAAGGGCTGTTTTGAAGTATTAAGAGAAGTAGGGGTACTTCAAGCATAGGAGGGTTAGATCGACAAATATGAAAGATGATGAATCGTTTGGATTGGGTGCTTCAAAAACGAACCCTTCACAGTAGTAAAAAGATAGGGGTAATTTTTGGAAGTAAGGGTTATTTAGAGAATTAGGATACGATTAAAAAGAAGGGCTATATTGAAGTATTAAAAGAAGTAGAGGTAGATTAAGCAAAGGTGGGGTAGATCGACAAATATTAAAGATAATGAATCGTTTGGATTGGGTGCGGGAGAAACCAACCCTTCACAGTAGTAAAAAATTAGGGGTAATTATTGGAAGTAAGGGTTATTTATAGAATTAAGGATAGGATTAAAAAGAAGGGCTGTTTTGTGAAGTATTAAGAGGAGTAGGGGTAGTTTAAGCATAGTAGGGGATGATCGACAAATATGAATGATGATGAATCGTTTAGATTGGGCGGTGCAAAAACCAACCCTTCACAGTAGATAAAAATAGGGGTAATTTTTGGAAGTAAGGGTTATTTAGAGAATTAGTGGTACGATTAAAAAGAAGGGCTGTTTTGAAGTATTAAGAGAAGTATGGGTAGATTGAGCATAGGAGGGGTTGATCGACAAATATGAAAGATGGTAAATCATTTGGATTGGGTGCTGCAAATCCAACCCTTCACAGTGGTAAAAAGAAAGTGGTAATTGTTTGAAGTATTAAGAGGAGTAGGGGTAGTTTAAGCATAACAACGGTAGATCGACAAATATGAAAGATGATGAATCATTTGGATTGGGTGCTGCAAAAACCAACCCTTCACAGTAGTAAATAGATAGGGGTAATTGTTGAAAGTAAGGGCTATTTAGAGAATTGGTGATAGGATTAAAAAGAAGGGTTGTTTTGTGAAGTATTAAGAGGAGTAGGGGTAGTTTTAGTATAGGAGGGGTAGATCGACAAATATGAAAAATGACGAATCGTTTGGATTGGGTGCTGCAAAAACCATTCATTGTAGTAAAAAGATAGGGGATATGGTTGGAAGTATGGGCTATTTACAGAATTAGTGATACGATTAAAAAGAAGGTCTATTTTGAAGTATTAAGAGAAGTAGGGGTAGTTTAAGAATAGAAGGGGTAGATCGACAAATATGAAAGATGATGAATCTTTTAGATTGGGGGTTGAAAAAACCAACCCTTCAAAGTAGTTAAAAAATAAGAGTATTTGTTGGAAGTAAGGGCTATTTAGAGAATTAGTGGTGCGATTAAAAAGAAGGGTTGTTTTGAAGTATTAAGAGAAGTAGGGGAACTTTAAGCATAGGAGGGTTTGATCGACAAATATGAAAGATGATGAATCGTTTGGACTGGGTGCTGCAAAAACCAACAATTTACAGTAGTAAAAAGATTGGGGCAATTGTTGGAAGTAAGGGCTATCTAGAGAATTAGGGATATAGTTAAAAAGAAGGGCTATTTTGAAGTATTAAAAGAAGTAGAAGTAGTTTAAGCATAGGTGAGGTAGATCGACAAATATGAAAGATGGTGAATTGTTTGGATTGGGTGCTGTAAAAACCAACCCTTCACAGTAGTAAAATGATAGGGGTAATTGTTGGAAGTAAGGGTTATTTACAGAATTAGCGGTACGATTAAAAACAACGGTTTTTTTGAAGTATTAAGAAAGTAGGTGTAGTTTAAGCATAGGTGGGGTAGATCGACAAATATGAAAAATGATGAATCGTTTGGATTGGGTGCTGCAAAAACCAACCCTTCATAGTAGTAAAAAGATAGGGGTTATTGTGGGAAGTAAGGGCTATATAGATAATTAGGGATACGATTAAAAAGAAGGACTATTTTGAAGTATTAATAGAAGTAGGGGTAGTTTAAGCATAGGAGGGGTAGATCGACAAATATGAAAGATGATGAATCGTTTAGATTGGGTGTTGAAAAAACCAACCATTGACAGTAGTTAAAAAATAGGAGTAATTGTTGGAAGTAAGGGATATTTAGAGAATTAGTGGTGCGATTATAAAGAAGGGCTGTTTTGAAGTATTAAGAGAAGTAGGGGTACTTCAAGCATAGGAGGGTTAGATCGACAAATATGAAAGATGATGAATCGTTTGGATTGGGTGCTTCAAAAACGAACCCTTCACAGTAGTAAAAAGATAGGGGTAATTTTTGGAAGTAAGGGTTATTTAGAGAATTAGGATACGATTAAAAAGAAGGGCTATATTGAAGTATTAAAAGAAGTAGAGGTAGATTAAGCAAAGGTGGGGTAGATCGACAAATATTAAAGATAATGAATCGTTTGGATTGGGTGCGGCAGAAACCAACCCTTCACAGTAGTAAAAAATTAGGGGAAATTATTGGAAGTAAGGGTTATTTATAGAATTAAGGATAGGATTAAAAAGAAGGGTTGTTTTGTGAAGTATTAAGAGGAGTAGGGGTAGTTTAAGCATAGTAGGGGAAGATCGACAAATATGAAAGATGATGAATCGTTTAGATTGGGCGGTGCAAAAACCAACCCTTCACAGTAGATAAAAATAGGGGTAATTTTTGGAAGTAAGGGTTATTTAGAGAATTAGTGGTACGATTAAAAAGAAGGGCTGTTTTGAAGTATTAAGAGAAGTATGGGTAGATTGAGCATAGGAGGGGTTGATCGACAAATATGAAAGATGGTAAATCATTTGGATTGGGTGCTGCAAATCCAACCCTTCACAGTGGTAAAAAGAAAGAGGTAATTGTTTGAAGTATTAAGAGGAGTTGGGGTAGTTTAAGCATAACAACGGTAGATCGACAAATATGAAAGATGATGAATCATTTGGATTGGTTGCTGCAAAAACCAACCCTTCACAGTAGTAAATAGATAGGGGTAATTGTTGAAAGTAAGGGCTATTTAGAGAATTGGTGATAGGATTAAAAAGAAGGGCTGTTTTGTGAAGTATTAAGAGGAGTAGGGGTAGTTTTAGTATAGGAGGGGTAGATCGACAAATATGAAAAATGATGAATCGTTTGGATTGGGTGCTGCAAAAACCAACCCTTCATTGTAGTAAAAAGATAGGGGATATTGTTGGAAGTATGGGCTATTTACAGAATTAGCGATACGATTAAAAAGAAGGGCTATTTTGAAGTATTAAGAGAAGTAGGGGTAGTTTAAGCATAGAAGGGGTAGATCGACAAATATGAAAGATGATGAATCTTTTAGATTGGGGGTTGAAAAAACCAACCCTTCACAGTAGTTAAAAAATAGGAGTAATTGTTCGAAGTAAGGGCTATTTAGAGAATTAGTGGTGTGATTAAAAAGAAGGGCTGTTTTGAAGTATTAAGAGAAGTAGGGGAACTTTAAGCATTGGAGGGTTAGATCGACAAATATGAAAGATGATGAATCGTTTGGATTGGGTTCTACAAAAACCAACCCTTTACAGTAGTAAAAAGATTGGGGTAATTGTTGGAAGTAAGGCCTATCTAGAGAATTAGGGATACAGTTAAAAAGAAGGGCTATGTTAAAGTATTAAAAGAAGTAGAGGTAGTTTTAGCGTAGGTGAGGTAGATCGACAAATATGAAAGATGATGAATCATTTGGATTGGGTGCTGTAAAAACCAACCCTTTACAATAGTAAAAAGATAGGGGTAATTGTTGGAAGTAAGGGTTATTTACAGAATTATTGGTACGATTAAAAACAACGGTTTTTTTGAAGTATTAAGAGAAGTAGGTGTAGTTTAAGCATAGGAGGGGTAGATTGACAAATATGAAAAATGATAAATCGTTTGGATTGGGTGCTGCAATAACCAACCCTTCATAGTAGTAAAAAGATAGGGGTTATTGTGGGAAGTAAGGGCTATATAGAGAATTAGGGATAGGTTTAATAAGAAGGATTATTTTGAAGTATTAATAAAAGTAGGGGTAGTTTAAGCATAGGAGGGGTAGATCGACAAATATGAAAGAAGATGAATCGTTTAGATTGGGTGTTGAAAAAACCAACCCTTGACAGTAGTTAAAAAATCGGATTAATTGTTGGAAGTAAGGTATATTTGTAGAATTAGTGGTGCGATTATAAAGAAGGGCTATTTTGAAGTATTAAGAGAAGTAGGTGTAGTTTAAGCATAGGAGGGTTAGATCGACAAATATGAAAAATGATGATTCGTTTGGATTGGGTGCTTCAAAAACCAACCCTTCACAGTAGTAAAAAGATAGGGGTAATTGTTAGAAGTAAGGGTTATTTAGAGAAATTGGATACGATTAAAAAGAAGGGCTATATTGAAGTATTAAAAGAAGTAGAGGTAGATTAAGCATAGGTGGGGTAGATCGACAAATATGAAAGATAATGAATCGTTTGGATTGGGTGCTGCAGAAACCAACCGTTCACAGTAGTAAAAAATTAGGGGTAATTATTGGAAGTAAGGGTTATTTATAGAATTAAGGATAGGATTAAAAAGCAGGGCTGTTTTGTGAAGTATTAAGAGGAGTAGGGGTAGTTTAAGCATAGTAGGGTAAGATCGACAAATATGAAAGATGATGAATCGTTTAGATTGGGCGGTGCAAAAACCAACCCTTCACAGTAGATAAAAATAGGGGTAATTTTTGGAAGTAAGGGTTATTTAGAGAATTAGTGGTACGATTAAAAAGAAGGGCTGTTTTGAAGTATTAAGAGAAGTATGGGTAGATTGAGCATAGGAGGGGTTGATCGACAAATATGAAAGATGATAAATCATTTGGATTGGGTGCTGCAAATCCAACTCTTCACAGTGGTAAAAAGAAAGTGGTAATTGTTTGAAGTATTAAGAGGAGTAGGGGTAGTTTAAGCATAACAACGGTAGATCGACAAATATGAAAGATGATGAACCATTTGGATTGGGTGCTGCAAAAACCAACCCTTCACTGTAGTAAATAGATAGGGGTAATTTTTGAAAGTAAGGGCTATTTAGAGAATTGGTGATAGGAATAAAAAGAAGGGCTATTTTGTGAAGTATTAAGAGGAGTAGGGGTAGTTTTAGTATAGGAGGGGTAGATCGACAAATATGAAAAATGATGAATCGTTTGGATTGGGTGCTGCAAAAACCAACCCTTCATTGTAGTAAAAAGATAGGGGATATTGTTGGAAGTATGGGCTATTTACAGAATTAGTGATACGATTAAAAAGAAGGGCTATTTTGAAGTATTAAGAGAGGTAGGGGTAGTTTAAGCATAGAAGGGGTAGATCGACAAATATGAAAGATGATGAATCTTTTAGATTGGGGGTTGAAAAAACCAACCCTTCACAGTAGTTAAAAAATAGGAGTAATTGTTCGAAGTAAGGGCTATTTAGAGAATTAGTGGTGCGATTAAAAAGAAGGGCTGTTTTGAAGTATTAAGAGAAGTAGGGGAACTTTAAGCATAGGAGGGTTTGATCGACAAATATGAAAGATGATGAATCGTTTGGATTCGGTGCTGCAAAAACCAACCCTTTACAGTAGTAAAAAGATTGGGGCAATTGTTGGAAGTAAGGGCTATCTAGAGAATTATGGATGTAGTTAAAAAGAAGGGCTATTTTGAAGTATTAAAAGAAGTAGAGGTAGTTTAAGCATAGGTGAGGTAGATCGACAAATATGAAAGATGGTGAATTGTTTGGATTGGGTGCTGTAAAAACCAACCCTTCACAGTAGTAAAAAGATAGGGGTAATTGTTGGAAGTAAGGGTTATTTACAGAATTAGTGGTACGATTAAAAACAACGGTTTTTTTGAAGTATTAAGAAAGTAGGTGTAGTTTAAGCATAGGAGGGGTAGATCGACAAATATGATAAATGATGAATCGTTTGGATTGGGTGCTGCAAAAACCAACCCTTCATAGTAGTAAAAAGATAGGGGTTATTGTGGGAAGTAAGGGGTATATAGATAATTAGGGATACGATTAAAAAGAAGGACTATTTTGAAGTATTAATAGAAATAGGGGTAGTTTAAGCATAGGAGGGGTAGATCGACAAATATGAAAGATGATGAATCGTTTAGATTGGGTGTTGAAAAAACCAACCCTTGACAGTAGTTAAAAAATAGGAGTAATTGTTGGAAGTAAGGGATATTTAGAGAATTAGTGGTGCGATTATAAAGAAGGGTTGTTTTGAAGTATTAAGAGAAGTAGGGGTACTTCAAGCATAGGAGGGTTAGATCGACAAATATGAAAGATGATGAATCGTTTGGATTGGGTGCTTCAAAAACGAACCCTTCACAGTAGTAAAAAGATAGGGGTAATTTTTGGAAGTAAGGGTTATTTAGAGAATTAGGATACGATTAAAAAGAAGGGCTATATTGAAGTATTAAAAGAAGTAGAGGTAGATTAAGCATAGGTGGGGTAGATCGACAAATATGAAAGATAATGAATCGTTTGGATTGGGTGCTGCAGAAACCAACCCTTCACAGTAGTAAAAAATTAGGGGTAATTATTGGAAGTAAGGGTTATTTATAGAATTAAGGATAGGATTAAAAAGAAGGGATGTTTTGTGAAGTATTAAGAGGAGTAGGGGTAGTTTAAGCATAGTAGGGGATGATCGACAAATATGAATGATGATGAATCGTTTAGATTGGGCGGTGCAAAAACCAACCCTTCACAGTAGATAAAAATAGGGGTAATTTTTGGAAGTAAGGGTTATTTAGAGAATTAGTGGTACGATTAAAAAGAAGGGCTGTTTTGAAGTATTAAGAGAAGTATGGGTAGATTGAGCATAGGAGGGGTTGATCGACAAATATGAAAGATGATAAATCATTTGGATTGGGTGCTGCAAATCCAACTCTTCACAGTGGTAAAAAGAAAGTGGTAATTGTTTGAAGTATTAAGAGGAGTAGGGGTAGTTTAAGCATAACAACGGTAGATCGACAAATATGAAAGATGATGAATCATTTGGATTGGGTGCTGCAAAAACCAACCCTTCACAGTAGTAAATAGATAGGGGTAATTGTTGAAAGTAAGGGCTATATAGAGAATTGGTGATAGGATTAAAAAGAAGGGCTGTTTTGTGAAGTATTAAGAGGAGTAGGGGTAGTTTTAGTATAGGAGGGGTAGATCGACAAATATGAAAAATGATGAATCGTTTGGATTGGGTGCTGCAAAAACCATTCATTGTAGTAAAAAGATAGGGGATATTGTTGGAAGTATGGGCTATTTACAGAATTAGTGATACGATTAAAAAGAAGGGCTATTTTGAAGTATTAAGAGAAGTAGGGGTAGTTTAAGAATAGAAGGGGTAGATCGACAAATATGGAAGATGATGAATCTTTTAGATTGGGGGTTGAAAAAACCAACCCTTCAAAGTAGTTAAAAAATAAGAGTAATTGTTGGAAGTAAGGGCTATTTAGAGAATTAGTGGTGCGATTAAAAAGAAGGGCTGTTTTGAAGTATTAAGAGAAGTTGGGGAACTTTAAGCATAGGAGGGTTTGATCGACAAATATGAAAGATGATGAATCGTTTGGACTGGGTGCTGCAAAAACCAACAATTTACAGTAGTAAAAAGATTGGGGCAATTGTTGGAAGTAAGGGCTATCTAGAGAATTAGGGATATAGTTAAAAAGAAGGGCTATTTTGAAGTATTAAAAGAAGTAGAGGTAGTTTAAGCATAGGTGAGGTAGATCGACAAATATGAAAGATGGTGAATTGTTTGGATTGGGTGCTGTAAAAACCAACTCTTCACAGTAGTAAAAAGATAGGGGTAATTGTTGGAAGTAAGGGTTATTTACAGAATTAGCGGTACGATTAAAAACAACGGTTTTTTTTTGAAGTATTAAGAAAGTAGGTGTAGTTTAAGCATAGGAGCGGTAGATCGACAAATATGAAAAATGATGAATCGTTTGGATTGGGTGCTGCAAAAACCAACCCTTCATAGTAGTAAAAAGATAGGGGTTGTTGTGGGAAGTAAGGGCTATATAGATAATTAGGGATACGATTAAAAAGAAGGACTATTTTGAAGTATTAATAGAAGTAGGGGTAGTTTAAGCATAGGAGGGGTAGATCGACAAATATGAAAGATGATGAATCGTTTAGATTGGGTGTTGAAAAAACCAACCCTTGACAGTAGTTAAAAAATAGGAGTTATTGTTGGAAGTAAGGGATATTTAGAGAATTAGTGGTGCGATTAAAAATAAGGGCTGTTTTGAAGTATTAAGAGAAGTAGGTGTAGTTTAAGCATAGGAGGGTTAGATCGACAAATATGAAAATGATGAATCATTTGGATTGGGTGCTGCAAAAACCAACCCTTCACAGTAGTAAATAGGTAGGGGTAATTGTTGAAAGTAAGGGCTATTTAGAGAATTGGTGATAGGGTTAAAAAGAAGGGCTGTTTTGTGAAGTATTAAGAGGAGTAGGGGTAGTTTTAGTATAGGAGGGGTAGATCGACAAGTATGAAAAATGATGAATCGTTTGGATTGGGTGCTGCAAAAACCATTCATTATAGTAAAAAGATAGGGGATATTGTTGGAAGTATGGGCTATTTACAGAATTAGTGATACGATTAAAAAGAAGGGCTATTTTGAAGTATTAAGAGAAGTAGGGGTAGTTTAAGAATAGAAGGGGTAGATCGACAAATATGAAAGATGATGAATCTTTTAGATTGGGGGTTGAAAAAACCAACCCTTCACAGTAGTTAAAAAATAAGAGTAATTGTTGGAAGTAAGGGCTATTTAGAGAATTAGTGGTGCGATTAAAAAGAAGGGTTGTTTTGAAGTATTGAGAGAAGTAGGGGAACTTTAAGCATAGGAGGGTTTGATCGACAAATATGAAAGATGATGAATCGTTTGGACTGGGTGCTGCAAAAACCAACAATTTACAGTAGTAAAAAGATTGGGGCAATTGTTGGAAGTAAGGGCTATCTAGAGAATTAGGGATATAGTTAAAAAGAAGGGCTATTTTGAAGTATTAAAAGAAGTAGAGGTAGTTTAAGCATAGGTGAGGTAGATCGACAAATATGAAAGATGGTGAATTGTTTGGATTGGGTGCTGTAAAAACCAACCCTTCACAGTAGTAAAAAGATAGGGGTAATTGTTGGAAGTAAGGGTTATTTACAGAATTAGTGGTACGATTAAAAACAACGGTTTTTTTGAAGTATTAAGAAAGTAGGTGTAGTTTAAGCATAGGAGGGGTAGATCGACAAATATGAAAAATGATGAATCGTTTGGATTGGGTGCTGCAAAAATCAACCCTTCATAGTAGTAAAAAGATAGGGGTTATTGTGGGAAGTAAGGGGTATATAGATAATTAGGGATACGATTAAAAAGAAGGACTATTTTGAAGTATTAATAGAAGTTGGGGTAGTTTAAGCATAGGAGGGGTAGATCGACAAATATGAAAGATGATGAATCGTTTAGATTGGGTGTTGAAAAAACCAACCCTTTACAGTAGTTAAAAAATAGGAGTAATTGTTGGAAGTACGGGATATTTAGAGAATTAGTGGTGCGATTATAAAGAAGGGTTGTTTTGAAGTATTAAGAGAAGTAGGTGTAGTTTAAGCATAGGAGGGTTAGATCGACAAATATGAAAAATGATGAATTGTTTGGGTTGGGTGCTTCAAAAACCAACCCTTCACAGTAGTAAAAAGATAGGGGTAATTGTTGGAAGTAAGGGTTATTTAGAGAATTAGGATACGATTAAAAATAAGGGCTATATTGAAGTATTAAAAGAAGTAGAGGTAGATTAAGCATAGGTGGGGTAGATCGACAAATATGAAAGATAATGAATCGTTTGGATTTGGTGCTACAGAAACCAACCCTTCACAGTAGTAAAAATTAGGGGTAATTAGTGGAAGTAAGGGTTATTTATAGAATTAAGGATAGGATTAAAAAGAAGGGCTGTTTTGTGAAGTATTTAGAGGAGTAGGGGTAGTTTAAGCATAGTAGGGGAAGATCGACAAATATGAAAGATGATGAATCGTTTAGATTGGGCGGTGCAAAAACCAACCCTTCACAGTAGATAAAAATAGGGGTAATTTTTGGAAGTAAGGGTTATTTAGAGAATTAGTGGTACGATTAAAAAGAAGGGCTGTTTTGAAGTATTAAGAGAAGTATGGGTAGATTGAGCATAGGAGGGGTTGATCGACAAATATGAAAGATGGTAAATCATTTGGATTGGGTGCTGCAAATCCAACCCTTCACAGTGGTAAAAAGAAAGAGGTAATTGTTTGAAGTATTAAGAGGAGTAGGGGTAGTTTAAGCATAACAACGGTAGATCGACAAATATGAAAGATGATGAATCATTTGGATTGGGTGCTGCAAAAACCAACCCTTCACAGTAGTAAATAGATAGGGGTAATTGTTGAAAGTAAGGGCTATTTAGAGAATTGGTGATAGGATTAAAAAGAAGGGCTGTTTTGTGAAGTATTAAGAGGAGTAGGGGTAGTTTTAGTATAGGAGGGGTAGATCGACAAATATGAAAAATGTTGAATCGTTTGGATTGGGTGCTGCAAAAACCATTCATTGTAGTAAAAAGATAGGGGATATTGTTGGAAGTATGGGCTATTTACAGAATTAGTGATACAATTAAAAAGTAGGGCTATTTTGAAGTATTAAGAGAAGTAGGGGTAGTTTAAGCATAGAAGGGGTAGATCGACAAATATGAAAGATGATGAATCTTTTAGATTGGGGGTTGAAAAAACCAACCCTTCACAGTAGTTAAAAAATAGGAGTAATTGTTGGAATTAAGGGCTATTTAGAGAATTAGTGGTGCGATTAAAAAGAAGGGCTGTTTTGAAGTATTAAGAGAAGTGGGGGAACTTTAAGCATAGGAGGGTTTGATCGACAAATATGAAAGATGATGAATCGTTTGGACTGGGTGCTGCAAAAACCAACCCTTTACAGTAGTAAAAAGATTGGGGCAATTTTTGGAAGTAATGGCTATCTAGAGAATTAGGGATATAGTTAAAAAGAAGGGCTATTTTGATGTATTAAAAGAAGTAGAGGTAGTTTAAGCATAAGTGAGGTAGATCGACAAATATGAAAGATGGTGAATTGTTTGGATTGGGTGCTGTAAAAACCAACCCTTCACAGTTGTAAAAAGATAGGGGTAATTGTTGGAAGTAAGGGTTATTTACAGAATTAGTGGTACGATTAAAAACAACGGTTTTTTTTGAAGTATTAAGAAAGTAGGTGTAGTTTAAGCATAGGAGGGGTAGATCGACAAATATGAAAAATGATGAATCGTTTGGATTGGTTGCTGCAAAAACCAACCCTTCATAGTAGTAAAAAGATAGGGGTTATTGTGGGAAGTAAGGGCTATATAGATAATTAGGGATACGATTAAAAAGAAGGACTATTTTGAAGTATTAATAGAAGTAGGGGTAGTTTAAGCATAGGAGGGGTAGATCGACAAATATGAAAGATGATGAATCGTTTAGATTGGGTGTTGAAAAAACCAACCCTTGACAGTAGTTAACAAATAGGAGTAATTGTTGGAAGTAAGGGATATTTAGAGAATTAGTGGTGCGATTATAAAGAAGGGTTGTTTTGAAGTATTAAGAGAAGTAGGGGTACTTCAAGCATAGGAGGGTTAGATCGACAAATATGAAAGATGATGAATCGTTTGGATTGGGTTCTGCAAAAAACCAACCCTTCACAGTAGCAAAAAGGTAGGGGTAATTGTTGGAAGTAAGGGCTATTTAGAGAATTAGGAATACCATTAAATAGAAGGGCTATTTTGAAGTATTAAAAGAAGTAGAGGTAGTTTAAGCATAGGTGGGGTAGATCGACAAATATGAAAGATGATGAATCGTTTGGATTGGGTGCTGCAAAAACCAACCCTTCACAGTAGTAAAAAATAACGGGTAATTCTTGGAAGTAAGGGTTATTTAAAGAATTAAGGATAGGATTAAAAAGAAGGGTTGTTTTGTGAAGTATTAAGATGAGTAGGGGTAGTTTAAGCATAGTAGGGAAAGATCGACAAATATGAAAGATGATGAATCGTTTAGATTATGCGGACCAAAAACCAACCCTTCAAAGTAATTAAAAATAGGGGTAATTGTTGGAAGTAAGGGCTATTTAGAGAATTAGTGTTACGATTAAAAAGAAGGGCTGTTTTGAAGTATTAAGAGAAGTAGGGGTAGTTTTAGCATAGGAGGGGTAGATCGACAAATATGAAAGATGATGAATCGTTTGGATTGGATGTTGCAATTCCAGCCCTTCACAGTAGTAAAAAGAACGGGGTAATTGTTGGAAGTAAGGGATATTTAGAGAATTAGGGATACGTTTAAAAATAATGGATATTTTGAAGTATTAAGAGGAGTAGGGGTAGTTTAAGCATAACAAGGGTAGATCGACAAATATGAAAGATGATGAATCATTTGGATTGGGTGCTGCAAAAACCAACCCTTAACAGTAGTAAAAAAGAAAGGGGTAATTTTTGGAAGTAAGGGCTATGTAGAGAATTTGGGATATGATTAAAAAGAAGGGATATTTTGAAGTATTAAGAGAAGTAGGGCTTGTTTAAGCATAGGAGGGGTAGATCGGCAAATATGAATGATGATGAATCGTTTGGATTTGGTGCTGCAAAAACCAACCCTTCACAGCAATAAATAGATAGGGATAATTGTTGAAAGTAAGGGCTATTTAGAGAATTTGGGATAGGATTAAAAAGAAGGGATGTTTTGTGAAGTATTAAGAGGAGTAGGGGTAGTTTAAGCATAGTAGGGGTAGATCGAAAAATATAAAAGTTGATGAATCGTTTGGATTGGTTGCCAAAAAAACCAACCCTTCACAGTAGTTAAAAAATAGGGGTGATTCTTGGAAGTAAGGGCTATTTAGAGAATTAGTGGTACGATTAAAAACAAGGGTTGTTTTGAAGTATTAAGAGAAGTAGGGGTAGTTTAAGTATAGGAGGGGTAGATCGACAAATATGAAAAATGATGAATCGTTTGGATTGGGTGCTGCAAAAACCAACCCTTCATTGTAGTAAAAAGATAGGGGATATTGTTGGAAGTAAGGGCTATTTAGAGAATTTGGGATACGACTAAAAAGAAGGGCTATTTTGAAGTATTAAGGGAAGTAGGGGTAGTTTAAGCATAGGAGGGGTAGATCGACAAATATGAAAGATGATGAATCTTTTGGATTGGAGGTTGAAAAAACCAACCCTTCACATTAGTTAAAAAATTGGAGTAATTGTTGGAAGTAAGGGCTATTTAGAGAATTAGTGGTGCGATTAAAATGAAGGGCTGTTTTGAAGTACTAAGAGAAGTAGGGGAAGTTTAAGCATAGGAGGGTTAGATCGACAAATATGAAAGATGATGAATCGTTTGGATTGGGTGCTGCAAAAACTCCCCCTTTAAAGTAGTAAAAAGATTGGGGTAATTGTTGGAAGTAAGGGCTATCTAGAGAATTAGGGAAACATTTATAAAGAAGGCCTTTTTTGAAGTATTAAAAGAAGTAGAGGTAGTTTAAGCATAGGTGAGTTAGATCGACAAATATGAAAGATGATGAATCGTTTGGACTGGGTGCTGAAAAAACGAACCCTTCACAGTTGTAAAAAGATAGGGGTAATTGTTGGAAGTAAGGGTTATTTACAGAATTATGGATTGGATTAAAAAGAATGGCTGTTTTGGGAAGTATTAAGAGGAGTAGGGGTAGTTTAAGCATAGTAGGGGAAGATCGACAAATATGAAAGATGATGAATCTTTTGGATTGGGCGGTGCCAAAACCATCCCTTCACAGTAGTTAAAAATAGGGGTAACTGTTGGAAGTAAGGGCTATTTTGAGAATTAGTGGTACGATTAAAAAGAAGGGCTGTTTTGAAGTATTAAGAGAAGTAGGGGTAGTTTGAGCATAGAAGGGGTAGATCGACAAATATGAAAGATGATGAATCGTTTGGATTGGGTGCCGCAAATCCGACCCTTCACAGTAGTAAAAAGAAAGGGATAATTGCTGGAAGTAAGAACTATTTAGATAATTAGATATACGATTAAAAAGAAGGGATATTTTGAAATATAAGAGGAGTAGGGATAATTTAGGCATAATATGGGTAGATCGACAAATATGGAAGATGACGAATCCTTTGGATTGGGTGCTGCAAAAACCAACCCTTCACAGTAGTAAATAGATAGGGGTAATTGTTGAAGGTAAGGGCTATTTAGAGAATTGGGGATATGATTAAAAATTAGGGCTGGGTTGTGAAGTACTAAGAGGAGTAGGGGTAGTTTAAGCATAGTAGGGGTAGATCGACAAATATGAAAGATGATGAATCATTTGGATTGGGTGCTGCAAAAAACCAACACTTCACAGTAGTTAAAAAATAGGCATAATTCTTGGAAGTAAGGGCTATTTATAGAATTTGTGTACGATTAAAAACAAGGGTTGTTTTGAAGTATTAAGACAAGTAGGGGTAGTTTAAGAATAGGAGGGGTAGATCGACAAATATGAAAAATGATGAATTGTTTGGATTTGGTGCTGCAAAAACAAACCCTTCATTGTAGTAAAAGATAGGGGTTATTGTGTGAAGTAAGGGCTATATAGAGAATTACGGATACGATTAAAAAGAAGGACTATTTTGAAGTATTAATAGAAGTAGGGGTAGTTTAAGCATAGGAGTGATAGATCGACAAATATGAAAGATGATGAATCGTTTACTTTGGGTGTTGAAAAAACCAACCCTTCACAGTAGTTAAAAAATTGCAGTAATTGTTGGAAGTAAGCGCTATTTAGAGAGTTAGTGGTACGATTAAAAAGAAGGGTTGTTTTGAAGTATTAAGAGAAGTAGGGGTAGTTCAAGCATAGGAGGGGTAGATCGACAAATATGAAAGATGATGAATCGTTTGGATTGGGTGCTGCAAATACCAACCCTTCATAGTAGTAAAAAGATAGGGGTAATTGTTGGAAGCAAGGGCTATTTCGAGAATTAGGGATACGATTAAAATGAAGGGCTATTTTGAAGAATTAAAAGAAGTAGAGGTAGTTTAAGCATAGGTGGGGTAGATCGACAAATGTGAAAGATGATGAATCGTTTGGATTGGGTGCTGCAAAAACCAACCCTTCACAGTAGTAAAAAGATAGGGGCAATTGTTGGATGTAAGGGCTATTTACAGAATTAGGGATAGGATTAAAAAGAAGGGTTGTTCTGTGAAATATTAAGAGTTGCAGGGGTAGTTTAAGCATAGTAGCGGCATATCGACAAATATGAAAGATGATGAATCGTTTGGATTGGGCTGTGGAAAAACCAACACTTCACAGTAGTTAAAAATAGGGGTAATTGTTGGAAGTAATGGCTATTTAGAGAATTACTGTACGATTAAAAAGAAGGGATATTTTGAAGTATTAAGAGAAGTACGGGTAGTTTAAGCATAGGAGGGGTAGATCGACAAATATGAAAGATGATGAACCGTTTGGATTGGGTGCTGCATATCCAACCCTTCACAGTAGTAAAAAGAAAGGGGTAATTTTTGGAAGTTAGGGCTATTTAGAGAATTAGGGATACGATTAAGAAGAAGGGGTATTTTGAAGTATTAAGAGGAGTAGGGATAGTTTGAGCATAATAGGTGTAGATCGACAGATATGAAAGATGATGAATCGTTTGGATTGGGTGCTACAAAAACCAACCCTTCATAGTAGTAAATAGATAGGGGTAATAGTTGAAAGTAAGGGCTATTTATAGAATTGGGGATAGGATTAAAAAGAAGGGTTGTTTTGTGAAGTATTAAGAGGAGTAGGGGTAGTTTAAGCATAGTAGGGGTAGATCGACAAATATGAAAGATGATGAATCGTTTGGATTGGGTGCTGCAAAAAACCAACCTTTCACAGTAGTTAAAAAATAGGAGTGATTCTTGGAAGTATGAGCTATTTCGAGTATTAGTTGTATGATGAAAAACAAGGGTTGTTTTGAAGTATTAAGAGAAGTAGGGGTAGTTTAAGTATATGAGGGATATATCGACAAATACGAAAAATGATGAATCGTTTGGATTGGGTGCTGCAAAAACCAACCCTTCATTGTAGTAAAAAGATAGGGGTTATTGTTGGAAGTAAGGGATATTTAGAGAATTAGGGATACAATTAAAAAGAAGGGCTATTTTGAAGTATTAAGAGAAGTAGGGGTAGTTTAAGCATAGGAGGGGCAGATCGACAAATATGAAAGATGATGAATCGTTTAGATTGGGTGTTGAAAAAACGAACCCTTCACAGAAGTTAAAAAATAGCAGTAATTGTTGGAAATAAGGGCTATTTAGAGAATTAGTGGTGCGATTAAAAAGAAGGGCTGTTTTGAAGTATTAAGAGAAGTAGGGGTAGTTTAAGCATAGGAGGGTTAGATCGACAAATATGAAAGATGATGAATCGTTTGGATTTGTGCTGCAAAAACCAACCCTTTACAGTAGTAAAAAGATAGGGGTATTTATTGGAATTAAGAGCAATTTATAGAATTAGGGATACGGTTAAAAAGAAGGGATATTTTGAAGTATTAAAAGAAGTAGAGGTAGTTTAAGCATAGGTGAGGTAGATCGACAAATATGAAAGATGACGAATCGTTTGGATTGGGTGCTGCAAAAACCAACCCTTAACAGTAGTAAAAAGATAGGGGTAATTATTGGAAGTAAGGGTTATTTATAGAATTATGGATAGGACTAAAAAGAAGGGCTGATTTTTGAAGTATTAAGAGGAGTGGGGGTAGTTTAAGCATAGTAGGGGAAGATCGACAAATATGAAAGATGATGAATCTTTTGGATTGGGCCGCGCAAAAACCAGCCCTTCACAGTAGTTAAAAATAGGGGTAATTGTTGGAAGTAAGGGCTAATTAGAGAAATAGTGGTACGATTAAAAAGAAAGGCTGTTTTGAAGTATTAAGAGAAGTAGGGGTAGTTTGAGCATAGGAGGGGTAGATCGACAAATATGAAAGATGATGAATCGTTTGGATTGGGTGCTGCAAATCCAACCCTTCACAGTAGTAAAAAGAAAGGGGTGATTGTTGGAAGTAAAAACTATTTAGAGAATTAGGGATACGATTAAAAAGAAGGGATATTTTGAAGTATAAGAGGAGTAGGAATAGTTTAAGCATAATAGGGGTAGATTGACAAATATGAAAGATGATGAATCCTTTGGATTGGGTGCTGCAAAAACCAACCCTTCACAGTAGTAAAACGATAGTGGCAATTGTTGAAGGTAAGGGCTATTTAGAGAATTGGGGATAGGATTAAAAATTAGGGCTGTTTTGTGAAGTACTAAGAGGAGTAGGGGTAGTTTAAGCATAGTAGGGGTATATCGACAAATATGAAAGATGATGAATCGTTTGGATTAAGTGCTGCATAAAACCAACCCTTTACAGTAGTTAAAAAATAGGAGTAATTCATGGAAGTAAGAGCTATTTGGAGAATTAGTGGTACGATTAAAAACAAGGGTTATTTTGAAGTATTTAGAGAAGTAGGGTAGTTTAAGCATAGGAGGTGTAGATCGACAAATATGAAAAATGATGAATCGTTTGGATTGGGTGCTGCATAAACCAGCCCTTCATAGTAGTAAAAAGATAGGGGTTATTGTGGGAAGTAAGGGATATATAGAGAATTACATATACGATTTAAAAGTAGGACTATTTTGAAGTATTAATAGAAGTAGGGGTAGTTTAAGCATAGGAGGGGTAGATCGACAAATATGAAAGATGATGAATCGTTTAGATTGGGTGTTGAAAAAACCAACCCTTCACAGTAGTTAAAAAATTGGACTAAATGTTGGAAGTAAGGTTTATCTAGAGAGTTAGTGGTACAATTAAAAAGAAGGGTTGTTTTGAAGTACTAAGAGAAGTAGGGGTAGTTTAAGCATAGGAGGGGTAGATCGACAAATATGAAAGATGATGAATCGTATGGGTTGGGTGCTGCAAAAACCAACCCTTCATAGTAGTAAAAAGATAGGGGCAATTGTTGGAAGTAAGGGCTATTTAGACAACAAGGGATACAATTAAAATGAAGGGCTATTTTGAAGAATTGAAAGAAGTAGAGGTAGTTTAAGCATAGGTGGGGTAGATCGACAAATGTAAAAGCTGATGAATTATTTGGATTGGGTGCTGCAAAAACCAACCCTTCACAGTAGTAAAAAGATAGGGGCAATTGTTGGAAGTAAGGGCTATTTACAGAATTAGGGATAGTATTAAAAAGAAGGGCTATTTTGTGAAGTATTAAGAGGAGTAGGGGTTGTTTAAGCATAGTAGGGGGTGACCGACAAATATGAAAGATGATGAATCGTTTGGATTGGGAGGTGCCAGAACCAACACTTCACAGTAGTTAAAAATAGGGGTTATTCTTGGAAGTAAGTGCTATTTTGAGAATTAGTGGTACGATTAAAAAGAAGGGCTGTTTTGAAGTATTAAGAGAAGTACGGGTAGTTTAAGCATAGGAGGGGTAGATCGACAAATATGAAAGATGATGAACCGTTTGGATTAGGTGTTGCAAATCCAACCCTTCACAGTAGTAAAAAGAAAGGGGTAATTGTTGGAAGTAAGAGCTATTTAAAGAATTAGGGATACGATTAAAAAGAAGGGATATTTTGAAGTATTAAGAGGAGTACGGATAGTTTAAGCATAATAGGGGTAGATCGACAAATATGAAAGATGATGAATCGTTCGGATTAGGTGCTGCAAAAACCAACCCTTCACAGTAGTAAATAGATAGGGGTAATTGTTGAAAGTAAGGGCTATTTAGAGAATTTGGGAAAGGATTAAAAAGAAGGGTTGTTTTGTGAAGTATCAAGAGGAGTAGGGGTAGTTTAAGCATAGTAGGGGTAGATCGACAAATATGAAAGATGATGAATCGTTTGGATTGGGTGCTGCAAAAAACCAATCCTTCACAGTAGTTAAAAAATATGGGTAACACTTGGAAGTAAAGGCTATTTAGACAATTAGTGGTACGATTAAAAACAAGGGTTGTTTTGAAGTATTAAGAGAAGTAGGGGTAGTTTAAGCATAGGAGGGGTAGATCGACAAATATGAAAAATGATGAATCATTTGGATGGGGTGCTGCAAAAACCAACCATTTATAGTAGTAAAAAGATAGGGGTTATTGTTGAAAGTAAGGGCTATTTAGAGAATTGGGGATACGATTAAAAAGAAGGCCTATTTTGAAGTATTAAGAGATGTATGGGTAGTTTAAGCATAGGAGGGGTAGATCGACAAATATGAAAGATGATGAATCATTTAGATTGGGTGTTGAAAAAACCAACCCTTCACAGTAGTTATAAAATATGAGTAATTGTTGAAAGTAAGGGCTATTAAGAGAATTAGTGGTATGATTAAAAAGAAGGGCTATTTTGAAGTATTAAGAGAAGTAGGGGTAGTTTAAGCATAAGAGGGTTAGATCGACAAATATGAATGATGATGAATCGTTTGGATTGGGTGCTGCAAAAACCAATCCTTCACAGTAGTGAAAAGATAGGGGTAATTGTTCGAAGTAAGGGCTATTTATAGAATTAGGGATACGATTAAAAAGAAGGGCTATTTTGAAGTATTAAAAGAAGTAGAGTTAGTTTAAGCATAGGTGGGGTAGATCGACAAATATGAAAGATGATGAATCGTTTGGATTGGGTGCTGCAAAAACCAACCCTTCACAGTAGTAAAAAGATAGGGATAATTGTTGGAAGTAAGGGCTATTTACATAATTGGGTGCTGATTAAAAAGAAGATGAATGATGATGAATCGTTCGGATTGGGTGCTGCAAAAACCAACCCTTTACAGTAGTTAAAAGATAGGGATAATTGCTGGAAGTAAGGACTATTTAGAGAATTAGTGGTACGATTAAAAAGAAGGGCTGTTTTGAAGTATTAAGAGAAGTATGGGTTGTTTAAGCAAAGGAGGGGTGGATCGGCAAATATGAAAGATGATGAATCATTTGGATTGGGTTCTGCAAATCCAAACCTTCGCAGTAGTAAAAAGAAAGGGGTAATTTTTGGAAGTAAGGGATATTTAGAGAATTAGGGTTTGGATTAAAAATAAGGGTTGTTTTGTGAAGTATTAAGCGGAGCAGGGGTAGTTTAAGCATAGTAGGTTTAGATCGACAAATATGAAAGATGATGAATCGCTTGGATTGGGCAGTGCAAAAACCAACCCTTCACGGTAGTTAAAAATAGGGATAATTGTTGGAAGTAAGGGCTATTTAGAGAATTAGTGGTACGATTAAAGGGAAGGGCTGTTTTTAAGTATTAAGAGAAGTAGGGGTAGTTTAAACATAGGAGGGGTAGATCGACAAATATGAAAGATGATGAATCGTTTGGATTGGGTGTTGCAAATCCAACCCTTCACAACAGTAAAAAGAAAGGGGTAATTGTGGGAAGTAAGGGATATTTAGAGAATTAGGGATACAATTAAAAAGAACAGATATTTTGAAGTATTAAGAGGAGTAGGGCTAGTATAAGCATAATAGGGGTAGATCGACAAATATGAAAGATGATGAATCGTTTGGATTGAGTGTTGCAAAAACCAACCCTTCACAGAAATTAAAAAAATAGGTTATTATTGGAAGTAAGGGCTATTTACAGAATTAGTGGTACGATTAAAAAGAAGGGTTGTTTTGAACTATTAAGAGAAGTAGGGGTAGCTTAAGCATAGTAGGGGTAGATCGACAAATATAAAAGATGATGAATCATTTGGATTGGGTGCTGCAAAAACCAACCCTTTACAATAGTAAAAAGAAAGGGGTAATTTTTGGAAGTAAGGGCTATTTAGAGAATTAGGGATACGATTAAAAAGAAGGGATATTTTGAAGTATTAAGAGGAGTAGGGGTATTTTAAGCATAATAGGGGTAGATCGACAAATATGAAAGATGATGAATCTTTTGGATTGAGTGCTGCAAAAACCAACCCTTCACAGAAGTTAAAAAAAGAGGTAATTGTTGGAAGTAAAGGCTATTTCGAGAATTAGTCGTATGATTAAAAAGAAGGGTTGTTTTGAACTATTAAGAGAAGTAGGGGTAGCTTAAGCATAGTAGGGGTATATCAACAAATATGAAAGATGATGAATCATTTGGATTGGGTGCTGCAAAAAACCAACCCTTCACAGTAGTTAAAAAATAAGGGTAATTCTTGGAAGTAAGGGCTATTTAGAGAATTAGTGGTACGATTAAAAACAAGGGTTGTTTTGAAGTCTTAAGAGAAGTGGGGTGGTTTAAGCATAGGAGGGGTAGATCGACAAATAAGAAAAATGATGAATCGTTTGGATTGGGTGCTGCAAAAACCAACCCTCCATTGTAGTAAAAAGTTAGGGTTTATTGTTGGCAGTAAGGGCTATTTGGAGAATTAGGGTTACGATTAAAAAGAAGGGCTATTTTGAAGTATTAAGAGAAGTAGGGGTCGTTTAAGCATAGGAGGGGTAGATCGACAATTATGAAAGATGATGAATCGTTTAGATTAGGTGCTGAAAAAACCAACCCTTCATAGTAGTAAAAAAATAGGAGTAATTGTCGGAAGTAAGGGATATTTAGAGAATTAGTGGTGTGATTAAAGAGAAGGGCTGTTTTGAAGTATTAAGAGTAGTAGGGGTAGTTTAAGCACAGGAGGGTTAGATCGACAAATATGAAAGATGATGAATCGTTTGGATTGGGTGCGGCAAAAATCAACCCTTCACAGTAGTAAAAAGATGAGGGTAATTGTTGGAAGTAAGGTCTATTTAGAGAATTAGGGATACGATTAAAAAGAAGGGCTATTTTGAAGTATTAAAAGAAGTAGAGGTAATTTAAGCATAGGTGGGCTAGATCGATAAATATGAAAGATGATGAATCGTTTGGGTTGGGTGCTGTAAAAACCAACCCTTCACACTAGTAAAAAGATATGGGTAATTGTTGGAAGTAAGGGTTATATACATAATTAAGGATAGGATTAAAAAGAAGGGCTGTTTTGTGAAGTATTAAGAGGAGTAGGGGTAGTTTAAGCATAGTAGGGGAAGATCGACAAATACGAAAGATGATGAATCGTTTAGATTGGGAGGTGCGAAAACCAACCCTTCACAATAGTTAAAAATAGGGGTAATTGTTGGAAGTAAGGGCTATTTAGAGAATTAGTGGTACAACTAAAAAGAAGGGTTGTTTTGAAGTATTAAGAGAAGTAGGGGTAGTTTGAGCATAAGAGGGGTAGATCGACAAATGTGAAAGACTATGAATCGTTTGGATTTGGTGCTGCAAATCCAACCCTTCACAGTAGCAAAAAGAAAGGTGTAATTGTTGGAAGTAAGGGATATTTAGAGAATTAGGGATACGATTAAAAAGAAGAGATATTTTGAGGTATTAAGAGGAGTAGGGGTATATTAAGCATAACAAGGGCATATCGACAAATATGAATGATGATGAATCGTTTGGATTGAGTGCTGCATAAACCAACCATTCATAGAAGTTAAAAAAAGAGGTAATTGTTGGAAGTAAGGGCTATTTAGAGAATTAGTGGTATGATTAAAAAGAAGGGTTGTTTTGAAGTATTAAGAGAAGTAGGGGTAGTTTAAGCATAGTAGGGTTAGATCATCAAATATGAAAGATGATGAATCGTTTGGATTGGGTGCTGCAAAAACCAACCCTTCACAGTAGTAAAAAGAAAGGGGTAATTTTTGGAAGTAAGTTTTTTTTAGAGAATTAGGGATATGATTAAAAAGAAGGGATATTTCGAAGTATTAAGAGAAGTAGGACTAGTTTAAGCATAGGAGGGGTAGATCGGCAAATATGAAGGATGATGAATCGTTTGGATTGGGTTCTGAAAAAACCAACCCTTCATTGTAGTAAATAGATAGGGGTTATTATGGGAAGTAAGGGCTATATAGAGAATTACAGATACGATTAAAAAGAAGGACTATTTTGAAGTATTAATATAAGTAGGGGTAGTTTAAGCATAGGAGGGTTATATCGACAAATATGAAAGATGATGAAGCGTTTAGATTGGGTGTTGAAAAAACCAACCCTTTACAGTAGTTAAAAAATTGGAGTAATTGTTGGAAGTAAGGGCTATTTATAGAGTTAGTGGTGCGATTAAAAAGAAGGCCTATTTTGAAGTATTAAAAGAAGTAGAGGTAGTTTACGCAAAGGTGGGGTAGATCGACAAATGTGAAAGATGATGAATCGTTTGGATTTGGTGGTGCAAAAACCAACCCTTCACAGTAGTAAAAAGATAGGGGAAATTGTTGGAAATAAGGGTTATTTACAGAATTAGGTATAGGATTAAAAAGAAGGGCTATTTTGTGAAGTATTAAGAGGAGTAGGTGTAGTTTAAGCATAGTAGGGGTAGATCGACAAATATGAAAGATGATGAATCATTTGGATTGGGCGGTGCAAAAAACAAAACTTCATAGTAGTTAAAAATAGGGGTAATTGTTGGAAGTAAGGGTTATTTAGAGAATTAGTGGTACGATTATAAAGAAGGGCTGTTTTGAAGCATTAAGAAAAGTACGGGTAGTTGAAGCATAGGAGGGCTAGATCGACAAATATGAAAGATGATGAACCGTTTGGATTGGGTGCTGCAAATCCAACACTTCACATTTGTAAAAAGAAAGGGGTAATTGTTGGGAGTAAGGGCTATTTCGGGATTTAGGGATACGATTAAAAAGAAGGGATATTTTGAACTATTAAGAGGAGTAGGGATAGTTTAAGCATAATAGGGGTAGATTGGCAAACATGAAAGATAATGAATAGTTTGGATTTGGTGCTGCAAAAACCAACCCTTCACAGTAGTAAATAGATTGGGGTAATTGTTGAAAGTAAGGGCTATTTAGAGAATTGGGGATAGGATTAAAAAGAAGGGCTGTTTTGTGATGTATTAAGAGGAGTAGGCGTAGTTTAAGCATAGTAGGGGTAGATCGACGAATATGAAAGATGATGAATCGTTTGGATTGGTTGCTGCAAAAAACCAACCCTTCACAGTATTTAAAAAATATGCGTAATTCTCGGAAGTAAGGGATATTTAGAGAATTAGTGGTACGATTAAAAACAAGGGTTGTTTTGAATTATTAAGAGAAGTAGGGTAGTTTAAGCATAGGAGGGGTAGATCGACAAATATGAAAAATGATGAATCATTTGGATTGGGTGCTGCAAAAACCAACCCTTCACAGTAGTAAAACGATAGGGGTTATTGTTGAAGTAAGGGCCATTTAGAGAATTGGGGATACAATTAAAAAGAAGGGCAATTTTGAAGTATTAAGAAAAGTAGGGGTAGTTTAAGCGAAGGAGGGGTAGATCGACAATTATGAAAGATGATGAATCGTTTAGATTGGGTGTTGAAAAAACCAACCCTTCATAGTACTTAAAAAATAGGAGTAATTGTTGGAAGTAAGGGCTATTAGGAGAATTAGTGGTACGATTAAAAAGAAGGGCTATTTTAAAGTATAAAGAGAAGTAGGGGTAGTTTATGCATAAGAGGTGTGACCGACAAATATGAATGATGATGAATCGTTTGAATTGGGTGCTGCAAAAACCAACCCTTCACAGTAGTAAAAAGATAGGCGTAATTGTTAGAAGTAAGGGATATTTATAGAATTAGGGATACGATTAAAACGAAGGGCTTTTTGAAGTATTAAAAGAAGTAGAGTTAGTTTAAGCATAGGTTGGGTAGATCGACAAATATGAAAGATGATGAATCATTTGGATTTGGTGCTGCAAAAACCAACCCTTAACAGTAGTAAAAAGATAGGGGTAATTGTTGGAAGTAAGGACTATTTATAGAATTAGGGATAGGATTAAAAAGAAGGGCTGTTTTGTGAAGTATTAAGAGGAGTAGGGTAGTTTAAGCATAGTAGTTGTAGATCGACAAATATGAAAGATGATGAATCGTTTGGATTGGGCGGTGCAAAATCCAACCCTTCACAGTAGTTAAAAATAGGGGTAATTGTTGGAAGTAAGGGCAATTTAGAGAATTAGTGGTACGATTAAAAAGAAGGGCTGTTTTGAAATTTTAAGAGAAGTATGGTTAGTTTAAGCATAGGAGGGGTATATCGACAAATATGAAAGGGGATGAATCACTTAGATTGGATGCTGCAAATCCAACCCTTCACAATAGTAAAAAGAAAGGTGTAATTGTTGGAAGTTAGGGCTATTTAGAGAATTAAGGATACTATAAAAAAGAAGTTATATTTTGAAGTAATAAGAGGAGTAGGGGTAGTTTAAGCATAATAGGGGTAGATCGACAAATGTGAAAGATGATGAATCTTTTGGATTTTGTGCTGCTAAAACCAACCCTTCACAGAAGTTAAAAAAATAGAGGTAATTGTTGGAAGTAAGGGATATTTAGAGAATTAGTGGTACGATTAAAAAGAAGGGTTGGTTTGAAGTATTAAGAGAAGTAGGGGTAGCTTGATCATTGTAACAACCCGTATTTCCAATAACCTGTTATAACATAAATCGAGGCAGAATTTAATTTAAAAATCTGAATCAAGGGAAACGGGCTATGCCATTGCGTTCGTCTCGGAAAAATACGCGAAATAGAGTCCGAGTTTTCGAAAATCGGAGTCCGTATGACCCAGTTAAGGCCCATTGAAGTTTTCAGAAATTTCCATGTTAAAAACAGATTTAAATTTTAAATTAAAAACAAGGATTAGGGCTAACTGGCGTCAGGCGGGAAAACTCCCGCCAAGACCCCCATGTCGACAGGCATGTCGACAGGGGTCTAAGGGTGTCGACTGCCCTGTCGACAGCCTTGTCGACACGGGGTGGCTGGGCAGTTTTGCCTGGCGCACCATTTTTGATTTGGGCTTGGTTGTGTGGCCTGGTTCTAGAGAATTCCGAAATCTGACGGACCTAAACTAACCTAGGGTTAATCCTAGGGCTAAAAACACTCTAATCTTCTATAAATAAGCCCCTAATCCTACCCTAAAACCCCATTATTCATTCTAGCAACCAAACTATGTCAAATTGATTTCTCAAATGGCCTCCACTTAAAAACCCTAGCCTCTACCCTCTTCATAAATCATTCCTATGAAGATTATGATGTTCATACAAGCATTTCTAAGTTGTATGAATGGTCATTAGCTTGCATACATCATCAAGTTGCAAGTTTTAATTGCTAAGCTAGAGTTTTTGGGATTTTTGTTAATTGGAGCTTTGTTTTGGGTTTTTATATGCTTGCATAAAGGGCTTCTCAATCTTTATTAGTAGATTTGTGTCTTCATAATATTAGTAAGCCCTCTTACCTTCATTTTAGAAACTCTAAAGTTAATATGTGATGAAAGTTGGGATTTATGCATGTTTAATAAGTTATGCATGCTTACGCGAGTTCACTATGCTATGTTATGCATGTTTAATAAGTTATGCATGCTTATGCGAGTTCACTATGCTATGTTATGCATGTTTAATAAGTTATGCATGCTTATGCGAGTTCACTATGCTATGTTATGCATGTTTAATAAGTTATGCATGCTTATGCGAGTTCACTATGCTATGTTATGCATGTTTAATAAGTTATGCATGCTTATGCAAGTTCACTATGCTATGTTATGCATGTTTAATAAGTTATGGATGCTTATGCGAGTTCACTATGCCATGATTTGCAAGTTTAACAAGTTATGCATGTTTATGCAAGTTCACTATGCCATGATTTGCAAGTTTAACAAGTTATGCATGTTTATGCAAGTTCACTATGCTAAGTTATGCAAGTCCAACATGTTATGCATGTTTATTATGATATGTAAGATTCATCATGTATGTTATGCCAAGTTCCCTCTTGCTATCCTTTATGCGTTATGACGAATATGTAAGCGATAGAATGACGTTGGGGGGTTTGGGTAAAACTTAAAATACATGAAAATATAAGATTGGGAATTTACCTATTAAGTTAGGTCTACCCCTTGGGAATTTACCTATTAAGTTAGGTCTACCCAAGTATTTGTTAAACTTGTAATTATGTTTTGAAATTAAAGTGGACATGACACTTAGAAAACATAAGCGTGGCCAACTCGAGGTTGGGTTGAGTTTGTAGCGTAAACCTACCCGGAACAGACCGGCTTAACTAGTTGCTACAAACAATAGGACCCAATGTGAGAAGTTGGTCATGTGTACCTTGGACCCGAGGTTAGACCAAGTTGTGGTGTAAAGCTACCCGGACCCGCCCGGCTTAACTAGTAACCGCAACAAAGTCTAATGTGAGAGGTTAAGGCACAATTAAATTAATTAATGCCTCATGATTAGGGTTAAGTCAAGGCCCACTAATACTTAACCAATTTTGGGGATACGAGGGATTAAATGGGGTTAAGTGGTGAACTGTTGGTTACACTTAACTAATTTAATCCATGATTAGTGAGGGGTTAAACCACACTTAACCCTCTTAGAAAACCCTAGCAACGTGGTCTGTTCCAGCAGTAATCCCAGTTTGGTATCATTCACAACCCTAGAGACTAGGCTAGGGCGGGGCACGATTACTGGACTGATGTAAGCGACCAAAGCGACGGCTGAGTGGTACAGCTGTGCGGGTCCAGGCGGGCTACGGACGTGCACGTAGCCCGGTGTTGGACAAACTCGAGGCACGGGTACCAGTAGGTTTAGACTGTCCATTATTGCTTAGGTGTCTGGGGTTGACACCCGAGGGCTTGATACACCCGAAGGTGGACCCAGCACAACCTGACTACAACCATATGTGGGCCGTATGGACACCAACACTTGACGTGTTAGGTTTATAGGGAGCCGATCGACTAGACCGTTTGGGCTGGACCTTGTATTAAGGTCACCTCATGTTATTGGGCCAAAGTTTGGGCTAAGGGATCAATACCTGTTATGTTAGTTTGCTAGTACACTATGGTGCAAAGCTTAATCTTCTTTATGTGATGACACCTTTATCTATTGCCAGTATGTTCATCTCAGTTTCCATCATGATGTTAACTTTATTAGTTCATAGACTGATCGTAGTAGGGCTTACCAGTCTTTTTGACTGACCTGTTTTCTTTCGCTTCTTTTCTTCCGTTTCCCCCCCCCCCCAGGTTCTCAGGGAGGGAACAGTGGTGCTTAGCTTGGATCGCTTGCTTGTTCGCTGGATAGCTCATGTATGTCTGGACATTGAGCTCGCTATGGTTTATCATCTTTATTTTGGGGATAGCACTATGTATTTCAGTATTTCTGTTTATGTTGTACTAGACATGTTTATTTTAGCAGATGACTTTATGATGTACTAGACTTGTTTTGAGATGGTTTGAGATATTCCGCTGTTTTATTCTCATTTACTCTGTTTTATACATATATATTTATGTTCTTGTTCTGCCTTGACATATCATCATGCATGCTTACCCAGTTCTAACGCCCCCCAGAAGCTAGTGCCCCCGAAAGAGTGACCCTAGCGGAGGTGGGGTGTTACAAATTTGGTATCAGAGCATATGGTTTACAAGAAAGAACAAAAAGTTTTTAAAAGACTTTTGAAAAACTATTTTCAAAACAAGTATAAAGTATTTTCCAAAGAAAAGTCTAGTATTTTAAAAAGGCTATTCCCCAAAGGGCCATTAGCGTTATCCTTCGTTCCCTTGACCTAATCTTATCTTATCCTTCGTTTCAGTATGGCTGAGGATCTTGCCATCCCCGATGGAGTAAACGTACCACTCTGGTATAGGAGACTTCTAGAAGCTAGGGCGGCAGCCGGCCCCGCAAACCCTACTCCCACTCCTCCTCCTGTAGTTGAGAATCCTCCCCCTAATGTCCCTCCTCCGGTGGTTCCTGTTCCTCCTCCCGTTGCTAATGTTCCTCCTCCTCCAGTTGCTGAGGCTCCTCTTCCTCCTCCTCCCCCTCAGCATCCTCAGGTTGAGTTCATGAAGGTTTGTAAAGACTTCAAGGCGATGGGGGGCAAGAATTTCCTAGGCACGGAATCTTTTGTTGAAGCTAGGAATTGGGTGAAAGACACTGAGGACTTATTTTCTATCTTTCGGATTGATGACGAAAGGAAGATCTTATTGACAGTGTGGCTTTTGAAGGACGAAGCAGCCTATTGGTGGGAGGTCACCAATGGGACGAGGCCTGTCGAGACTTGGGCCGATTTGAGGGCTAGATTTGTGGCCAAGTTTCTATCTTCTGCTGAGGCGAATTTACAGATGGAGAAGTTCATTGCATTAAAGCAAGGTGATATGTCTGTCAAGGAGTATGTGAACAAGTTTAATCAGCTGGCCCGTTTTGGTTTGGATATGGTGAACACTCCTGAGAAGAAGGCTCTTCGATTTGCTAGAGGGTTGAATGAGCCGCTGCAGGGCTTGGCGATGTCACATATTCCGCATGGGGCTACTTTTGAGAGTTTGGTCGATATGGCTCTACTTCAGGGAGATGGAAAGAAAGAGGTCAAGTCGAGTGATACTCAAGCAAAGAAGGCTGATTCTCAAGGTAAAGGCAATCAAGGTGGTCAAAGCAGTCAAGGGAATCAGAGCAAGAACAAGAAGGGGAACAACAACAAAGGCAAGGGAAAGTGCAATTACTGTGGTGCGCCTGGACACTTTGCTAAGGATTGTAGGAAGAAGAAAAGGAAGCTTAGTGGTGGATGTTTTTCCTGTGGTGAGACTGGACACTTCAGCAAGGAATGCCCGAAAAAGAAAGGACAGGCTGGACCTTCAGGAGGGCAAGTTCATGCTCTCAATACCGCTCCAGTTCCCGATCGAGGTAGTGTTTCTGTTGAGAACCTTGTTTATGTTTCCGATCTTCCAGTTCGTACCTTGTTTGATTCTGGTGCATCACATAGCTTTATTTCATCTGATCTTGTTGATAGTTTGCACCTTAGTACTAGCTTAGTGGATGATCCCGTTTGTGTTTCGAATCCCATTGGGGGTTCTGCTTAACTATCTATGATATGTGAGGATCTAAGCATCTCTATACTCAGTGTAGAGTTCTTGTGTAGTGCGTATGTTCTTGGTTTCAGGGGATACGTATTGATATTGGGCATGGACTGGCTATCCAGATTTGGAGCCATTCTTGATTGTGAGCATAGGGTTGTGAGGCTTGTGACTCGCCTTGGCAACACCTTAGAGATTTCATGCAATCCGAAGGATCCCGTCATGTTGTGCTATCTTGAATCTCTCGACTCGTCAGAGGAAGCCCTTCAGTCTGTAAGGGTGGTCCGAGATTATCCAGATGTTTTTGAAGAAGTTAAGGGGTTGCCCCCTAAACGAGAGATTGATTTTCGCATTTATCTGGTGGATAATGCTAAGCCTGTTTCTTTGCCCGTTCGGCACATGGCTCCGCGTGAGAGACGGGAGCTCAGCAAGCAAGTAAAGGAGTTACTTGAGAAGAACTTCATCAGACGAAGTATATCCGAATGGGGAGCGCCTGTGGTGTTTGCTACTAAGGCAGATGGTTCTCTTCGACTCTGTGTGGACTATAGAGAATTGAATAAGCTGACTAAGAAGAACAGACACCCGTTACCGTGGATCGATGATCTCTTTGACCAGCTTGTTGGTGCTTCTGTTTTCTCTCAGCTTGATCTTGCTACTGGATTTCATCAGCTCAGAGTGGCTGAAGATAGTATAGACAAGACTGCATTCAGAACTCCAGATGGATTCTTTGAATGGCTTGTTATGCCGTTCGGTTTGACGAATGCACCCGCGTATTTCGTGGACTTGATGAGTAGGGTGTTTCGAGAGTTCTTGAACAAGTTTGTCGTGGTCTTTGTGGATGATATTCTGATCTTCTCCAAGGATGAAGAAGAGCACGCGAGGCATCTTGTAGAGGTGATGGATACACTTAGAGCGCATCAGTTAAAGGCCAAGTTCTCCAAGTGTCACTTTTGGAGAAGGGAAGTTAGATTCCTTGGGCATATCGTATCCAAGCAAGGCTTAGCGGTGGATCCCGCTAAGGTGGTTGCAGTCCAGGATTGGAAGACTCCAAGGAATGCAACCGAGGTGAGAAGTTTTCTAGGTCTTGCGGGTTTTTACCGGAAGTTCATCAAGGACTTCGCGAAGATATCCGCTCCTCTTACTAAGTTGACGAAGAAGAACTTAGTTTTTGCTTGGGATATGGACTGTGAGCTTGCTTTTCAGAGACTCAAGAGAGCCCTTACCTCAGCACCAGTTCTAGCTTTACCCGATGGTGGTAAGATGTTTACCGTGTACACTGATGCTTGTGGCACGGGATTGGGCGCCGTTCTGATGCAAGAGGGCAGAGTTATATGTTTTGGTGGTAGGCAACTTAAGGTGCATGAGAAGAATTATCCCACTCATGATCTAGAGCTGGCAGCGATAGTATATGCACTCAAGGCTTGGCGTCATTATCTTCTGGGAGAGAGATTTGAGCTGTATACTGATCATAATTCTTTGAAGTATCTCTTTTCGCAGAAGGATCTGAACTTGAGGCAGCAAAGATGGATGGAATTCTTGGCATCCTATGATTTTGATATAACCTATACCCCTGGCAAGGGGAATGTTGTAGAGGATGCGTTGAGTAGAAAAAGGTTGACACTAAGTCCTCTATTTGTTGAGATGAAGAATTTAGAGTTCTTGGCAACCTTTGATTTTTCTTTGACAGTTGAGTCGATGACCGGTTCTTTAGCATCTCTTGAGCTCAGGCCTACCCTTCTAGAGCAAGTTGGGGCTTCGCAGAAGGAAGACCCTCAGATAATTGAGATCATGGATAAGCTGATTCGAGGGGAGACATCTAGTCACCTTGCTCGATATTCTATGGATGATAAGGGTTGGCTGAGGAGAGACGGAAGGCTTTGTGTTCCGACGGTGGAAGACTTGGTGAGGAAAGTTCTTGATGAAGCACATCGCTCCAAGTTGACTATACATCCGGGTGGAGATAAGATGTATAAGGATATGAAGCGCATTTTCTACTGGCCTGGAATGAAGAAGGATGTGGCAGAGTTTGTCTCTAGATGTGTTGTTTGTCAGAGAGTAAAAGCCGAGTCGAAGAAGCCCGGTGGGCTATTGCATCCTCTAGAGGTCCCGCTATGGAAGTGGGAGAGTATTTCTATGGACTTTATTGATGGACTTCCAAGGTCAAGGAAAGGGAATACGAGCATTTGGGTCATTGTAGATAGGCTTACGAAGAGTGCTCATTTCATTCCGGTGAAGAGCAAAAGGACCGCATCTGGACTAGCATCAGTATATCTTCGTGAGATAGTACAACTACATGGAGTCCCTTCCAGCATAGTCAGTGACCGAGACCCCATCTTTACTAGTCAGTTCTGGAACAGTTTGCAGGAAGCTATGGGCACGAGGTTGAACCTGAGTACGGCTTATCACCCACAAACGGACGGCCAAACAGAAAGCGTGAATAGGGTACTTGAGGACTTGTTGAGGCTTTGCATTCTGGATTTTGGTGGTACTTGGGAAGACCATCTTCCTCTTGTTGAGTTTGCATATAATAACAGTTATCAGGCAAGCATAGGGATGGCACCATTTGAGGCATTATATGGGAGACCGTGCAAGTCACCCACATGTTGGTGGGAGACTACAGATAAGCTTGTACTTGGACCTGACATGATTAGAGATACATCCGAGAAGGTCGAGTTGATTAGAAGACGGATGAAAGCGGCCCAAGACCGACTGAAATCCTATGCTGATAGGTGAAGATCCGATTTGGAGTTTGATGTTGGGGATATGGTTTTCGTAAAGGTTTCTCCTTTGCGGAATGTGGTCCGATTTGGAGCTGTTGGGAAGTTAGCACCGAGATTTGTTGGACCCTTCCCTATCATAGAGAGGATTGGGAAGATGGCTTATAAAGTGCAATTGCCCGAGAAGCTGTCCGAAGTGCATAATGTCTTTCATGTCTCGCATCTCCGGAAGTGCCTACATGAGTCCGCTGAGGTGGTTGAACCTAGCATTCCTGAAGACGTGGAAGTAGAGAAAGAGGCAACTTTAAGGAGAGCTCCGATTCGTATCTTGGGGACGGAGACCAAGAAGCTAAGGAATCGAGAGGTCAAGCTGGTGAAGGTTCAATGGGGTGAAGCCGAAGAAGACGCAACTTGGGAAACCGAGGAGAAGATGCGTGGGCTTTATCCATTCCTTTTTGAGGGTACACTCTCAATCTCTTTCCTTTGTTAGCATATCTTCCTCTTTGCTATCCATGTTTATCTAGTTATCGTGCTAATCTTTTCATGAGAACCTTAGGTAGAAACCCTTTTGATGAAACATGTGTTTGAGACATGTTATGTTTGATGGTTGCAAGTGGTTGCAAGTGTTTGCAAGTGGTTACTCGTGGATGCATGATACACATTAGGCACTAGATCGGCTCACACACTCCTCATATTGCATGTGCATGAGTGTTTATGCTTATTCTTGGATGAAATTTGTATGCCATCACATGGATGTTGCATATGGATGTATGATTGAGCACGCATGTAGATATTATACATTATGTTAGGGATTTGCATACATATGGATACATTTCACTAGCATATTTTGCATTGATTTTTGCATTAGATAAGTACATATACACACACTTTTGCATATGTTCATACAGCATTTAGAATTTTTAAGGACAATGATTGCTCGTGGATGATGCTTTGAGTAGATGGATGATTGGATGGTAGGATACGTTCTTCCTAACTTGAAGATTTCGGGGACGAAATCCTTTAAGGAGGGGAGAATGTAACAACCCGTATTTCCAATAACCTGTTATAACATAAATCGAGGCAGAATTTAATTTAAAAATCTGAATCAAGGGAAACAGGCTATGCCATTGCGTTCGTCTCGGAAAAATACGCGAAATAGAGTCCGAGTTTTCGAAAATCGGAGTCCGTATGACCCAGTTAAGGCCCATTGAAGTTTTCAGAAATTTCCATGTTAAAAACAGATTTAAATTTTAAATTAAAAACAAGGATTAGGGCTAACTGGCGTCAGGCGGGAAAACTCCCGCCAAGACCCCCATGTCGACAGGCATGTCGACAGGGGTCTAAGGGTGTCGACTGCCCTGTCGACAGCCCTGTCGACACGGGGTGGCCGGGCAGTTTTGCCTGGCGCACCATTTTTGATTTGGGCTTGGTTGTGTGGCCTGGTTCTAGAGAATTCCGAAATCTGACGGACCTAAACTAACCTAGGGTTAATCCTAGGGCTAAAAACACTCTAATCTTCTATAAATAAGCCCCTAATCCTACCCTAAAACCCCATTATTCATTCTAGCAACCAAACTATGTCAAATTGATTTCTCAAATTGCCTCCACTTAAAAACCCTAGCCTCTACCCTCTTCATAAATCATTCCTATGAAGATTATGATGTTCATACAAGCATTTCTAAGTTGTATGAATGATCATTAGCTTGCATACATCATCAAGTTGCAAGTTTTAATTGCTAAGCTAGAGTTTTTGGGATTTTTGTTAATTGGAGCTTTGTTTTGGGTTTTTATATGCTTGCATAAAGGGCTTCTCAATCTTTATTAGTAGATTTGTGTCTTCATAATATTAGTAAGCCCTCTTACCTTCATTTTAGAAACTCTAAAGTTAATATGTGATGAAAGTTGGGATTTATGCATGTTTAATAAGTTATGCATGCTTATGCGAGTTCACTATGCTATGTTATGCATGTTTAATAAGTTATGCATGCTTATGCGAGTTCACTATGCTATGTTATGCATGTTTAATAAGTTATGCATGCTTATGCAAGTTCACTATGCTATGTTATGCATGTTTAATAAGTTATGCATGCTTATGCGAGTTCACTATGCCATGATTTGCAAGTTTAACAAGTTATGCATGTTTATGCAAGTTCACTATGCCATGATTTGCAAGTTTAACAAGTTATGCATGTTTATGCAAGTTCACTATGCTAAGTTATGCAAGTCCAACATGTTATGCATGTTTATTATGATATGTAAGATTCATCATGTATGTTATGCCAAGTTCCCTCTTTCTATCCTTTATGCGTTATGACGAATATGTAAGCGATAGAATGACGTTGGGGGGTTTGGGTAAAACTTAAAATACATGAAAATATAAGATTGGGAATTTACCTATTAAGTTAGGTCTACCCCTTGGGAATTTACCTATTAAGTTAGGTCTACCCAAGTATTTGTTAAACTTGTAATTATGTTTTGAAATTAAAGTGGACATGACACTTAGAAAACATAAGCGTGGCCAACTCGAGGTTGGGTTGAGTTTGTAGCGTAAACCTACCCGGAACCGACCGGCTTAACTAGTTGCTACAAACAATAGGACCCAATGTGAGAAGTTGGTCATGTGTACCTTGGACCCGAGGTTAGACCAAGTTGTGGTGTAAAGCTACCCGGACCCGCCCGGCTTAACTAGTAACCGCAACAAAGTCTAATGTGAGAGGTTAAGGCACAATTAAATTAATTAATGCCTCATGATTAGGGTTAAGTCATGGCCCACTAATACTTAACCAATTTTGGGGATACGAGGGATTAAATGGGGTTAAGTGGTGAACTGTTGGTTACACTTAACTAATTTAATCCATGATTAGTGAGGGGTTAAACCACACTTAACCCTCTTAGAAAACCCTAGCAACGTGGTCTGTTCCAGCAGTAATCCCAGTTTGGTATCATTCACAACCCTAGAGACTAGGCTAGGGCGGGGCACGATTACTGGACTGATGTAAGCGACCAAAGCGACGGCTGAGTGGTACAGCGGTGCGGGTCCAGGCGGGCTACGGACGTGCACGTAGTCCGGTGTTGGACAAACTCGAGGCACGGGTACCAGTAGGTTTAGACTGTGCATTATTGCTTAGGTGTCTGGGGTTGACACCCGAGGGCTTGATACACCCGAAGGTGGACCCAGCACAGCCTGACTACAACCATATGTGGGCCGTATGGACACCAACACTTGACGTGTTAGGTTTATAGGGAGCCGATCGACTAGACCGTTTGGGCTGGACCTTGTATTAAGGTCACCTCATGTTATTGGGCCAAAGTTTGGGCTAAGGGATCAATACCTGTTATGTTAGTTTGCTAGTACACTGTGGTGCAAAGCTTAATCTTCTTTATGTGATGACACCTTTATCTATTGCCAGTATGTTCATCTCAGTTTCCATCATGATGTTAACTTTATTAGTTCATAGACTGATCGTAGTAGGGCTTACCAGTCTTTTTGACTGACCTGTTTTCTTTCGCTTCTTTTCTTCCGTTCCCCCCCCAGGTTCTCAGGGAGGGAACAGTGGTGCTTAGCTTGGATCGCTTGCTTGTTCGCTGGATAGCTTATGTATGTCTGGACATTGAGCTCGCTATGGTTTATCATCTTTATTTTGGGGATAGCACTATGTATTTCAGTATTTCTGTTTATGTTGTACTAGACATGTTTATTTTGGCAGATGACTTTATGATGTACTAGACTTGTTTTGAGATGGTTTGAGATATTCCGCTGTTTTATTCTCATTTACTCTGTTTTATACATATATATTTATGTTCTTGTTCTGCCTTGACATATCATCATGCATGCTTACCCAGTTCTAACGCCCCCCAGAAGCTAGTGCCCCCGAAAGAGTGACCCTAGCGGAGGTGGGGTGTTACAATCATAGTAGGAGTAGATCGACAAAAATGAAAGATGATGAATCGTTTGTATTGGGTTCTGCAAAAACCAACCCTTCACCATAGTAAAAAGAAAGGGGTAATTTTTGGGAGTAAGGGCTATTTAGAGAATTAGGGATACAATTAAAAAGAAGGGATATTTTGAAGTATTAAGGGAAGTAGGGCTAATTTAAGCATAGGAGGGGTAGATCGACAAATATGAAAGATGATGAATCGTTTGGATTGGGTGCTGCAATAAACCAACCCTTCACAGTAGTTAAAAAATAGGGGTAATTGTTGGAAGTAATGGGTATTTATAGAATTTGTGGTACGATTAAAAACAAGGGCTGTTTTGAAGTATTAAGAGAAGTAGGGGTAGATTAAGCATAGCAGGGGTAGATCGACAAGTATGAAAAATGATCAATCGTTTGGATTGGGTGATGCAAAAACCAAACCTTCACCGTAGAAAAAAGATAGAGGTTATTGTTGGACATAAGGGCTATTTAGAGAATTAGTGTTACGATTAAAAAGAATGTCTTTTTTGAAGTATTAAGAGAAGTAGGGGTAGTTTAAGCATAGGAGGGGTAGATCGACAAATATGAAAGATGATGAATCACTTAGATTGGGTGTTGCAAAAACAAACCCTTCACAGTAGTTAAAAAATAGGGGTAATTCTTGGAAGTAAGGGCTATTTCGAGAATTAGTGGTACGATTAAAAACAAGGGTTGTTTTGAAGTATTATGAGAAGTAAGGGTAGTTTAAGCATAGGAGGGGTAGATCGACATATATGAAAAATGATGAATCGTTTGGATTGGGTGCGGCAAAAACCAACCCTTCATTGTAGTAAAAAGATAGAGGTTATTGTTGGAAGTAAGGGCTATTTAGAGAATTAGGAATACGATTAAAAAGAAGGGCTATTTTGAAGTATTAAGAGAAGTAGGGGTAGTTTAAGCATAGGAGGGGTAGATCGACAAACATGAAAGATGATGAATCGTTTAAATTGGGTGTTGAAAAAACCAACCCTTCACAGTAGTTAAAAAATAGGAGTAACTGTTGGAAGTAAGGGCTATTTAGAGAATTAGTGGGGCGATTAAAAAGTAGGGCTGTTTTGAAGTGTTAAGAGAAGTAGGGGTAATTTAAGCTTAAAATGGTTAGATCGACAAATATGAAAGACGATGAATCGTTTGGATTGGGTGCTGCAAAAACCAACCCTTCACAGTAGTAAAAGGATAGGGGTAATTTATGGAAGTAAGGGCTATTTATAGAATTAGGGATACGATTAAAAAGAAGGGATATTTTGAAGTATTAAAAGAAGTAGAGGTTGTATAAGCATAGGTGGGGTTGATCGACAAATATGAAAGATGAGGAATCGTTTGGATTGGGTGCTGCAAAAACCAACCCTTCATAGTAGTAAAAAGATAGGGGTTATTGTGGGAAGTAAGGGCTATATAGATAATTAGGGATACGATTAAAAAGAAGGACTATTTTGAAGTATTAATAGAAGTAGGGGTAGTTTAAGCATAGGAGGGGTAGATCGACAAATATGAAAGATGATGAATCGTTTAGATTGGGTGTTGAAAAAACCAACCCTTGACAGTAGTTAAAAAATAGGAGTAATTGTTGGAAGTAAGGGATATTTAGAGAATTAGCGGTGCGATTATAAAGAATGGTTGTTTTGAAGTATTAAGAGAAGTAGGTGTAGTTTAAGCATAGTAGGGTTAGATCGACAAATATGAAAAATGATGAATTGTTTGGGTTGGGGGCTTCGAAAGCCAACCCTTCACAGTAGTAAAAAGATAGGGGTAATTGTTGGAAGTAAGGGTTATTTAGAGAATTAGGATACGGTTAAAAAGAAGGACTATATTGAAGTATTAAAAGAAGTAGAGGTAGAATAAGCATAGGTGGGGTAGAACGACAATTATGAAAGATAATGAATCGTTTGGATTGGGTGCTGCAGAAACCAACCCTTCACAGTAATAAAAATTAGGGGTAATTATTGGAAGTAAGGGTTATTTATAGAATTAAGGATAGGATTAAAAAGAAGGGCTGTTTTGTGAAGTATTAAGAGGAGTAGGGGTAGTTTAAGCATAGTATGGGAAGATCGACAAATATGAAAGATGATGAATCGTTTAGATTGGGCGGTGCAAAAACCAACCCTTCACAGTAGAAAAAAATTGGGGTAATTTTTGGAAGTAAGGGTTATTTAGAGAATTAGTGGTACGATTAAAAAGAAGGGCTGTTTTGAAGTATTAAGAGAAGTATGGGTAGATTGGGCATAGGAGGGGTTGATCGACAAATATGAAAGATGGTAAATCATTTGGATTAGGTGCTGCAAATCCAACCCTTCACAGTGGCAAAAAGAAAGAGGTAATTGTTTGAAGTATTAAGAGGAGTAGGGGTAGTTTAAGCATAACAACTGTAGATCGACAAATATGAAAGATGATGAATCATTTGGATTGGGTGCTGCAAAAACCAACCCTTCACAGTAGTAAATAGATAGGGGTAATTGTTGAAAGTAAGGGCTATTTAGAGAATTGGTGATAGGATTAAAAAGAAGGGCTGTTTTGTGAAGTATTAAGAGGAGTAGGGGTAGTTTTAGTATAGGAGGGGTAGATCGACAAATATGAAAAATGATGAATCGTTTGGATTGGGTGCTGCAAAAACCATTCATTGTATTAAAAAGATAGGGGATATTGTTGGAAGTATGGGCTATTTACAGAATTAGTGATACGATTAAAAAGAAGGGCTATTTTGAAGTATTAAGAGAAGTAGGGATAGTTTAAGCATAGAAGGGGTAGATCGACAAATATGAAAGATGATGAATCTTTTAGATTGGGGGTTGAAAAAACCAACCCTTCACAGTAGTTAAAAAATAGGAGTAATTGTTGGAATTATGGGCTATTTAGAGAATTAGTGGTGCGATTAAAAAGAAGGGCTGTTTTGAAGTATTAAGAGAAGTGGGGGAACTTTAAGCATAGGAGGGTTTGATCGACAAATATGAAAGATGATGAATCGTTTGGACTGGGTGCTGCAAAAACCAACCCTTTACAGTAGTAAAAAGATTGGGGCAATTGTTGGAAGTAAGGGCTATCTAGAGAATTAGGGATATAGTTAAAAAGAAGGGCTATTTTGAAGTATTAAAAGAAGTAGAGGTAGTTTAAGCATAGGTGAGGTAGATCGACAAATATGAAAGATGGTGAATTGTTTGGATTGGGTGCTGTAAAAACCAACCCTTCACAGTAGTAAAAAGATAGGGGTAATTGTTGGAAGTAAGGGTTATTTACAGAATTAGTGGTACGATTAAAAACAACGGTTTTTTTGAAGTATTAAGAAAGTAGGTGTCGTTTAAGCATAGGAGGGGTAGATCGACAAATATGAAAAATGATGAATCGTTTGGATTGGGTGCTGCAAAAACCAACCCTTCATAGTAGTAAAAAGATAGGGGTTATTGTGGGAAGTAAGGGCTATATAGATAATTAGGGATACGATTAAAAAGAAGGACTATTTTGAAGTATTAATAGAAGTAGGGGTAGTTTAAGCATAGGAGGGGTAGATCGACAAATATGAAAGATGATGAATCGTTTAGATTGGGTGTTGAAAAAACCAACCCTTGACAGTAGTTAAAAAATAGGAGTTATTGTTGGAAGTAAGGGATATTTAGAGAATTAGTGGTGCGATTAAAAATAAGGGCTGTTTTGAAGTATTAAGAGAAGTAGGTGTAGTTTAAGCATAGGAGGGTTAGATCGACAAATATGAAAATGATGAATCATTTGGATTGGGTGCTGCAAAAACCAACCCTTCACAGTAGTAAATAGATAGGGGTAATTGTTGAAAGTAAGGGCTATTTAGAGAATTGGTGATAGGGTTAAAAAGAAGGGCTGTTTTGTGAAGTATTAAGAGGAGTAGGGGTAGTTTTAGTATAGGAGGGGTAGATCGACAAATATGAAAAATGATGAATCGTTTGGATTGGGTGCTGCAAAAACCATTCATTGTAGTAAAAAGATAGGGGATATTGTTGGAAGTATGGGCTATTTACAGAATTAGTGATACGATTAAAAAGAAGGGCTATTTTGAAGTATTAAGAGAAGTAGGGGTAGTTTAAGAATAGAAGGGGTAGATCGACAAATATGAAAGATGATGAATCTTTTAGATTGGGGGTTGTAAAAACCAACCCTTCACAGTAGTTAAAAAATAAGAGTAATTGTTGGAAGTAAGGGCTATTTAGAGAATTAGTGGTGCGATTAAAAAGAAGGGCTGTTTTGAAGTATTAAGAGAAGTAGGGGAACTTTAAGCATAGGAGGGTTTGATCGACAAATATGAAAGATGATGAATCGTTTGGACTGGGTGCTGCAAAAACCAACCCTTTACAGTAGTAAAAAGATTGGGGCAATTGTTGGAAGTAAGGGCTATCTAGAGAATTAGGGATATAGTTAAAAAGAAGGGCTATTTTGAAGTATTAAAAGAAGTAGAGGTAGTTTAAGCATAGGTGAGGTAGATCGACAAATATGAAAGATGGTGAATTGTTTGGATTGGGTGCTGTAAAAACCAACCCTTCACAGTAGTAAAAAGATAGGGGTAATTGTTGGAAGTAAGGGTTATTTACAGAATTAGTGGTACGATTAAAAACAACGGTTTTTTTGAAGTATTAAGAAAGTAGGTGTCGTTTAAGCATAGGAGGGGTAGATCGACAAATATGAAAAATGATGAATCGTTTGGATTGGGTGCTGCAAAAACCAACCCTTCATAGTAGTAAAAAGATAGGGGTTATAGTGGGAAGTAAGGGCTATATAGATAATTAGGGATACGATTAAAAAGAAGGACTATTTTGAAGTATTAATAGAAGTAGGGGTAGTTTAAGCATAGGAGGGGTAGATCGACAAATATGAAAGATGATGAATCGTTTAGATTGGGTGTTGAAAAAACCAACCCTTGACAGTAGTTAAAAAATAGGAGTTATTGTTGGAATTACGGGATATTTAGAGAATTAGTGGTGCGATTATAAAGAAGGGTTGTTTTGAAGTATTAAGAGAAGTAGGTGTAGTTTAAGCATAGGAGGGTTAGATCGACAAATATGAAAAATGATGAATTGTTTGGGTTGGGTGCTTCAAAAACCAACACTTCACAGTAGTAAAAAGATAGGGGTAATTGTTGGAAGTAAGGGTTATTTAGAGAATTAGGATACGATTAAAAAGAAGGGCTATATTGAAGTATTAAAAGAAGTAGAGGTAGATTAAGCATAGGTGGGGTAGATCGACAAATATGAAAGATAATGAATCGTTTGGATTGGGTGCTGCACAAAACCAACCCTTCACAGTAGTAAAAATTAGGGGTAATTAATGGAAGTAAGGGTTATTTATAGAATTAAGGATAGGATTAAAAAGAAGGGCTGTTTTGTGAAGTATTTAGAGGAGTAGGGGTAGTTTAAGCATAGTAGGGGAAGATCGACAAATATGAAAGATGATGAATCGTTTAGATTGGGCGGTGCAAAAACCAACCCTTCACAGTAGATAAAAATAGGGGTAATTTTTGGAAGTAAGGGTTATTTAGAGAATTAGTGGTACGATTAAAAAGAAGGGGTGTTTTGAAGTATTAAGAGAAGTATGGGTAGATTGAGCATAGGAGGGGTTGATCGACAAATATGAAAGATGGTAAATCATTTGGATTGGGTGCTGCAAATCCAACCCTTCACAGTGGTAAAAAGAAAGAGGTAATTGTTTGAAGCATTAAGAGGAGTAGGGGTAGTTTAAGCATAACAACGGTAGATCGACAAATATGAAAGATGATGAATCATTTGGATTGGGTGCTGCAAAAACCAACCCTTCACAGTAGTAAATAGATAGGGGTAATTGTTGAAAGTAAGGGCTATTTAGAGAATTGGTGATAGGATTAAAAACAAGGGCTGTTTTGTGAAGTATTAAGAGGAGTAGGGGTAGTTTTAGTATAGGAGGGGTAGATCGACAAATATGAAAAATGTTGAATCGTTTGGATTGGGTGCTGCAAAAACCATTCATTGTAGTAAAAAGATAGGGGATATTGTTGGAAGTATGGGCTATTTGCAGTATTAGTGATACGATTAAAAAGAAGGGCTATTTTGAAGTATTAAGAGAAGTAGGGGTAGTTTAAGCATAGAAGGGGTAGATCGACAAATATGAAAGATGATGAATCTTTTAGATTGGGGGTTGAAAATACCAACCCTTCACAGTAGTTAAAAAATAGGAGTAATTGTTGGAATTAAGGGCTATTTAGAGAAATAGTGGTGCGATTAAAAAGAAGGGCTGTTTTGAAGTATTAAGAGAAGTGGGGGAACTTTAAGCATAGGAGGGTTTGATCGACAAATATGAAAGATGATGAATCGTTTGGACTGGGTGCTGCAAAAACCAACCCTTTACAGTAGTAAAAAGATTGGGGCAATTGTTGGAAGTAAGGGCTATCTAGAGAATTAGGGATATAGTTAAAAAGAAGGGCTATTTTGAAGTATTAAAAGAAGTAGAGGTAGTTTAAGCATAAGTGAGGTAGATCGACAAATATGAAAGATGGTGAATTGTTTGGATTGGGTGCTGTAAAAACCAACCCTTCACAGTAGTAAAAAGATAGGGGTAATTGTTGGAAGTAAGGGTTATTTACAGAATTAGTGGTACGATTAAAAACAACGGTTTTTTTGAAGTATTAAGAAAGTAGGTGTAGTTTAAGCATAGGAGGGGTAGATCGACAAATATAAAAAATGATGAATCGTTTGGATTGGGTGCTGCAAAAATCAACCCTTCATAGTAGTAAAAAGATAGGGGTTATTGTGGGAAGTAAGGGCTATATAGATAATTAGGGATACAATTAAAAAGAAGGACTATTTTGAAGTATTAATAGAAGTAGGGGTAGTTTAAGCATAGGATGGGTAGATCGACAAATATGAAAGATGATGAATCGTTTAGATTGGGTGTTGAAAAAACCAACCCTTGACAGTAGTTAAAAAATAGGAGTAATTGTTGGAAGTAAGGGATATTTAGAGAATTAGTGGTGCGATTATAAAGAAGGGTTGTTTTGAAGTATTAAGAGAAGTAGGGGTACTTCAAGCATAAGAGGGTTAGATCGACAAATATGAAGGATGATGAATCGTTTGGATTGGGTTCTGCAAAAAACCAACCCTTCACAGTAGCAAAAAGGTAGGGGTAATTGTAGGAAGTAAGGGCTATTTAGAGAATTAGGGATACCATTAAATAGAAGGGCTATTTTGAAGTATTAAAAGAAGTAGAGGTAGTTTAAGCATAGGTGGGGTAGATCGACAAATATGAAAGATGATGAATCGTTTGGATTGGGTGCTGCAAAAACCAACCCTTCACAGTAGTAAAAAATAATGGGTAATTCTTGGAAGTAAGGGTTATTTAAAGAATTAAGTATAGGATTAAAAAGAAGGGTTGTTTTGTGAAGTATTAAGATGAGTAGGGGTAGTTTAAGCATAGTAGGGGAAGATCGACAAATATGAAAGATGATGAATCGTTTAGATTAGGCGGGGCAAAAACCAACCCTTCAAAGTAATTAAAAATAGGGGTAATTGTTGGTAGTAAGGGCTATTTAGAGAATTAGTGTTACGATTAAAAAGAAGGGTTGTTTTGAAGTATTAAGAGAAGTAGGGGTAGTTTGAGCATAGGAGGGGTAGATCGACAAATATGAAAGATGATGAATCGTTTGGATTGGATGTTGCAAATCCAACCCTTCACGGTAGTAAAAAGAACGGGGTAATTGTTGGAAGTAAGGGATATTTAGAGAATTAGGGATACGTTTAAAAATAACGGATATTTTGAAGTATTAAGAGGAATAGGGGTAGTTTAAGCATAACAAGGGTAGATCGACAAATATGAAAGATGATGAATCATTTGGATTGGGTGCTGCAAAAACCAACCCTTAACAGTAGTAAAAAAGAAAGGGGTAATTTTTGGTAGTAAGGGCTATTTAGAGAAATAGGGATATGATTAAAAAGAAGGGATATTTTGAAGTATTAAGAGAAGTAGGGCTTGTTTAAGCATAGGAGGGGTAGATCGGCAAATATGAATGATGATGAATCGTTTGGATTTGGTGCTGCAAAAACCAACCCTTCACAGCAATAAATAGATAGGGATAATTGTTGAAAGTAAGGGCTATTTAGAGAATTTGGGATAGGATTAAAAAGAAGGAATATTTTGTGAAGTATTAAGAGGAGTAGGGGTAGTTTAAGCATAGTAGGGGTAGATCGAAAAATATAAAAGTTGATGAATCGTTTGGATTGGTTGCCAAAAAAAACCAACCCTTCACAGTAGTTAAAAAATAGGGGTGATTCTTGGAAGTAAGGGCTATTTAGAGAAATAGTGGTACGATTAAAAACAAGGGTTGTTTTGAAGTATTAAGAGAAGTAGGGGTAGTTTAAGTATAGGAGGGGTAGATCGACAAATATGAAAAATGATGAATCGTTTGGATTGGGTGCTGCAAAAACCAACCCTTCATTGTAGTAAAAAGATAGGGGATATTGTTGGAAGTAAGGGCTATTTAGAGAATTAGGGATACGACTAAAAAGAAGGGCTATTTTGAAGTATTAAAAGAAGTAGGGGTAGTTTAAGCATAGGAGGGGTAGATCGACAAATATGAAAGATGATGAATCTTTTGGATTGGAGGTTGAAAAAACCAACCCTTCACAGTAGTTAAAAAATTGGAGTAATTGTTGGAAGTAAGGGCTATTTAGAGAATTAGTGGTGCGATTAAAATGAAGGGCTGTTTTGAAGTACTAAGAGAAGTAGGGGAAGTTTAAGCATAGGAGGGTTAGATCGACAAATATGAAAGATGATGAATCGTTTGGATTGGGTGCTGCAAAAACACCCCTTTAAAGTAGTAAAAAAATTGGGGTAATTGTTGGAAGTAAGGGCTATCTAGAGAATTAGGGAAACAATTAAAAAGAAGGGCTATTTTGAAGTATTAAAAGAAGTAGAGGTAGTTTAAGCATAGGTGAGTTAGATCGACAAATATGAAAGATGATGAATCATTTGGACTGGGTGCTGGAAAAACGAACCCTTCACAGTTGTAAAAAGATAGGGGTAATTGTTGGAAGTAAGGGTTATTTACAGAATTATGGATTGGATTAAAAAGAATGGCTGTTTTGGGAAGTATTAAGAGGAGTAGGGGTAGTTTAAGCATAATAGGGGAAGATCGACAAATATGAAAGATGATGAATCTTTTGGATTGGGCGGTGCCAAAACCATCCATTCACAGTAGTTAAAAATAGGGGTAACTGTTGGAAGTAAGGGCTATTTTGAGAATTAGTGGTACGATTAAAAAGAAGGGCTGTTTTGAAGTATTAAGAGAAGTAGGGGTAGTTTGAGCATAGAAGGGGTAGATCGACAAATATGAAAGATGATGAATCGTTTGGATTGGATGCCGCAAATCCAACCCTTCACAGTAGTAAAAAGAAAGGGATAATTGCTGGAAGTAAGAACTATTTAGATAATTCGATATACGATTAAAAAGAAGGGATATTTTGAAATATAAGAGGAGTAGGGATAATTTAGGCATAATATGGGTAGATCGACAAATATGGAAGATGACGAATCCTTTGGATTGGGTGCTGCAAAAACCAACCCTTCACAGTAGTAAATAGATAGGGGTAATTGTTGAAGGTAAGGGCTATTTAGAGAATTGGGGATATGATTAAAAATTAGGGCTGGTTTGTGAAGTACTTAGAGGAGTAGGGGTAGTTTAAGCATAGTAGGGGTAGATCGACAAATATGAAAGATGATGAATCATTTGGATTGGGTGTTGCAAAAAACCAACACTTCACAGTAGTTAAAAAATAGGCATAATTCTTGGAAGTAAGGGCTATTTATAGAATTTGTGTACGATTAAAAACAAGGGTTGTTTTGAAGTATTAAGACAAGTAGGGGTAGTTTAAGCATAGGAGGGGTAGATCGACAAATATGAAAAATGATGAATTGTTTGGATTTGGTGCTGTAAAAACCAACCCTTAATTGTAGTAAAAAGATAGGGGTTATTGTGTGAAGTAAGGGCTATATAGAGAATTACGGATACGAATAAAAAGAAGGACTATTTTGAAGTATTAATAGAAGTAGGGGTAGTTTAAGCATAGGAGTGATAGATCGACAAATATGAAAGATGATGAATCGTTTACTTTGGGTGTTGAAAAAACCAACCCTTCACAGTAGTTATAAAATTGCAGTAATTGTTGGAAGTAAGCGCTATTTAGAGAGTTAGTGGTACGATTAAAAAGAAGGGTTGTTTTGAAGTATTAAGAGAAGTAGGGGTAGTTAAAGCATAGGAGGGGTAGATCGACAAATATGGAAGATGATCAATCGTTTGGATTGGGTGCTGCAAAAACCAACCCTTCATAGTAGTAAAAAGATAGGGGTAATTGTTGGAAGCAAGGGCTATTTCGAGAATTAGGGATACGATTAAAACGAAGGGCTATTTTGAAGAATTAAAAGAAGTAGAGGTAGTTTAAGCATAGGTGGGGTAGATCGACAAATGTGAAAGACGATGAATCGTTTGGATTGGGTGCTGCAAAAACCAACCCTTCACAGTAGTAAAAAGATAGGGGCAATTGTTGGATGTAAGGGCTACTTACAGAATTAGGGATAGGATTAAAAAGAAGGGTTGTTCTGTGAAATATTAAGAGTTGCAGGGGTAGTTTAAGCATAGTAGCGGTAGATCGACAAATATGAAAGATGATGAATCGTTTGGATTGGGCTGTGGAAAAACCAACACTTCACAGTAGTTAAAAATAGGGGTAAGTAATGGCTATTTAGAGAATTACTGTACGATTAAAAAGAAGGGATATTTTGAAGTATTAAGAGAAGTACGGGTAGTTTAAGCATAGGAGGGGTAGATCGACAAATATGAAAGATGATGAACCGTTTGGATTGGGTGCTGCAAATCCAACCCTTCACAGTAGTAAAAAGAAAGGGGTAATTTTTGGAAGTTAGGGCTATTTAGAGAATTAGGGATACGATTAAGAAGAAGGGATATTTTGAAGTATTAAGAGGAGTAGGGATAGTTTGAGCATAATAGGTGTAGATCGACAGATATGAAAGATGATGAATCGTTTGGATTGGGTGCTGCAAAAACCAACCCTTCATAGTAGTAAATAGATAGGGGTAATTGTTGAAAGTAAGGTCTATTTATAGAATTGGGGATAGGATTAAAAAGAAGGGTTGTTTTGTGAAGTATTAAGAGGAGTAGGGGTAGTTTAAGCATAGTAGGGGTAGATCGACAAATATGAAAGATGATGAATCGTTTGGATTAGGTGCTGCAAAAAACCAACCTTTCACAGTAGTTAAAAAATAGGAGTGATTCTTGGAAGTATGAGCTATTTCGAGTATTAGTTGTATGATGAAAAACAAGGGTTGTTTTGAAGTATTAAGAGAAGTAGGGGTAGTTTAAGTATATGAGGGATATATCGACAAATACGAAAAATGATGAATCGTTTGGATTGGGTGCTGCAAAAACCAACCCTTCATTGTATTAAAAAGATAGGGGTTATTGTTGGAAGTAAGGGCTATTTAGAGAATTAGGGATACAATTAAAAAGAAGGGCTATTTTGAAGTATTAAGAGAAGTAGGGGTAGTTTAAGCATAGGAGGGGCAGATCGACAAATATGAAAGATGATGAATCGTTTAGATTGGCTGTTGAAAAAACGAACCCTTCACAGAAGTTAAAAAATAGCAGTAATTGTTGGAAATAAGGGCTATTTAGAGAATTAGTGGTGCGATTAAAAAGAAGGGCTGTTTTGAAGTATTAAGAGAAGTAGGGGTAGTTTAAGCATAGGAGGGTTAGATCGACAAATATGAAAGATGATGAATCGTTTGGATTTGTGCTGCAAAAACAAACCCTTTACAGTAGTAAAAAGATAGGGGTATTTATTGGAATTAAGGGAAATTTATAGAATTAGGGATACGGTTAAAAAGAAGGGATATTTTGAAGTATTAAAAGAAGTAGAGGTAGTTTAAGCATAGGTGAGGTAGATCGACAAATATGAAAGATGACGAATCGTTTGGATTGGGTGCTGCAAAAACCAACCCTTAACAGTAGTAAAAAGATAGGGGTAATTATTGGAAGTAAGGGTTATTTACAGAATTATGGATAGGACTAAAAAGAAGGGCTGATTTTTGAAGTATTAAGAGGAGTGGGGGTAGTTTAAGCATAGTAGGGGAAGATCGACAAATATGAAAGATGATGAATCTTTTGGATTGGGCGGCGCAAAAACCAGCCCTTCACAGTAGTTAAAAATAGGGGTAATTGTTGGAAGTAAGGGCTAATTAGAGAAATAGTGGTACGATTAAAAAGAAAGGCTGTTTTGAAGTATTAAGAGAAGTAGGGGTAGTTTGAGCATAGGAGGGGTAGATCGACAAATATGAAAGATGATGAATCATTTGGATTGGGTGCTGCAAATCCAACCCTTCACAGTAGTAAAAAGAAAGCGGTGATTGTTGGAAGTAAAAACTATTTAGAGAATTAGAGATACGATTAAAAAGAAGGGATATTTTGAAGTATAAGAGGAGTAGGAATAGTTTAAGCATAATAGGGGTAGATTGACAAATATGAAAGATGATGAATCCTTTGGATTGGGTGCTGCAAAAACCAACCCTTCACAGTAGTAAAACGATAGTGGCAATTGTTGAAGGTAAGGGCTATTTAGAGAATTGGTGATAGGATTAAAAATTAGGGCTGTTTTGTGATGTACTAAGAGGAGTAGGGGTAGTTTAAGCATAGTAGGGGTATATCGACAATTATGAAAGATGATGAATCGTTTGGATTGGGTGCTGCATAAAACCAACCCTTTACAGTAGTTAAAAAATAGGAGTAATTCATGGAAGTAAGAGCTATTTGGAGAATTAGTGGTACGATTAAAAACAAGGGTTATTTTGAAGTATTTAGAGAAGTAGGGTAGTTTAAGCATAGGAGGTGTAGATCGACAAATATGAAAAATGATGAATCGTTTGGATTGGGTGCTGCATAAACCAGCCCTTCATAGTAGTAAAAAGATAGGGGTTATTGTGGGAAGTAAGGGATATATAGAGAATTACATATACGATTTAAAAGTAGGACTATTTTGAAGTATTAATAGAAGTAGGGGTAGTTTAAGCATAGGAGGGGTAGATCGACAAATATGAAAGATGATGAATCGTTTAGATTGGGTGTTGAAAAAACCAACCCTTCACAGTAGTTAAAAAATTGGAGTAAATGTTGGAAGTAAGGTTTATCTAGAGAGTTAGCAGTACAATTAAAAAGAAGGGTTGTTTTGAAGTACTAAGAGAAGTAGGGGTAGTTTAAGCATAGGAGGGGTAGATCGACAAATATGAAAGATGATGAATCGTATGGGTTGGGTGCTGCAAAAACCAACCCTTCATAGTAGTAAAAAGATAGGGGCAATTGTTGTAAGTAAGGGCTATTTAGACAACAAGGGATACGATTAAAATGAAGGGCTATTTTGAAGAATTGAAAGAAGTAGAGGTAGTTTAAGCATAGGTGGGGTAGATCGACAAATGTAAAAGCTGATGAATTATTTGGATTGGGTGCTGCAAAAACCAACCCTTCACAGTAGTAAAAAGATAGGGGCAATTGTTGGAAGTAAGGGCTATTTACAGAATTAGGGATAGTATTAAAAAGAAGGGCTATTTTGTGAAGTATTAAGAGGAGTAGGGGTTGTTTAAGCATAGTAGGGGGTGAACGACAAATATGAAAGATGATGAATCGTTTGGATTGGGAGGTGCAAGAACCAACACTTCACAGTAGTTAAAAATAGGGGTTATTCTTGGAAGTAAGCGCTATTTTGAGAATTAGTGGTACGATTAAAAAGAAGGGCTGTTTTGAAGTATTAAGAGAAGTATGGGTAGTTTAAGCATAGGAGGGGTAGATCGACAAAAATGAAAGATGATGAACCGTTTGGATTAGGTGTTGCAAATCCAACCCTTCACAGTAGTAAAAAGAAAGGGGTAATTGTTGGAAGTAAGAGCTATTTAGAGAATTAGGGATACGATTAAAAAGAAGGGATATTTTGAAGTATTAAGAGGAGTACGGATAGTTTAAGCATAATAGGGGTAGATCGACAAATATGAAAGATGATGAATCATTTGGATTAGGTGCTGCAAAAACCAACCCTTCACAGTAGTAAATAGATAGGGGTAATTGTTGAAAGTAAGGGCTATTTAGAGAATTTGGGAAAGGATTAAAAAGAAGGGTTGTTTTGTGAAGTATCAAGAGGAGTAGGGGTAGTTTAAGCATAGTAGGGGTAGATCGACAAATATGAAAGATGATGAATCGTTTGGATTGGGTGCTGCAAAAAACCAACCCTTCACAGTAGTTAAAAAATATGGGTAACACTTGGAAGTAAAGGCTATTTAGACAATTAGTAGTACGATTAAAAACAAGGGTTGTTTTGAAGTATTAAGAGAAGTAGGGGTAGTTTAAGCATAGGAGGGGTAGATCGACAAATATGAAAAATGATGAATCATTTGGATGGGGTGCTGCAAAAACCAACCATTTATAGTAGTAAAAAGATAGGGGTTATTGTTGAAAGTAAGGGCTATTTAGAGAATTGGGGATACGATTAAAAAGAAGGCCTATTTTGAAGTATTAAGAGATGTATGGGTAGTTTAAGCATAGGAGGGGTAGATCGACAAATATGAAAGATGATGAATCATTTAGATTGGGTGTTGAAAAAACCAACCCTTCACAGTAGTTATAAAATATGAGTAATTGTTGAAAGTAAGGGCTATTAAGAGAATTTGTGGTATGATTAAAAAGAAGGGCTATTTTGAAGTATTAAGAGAAGTAGGGGTAGTTTAAGCATAAGAGGGTTAGATCGACAAATATGAATGATGATGAATCGTTTGGATTGGGTGCTGCAAAAACAAATCCTTCACAGTAGTGAAAAGATAGGGGTAATTGTTCGAAGTAAGGGCTATTTATAGAATTAGGGATACGATTAAAAAGAAGGGCTATTTTGAAGTATTAAAAGAAGTAGAGTTAGTTTAAGCATAGGTGGGGTAGATCGACAAATATGAAAGATGATGAATCGTTTGGATTGGGTGCTGCAAAAACCAACCCTTCACAGTAGTAAAAAGATAGGGATAATTGTTGGAAGTAAGGGCTATTTACATAATTGGGTGCTGATTAAAAAGAAGATGAATGATGATGAATCGTTCGGATTGGGTGCTGCAAAAACCAACCCTTTACAGTAGTTAAAAGATAGGGATAATTGCTGGAAGTAAGGACTACTTAGAGAATTAGTGGTACGATTAAAAAGAAGGGCTGTTTTGAAGTATTAAGAGAAGTAGGGGTAGTTTAAGCATAGAAGGGGTAGATCGACAAATATGAAAGATGATGAATCTTTTAGATTGGGGGTTGAAAATACCAACCCTTCACAGTAGTTAAAAAATAGGAGTAATTGTTGGAATTAAGGGCTATTTAGAGAAATAGTGGTGCGATTAAAAAGAAGGGCTGTTTTGAAGTATTAAGAGAAGTGGGGGAACTTTAAGCATAGGAGGGTTTGATCGACAAATATGAAAGATGATGAATCGTTTGGACTGGGTGCTGCAAAAACCAACCCTTTACAGTAGTAAAAAGATTGGGGCAATTGTTGGAAGTAAGGGCTATCTAGAGAATTAGGGATATAGTTAAAAAGAAGGGCTATTTTGAAGTATTAAAAGAAGTAGAGGTAGTTTAAGCATAAGTGAGGTAGATCGACAAATATGAAAGATGGTGAATTGTTTGGATTGGGTGCTGTAAAAACCAACCCTTCACAGTAGTAAAAAGATAGGGGTAATTGTTGGAAGTAAGGGTTATTTACAGAATTAGTGGTACGATTAAAAACAACGGTTTTTTTGAAGTATTAAGAAAGTAGGTGTAGTTTAAGCATAGGAGGGGTAGATCGACAAATATAAAAAATGATGAATCGTTTGGATTGGGTGCTGCAAAAATCAACCCTTCATAGTAGTAAAAAGATAGGGGTTATTGTGGGAAGTAAGGGCTATATAGATAATTAGGGATACAATTAAAAAGAAGGACTATTTTGAAGTATTAATAGAAGTAGGGGTAGTTTAAGCATAGGATGGGTAGATCGACAAATATGAAAGATGATGAATCGTTTAGATTGGGTGTTGAAAAAACCAACCCTTGACAGTAGTTAAAAAATAGGAGTAATTGTTGGAAGTAAGGGATATTTAGAGAATTAGTGGTGCGATTATAAAGAAGGGTTGTTTTGAAGTATTAAGAGAAGTAGGGGTACTTCAAGCATAAGAGGGTTAGATCGACAAATATGAAGGATGATGAATCGTTTGGATTGGGTTCTGCAAAAAACCAACCCTTCACAGTAGCAAAAAGGTAGGGGTAATTGTAGGAAGTAAGGGCTATTTAGAGAATTAGGGATACCATTAAATAGAAGGGCTATTTTGAAGTATTAAAAGAAGTAGAGGTAGTTTAAGCATAGGTGGGGTAGATCGACAAATATGAAAGATGATGAATCGTTTGGATTGGGTGCTGCAAAAACCAACCCTTCACAGTAGTAAAAAATAATGGGTAATTCTTGGAAGTAAGGGTTATTTAAAGAATTAAGTATAGGATTAAAAAGAAGGGTTGTTTTGTGAAGTATTAAGATGAGTAGGGGTAGTTTAAGCATAGTAGGGGAAGATCGACAAATATGAAAGATGATGAATCGTTTAGATTAGGCGGGGCAAAAACCAACCCTTCAAAGTAATTAAAAATAGGGGTAATTGTTGGTAGTAAGGGCTATTTAGAGAATTAGTGTTACGATTAAAAAGAAGGGTTGTTTTGAAGTATTAAGAGAAGTAGGGGTAGTTTGAGCATAGGAGGGGTAGATCGACAAATATGAAAGATGATGAATCGTTTGGATTGGATGTTGCAAATCCAACCCTTCACGGTAGTAAAAAGAACGGGGTAATTGTTGGAAGTAAGGGATATTTAGAGAATTAGGGATACGTTTAAAAATAACGGATATTTTGAAGTATTAAGAGGAATAGGGGTAGTTTAAGCATAACAAGGGTAGATCGACAAATATGAAAGATGATGAATCATTTGGATTGGGTGCTGCAAAAACCAACCCTTAACAGTAGTAAAAAAGAAAGGGGTAATTTTTGGTAGTAAGGGCTATTTAGAGAAATAGGGATATGATTAAAAAGAAGGGATATTTTGAAGTATTAAGAGAAGTAGGGCTTGTTTAAGCATAGGAGGGGTAGATCGGCAAATATGAATGATGATGAATCGTTTGGATTTGGTGCTGCAAAAACCAACCCTTCACAGCAATAAATAGATAGGGATAATTGTTGAAAGTAAGGGCTATTTAGAGAATTTGGGATAGGATTAAAAAGAAGGAATATTTTGTGAAGTATTAAGAGGAGTAGGGGTAGTTTAAGCATAGTAGGGGTAGATCGAAAAATATAAAAGTTGATGAATCGTTTGGATTGGTTGCCAAAAAAAACCAACCCTTCACAGTAGTTAAAAAATAGGGGTGATTCTTGGAAGTAAGGGCTATTTAGAGAAATAGTGGTACGATTAAAAACAAGGGTTGTTTTGAAGTATTAAGAGAAGTAGGGGTAGTTTAAGTATAGGAGGGGTAGATCGACAAATATGAAAAATGATGAATCGTTTGGATTGGGTGCTGCAAAAACCAACCCTTCATTGTAGTAAAAAGATAGGGGATATTGTTGGAAGTAAGGGCTATTTAGAGAATTAGGGATACGACTAAAAAGAAGGGCTATTTTGAAGTATTAAAAGAAGTAGGGGTAGTTTAAGCATAGGAGGGGTAGATCGACAAATATGAAAGATGATGAATCTTTTGGATTGGAGGTTGAAAAAACCAACCCTTCACAGTAGTTAAAAAATTGGAGTAATTGTTGGAAGTAAGGGCTATTTAGAGAATTAGTGGTGCGATTAAAATGAAGGGCTGTTTTGAAGTACTAAGAGAAGTAGGGGAAGTTTAAGCATAGGAGGGTTAGATCGACAAATATGAAAGATGATGAATCGTTTGGATTGGGTGCTGCAAAAACACCCCTTTAAAGTAGTAAAAAAATTGGGGTAATTGTTGGAAGTAAGGGCTATCTAGAGAATTAGGGAAACAATTAAAAAGAAGGGCTATTTTGAAGTATTAAAAGAAGTAGAGGTAGTTTAAGCATAGGTGAGTTAGATCGACAAATATGAAAGATGATGAATCATTTGGACTGGGTGCTGGAAAAACGAACCCTTCACAGTTGTAAAAAGATAGGGGTAATTGTTGGAAGTAAGGGTTATTTACAGAATTATGGATTGGATTAAAAAGAATGGCTGTTTTGGGAAGTATTAAGAGGAGTAGGGGTAGTTTAAGCATAATAGGGGAAGATCGACAAATATGAAAGATGATGAATCTTTTGGATTGGGCGGTGCCAAAACCATCCATTCACAGTAGTTAAAAATAGGGGTAACTGTTGGAAGTAAGGGCTATTTTGAGAATTAGTGGTACGATTAAAAAGAAGGGCTGTTTTGAAGTATTAAGAGAAGTAGGGGTAGTTTGAGCATAGAAGGGGTAGATCGACAAATATGAAAGATGATGAATCGTTTGGATTGGATGCCGCAAATCCAACCCTTCACAGTAGTAAAAAGAAAGGGATAATTGCTGGAAGTAAGAACTATTTAGATAATTCGATATACGATTAAAAAGAAGGGATATTTTGAAATATAAGAGGAGTAGGGATAATTTAGGCATAATATGGGTAGATCGACAAATATGGAAGATGACGAATCCTTTGGATTGGGTGCTGCAAAAACCAACCCTTCACAGTAGTAAATAGATAGGGGTAATTGTTGAAGGTAAGGGCTATTTAGAGAATTGGGGATATGATTAAAAATTAGGGCTGGTTTGTGAAGTACTTAGAGGAGTAGGGGTAGTTTAAGCATAGTAGGGGTAGATCGACAAATATGAAAGATGATGAATCATTTGGATTGGGTGTTGCAAAAAACCAACACTTCACAGTAGTTAAAAAATAGGCATAATTCTTGGAAGTAAGGGCTATTTATAGAATTTGTGTACGATTAAAAACAAGGGTTGTTTTGAAGTATTAAGACAAGTAGGGGTAGTTTAAGCATAGGAGGGGTAGATCGACAAATATGAAAAATGATGAATTGTTTGGATTTGGTGCTGTAAAAACCAACCCTTAATTGTAGTAAAAAGATAGGGGTTATTGTGTGAAGTAAGGGCTATATAGAGAATTACGGATACGAATAAAAAGAAGGACTATTTTGAAGTATTAATAGAAGTAGGGGTAGTTTAAGCATAGGAGTGATAGATCGACAAATATGAAAGATGATGAATCGTTTACTTTGGGTGTTGAAAAAACCAACCCTTCACAGTAGTTATAAAATTGCAGTAATTGTTGGAAGTAAGCGCTATTTAGAGAGTTAGTGGTACGATTAAAAAGAAGGGTTGTTTTGAAGTATTAAGAGAAGTAGGGGTAGTTAAAGCATAGGAGGGGTAGATCGACAAATATGGAAGATGATCAATCGTTTGGATTGGGTGCTGCAAAAACCAACCCTTCATAGTAGTAAAAAGATAGGGGTAATTGTTGGAAGCAAGGGCTATTTCGAGAATTAGGGATACGATTAAAACGAAGGGCTATTTTGAAGAATTAAAAGAAGTAGAGGTAGTTTAAGCATAGGTGGGGTAGATCGACAAATGTGAAAGACGATGAATCGTTTGGATTGGGTGCTGCAAAAACCAACCCTTCACAGTAGTAAAAAGATAGGGGCAATTGTTGGATGTAAGGGCTACTTACAGAATTAGGGATAGGATTAAAAAGAAGGGTTGTTCTGTGAAATATTAAGAGTTGCAGGGGTAGTTTAAGCATAGTAGCGGTAGATCGACAAATATGAAAGATGATGAATCGTTTGGATTGGGCTGTGGAAAAACCAACACTTCACAGTAGTTAAAAATAGGGGTAAGTAATGGCTATTTAGAGAATTACTGTACGATTAAAAAGAAGGGATATTTTGAAGTATTAAGAGAAGTACGGGTAGTTTAAGCATAGGAGGGGTAGATCGACAAATATGAAAGATGATGAACCGTTTGGATTGGGTGCTGCAAATCCAACCCTTCACAGTAGTAAAAAGAAAGGGGTAATTTTTGGAAGTTAGGGCTATTTAGAGAATTAGGGATACGATTAAGAAGAAGGGATATTTTGAAGTATTAAGAGGAGTAGGGATAGTTTGAGCATAATAGGTGTAGATCGACAGATATGAAAGATGATGAATCGTTTGGATTGGGTGCTGCAAAAACCAACCCTTCATAGTAGTAAATAGATAGGGGTAATTGTTGAAAGTAAGGTCTATTTATAGAATTGGGGATAGGATTAAAAAGAAGGGTTGTTTTGTGAAGTATTAAGAGGAGTAGGGGTAGTTTAAGCATAGTAGGGGTAGATCGACAAATATGAAAGATGATGAATCGTTTGGATTAGGTGCTGCAAAAAACCAACCTTTCACAGTAGTTAAAAAATAGGAGTGATTCTTGGAAGTATGAGCTATTTCGAGTATTAGTTGTATGATGAAAAACAAGGGTTGTTTTGAAGTATTAAGAGAAGTAGGGGTAGTTTAAGTATATGAGGGATATATCGACAAATACGAAAAATGATGAATCGTTTGGATTGGGTGCTGCAAAAACCAACCCTTCATTGTATTAAAAAGATAGGGGTTATTGTTGGAAGTAAGGGCTATTTAGAGAATTAGGGATACAATTAAAAAGAAGGGCTATTTTGAAGTATTAAGAGAAGTAGGGGTAGTTTAAGCATAGGAGGGGCAGATCGACAAATATGAAAGATGATGAATCGTTTAGATTGGCTGTTGAAAAAACGAACCCTTCACAGAAGTTAAAAAATAGCAGTAATTGTTGGAAATAAGGGCTATTTAGAGAATTAGTGGTGCGATTAAAAAGAAGGGCTGTTTTGAAGTATTAAGAGAAGTAGGGGTAGTTTAAGCATAGGAGGGTTAGATCGACAAATATGAAAGATGATGAATCGTTTGGATTTGTGCTGCAAAAACAAACCCTTTACAGTAGTAAAAAGATAGGGGTATTTATTGGAATTAAGGGAAATTTATAGAATTAGGGATACGGTTAAAAAGAAGGGATATTTTGAAGTATTAAAAGAAGTAGAGGTAGTTTAAGCATAGGTGAGGTAGATCGACAAATATGAAAGATGACGAATCGTTTGGATTGGGTGCTGCAAAAACCAACCCTTAACAGTAGTAAAAAGATAGGGGTAATTATTGGAAGTAAGGGTTATTTACAGAATTATGGATAGGACTAAAAAGAAGGGCTGATTTTTGAAGTATTAAGAGGAGTGGGGGTAGTTTAAGCATAGTAGGGGAAGATCGACAAATATGAAAGATGATGAATCTTTTGGATTGGGCGGCGCAAAAACCAGCCCTTCACAGTAGTTAAAAATAGGGGTAATTGTTGGAAGTAAGGGCTAATTAGAGAAATAGTGGTACGATTAAAAAGAAAGGCTGTTTTGAAGTATTAAGAGAAGTAGGGGTAGTTTGAGCATAGGAGGGGTAGATCGACAAATATGAAAGATGATGAATCATTTGGATTGGGTGCTGCAAATCCAACCCTTCACAGTAGTAAAAAGAAAGCGGTGATTGTTGGAAGTAAAAACTATTTAGAGAATTAGAGATACGATTAAAAAGAAGGGATATTTTGAAGTATAAGAGGAGTAGGAATAGTTTAAGCATAATAGGGGTAGATTGACAAATATGAAAGATGATGAATCCTTTGGATTGGGTGCTGCAAAAACCAACCCTTCACAGTAGTAAAACGATAGTGGCAATTGTTGAAGGTAAGGGCTATTTAGAGAATTGGTGATAGGATTAAAAATTAGGGCTGTTTTGTGATGTACTAAGAGGAGTAGGGGTAGTTTAAGCATAGTAGGGGTATATCGACAATTATGAAAGATGATGAATCGTTTGGATTGGGTGCTGCATAAAACCAACCCTTTACAGTAGTTAAAAAATAGGAGTAATTCATGGAAGTAAGAGCTATTTGGAGAATTAGTGGTACGATTAAAAACAAGGGTTATTTTGAAGTATTTAGAGAAGTAGGGTAGTTTAAGCATAGGAGGTGTAGATCGACAAATATGAAAAATGATGAATCGTTTGGATTGGGTGCTGCATAAACCAGCCCTTCATAGTAGTAAAAAGATAGGGGTTATTGTGGGAAGTAAGGGATATATAGAGAATTACATATACGATTTAAAAGTAGGACTATTTTGAAGTATTAATAGAAGTAGGGGTAGTTTAAGCATAGGAGGGGTAGATCGACAAATATGAAAGATGATGAATCGTTTAGATTGGGTGTTGAAAAAACCAACCCTTCACAGTAGTTAAAAAATTGGAGTAAATGTTGGAAGTAAGGTTTATCTAGAGAGTTAGCAGTACAATTAAAAAGAAGGGTTGTTTTGAAGTACTAAGAGAAGTAGGGGTAGTTTAAGCATAGGAGGGGTAGATCGACAAATATGAAAGATGATGAATCGTATGGGTTGGGTGCTGCAAAAACCAACCCTTCATAGTAGTAAAAAGATAGGGGCAATTGTTGTAAGTAAGGGCTATTTAGACAACAAGGGATACGATTAAAATGAAGGGCTATTTTGAAGAATTGAAAGAAGTAGAGGTAGTTTAAGCATAGGTGGGGTAGATCGACAAATGTAAAAGCTGATGAATTATTTGGATTGGGTGCTGCAAAAACCAACCCTTCACAGTAGTAAAAAGATAGGGGCAATTGTTGGAAGTAAGGGCTATTTACAGAATTAGGGATAGTATTAAAAAGAAGGGCTATTTTGTGAAGTATTAAGAGGAGTAGGGGTTGTTTAAGCATAGTAGGGGGTGAACGACAAATATGAAAGATGATGAATCGTTTGGATTGGGAGGTGCAAGAACCAACACTTCACAGTAGTTAAAAATAGGGGTTATTCTTGGAAGTAAGCGCTATTTTGAGAATTAGTGGTACGATTAAAAAGAAGGGCTGTTTTGAAGTATTAAGAGAAGTATGGGTAGTTTAAGCATAGGAGGGGTAGATCGACAAAAATGAAAGATGATGAACCGTTTGGATTAGGTGTTGCAAATCCAACCCTTCACAGTAGTAAAAAGAAAGGGGTAATTGTTGGAAGTAAGAGCTATTTAGAGAATTAGGGATACGATTAAAAAGAAGGGATATTTTGAAGTATTAAGAGGAGTACGGATAGTTTAAGCATAATAGGGGTAGATCGACAAATATGAAAGATGATGAATCATTTGGATTAGGTGCTGCAAAAACCAACCCTTCACAGTAGTAAATAGATAGGGGTAATTGTTGAAAGTAAGGGCTATTTAGAGAATTTGGGAAAGGATTAAAAAGAAGGGTTGTTTTGTGAAGTATCAAGAGGAGTAGGGGTAGTTTAAGCATAGTAGGGGTAGATCGACAAATATGAAAGATGATGAATCGTTTGGATTGGGTGCTGCAAAAAACCAACCCTTCACAGTAGTTAAAAAATATGGGTAACACTTGGAAGTAAAGGCTATTTAGACAATTAGTAGTACGATTAAAAACAAGGGTTGTTTTGAAGTATTAAGAGAAGTAGGGGTAGTTTAAGCATAGGAGGGGTAGATCGACAAATATGAAAAATGATGAATCATTTGGATGGGGTGCTGCAAAAACCAACCATTTATAGTAGTAAAAAGATAGGGGTTATTGTTGAAAGTAAGGGCTATTTAGAGAATTGGGGATACGATTAAAAAGAAGGCCTATTTTGAAGTATTAAGAGATGTATGGGTAGTTTAAGCATAGGAGGGGTAGATCGACAAATATGAAAGATGATGAATCATTTAGATTGGGTGTTGAAAAAACCAACCCTTCACAGTAGTTATAAAATATGAGTAATTTTTGAAAGTAAGGGCTATTAAGAGAATTTGTGGTATGATTAAAAAGAAGGGCTATTTTGAAGTATTAAGAGAAGTAGGGGTAGTTTAAGCATAAGAGGGTTAGATCGACAAATATGAATGATGATGAATCGTTTGGATTGGGTGCTGCAAAAACAAATCCTTCACAGTAGTGAAAAGATAGGGGTAATTGTTCGAAGTAAGGGCTATTTATAGAATTAGGGATACGATTAAAAAGAAGGGCTATTTTGAAGTATTAAAAGAAGTAGAGTTAGTTTAAGCATAGGTGGGGTAGATCGACAAATATGAAAGATGATGAATCGTTTGGATTGGGTGCTGCAAAAACCAACCCTTCACAGTAGTAAAAAGATAGGGATAATTGTTGGAAGTAAGGGCTATTTACATAATTGGGTGCTGATTAAAAAGAAGATGAATGATGATGAATCGTTCGGATTGGGTGCTGCAAAAACCAACCCTTTACAGTAGTTAAAAGATAGGGATAATTGCTGGAAGTAAGGACTACTTAGAGAATTAGTGGTACGATTAAAAAGAAGGGCTGTTTTGAAGTATTAAGAGAAGTATGGGTTGTTTAAGCAAAGGAGGGGTGGATCGACAAATATGAAAGATGATGAATCATTTGGATTGGGTGCTACAAATCCAAACCTTCGTAGTAGTAAAAAGAAAGGGGTAATTTTTGGAAGTAAGGGATATTTAGAGAATTAGGGTTTGGATTAAAAATAAGGGTTGTTTTGTGAAGTATTAAGCGGAGCAGGGGTAGTTTAAGCATAGTAAGTTTAGATCGACAAATATGAAAGATGATGAATCGCTTGGATTGGGCAGTGCAAAAACCAACCCTTCACAGTAGTTAAAAATAGGGATAATTGTTGGAAGTAAGGGCTATTTAGAGAATTAGTGGTACGATTAAAGGGAAGAGCTGTTTTTAAGTATTAAGAGAAGTAGGGGTAGTTTAAACATAGGAGGGGTAGATCGACAAATATGAAAGATGATGAATCGTTTGGATTGGGTGTTGCAAATCCAACCCTTCACAGCAGTAAAAAGAAAGGGGTAATTGTTGGAAGTATGGGATATTTAGAGAATTAGGGATACAATTAAAAAGAACAGATATTTTGAAGTATTAAGAGGAGTAGGGCTAGTATAAGCATAATAGGGGTAGATCGACAAATATGAAAGATGATGAATCGTTTGGATTGAGTGTTGCAAAAACTAACCCTTCACAGAAATTAAAAAAAGAGGTTATTATTGGAAGTAAGGGCTATTTACAAAATTAGTGGTACGATTAAAAAGAAGGGTTGTTTTGAACTACTAAGAGAAGTAGGGGTAGCTTAAGCATAGTAGGGGTAGATCGACAAATATAAAAGATGATGAATCATTTGGATTGGGTGCTGCAAAAACCAACCCTTTACAATAGTAAAAAGAAAGGGGTAATTTTTGGAAGTAAGGGCTATTTAGAGAATTAGGGATACGATTAAAAAGAAGGGATATTTTGAAGTATTAAGAGGAGTAGGGGTATTTTAAGCATAATAAGGGTAGATCGACAAATATGAAAGATGATGAATCTTTTGGATTGAGTGCTGCAAAATCCAACCCTTCACAGAAGTTAAAAAAAGAGGTAATTGTTGGAAGTAAAGGCTATTTCGAGAATTAGTGGTATGATTAAAAAGAAGGGTTGTTTTGAACTATTAAGAGAAGTAGGGGTAGCTTAAGCATAGTAGGGGTATATCAACAAATATGAAAGATGATGAATCATTTGGATTGGGTGCTGCAAAAAACCAACCCTTCACAGTAGTTAAAAAATAAGGGTAATTCTTGGAAGTAAGGGCTATTTAGAGAATTAGTGGTACGATTAAAAACAAGGGTTGTTTTGAAGTCTTAAGAGAAGTGGGGTGGTTTAAGCATAGGAGGGGTAGATCGACAAATAAGAAAAATGATGAATCGTTTGGATTGGGTGCTGCAAAAACCAACCCTCCATTGTAGTAAAAAGTTAGGGTTTATTGTTGGCAGTAAGGGCTATTTGGAGAATTAGGGTTACGATTAAAAAGAAGGGCTATTTTGAAGTATTAAGAGAAGTAGGGGTCGTTTAATCATAGGAGGGGTAGATCGACAATTATGAAAGATGATGAATCGTTTAGATTAGGTGCTGAAAAAACCAACCCTTCATAGTAGTAAAAAAATAGGAGTAATTGTCGAAAGTAAGGGATATTTAGAGAATTAGTGGTGTGATTAAAGAGAAGGGCTGTTTTGAAGTATTAAGAGTAGTAGGGGTAGTTTAAGCATAGGAGGGTTAGATCGACAAATATGAAAGATGATGAATCGTTTGGATTGGGTGCAGCAAAAATCAACCCTTCACAGTAGTAAAAAGATGAGGGTAATTGTTGGATGTAAGGTCTATTTAGAGAATTAGGGATACGATTAAAAAGAAGGGCTATTTTGAAGTATTAAAAGAAGTAGAGTTAATTTAAGCATAGGTGGGCTAGATCGATAAATATGAAAGATGATGAATCGTTTGGGTTGGGTGCTGTAAAAACCAACCCTTCACACTAGTAAAAAGATATGGGTAATTGTTGGAAGTAAGGGTTATATACATAATTAAGGATAGGATTAAAAAGAAGGGCTGTTTTTTGAAGTATTAAGAGGAGTAGGGGTAGTTTAAGCATAGTAGGGGAAGATCGACAAATACGAAAGATGATGAATCGTTTAGATTGGGAGGTGCGAAAACCAACCCTTCACAATAGTTAAAAATAGGGGTAATTGTTGGAAGTAAGGGATTTTTAGAGAATTAGTGGTACGACTAAAAAGAAGGGTTGTTTTGAAGTATTAAGAGAAGTAGGGGTAGTTTGAGCATAGGAGGGGTAGATCGACAAATGTGAAAGATGATGAATCGTTTGGATTGGGTGCTGCAAATCCAACCCTTCACAGTAGCAAAAAGAAAGGTGTAATTGTTGTAAGTTAGGGATATTTAGAGAATTAGGGATACGATTAAAAAGAAGAGATATTTTGAGGTATTAGGAGGAGTAGGGGTATTTTAAGCATAACAAGGGCATATCGACAAATATGAATGATGATGAATCGTTTGGATTGAGTGCTGCATAAACCAACCATTCATAGAAGTTAAAAAAAAGTGGTAATTGTTGGAAGTAAGGGCTATTTAGAGAATTAGTGGTATGATTAAAAAGAAGGGCTGTTTTGAAGTATTAAGAGAAGTAGGGGTAGTTTAAGCATAGTAGGGTTAGATCATCAAATATGAAAGATGATGAATCGTTTGGATTGGGTGCTGCAAAAACCAACCCTTCACAGTAGTAAAAAGAAAGGGGTAATTTTTGGAAGTAAGTTTTTTTTAGAGAATTAGGGATATGATTAAAAAGAAGGGATATTTTGAAGTATTAAGAGAAGTAGGACTAGTTTAAGCATAGGAGGGGTAGATCGGCAAATATGAAGGATGATGAATCGTTTGGATTGGGTTCTGAAAAAACCAACCCTTCATAGTAGTAAATAGATAGGGGTTATTATGGGAAGTAAGGGCTATATAGAGAATTACAGATACGATTAAAAAGAAGGACTATTTTGAAGTATTAATAGAAGTAGGGGTAGTTTAAGCATAGGAGGGTTATATCGACAAATATGAAAGATGATGAAGCGTTTAGATTGGGTGTTGAAAAAACCAACCCTTTACAGTAGTTAAAAAATTGGAGTAATTGTTGGAAGTAAGGGCTATTTATAGAGTTAGTGGTGCGATTAAAAAGAAGGGCTATTTTGAAGTATTAAAAGAAGTAGAGGTAGTTTAAGCAAAGGTGGGGTAGATCGACAAATGTGAAAGATGATGAATCGTTTGGATTTGGTGGTGCAAAAACCAACCCTTCACAGTAGTAAAAAGATAGGGGCAATTGTTGGAAATAAGGGTTATTTACAGAATTAGGGATAGGATTAAAAAGAAGGGCGATTTTGTGAAGTATTAAGAGGAGTAGGTGTAGTTTAAGCATTGTAGGGGTAGATCGACAAATATGAAAGATGATGAATCATTTGGATTGGGCGGTGCAAAAAACAAAACTTCATAGTAGTTAAAAATAGGGGTAATTGTGGGAAGTAAGGGTTATTTAGAGAATTAGTGGTACGATTATAAAGAAGGGCTGTTTTGAAGTATTAAGAAAAGTACGGGTAGTTGAAGCATAGGAGGGCTAGATCGACAAATATGAAAGATGATGAACCGTTTGGATTGGGTGCTGCAAATCCAACACTTCACATTTGTAAAAAGAAAGGGGTAATTGTTGGGAGTAAGGGCTATTTCGGGATTTAGGGATACGATTAAAAAGAAGGGATATTTTGAACTATTAAGAGGAGTAGGGATAGTTTAAGCATAATAGGGGTAGATTGGCAAAAATGAAAGATAATGAATAGTTTGGATTTGGTGCTGCAAAAACCAACCCTTCACAGTAGTAAATAGATTGGGGTAATTGTTGAAAGTAAGGGCTATTTAGAGAATTGGGGATAGGATTAAAAAGAAGGGCTGTTTTGTGAAGTATTAAGAGGAGTAGGGGTAGTTTAAGCATAGTAGGGGTAGATCGACGAATATGAAAGATGATGAATCGTTTGGATTGGTTGCTGCTAAAAACCAACCCTTCACAGTATTTAAAAAATATGCGTAATTCTCGGAAGTAAGGGATATTTAGAGAATTAGTGGTACGATTAAAAACAAGGGTGGTTTTGAATTATTAAGAGAAGTAGGGTAGTTTAAGCATAGGAGGGGTAGATCGACAAATATGAAAAATGATGAATCATTTGGATTGGGTGCTGCAAAAACCAACCCTTCACAGTAGTAAAAAGATAGGGGTTATTGTTGGAAGTAAGGGCTATTTAGAGAATTGGGGATACAATTAAAAAGAAGGGCAATTTTGAAGTATTAAGAAAAGTAGGGGTAGTTCAAGCGAAGGAGGGGTAGATCGACAATTATGAAAGATGATGAATCGTTTAGATTGGGTGTTGAAAAAACCAACCCTTCATAGTACTTAAAAAGTAGGAGTAATTGTTGGAAGTAAGGGATATTAGGAGAATTAGTGGTACGATTAAAAAGAAGGGCTATTTTAAAGTATAAAGAGAAGTAGGGGTAGTTTATGCATAAGAGGGGTAGACCGACAAATATGAATGATGATGAATCGTTTGAATTGGGTGCTGCAAAAACCAACCCTTCAGAGTAGTAAAAAGATAGGCGTAATTGTTAGAAGTAAGGGATATTTATAGAATTAGGGATACGATTAAAACGAAGGGCTTTTTGAAGTATTAAAAGAAGTAGAGTTAGTTTAAGCATAGGTTGGGTAGATCGACAAATATGAAAGATGATGAATCATTTGGATTTGGTGCTGCAAAAACCAACCCTTAACAGTAGTAAAAAGATAGGGGTAATTGTTGGAAGTAAGGACTATTTATAGAATTAGGGATAGGATTAAAAAGAAGGGCTGTTTTGTGAAGTATTAAGAGGAGTAGGGTAGTTTAAGCATAGTAGTTGTAGATCGAAAAATATGAAAGATGATGAATCGTTTGGATTGGGCGGTGCAAAAACCAACCCTTTACAATAGTTAAAAATAGGGGTAATTGTTGGAAGTAAGGGCAATTTAGAGAATTAGTGGTACGATTTGAAGGAAGGGCTGTTTTGAAATTTTAAGAGAAGTATGGTTAGTTTAAGCATAGTAGGGGTATATCGACAAATATGAAAGATGATGAATCGTTTAGATTGGATGCTGCAAATCCAACCCTTCACAATAGTAAAAATAAAGGGGTAATTGTTGGAAGTAAGGGCTATTTAGAGAATTAAGGATACTGTAAAAAAGAAGTTATATTTTGAAGTATTAAGAGGAGTAGGGGTAGTTTAAGCATAATAGGGGTAGATCGACAAATGTGAAAGATGATGAATCGTTCGGATTTTGTGCTGCAAAAACCAACCCTTCACAGAAGTTAAAAAATAGAGGTAATTGTTGGAAGTAAGGGATATTTAGAGAATTAGTGGTACGATTAAAAAGGAGGGTTGGTTTGAAGTATTAAGAGAAGTAGGGGTAGCTTAATCATAGTAGGAGTAGATCGACAAAAATGAAAGATGATGAATCGTTTGTATTGGGTTCTGCAAAAACCAACCCTTCACCATAGTAAAAAGAAAGGGGTAATTTTTGGGAGTAAGGGCTATTTAGAGAATTAGGGATACAATTAAAAAGAAGGGATATTTTGAAGTATTAAGGGAAGTAGGGCTAATTTAAGCATAGGAGGGGTAGATCGACAAATATGAAAGATGATGAATCGTTTGGATTGGGTGCTGCAATAAACCAACCCTTCACAGTAGTTAAAAAATAGGGGTAATTGTTGGAAGTAATGGGTATTTATAGAATTTGTGGTACGATTAAAAACAAGGGCTGTTTTGAAGTATTAAGAGAAGTAGGGGTAGATTAAGCATAGCAGGGGTAGATCGACAAGTATGAAAAATGATCAATCGTTTGGATTGGGTGATGCAAAAAATAAACCTTCACAGTAGAAAAAAGATAGAGGTTATTGTTGGAAGTAAGGGCTATATAGACAATTAGTGGTACGATTAAAAAGAAGGGTTGTTTTGAAGTATTAAGAGAAGTAGGGGTAGTTTAAGCATAGGAGGGGTAGATCGACAAATATGAAAGATGATGAATCACTTAGATTGGGTGTTGCAAAAACAAACCCTTCACAGTAGTTAAAAAATAGGGGTAATTCTTGGAAGTAAGGGCTATTTCGAGAATTAGTGGTACGATTAAAAACAAGGGTTGTTTTGAAGTATTATGAGAAGTAAGGGTAGTTTAAGCATAGGAGGGGTAGATCGACATATATGAAAAATGATGAATCGTTTGGATTGGGTGCGGCAAAAACCAACCCTTCATTGTAGTAAAAAGATAGAGGTTATTGTTGGAAGTAAGGGCTATTTAGAGAATTAGGAATACGATTAAAAAGAAGGGCTATTTTGAAGTATTAAGAGAAGTAGGGGTAGTTTAAGCATAGGAGGGGTAGATCGACAAACATGAAAGATGATGAATCGTTTAAATTGGGTGTTGAAAAAACCAACCCTTCACAGTAGTTAAAAAATAGGAGTAACTGTTGGAAGTAAGGGCTATTTAGAGAATTAGTGGGGCGATTAAAAAGTAGGGCTGTTTTGAAGTGTTAAGAGAAGTAGGGGTAATTTAAGCTTAAAATGGTTAGATCGACAAATATGAAAGATGATGAATCGTTTGGATTGGGTGCTGCAAAAACCAACCCTTCACAGTAGTAAAAGGATAGGGGTAATTTATGGAAGTAAGGGCTATTTATAGAATTAGGGATACGATTAAAAAGAAGGGATATTTTGAAGTATTAAAAGAAGTAGAGGTTGTTTAAGCATAGGTGGGGTTGATCGACAAATATGAAAGATGAGGAATCGTTTGGATTTGGTGCTGCAAAAACCAACCCTTCACAGTAGTAAAAAGATAGGGCTAATTGTTGGAAGTAAGGGTTATTTACAGAATTAGGGATATGATTAAAAAGAAGGGCTGGTTTGTGAAGTATTAAGAGAAGTAGGGGTAGTTTAACCATAGTAGGGGAAGATCGACAAATATGAAAGATGATGAATCGTTTGGATTGGGGGTACAAAAACCAACCCTTCACAGTAGTTAAAAATAGGGGTAATTGTTGGAATTGAGGGCTATTTAGAGAATTAGTGGTACGATTAAAAAGAAGGGATGTTTTATAGTATTAAGAGTAGTAGGGGTAGTTTGTAACGACCCAGAAAATCTGAACCAATTTAAAATTTTTAAATTGGCTAAAATAATGGATTTTAAATATTTAAAATAAATATTTTAAATAATGGCGATGAAAACTGAGTTTGAATCGATAATTGAAAACGAATATAATTAATTATAATTATAAACAAGGCCTGAAATGGCGTGGCAGTTTCAAAAATTGAATTCAAACTTTGTCGGACTGTACCGGGTGCAAAACAATCCGGATTGTAGTGAAACCAAAAATATTTAAATCTGTTAGTGAATATCTTTCTAACGAATCCGACGAATCGAAATTTGATAGCGGGAATCAAAAGATATGTCCAGTTGAAAATTCTGAATAGTCGCTATGGAATTCAGGCCCTTAAAAATGGACATTTTGCAAATGACCTCGGATTTCGACGAAACCACTTTTGTTGGGTCCGCAGTGTCAAGTTATTGTTAGGTTTCAAATTTCATAATTTTTCGAATCAATATGTGAGCGTGGCAAAGGAAAACGCGTTTGGCCGGTTTCTGTTGATTTCAATCGACTGGAAATTGGCCATTTTTCAAACGGTCTCAGAATTCGACGAAACTAGTTTTGTTAGGACCGTATCGTCAATATGAAGCGAGAAAATATTTTTCTGGAATTTTTCTAGTTAGTATGTGACCCCGGTAATTTGAAATGTACGTTTAAAATTCAACATAAGGATTTAAATGTAAATTCAACGGAAACTATTCGAAACAATCGAATCAGCTTACGATACATATCCCATTGTGTTCGGAATGGGGGTAAAACGCTATGGACGACAGGCGGTGGGCCTCGTTTCGAGGTCGTATGTAAAAGTCAACCTTTTTGAAAAATTAAATAATAAAAAGGAAAAAAAAATTTAATTTAATTCCCTCCCTTTATCCTTCTTTCTGGCCCAGCACCCCCCCCCCCCCCACCCCGATTTCATTAATCAGAAAACAAAAAAAAAAAGAGAAAAGAAGAAGGGCGGAGCAGCAGCGACGCCACCGCCCTGACGACCGCCGAACCCCCCCACCACGCGCCGATCCCGCTCCTCCCCCTCGCGACGCATTCGCCCCCCCCCTCCCCCGTCGAATCAAATCGAGCAGCCCCCCCTGAAGCATCGACGCCACCACCACCGAAGACCACTGCCTGCCGCCGACGTCTTCTTTTTCCCCTCCTTCTTCGCAGGTTAAAGTAAGTATTTTATTTTATTTTTATTTTAATTCTTTAAAAACTGATTTCGATTGTAGGGTTTAAAACTAATTTCGATTTTAGGGTTTAAAAACTGAATTTTTAAAAAGGTTTTAAACTGAATTTTTTTAAAAGATTTAAAACTGATTTTAAAACAGAAAGATTTAAAACTGATTTTTTTTTAAAAGATTTAAAACTGATTTTAAAACAGAAAAGATTTAAACTTTATAAAGGAAAAGATTTAAACTTTATAAAGGAAAAGATTTAAACTTTATAAAGGAAAAGATTTAAAACTGACTTTAAAAAGAAAAAGATTTGATCTTTAAAATAGAAAAGACGGAATTTTTATTAAGTAGAAGGAGTAAGATATGATTTTTGTATTTTTAAAGTAATAAAAATACAATTTTTACATCATAGGAATATTAAAAATATAATCTTTATTTTTGAAAAGGCGGAATATATATTTTTGAAATGCAGTTTTTATATATTGAATAACATAGTAAAAATTCGATTTTTACATATGTAGAGAATACGGGCAACAAAGCGATAAAAAGAGAGATTGGCGAAGATTTTATGCAAAGAAGAGTCGTGGGATTGAATTAGCTATTCGGTGAGAATTTCTCACTCTTCAATTTCTTTTTCTATATATACATGTGTGAAATGAAAGTGAATTGCTATATATAAATATATATATATATATATATATATATATACGCCCCTCGTCCACAAACCATGGACGATATTTATTGATGGAAATTGTTGTGAAAATTGATTGATAGCGAATGATTGCTTGGGATTGTTTGTGATTGATATTGGTTGATTGTGGTTGAAAAATACCCATTTGTGGTTGAGAAATATTTGGTTGAAACCACATAGGATTAGTTTGTGGAAATGAAATAAATATATACATGCCGCCTGCGTGCGAACTAGATGCATGATCCCCATTGTCAAAAACCGCGAGGTTTTAAGGTAGAGCGAGGAGCCGTACTAGGGACGGTCCCGGTTTTAACTACCCTGCCGTTATGCTGCCGAAATTTTGAATAATATTCGTGTGTTTGAATTATTTTCATATGCTTAAACTATATTTATTCATTGAATAGAAAACATTCATGTGTTGAATTGATATTCATTCGTTGATTAGAAATTCATGTGTTGAATGGTATTCATATTTTGAAATAAATTGTTTGATAATAAAAATCACTTTTTATCTATATATAGAAACTATAGAAAACATTCATGTGTTGAATTGATATTCATTCGTTGATTAGAAATTCATGTGTTGAATGGTATTCATATTTTGAAATAAATTGTTTGATAATAAAAATCACTTTTTATCTATATATAGAAACTATAGAAAACATTCATGTGTTGAATTGATATTCATTCGTTGATTAGAAATTCATGTGTTGAATGGTATTCATATTTTGAAATAAATTGTTTGATAATAAAAAATCACTTTTTATCTATATATAGAAACTATAGAAAACATTCATGTGTTGAATTGATATTCATTCGTTGATTAGAAATTCATGTGTTGAATGGTATTCATATTTTGAAATAAATTGTTTGATAATAAAAAGTCACTTTTTATCTATATATAGAAACTATAGAAAACATTCATGTGTTGAATTGATATTCATTCGTTGATTAGAAATTCATGTGTTGAATGGTATTCATATTTTGAAATAAATTGTTTGATAATAAAAATCACATTTTTATCTATATATAGAAACTATAGAAAACATTCATGTGTTGAATTGATATTCATTCGTTGATTAGAAATTCATGTGTTGAATGGTATTCATATTTTGAAATAAATTGTTTGATAATAAAAAGTCACTTTTTATCTATATATAGAAACTATAGAAAACATTCATGTGTTGAATTGATATTCATTCGTTGATTAGAAATTCATGTGCTGAATGGTATTCATATTTTGAAATAAATTGTTTGATAATAAAAAGTCACTTTTTATCTATATATAGAAACTATAGAAAACATTCATGTGTTGAATTGATATTCATTCGTTGATTAGAAATTGATGTGTTGAATGGTATTCATATTTTGAAATAAATTGTTTGATAATAAAAATCACATTTTTATCTATATATAGAAACTATAGAAAACATTCATGTGTTGAATTGATATTCATTCGTTGATTAGAAATTCATGTGTTGAATGGTATTCATATTTTGAAATATATTGTTTGATAATAAAAATCACCTTTTATCGACTATATGAACTGTGTAAAATAATCTCGTGTTAAAAGAAATTGTTTTATGATAAAAATCCTATTTTTATCACCTATATGAAGTATATCAAATAATAGTGTTTTGAAATGAATCGTTTTACAATAAAAATTACATTTTTATTGTATGCATGAATCGTTGAAATGTGAAGTGTTAAAAATAGCCACTTGTTCAAAATAAACATATATGAGTTGAAATATTCATTAATTAGCTAATGAAATGATTTGCACCTATTTGTGTAACATTAGAATGAATGGTGTTTTTAAACCAAATAGAAATCAAATATGAAGTTGAACAGAAAATGATAAATGATAAGAACAGTATATATATGTACATGCATATTCATTGAACAGGTTATAGCAAAGGGGCTAGAGAAGAGGAATAAAATTTTGTGCCCGACAAATAGGTACACATTTACTGCTTTGTTTGGGTGATGATTTTATGAGCCTGTTGGCTAGCCGCTTGGCTTTTTCTTTTTCTTTTTGAGATTAGAAGGACCGGGAAAGCTATTTGCAATTTCCCGATGCTCCCGGTGCAGGGGAGGTTATGGCGAAATTTTCCAAAATTTTAAGGTGTTAGAAAAATATTTGAAGTGAAAACGATATGGAAATAATAGAATGAACTATATTTATATAAATATATAAATATAAATAAAATTAAAACGAAACGAAGCCGTGCAGTTCGTATTTTGAAACCATGATTTCAAACAACTAGTACGGGAAATCCGACCATTGGATTTTCCCGAAACCTCAACCGTCGGGTTCGCCTTGGAATAATCTTTCCAACGGCACCAACCTTGTAAAAATCCAACGGTTGGATTGTCTGGAATGTTTAATTCAAATCTGAAGAAAAACAGCGCCAGAAGCGATTATATTTATATATATATATATAAATATAATTATATATTTAATCGAATAACGACGCTGCAGTTCGTATTTTGAAATCGAAAATTCAAACGATTGTACCGGGGGATCCGACCGTCGGATTTTCCCGAAACTGGAACCGTTGGATTCGTTTTGAAAAGACCTTTCTGATGATGTAAATTTTTTGAAGATCCAACGGTTAGATTTTCAGATATGTGTAAATCAAATCTGAAGAAAAACAGCGCCACGGCCGCTTTATGGCCCGAAGCGTCGTTTTGAATAAAATAGCTATTTTAAAATAAATAAAAATAGCGATAAATAGTTATAAAATATCATAAGCGATATGGAATAGAAATAAACTGAATTTGTTCGATTTATGTGGTTTTTGATGGTTGAATGTGTTTGGTGTGAAAATTACATTAAAGAACAAGATTGGTGTTGTCAAATAATTTAACCATTGAAATAAATTGAATTGAAATTCTAAATATACGAAAATTATTTGAAAAGGCCGAGTTAATTCTCATTTCAAATAACTGACCGACGATTGAAAGTCGAAGATGAAGACGATGGTCGAAGACCGGAGATCTTCACCTCGTTTGGATGGTAACCGAGGTCCTGATTGGGAGGCATCCTGAAATATGGATAATGAGTGGTGATCGTTCAGACGTACGTGGTGATCGATGGGTTTACGAGGTATTTAGTGCCTCCGGTTTCGTTCAGACCCAGAACGGACTTGTAAATGGACTGTGTGTCCGACATTGGAATTTGTTCTGTGTGATTGATAGCCATCAGTTGCACGATGTGAATTGCCTATGTGGCATGCTAAGATGCAGTGATCAGGGCTTCTGTTGAAAAGCAAAGTCTTGTGGTGATGATCAAAGCACCGCCTGTGTGGCGTAGCTTTGTGTATAACGTAAATTCACGAGCCTCACACCCCGGTAGGAACCTAAAACGGGAGAAAGGACCTCAGGGAGGGCCTACGTTTCCTCCTAGCTAAAAGTGGCGTCAGTGGTTTTACACGCCCTGACGAGTTTGACTTATGTGGTTGTTGCTGTTGCGAGGCGCCTCGGTTAGATCGGACGATCCGGGTCCGATGGAGTCACTTGTTGGCTCGCTTACGCCCCAAAGGGCGGCGAAACGTAGTGCTCAGGCATTTTTAATCCACTCCGTGTGGACCGGCCCTGTCGCTCCAAGGATCGATGCGTTCTGATCCTGAGACTCGGGCTAGGCAGTCTCGAATTCGGTAAGGACTATCTTTTGCCTTGGTTCATGACGGAAATCCAATTTCCAAATACGCGACGATGCGATTTTGATTGTATACCTATATATGGCGACATAGTGGTATGGGGCATTAATGCCGCCTATGATTGATAGTTATGATTTGAAATTGTTTTCAAAACATATAAACACTAGCAATAATATCAAATGCCTTTGTTTTATTCGTATCAAGCATATTTGGCCGTTATAAGGTAAAAACTCTATCCTCCGGTTTGCGTTGCATTGTGTGATGGGAACTGAGTCTTATAACGGCTTCATTTTTATAAAAAGCATAGCGATGTTTAAAAGAAAGATTTGTTTTAAAGCACTGGCAATCCAATGGAGTAAACCCGTTCCACGAAAGTGGCGTGGTCCTGTGATTGGCCGATTATATATGTGTTAAGTGGATTTCTCATACCAGTCCCATGACTGACTCGTAGTTTGTTTCACTTTCAAACTCGGGTGCCCCTTTTTCTACACGGGCAGCCTTGTATTCAGGTTTAGCTGGTTCTTTCTGGATAGCTGGAGCTGAAGATGGATTCTATCATTTATTTCTTTTTATGTTGTTCAGCTCCTATTGTACATATTTTGTTTATTTCCGCTGTAGACATTTATGTATAGCTGAACTGTATTTGTACTAAGTAAGATCCTGTATACTGTGTAACTCTGATGATTACTTTTATCCAGTATATTCTATTGTTCATATCTGGTGTATTTATTTAATTCTGTTCTGCTATTATCTGTTTCTGTGTTATATTCCAAAGATAACCCTTGTTTCCGTCTGTACGGGATTTCGGGTCGTCTCATAGTTTGAGCATAGGAGGGGTAGATCGACAAATATGAAAGACGATGAATCGTTGGGATTGGGTGTTGCAAATCAAACCCTTTACAGTAGTAAAAAGAAAGGGGTAATTGTTGGAAGTAAGGGCTATTTAGAGAATTTGGGATACGATTAAGAAGAAGGGATATTTTGAAGTATAAGAGGAGTAGGAATAGTTTAAGCATAATAGGGGTAGATCGACAAATATGAAAGATGATGAATCGTTTCGATTGGGTGCTGCAAAAACCAACCCTTCACAGTAGTAAATAGATAGGGATAATTGTTGAAAGTAAGGGATATTTAGAGAATTGGGGATAGGATTAAAAAGAAGGGCTGTTTTGTGAAGTATTAAGAGGAGTTGGGGTAGTTAAAGCATAACAGGGGTAGGTCGACAAATATGAAAGATGATGAATCGTTTGGATTGGGTGCTGCAAAAAACCAACCCTTCACAGTAGTTAAAAAATAGGGGAAATTCTTGGAAGTAAGTGCTATTTAGAGAATTAGTGGTACGATCAAAAATAAGGGTTGTTTTGAAGTATTCAGAGAAGTAGGTGTAGTTTAAGTATAGGAGGGGTTGATCGACAATTATGAAAGATGATGAATTGTTTGGATTGGGTGCTGGAAAAACCAACCCTTCATAGTAGTAAAAACATAGGGGTAATTGTTGGAAGTAAGGGCAATTTAGAGAATTAGGGATACGATTAAAGCGAAGGGCTATTTTGAAGTATTAAAAGAAGTAGAGGTAGTTTAAGCATAGGTGTGGTAGATCGACAAATGTGAAAGAAGATGAACCATTTGGATTGGGTGCTGGAAAAACCAACCTTTCATAGTAGTAAAAAGATAGGGGTAATTGTTGGAAGTAAGGGCTATTTACAGAATTAGGGATAGGATTAAAAAGAAGGGCTGTTTTGTGAAGTATTAAGAGGAGTAGGGTTAGTTTAAGCATAGTAGGGGTAGATCGACAAGTATGAAAGATGATGAATCGTTTGGATTGGGCGGTGCAAAAACAAGCACTTCACAGTAGTTAAAAATTCGGGGTAATTGTTGGAAGTAAGGGCTATTTAGAGAATTAGTGGTACGATTAAAAAGAAGGGTTGTTTTGAAGTATTAAGAGAAGTACGGGTAGTTTAAGCATATGAGGGGTAGAAATATAAAGGATGATGAACCATTTGGATTGGATGCTACAAATCCAACCCTTCATAGTAGTAAATAGAAAAGGGTAATTGTTGGAAGTAAGGGCTATTTAGAGAATTAGGGATACAATTAAAAAGAAGGGATATTTTGAAGTATTAAGTGGAGTCGGGATAGTTTAAGCATAATAGGGGTAGATCGACAAATATGAAAGATGATGAATCGTTTGGATTGGGTGCTGCAAAAACAAATCCTTCACAGTAGTAAATAGATAGGGTTAATTGTGGAAAGTAAGGGCTATTTACAGAATTGGGGATTGGATTAAAAAGAAGGGATGTTTTGTGAAGTATTAATAGGAAAAGGGGTAGTTTAAGCATAGTAGGGGTAGATCGACAAATATGAAAAATGATGAATCGTTTGGATTGGGTGCTACATAAAACCAACCCTTCACAGTAGTTAAAAAATAGTAGTAATTCTTGGAAGTAAGGGCTATTTAGATAATTAGTGGTACGATTAAAAACAAGCGTTGTTTTGAAGTATAAAGAGAAGTAGGGGTAGTTTAAGAATAGGAGGGGTAGATCGACAAATATGAAAAATGATGAATTGTTTGGATTGGGTGCTGCAAAAACAAACTCTTCATAGTAGTAAAAAAGATAGGGATTATTGTTGGAAGAAAGGGCAATTTAGGGAATTGGGGATACGATTAAAAAGAAGGGCTATTTTGAAGTATTAAGAGAAGTAGTGGTAGTTTAAGCGAAGGAGGGGTAGATCGACAAATATTAAAGATGATGAATCGTTTAGATTGGGTGTTGAAAAAATCAACCCTTCACAATAGTTAAAAAATACGAGTAATTGTTGGAAGTAAGGGCTATTTATAGAATTAGTGGTACGATTAAAAAGATGGGCTATTTTAAAGTATTAAGAGAAGTAGGGGTAGTTTAATCATAAGAGGGGTAGATCGACAAATATGAAAGACGATGAATCGTTTGGATTAGGTGCTGCATAAACCAACCCTTCACAGTAGTAAAAAGATAGGGGTAATTGTTCGAAGTAAGGGCTATTTAGAGAATTAGGGATAAGATTAAAAAGAAGGGCTATTTTGAAGTATTAAAAGAAGTAGAGGTTGTTTAAGCATAGTTGGTGTAGATCGACAAATATGAAAGATGATGAATCGTTTGGATTGGGTGCTGCAAAAACCAACCCTTCACAGTAGTAAAAAGAAAGGGCTAATTTTTGGAAGTAAGGGTTATTTACAGAATTTAGGATATGATTAAAAAGAAGGGCTGTTTTGTGAAGTATTTAGAGGAGAAGGTGTAGTTTAACCATAGTAGGGGAAGATCGACAAATATGAAAGATGATGAATCGTTTGGATTGGGCGGTGCAAAAACTAACCCTTCACAGTAGTTAAAAATAGGGGTAATTGTTGGAAGTAAGGGCTATTTATAGAATTAGTGGTACGATTAAAAATAAGGGCTGTTTCGAAGTACTAAAGGAAGTAGGGGTAGTTTGAGCATAGGAGAGGTAGATCGACAAATATGAAAGATGATGAATCGTTTCGATTGGGTGTTGCAAATCAAACCCTTCACAGTAGTAAAAAGAAAGGGGTAATTGTTGGATGTAAGGTCTATTTAGAGAATTTGGGATACGATTAAAAAGAAGGGATATTTTGAAGTATTAGAGTAGTAGGGATAGTTTATGCATAATAGGGGTAGATCGACAAATATGAAAGATGATGAATCGTTTTGATTGGGTGCTTCAAAAACCAACCCTTCACAGTAGTAAATAGATAGGGATAATTGTTGAAAGTAAGGCTATTTAGATAATTGGGGATGGGAATAAAAAGAAGGGCTGTTTTGTGAAGTATTAAGAGGAGTAGGGGTAGTTTAAGCATAGTAGGGTAGGTCGACAAATATAAAAGATGATGAATCGTTTGGATTGGGTGCTGCAAAAAACCAACCCTTCACAGTAGTTAAAAAATAGGGGTAATTCTTGGAAGTAAGTGCTATTAAGAGAATTAGTGGTACAATCAAAAACAAGGGTTGTTTTGAAGTATTAAGAGTAGCAGGGGTTGTTTAAGCATGGGAGGGTTAGATCGACAATTATGAAAAATGATGAAATGTTTGGATTGGGTGCTGCAAAAACCAACCCTTCATAGTAGTAATGAGATAGGGGTTATTGTGGGAAGTAAGGGCTATATAGAGAATTAGGGGTACGATTAAAAAGATGGACTATTTTGAAGTATTAAAAGAAGGGGTAGTTTAAGCATAGGAGGGGTAGATTGACAAATATGAAAGATGATGAATCGTTTATATTGGGTGTTGAAAAAACCAACCCTTCAAAGTAGTTAAAAAATTGGAGTAATTGTTGAAAGTAAGGGAAATTTAGAGAATTAATGATACGATTAAAAAGAAGGGTTGTTTTGAAGTTTTAAGAGAAGTAGGGGTAGTTTAAGAATAGGAGGGGTAGATCGACAAATATGAAAGATGATGAATAGTTTGGATTGGGTGCCGGAAAAACCAACCCTTCATAGTAGTAAAAACATAGGGGTAATTGTTGGAAGTAAGGGCAATTTAGAGAATTGGGGATACGATTAAAACGAAGGGCTATTTTGAAGTATTAAAAGAAGTAGAGGTAGTTTAAGCATAGTTGGGGTAGATCGACAAATGTGAAAGATGATGAATCGTTTGGATTGGGTGCTGGAAAAACCAACCTATCACAATAGTAAAAAGATAGGGGTAATTGTTCGAAGTATGGGCTATTTACAGAATTAGGGATAGGATTAAAAAGAAAGGCTATTTTGTGAAGTATTAAGAGGAGTAGGGGTAGTTTAAGCATAGTAGGTGTAGATCGACAAATATGAAAGATGATGAATCGTTTGGATTGGGCGGTGCAAAAACCAACACTTCACAGTAATTAAAAATAGGGGTAATTGTTGGAAGTAAGGGTTGTTTAGAGAATTTGTGGTACGATTAAAAAGAAGGGTTGTTTTGAAGTATTAAGAGAAGTACGGGTAGTTTAAGCATAGGAGGGGTAGATCGACAAATATGAAAGATGACGAACCATTTGTATTGGGTGCTGCAAATCTAACCCTTCATAGTAGTAAAAAGAAAAGGGTAATTGTTGGAAGTAAGGGTTATTTAGAGAATTAGGGATACGATTAAAAAGAAGGGATATTTTGAAGTATTAAGTGGAGTAGGGGTAGTTTAAGCATAATCGGGGTAGATCGACCAATATGAAAGATGATGAATCGTTTGGATTGGGTGCTGCAAAAACCAAGCCTTTACGGTAGTAGATAGATAGGGGTAATTGGGGAAAGTAAGGGCTATTTAGAGAATTGGGGATTGGACTAAAAAGAAGGGCTGTATTGTGAAGTATTAAGAGGAGCAGGGGTAGTTTAAGCGTAGTAGGGGTAGATCGATAAATATGAAAGATGATGAATCGTTTGGATTGGGTGCTACAAAAAACCAACCATTCACAGTAGTTAAAAATAGGGGTAATTCTTGTAAGTAATGGCTATTTAGAAAATTAGTGGAACGATTAAAAACAAGGGTTGTTTTGAAGTATTAAGAGAAGTAGGGGTAGTTTAAGCATAGGAGGTGTAGATCGACAAATATGAAAAATGATGAATCGTTTGTATTGGGTGCTGCAAAAACCAACCCTTCATAGTAGTAAAAAGATAGGGGTTATTGTTGGAAGTAAGGGCAATTTAGGGAATTGGGCGATTAAAAAGAAGGGCTATTTTGAAGTATTAAGAGAAGTAAGGGTAGTTTAAGCATAGGAGGTGTAGATCGACAAATATGAAAGATGATGAATCGTTTAGATTAGGTGTTGAAAAAACCAACCCTTCACAGTAGTTAAAAAATATGAGTAATTGTTGGAAGTAAGGGCTATTTAAAGAATTAGTGGTACGATTAAAAAGAAGGGCTATTTTGATGTATTAAGAGTTGTAGGGGTAGTTTAATCATAAGAGGCGTAGATAGACAAATATGAAAGACGATGAATCGTTTGGATTGGGTGCAGCAAAAACCAACCCTTCACAGTAGTAAAAAGATAGGGGTAATTGTTCGAAGTAAGGGCTATTTAGAGAATGAGGGATACAATTAAAAAGAAGGGCTATTTTGAAGTATTAAAAGAAATAGACGTTGTTTAAGTATAGGTGGGGTAGATCGACAAATATGAAAGATGATGAATCGTTTAGATTGGGTGCTGCAAAAACAAACCCTTCACATTAGTAAAAAGATAGGGCTAATTGTTGGAAGTAAGGGTTGTTTACAGAATTAGGGTTATGATTAATAAAAAGGGATGTTTTATGAAGTATTAAGAGGAGTAGGGTAGTTTAACCCTAGTAGGGGAAGATGACAAATATGAAAGATGATGAATCGTTTGGATTGGGCGATGCAAAAACCAACCCTCACAGTAGTTAAAAATAGGGGTAATTGTTGGAAGTAAGGGCTATTTAGGGAATTAGTTGTATGATTAAAATGAAGGGTTGTTTTGAAGTATTAAGAGAAGTAGTGGTAGTTTGAGCATATGAGTGGTAGATCGACAAATATGAAAGATGATGAATCGTTTGGATTGGATGCTGCAAATCAAACCCTTCGCAGTAGTAAAAAGAAAGGGGTAATTGTTGGAAGTAAGGGCTATTTAGAGAATTTTGGATACGATTAAAAAAAGGCATATTTTGAAGTATAAGAGGAGTAGGGATAGTTTGAGCATAATAGGGGTAGATCGACAAATATGAAAGATTATGAATCGTTTCGATTGGGTGCTGCAAAAACTAACCCTTCATAGTAGTAAAGTGATAGGGGTTATTGCGGGAAGTAAGGGCTGTATAGAGAATTAGGGGTACGATTAAAAAGAAGGACTATTTTGAAGTATTAATAGAAGAAGGGGTAGTTTAAGCATAGGAGGGGTAGATTGACAAATACGAAAGATGATGAATCATTTGGATTGGGTGCTGCAAAAAACCAACCCTTCATAGTAGTTAAAAAAAAGGGGTAATTCTTGGAAGTAAGTGCTATTTAGAGAATTAGTGGTATGATCAAAAACAAGGGTTGTTTTGAAGTATTAAGAGAAGCAGGGGTTGTTTAAGCATGGGAGGGGTAGATCGACAATTATGAAAAATGATGAATCGTTTGGATTAGGTGCTGCAAAAACCAACCATTCATAGTAGTAATGAGATAGGGGTAATTGTGGGAAGTAAGGGCTATATAGAGAATTAGGGATACGATTAAAAAGGACTATTTTGAAGTATTAATAGAAGAAGGGGTAGTTTAAGCATAGGAGGGGTAGATTGACAAATATGAAAGATGATGAATCGTTTATATTGGGTGTTGAAAAAACCAACCCTTCAAAGTAGTTAAAAAATTGGAGTAATTGTTGGAAGTAAGGGCAATTTAGAGAATTAATGATACGATTAAAAAGAAGGGCTGTTTTGAAGTTTTAATAGAAGTAGGGGTAGTTTAAGCATAGGAGGGGTAGATCGACAAATATGAAAGATGATGAATTGTTTGGATTGGGTGCTGCAAAAACCAACCCTTCATAGTAGTTAAAAGATAGGGGTAATTGCTGGAAGTAAGGGCAATTTAGAGAATTTGGGATACGATAAAACGAAGGGCTATTTTGAAGTATTAAAATAAGTAGAGGTAGTTTAAGCATGGGTAGTGTAGATCGACAAATGTAAGAGATGATGAATCGTTTGGATTGGGTGCTGGAAAAACCAACCTTTCACAGTAGTAAAATGATAGGGGTAATTTTTGGAAGTAAGGGCTATTTACGGATTAGGAATATGATTAAAAAGAAGGGTTGTTTTGTGAAGTATTAAGAGGGGTAGGGGTAGTTTAAGCATAGTAGGGGTAGATCGACAAATATGAAAGATGATGAATCGTTTGGATTGGGCGGTGCAAAAACAAACCCTTCATAGTAGTTAAAAATAGGGGTAATTGTTGGAAGTAAGGGTTATTTAGAGAATTAGTGGAAAAAGAAGGGCTTTTTAGAAGTATTAAGAGAAGTAGGGTTAGTTTAAGCATAAGAGGGGTAGATCGACAAACATGAAAGATGATGAATCGTTTAGATTGGGTGTTGGAAATCCAACCCTTCATAGTAGTAAAAAGAAAGGGGTAATTGTTGGAAGTAAGGGCTATTTAGAGAATTTGGGATACGATTAAAAAGAAGGGATATTTTGAAGTATAGGAGGAGTAGGGATTGTTTAAGCATAATAGGGGTAGATCGACAAATATGAAAGATGATGAATCGTTTCGATTGGGTGCTGCAAAAACCAACCCTTCATAGAAGTTAAAAAATAGTGGTAATCGTTGGAATTAAGGGCTATTTAGAGAATTAGTGGTACGATTAAAAAGAAGGTTTTTTTGAAGTATTAAGAGAAGTAGGGGTAGCTTAAGCATAGTAGGCGCAGATCGACAAAAATGAAAGATGATGGATCATTTGGATTGGGTGCTGCAAAAACCAACCCTTCACAGTAGTAAAAAGAAAGGGGTATTTTTTGGAAGTAAGGGCTATTTAGAGAATTAGGTATACGATTAAAAAGAAGGGATATTTTGAAGTATTAAAAGAAGTAGGGCTTGTTTAAGCATAGGAGGGGTAGATCGACAAATATGAAAGATGATGAATCGTTTGGATTGGGTGGTGCAAAAACCAACCTTCACTGTAGTAAATAGATAGGGGTAATTGCAGAAAGTAAGAGCTATTTAGAGAATTGGGGATACAATTAAAAATAAGGGTTGTTTTGTGAAGTATTAAGAGAAGTAGCGGTAGTTTAAGCATAGTAGGGGTAGATCGACAAATATGAAAGATGATGAATCGTTTGGATTGGGTGCTGCAAAAAACCAATCGTTCGCAGTAGCTAAAAAATAGGGGTAATTGTTGGAAGTAACGACTAATTATAGAATTAGTGGTACGATTAAAAACAAGGGCTGTTTTGAAGTACTAAGAGAAGTAGGGGTAGTTTAAGCATAGGAGGGGTAGATCGACTAATATGAAAAATGCTGAATCGTTTGCACTGGGAGCTGCAAAAACAAAACTTTCACAGTAGTAGAAAGATAGGGGTTATTTTTGGAAGTAAGGGCTATTTAGAGAATTAGAGATATGATTTAAAAGAATGGCTTTTTTGAAGTATTAAGAGAAGTAGTGGTAGTTTAAGCATAGGAGGGTAAATCGACAAATATGAAAGATAATGAATCATTTAGATTGGGTGTTGCAAAAACCAACCCATCACCGTAGTTAATAAATAGGGGTAATAGTTGGAAGTAAGAGATATTTAGAGAATTAGTGGTACGATTAAAAACAAGGGTTGTTTCGAAGTATTAAGAGAAGTAGGTGTAGTTTAAGCATGGGTGGGGTAGATCAACAAATATTAAAGATGATGAATCGTTTGGATTGGGTGCTGCAAAAACTAACCCTTCATAGTAGTAAAAAGATATGGGTAATTATTGGAAGTGAGTGCTATTTAGAGAATTAGGGATACGATTAAAAAGAAGGGTTACTTTTAAGTATCAAAGGAAGTAGGGGTAGTTTTAGCATAGGAGGGGTAGATCGACAAATATGAAAGACGATAAATCGTTTGGATTAGGTGCTGCAAATCCAACCCTTCACAGTAGTAAAGAGAAAGGGGTAATTGTTGGAAGTAAGGGTTATTTAGAGAATTAGGGATACAATTAAAAAGATGGGATATTTTGAAGTATTAACAGAAGTAAGGGTAGTTTAAGCATAGGAGGGGTAGATCGACAAATATGACAGATGATGAATCATTTGGATTGGGTGCTACAAAAACCAACCCATCACGGTAGTAAAACGATAGGGGTAATTGTTGGTGGTAAGGGCTATTTAGAGAATTAGGGATAGAAAGAAAAAGAAGGGCTATTTTGTGAAGTATTAAGAGCAGCAGGGATAGTTTAAGCATAATAGGGGTAGATTGACAAATATGAAAGACGGTGAATCGTTTGGATTAGGAGGGTGAATAACCGAACCGGCCCATTTTTGAGGTCGACCCGAGCCTCGCTGGGTCGACTAGGTGTTGATTCAGGGTGTTTGGCTGTCAACCCGTTGGCCGATTCGCTCAAAGGCAGATGTAGCATCTGATTGGTTCCCATGGTTCAGGGTTAATCTAATGGTCCTAAATAACTTCCTACACCTATATATACACCCTAAGACCTAACCCTAATTCATAAATATTATCAATGACACCATTATGCTATCCAACTCTCTCTTAAACCCTAGCCGCCGCCTCTAAATCAAATCTCAAGTATTCAACTTCAACTCAAATTAAAGATTAGAGCTTCTACAACAATTCAAGAAGATAAATCTGGAACACCGCAACGTTTCTACACCAATTTCAGTGCATAATTCTATTCTTTAACAACAAAAGGCGAGTACGATGATTTTCACAATAAAATGGGATTAAAAGTTACATGATGAAGTTGTAAAGAGGATTCATATGTATGTATGTAATTTTAATCTCATCCAAGTCTTCACCTTTTTTATTCATGTCATCATATGTCTATGTTACTATGTAAAGTTCATACCTTTATCAGTTTATTCATTTTGAATCTGTCATCATGTCTCTATGCCAGTTTACATGCCCCTTTATTTAATGATGTTGTGTTAATTCCAATTTTCTGTGATTTGATTCTCTCTTCTTATATCTATTCCTTTAATTTTTGGATCTAGGCTACCTTCAAGCCTATGTTAAAAATATGCGCGGATGCAAATACATGGGAGCGATGGGAATTTGTGAAATATGGAAAATTGGATATTATTGGATATTTTGAATAATTGGATAATATGTGAAATTGGCATATTTGGGTATGAATTACATGGAATTGATGAAATTGCCTATAATTGTATATTTGTAATTGAGGCTAACTAATATGTAATCAGTGACAATTTGGAATAGGCAATATTATAAACATGATTATATGTTTAATTGGATATACATGACATGAAAATTGGCTATGGGTGAAATACGATTATTCATAAACCTTTGACACGAGGCGCATTTGTGGCGTAAGACTGTCCAGAACCGCCCAGCACATCCAGCTGCCACAATTGGACGTCTAATGTGAGAAATCAATGGAATGAATTGTAAGCACGATGGTTAATGACACAAGGTTAGACCCGGTTTGTGGAGTAAGATTGCCTGGAACCACCCGACAAATTCAGCGGCCACAAAGCGTTCGGTCTAATGTGGAAGGTCATGCACCATTCGTCATAAGGAATGAATTAAGGAATACAAACCATAATAAGACATGGGTATGGTTAGAGGGTTAAGTGGGGTGACATGTAAATATGGACTTAACCGGTATAAGATAAGACATGTAAATTATGACATGTAAGTATGGACATAACCATAGCATGTGTAAGACATGGACATTTAAATTTAAATGGTTAAGTGGGAGAAAAACCTAGTGGGGACCAAGCTTAGGTGGGAAGCTTGTGTCGGATGGGGGACCCGTTTCAACCAGTAACCCGTTTGAGTATCTAATTATGCCCGGTACTAGGCCGGGGGTGGGGCACACTTACTGGACTTGAATGTAAGAGGTCAAAAAGTGAATAGCGGTGGCAACGCGAGTCCAACGGGTTTATGTGTGTGCATAGGTCCGACCTGGTAGGTAAGACGTTATTGCATCGTGTAGGTATGGCCGTGCATTTTATGTTGGTATCGGGGTTGCCACTTTGGGGAGTGATACACCCCACTGTGGGGCCAGCACGGGTGCCTACGCGGTTTCAGGAGCCAATCGAATGGGTAGGGTAAGGGTACCTTAGCGATGGTAGGAGCAAGCCGGTACCTACGATAGCAGCTAGGTATAAGTACTTACCAAGTTTGTCATGTGGATATAGTTAGTAGGAAGGGATCAACCTTTGGTAAATAAAGACTAGTAGATGTGCGTTGTAATTAAGTAATGTGGTGTAACTTAGCAAAAGTACGGTGTAACGAAATAAGTGTTGGTTGAGTTGGATAGTCCTTTAGGTGCTAGTCTGATGTTGACTTCGGTCTTCGGGGTTAGTAGTTGGAGGGTTGTTCGCTTAGCCAAGGTGTAGGATTGCCTTAGTACTTAGGAACGGAATCATCTTGTCCATACTTTTTATCTCCCTTATCTATGTTACAGCCATATCATGATGCCTATTTATGTCTTGATCATTTACCTTACCTATTATTTGTTAAAATTACTGGACTCGCCAGACTTTATGTCCGACCCATTTTGTTTCTACCTCTTTTCTTTCCTTTCCCTACCTCAGGTTTGCAAAGAGGGAATACTACAGCTTAGTGCCGATTTCTTTCAGTTGCTTGAAAAGAGTAGATGTATCGCTTTGGACTCTCTCATCTTTATGGCTTTGCTTATGCTCAGTGGGGATTTATGCATTTATGTTATTTAAGTATTTGGTTCTTTATGTACTTTGAAATTTTTGGAAAAGACTATTGATCCTTATGTAATGGTTTTGGAGACTACTTATGTAAGCTTGTTTTGAGTTATGTTGCTATGAAATAAGTTTTATCTTTCGCTATGTTGTTTTATTTATTTGTTCTTGTAATTTATCTGTTCTATACAACAATAACGGTTCATGGACATTGATGCATTCCCTTTGTGAGTGACAATAATGGACATGGGTTGTTACACGTGGTACCAGAGCTATGGTTACCAGAACAGATAAAAAGTTTTGAAAAGTATTTTCAAAGGTATTATTCTCCTAGAAAGTATTTTCAAAAAAAAAGATTGTTTTAAAGAAGTTATTTTCGAGGAAAGTTTACTTAAAAAGCATAATCCCCGCAAATCATCCATCTCTCTTTCACATCCCTTATTTTGAAACTCTTTCTTTTTCTTTTCAGCATGTCTGGAGCATCTGAGATACCAGAGGGTGTTAATGTACCCGGTTGGTTTCGTCAATATCTCGAGGATAGAGCCGCTGCCGCGGGTCTAACCGACGTTCCTCCTCCTCCTCCTTCTCCAGCTCCAGTCATTCCTCCGCGTGGAGATGCTTTCTCCAAGATATGTAAAGACTTTCGTTCGATGGGTGGAAAACCTTTTAGTGTGTCTGAAACGATCGTTGAAGCTAGAAATTGGTTGAAAGAAGTGGAGGATCTGTTTTGCATTTTCGATTTGGACGATTGTAGGAAGGTCCAATTGGCTGCTTGGTTGATGAAGGACGAAGCTTCGTTTTGGTGGGAGGTTACTAATGGTGAGCGCGCTGTAGAGACGTGGGCAGAATTTAGGGGAAGGTTTGAGTTGAAATTCCTTTCTTAAGCCGAGGAGTGCATGTACATGGAGAGGTTCTTGACATTGAAGCAGAAAAACTTGACCGTGAAGGAGTATGTGACCGAATTTAATAAGTTGGTGAGATTTGGACTAGAGTTAGTGAATACGTCTCACAAGAAGGCCTTGTGGTTTGCAAAGGGCCTAAATGAACCGCTTCACAGTTTGGCTATGTCCCACATTCCAATGGGGGCTACTTATGAAAAGCTTGTTGATATGGCATACATGCATGAAGAACAGAAGGGTGTAAGTACTTTTATGCTGCAAGATAAGAAGGAGGATCCAAAGAAAGCCCAACAACAAAAGAATGGTGGTAAAGAAAAGAGGAAGTGTCACAACTGTGGGATACCCGGCCATTTGAAGAAAGATTGTAGGAAGGAGAACAAGTTCGTATGTTATCATTGTGGTGATCCGGGTCATGCTGTCAAGGACTGTCCTAAGAATCAAGGGCAGAGGGCAGGTTCTACATTGGGAGGGCAGGTTCACGCTCTCATGGTTCCGGGACAGGAAGGAGGTAGAAAAATTTAGGTCGAAAGTTTGATTTTTTTGTTTGATCATCCTATCCGTACTTTATTCGATTCTGGCGCATCACATTCGTTTATTTCTACATCATTAGTTGAAACACAGCACTTAAATACTAGCCTCATTGTGGATCCCATTGTAGTCTCAAAGCCTATTGGTGTGTCGGCTCATTTATCCATGGTTTGTAGAGATTTGAGATTGTCTATCTTAGGCGTTGGTTTTGAATGTAATGCTTTTGTGCTTGGTTTCATGGGCTATGGGTTGATTCTAGGGATGGATTGGCTAGCCAGACATGGTGCCATCCTAGATTGTGAACGAAGGGTAGTAAAATTGTTGAATCGTTGTGGAAAGACCCTTGATATTTCTTGTGACCCTAGAGGATCGGTGATGCTTAGTTATCTTGAGTCACTTGATGCATCCAATGATGAGTTACATTCTGTTTGTATAGTCTGTGAATATGTTCATGCCTTCGATGAGGTGAGGGGTCTACCCCCTAACGTGAGATAGACTTTCGTATTTATCTTGTAGACAATGCAAAACACGTATCTATGCCAGTATGCCACATGGCTCCTCGTGAGAGGAGGGAACTCAATAAGCAAGTAGGGGAGTTGCTTGAGAAGGGGTTCATAAGACGTAGTATATCGGAGTGGGGTGCTCCAGTAGTGTTTGCCACGAAGGCGGATGGGTCCCTTAGACTTTGTGTGGACTATAGAGAATTTAATAAGCTTACTAAGAAGAATAGGCACCCATTGTCGAGGATTGACGATCTCTTCGATCAGTTAGTTGGCGCATCAGTGTTTTCGCAGTTGGACTTAGCCACTGGTTTCCATCAATTGAGAGTGGCTGAGGATAGCATAGACAAGACTGCCTTTAGGACTCCAGACGGTTTCTATGAGTGGCTTCTGATGCCCTTCAGTTTGACAAACACCCCCGCATACTTTGTTAAATTGATGAGTAGGTTGTTTAGGGAGTACCTTAATAAATTCGTGGCGGTCTTTGTGGATGACATCTTGATCTTTTCTAAGAGCGAGGAAGAGCATGCCCTACATCTTAAGGAAGTGTTGGAGACCCTTCGAGCGCATAACCTTAAAGCTAAATTTTCTAAATGTCACTTTTGGAGGAGGGAAGTGCGATTCTTAGGGCACGTGGTTTCCAAAGAAGGGATAGCCGTGGATCCCGCGAAGTTGGTGGCCATCCAAGATTGGAAGGTCCCTAAAAATACTATCGAGGTGAGGAGTTTCTTGGGGTTGGCTGGCTACTTTAGGATGTTTATCAAGGACTTTGCAAAGATATCAGCCCCATTGACACGCTCGACGAAGAAGAACCTAGTTTTCACGTGGGACGTAGGTTGTGATGACGCATTCCAATGTTCAAAGGGAGCTTTGACCACAGCCCCAGTCTTAGTATTGCAAGATGGGAGTAAGCCATTTACCGTTTATACCGATGCTTGTGGGACAGGACTAGGCGCAATCTTAATGCAAGAGGGGAGGGTAATAGCCTATGGAGGAAGGCAGATGAGAGTGCATGAGAGAAATTACCCTGCACATGACCTAGAGTTGGCCGCTATTGTTTTCGTGCTTAAGTCTCAGCGCCTTTATCTTCTTGGCGAGAAATTCGAATTGTTCACAGACCACAAATCGCTAAAATACTTGTTCTCTCAGAAGGACTTGAACTTAAGGTAACAAAGCTGGATAGAATTCTTAGCGTCCTACGATTTCGAGATAGCATATACCCCTGGCAAGGGTAACATGGTGGCATACGCCTAAAGTAGGAAAAGGTTGTCCTTGAGTCCATTGTTTGTTGAGTGGAGAAGCTTAGAGTTCATCTCTACGTTTGACTTTAGACCTTCCATTGACTTTGTACCCGGTTTGCTAGCATCCTTAAAGGTCAGACCTACGCTTCTGGGACGGATTGGTGAGGCACAACTAGATGACCCACAATTGGTTGAGTTAGTAGAGAAGCTCATAAGGGGGAGTCATCGAGCCATCTCAGTTGGTATACCCTAGATGATAAGGGTTGGTTACGTAGGGACGGTAGACCTTGTGTACCACAAGATGAGAACTTGAGGAAGACCATTCTTGATGATGCACATCGTTCGAAGATGACCATTCATCCCAGCGGGGACAAGATGTACATGGACATGAGACGAGTTTACTTTTGGGCCGGTTTGAAGAGGTATGTGGCCGAGTTTGTTGCTAGATGCTTGGTGTGCCAACAAGTAAAAGCAGAGCAAAAGAAGCCCGGTGGGTTGCTTCACCCGTTGGAGGTCCCATAATGGAAGTGGTAGAGTGTCTCGATGGACTTTGTTGATGGGTTACCAAGATCGAGGAAGGGTAATACGGGGATTTGGGTCGTGGTAGACAGACTTACTAAGAGCGCCCATTTCATTCTCGTGAAGAGTAGGAGGACTGCTCCATGGTTAGCCTCCGTATACATTCGAGAGATAGTTCGTTTGCACGGTGTTCCTTCTAGCATAGTGAGCGATCGCAATCCTATCTTTACTAGCGAGTTTTGGAAGAGCTTGCAAGAGGCGGTAGGGACTCAGTTGTGTTTGAGCACTACATATCATCCTCAGACGGACGGCCAGACCGAGAGTGTGAATCGTATTCTCGAGGACCGGGAGGTACATGGGAGGAGCATCTTACTTTGGTGGAGTTCGCGTATAATAATAGTTTTTAGCCTAGCATTGGCATGGCACCTTTCGAGGCTCTTTATGGAAGGCCGTGTCATTCACCTACTTGTTGGTGGGAATCTACAGATAAGATCTTGCTTTGGACTGATATGATTGAGAGATTTCGAAAAAGATTGATTTGACTCAAAGGAGGATGAAGACGGCACAAGATAGGCAGAAATCGTACGCGGACAAGAGGAGGACAGATCTTGAGTTTGATATTGGGGACATGGTCATTATCAAGGCGTCTCCATTACAGAATGTTGTTCGATTTGGGTCCATTGGGAAGTTAGCACCAAGGTTCGTAGGGCCATTTCCTATTAAGGAGAGGATTGGACAGATGGCGTATAGAGTGGAGTTTCCCGAGAGACTTAGTGGTGTACACGATGTATTCCATGTATTACATTTGAGGAAGTGCTTGCATGAGACCGTGGAAGTGGTAAACCTGAGATTGCTTAGAGATGTGGAGATAGAGCGTGATGTGAGAATTCGACGAGCTCCTACATGCATTCTTGGGTCGGAGATTAAGAAGTTGAGGAATCGAGAGGTCAGGCTAGTCAAAGTGCAATGGGGAGATGATGAGAGCGACGCCTCTTGGGAGACGGAAGAGAAGATGTGTTCATTGTACCCTTTTCTTTTCACGGGTATGTCTTTTAATTTATCCTTTATCGCTTAGCTTGCAATTGTTCTATCTTTAGCATGTCCTCTCGCTAGTTTATTTGACCTTTAGATAGGGAAGTCCTATGGTTGAAACATGTGTTTGAGACATGTTATGTATGGTGGATGCATATAAATGTAAGTGTTTGCTAGCGGTTGCTCGTGGATGCATATAAAAACAGTTTAGGCACTTGATCGGCTCAGTCACTTTCATATTGCATATAAATGGATGTATTTAGTAAAATGAGTGTATATTGAATGTGTGTATCATATGGATGTTGCATTTAAATGAATGGTTGTGCACACATGTTGTAATGATATGTATAGGGTTCTTTGCATACAAGATGGATACATGGCACTATCATTATTTGTATTAAGGAGGTTGACTGAATCAGTGGACCGCCTGATTTTGCATTAGTGTACGTACATATACACACACTATGCATATGTAAAGCATTAGAAATCTTTTAAGGACAATGGATGCTTGTGGATGATGGTTGAGTAGATGGAAGATTGAATAGTAGGATATATTCTTCTTAACTTGGAGATTTCGGGAACGAAATCCTTTAAGGAGGGGAGAATGTAACACCCCGTAATTTTATAACATTAAAATTCACAAATTAAAGTATACTAAATTTTTGGAAAAGAATCAAGTGAAATGGGTTGCGCTATTATGTTCGTTTCAAAATTTTGGGTCAAGATAGACATTTGGTTTGCACAAAACGGATACCTTATGAAGATGTTATTAAGCCTTGAAGATTGTATGCATATGAGAGAAATATATATATAGATAGATATATATATATATAAATTAAATGAGTAAATATGCAAAAAAGTTAAAAACAGGGAATTGGGAGGGGGAATAACCGAACCGGCCCAATTTTGAGGTCAACCCGAGCCCTGTTGGGTCGACTAAGGGTTGATTCAGGGTGTTTGGCTATCAAACCGTGGGCCAATTCGATCAAAGGCAGATGTGGCATCTGATTGGTTCTCATGGTTCAGGGTTAATATAATGGTCCTAAATAACTTCCTACACCTATATATACACCCTAAGACCTAACCCTAATTCATAAATATTATCTATGACACCATTATGCTATCAAACTCTCTCTTAAACCTTAGCCGCCGCCTCTAAATCAAATCTCAAGTATTCAACTTCAACTCAAATTAAAGATTTGAGCTTCTACAGCAATTCAAGAAGATAAATCAGCAACACCGCAACGTTTCTACACCAATTTCAGTGCATAATACTATTCTTTAACCACGAAAGGTGAGTACGGTGATTTTCACAATATAATGGGATTAAAAGTTATATGATGAAGTTGTAAAGAGAATTCATATGTATGTATGTAATTTAAATCTCATCCAAGTCTTCACCTTTTTGATTCATGTCATCATATGCCTATGTTTCTATGTAAAGTTCGTAACTTTATCAGTTTATTCATGTTGAATCTGTCATTATGCCTCTATGCCAGTTTACATGCCCCTTTATTTCATGATGTTGTGTTAATTCCAATTTTTGCGATTTGATCCTCTCTTCTTATCCCTATTCCTTTTATTTTTGGATCTTGCCTACCTTCGAGCCTTTGTTAAAAATACGTGTGAATGCAAATACGTGGGAACGATGGGAATATGTGAAATATGGAAAATTGGATATTATTGGATATTTTGGATAATTGGATAATATGTGAAATTGGCATATTTGGGTATGAATTACATGGAATTGATGAAATTGCCTATAATTATAAATTTGTAATTGAGGCTAATTAATATGTAATTAGTGACAATTTGGAATAGGCATTATTATAAACATGATTATGTGTTTAATTGGATATACATGACATGAAAATTGGGTATGGGTGAAATACGATTATTAATAAACCTTTGACATGAGGTTAGACGCAATTGTGGCGTAAGACTTCCCGGAACCGCCCGGCAAATCCAGCTGCCACAATTGGACGTCTAATGTGAGAGGTCAAAGGAATGAATTGTAGGCGCAATGGTTAATGACACGAGGTTAGATGCGGTTTGTGGCGTAAGACTGCCCGGAACCGCCCGGCAAATCCAGCGGCCACAAAGCGTTCCGTCTAATGTGGGAGGTCATGCACCGTTCATCATAAGGAATGAATTAAGGAATACTAACCATAATAAGACATGGGTATGGTTAGAGGGTTAAGTAGGGTGACATGTAAATTATGACATGTATATATGGACTTAACCGGTATAAGATAAGACATGTAAATTATGACATGTAAGTATGGACTTAACCATAGCATGTGTAAGACATGGACATTTAAATTAAAATGGTTAAGTGGGAGAAAAACCTAGTGGGACCAAGCATAGGTGGGAGGCTTGTGTCGGATGGGGGACCCGTTTCAACCAGTAACCCGTTTGAGTATCTAATTGGGCCCGGTACTAGGCCGGGGTTGGGGCACGCTTACTGGACTTGAATGTAAGAGGTCAAAACGTAAATAGCAGTGGCAACGCGAGTCCAACGGGTTCATGTGTGTGCATGGGTCCGGGCTGGTAGGTAAGACGTTGTTGCATCGTGTAGGTATGGCCGTGCATTTTATGTTGGTATCGGGGTTGCCACTTTGGGGAGTGATACACCCCACTGTGGGGCCAGCATAGGTGCCTACGGGGTTTAGGGAGCCGATCGAATGGGTATGGTAAGGGTACCTTAGGAGTGGTAGGAGCAAGCCGACACCTACGATAACAGCTAGGTACAAGTAACTACCACGTTTGTCATGTGGGTACAGTTAGTGGGAAGGGATCAACCTGTAGTAAATAGAGACTAGTGGATGTGGAGTGTAATTAAGTAATGTGGTGTAACTTAGCAAAAGTGAGGTGCAACGAAATACATGTTGGTTGAGTTGGATAGTTCTTTGGGTGCTAGTCTGATGTTGACTTCGGTCTTCGGGGTTAGTGCTTGGAGGGTTGTTCGCTTAGCCAAGGTGTAGGATTCTCTTAGTACTTTGGAAAGGAATCATCTTGTCCGTCCTTTTTATCTACCTTATCTATGTTACATCCATATCATGATGCCTATTTATGTCTTGATCATTTACCTTACCTATTATTTGTTAAAATTACTGGACTCGCCAGAATTTATGTTTGACCCATTTTGTATCCACCTCTTTTCTATCCTTCCCCCCCCCCTCAGGTTTGCAAGGAGGGAATACTACAACTTAGTGCCAATTTCTTTCAGTTGCTTGAAAAGAGTAGATGTATCGCTTTGGACTCTCTCATCTTTATGGCTTTGCTTATGCTCAATGGGGATTTATGCATTTATGTTATTTAAGTATTTGCTTCTTTATGTACTTTGAAGTTTTTGGAAAAGACTATTGATCCTGTTGTAATGGTTTTGGAGACTACTTATGTAAGCTTGTTTTGAGTTATGATGCTATGAAATAAATTTTATCTTCCATTGTGTTGTTTTATTTATTTATTCTTGTAATTTATTTGTTCTATACAACAATAACGCTTCATGGAAATTGATGCATTCCCTTTGTGAGTGACATTAATGGACATGGGGTGTTACATTCACAGTAGTTAAAAAATAGGGGTAATTGCTGGAAGTAAGGGTTATTTGGGGAATTAGGGGTAGGATTAAAAAGAAGTGTTGTTTTTAAGTATTAAGAGAAGTAGGGGTAGTTTAAGCATAGTAGGGGTAGATCAACGAATATGAAAGATGGTGAATCATTTGGATTGGTTGCTGCAAAAATAGACACTTCACAGAAGTTAAAAAGATTGGCATAATTGTTGGAAGTAAGGGCTATTTAGAGAATTAGGTATAGGATTTAAAAGAAGGACTGTTTTGAAGTATTAAAAGAAGTACGGGTAGTTTAAGCATAGTAGGGGTAGATCGACAAATATTAAAGATGTTGAATCTTTTGGCTTGGTTGTTGCAAAAACCAAACCTTAATAGTAGTTGAAAAATAGGGGTAATTGTTGGAATTAAGAGCTATTTAGAAAATAAGTGGTACGTTTAAAAAAAGGGCTGTTTTGAAGTATTAAGGGAAGTAGGGGTAGTTTAAGCATAGGAGGGATAGATCGACAAATATGAAAGAGGATGAATCGTTTGGATAGGGTGCGGCAAAAACCAATCCTTCACAGTAGTAAAAAGATAGGGGTAATTGTCATAAATAAGGGCTATTTAGATAATTAGGGATAGGATTAAAAAGAATGGCTGTTTTGTGAAGTATTAATAGGAGTAGAGGTAGTTTAAGCATAATAGGGGTAGACCGACAAATATTAAAGATGATGTATCGTTTGTATTGGGTGCTACAAAAACCAATCTTTAATAGTAGTTAAAAAATCGGGGTAATTTTTCGAAGTAAGGGCTATATAGACAATTAGTGGTACGATTAAAAAGAAGGGTTGTTTTGAAGTATTAAGAGAAGTAGGGGTAGTTTAAGTATAGGAGGTGTAGATCGACAAATATGAAAGATGATGAATCGTTTGGATTGGGAGCTACAAATCCAATCCTTCACAGTATTAAAAAGAAAGGGCTATTTTTTTGAAGTAAGGGATATTTAGAGAATTAGGGATACGATTAAAAAGAAGGGATATTTTAAAGTATTAAGAGAAGTATGGGTTGTTTAAGCATAGGAGGGGTAGATCGACAAATATGAAAGATGATGAATCGTTTGGATTGGGTGCTACAAAAACCAACCCTTCACAGTAGTAAAAAGATAGGGGTAATTGTTGGAAGTTAGGGCAATTTAGATAATTAGGGATAGAATGAAAAAGGGCTGTTTTGTGAAGTATTAAGAAGAGTAGCGGAAGTTTAAGCATAGTAGGGTTAGATCGACAAATATGAAAGATGATGAATCATTTGGATTGGGTGTTGCAAAAACTAACCCTTTACAGTAGCAAAAAGATAAGGGAAATTGTTTGAAGTAAGGGCTATTTAGAGAATTAGGGATACGATTAAAAAGAAGGGCTATTTTGAAGTATTAAAGGAAGTAGGGGTAGTTTAAGCATAGGAGGGTAGATCGACAAATATGAAAGATGATGAATCGTTTGGATTGGGTGCTGCAAAAACCAACCCTTCACAGTAGTAAAAAGATAGGGATAATTGTTGGAAGTAAGGGCTATTTAGAGAATCAGGGATAGGATTAAAAAGAAGGGCTGTTTTGTGAAGTATTAAGAGGAGTAGGGATTGTTTAAGCAAAGTAGGGGTAGATCGACAAATATGAAAGATGATGAATTGTTTGGATTGGGTGTTGCAAAAACCAACCCTTTTTAGTAGTCAAAAAAATAGGGGTAATTATTGGAAGTAAGGGCTATTTAGAGAATTAGTGGTACGATTAAAAAGAAGGGCTATTTTGAAGTATTAAGTGAAGTAGGGGTAGTTTACGCATAGGTGGGGTAGATCGACAAATATGAAAGATGATGAATCATTTAGATTGGATGCTGCAAATCTAACCCTTCACGGTAGTTAAAAGAAAGGGGTAATTGATGGAAGTAAGGGCAATTTAGAGAATTAGGGATACGATTGAAAAGAAGTGATATTTTGAAGTATTAAGAGAAGTAGGGGTAGTTTAAGCATAGGAGGGTTAGTGCGACAAACATGACAGATGATGAATCATTTGGATTGGGTGCTGCAAAACCAACCATTCACAGTAGTAAAACAATAGGGGTAATTGTCGGAAGTAAGGGCTATTTAGATAATTAGGGATAGAATGAAAAAGAAGGGTTGTTTTGTGAAGTATTAAGAGGAGTAGGGGTAGTTTAAGCATAATAGGGGTAGATCGACAAATATGAAAGATGGTGAACCGTTTGGATTGGGTGCTGCAAAAACCAACCCTTCACAGTAGTTAAAAAATAGGGGTAATTGTTGGAAGTAAGGGCTATTTGGAGAATTAGGGGAAGGATTAAAAAGAAGTGTTGTTTTGAAGTATTAAGAGAAGTAGGGGTAGTTTAAGCATAGTAGGGGTAGATCTACAAATATGAAAGCTGACGAGTCGTTTTGTTTGGGTGCTGCAAAAACCAACCCTTCATGTAACACCCCACGTCCATTAATGTCACTCACAAAGGGAATGCATTAACTTCCATGGAGCGTATTTAGTGTATAGAACAGAATATTAGAAGACAGATATAAATAGTGGTACTTTAAAATTTTAAAACAACTTTTATTGCAGCGGAGAAATAGTTTGATTACAACAACTTCGTAAACCAAGTACACTTAATATCCATATTGATAAATTGTTTCAGAGTACATAAAATAAAAAGCATAAACCCCAAAACAATTAGCCATAAAAGAGATGAGATGAACTTTACTTTCAGTAATCCAAGCACTTCCAAAAGAGAGAGAAAGGGATACAAGATCAAGCTCCACTAGTACTAGTCCCACCCTGAGAACCTTGGGGGGGGGGGGGGGGGGGGAAGGAAGAAAAGAGGCGAAAACAAGGGGGTCAAACATAAAGTCTGGCGAATATAATAACTTAAACAATATAATTATTAAAGTAACTAGGATAAGGCATAAACTGGTAAGACAAGATATGACCATGAAACAAGTGGGCATGACAAAGAAAATAAGAGGAATATTCTGGCGTTATTCTCGTTCCTAATCACTATAGGATAATTACTATACTGCAACACCACTAGTCACCCTAAAATTTGATCCCGGCTACAGAACTTAATAATGATAATGGTAGTTTCGTGTACCCCTAGCTGCCTTCATAAGTTTCGTCTGCCCCTATCTCCACTAGTTGTACCCACTACCCCCATTCGATCGGCTATCTAACTCGTAGATACCTGTGCTGGTCCCACAGTGGGGTGTATCGCTCCCCAAAGTGGCAACCCGATACCACCAAAGATGCACGGGTTATTTCTACGCGATGCAACAACGTCTTACCTACCGGCCCAGGCCCACGCACTCACATGACCACGTTGGACTTGCGTTGCCACCGCTAACCCGTTTTACACCTCTTACAATCAAATCCAGTAAGCGTGTCCCGTCCTCGACTTGGGTCGAGCTCACAAAGATACTTAATGGATTAATATCCGTATTCAAATTTGTCAATAAATTCCATATTTATTTATATCCAGAATTGTCTCTTAAAATTATGTCCATAAATACCAATTATGCCAATTAATGTCTCAGATTAATTATTTGCCTTTTTAAGGCCATTTTGTGCCAACTCACAATTTTATGTATATTCAATATTATCCCATCATCCCCACGCTATTCGTACGCTTTCATATGACATATGTTAGACTCGCAAATAATCTTACTTATAAAAAGAAAAACAACATCACATAACACATAAAATAGATCTAAGGATCATGACATAAACTTGCATATGAATCTCATTCAAACTAGCATATGATAGTAAACTAGCATAGGTAATGGGCATAAACTTGAATAACATATGTACTGCTATAGATCCAAAAATAAAGGTGTGAACTTGCATATGGATCTAAACATAAAGGTGCGAACTTGCATATGGGTCCAAACATAAAGATTTAAACTTGCATATGGATCTGAACATAAAGGTGTAATCTTGCATATTGATCTAAACATAAAGGTGTAATCTTGAATATTGATCTAAACATAAAGGTGTAATCTTACATATAGATCTAAACATGTAGATTAATGTCACATAAACTAGAACATGCATATACATGTTTCACATATATTTCAACAACCCAAACTTGCATAAGATTCATACATGTGTATATGATCCAATCATCACAAACTTACATAAGATATATGATTCAATTTGCATAAGATATATGATTCAACTTGCATAATATATATGATTCAACTTGCATAAGATTCGCATATGATCCATCTTGCATAAAATTTATATAAGAACTAACATATGATCCAACACCACAAACATACATATAATTTACATCACATGATTCAAAATCATATTCTCATAATCCCAATTATATCTTGTCATAATTAATTTAATGAATTATTTTGTGAAAGCTATTATACCCACTATTAAAAAGAATAGTCTTGCCTTTCTGAGATCTGTATTCTAAAACTGAATTGCTCGCCTTTGATGTAGACTTAGTTGTTATTTAGATTTGATTTGATTTTGTTTCAAGCCTCTATCTTGCTTTAGGATTGAAAGTGTATGGCGGCTACTCTAGGTTCTGCATTGACAACATGGCGGCCCTTGTTATGAATTTGTGTGATTAAGGTTGAGAGTTTGGGGTGTTTTTATAGAAGATTAATTAATTAAGAGCCGTCAGATTAACCTAGAATCAATCAAGACCATCCAGTCCAGATAGAATGACACCTCAGCCCTAATGACTCAGCACCGTGTCAAAAAGTCGTCATTTTTCAGATCTGTCCCGGGGGTGGGGAGGGGGCAGGTCGACCCCCAGGTCGACACTAAGGTCGACCTGTATAGGGGAGGTCGACACTAGGGTCGACCCCCTAGTCGACCTGGTCCCTTTTTTGAATTCAAATTTTAAATTCATGAGCCTAAGCTGTTTTTAAATTAATTACTGAAACTTCGGAAGGCCAAAACTTCTTCATACAAAGTCCAATTTACACAAACTCGGACTCTATCTCAAGCAGAATTCTTAGACGTATGCAATGGCACAACCCGTTTCCCTTAGTTCCCACATTTGAAATTAAGTATTCGTTAATTTGTTAACTTTAATATTTAAAATTACGGGGTGTTACATTCTCCGCTCCTTAAGGGATTTCTCCCTCGAAATCTCCATGTCAAGGAGAATGCATTTCTTAACATCCAATCATCCATCTACTCAACCATCAAACACAGGCATCCATTGTCCTTACAAAATTTCTAATGTTGTATGAACACATGCAAGAAGTGTGTGTATATGTTCCTTATCTAATGCAAAATCAAGCGGTCTACTGATTCGGTTGAACTCCTTAATGCAAATCATGATAGTGCCATGCGTCCATTATGTATGCGAAAGAATCCTATCGATACATATTATTTTTGCATGTGTGCACAACCATTCATCAAAATGCAGCATCCATATGATAACACAACCATTATACATCCATTAATAAATTTGCACACACATTTATATGCAACATGAAGGTGATTGAGCCGATCTAGTGCCTAATGTGTGTGTACATGCATCCACGACCAACCACTAGCGACCACTTGCATCCATTTGCATCCATCAAACATAACATGTCTCAAACACATGTTTGCAACCATAGGGTTCTTCCTAACTAAATATCGAGGATGTCATCGCAAAGATAATACTAAAAGATAGAACAAGTATCAAAAAAGCGGTAACAAGGAGAAGTTAAAAACATACCCTCAAAAAGGAAAGGGTACATTGTACGCATCTTATCTTCTGTCTCCCATGTCGCGTTTCTTTGATCATCTCCCCATCGCACTTTGACCAACTTGACCACTTTGTTGGGAAGCTTTTTGACCTCCAATCCAAGAATGCGTGTAGGAGCTCGTCTATTCGTGGCATTGCGCTCTACTTCCACTTCTTCGAGCGTGCTTGGCTCTACCACTTCCGCGGTATCGTGTAAACACTTGTGCAAATGCGAAACGTGAAACACGTCATGAACTCTGCTGTGCTTCTCAGGTAACTTTACTCTATACACCATCTACCCAATCCTCTCTGTAATTGGAAAGGGTCCTACAAAGCTTGGTGCCAACTTCCCTACTGATCCAATGCGGCCTACGTTTCTCAACGGTGACAACTAAACAAAAACCATGTCCCCAACATTGAACTCAAGATCGGTTCGTCTGCTATTAGCGTATGACTTCTGTCGGTCCTGCGCCGTCTTCATTCGCCTTCGAATCATGTCTATTTTCTCCGAAGTCTCCCTAATCATGTCGGGTCCAAGCAAAACCTTGTCCGTGGATTCCCACCAACAAGTAGGTGATCGACATGGTCATCCATAAAGAGCCTCAAAAGGTGCCATGCCAATGCTAGCCTGAAAACTATTATTATAGGCGAACTCCACTTGTGGAAGATGTTCTTCACATGTTCCTCCAAAGTCTAGGATGCATAGCCTCAGAAGGTCTTCTAGAATCTGATTCACTGTCTTGGTCTGGCCGTCCGACTGAGGACGACAAGTTGTACTTAAGCATAACTGCGTCCCAATGGCCTCTTGTAAGCTTTTCCAAAATTCGCTCGTGAAAATGGGATCTCTATCTCTCACAATGCTAGAGGGTATGCCGTGGAAATGGACTATCTCTCGAAGGTAAATAGATGATAACCATGCGGCGGTCCTTCTAATTTCAACGGGAATAAAATGGGCACTTTTAGTAAGTCGGTCTACAATTACCCAAATCCCCGTATTACCCTTCCTTGATCTTGGTAACCCATCTACAAAATCCATGGAAACGCATTCCCATTTCCAACGCGGAATCTCTAAAGGTGGAGCAAACCGCCGGGCTTCTTTTGCTCCGTCGTGACTTGCTAGCACACTAAGCATCTAGCAACGAACACGACCACGTCCTTCTTCATTCCGGCCCAAAAGAAAACTCGCTTCATATCCCGATACATCTTATAACCACCGAGATGTATGGTCATCTTAGAGCGATGTGAGTCTTCAAGAATTGTCTTCTTCAAACTATCCTCTTGTGGTACGCAAAGTCTTCCACTTCTACATATCCAACCTCTCTCATCTATAGTATATCTATCAAGATGACTCGAGGACTTCCCTCCTATAAGCTTACCTACTATCTCAACCAACTGTGGGTCATTTCGCTGTGCCTCTTCAACTCAACAAAAAAGTGTAGGTTGCACCTCTAATGATGCCAATAATCCGAGTACATAATCGACAGAGGGTCTGAAGTCAAAGGAAGATATATACTTCAAACTCTGCCACTCTACGAACAGCGTTACCCTTGCCAGGGGTATATGTGATCTCAAAATTGTAGGATGCCAAAAACTCCGTCCATCTCTGTTGCCTCAAGTTTAAGTCCTACTGAGACAATAAGTACTTTAGCGACTTATAGTCTGTGTACAACTCAAACCTCTCGCCAAGCTAATAATGACGCCATGACTTAAGCGCAAAAACTATGGCCGCCAACTCTAAGTCGTGGGTAGGGTGATTTTTCTCGTGGGCTTTCAACTGTCTTCCATCATAGCATATCACCCTTCCCTCTTGCTTTAAAACTGCGCCAAGCCCAGTCCCGTAAGCATCGGTATATACAGTGAATGTCTTTTTCCCATCTGGCAAAACTAAAACTGGAGCTGTCAACAAAGCCCTCTTCAGACGTTGGAAACCATCGTCACAGTCAACGTCCCATGTAAAAGTCAAATTCTTCTTCTTTAATCGAGTGAGAGGGGTAGATATCTTCGCGAAGTCCTTAATGAACTTCCTATAATAACCAGCCAGCCCTAGAAAGCTTCTTACTTTTGTTGTGTTCTTAGGAGTTTTCCAATCTTGGACTGCAGCTACCTTGGAGGGATCCACAGCTATCCCTTCCTTAGAGACCACGTGTCCTAAGAACCTCACTTCTTTTCTCCAAAAATGGCACTTGGAGAACTTAGCTTTAAGTTGATGCGCTCGTAGGGTCTCTAAGACTTCCCTTAGATGTAAGGCATGCTCTTCTTCATTTTTAGAGAAAATCAGAATATTGTCTACAAAGACTACCACAAACTTGTTTAGAAACTCCCTAAACATCCTACTCATTAAGTCAACAAATTATGTAGGTGCATTCATCAAACCAAAAGGCATGACGAGCCACTCGAAGAAACCGTCAGGAGTTCTAAATGCAGTCTTATCGATGCTATATTAAGCAACCCTTAGCTAATGAAACCCTATAGCTAAATCAAGTTGCGGGAAAACCGAAGCACCCACCAACTGATCGAATAATTCATCTATCCTCGTAAATGGGTGTCTGTTCTTCTTTGTTAGCTTATTCAGCTCTCTATAGTCCACGCACAATCTAAGTGAACCATCAGCTTTTGTAGCAAAAACGACTGGAGCAGCCCACTCTGAAATACTCCTTATGAACCCCTTCTCAAGCAATTCTTTAACTTGCTTACTGAGTTCTCTTCTCTCTCCCGAAGCCATGTGGCGCACTGGTAATGCAACTAGCTTTGCATTATCTACTAGATATATTTGAAAGTCTATCTCGCGCCTCGGGGGTAAATCTTGAACTTCATCGAAGACGTCACTATATTCACGGACCACACGAACAGATTTCAAATCATCATTGGATGTGTCAAGGGATTCTAGGTAGCTAAACATTACCGGACCTCTAGGGTCACAAGAAATATCAAGGATCTTTCCACAACGAGTCAACAATCTAACTACCCTTCTTTCACAATCTAGGATGGCACCGTATCTAGCTAGCAAATCCATACCTAGAATCAAGCCGTAGCCCATGAAGCCAAGAACAAAGGCGTTGCATTCAAACCCAACGCCCAAGATAGAAACTCTCTAATCCCAACAAATCATAGAAAGATGAGCCGAACCACCAATAGGATTTGAGACTACTTTGGGATTCGTAACTAGACTAGTATTTAGGTGAAGTGTTTCAACTAACGAAGCAGATACAAACGAGTGTGAAGCGTCAGAGTCAAACAAAGTACAAACAGGATGATCAAAACAGAAAAACTAAACTTTCAACGGAAATGTTTCTACCTCTCTCCTGCTGTGGTGCCTTGAGAGCCTGAATCTGCCCTCTTGCCTGCCCTGGTGCCATGAGAGCCTGAAGATGCCCTCCAGAAGTGGACCCTGCTCTTTGCCATTGCCCATGTTTCCTTGGGCGGTCTTTAACTAGATGTTCTGCCTCTCTACAGTGGAAACAACCAGTCTTCTTCTTTTTCCTACAGTCCTTGCTCAGATGGCCCGGTGTCCCACAATTAAAGCACTTTTTCTTTCCCTTGCTATTATTGTTCTTCCCGCCTTTCTTGTTTTGCTGTTGTTCCTCCTTCTGGTCTCCTTTCTTCTACGGTGCCTTATTAGCATTCACACCTTTCTCTTACTCATGCATAAGCGCCATGTCAACCAGTTTCTCAAAGGTAGCCCCCATCGGAATGTGGGTCATAGCCAACCCATGTAGCGGCTCATTCAAACCTTTAGCGAACCTCAGGGCCTTCTTCTCAGGCGTGTTTACCAATTCCAAGCCAATTCTCGCCAACTGATTGAACTTGTTGATGTACTCCTTTACTGATAAATCCCCTTGCTTCAAAGCCAAGAATCTTTCCATATATAAATTCTCTTCTTCTCATGAGAGGAACTTCATTCCTAACCTACGCTTGAAATCCATCCATGTCTCCACCGGACGCTCTCCATTCGTGACCTGCCACCAAAACGAGGCTTCGTCTTTCATTAACCAAGCAGCCAATTGGACCTTCCTTCCATCTTCTACTTCGAAAATACTAAATAGATCTTCCACCTCCTTAAGCAAATTTCGAGCTTCAACAAACGTCTCTGATCCGTGAAAAGGTTTCCCGCCCATTGCCCTAAAATCTTTGCATATCTTTGCAAAAGGATCAACACAAGGAGGAGGAGGATTTGCCGGGCCTGCGACATTGGCCCTAGCTTCCGGATACCTTCTAAACCATCCTAGTATCGGTACCCCCTTGGGTATCTCGGGAATTCCAGACATGCTGAAAAGAAAATGAAGAGATTCATAACGGAGAATTCGAAAGAATGATATATGGCTCTTGGGGGTAATTTTTTAAAAACAAACTTTTCTCTTGAAAATACTCTCCTTAAAACATACTTTTGAAAGTATTTCTTTATAAAATGATTTTTGAAAAATAGTTTTCCAAAATTCATATCTGTTCTGGTAACCTTCAGCTTTGATACCACGTGCAACACCCCACGTCCATTAATGTCTCTCACAAAGGGAATGCATTAACTTACATGGAGCATATTTAGTGTATAGAACATAATATAACAAGACAGATATAAATAATGGTACTCGAAAATTTTAAAACAACTTTTGTTGCAACAGAGAAATAGTTTGATTACAACAACTTCATAAACAAAGTACACTTAATATCCATCTTGATAAATTGTTTCAGAGTACATAAAATAAAAAGCATAAACCCCAACACAAGTAGCCGTAAAAGAGATGAGTTGAACTTTACTTTCAGCAATCCAATCACTTCCAAAGGAGAGAGAAAGAGATCCAAGATCAAGCTCGGCTAGTACTAGTCCCACCCTGAGAACCTGGGGGGGGGGGGAGGAAGGAAGAAAGGAGGCGAAAAAAGGGGGTCAGACATAATGTTTGGGGAGTATAATAACTTTAACAATATAATTATTAAATTAACTAGAATAAGGCATAAACTGGTAAGACAAGATATGACCCTGAAACAAGTGGGAATGACAGAAAAAAGAAGAGGAATATTCTGGCGTTAATCTCGTTCCTAATCACTATAGGATAATTACTATACTGCACCACCACTAGTCACCCTAAAAGTTGATCCCGCCTACAGAACTTAATAATGATAATGGTAGTTTCGTGTACCCCTAGCTGCCTTCATAAGTGTCGTCTGCCCCCATCTCCACTAGTTGTACCCACTACCCCCATTCGACCGGCTATCTAACTCATAGATACCCGTGTTGGTCCCACAGTGGGGTGTATCACTCCCCAAAGTGGCAACCTGATACCACCAAAGATGCACAGCTTATTTATACACGATGCAACAACGTCTTACCTACCAGCCCGGGCCCACACACTCACATGACCACGTTGGACTTGCGTTGCCACCGCTAACCCGTTTTGACCTCTTACAATCAAATCCAGTAAGCGTTTCCCGTCCTCGACTTGGGTCGAGCTCACAAAGATACTTAATGGGTTACTGGTTTGAAAAGGCCCCCCATGCTTAACAAAAGCCTTCCAACTATGCTTGGTCCCCACTAAGGTTTCCCCACTTAACCCCATTCTTATTCATGTCTTCTTACACGTTTCAATCTTGGTTAAGTGCATCTAATCGTATTTCAGATGCCACCGAAGGCACCCCCTTAACCCCCCCATATCCCACCACATGTTTATCTGGTTAAGTGTTACTTAATTCATTAGAACAGTAACCTTGTAAAGACCTCCCGAATTAGACTGGCATTTGCGGTTGCTGGATTTGCCGGTCGGGTCAGGGCACTCTTATGCCGCAAACGAGCCTAACCTCGTGTCTTATGCGGTTTATTATTACACATCTTTATTTAACACGAAATTGGATTAATATCCCTATTCAAATTTGTCAATAAATTCCAAATTTATTTATGTCCATAATTGTCTCTTTAAATTATGTCCATAAATACCAATTATGCCAATTAATGTCTCAAATTAATTATATGCATTTTTAAGGCCATTTTATGCCAACTCACATTTTGATGTATATTCAATATTTTCCAATCATCCCCACGCTATTCGTACGCTTTCATATGACATATGTTAGACTCGCAAATAATCTAACTTATAAAAAAGAAAAACAACATCCCATAACACATAAAATAGATCTAAGGATCATGACATAAACTTGCATATATATATATATATATATATATATATATTTTTCATTTAAACTAGCATATGATAGGAAACTAGCATAGGTAATGGGCATAAACTTGCATAACTTATGTACTGCTATAGATCGAAAAATAAAGGTGTGAACTTGCATATGGACCTAAACATAAAGGTGTGAACTTGCATATGGATCTAAACACAAAGGTGTAATCTTTCATATAGATCTAAACATAAAGTTGTAATCTTGCATATAGATTTAAACATGTAGATTAATGTCACATAAACTATCACATGCATATACATATTTCACATATATTTCAACAACCCAAACTTGCATAGATTCATACGTGTATATATGATCCAATCATCACAAACTTACATAAGATATATGATTCCATTTGCATAAGATATACGATTCAACTTGCATAAGATATACGATTCAACATGCGTAAGATTCGCATATGATCCATCTTGCATAAAATTCACATAAGAACTAACATATGATCTAACACCACAAACATACATATAATTTACATCATATAATTCAAAATCATATTCTCATAATCCCAATTATATCTTATCGTAATTAAATTAATGAATAATTTTGTGAAAGCTATCATACTCACTATTAAAAAGAATAGTCTTGTCTTTCTGGGATCTGTATTCTGAAACTAAATTGCTCGCCTTTGATGTAGACTTAGTTGTTATTTAGATTTGATTTGATTTTGATTCAAGCCTCTATCTTGCTTTAGGATTGAAAGTGATTGGCGGCTACTCTAGGTTCTCCATTGACGGCATGGCGGCTCTTGTTATGAATTTGTGTGATTAGGGTTGAGAGTTTAGGGGTGTTTTTATAGAAAATTAATTAATTAAGAGCCATCAGATTAACGTTGAATCAATCAAGACCATCCAGTCAAGATAGAATGACACCTCAGCCCTAATGACTCAGCACCGTGTCAAAAAGTCGTCATTTTTCAGATCTGTCCCGGGGGGGGGGCAAGTCGACCCCCAGGTCGACACTAAGGTCGACCTGTATAGGGGAGGTCGACACTAACCCCCTAGTCGACCTGGTCCCTGTTTTGAATACAAATTTTGAATTCATGAGCCTAAGCTGTTTTTAAATTAATCACTGAAACTTCGAAAGGCCAAAATTTCTTCATACGAAGTCCAATTCACACAAACTCGGACTCTATCTCAAGCAGAATTCCGAGACGAATGCAATGGCGCAACCTGTTTCCCTTAATTCCCATATTTGAAATTAAGTATTCTTCAATTTGTTAACTTTAATATATAAAATTACGGGTTTTACACTTCATAGTAGTAAAAAGAATGGCGTAATAATTGGAAGTAAGGGCTATTTAGAGAATTAGGGGTAGGATTTAAAAGAAGGACTGTTTTGAAGTTTTAAGAGAAGTAGGCGTATGTTAAGCATAGTTGGGGTAGATCAACAAATATTAAAGATGATGAATCGCTTAGCTTGGTTGCTACAAAAACCAACCCTTCACAGTAGTTAAAAAACAGGGGTAATTGTTGGAAGCAAGGGCTATTTAGAAAATTAGTGGTACGATTAAAAAGAAGGGCTGTTTTGAAGTATTAAGAGAAGTAAGTGTAGTTTAAGCATAGGAGGAATAGATCTACAAATATAAAAGATGATGAATCATTTGGATTGGGTGCTGCAAAAACCTACACTTCACAGTAGAAAAAAGGTAGGGGTAATTGTCGGAAATAATGGCTATTTAGATAAATAGGGATAGGATTACAAAGAAGGGCTGTTTTTTGAAGTATTAAGAGGGGTAGAGGTAGTTTAGGCATAGTAGGGGTAGATCGATAAATATGAAAGATGATGTATCACTTGGATTGGGTGCTGCAAAAACCAACCTTTCACAGTAGTTAAAAAATCGGGTTAATTGTTGGAAGTAAGGGCTATTTAGAGAATTAGTGGTAAGAATAAAAAGTAGGGTTGTTTTGAAGTATTAAGAGAAGTAGGGGTAGTTTAAGCATAGGAGGTGTAGATCGACAAATATGAAAGATGATGAATCGTTTGGATTGGGCGCTGCAAATCCAACCCTTCTTAGTATTAAAAAGAAAGGGTAATTTTTAGAAGTAAGGGATATTTAGAGAAATAGGGATATGATTAAAAAGAAGGGATATTTTGAAGTATTAAGAGAAGTAGGGGCGGTTTAAGCAAAAGAAGGGTATATCGACAAATATGAAAGATGATGAATCGTTTGGATTGGGTGTTGCAAAAACCAACCCTTCAAAGTAGTAAAAAGATAGGGCTAATTGTTGGAAGTAAGGGCTATTTAGAGAATTAGGGATAGAACGAAAAAGAAGGGCTTTTTTGTGAAGTATTAAGAGGAGTAGGGGTAGTTTAAGCATAGTAGGGGTAGATCGACAAATATGAAAGATGATGAATCGTTTGGAATGGGTGCTGCAAAAACCTACCCATCACAGTGGTTAAAAAATAGGGGTAATTGTTGGAAGTAAGGGCTATTTGGAGAATTAGGGGTAGGATTAAAAAGAAGGGTTTTTTTAGGTATTAAGAGAAGTAGGGGTAGTTTATGCATAGTATGGGTAGAGAGACAAATGTGAAAGCTAAAGAATCGTTTTGATTGGGTGCTGCAAAAACCAAACCTTCACAGTAGTAAAAAGATAGGCGTTATTGTTGGAAGTGATGGCTATTTAGAGAATTAGGGGTAGGATTTAAAAGTAGGTCCAGTTTGAAGTATTAAGAGAAGTAGGGGTAGTTTAAGCATAGTAGGGGCAGATCGACAAACATGAAAGATGATGAATCATTTGGATTAGGTGCTGCAAAAACCAACCCTTCACAATATTTCAAAAATAGGAGTAATTGTTGGAAGTAAGGCCTACTTGGAGAGTTAGGGGTAGGATTAAAATGAAGGTATGTTTTGAAGTATTAAGAGAAGTAGGGGTAGTTTAAGCATAGTAGGGTTAGAACGACAAATATGAAAGTTGACGAATCATTTTGATTGGTTGCTGCATAAACCAACCCTACACTGTAGTAAAAAGATAGGCATAATTGTTTGAAGTAAGGGCTATTTAGAGAATTAGGGCTAGGATTTAAAAGGACTGTTTCGAAGTATTAAGAGAAGTAGGGGTAGTATAGGCATAGTAGGGATAGATCGACAAATATGAAAGATGATGAATCGTTTGGATTGGGTGCTGCAAAAAACAATCTTTCACAGTAGTTAAAAAATAGGGGTAATTGTTGGAAGTAGGGGGTATTTAGAGAATTAGTGGTACGATTAAAAAGTGAGACGACCCGATTTCCCGTTCTCACGGAAACAAGGTTATCTTTGGAATATAACACAGAAACAAATAATAGCAGAACAGAATTAAATAAATACACCAGAAAGAACAGAAAAATATACTGGATAAAAGTAATCATCAGAGTTACACAGTATACAGGATCTTACTTAGTACAAATACAGTTCAGCTATACATAAATGTCTACAGCGGAAATAAACAAAATATGTACAATAGGAGCTGAACAGCATAAAAAGAAATAAATGATAGAATCCATCTTCAGCTCCAGCTATCCAGAAAGAACCAGCTAAACCTGAATACAAGGCTGCCCGTGTAGAAAAAGGGGCACCTGAGTTTGAGAGTGAAACAAACTACGAGTCAGTCATGGGACTGGTATGAGAAATCCGCTCAACACATATATAATTGGCTAATCACAGGACCACGCCACTTTCGTGGAACGGGTTTACTCCATTGGATTGCCAGTGCTTTAAAACAAATCTTTCTTTTAAACATCGCTATGCTTTTTATAAAAATGAAGCCGTTATAAGACTCAGTTCCCATCACACAATGCAACGCAAACCGGAGGATAGAGTTTTTACCTTATAACGGCCAAAATATGATTGATACGAATAAAACAAAGGCATTTGATATTATTGCTAGTGTTTATATGTTTTGAAAACAATTTCAAATCATAACTATCAATCATAGACGACATGAGCGTCCCATGCCACTATGTCGCCAAATGTATATATACAATCAAAACCGCACGATGTCGTATTTGGAAATTGGATTTCCGTCATGAACCAAGGCAAAAGATAGTCCTTACCGAATTCGAGACGCTCTAGCCCGTGTCTCAGGAACAGCCGCAACTGCCCCTTGGAGCGACAGGGCCGGTCCACCGATGTGGATTATTATACCTGAACACTACGTCTCCCCGCCCTTTGGGGCGTAAACGAGCCAACGAATGACTCCATCGGACCCGGATCGTCCGATCAAACCGAGGCGCCTCGCAACAGCAACAACCACATAGGTGAAAAGTATATAAATGTCAGGGCTGGTAGGTCACTGACACCACCCTAGCTAGAAAGAAACGCAGGCCCTCCCTGAGGTCCTTCTCCCGTTTTAGGTTCATACCGGGGTGTGAGGCTCGCGAATTCACGTTTACACAAAGCTACGCCACACAGGCGGTGCTTTGATCATCACCACAAGACTTTGCTTTTCAACAGAAGCCCTGATCACTGCATCTTAGCATGCCACACGGGCAATTCACGCCATGCGATTGATGTCCATCGATATACAACCTCTGAGCTCGTACGTCTCAGAGAAGGGCGTTAAGCAAAAGAATAAATTCTCCGCCGCCAAACAGATGTATATTTAACAGAAATCAATGAACACAGAATAAAATCCAATGTCAGACACACAGTCCATTTACAAGTCCGTCCTGGGTCTGAACGAAACCGGAGGCATTAAATACCTCGCAAACCCTTCGATCAACACGTACGTCTGAACGATCACCACACATTATCCATATTTCGGGATGCCTCCCAATCAGGACCTCGGTTACCATCCAAACGAGGTGAAGATCTCCGGTCTTCGACCATCGTCTTCATCTTCGAATTTCAATCGTCGGTCGATTATTCGAAATGAGAATTAACTCGGCCTTTCCAAATAATTCACGTATATTTAGAATTTCAAATCGATTTATTTCAATGGTTAAATTATTCTACAACACCAATTTTGTCCTTCTTGTAATTTTCACACCAAACACATTCAACCATCAAACATCACATAAATCAAGCAAATTCAGTTTATTTCCATTCCATATCGCTTATGATATTTTATAACTATTTATCGCTATTTTTATTTATTTTAAAATAGCCATTTCATTCAAAACGACGCTTCGGGCCATAACGTGGCCGTGGCGCTGTTTTTCTTCAGATTTGATTTACACATATCTGAAAATCTAACCGTTGGATCTTCACAAAATTTACATCATTAGAAAGGTCTTTTCAAAACGAATCCAACGGTTCCAGTTTCGGGAAAATCCGACGGTCGGATCTCCAGGTACAATCGTTTGAATTTTCGATTTCAAAATACGAACTGCAGCGTCGTTATTCGATTAAATATATAATTATATTTATATAAATATAATCGCTTCTGGCGCTGTTTTTCTTCAGATTTGAATTAGACATTCCAGACAATCCAACCGTTGGATTTTTACAAGGTTGGTGCCGTTGGAAAGATATTTCCAAGGCGAACCCGACGGTTGAGATTTCGGGAAAATCCAATGGTCGGATTTCCCGCACTAGTCGTTTGAAATCACGGTTTCAAAATACGAACTGCACGGCCTCGTTTCGTTTTAATTTTATTTATATTTATATATTTATATAAATATAGCTCATTCAATGATTTCTATATCGTTTTCACTTCAAATATTTTTCTAACTCCTTAAATTTTGGAAAAATTTCGCCATAACCTCCCCTGCACCGGGAGCGTCGGGAAATCGCAAATAGCGTCCCGGTCCTTCTAATCTCAAAAAGAAAAAGAAAAAGCCAAGCGGCTAGCCAACAGGCTCAAAATCATCACCCAAACAAATCAGTAAATGTGTACCTATTTGTCGGGCACAAATTTTATTCCTCTTCTCTAGCCCCTTTGCTATAACCTGCTCAATGAATATGCATGTACATATATATACAGTTCTTATCATTTATCAATTTCTATTCGACTTCATATTTGTTTTCTATTTGGTTTAAAAACTCCATTCGTTCTAATGTTACATAAATAGGTGCAAATCATTTCATTAGCTAATTAATGAATATTTCATCTCATATATGTTTATTTTGAACAAGTGGCTATTTTTAACACTTCACATTTCAACGATTTTATGCATACAATAAAAATATGATTTTTATTGTAAAACAGTTCATTTCAAAACACTACTTTTCTATATAGTTCATATAGTCGATAAAAGGTGATTTTTATTATCAAACAATTTATTTCAAAATATGAATACCATTCAACACATGAATTTCTAATCAACGAATGAATATCAATTCAACACATGAATGTTTTCTATTGTTTTTATATATAGATAAAAATGTGATTTTTATTATCAAACAGTTTATTTCAAAATATGAATACCATTCAACACATGAATTTCTAATCAACGAATGAATATCAATTCAACACATGAATGTTTTCTATTGTTTTTATATATAGATAAAAATGTGATTTTTATTATCAAACAGTTTATTTCAAAATATGAATACCATTCAACACATGAATTTCTAATCAACGAATGAATATCAATTCAACACATGAATGTTTTCTATAGTTTAAGCATATGAAAATAATTCAAACACACAAATATTATTCAAAATTTCGGCAGCATAACGGCAGGGTAGTTACACCGGCACCGTCCCTAGTACGGCTCCTCGCTCTACCTTAAAACCTCGCGGTTTTTGACAATGGGAATCATGCATCTAGTTCGCACGCAGGCGGCATGTATATATTTATTTCATTTCCACAAACTAATCCTATGTGGTTTCAACCAAATATTTTTCAACCACAAATGGGTATTTTTCAACCACAATCAACCAATATCAATCACAAACAATCCCAAACAATCATTCAATTTTCACCACAATTTCAACCAATAAATATCGTCCATGGTTTGTGGACGAGGGGCGTATATATATATATATATATATATATATATATATATTTATATATAGCAATTCACTTTCATTGTCAACACATATATATAATTATTTTTAAATCAGAAATCTCACCAAAAGCTATCCAACTTCACGACACTTCCTTAATAGAAATCTTCGCCTTTTTGTCGCTTTCACCCGTATTCTCTGCATATGTAAAAATAGAATTTTTACTATGCTATTCAATATATAAAAATCGAATTTTGACTTCGCTATTCAATATATAAAAATATGATTTTTACTTTTGCTTTCAACATATAAAAATATGTTTTTTTTCTTTTGCTTTCAACATATAAAAATATGTTTTTTTTTCACTTTTGCTTTCAACATATAAAAATATGTTTTTTTCTTTTGCTTTCAACATATAAAAATATGATTTTTACTTTTGCTTTCAACATATAAAAATATGATTTTTACTTTTGCTTTCAACATATAAAAATATGATTTTTTTTTCACTTTTGCTTTCAACATATAAAAATATGTTTTTTACTTTTGCTTTCAACATATAAAAATATGATTTTTACTTTTGCTTTTCAAATCTTTTTCTACTAAAAGATTAAACCTTTTTCCTATTTTAAAGTTCAAAATAAAATCAGTTTTTCTCTTTTATAAAAACAGTTTTACTTTTATAAAAATTTCGGTTTAAAATTCTTTTATAAAAATTTCAGTTTTAATCTTATAAATAAATCAGTTTTAACTTTATAAATAAATCAGTTTTATTCTCTGTTTTTAAAAATCGATTTTTTTTTGTTTTGATTAAAAATAAAAATGAAATAAAATAGATAACGTACCTGCGAAGGGGGGGGGGGGGGCGACTCGCCTTCGTCGGCGGCTCTCGGCGGCTCTCGGCGGCAAGGCGGCGCTTCAGGGGGGGTTCGAAGTACGAGGGAGGGGGGGTACGGTGAGGGCGGCGGCTTCGCTTCAGGGGGGGGGGGGGGGAAGAAGATCGGAGGGCGTGCGATGGGGGGTTCGGCGGTCGTGGGCTGTCGGGGGGGGGGGGGCGGTGGCGTCGAATCGATTGCTAGGGTTTTTTTGTTTTTTTTTCTTTTTTTTTTCTCTGGTTATAATCGAATGAGGGGGGGGGGGGCAAGCAGGAGATAAGGAGGGAGGGAAGAGTTTTATTATTATTATTATTATTATTATTTTATTATTTAAATTTGCAAAAGGGTTGACTTTTACATACGACCTCGAAACGAGGCCCACCGCCTGTCGTCCATAGTGTTTTACCCCCATTCCAAACACAATGGGATATGTATTGCAAGCTGATTCGATTGTTACAATCAGTTTCCTTTTGAATTTACATTTAAATCACTATATTGAATTTTAAACGTACATTTCAAATTACCGGGGCCACATACTAACTAGAAAAATTCCCGAAAAATATTTTCTAGCTTCGTATTGACGATACGGTCCTAACAAAACTGGTTTCATCAAATTCTGAGACCGTTTGAAAAATGGTCAATTTCCAGTCGATTAAAATCAACTTAAACCGGTCAAACGCGTTTTCCTTTGCCACGCTCACATATTGATTCGAAAAATTATGAAATTTGAAACCTAGCAATAACATGACACTGCGGATCTAACAAAAGTGGTTTCGTCGAAATCCGAGGTCATTTGCAAAATGTCCATTTTTAAGGGCCTGAATTCCATAGCGACTATTCAGAATTTTCAACTGGACATATCTTTTGATTCCCGCTATCAAATTTCGATTGGTCAGATTCGTTAGAAAGATATTACCTATAAGATCCTAATGTTTTTGGTTTCACTAAAATACGGATTGTTTTGCACCCGGTATATTCAATTGAAGTTTGAAATCGAATTATCGAACTACCGCGCCATTTTCAATTCTATAATTAATTATATTCGTTTTCAAATGTCGATTCAACTCAGTTTTCATCGCCATTATCTAAAATATTTATTTTAAATATTAAAAATCCATTATTTTAGCCAATTTAAAAATTTTAAATTGGTTCAGATTTTCTGGGTCGTTACAAAAAGAAGGGTTGTTTTGAAGTATTGAGAGAAGTAGGGGTAGTTTAAGCATAGGAGGGACAGATCGACAAATATGAAAGATGATGAATCGGTTGGATTGGGTGCTGCAAAAACCAACCCTTCACAGTAGTAAGAAGATAGAGGTAATTGTTGGAAGTAAGGTCTATTTATAGAATTACGTATACGATTAAAAAGAAAGGCTATTTTGAAGTATTAAGAGAAGTAGGCATAGTTTAAGAATAGGAAGGGTAGATCGACAAATATGAAAGATTATGAATCATTTGTATTGGGTGTTGCAAAAACCAACCCTTCACGGTAGTAAATAGATAGGGGTAATTGTTGGAAGTAAGGGCTATTTAGAGAATTAGGGATAAGATTAAAAATAAGGGCTGTTTTGTGAAGTATTAAGAGGAGTAGGGCTAGTTTAAGCATAGTAGGGGTAGATCAAAAAATATGAAAGATGATGAATCGTTTGGATTGGGACTTGCAAAAATCAACCCCTCACAGTAGTTAAAAAATAGGGGTAATTGATTGAAGTAAGGGCTATTTAGAGAATTAGTGGTACGATTAAAAAGAAGCGTTTTTTTTGAAGTATTAAGAGAAGTAGGGGTAGTTTAAGCAAATGAGGGGTAAATCGATAAATATGAAAGATGATGAATCGTCTGGATTGGGTTCTGCAAAAACCAACCCTTCACAGTAGTAACAAGATAAGGGTAATTGTTGGAAGTAAGGTCTATTTATAGAATTATGGATACAATTAAAAAGAAGGGCTATTTTGAAGTATAAAGAGAAGTATTGGTAGTTTAAGCATAGGAGGGGTAGATCGAAAAATATGAAAGATGATAGATCGTTTGGATTGGGTGCTGCAAAAACCAACCCTTCACAGTAGTAAAAAGATAGGGGTAATTTTTGGAAGTAAGGGCTGTTTACAAAATTAGGGATGGGATGAAAACGAAGGGCTGATTTGTGAAGTATTAACAGAAGTAGGGGTTGTTTAAGCATAGTAGGGGTAGAACGACAAATATGAAAGAAGATGAATCGTTTGGATCAGATGCTGCAAAAACCAACCCTTCACAATAGTTAAAAAATAGGGGTAATTGTTGGAAGTAAGGCCTACTTCGAGAATTAGGGGTAGGATTAAAAAGAAGGTCTGTTTTGATTTATTAAGAGAAGTAGGGGTAGTTTAATCATAAGAGGGGTAGATCGACAAATATGTAAGACGATGAATCGTTTGGATTGGGTGCAGCAAAAACCAACCCTTCACAGTAGCAAAAAGATAGGCATATTTGTTGGAAGTAAGGGATATTTAGAGAAGGGTAGGATTTAAAAGAAGGACTATTTTGAAGTATTAAGAGAAGTAGGGGTAGTTTAAGCATAGTAGGGATTGATCGACAAATATGAAAGATGATGAATCATTTGGATTGGGTGTTGCAAAAAACAACCCTTCACAGTAGTTAAAAATTAGGGGTAATTGTTGGAAGTAAGGGGTATTTAGAGAATTAGTGGTACGATTGAAAAGAAGGGCCGTTTTGATGTATTACGAGAAGTGGGGGTAGTTTAAGCATAGGAGGGATAGATCGACAAATATTGTTTACAACAAAATTGGTCTAAACACCAAGGTACTAAAACTGTACTTCGCCAATACGGTACGAAATAAATGGAACCGTGTTTATTCAGCAATTAAAAACGAAAAATGCAAGAAAGGTAAAGTAGAGACGAGATTCAGAGTGGTTCAGTCGATAATTAGGCCTACGTCAACTGTGAAGGTGATTTCAAGTCTTATAATGAGGATTACAAAATACATCAATTCTCCCTTTCCATACATCTCTATATTCACTCAATATACCTTCGTTTATAGATTTCAATCTTGGAATTATACAAGAGAATGGTAGAATTTGAGGAGAAGAAGGATGGATGAATGATTGAGAAGGAGGATGCCTCCGTTTTCCTTGATCACAAGATTGTACTTGACGCCATGGTCGAATCAGTAGTTGAGGATAGAATTTAGCAGCACTTCGTGGTTTCAAAGATTGGATCCCCTTTATGTTGGCAGCCATGGTATATTTATAGGTGAGCTCACTTCGGAAAATGACCTGAAACCCGTTTATGCAGGCTGTGGATCACTCATTCTATTAATTACAATCATGCCATCGGCTAGCTGTAGCCAGCTGTCTGCAGTTGTACACAGTTATCATGTGCGAGCGGGTCCATGGGTGCGGGCGTCCCTGTAAGAGTGAATGCTTTGGGAAACTTGGAAATTTTTATAAGAGCAGAACGTGGGACTGGATTCGATTCTCCTTTGTTCCTTGCATGACCGACCTTCTTAGTTCAAGGGCGCTCGTCTTTTTGCTACCTTGGTATGGCGCTGTTTGTGCTTACGGCTATGCTATGAGGTCGCTTCCGCCTTTGTTGAATGGACGACTTGCTTTGCTTTGGTGTTTGAGCGGCTTTGCCCCAATATGAACGACCAATCTTTGCTTCTGTACTTGAATCACGATTCGCATCTAACTTTGGTTAGAGACATGGCCACATAAGATGTTGCGAGCGCTTGTTTTGCAGTTCCACCGCAGGCTCGGTATTTTGACGGATAAACATTTGCCCCTCGAAGTTCGTAGTTTTAAAACATCAAAAACTACGAGCTTCATAGTAATGAGATGCAATACCACTGGATGGATTAAGTTCAACATTCTGCAAAATAGGCACCCTCACAGATAGCTTATGTTTTCAAAATTTGAATATTTTGACAATTGTTCGTCTATGGACACTTGGCGGGATATTATCCGGGTATGCAAAACCGGATCACTAGATTTTAATTGAGCTGTCATATCATTAAAAAAGGGGCCTTCTAGTCTTCTTCAAATATTGTCTCTTCATTTTACCGCTTTTATATTTCTCTAATAAACCCACTTCAATGGCGATCTCACTGTAAAAGACCTTGTTGTTGCTTCTTGAAACTTTGATTTTCTTTGTTTGATTGACCGTTTTGCCTGACCCTTTTTTTGGTCGAAGGTTCACTTCAGCTATGTTTCCAACTATAACGCTCCTTTTTTCGAATTGAATTTTGATCGTAAGCGAATTTTCTTCCCCGTTCCTCTGACTCTAGGTTAATTCTGTCATTTTTGTAAAAGAGGGTTCCCAGCTAGCAACATCGAGTTGCTTGAACACACATGGTTGTGATGTTTGATAAACTTTTAGCCCTTTCTAGGCTGGCAAGTTGCATGCTGAATGCCTACGAAACCGCATTTCCTAATTCATCATACCTTTACCGGATGTTTGATGGGATACTTATGTCATAGCGATACTTTTGCACCCCACTCTCACTATTCTCTTGGCATGTGCGATTAATAGTTGCAACCGAACATATTAGAGCCTGTTTTTCTTATACCTTTGAATTTTCAATCCTTCTTTTACGTGATTATATTGTTAGTAAGCCCTTATTCTTTGGTATGACTGACAATACATTTGGAAGGTGTATTTATCCAGAGTTGCCTTTTTTTTATTACTAGCAACTCAATAATGTATGTTTTAAGCATGCTTATCTGTGATGACATGTAACTAATTTCTAATTCATCTTAATCCCAATTAACTCATCATGTCTGGGGAACTAGAGGGCCTAGATCGGGCAATTGAGGTTGCCCCGGCTACTGGTTCCGATTTGATTGTTAGCCAGATCCATCCTCGACCTTGCTTTTTTGATAAAGTGGTGGCTGGTTGCCGTAAATCAACACTTTCTTTTGATCAATATTTGCAAATGTGCCACTGCTTCAGGTTTTCGAAAGACGAAGCCAGATTTCTCAAAAAGGAAGAATTGGCTGATCATCCGCCCTCCGGATATGTGACGGTAAATTATCATATGCTGTCTAGTGGGGCGGTTCCTCCTTTTAATCGTTACCTAGAGTCAATTTCGCAGCACCTGGCCACTGCCCCATAACAGTTGCATCCTAGTGGGTATGAAATTTTTCTTGGGCTATACATACTCTTCACGAAAGTCCTGTAGCAGGAACCCACGTTTACGGATATTTGTTCTTTGTATACTTTTAAGAGAAGGGAGGTAGACAGTCCTTCTTTCCTTTTTATGGAAGATATGCATGGTAGGATTATTATTGGTCAGACAAATGGCGCTAAAGGATTCCCGGATCAATATTTCTTCGTCCGATGTCCTGGTAGATTCTATGGTCGATGGGTAGAAGGAGGTAATTGCACCTTTGCTCTTAGAATTCTAACTCCTTCTCTCTTTCTCATTTGGCTTTTTTTCTGATTCTTGTAGTGATTCCTTCAGTTGTGGGCCTTACTTTAGATCAAGCCCTCTTCAATTCTTTATATTCTGTTGACAAAAAAGAAAGGAGCAGAGAGGTGTTGCTTTCTGTAACGACCAGGAAAAGTTCTATCTTTGTTATCCGATATACAACACATATCGAACATCCAAGGATCGAAAATACCGGTATTTAATGAAAGAAATTAGAGGGTGAGAATAGATAAGATAGAACTTAGAATAAAGATGAAGAAGTACACAACATCAGAGTAACACGAACCTCACAGCGGAACGAATAACATATAATAGATAACATATCTTTGAAATAAAATATTGTACTTGAATATACATATCATCATCAAATACATCACTTACAACACATCAGAAATAAACTATAGCTATATGATCCTGAAGCCTCCCGCTCCAGCTCTTCAAGTATCTGCAAATCCCGACTACTTGACTGCCCATACAAATGGGCACCTTAGAGTTTAGGGAAAACAAACCAAAATAAACTCTGGGTCGGTCATGGGACTGGTATGAGTAAAACAGTTCAAGCCATTAAAGATATCTCATAAGACCACGCCATATAATGGAACTGGTCTTTCCCTTATTAGAATCCAAAATATGTTTATATCAAAAACCTTTTGATATTATAATAATGTCTATCAACCACAATAATATAATAATCATCTAGCAGAAACGCTTTCATCTCACGTTCTACCTATATAGTATACAATCAAAACCGCAAGCACGTATAGGGTAATGGATTTCCAACTATGACAAGGTATGGAACCACCTTTCGCTAGTGTACCTCTAGAAAGGAATACACTGGGTTCAACAAGAACATCTTGCAACCTTGCCACACATGACCGACCACTCATTTCGCTTGAGTGTATCGAATGTATATCACCAACGGTTGGGATCAGCAACCGTTTCCCAAATGGGACAGCATCAACAATAGATTTTTAGAAGTAAATGAATCTCTACATCCGGTGATTATACACCCTAATAGGTGCGACCTACATAGCCATGCTATCTGCTCGATTTCTGTCATTTACCAGTTGTTGAGGCTTGAGGTTACGCTTTATCATCATATAAGATTCACTTCGAATGCCACATTATCAGATCCATCGAAAATCACTAATTGACCTCTACAACAGTACATTACGTGTTAGCAAAAGAAGTTTCCTTCTCTGCTTCCACTCTTCGTACGGTTGAAGAAATCAATGTACGTGACCTTTTTGGAAATACTCTGTCGGACATTCATCCATACAAGTCATCCAGGAACAGGATGAACTGAAGGTACTATTCAGTAATCCATCTTAGGAACTGTTATCCAAGACTTATACAATAGCCCTTGCACTTTACTCCGTCTTCAATTTTCTTTGGAATATATGATTCGCAAAGCTTATGCCAATACAGAGTGGTTCTTTGGATAATAATCCCACCGGTCTCTCCATATTAACAACGTTAAAATGGTCAAAACTTCGATAGTTTGTGATTTAACCATCAAAGAAAAACAGGTGTGCAAACATCGATATTATTTCCAGGAGGAAATTATATCGATCAATCATCATTCAACATTTATCTCTTTATTTCATTAATTTACTTATCTCATGTTTCCATATATTCTAAATTCTTATTTTCTATTATCAGGAAACATTTCCGATTCTCGTTTGGAAAACATTTCCAAAACTTCTTATTTGGGATCTAAACTGATGTTTAAAACTATATTGCGATGACGACTCAAACCACTATACAAAATTACTAAATCCACTTAACCACTTTACACTCGAACCGTAACCATTTCTTAATTAAAAATGCAGTCAATCAAGTTGGGGTATAGCTACCTCTCAGACCTTAACTGGACAACCTTTCAAATCTCAAAATAGATAAGATTCACTTTTTTAACTCTTTAACACTTCCTTACGAACCCTCGGATTCTATTTACGAACCCTCTTCTTTTACAAGTATACGTGATTATAACAATGGTATTATAATCTCCTGCATCCGAATTATTTTATCTTTAATATAAATTTTATTTCCTAACTAGAATAATATAATGACAACTAATTTATTTACTCCTATTCGGTTAACTCTAATCTATAACTCTTATTTGAATAACTACAACCAAATAACTCTTACTGGATTAACTCTTATTCGAATAACTTATTCGAATAACTTATATTCGATTTGCTTACTTTCGAATACTTATATTCGATAATCTCTTTCTTCGAATAAATCTTATTCGATTTAACTCCTGTCGAATGACTAGATTCGATCAACTCACTTCGAATATTTCTGATTCGATTATCTCACTTTGAATATCTCTAATTCGATTCACTTTCTTCGAATAACTAAATTCGATTAACTCATTTCAACTCTATTCGAATAAACTAAATTTGATTAACTCCAACTGATTAACTCTAACTGGTTTAACTCTAACTGATTAACTCTAACTAGTTTAACTCTATGGTTTAACCTAACTGGTTAACCCTAACTGGTTAACTCTTTGTCCTTATTCAGTTTCAAACATCGATGTTGAAATCGATTTTTACCTCTTTATATAAGTCCTGACTTATATATTCTATTTATCCAAATGATAAATATTTAACTTAATTTATAAATATCATTTATAAATCAGTCTGCTCCTTTTATCTGTTTACTTCTTCATATATAAGTTCAGACTTATATATATCTATTTATCAAAGATAAATATTTCCTTTATAATCTATTTGTTCATGTTTTACACATATTTCTCTTTCTACTTTATTAGTAAATGGTTTACAAATATTTCTTTATTCATTCTCTAAATAAATAATCCCTTTTTATAACTTATTTCCTACTGAATGTCCTTTTCATAACTTGTTTATTTTCTAAGTCAATTTCTCTTTATCTTATCCTATTTATTTAACAAATAAATAATCCATTTAAATATCTAATTTATTTATTCTAAATAAGTAATTCACTTTACAAAGATTTCCCTTCATATAAAATTCCACTTAAACATAATTCCTATTTGTAAATATTCCATTTATAAATAAATTTCTATTTATAAGTATTCCATTTATAAATAATTTCCTTTATAAAATCTTCTTTGATTTTATAAATGTCATCTCTTTTACAAAACCCCTTTTATTTTATAAATATCCTAATTTCAATATTCATTTTGAAAATCCCCTTTTCTCCAAATTCGGTGTGTTATGGTGTTTAACATATCAAATTATGATGTCTAATATCGTCCATACACATATAATCAACAACAGATTATAAACCTCGTCACATAACACAATATATTAAAATAATAAAATAGCTGTTGAGGAATCCAGTCAGATTTCTCCAACTTGTTTCCCTGCATCCACAGATGTTACACAATAAAATCAACATCACTTTCAGTTCCATATGATATATTCTGTTAAACAGAATTAATATAGAAATTCAACTAACCAACTAGCGATTCAATCAAACATTCAACACACAGTCAATTAGCCAATATTTAACAGTTCTAAAAATACAACATGAAATTATAAACTGTTCAGAGTTAGTAAGATTTACTCACATTGGCAGTTCATCGTTAAAGAACGATAAACTGTTTGTTTTATTTGAATCAAACAATTTATTTTTCCATAAATTCAAACGAGCACCAATCCGCTCCCAGTCAGTCCCATTGGGTAGTGTCCGTCCATACGATCCCAACGCAACTTGGTTTCTTTTTAGTCGGCCCTCACTTAAATTAAACGGCCCATACCTTTCAGCCAAAACCCGCCTATTACTTTCTTCCCCGATTACACACCGTAGCCTGCTCCTCTAACCTCGCCATTTCTCCTACTTCATCCACCAACCGCTCGTCCATCTTCCCACCATCTTCAAAATAAACACCACCGAACAACTCCACTTCCCAAGCCCTTCCACCTCATCTCGTCCTCCTCCAGCTCGCACGCACTACAAGCACGCGACCCCCCCCACTATTCCGCGTCAACAGTATACAATCCGAACTAAATTGCCACCGAACACACCCAAACTCGCACAAATCAACCTCCTCGACACCACAACTTTAAATCCAAACCTAAATTCGCGAATCAATGCTTATACAAAGCTAAATCAGTAACCCTAGACCCAAAAGCACCTCGCTGGAAAACTTCGTGCGATACAGGCAAGTTTCGAACCCATCCCAACATACGTAGGATTGAAGAGAATCACATAGTATCCCATGCATATATATCTTGGATTTTATCGATCTTGTTTTAATTTTCCTTTGATTTTTGAATTAGGGTTTTATTTTCTTTTCCACGTTCTGAACGAACTGGTGGCGGCTGAGTGGGCGATTTATAAGGGGATGAGATTAGTTGTGTGGTTGTAAACAAATGACTGGGTGGCTCCTTTTGGTTCACAAGCACTTAGTTATTTTAGTTTTTAATAATCATTTCGCCTTCTAAAAATCTGTGTGATCACTCACTACACCCAAAAATCACCAAACTGGACATACTGCTAGAATTCGACATTACGGTCCCAATGAAACTGGTATCGTCGAATTCTGACTTCGTTTGCTCACACAGCGTATTTTAAACTGTCAAAATACATACTAATTTTCACTCTAAAAATCCGTACGACCAAACAGTGACTCTAAAAATCATGAAACTGGAAATCTAATAACTATTTGACATTGCGGATCCAACAAAATTAGTTTCGTCTAATTTCGACTTCGTTTGCAAAAGTGGCTATTTATAAAGCCCTAAATAACCCTTTTAAATATATAAATATTTTAAAAATAATTAAATTAAATATTAATAAATAAATACTATCGCATATATTCACACAGAATATAATACAGCTCTAGAATATTCCAACATGAATTTCCAGCTTGAAATTTCAAATCCCGATTTAATTGATCTTCAATTTATATTGAAATTCCTTTTTAAAATATAATTAATTCCTTTATAATTATAAAGGAATTCCACATCGACATTTCTAAAATTTGATTTGGACATAAATCAAAATCTACAGGATGAAATCCTGATTTTTCTCTTCCATCCGAAAGATATACTTCACCAGCTCCGAACGTTTCTTGTTTCACAGAAATCCGGCTTCAAACGAATCCTGTACATTCAGTTGAAGTTCGAATCGCCAATTAACGAACTACCATGCCATTTCAAGCTCGATTTTAATTATAATATAATTATACGTTCAAACTGTCGTTCAAATAATATATTCGTTATTCTAATTCAATTCCAAGCATAATTAAATATTTTAAATCGCCCAGTTCACACCATATCGCCATTTCCACCAATTCTGATTATTTCAGAATTAAATATATTATTTAATTATTATTTAAATTAAATATTCAATATTATTTAATTCAACGACCAATAATTCCTTTTAATCACCTTTTAAATAATTAAATAAATTAATTATTATATCGCTGAAAATGCGGGTCATTACATTCTTCCCAACTTAAAATAATTTCTTCCTCAAAATTGCTAAAGCTAGAAGGCGACCCTATCTACTGGGTAAATATTTATCAGATTATCCCTTAACTTCAGTTTCAACTGAACCAATTAATATCGACTAAAATATTAATTTATTCCGCGTAACTAAAATTTTCAAAAATTTTGAAAATTTTCTAACACCTTAATTTTTTGGAAAAATTCGCCATAACCTCCTTTGTACAGCCCTATCGGTAAAACCACAACTCGCTTTCTAGGCCTTCTCAACCCAAAAGAAAATCAAACAGCCAAGCGGCTTGCCAATTCGGCTCATAAATCACCAAACTCATATATAAATAAAATTTTACCTTTTTGTCGGCATATCATTATATCCTTTGCACCTGTTACCAATTCACGTATACCCATATCATCTTAATCCAACCCTCAACTCAAACACTTGGTTCTATCCAAGTCAAATTCTATTCAAACTCCAATATCAGATTTCAAACTCTTAACCCATCAACTCAATTCCAATCCAGATTATCTTCAAATCCATTTCAGTTTTACTTAACTCCACAAGTTACATTTAAATTCTAGAATTTAAATTCCTGGGTTTTCTTTCAAATCAACTTGAAACTAAAATCAACAATTCAAAACCTTTGAATTTCTGAACACCTTGTTTTCGCAAAAGCAATTTAAAAACTAAATCCTTGGTAGTAATCCGTCACTTAGAAACTCGAAAATGAATACTGATGATGGTCGACTTCACCATCAGAATCTGTTTCCCAACTATCGAAGTGAGTTCAATACTATATCACTTTGAAACACTTCCATTTCGAAATCATTTCAAAATATCCTTCACGATGTTGTAAAAAAATTTAAAACCTCCCAGGTTTTTTTTTAAATTCTAACATATTCAATCTAGATTTAATTACAAACACTAATCTGAATTTCCCGTTTTTAATTTCAATTCTGACTTAAATTTCAGATTTAATTCATTCGTAACACTTATACGAATTTTGATTGGTTATTTACATAACCGTTTAATTTTATAATCTTACCCGATTATAATGGCAACCAACACATTTTAATATTTCCAAAATATATATTGGGGTAAAATTATTTCATTTACCCTCTTTCAAAACATATCATGTTGGTTCATCGAATTAAAGTGTTTTGAAACTCCTACCGATACAGTGGATCAAACTGATCGACCAGAATTCACAAACAACTCAACCAATAAATCTCCACAATATAAAATTATTTTTATATCATCTACAAATACATTCACTCGTATATATACACCCAAACTCAATCTAGGGTATTACTAAACCTATCTCAACCGAGTCACGCCACAGAGCCAAGGTAATTACTTAACCTTAAGCTCTGATACCAACTGTAATGACTCGGAAAAATGCGATCTTGGTTATCCTATATACAACACATATAGAACATCCAAGGATCGAAAATACTGGTAGTTAATGAAAGAAATTAGTGGGTGAGAATAGATAAGATAGAACTTAGAATAGAAGAGGAAGAAATACACAACATCAGAGTAACACGAACCTCACAGCGGAACGAATAACATATAATAGATAATATATCTTTGAAATAAAAGATTGTACTTGAATATACATATCATCATCAAGTACAGAACTTACAACACAGCAGAAATAAACTATAGCTATATGATCCTGAAGCCTCCTGCTCCAGCTTTTCAAGTATCTGTAAATCCCGACTACTTGACTGCCCATACAAAATTGGGCACCTAGGAGTTTGGGGAAAACGAAACAAAATAAACTTCCGGACAGTCGTGGGACTGGTATGAGTAAAACAGTTTAAAACTGTTTGAGCCATTAAATGATATCTCATAAGACCACGCCGTATAACGGAACGGGTTTTTCCCTTATGAGAATCCAAAATATCTTTATATCAAAAACCTTTTGATATTATAATAATGTCTATCAACCACAGTAATATAATAATCATCTAGCAGAAACGCTTTCATCTCACGTTCTATCTATATAGTATACAATCAAAACCGCAAGCACGTATTGGGTAATGGATTTCCAACTATGGCAAGGTATGGAATGACCTTTCGCTAGTGTACCTCTAGAAAGGAATACACTGGGTTCAAAAAGAACATCTTGCAACTGGGCCATACATGACCGACCACTGATTTTGCTTGAGTGTATCGAATGTATATCACCAACGGTTGGGATCAGCAACCGTTTCCCAAATGGGACAACATCAACAATAGATTTTCAGAAGTAAATGATTCTCTAGATCAGGTGATTATACACCCTAATAGGTGCGACCTACATAGCCATGCTACCTGCCCGATTTCTGTCATTTACTGGTTGTTGAGGCTTGAGGTTACGCTTTATCATCATATCATATTCACTTCGAATGCCACATTATCAGATCCATCGAAAATCACTAATTAACCTCTATAACGGTACATTACGCGTTAGCTAAAGAAGTTTCCTTCTCTGCTTCCACTCTTCTTACGGTTGAAGAAATCAGTGTACGTTACCTTTTTGGAAATATTCTGTCAAACATTCATCCATACAAGTCATCCAGGAACAGGATGAACCGAAGGTACTATTCAGTACATCCATCTTAGGCACTGTTATCCAAGACTTATACAATAGCCCTTGCACTTTACTCCGTCTTCAATTTTCTTTGGCATATATGATTCGCAAAGCTTATGCCAATACAGAGTGGTTCTTTGGATAATAATCCAACCGGTCTCTCCATATTAACAATGTTAAAATGGTCAAAACTTCAATAGTCTGTGATTTAACCATCAAAGAAAAACAGGTGTGCAAACAACGATATTATTTCCAGGAGGAAATTATATCGATCAATCATCATTCAACATTTATCTCTTTATTTCATTAATTTACTTGTCTTATGTTTCCATATATTCTAAATTCTTATTTTTTATTATCAGGAAACATTTCCGATTCTCGTTTGGAAAACATTTCCAAAACTTCTTAATTGGGATTTAAACAGATGTTTAAAACTATATTGCGATGACGACTCAAACCACTATACTAAATTACTAAATCCACTTAACCACTTTACACTCGAACCGTAACCATTTCTTAATTAAAAACGCAGTCAATCAAGTTGGGGTATAGCTACCTCTCAGACCTTAACTAGACAACCTTTCAAATCTCAAAATAGATAAGATTCAGTTTTTTAACTCTTTAACACTTCCTTACGAACCCTCGGATTCTATTTACGAACCCCCTTCTTTTACAAGTTTACGTGATTATAACAATGGTAACATAATCTCCTGCATCCGAATTATATTATCTTTAATATGACTTTTATTTCCTAACTCGAATAATATAACGACAACTAATTTATTTACTCCTATTCGGTTAACTCTAATCTATAACTCTTATTTGAACAACTCCAACCTAATAACTCTTACTGGATTAACTCTTATTCGAATAACATAGTCGAATAACTTATATTCGATTTGCTTACTTTCGGATACTTATATTCGATAATCTCTTTCTTCGAATAAATCTTATTCGATTTAACTCCTGTCGAATGACTAGATTCGATCAACTCACTTCGAATATTTCTGATTCGATTATCCCACTTCGAATATCTCTGATTCGGTTCACTTTCTTCGAATAACTAAATTCGATTAACTCGTTTCAACTCTATTCGAATAAACTAAATTCGATTAACTCCAACTGATTAACTCTAACTGGTTTAACTCTAACTGATTAACTCTAACTAGTTTAACTCTACGGTTTAACCTAACTGGTTAACCCTAAATGATTAACTCTTTGTCCTTATTCAGTTTCAAACATCGATGTTGAAATCGATTTTTACCTCTTTATATAAGTCCTGACTTATATATTCTATTTATCCAAATGATAAATATTTAACTTAATTTATAAATATCATTTATAAATCAGTCTGCTCCTTTTATCTGTTTACTTCTTCATATATAAGTTCAGACTTATATATTTCTATTTATCAAAGATAAATATTTCCTTTATAATCTATTTGTTCATGTTTTACACATATTTCTCTTTCTACTTTATTAGTAAATGGTTTACAAATATTTCTTTATTCATTCTCTAAATAAATAATCCCTTTTTATAACTTATTTCCTACTGAATGTCCTTTTCATAACTTATTTATTTTCTAAGTCAATTTCTCTTTATCTTATCCTATTTATTTAACAAATAAATAATCCATTTAAATATCTAATTTATTTATTCTAAATAAATAATTAACTTTACAAAGATTTCCCTTCATATAAAATTCCACTTAAACATATTTCCTATTTGTAAATATTCCATTTATAAATAAATTTCTATTTATAAGTGAAACACCCCACCTCCGTTAGGGTCACTTTCAAAGGGAATGCCCTAATTTTGGTGGAGGTTTATAAGTATAAGTCACAGATATACAAGACAGATATAAGAACACATATTTTTGAACAGCGGAAAACAACAACTTTTATTTCATTAAAATATGTGTTACACAAACCATGCCATAATTGTCTTACAAAATTTCCAAAATCATAACTGTCTTGATTACATTATTTAAAGAAGCATAAAGAAAACATAAATAAACTGCAAAAGTCCCATAGTTGTTGTCCAAAGCCATAGTCCAAAACGAAAAGATCCAAGCAATACATTCTTTCTCTTCAAGCTGGATATGAAGGTGGGTCAAGCTGCGGTATTCCCTCCCTGTGGACCTGGGGGGGGGGGGGAACGGAAGGAAAGAAGACGAAAGAAAAGTAGAGTCAGACATAAAGCCTGAGTAAGTCTAGGACTATTCAGTCTATGAATAAAGAACTGGGTATGATAAGTATAAACTAGAAATGGGAAAGCACCACACACTTAGTTAAGTTGTCTAGGGTCGAATATACTATCGTACCCCATGTTAATCTCTGTACCCATATAAACTAGTTCCCAACAGGCACCCCATAATCAGGGTGAAGTGATCCATTTTATAATGATCGGCTCCTACTCGCATAGTTACATGTGTCTTACGGCCCCCGATGTTGTAGTTACCTATGCTGGTCCCAACATGGGGTGTATCAAGTCCCATGGTGGCGGCCCGACACAATCCTAGAATGCACAGGTATGCTACTAGTGCCCAGTGCCTTATTTTTCTGCGCCGGAGTGTGTGCACGCCCGCACCCCGTTAGAACCTACACTGCTGCACCACCGTCGTCCATTTGACCTCTTACAATCAGCCCAGTAATCGTGCCCCACCCTGCCTAGTTTCAGGGTATCATGATCACCTTATAGGGTTACTGCTGAAAAGGGTCCCCCGCTACTAGGTTTTCTATTTCTAGCCAACATGCTAATTTGGTTAAGTGTTTTGTAAACCTAAACCCCAATCAGTCTGTTTAGTTTAGCATGTTCCATTTTGATTAAGTATTAATATAATTTACTTAATCCTATCAATCCTGACTCAGCCTTAATTGTCTTATTAAAGCCTTGACCTCTCACATTAGACAGGTATTGTTGTGGCTGCCTGTTGCCGGTTGGGTCCGGGCAGACTTACGCCACAACTCAGTCTAACCTCGGGTCCTTATTGGGCTCCATGTTTAACCACCCACATTGGATAGGTATTGTTGTGACTACTGGACAGCCGGGCGGTTCCGGGCAGGTTTACATCACAACTCAATCCAACCTCGGGTTAAACACATCGTATTTTCTACATTTACATATTTTGTCTTTCTTCTTTTTATATGTAAATATTTGCGGCCCATTATTCAAAAATCAATTTAAGCTAATGGTGTAAAGGTTTACACCAATCATGGGCCCAACCCATACTTGAATTTGGGCCCCTTTGCTTTATGTTTTTCATTCATTAATTACTTTGGCCCAACGCTATTTTCCCCCGTTTAATACGCTCATTTATTATATATATATATATGTTGGGCTTAGCCTTTTTAAGCCCAACTTAGCCACGTGAAAAAGGGGAGGCTTAAAGCGTGATTACATACACAAAAAGGGGAATGTGAGCGCATGAACTTGCAACATAACGTTGGAACTACAAAATAGAAACTGGTGTACTTGCATAGTAGCAACGTATACTTTGGTCATAAAGCATAAGTGACATGAATCAAAGCATGTAAACTTGTAGTTAAGTTAGAATCTAAATTGGATATCATTATTGACACATAGTCTTAACTATAACATAAACCTATATTTTTGTTTAGGCATAATGTCAAACATAAGCAAATCATGTTCATAAGGTTACTACATGTTTACAAGGGTGCTTACTTTTGTTACTAATACAAAAGTATAGTTCAACTAGAATTATTCCAACTTAATCATGATTTTAAATCTATTCACATAACCATGGCACACATATACTTATGGCATAAATATTTCTAAACATGAAATCATGATTTTTACTTTAGTCATGCAAACTTGCAAATGGGATTTTAAATCTAACCTAGCTATGTACCACAGGTGTCATCATATAATTCTTGTTAACAATATAGACCTAACATGTTTTTCAATTATGCAAAATATCAATCATAGCCTAGTCATATTCATAAGTTCGCAAAGAGGTTTTTGTAATGACCCGCATTGGCGGAGGTATTATGATTAATTTATTTTATTATATAAATGGTGGTTTAGTGAATCTAATGGTTGTGGAATAAAATAATGATGAATATTTAATTAAAATAATAAATTAAATAATATATTTAATTCTGAAATAATCAGAATTGACTGAAATGGCGATATGGTGTGAACCGGATCATCTGTGATATTTAATTCAGCTTGGAATTTGAATTTGAATAACGAATTTATTTAAACAACGACAGTTTGAAAGAGGAATTATAATATAATTATAATCGAGCTTTAAATGGCGCTGCAGTTCGTAAATTGGCGATTTGAACTTCAACTGAATGTACATGATTCGTTTTAAATCGGATTTCTATGAAACAAGAAACGTGTGGAGCTGGTGGAGTATATCTTTCTAGTGGAAGAGAAGAATCGGGATTTCGTCATGTAGATTTTGATGTATGGCCAAATCAAATTTTAGAATAGTCGCTATAGAATCGTTTGTCGACCATAACGGTTATTTCGATATAACTAGAGATCGTGTTTGAATTTAGACAAGGTTCTTTTGGGAAGTAGTGATAATTTAATTTTTAGAATTTTACTGTAATTTTTAATTAATATAATAAGCGACTTTTTATTTGAAGTATTTTGCACCCTAGAATCAACAGTTTGAGATTTCAAAAGATAAGTTAATCTACCGGTATTAATATATTTTTAGGATCGTGGCACCAAGCTGATTACAACGGTATATTTATATCAGTTGGCAACACTCATACCTGGATATAATTGTATACCTATCTGTGGTTATATTCTATCCCAATATTATATACCAGTGGTTTAGCATTTGCGTAGGAACTTTCCTTTTTTTGTGATAGCAAAAGCACCACGTCCACTCTTCATGAAAGCACCACGTCCACACTTTATAAAAGAGCCCATGTCCATCTCCTTTCAACCACACAAACTACCTACCCTATGTTCCACGTCCATCTCCTTTACAACCACACGAACAAATTGTGAGTGATAAAATCCCTCTTTTAAGTGTTCACTTTTCTTTTTACAGAAACAAAAGAACGTGAGCTACAAACCTCTTAAAAACCAAAAAACAATTCATCAGAAATTCTAGAAAATCATGAATCAATGTAGTACACATCGCCATAAGCTCCTCTTGAATCTGATACCACTTATACCCAGCTCGGTCAATTCATTTTGAAGGCCGACTTTAACAGCCAACTTAGGGCTGATGATTGTCATCGATCAGAGGGGAGATAGGAAAGGACTCGTGTAGAAGATACGTTGGCACCAGCTTGCGTGACCCACCGACGGAGACTGCTGATCTCCGATCATCAGAGTAGGTCGGAAAGGAACTCGAACGCGATTCTTTTAAGTTCGATTTTCGGTAGTTGAGGGTGGTTCTGGAAGTCGAGGTTGGTGATAGAGGAAGGCTGGCGTTCGACGCTAGCAGCGATGGTCAGAGGTGAAGCTCCGGTCATCTAAGCAGGTGTTTCCATTGGAGAACTCGAACTCGAGATTTACTGTATGGTGTCGAGAGGATAGGGATTTGGAGGAGATGAACTTTGGATGCACTGATTTGTGATTTCGTGAATTAGGGAGGAAGAACGTGGGATTTGAAATCAGGAGAATGGTGTTTTTGCGGGTTCAGCAATTCGAGGAAGAAGGTGTTATAGTGGGAACACGGGTGGGCTTACTGGTGTTCGGGTTTGGGCTTTGACAAAAAGGGGTGAGCCCAAATTAATTAAAATGGTTTTAGTTTCGAAATTTAATAAGTGTATAAAGTTGTAATTGTTATAACTTGTCCGTCCATTATCAGAATTGAGCGAAACAAGATCCGACAGGATCGTATGGACGGACACTACCCAATGGAGCTGACTGGAAGTGGATTCGAGCTCGTCACAATTTATGGCGAAATAAATTGTCCATCGAAATCAAATAACGCAAACCGTTATTTAACGGTTAACGCGCAACGGTGAGTAAAAATCACCAACTCTGAACAGTTATATTTTTATAATGTATTCTTAGAACGGTTAATCATCTGTTGATTGCTGTGTGTTGGTTGATTGATTGAACTGCTAGTCAGTTAGTGGAAATTATATATATATATATATATAAACCGTTAAATATTTATATATTGATTCTGCTATCAGAATAATTTATATTGAACTGAAAGTGATGATAATCATATTGTGTAACATCTGTGGATGCAGGGAAACAGGTTGGAGGAATCCAACTGGATTCCTCAACATTTATTTTACTGTTTTCATATATTGTGATATATGATGTGTTATATAATCTGTTATGGATTTTGGGTGTTGGAATGATGTTGATCATTTTTATTCGATATTGTAAATATCATAAAAGACCCTGGGATGTAAAAAGAAGTATTTCAATGTATATTGAAAAAAAGGGATTTTATAAAATCACAGGATTTTATAAAAGGAATTATTTATAAAACGAACACGCTTTTATAAAAGGGATATTTATTTAGAAAATAAATAGAAGTTATAAATAGGAAATATTTCTAACGGTAAATAGAAGTTATAAATAGGAAATATTTGTAACGGTAAATAGAAGTTATAAATAGGAAATATTTGTAACGGTAAATAGAAGTTATAAATAGGAAACATTTGTAACGGTAAATAGAAGTTATAAATAGGAAATATTTGTAACGGTAAATAGAAGTTATAAATAGGAAATATTTGTAACGGTAAATAGAAGTTATAAATAGGAAATATTTGTAACGGTAAATAGAAGTTATAAATAGGAAACATTTGTAACGGTAAATAGAAGTTATAAATAGGAAACATTTGTAACGGTAAATAGAAGTTATAAATAGGACATATTTGTAACGGTAAGTAAACGTTACAAAAAGGAAATAGTTGTAACGGAAAACGTAGTTTATCAAAAGGAGCTAATCGATGTTAGTTAATCGATTAGTGATAAAGTAAAAGGAACTAATCGATGTTAGTTAATCGATTAGTGATAAAGTAAAAGGAACTAATCGATGTTAGTTAATCGATTAGTGATAAAGTAAAAGGAACTAATCGATGTTAGTTAATCGATTAGTGATAAAGTAAAAGGAACTAATCGATGTTAGTTTAATCGATTAGTGTTAAAGTAAAAGGAACTAATCGATGTTAGTTTAATCGATTAGTGTTAAAGTAAAAGGAACTAATCGATGTTAGTTTAATCGATTAGTGTTAAAGTCAAAGGAGTTAATCGAATATAGTTTATTCGAAGAAAGTCAAAAGGAGTTAATCGAATATAGTTTATTCGAAGAAAGTCAGAGGAGTTAATCGATGTTAGTTAATCGATTAGAGAATAAAGTTAAAAAGATTTAATCGATGTTAGTTTAATCGATTAGAGTAAAAGAAAAGGAGATAATCGATGTTAGTTTAATCGATTAGTGTTAAAGTAAAAGGAGGTAATCGATGTTAGATAATCGATGTTAGTTAATCGATTAGAGTTAAAGCAAATAAGTTAATCGAATATAGTTATTCGAATAGAAAGTAAAAGGAGTTATCGAATATAGTTTATTCGATAGGAGTTAAGTGAAATGAGTAAATAAATAGCGTTAGTCAAATAGTGTTAGTCCAATAGAGTTAATTGATAGGGGTTAGTCCAATAGAGTTAATTGATAAGAGTCAATCGAATATGGCTATTCGAAGAGGTTTAAGTAAGGAAGTTAGTTAAAGGGATATAAAGTGAACTTTGTCTATTTCAAGGTTAGAAATGTTGTTCAGTTAAGGTCTGAGAGGTAGTTCTACCCCAACTTGATTGGCTTCGTTTTTAACTAAGGGATAGTTAATGTTCGGCAGTTAAGGAAATGGTTTGAGTTGGCATCGCGATGGTTTGTTTAAACATCTGTCTAAGTCCAATGAAGAAGCTTTGGAAATGTTTTCCAAAGAAGAAACCAGAAATGTTTTCTAATAAAGAAAACAAGAAATGGAAATGTTTTCCATTGTTAATAACGTGTATTTTCCAAATGTAGAAAATAAGAAATATTGAATATAGGGAAACAGGAGATAAGTAGATTTATGAAATAAGGATATAAATGTTAAATGATGTTTGATCGATATAATTTCCATTTGGAAATAATATCGTTGTTTGCACACCTGTTTTTATTCGATAGTTAAATCACAGACTATCGAAGTTTTGACCATTTTAACGTTGTTAATATGGAGAGACCGGTTGGATGATTATCCAAAGAACCACTCTGTATTGGCATAAGCATTGCGAATCATATATGCCAAAGATAATTGAAGACGGAGTTATGCAAGGGCTATCCTGTTTACAGAATAGTGCCTTCGGTTCATCCTGTTCCTGGATGACTTGTATGGACGGATGTCTGACAGAGTATGTCCAGACGATCACGTATATTGATTTCTCCAACTGTACCAAGAGTGGAAGCGGAGAAGGAAACTTCTTTTAGCTAACACATAATGTATGGTTGAGGACGTCAATCGGTGATTTGATGGATTTGATGATGTGACATTCAAAGTGAATCTGATGTGATGATAAAGCGTAGCTTCTAGCCTCATCATCCGGTAAATGACAGAAATCGGGCAGGCAGCATGGCTAAGTCGGTCGCACCGAAGTAGGGTGTATAATCACCTGATCTAGAGTTTCATTCATTTCTAAAAATCTATTGTTGATGCTGTCCCATTCGGGAAACGGTTGCTGATCCCAACTGTTGGTGATATACATTCGATACACTCAAGCGAAATGAGTGGTCGGTCATGTGTGGCCGGGTTGCAAGATGTTCTTGTTGAACCCAGTGTATTCCTCTCTAGAGATACACGAGTGAAAGGTGATTCCATACCTTGTCATAGTTGGAAATCCATTACCCAATACGTGCTTGCGGTTTTGATGGTATACTATATATGTAGAACGTGAGATGAAAGCGTTTCTGCTAGATGATTATATATATACTGTGGTTGATAGACATTATTATAATATCAAAAGGTTTTTGATATAAAGATATTTTGGATTCTCATAAGGGAAAAACCCGTTCCGTTATGCGGCGTGGTCTTATGAGATATCATTTACTTGTTCGAACTGTTTTTAAACTGTTTTACTCATACCAGTCCCATGACTGACCCGGAGTTTACTTTGTTGTTTTCCCTAAACTCTTGGGTGCCTAAATTTGTACGGGCAGTCAAGTAGTCGGGATTTACAGATACATTGAAGAGCTGGAGCAGGAGGCTTCAGGATCATATAGATATAGTTATTTCCGCTGTGTTGTAAGTGCTGTACTTTGATAATGATTATGTATATGCAAGTACAGATTTGTATTTCAAAGTTATGTTATGAAATATATTTATTCGTTCCGCTGTGAGATTCGTGTTACTCTGATGTTGTGTTCTTCTTCTTCTTCTATTCTAAGTTTCTATCTTATCTTTCCTCACCCTCTAATTTCTTTCACTAATTACCAGGATTTTTCGATGTTTTGGTTATCGACGTCGTGCTTACGTCGAAAACCAAAGTCGCTAAAAATCCGGGTCGTTACAGTTGGTATCAGAGCTTAAGTTAAGAATTACTTGGCTCTGTGGCGTGACTTGGTAGAGATTGGGTTAGTAATACCCTAGACTGAGATTGAGTGTATATATACGAGTGAGCGTATTTGTTATTGATATAAAAATTTGTTTTATATTGTGGAGATCCATTGGTTGAGTTGTTTGTGAATTCTGGTCGATCAGTTTGATCCACTGTATCGGTAGGAGTTACTAAACACTTGAATACGATGAACCATCATGGTATGTTTTGAAAGAAGGTAAATGAAAATAGTTTACCCAAAGTATATTTTAATATATATTGGATATATTGGTTGTTATTATAATCGAGTAAGATTACAAATTAAATGGTTATGTAAATAACCAATCAGGATTCATATAAGTGAAATACGTGAAATCAGATGAGTTAAAACTGAAATTTAAAACAGAAATTGAAGTTAAAATTCTGGAAAAATTGGATAAGTGTTTGTAAATGGATTTGGATTAAAAATAGGAAAAATTTAAGATCCTGGGAAATTTTAAATTGTTTTACAAGCAGTGTGAATTATTTGTTGAAATGAATTTCAAAGTGGAAATGTTTAGAAATGGTTTTATAGTATTGAACTCACTTCGATCGCTGGAAAATAGATTCTGATGATGACAGCTGCATCATCAGTATTCATTTTCGAGTTGTAAGTGACGAATTACTACCAAAGATACTGTTTTGAATTTGTTTTGAGAAAGACAAGTGGTGTTGAATTTCAAAATAGAATTTAATAATAGAATTTGAATTTTTAAATAGATTTGAAATATTAACTCGTTTTAAAAGAAATAAAACAAGAAGTTCCTTTACAAACGAAGTTTATAAATAGTTCTTTTATAAACGAAGTTTATAAAATGAAGTGAAAAGAATTATCATTGGATAATTCAGAAATAAAAAAAATACAAGTGTGAAATTGAAAGGGAAATCTTTTTTCCAAAGGTAGTAATATCGATTTCAAAAGGAATTGAAATCGAGACTTATGTAAAAAAAAAATGAATAAAGAAAGTTTGAAAAGGAATTTTAAGAAAGTAAGTTCAAACATAGACTTGAATATAGAAATTCAAAGGGAGTTTGAATATATGAAATTCAATAAAATTGAAATATAGTTTGAATATAGAAATTCAAATGGAATGCAAATATGGAATTTGAATAAGTGAATTGAAATGAAATTCAAATATAGAATTTGAATAAGAGAATTGAAATGGAATTTGAATATAGGAAATTCAAATAGAATTTGAAATGGAATTCAATTAGTTGATAAACAAGTTAAACATATATTTGAGCATGTTATACTCAAATATGAAGGTGAAATGGGCAAACCAGTAATTTGAAAATCACTTAACGAAATAAGTTAAAATGATTGGATTAAGTTGAAATGAATTAGAAATGTATGGATATACATGAGATAGGTATGGATAAGGTATGAAGGTATATAAATAGAATGCTCGACAAAAGGTATGTATTTAATTCATATATTAGATTTTATGCGCCGTATCGGCTAGCCGCTTGGATTTTCTTTTTCTTTTTGATTGGAGAAGGCCTGTGTGGCAGTTTGGGGATTTTCCCGATGCTCCCGGTACAAAGGAGGTTATGGCGAATTTTTCTGGGAATGTAAGGAGTTAGAATATTGTTAAGATAATTTGATAGTTAGAAATCAACGTATCAATATGTATATAGAAGTCGATCAGGAAACGAACTTAGAAATAGAATAGTAAATCAAAAAGGAAGTCTAGAATAAAATCTAGTCAGGATAGAAAGAGGAAGCGTATACGTGTTTAAAAGTTAATCAGTAGTTGTATGGTATTGATTATTCGAATAAGTAGTCATATCTGTTTTGACGTTATAAATGTTATTCAGTCAAGGTCTGAGAGGTAGTTATACCCCAACTTGATTGATTCCATTATTAACAGATAAATAGTAAGATTTCAGGCTTGAAGATCAATGTTGAATAAGAGTTAGCAGAATATAGTATTTGGGTTGTCGTAACGATGTTTTACACAACATCCATTTTAACCCAAATAAGTGTAAGCTTGGAAATATAATAGAGAATATTTCCTAAGTATAGAAATAAACGAGATCGGAAAGGAGATACGTAATTGGAATATTTTCCAATTATAAATAGCATGTATTTTCTAAAGTTTAGAAAATAAAGGAAGGCGATATTCGGAAATGTTTTCCCAATAACATAAAAGGCCAATAAGGTTATTGAAAATATTTGGTTAACAAATATTGATAAAGAAATAGAGGAGTGATTTAACTAATGGAATATTGATTAAGGGCTCAGTTAAATTTCAAAAAAGAAAATTTGATTTTTGAAAAAAGTAAACTGTTTAAAATTCCCAGGAAGAGACTGTTTGAATTAAGAACAAATTTAAATAGAAGTTTGCGAAAGTAAGCTGAAATTGAATTGAAACAGTTAAGTGAAAACTGAATGGAAACAGAACGATATCAGGAAAAATTTGTTCTTAAATAAAATTGGATTGTCGAGATAAGAATCTGAAATGAAAATTGGATTGGGAAGTTAAGAGTTTGAAATCGAGAATGGAACTCGAATTTGAAATAAAATCTGACTTAGGATATAAGCGAATGGTTGTGTCGTGGATAAAAGCAGATGGGAATTTGATTGGAATGACCCTTGTATCCGCTGACTTGATAACAGGTGGAAAGGATATAATGATATGCCGACAGAAGGTACAAGTTTATATTTCTATTGGATATAAGATTTATGAGCCGAATCGGCAAGCCGCATGGGTGTTTGATTTTCTTTTGGGTTGGAGATGGCCCAGAGAGGCGAGTGGGAGTTTGACCGATTGACCAGTACTAAGGAGGTGCTGGCGAAATTTTTCAAGAAGGTTAAGATGTTAGAAAATTTTCAGGATTTTTGAAAATTTCATTGATAAGAATTAATTAATAATTTAATTGAAATTAAATTGGTTCAGTTGAAACTGAAGTTAAGAAGTGAACAAATATGTTCTAACCAGTCGATAGGGTCGTTCTCTACCTTCTAGCAATTTCGAGTACGAAATTATTTTAAGTGGGGAAGATTGTAATGACCCGCATTGGCGGAGGTATTATGATTAATTTATTTTATTATATAAATGGTGGTTTAGTGAATCTAATGGTTGTGGAATAAAATAATGATGAATATTTAATTAAAATAATAAATTAAATAATATATTTAATTCTGAAATAATCAGAATTGACTGAAATGGCGATATGGTGTGAACCGGATCATCTGTGATATTTAATTCAGCTTGGAATTTGAATTTGAATAACGAATTTATTTAAACAACGACAGTTTGAACGAGGAATTATAATATAATTATAATCGAGCTTTAAATGGCGCTGCAGTTCGTAAATTGGCGATTTGAACTTCAACTGAATGTACATGATTCGTTTTAAATCGGATTTCTATGAAACAAGAAACGTGTGGAGCTGGTGGAGTATATCTTTCTAGTGGAAGAGAAGAATCGGGATTTCGTCATGTAGATTTTGATGTATGGCCAAATCAAATTTTAGAATAGTCGCTATAGAATCGTTTATCGACCATAACGGTTATTTCGATATAACTAGAGATCGTGTTTGAATTTAGACAAGGTTCTTTTGGGAAGTAGTGATAATTTAATTTTTAGAATTTTACTGTAATTTTTAATTAATTTAATAAGCGACTTTTTATTTGAAGTATTTTGCACCCTAGAATCAACAGTTTGAGATTTCAAAAGATAAGTTAATCTACCGGTATTAATATATTTTTAGGATCGTGGCACCAAGCTGATTACAACGGTATATTTATATCAGTTGGCAACACTCATACCTGGATATAATTGTATACCTATCTGTGGTTATATTCTGTCCCAATATTATATACCAGTGGTTTAGCATTTGCGTAGGAACTTTCCTTTTTTTGTGATAGCAAAAGCACCACGTCCACTCTTCATGAAAGCACCACGTCCACACTTTATAAAAGAGCCCGTGTCCATCTCCTTTCAACCACACAAACTACCTACCCTATGTTCCACGTCCATCTCCTTTACAACCACACGAACAAATTGTGAGTGATAAAATCCCTCTTTTAAGTGTTCACTTTTCTTTTTACAGAAACAAAAGAACGTGAGCTACAAACCTCTTAAAAACCAAAAAACAATTCATCAGAAATTCTAGAAAATCATGAATCAATGTAGTACACATCGCCATAAGCTCCTCTTGAATCTGATACCACTTATACCCAGCTCGGTCAATTCATTTTGAAGGCCGACTTTAACAGCCAACTTAGGGCTGATGATTGTCATCGATCAGAGGGGAGATAGGAAAGGACTCGTGTAGAAGATACGTTGGCACCAGCTTGCGTGACCCACCGACGGAGACTGCTGATCTCCGATCATCAGAGTAGGTCGGAAAGGAACTCGAACGCGATTCTTTTAAGTTCGATTTTCGGTAGTTGAGGGTGGTTCTGGAAGTCGAGGTTGGTGATAGAGGAAGGCTGGCGTTCGACGCTAGCAGCGATGGTCAGAGGTGAAGCTCCGGTCATCTAAGCAGGTGTTTCCATTGGAGAACTCGAACTCGAGATTTACTGTATGGTGTCGAGAGGATAGGGATTTGGAGGAGATGAACTTTGGATGCACTGATTTGTGATTTCGTGAATTAGGGAGGAAGAACGTGGGATTTGAAATCAGGAGAATGGTGTTTTTGCGGGTTCAGCAATTCGAGGAAGAAGGTGTTTTAGTGGGAACACGGGTGGGCTTGCTGGTGTTCGGGTTTGGGCTTTGACAAAAAGGGGTGAGCCCAAATTAATTAAAATGGTTTTAGTTTCGAAATTTAATAAGTGTATAAAGTTGTAATTGTTATAACTTGTCCGTCCGTTATCAGAATTTAGCGAAACAAGATCCGACAGGATCGTATGGACGGACACTACCCAATGGAGCTGACTGGAATTGGATTCGAGCTCGTCACAATTTATGGCGAAATAAATTGTCCATCGAAATCAAATAACGCAAATCATTATTTAACGGTAAACGCGCAACGGTGAGTAAAAATCACCAACTCTGAACAGTTATATTTTTATAATGTATTCTTAGAACTGTTAATCATCTGTTGATTGCTGTGTGTTGGTTGATTGATTGAACTGCTAGTCAGTTAGTGGAAATTATATATATATATATATATATATATATATATAAACCGTTAAATATTTATATATTGATTCTGCTATCAGAATAATTTATATTGAACTGAAAGTGATGATAATCATATTGTGTAACATCTGTGGATGCAGGGAAACAGGTTGGAGGAATCCAACTGGATTCCTCAACATTTATTTTACTGTTTTCATATATTGTGATATATGATGTGTTATATAATCTGTTATGGATTTTGGGTGTTGGAATGATGTTGATCATTGTTATTCGATATTGTAAATATCATAAAAGACCCTGGGATGTAAAAAGAAGTATTTCAATGTATATTGAAAAAAAGGGATTTTATAAAATCACAGGATTTTATAAAAGGAATTATTTATAAAACGAACACGGTTTTATAAAAGGGATATTTATTTAGAAAATAAATAGAAGTTATAAATAGGAAATATTTGTAACGGTAAATAGAAGTTATAAATAGGAAATATTTGTAACGGTAAATAGAAGTTGTAAATAGGAAATATTTGTAACGGTAAATAGAAGTTATAAATAGGAAATATTTGTAACGGTAAATAGAAGTTATAAATAGGAAACATTTGTAACGGTAAATAGAAGTTATAAATAGGAAATATTTGTAACGGTAAATAGAAGTTATAAATAGGAAATATTTGTAACGGTAAATAGAAGTTATAAATAGGAAATATTTGTAACGGTAAATAGAAGTTATAAATAGGAAATATTTGTAGCGGTAAATAGAAGTTATAAATAGGAAACATTTGTAACGGTAAATAGAAGTTATAAATAGGAAACATTTGTAACGGTAAATAGAAGTTATAAATAGGACATATTTGTAACGGTAAGTAAACGTTATAAAAAGGAAATAGTTGTAACGGAAAACGTAGTTTATCAAAAGGAGCTAATCGATGTTAGTTAATCGATTAGTGATAAAGTAAAAGGAACTAATCGATGTTAGTTAATCGATTAGTGATAAAGTAAAAGGAACTAATCGATGTTAGTTAATCGATTAGTGCTAAAGTAAAAGGAACTAATCGATGTTAGTTAATCGATTAGTGATAAAGTAAAAGGAACTAATCGATGTTAGTTTAATCGATTAGTGTTAAAGTAAAAGGAACTAATCGATGTTAGTTTAATCGATTAGTGTTAAAGTAAAAGGAACAAATCGATGTTAGTTTAATCGATTAGTGTTAAAGTCAAAGGAGTTAATCGAATATAGTTTATTTGAAGAAAGTCAAAAGGAGTTAATCGAATATAGTTTATTCGAAGAAAGTCAAAGGAGTTAATCGATGTTAGTTAATCGATTAGAGAATAAAGTTAAAAAGAGTTAATCGATGTTAGTTTAATCGATTAGAGTAAAAGAAAAGGAGATAATCGATGTTAGTTTAATCGATTAGTGTTAAAGTAAAAGGAGGTAATCGATGTTAGATAATCGATGTTAGTTAATCGATTAGAGTTAAAGCAAATAAGTTAATCGAATATAGTTATTCGAATAGAAAGTAAAAGGAGTTATCGAATATAGTTTATTCGATAGGAGTTAAGTGAAATGAGTAAATAAATAGCGTTAGTCAAATAGTGTTAGTCCAATAGAGTTAATTGATAGGGGTTAGTCCAATAGAGTTAATTGATAAGAGTCAATCGAATATGGCTATTCGAAGAGGTTTAAGTAAGGAAGTTAGTTAAAGGGATATAAAGTGAACTTTGTCTATTTCAAGGTTAGAAATGTTGTTCAGTTAAGGTCTGAGAGGTAGTTCTACCCCAACTTGATTGGCTTCGTTTTTAACTAAGGGATAGTTAATGTTCGGCAGTTAAGGAAATGGTTTGAGTTGGCATCGCGATGGTTTGTTTAAACATCTGTCTAAGTCCAATGAAGAAGCTTTGGAAATGTTTTCCAAAGAAGAAACCAGAAATGTTTTCTAATAAAGAAAACAAGAAATGGAAATGTTTTCCATTGTTAATAACGTGTATTTTCCAAATGTAGAAAATAAGAAATATTGAATATAGGGAAACAGGAGATAAGTAGATTTATGAAATAAGGATATAAATGTTAAATGATGTTTGATCGATATAATTTCCATTTGGAAATAATATCGTTGTTTGCACACCTGTTTTTATTCGATAGTTAAATCACAGACTATCGAAGTTTTGACCATTTTAACGTTGTTAATATGGAGAGACCGGTTGGATGATTATCCAAAGAACCACTCTGTATTGGCATAAGCATTGCGAATCATATATGCCAAAGATAATTGAAGACGGAGTTATGCAAGGGCTATCCTGTTTACAGAATAGTGCCTTCGGTTCATCCTGTTCCTGGATGACTTGTATGGACGGATGTCTGACAGAGTATGTCCAGACGATCACGTATATTGATTTCTCCAACTGTACCAAGAGTGGAAGCGGAGAAGGAAACTTCTTTTAGCTAACACATAATGTATGGTTGAGGACGTCAATCGGTGATTTGATGGATTTGATGATGTGACATTCAAAGTGAATCTGATGTGATGATAAAGCGTAGCTTCTAGCCTCATCATCCGGTAAATGACAGAAATCGGGCAGGCAGCATGGCTAAGTCGGTCGCACCGAAGTAGGGTGTATAATCACCTGATCTAGAGTTTCATTCATTTCTAAAAATCTATTGTTGATGCTGTCCCATTCGGGAAACGGTTGCTGATCCCAACTGTTGGTGATATACATTCGATACACTCAAGCGAAATGAGTGGTCGGTCATGTGTGGCCGGGTTGCAAGATGTTCTTGTTGAACCCAGTGTATTCCTCTCTAGAGATACACGAGTGAAAGGTGATTCCATACCTTGTCATAGTTGGAAATCCATTACCCAATACGTGCTTGCCGTTTTGATTGTATACTATATATGTAGAACGTGAGATGAAAGCGTTTCTGCTAGATGATTATATATATACTGTGGTTGATAGACATTATTATAATATCAAAAGGTTTTTGATATAAAGATATTTTGGATTCTCATAAGGGAAAAACCCGTTCCGTTATGCGGCGTGGTCTTATGAGATATCATTTACTTGTTCGAACTGTTTTTAAACTGTTTTACTCATACCAGTCCCATGACTGACCCGGAGTTTACTTTGTTGTTTTCCCTAAACTCTTGGGTGCCTAAATTTGTACGGGCAGTCAAGTAGTCGGGATTTACAGATACATTGAAGAGCTGGAGCAGGAGGCTTCAGGATCATATAGCTATAGTTATTTCCGCTGTGTTGTAAGTGCTGTACTTTGATAATGGTTATGTATATGCAAGTACAGATTTGTATTTCAAAGTTATGTTATGAAATATATTTATTCGTTCCGCTGTGAGATTCGTGTTACTCTGATGTTGTGTTCTTCTTCTTCTTCTATTCTAAGTTTCTATCTTATCTTTCCTCACCCTCTAATTTCTTTCACTAATTACCAGGATTTTTCGATGTTTTGGTTATCGACGTCGTGCTTACGTCGATAACCAAAGTCGCTAAAAATCCGGGTCGTTACAGTTTTCTAGTACAAAAGTATGGCATCATATATAGATCATGATGCCAAATTTTCAACATAATTTCATATGAATTATAATAACCCAAATTTGTTCCAATTACACACAAAATGATTTTTGTACAGAAATACACATTATGATGGCATAGTAGCAAAACCACAAACTTGCATGAATTTCAATTAAAGAACTACATACATGTAGCTTCAACATGAATTACAAACTTTGTGAATATCCAAACGTATATTTGCATAAAACTACCGCAAACATGTAGTTTTTATAATGAATAACATACTTTGCGAATATCCAATCGTTATACAATATTCCAAATCGATAAGAATCATAGTAACGCACAAATATGAATTACTTATCACCACAAATCAAGTGTACAAACCAACACAGTTATTTATTCATACAAAAATAATACTCTACTTACAATCGTGTGGCGAATTCTCCAATTCAGGAATTTGGAGATGCGACTCCTTGTTGATTTGATTTGTTTAAGTTGCTTTATGCTTTAGAATTTGCCTCCTAATCTTCTCTCAAATTGGTGGCTACTCCTAGTCGTTCCTCAGCAGCATGATGGCCTCATTCTTATTTTTTTGTGTGAGTTTAGGTTAGGTTTGAGTTGTATATATAGAATTTTAGGATTAATTTAGGCCGTTTGATTAATCCTAGAAATGACCATAACCGTTCAGTCAGGATAGAGTTATCCTATTGACTCAGCCATGAGTCAGAAATGACTCAGCATTGACTCAGCGATGAGTCAGAAATGACTCAGCGTATTAAATGTTCACCAATTCAAACGTAAATACGTATTTAATAGATACATTTTCCCCTTTACCGTATTAATTACCCATATATAAATATTTATTTATATATGAATAAATATTTTTCTTACCTTTAATTTGTCATAATTAAAAATTGGAGAAGGCCAAAAAAAAAACCATCCTTGACAACCAAAAATGCGCAACGTACGCTACATGATGCGTACACGTCATATATATATATATATATATATATATCTATATGCGTATATGTATATATATTATATATATATTCATTTTTTTCTCTATCTTCCCAATTACCCATTTTCACACTAAACCACTTTCTTGAACTGCGTTCACACTAGGCTATTTTAAGCCATTCCCCTAAAACAAAAATAGGGCGCTGGCGGGGATCGAACTCTGTACCTCTTGTATGCAAGTCATGTGTTCCAACCAAATGAGCTACTAGGTCTTTTGCTTACAAACCCTAGAACAATGCTAAACATTATTCGTATCCCATTCTTCTTTTTTTTCATGTTTTGCTGCGATATTTAAATTAAAGATATCTTCTTCACACGTTATCCGTTTTGCGTAAACTCGGACTCTATCTCAAGCAGAATTTCGAGGCGAATGCAACGACGTAACCCGTTTCCCTTAATTCTTTGATTTGAAATTAATTATACTTTAATTTGTGAATCTCACTGTTATAGAATACACGGGAAGTTACATTCTCCCCCACTTAAAAGGATTTCGTCCCCGAAATCTTCAAGTTAGGAGGAATGTATATCCTAACATCCAAACATCCATCCACTCATCCATCAAACACGAGTATCCATTGTCCTTAAAAGACTTCTAATGCTTCATGATCATATGCGAAGTGTGTGTGTACATGTACTTATCTAATGCAAAATCAGGCGGTCTACTGATTCAGTTGACCTCCTTAATGCGAATTATGTGAGTGCCATGAATCCATTATGTATGCAAATTTTTCCTATTCATGATTCTACATGAGTGCACAATCATTCATACAAATGCAACATCCATATGGCAACACATTAAAGTTCAACCATATACGAATGCAAACATATATGCATATGCAATATGAAGTGACTGAGCCGATCTAAAACCTAGATTGTGTGTGTATATGCAACCACGAGCAACCACTAGCAATGACTTGCAACCACTTGCAACCATCATCCATAACATGTTTCAACTACATGTTTACATCCAAAAAGATTCTACCTATGGTTCTCAAGATAAGATCGAGGAGAGAAATAGGATAAAACAAAGCATCTAGAATAAGTTAACGATGTACCGCCAGAAGGTCCGGTCTGCTTCTCAGGGCAGTCTTTGCTGATGTGTCCAGTCTTCCCACAATGAAAACATTCACCTTGCTTTCTCTTCCTCTTTCTACAATCCTTGGCTATGTGCCCTTCCGTACCACAGTAATTGCATTTCCTTTTATCACGTGAGTTCTTGTTCTTGCCTCCTTTCTCGGGGTCTACCTTCTTATTCTTAGAATCGTTGGGCTTGACCTCTTTCTTCCCTTGAGAGTTTTCTGCCTCTGTTTCCTTCTTGTCCTTATCTTCCTCGTTCAGCAATGCCATCTATACCAACCTTTCGTACGTAGCTCCAATGGGTATATGGGTCATGGCCAAACTGTGTAATGGCTCATTCAACCCTTTGACAAAGCGGAGAGCCTTCTTGTGCGGGGTGTTGACTAGGTCCAGCCCAAACCTAGCCAGCTCATCGAATTGATTAACATACTCTTTGACTGTCATATTCCCTTGCTTAAGAAATAAGAATTTTTCCAACTGAAGACTCCTTTCAGCTTCCAAGAGAAATTTAGCCTCAAACCTTGCCCTAAAGTCCTCCCATGTTTCCACCGGTCTTTCTGCATTAGTGACTTCCCACCGGTAGGAAGCCTCACCCTTTAGTAGCCATACTGCCAGTTGTACTTTCTGTCTATCTTCTACCTCAAAGATGATGAATAAGTCCTCGGTTTCTTTCAGCCAATTTCTAGCTGCCACGAAGGACTCAGTTCCATGAAAATCCTTTCCTCCCATAGCTTTAAAATCTTTACATATCTTAGCAAACGTGTTTCCCCGTGGAGGAGGTGGAGGAAGAGGTGCTGCTGCAGCTGGATGATTTCCTGCAGCTGGGGGAGGAGGAACGGTAGGACCTGGCTGAGTGGCCCTTGCTTCTAAGAACCGTCTAAACCAACCAGGTATTGGTACACCCTCTGGCAAGTTAAGTTCTTCAGACATGCTGAAACAAAAAGGATAGATTCAAAACGAAGGATAAGAGATAGTACCTATGGCTTTGGGGGGACTTTGCCTTTTAAAACAAAATAATATTTTATTTCTTTAAAAAAAATGCTTCTTTAAATTTCCTTTTTGAAAATAAATTTTCAAAACTTTTTATCTTATCTGGTAAACCTATGCTCTGATACCAAGTGAAACACCCCACCTCCGTTAGGGTCACTCTCAAAGGGAATGCCCTAATTTTGGTGGAGGTTTATAAGTATAAGTCACAGATATACAAGACAGGTATAAGAACACATATTTTTGAACAGCGGAAAACAACAACTTTTATTTCATTAAAATATGTGTTACACAAACCATGCCATAATTGTCTTACAAAATTTCCAAAATCATAACTGTCTTGATTACATTATTTAAAGAAGCATAAAGAAAACATAAATAAACTGCAAAAGTCCCATAGTTGCTGTCCAAAGCCATAGTCCAAAACGAAAAGATCCAAGCAATACATTCTTTCTCTTCAAGCTGGATATGAAGGTTGGTCAAGCTGCGGTATTCCCTCCCTGTGGACCTGGGGGGGGGGGGGAACGGAAGGAAAGAAGACGAAAGAAAAGTAGAGTCAGACATAAAGCCTGAGTAAGTCTAGGACTATTCAGTCTATGAATAAAGAACTGGGTATGATAAGTATAAACTAGAAATGGGAAAGCACCACACACTTAGTTAAGTTGTCTAGGGTCGAATATACTATCGTACCCCATGTTAATCTCTGTACCCATATAAACTAGTTCCCAACAGGCACCCCATAATCAGGGTGAAGTGATCCATTTTATAATGATCGGCTCCTACTCGCATAGTTACATGTGTCTTACGGCCCCCGATGTTGTAGTTACCTATGCTGGTCCCACCATGGGGTGTATCAAGTCCCATGGTGGCGGCCCGACACAATCCTAGAATGCACAGGTATGCTACTGGTGCCCAGTGCCTTATTTTTCTGCGCCGGAGTGTGTGCACGCCCGGACCCCGTTAGAACCTACACTGCTGCACCACCGCCGTCGATTTGACCTCTTACAATCAGCCCAGTAATCGTGCCCCACCCTGCCTAGTTTCAGGGTATCATGATACACCTTATAGGGTTACTGCTGAAAAGGGTCCCCCGCTACTAGGTTTTCTATTTCTAGCCAACATGCTAATTTGGTTAAGTGTTTTGTAAACCTAACCCCCAATCAGTCTGTTTAGTTTAGCATGTTCCATTTTGATTAAGTATTAATATAATTTACTTAATCCTATCAATCCTGACTCAGCCTTAATTGTCTTATTAAAGCCTTGACCTCTCACATTAGACAGGTATTGTTGTGGCTGCCTGTTGCCGGTTGGGTCCGGGCAGTCTTACGCCACAACTCAGTCTAACCTCGGGTCCTTATTGGGCTCCATGTTTAACCACCCACATTGGATAGGTATTGTTGTGACTACTGGACAGCCGGGCGGTTCCGGGCAGGTTTACATCACAACTCAATCCAACCTCGGGTTAAACACATCGTATTTTCTACATTTACATATTTTGTCTTTCTTCTTTTTATATGTAAATATTTGCGGCCCATTATTCAAAAATCAATTTAAGCTAATGGTGTAAAGGTTTACACCAATCATGGGCCCAACCCATACTTGAATTTTGGCCCCTTTGCTTTATGTTTTTCATTCATTAATTACTTTGGCCCAACGCTATTTTCCCCCGTTTAATACGCTCGTTTATTATATATATATATATGTTGGGCTTAGCCTTTTTAAGCCCAACTTAGCCACGTGAAAAAGGGGAGGCTTAAAGCGTGATTACATACACAAAAAGGGGAATGTGAACGCATGAACTTGCAACATAACGTTGGAACTACAAAATAGAAACTGGTGTACTTGCATAGTAACAACGTATACTTTGGTCATAAAGCATAAGTGACATGAATCAAAGCATGTAAACTTGTAGTTAAGTTAGAATCTAAATTGGATATCATTATTGACACATAGTCTTAACTATTACATAAACCTATATTTTCTTTAGGCATAATGTCAAACATAAGCAAATCATGTTCATAAGGTTACTACATGTTTACAAGGGTGCTTACTTTTGTTACTAATACAAAAGTATAGTTCAACTAGAATTATTCCAACTTAATCATGATTTTAAATCTATTCACATAACCATGGCACACATATACTTATGGCATAAATATTTCTAAACATGAAATCATGATTTTTACTTTAGTCATGCAAACTTGCAAATGGGATTTTAAATCTAACCTAGCTATGTACCACATGTGTCATCATATAATTCTTGTTAACAATATAAACCTAACATGTTTTTCAATTATGCAAAATATCAATCATAGCCTAGTCATATTCGTAAGTTCGCAAAGAGGTTTTCTAGTACAAAAGTATGGCTTAATATATAGATCATGATGCCAAATTTTCAACATAATTTCATATGAATTATAATAACCCAAATTTGTTCCAATTACACACAAAATGATTTTTGTACAGAAATACACATTATGTTGGCATAGTAGCAAAACCACAAACTTGCATGAATTTCAATTAAAGAACTACATACATGTAGCTTCAACATGAATTACAAACTTTGCGAATATCCAAACGTATATTTGCATAAAACTACCGCAAACATGTAGTTTTTATAATGAATAACATACTTTGCGAATATCCAATCGTTATACAATATTCCAAATCGATAAGAATCATAGTAACGCACAAATATGAATTGCTTATCACCACAAATCAAGTGTACAAACCAACACAGTTATTTATTCATACCAAAATAATACTCTACTTACAATCGTGTGGCGAATTCTCCAATTCAGGAATTTGGAGATGCGACTCCTTGTTGATTTGATTTGTTTAAGTTGCTTTATGCTTTAGAATTTGCCTCCTAATCTTCTCTCAAATTGGTGGCTACTCCTAGTCGCTCCTCAGCAGCATGATGGCCTCATTCTTATTTTTTTGTGTGAGTTTAGGTTAGGTTTGAGTTGTATATATAGAATTTTAGGATTAATTTAGGCCGTTTGATTAATCCTAGAAATGACCATAACCGTTCAGTCAGGATAGAGTTATCCTATTGACTCAGCCATGAGTCAGAAATGACTCAGCATTGACTCAGCGATGAGTCAGAAATGACTCAGCGTATTAAATGTTCACCAATTCAAACGTAAATACGTATTTAATAGATACATTTTCCCCTTTACCGTATTAATTACCCATATATAAATATTTATTTATATATGAATAAATATTTTCTTACCTTTAATTTGTCATAATTAAAAATTGGAGAAGGCCAAAAAAAAACCATCCTTGACAACCAAAAATGCGCAACGTACGCTACATGATGCGTACACGTCATATATATATATATGCGTATATGTATATATATTATATATATATATTCATTTTTTTCTCTATCTTCCCAATTACCCATTTTCACACTAAACCACTTTCTTGAACAGCGTTCACACTAGGCTATTTTAAGCCATTCCCCTAAAACAAAAATAGGGCGCTGGCGGGGATCGAACTCTGTACCTCTTGTATGCAAGTCATGTGTTCCAACCAAATGAGCTACTAAGTCTTTTGCTTACAAACCCTAGAACAATGCTAAACATTATTCGTTTCCCATTCTTCTTTTTTTTCATGTTTTGCTGCGATATTTAAATTAAAGATATCTTCTTCACACGTTATCCGTTTTGCGTAAACTCGGACTCTATCTCAAGCAGAATTTTGAGGCGAATGCAACGGCGTAACCCGTTTCCCTTAATTCTTTGATTTGAAATTAATTATACTTTAATTTTTGAATCTCACTGTTATAGAATACACGGGGTGTTACAATAAGTATTCCATTTATAAATAATTTCCTTTATAAAATCTTCTTTGATTTTATAAATATCATCTCTTTTATAAAACCCCTTTTATTTTATAAATATCCTAATTTTAATATTCATTTTGAAAATCCCCTTTTCTCCAAATTCGGTGTGTTATGGTGTTTAACATATCAAATTATGATGTCTAATATCGTCCATACACATATAATCAACAACAGATTATAAATCTCGTCACATATCACAATATATTAAAATAATAAAATAGCTGTTGAGGAATCCAGTCGGATTTCTCCAACTTGTTTTCCTGCATCCACAGATGTTACACAATAAAATCAACATCACTTTCAGTTCCATATGATATATTCTGTTAAACAGAATCAATATAGAAATTCAACTAACTGACTAGTAGTTCAATCAAACATTCAACACACATTCAATCAGCCAATATTTAACAGTTCTAAAAACACAACATGAAATTATAAACTGTTCAGAGTTAGTGAGATTTACTCACATTGGCAGTTCATCGTTAAAGAACGATAAACTGTTTGTTTGATTTGAATCAAACAATTTATTTTGCCGTAAATTCAAACGAGCACCAATCCGCTCCCAGTCAGTCCCATTGGCTAGTGTCCGTCCATACGATCCCAACGCAACTTACGGTTCGTCAAACTGATAAGGTATAAGAGAGATATCGGATTATCAAGTTTATATTTAAATTTTGAATTAAATAACTTGGTTTATTTTTAGTCGGCCCTCACTTAAATTAAACGGCCCATACCTTTCAGCCCAAACCCGCCAATTACTTTCTTCCCCGATTACACACCGTAGCCTGCTCCTCTAACCTCGCCATTCCTCCTACTTCAGCCACCAACCGCTCGTCCATCTTCCCACCATTTTCAAAATAAACACCACCAAACAACTCCACTTCCCAAGCCCTTCCACCTCATCTCGTCCTCCTCCAACTCGCACGCACAACAAGCACGCGACCCCCCCACTATTCCGCGTCAACAGTATAAAATCTGAACTAAATCGCCATCGAACCCACCCAAACTCGCACAAATCAACCTCCTCGACACCACAACTTCGAATCCAAACCCAAATTCGCGAATCAATGCTTCTACAAAGCTAAATCTGTAACCCTAGACCCAAAAGCACCTCGCTGGAAAACTTCGTGCGATACAGGCAAGTTTTGAACCCATCCCAACATACGTAGGATTGAAGAGAATCACATAGTATCCCATACATATAGATCTTGGATTTTATCGATCTTGTTTTAATTTTCCTTTGATTTTTGAATTGGGGTTTTATTTTCTTTTCCACGTTCTGAACGAACTGGTGGCGGCTGAGAGGGCGATTTTATAAGGGGATGAGATTTGTTGTGTGGTTCTAAACAAATGTCTGGGTGGCTCCTTTTGGTTCACAAGCACTTAGATATTTTAGTTTTTAATAATCATTTCACCTTCTAAAAATCCGCGTGATCACTCACGACTCCCAAAAATCACCAAACTAGACATACTGCAAGAGTTCGACATTACAATCCCAACGAAACTGGTATCGTCGAATTCTGACTTCGTTTGCTCACACAGCGTATTTTAAACTGTCAAAATACAGACTGTTTTTCACTCTAAAAATCCGTACGACCAAACAGTGACTCTAAAAATCACGAAACTGGAAATCTAACAACTATTTGACATTGCGGATCCAACAAAATTAGTTTCATCGAATTTCGACTTCGTTTGCAAAAGTGGCTATTTATAAAGCCCTAAATAACCCTTTTAAATATATAAATATTTTAAAAATAATTAAATTAAATATTAATAAATAAATACTATCGCATATATTCACATAGAATATAATACAGCTCTAGAATATTCCAATATGAATTTCCAGCTTGATATTTCAAATCCCGATTTAATTGATCTTCAATTTATATTGAAATTCCTTTTTAAAATATAATTAGTTACTTTATAATTATAAAGGAATTCCACAACGACATTTCTAAAATTTAATTTGGACATAAATCAAAATCTACAAGATGAAATCCTGATTTTTCTCTTCCATCAGAAAGATATACCTCACCAGCTCCGAACGTTTCTTGTTTCACAGAAATCCGGCTTCAAACGAATCCTGTACATTTAGTTGAAGTTCGAATCGCCAACTAACGAACTATCGTGCCATTTCAAGCTCGATTTTAACTATAATATAAATATATGTTCAAACTGTCGTTCAAATAATATATTCGTTATTCTAATTCAATTCCAAGCATAATTAAATATTTTAAATCGCCCAGTTCACACCATATCGCCATTTCCACCAATTCTGATTATTTCAGAATTAAATATATTATTTAAGTATTATTTAAATTAAATATTCTATATTATTTAATTCAACGACCATTAAATCCTTTTAATAACCTTTTAAATAATTAAATAAATTAATTATTATATCGTTGAAAATGCGGGTCATTACATTCTTCCCAACTTAAAACAATTTCTTCCTCGAAATTGCTAAAGCTAAAAGTCGACCCTATCTACTGGGTAAATATTTATCAGTTTACCCCTTAACTTCAGTTTCAACTGAACCAATTAATATCGACTAAAATATTAATTTATTCCGAGTAACTAAAATTTTCAAAAATTCTGAAAATTTTCTAACACCTTAATTTTTCGGAAAATTTCGATATAACCTCATTTGTACAGCCCTATCAGTAAAACCACAACTCGCCTTTCTAGGCCTTCTCAACCCAAAAGAAAATCAAACAACCAAGCGGCTTGCCAATTCGGCTCATAAATCACCAAACTCATATATAAATAAACTTGTACCTTTTTGTCGGCATATCATTATATTCTTTGCACCTGTTACCAATTCACGTATACCCATATCATCTTAATCCAACCCTCAACTCAAACACTTGGTTCTATCCAACTAAAATTCTATTCAAACTCCAATATCAGATTTCAAACTCTTAACCCATCAACTCAATTCCAATCCAGATTATCTTCAAATCCATTTTAGTTTTACTTAACTCCACAAGTTACATTTAAATTGTAGAATTTAAATTCCTGGGTTTTCTTTCAAATCAACTTGAAACCAAAATCAACAATTCAAAACCTTTGAATTTCTGAACACCTTGTTTTCGCAAAAGCAATTTAAAAACTAAATCCTTGGTAGTAATCCGTCACTTAGAAACTCGAAAATGAATACCGATGATGGTCGACTTCACCATCAGAATCTATTTCCCAACTATCGAAGTGAGTTCAATACTCTATCACTTTGAAACACTTCCATTTCGAAATCATTTCAAAATATCCTTCACGATGCTGTAAACAAATTTAAAACCTCTAAGGATTTTTTCAAAATTCTAATATATTCAATCCAGATTTAATTTCAAACATTAATCTGAATTTCCTGTTTTTAATTTCAATTCTGACTTAAATTTCAGATTTAATTCATTCGTAACACTTATACGAATTTTGATTAGTTATCTACATAACCGTTTAATTTTATAATCTTACCCGGTTAAAATGGCAACCAACACATTTTAATATTTCCAATATATATATTGGGGTAAAATTATTTCATTTACCCTCTTTCAAAACATACCATGTTGGTTCATTGAATTAAAGTGTTTTGAAACTCCTACCGATACAGTGGATCAAACTGATCGACCAGAATTCACAAACAACTCAACCAATAAATCTCCACAATATAAAATTATTTTTATATCATATACAAATACATTTACTCGTATATATACACCCAAACTCAATCTAGGGTATTACTAACCCTATCTCAACCGAGTCACGCCACAGAGCCAAGGTAATTACTTAACCTTAAGCTCTGATACCAACTGTAACGACCCGGAAAAATGCGATCTTGGTTATCCGATATACAACACATATCGAACATCCAAGGGTCGAAAATACCTGCAGTTAATGAAAGAAATTAGTGGATGAGAATAGATAAGATAGAACTTAGAATAGAAGGGGAAGCGTGACGACACGGAATTTCGCTCGATCCGAATCAGTCGTTAAACCGATCTAGACCATTCGAAACCCCTGATCGTTTGAGAATAGGACAAAATAGAACACAGACGGAAGAACATTTCATTGTTATTACAATAATTCCATCAGATACAAGAATATACATAGTATAAATGAATAAATTACATTCGATAAATATCAGAGATTACAATAAATTACATAGCAGCGGAAAATAATACAAAGCACAACTGAAGGTGATATACGGATACAGAGCTTTCCGGATATCATTCCAGCTGTAAACCAGGATCCTGTGAATATAAATCTGCAAAACCAAAACTACTAAATTCAAATCAAATCATCTAACTAATTTATGCAACCAAACAAACAAGTCCATGGTCTGTGGATGGTTGTGTCGGGTGCTACTAAACACCGTCTGCATCCTAGTAAATATATATATAATTAGAAAAAGAAATTGAAGAGTGAGGAGTTCTCACCAAAAGCTATCCAATCATCTTGACCATTCTTTTGCAGAATTCTTCGTCGTTTTCGCCTTTTTGTCAACTTCGTTGCCCGTATTCTCTACATATGTAAAAATCAAATTTTTATTTGCTGATGTCTTTAAAATAAAAATCACATTTTTATTTGTTCACTTTCAATTTGAAAATCATATTTTTATAATCGCTTCATACATTTAAAAATCGAATTTTCACTTCGATATTCAATGTATAAAAATCGAATTTTTACTATGCTATATGGATACAAATTCTATTTTTACATCGTTACTATATAGATAAAAATTATATTTTCACATCGTTATCATATAGATAAAAATCTTATTTTTACATTGTTATCATATAGATAAAGATCTCGCCTTTTCAACTATAAAGATTTCTCCTTTTCAAAAATAAATATTCCGCCTTTTCGAAAATATCATTATAAAAATCACATTTTTATTTTGCTACACATATAAAGATGCTATTTTTAATATTTCTATCATGTAAAAATTATATTTTTAATTCTATACATAAAAAAAATCATATTTTTACATCATCTATATAGTAAAGACTATATTTTTAATACTTTAAAAATATAAAAATCATATTTTTAAATCTTTCTACAATATGAAAGATTGTATTTTTAATTTTCACTTACAATAAAAATTATATCTTTATTCGATTAAAAATCAGATCTTTTATCATATATTAGAAATATATATAAAAACTTAATCTTTTCATGTTATAAAAATCTAATCTTTTTATGCACAAACATCTATTCTTTTCTATGAACAACTCTATGAACAAAATCTATTCTTTTTATAAATAAAAACCAACGTTTCCCTATAAAATAAAATCAGTTTTCCATATGAAAAAAAACTAAACGTTATCTTCAGTTTATATAAAAGTAATAATTAAAAGAAACTGAAATAAATAAACTAAAATAAATAAACTTTACCTTTGTTTCGAAGGGGGAAAGGGTTTCGCAGTTCGTCGGAGGGGTGGTGGTCCTCCTGAGAGGCGGCGGTCGGAGATACAGGTGGTGGCGACGCTGCTGTGGAGGTCGCTTTGGGGCTGGGCGCGGAGGTGATTAGAGAAGAAGGTGGAAAGGAGAGAGAAGCGGAGGACGAGAAGGAGGATGGTCGAAGTGGGGCCAGTCTCGAGGCACGCGACGGCGGAGGCGGCTCCGATGGCTGACGCGCAGGCGAGAGGGAGGGGGGCTAGGTCCAGGCGAGGGCAAGGGCGGGGGGGGGGGGGGGGGGGGGGGGTGTTTCGGAGGTGGCGCGCCGCCACCTGGGGCACGGCGGTGGGCGGCGCTGCCCTAGGGGGGCGCGATGCTCCTCTCCACGCTCGATTTTTTTTTTCTTTTTCTGCTTTGAAATGATTTTGAACGTGGGGGGGGGGGGGGCAGAGAGAAATAGGGGAGGAAGATATTTTTTTTGTATTTAATTAATTTAGTTACAAAAGGTAACTTTTCCATTCGACCTCGAAACAAGGCCCACCGCCTGTCGTCCATAGCTAATTACCCCCATTCCGAACATAATGGGATATATATCGCAAGCTGATTCGATTGTTTCGATCAATTTCCATTAAAATCAACATATAATTCTATATATTGAATTTGAACGCGCATTTCAATATACCGGGGTCACATACTAACTCGAAAAATCCCATAAAAATATTTTCTAGCTTCGTATTGACGATACGGTCCTAATAAAACTAGTTTCGATGAATTCTGAGAACGTTAGAAAAATGGCCAATTTCCAGTCGATTAAAATCAACTGAAACTGGTCAAACGCGTTTTCCTTTGCCACGCTCACATATTGATTCGAAAAATTATGGAATTTGAAACCTAGCAATAATTTGACATCACCGACCCAACAAAAGTGGTTTCGTAGAAATCCGAGGTCGTTTGCAAAATGTCTATTTTTAAGGGCCTGAATTCCATAGCGACTATTCAGAATTTTCAACTGGACATATCTTTTGATTCCCGCTATGAAATTTCGATTTTTTGGATTCGCTGGAAAGATATTATCAATTGGATCCTAATGTTTTTGGTTTCACTAAAATCCGGATTGTTTTACACCCGGTACATTCAATTGAAGTTTGAAATCGAATTATCGAACTACCGCGCCATTTCAATTCTATTTATAATTATATACAAATATTTATATTCTAACGACGACGTATATAATATATACGTCGAATTTCAATTCAAAATAAATTTCTCTTCGATATTATTTAAATAATCTATTTTAAATATTCAAAATTCGCTAAAATTGCCAAAATAAAAATTTTAAACTGGCCCAGATTTTCCGGGTTATTACAATCTCCCCCACTTAAAACTTTTCGTCCCCGAAAAGGAACAAAGTCGAAAGTGGTTTGATTAATCAACTCTACGTTCGATCTGGCTTCCATTCTCCAACTTTTCAGTTTCTGAGAATTTTCAAATATTCAAAAATTTGGCTAACACCCTAAATTTTCGAAAAATTTCGCCATAACCTCCCCTGCTCCGGGAGCCACAAGAAAATCCCGAAATTGCCATACAGGCCTTCAGATCTCAAAAAGAAAAAGAAAAAGCCAAGCGGCTAGATAATAGGCTCATAAAATCATCATCACCCAAACAAAACAGTAAATTGTAGTAAACATGTACCTATTTGTCGGGCAAACAAATTTTATTCTTCGGCTCTAGCCTCCTTGCTATGACCTGTTCAATGTAAGTACATGTATGTGCAAGCAAATGCGACCAATTTTCAATATAATTCAATATTGGGTTCAATTAGGCATAATGGTTCAAAAATTATCAAACAACTAAACAAACAACACAAACATCAATCAATTAGTGGATTAACGTTTCAAATTCATAAATTTGATACATATACAAAAATCTTGTTTTTGATGCCAATTCACAACAATAAATCTATCTATATAAGTTTTTGGTTCTAATGTGCCTTGTTCTCGAGCTCTGTAAACCAAAGCTCTGATACCAAATGTGACGACAAGTCGAAATCGTTTTATATTCAATTCATTTCGAAATCGTTTTATATTGAATTCATTTCGAAATCGTTTTATATTGAATTCATTTCGAAATCAATTGAATATAAAACGATTTCGAAATGAAATGAATAGAAAACGAATTGAATTCAAAATGAATAGAAAAGGAATTGAATTCAAAATGAATAGAAAACGAATTGAATTCAAAATGAATAGAAAACGAATTGAATTCAAAATGAACAGAAAACGAATTGAATTCAAAATGAATAGAAAACGAATTGAATTCAAAATGAATAGAAAACGTATTGAATTCAAAATGAATAGAAACCGAATTGAATTCAAAATGAATAGAAACCGAATTGAATTCAAAATGAATAGAAAACGAATTGAATTTAAATTGAATTGAAAACGAAAAGAATTCAAATCGATTTAAAATCGATTTGAATTAGAATCATGTAGAAATGAAAGTAAAAAGGATTTATAATAGAAAATTCAATTTTGATTTGAATTTGAAATAAAGGTAGAAATTGTTTTTGAAACGAATTCAAAACTATTTATAAAATTCGTTTTTAATTAGAAATCGAAGTATATATAATATATATATTATATATATAATGGCCTGAATAGAACGCGTCGCGCCGCGGCAGTTCGTGAATTTCGACCAATTATTTCAAACGGACATTGCGGGAGATCCGACCATCGAATTCTCCTAAAACCGGAACCGTTGGGTTCATATCGAAAAGAGCTTTCTAACGAATATTTGAAATTTGAAATCTAACGGTTGGATTTGGAGATACGTCCAAATCGAATTCGAAAAAGGTCGTTGTAAGTGCAGTTCGATGGCCATAGTTGGAAATCGACTGTACGGGCATTGATAAAATTATTAAAAATAGTAACAATTTGTGTACAGTCATAAGAAATGATTTGGGAAAAGTTGGGATGAAAAACTCCATATTTGAAAAGATAAAAATAGATTTTTATCGAAATGAACTAGTTTGAACTCAATTTAAAACCCGATTTTTTTTTTATAAATAAATTAGATTTAAAAAGGGGTTTTAAATAATCGGAATTCCCAATATATTTGACATGAATTAAATAGAATTGATTCATGGGTTTATCGTGAACTGTGTTTTAAATAACACTAGTTCTTTAACCCGATAATAAATAGAATGTGATTTGGGTTTGTCGTGAACTGTGTTTTAAATAACACTAGTTCTTTAACCAAGTAAAGGGAGTTTTAAATGAATCTGCAATTAGATTGAAATGTGCATTGAAAATCTAAATTATCAAATTTAGAAAATGAGCGAGAATGGAGTATTACCAGTTTTGCTCCAAAGCGATAGTTAAATCTTTAATTAGATTTGAACGTGAAATGGTAATTAATTTTACCGATAACACTGTGGTGTTAGATATGGAGTATTACCAGTTTTGCTTCATGGGATGAATAGGTTGGGATTGGGAAATAAAATAAATAATTACTTCAGTGTGGTTCGCTAATCTCGACTAGATGGAAAACCATAATTTGGTTTGATAGATCATCCAAAGGAAGATTAAAGGACAAATTCTAAAGAATTTATCTTGGATAAAATTAATGGGAACCTTTCCCTAAGAATATGATTTTATGAATAAAAGAATATTCTGAATTGGAATGAGGCGTATGTTGTGTTTGTGTAACATTTATTTTTTTTATACGCGGGTTGTTTGGAAAGGCCGGGTTTATACCCATTCTGAATAACCGATTCGACGATAAGTCGAAGATGAAGACGGTGGTCGAAGACTGGATGTCTTCACATCGTTTGGATAATTACTGACGATCCTGATTGGGTTGTAAACCCAAGAGGATGGAAACAGTCGGTGGTCGTCCAGACGTACTTGGAGATCGATGGATATGCGAGGAAAGTGCCTCCGGTTTTGTTCAGACCCAGAACGAACGTGTAAATGGATTGTGTGTCTGACATTGGATTTTATTCTGTGTTGATTGATTTATGTTAAATATATATCTGTTTGGCGACGGAGAATGTATTCTCTTGCTTAACGCCCTTCTCTGAGACGTACGAGCTTAGAGGTTATATATCGATAGATATCAATCGCACGGCATGAATTGCCTGTGTGGCACGCTAAGATGCAATGATCAAGGATTCTGTTGAAAAGCAAAGTCTTGTGGTTGATGATCAAAGCACGGCCTACGTGGCAGCATTGTGTATAACGTGAATTCGCGAGCCTCACACCTCGGTATGAGTCAAAAACGGGATACGGACCACTGGGAGAGCACGACGTTTCTTTCTAGCTATGGTGGTGTCAGTGACTTACCAGCCCTGACATTTATATACTTTTCACCTTTGTGGTTGTTGGAATGAGGCGCCTCGATTATAGGTCTGTAAGGACCGGGAAACGTGTGTTCAGGAATTGCCAATCCTCTAACGTAAGTGAGGACCGGCCCAGCCGCATCTGGGGTTGCCCAGAGTGTGTAGTCCCGAGGCATTTGCTAGAGTGTCTCGAACGCGGGGAGGAGCTTGCCCCTTGCCTCGACACATGACGGAAATCCAATTTCCAATACGTGTATTTGGGCTTTATTTGTAGAGCCTAGTATGGCGACATAGTGGGATGGGGCACTCATGCCGTCTATGATTTATATTTATGATTGAAATTGTTTTGACACTATACACTTATTATAGTATCAAATGATTTGTTTTTAAACGTATCAAGCATGTTTGGCTGTTATAAGGTAAAACCCTATCCTCCGGCTTGCGTTGCATTGTGTGATGGGACCTGGGTCTTATAACAACTTCATTTTTCGAAAAAGCATTGCGTTGTTTATTTTATGCACTGGTATTCTTGGGAGGAAACCCGTTCCGTGTTATACGGTGTGGTCCCTTGAATTACTCTCTTTTAAAGTAAAGCTTTAATTAACTGTTTTAGTTCTCACACCAGTCACATGACTGACCTGGAGTTTATTGTTTTAACCTAAACTCTAGGTGCCCCTATTTTCCGCACGGGCAGCTAGTAGTTTTGGTTTTGCAGATTTATATTCACAGGATCCTGATTTACAGCTGGAATGATATCCGGAAAGCTCTGTATCCGTATATCACCTTCAGTTGTGCTTTGTATTATTTTCCGCTGCTATGTAATTTATTGTAATCTCTGATATTTATCGAATGTAATTTATTCATTTATACTCTGTATATTCTTGTATCTGATGGAATTGTTGTAATAACAATGAAATGTTCTTCCGTCTGCGTTCTATTTTGTCCGGTTCTCAAACGATCAGGGGTTTCGAACGGTCTAGATCGGTTTAACGACTGATTCGGATCGAGCGAAATTCCGTGTCGTCACAGGAAGAAATACACAACATCAGAGTAACACGAACCTCACAGCGGAATGAATAACATATTATAGATAATATATCTTTGGAATAAAAGATTGTACTTGAATATACATATCATCATCAAGTACAACACTTATAACACAGCGGAAATAAACTATAGCTATATGAACCTGAAGCCTCCTGCTCCAGCTTTTCAAGTATCGGTAAATCCCGACTACTTGATTACCCGTACAAAATTGGGCACCTAAGAGTTTAGGGAAAACAAAACAAAATAAACTTCCGGTCAGTCGTTGGACTGCTATGAGTAAAACAGTTTAAAACAGTTTGAGCCATTAAACGATATCTCATAAGACCACGCCGTATAACGGGATGGGTTTTTCCCTTATGAGAATCCAAAATATCTTTATATCAAAACCCTTTTGATATTATAATAATGTCTATCAACCACAATTATATAATAATCATCTAGCAGAAACGCTTTCATCTCACGTTCTACATATATAGTATACAATCAAAATTACAAGCACGTATTGGGTAATGGATTTCCAACTATGACAAGGTGTGGAACCACCGTTCGCTAGTGTACCTCTAGAAAGGAATACATTGGGTTCAACAAGAACATCTTGCAACCCGTCCACTCATGACCGACCACACATTTCGCTTGAGTGTATCGAATGTATATCACCAATGGTTGGGATCAGCAACCGTTTGCCGAATGGGACAGCATCAACATTAGATTTTTAGAACTAAATGAAACTCTAGATCAGGTGATTATGCACCCTAATAGGTGCGACCTACATAGCCATGCTACCTGCCCAATTTCTGTCATTTACCGGTTGATGAGGCTTGAGGTTACGCTTTATCATCACATCAGATTCACTTCGAATGCCACATTATCAGATCCATCGAAAATTACTAATTGACGTCTACAACAATACATTACGTGTTAGCTAAAGAAGTTTCCTTCTTCGCTTCCACTCTTGGTATGGTTGAAGAAATCAATGTACGTGACCTTTCTGGAAATACTCTGTTAGACATTCATCCATACAAGTCATCCAGGAACAGGATTAGGGTTGTTTTGAAGTATTAAGATAAGTAGGGGCAGTTTAAGCATATTAGGGATATATCGACAAATATGGGACATGATGAATCGTTGGATTGGGTGCTGCAAAAACCAACCCTTCACGGTTGTTAAAAAATATGGGTAACTGTTGGAAGTAAGTGCTATTTATTGAATTAGGGGTAGGATTAAAAAGAAGGGCTATTTTGAAGTATAAAGAGAAGTAGGGTTAGTTTAAGCATAGTAGGGGTAGATCGACAAATATGAAAGATGATGAATCGTTTGGATTGGGTGCTTCAAAAACCAACCATTAACTGTAGTAAAAAAAGGGGTAATTGTTGGAAGTAAGGGCTATTTAGAGAACTAGGGGTAGGATTAAAAAGAAGGGTTGTTTTGAAGTATTAAGAGAAGGAGGGCAGTTCAAGCATAGTAGGGTTAGATCGACAAATAATAAACATGATGAATCGTTTCGATTAGGTGCTGCAAAAACCAACCCTTCATAGTAGTTAAAAAATAGGAGTAATGGTTTCAAGTAAGGGCTATTTAGAGAATTAGGGATTGGGTGCTGCAGAAACCAATCCTTCACAGTAGTAAAAAGATTGGCGTAATTGTTGGAAGTAAGGGATGATAGACAAATATGAAAGATGATGAATCGTTAGGATTGGATGCTCCAAAAACCAACCCTTATTAGATGTTTAAAAATAGGGGTAATTTTTGGAGGGAATGGCTATTTAGAATATTTGGGGTAGGATTAAAAAGGTGGAATGCTTTGAAGTGTTAAGAGAAGTAGGGGTAGTTTAAGCATAGTAGGGGTAGATCGACAAAAATGAAAGATGATGACTCATTTGGATTGGGTGATGCAAAAACCAACCCTTCATACTGGTTAAAAAATAGGGGTAATTTTTGGAAGGAAGGTCTGTTAAGAGAATTAATGGTAGGATTAAAAAGAAGGGTTGTTTTGAAGTATTAAGAGAAGCAGGGGTAGTTCAAGCATTGTAGGGGTAGATCGACAAATATGAAAGATGATAAATAATTTAGATTGGGTGCTGCAAAAACCAACCCTTCACAGTAGTTAAAAGATAGAGGTAATTGTTGGAAGTAAGGGCTATTTAGAGGACTAGTGATAGGATTAAAAAGAAGGGTTGTTTTGAAGTATTAAGAGAAGTATGGGTAGTTTGTGCATAGTGGGGTTAGATCGACAAATATGAAAGATGATGAATCATTTGAATTGGGTGCTACAAAAACCAACCCTTCACAGTAGTTAAAAAATAGGGGTAAGTGTTGGAATAAAGTGCTATTTAGGGAATTAGGGGTAAGATAAAAAATAATATCCGTTTTGAAGTATTAAGAGTAGTAGAGGTAGTTTAAGCATAGTAGGGGTAACTCGACGAATATGAAAGATGATGAATCATTTGGATTGGGTGTTGACCCTTCATAGTAGTTAAAAAATAGGTGTAATTGTTGGATGTAATGTCTATTTAGAGAATTAGGGGTGGGATTAAAAAGAAGGGATTTTTTTTGAATTATTAAGAGAAGTAGGGGTAGTTTAAGCATAGTAAGGGTAAATCGACAAATATGAAAGATTATGAATCATTTGGATTGGGTGCTGCAAAAACCAACACTTCACAGTAGTAAAAAGATGGTGGTAATTGTTGGAAGTTATGGATATTTAGGGAAATAGGGGCTGGATTAAAAAGAAGGAATGTTTTGAAGTATTAAGAGAAGTAGGGTTAGTTTAAGCATAGTAGATGTTGATCGACAAATATGAAAGATTATGAATCGTTTGGTTTGGGTGCTGGAAAAACCAACGCTTCACAATAGTTAAAAAAGAGATAATTTTTTGAAGTAAGGGCTATTTAGAGAATTGGGGATAGGATTAAAAAGAAGGGCTGTTTTGATGTATTGAGAGAAGAAGGGGTGGTTAAAGCATAGTAGGGGTAGATCGACAAATATGAAAGATTATGAATCGTTTGGATTGGGTTCTGCAAAAACTAACACTTCACAGTAGTAAAAAGATAGGCGTAATTGTTGGAAGTAAGGGATATTTAGTGAATTAGGGGCAGGATTAAAAAGAAGGACTATTTTGGAGTATTAAGAGAAGTAGGGGTAGTTTAAGCATAGTAGAGGTAGATCGACAAATATGGAAGATTATGAATCGTTTGGATTGGGTCGTGCAAAAACCAACCCTTCACGGTAATTAAAAAAAGGGGCAATTGTTTGAAGTAAGGTCAAGTTAGAGATTTAGGGATAGGATTAAAAATAAGTTTTGTTTTGAAGTATTAAGAGAAGTAGGGATAATTTAAGCGTAGTAGGGGTAGATCGACAAATATAAAAGATGATGAATCGTTTGGATTGGATGCTGCAAAAACAAACTCTTCACAGAAGTTAAAAAATAGGGGTGATTGGGGGAAGTAAGAGCTGTTTAGAGAATTAGGGGTAGGATTTAAAAAAACGTTTTTTTTTTGAAGTACTAAGATAAGTAGGGGAAGTTTAAGCATAGTAAGGGTAGATCGACAAATATAAAAGATGATGAATCCTTTGGATTGGGTGCTGCAAAAATCAACCCTTAACAAAAGTTAAAAAATAGGGATAATCGTTGGAAGTGAGGGCTATTTATAGAATTTGGGTTAGGACTAAAAAGAAGGGTTGTTTTGAAGTATTACGAGAAGTTGGGGTAGTTTAAGCATAGTTGGGGTATATCGACAAATATTAAAGATGATGAATCGTTTGGAATTGGTGCTGCAAAAACCTACCCTTCATAGTGGTTAAAAAATAGGGGTAATTGTTGGAAGTAAGGGCTATTTAGAGAATTAGATGTATGATTAAAAAGAAGGGCTTTTTCGAAGTATAAAGAGAAGTAGGGGCAGATTGACAAATATGAAAGATTATGAATCATTTGGATTGGGTGTAGCAAAAACTAACCCTTCACAATTGTTAAAAAAGGGGCAATTGTTGGAAGTAAGGGCTATTTAGATAATTAGGGGTAGGATTAAAAAGAAGGGTTGTTTTGAAGTATTTAGGGAAGTAGGGATAGTATAAGCATATTAGGTGTAGATCGACAAATATAAAAGATGATGAATCGTTTGGATTAGACACTGCAAAAACCAACACTTCACAGAAGTTAAAAAATAGTGGCGATTTTCGGAAACAAAGGCTATTTAGAGAATTAGGGGTAGAATTAAAATGAAGGGTTGTTTTGAAGTACTAAGATAAGTAGGGGTAGTTTAAGCATAGTATGGGTAGATCGACAAATATGAAAGATGGTGAATCGTTTGGATTGGATGCTACAAAAACTAACCCTTCACAGAAGTTAAGAAATAGGGTAATTGTTGGAAGTTAGGGCTATTTATAGAACTAGTGTTAGGATTAAAAAGAATGGATGTTTTTAAGTATTAAGAGAAGTAGGGGTAGTTTAAACATAGTAGGGGTAGTTCGACAAATATGAGACATGATGAATCGTTGGATTGGTTGCTGCAAAAACCAACCCTTCAAAGTAGTTAAAAAATAGGGGTAATTGTTGGAAGTAAGGGCAATTTAGAGTATTAGGGGTAGGATTAAAAAGAAGGGCTTTTTTGAATTATAAAGAGAAGTAGGGGTAGTTTAAGCATAGTAGGGTTAGATCAACAAATATGAAAGATTATGAATCGTTTGGATTGCGTGATGCAAAAACCAACCCTTCACAGTAGTAAAAAGATAGGCGTAATTGTTGGACGTAAGGGCCGATCGACAAATATGAAAGATGATGAATCGTTTGGATTGGGTGCTGCAAAAACCAACCCTTCACAGTAGTTAAAAAAGGGGTAATTTTTGGAAGTAAGGGTTATTCAGATATTTAGAGATAGGATTAAAAAGAAGGAATGTTCTGAAGTATTAAGAGAAGTATGTGTAGTTTAAGCATAGTAGGGGTAGATCGACAAATATGAAAGATGATGAATCATTTATATTGGGTGCCTCAAAAACCAACCCTTCACATTAGTTAAAAAATAGGGAAATTGTTGGAAGTAAGGGCTATTTAGAGAATTAGGTGTAGAATTAAAAAGAAGGGTTGTTTTGAAGTATTAAGATAAGAAGGGACGGTTTAAGCAAAGTAGGGGTAGATCGACAAACATAAAAGATGATGAATCATTTGGATTGGATGCTGCAAAAACCAACCCTTCACAGAAGTTAAAAAATATGGGCGATTATTTGAAGTAAGGGCTATTTAGAGAATTACGGGTAGGATTAAAAAGAAGGGTTGTTTTGAAGTATTAAGAGTAGTAGGGGTAGTTTAAACATAGAAGGGGTAAATCGACAAATATGAAAGATGATGAATCATTTGGATTGGGTGCTTCAAAATCCAACCCTTCACAGAAGTTAAAAAATAGGGATAATTTTTGGAAGCAAGGGCTATTTTAAGAATTAGGTGTAGGATTAAAAATAAGAGTTGTTTGAAGGATTAAGAGAAGTAGGGGTAGTTTAAGCATAGTAGGGTAGATCGACAAATATGAGACATGATGAATAGTTGAATTGGTGTTGCAAAAACCAACCCTTCACAGTAGTTAAAAAGTAGGAGTAATTGTTTGAAGGGTGGGCTATTTAGATAATTAGGGGTAGAATTAAAAAGAAGTGTTGTTTTGAAGAATTAAGAGAAGTACGCCTAATTCTCTAAATAGCCCTTACTTCCAGCAATTACCCCTATCTTTTTACTACTGTGAAGGGTTGGTTTTTGTAGCGCCCAATTAAAACAATTTGTCGATCTAGCCTTACTATGCTTAAACTACCCCTACTTCTCTTAATACTTCAAAATTGCACTTCTTTTTTATCCTATCCCTTATTCTCTAAATAGCCCTTGTTTCCAACAATTACCCCTATCTTTTTACTCTTGTGAAGGGTTGGTTTTTGCAGCACCCAATCCAGACGATTCATCATCTTTTATATTTGTCGATCTACCCCTACTATGCTTAAACTACCCCTACTTTTCTTAATACTTCAAAATAGCCTTTATTTTTAATTGTACCCCTAATTGTCTAAATATCCCTTACTTCTGACAATTCGCCCTAATTTTTAACTATTGTGAAGGGTTGGTTTTTGCAGCACCCAATCCAAACGATTCATTGTCTTTCATATTTGTAGATTTACCCCTGCTATGCTTAAACTACCCCAACTTCTCTTAATACTTCAAAACAACCCTTCTTTTTGAACCTACCCATAATTTAAATAGCCCTTACTTCCAACATTAATCCCTACTTTTTAACTACTGTGAAGGGTTGGTTTTTGCAGCACCCAATCTAAATGATTCATCATCTTTCATATTTGTCGATCTAACCCTACTATGCTTAAAGTACCCCTACTTCTCTTAATATTTCAAAACAACCCTTCTTTTTAATCCTATCCATAAATCTCTAAATAGACCTTACATCCAACAATTACACTTATCGTTTAATACTGTGAAGGGTTGGTTTTTGCAGCACCCAATCAAAATGATTCGACATCTTTCATATTTGTCGATCTACCCCTACTATGTTTAAACTACCCGTACTTCTCTTAATACTTCAAAACAACCCTTCTTTTTAATCCTCCCCTTAATTCTACAAATAGCCCTTACTTCCAACAGTTACCACTATTTTTTAACTACCGTGAAGGGTTGGTTTTTATAGCAGCCAATCCAAACGATTCATCATCTTTCATATTTATCGATCTACCCCTACTATGCTTAAACTACCTGTAACACCCCGCCTCCGCTAGGGTCACTCGCAAAGGAATGCACTAGCTTTAGAGGGGCATTATTGGTAAACATGCACAGAAATATCACAAGACAGAACATATAAAATAGCGGAAGTAAAATCAACCTTTCATAACATGAATAAATAAGGTCTAAAGCCTTTTACATCAGAGTACATCAAAACCTGTATTGCAATAGTAAAGAAGCATAAAGACATTTTCATAAATTATTCCCCAAGTAAAAACAGTAAAGTAGCCATAGCCAAGAAAAGTCCAAGCCATCCATGATGACCTTCAAGCAGGAGAAGTCCGAACTAAACAACAGTATTTCCTCCCTGTAACCTGGGGGGGGGGGGAAACGGAAGAAAAGAGGCGAAACAAAACGGGTCAGTCAAAAAGACTGAGTAAGCCCTATCTACTATTTGTATAAAAACTAGTAAAGTTAACTGTCATGAGGAACTGAGATGAACATGAGCATGATAACAAGATAGACAAGCTAAATCAAAATAACAGGATGAACTACTGAACTCAGATAAACTAAAGTGTCATGATAAATTACGATATCAAAATGAAACAAGGCATCACATCGTCAGGTTTCTATCAAGTATAATATCCAAAGATATCTATCACGCATAACGTCCCATGGTATCTATCCTGTATGCCTGCTCTGCACCTACCGTACTAGTATCCCAATTGTATCACGTGTTATCCGTGAATGACCCTTACTCAAAAGTCGTGTAATGGTCCATGTCAACCTAATATGCCGCATATATAGGTTACTCAACTCATATGTTTCTTTCCATGTATAAGTTCAGTTCTTTGCCGTAGGCTGTACGGGCTTTCCCATGTAAACGGTTTATCCTTGAAGTTGTTTTGGACTGCAACCCTTGATCTAGTTGTGTTTCCTTACCATGAACTATCGCGCGTCCACTTAGGATTTATGCCACCTAGGACCGCTAGGGATTATGCTACCTAATGAACGTTTCCGTGTCTCGGTTTGGGTTTTGGCCACCTAGGACCACTAGGGATTACGCCACCCGTCAACCGCGCTGTAACACCCCGAAAATCTTATAACTGTGAAATTAACAAATTAAAGTATAATTAATTTGAAATCAAAGAACTAAGGGAAACGGGATACGCCATTGCGTTCGTCTCGGAAAAATACGCGAAATAGAGTCTGAGTTTTCGAAAAACGGAGTCCGTATGAAGAAGATATGGCCTTCGGAAGTTTGAGAATTAAGTTTAAAATTCAAACAGAATAAATCAGGTTTAAATTCGAAAATGGAGCCCAATGGGCCAGGGCGGAAAAACACCCGCCTGACCCACCAAGTCGACTGGGCTGTCGACCTGGTCTAACCAGGTCGACAGGGTTGTCGACAGGGCTGTCGACAGGCATGTCGACTTGGTCCAGACCCAGGTCGAGCCCAGTCTAACCCGGCTGGCCTATGCTATGTTGGTCGATTTTCTGTGATCTGCTTTGTCATTAGGGCTAGGTGGCAGGCTCTAATTGGTCTCTCTATCGAATGAATGGCTACGATCAATCCAAGCAACATCAATGGTCCTAATCAGTTCCTAACCTCTATATAAACAACCCTAGACAAACCCTAATCTATTCATTCAAAATTAAGAACATAGCCGCCATGTTGCTGAGGAACGACTAAGAGTAGCCGCCAACTAGAGAGAGGATTAGGAGGAAAATTCTAAAGCTTAAAGAGACCTAAATCAAATCAATTCAACAAAGGAATCATATCTCTTAATTAGAGAATTCGTCACACCATTGTAAGTAGAGTATTACTTTGGTATGAACAAATAATTGTGTTGGTTTGTATGCTTGAATTGTGGCAATAAAGTAATTCATATTTGTGCGTTCTTATCAATTTATATACGTTTGGATTATGTTATTCAATTATAAAGAACTACATGCGGTAGTTCTATGCAAGTATACGTTTGGAATATTCGCAAATTATGTAATCCATGTTGAAGCTACATGTATGTAGTTGATTGATTCAAATACATGTAAATTTGGGGCTTTGCTACTATGCCATCATAATGTATATTTTTGTGCATAAATCAATTTGTAAGTAATTAAAACAAGTTTGGTTATTATAATCCATATGAAATTATGTTGAGAATTTGGCATCATGTATTAAGTCATGCTTTTGTACTAGAAAAAAACCTATTTGCAAACTTATGAATATGGCTAGGCTATGAATGATATTTGGCATAATTGAAATCCATGATTAAGTCTATCTTGTTTACAAGAATTATATGATACATAGTTAGGATTAGATTCAAAATCCCTTTTTGCAAGTTTACAAGACTAAAGTAAGAATCATGATTTCATGTTAGAGATATTTATGCCATGCTTATGTTTGACATTATGCCATGCTTATGTTAGAAATATTTATGCCATGCTTATGTTTGACATTATGCCATGCTTATGTTAGGAAATTTATGCCATGCTTATGTTTGACATTATGCATAAATAAAAGTATAGGTTCATGTTGTAGTTATGACTATGTGTCAATAATGATACCCAATTTAGACTCTTATCTCAACTACAAGTTCACATGCTTTGATTCATGTCACCTATGCTTTATGACCAAAGTATATGTCACTACTATGCAAGTACACCAGTTTCTATTTTGTATTCCCAACGTCATATTGCAAGTTCATACGGTCACCTTCCCCTTTTTGTGTATGTAATCACGCCATAAGCCTCCCCTTTTCGCATGGCTAAATTGGGATTTAAAAGTCTAAGCCCAATATATATAATAAACGGACGTGTAAACCGGGGGAAAATAACGTTGGGTTAAAAATACTAATGAATGAAAATATAAAATAGAAGGGCCCAAGTTCAAGTATGGGTTGGGCCCATGATTGGTGTAACCTTTACACCATTAACTTAATAATGGGCCGCAAATATTTACATATAAGAAATAAAGAAGAATGACAAAATATGTAAATGTAGAACATACGATGTGTTTAACCCGAGGTTGGATTGAGTTGTGATGTAAACCTGCCCGGAACCGCCCGGCTGTCCAGTAGTCACAACAATACCTATCCAATGTGAGAGGTTAAACATGGAGCCCAATAAGGACCCGAGGTTAGACTGAGTTGTGGCGTAAGACTGCCCGGAACCAACCGGCAACAGGCAGCCACAACAATACCTGTCTAATGTGAGAGGTCAGGGCCTTAATAAGACAATTAAGGCTGAGTCTGGATTGTTAGGATTAAGTGGACTAAAGACTTAATCAAAATGGAACATGCTAAACTAAACGGACTGGTGGGGGTTAGGTTAGAAAACACTTAACCAACTTAGCATGTTGGCTAGAGATAGAAAACCTAGTAACGGGGGGGATCCTTTTCAGCAGTAACCCTAAAAGGTGTATCATGATACCCTGAAACTAGGCAGGGTGGGGCACGATTACTGGGCTGATTGTAAGAGGTCAAATCGACGGCGGTGGTGTAGCAGTGTAGGTTCTAACGGGGTGCGGGCGTGCACACACTCCGGCCAAGAAAAATAAGGCACTGGGCACCAGTAGCATACCTGTGCATTCTAAGGTTGTGTCGGGCCGCCGCCATGGGACTTGATACACCCCATGGTGGGACCAGCATAGGTAACTACAAACATCGGGGCCCGTAAGACACATGTAACTATGCGAGTAGGAGCCGATCATCATAGAATGGATCACATCACCCTGATTGTGGGGTGCCAGTTGGAAACTAGTTTATATGGGTTCAGAGATTAATATAGGGTACGATAGTATATTCGACCCTAGACAACTTAACCAAGTTTATAGTGTTTGCCCACTTCTTGTTTATACTTATCATACCCAGTTCTTTATTCATAGACAAAATAGTACTAGACTTACTCAGGCTTTATGTCTGACTCTACTTTTCTTTCGTCTTCTTTCTTCCGTTTCCCCCCCCAGGTCCACAGGGAGGGAACACCGCAGCTTGACCAACCTTAACATCCAGCTTGAAGAAGAGAAATGTATTGCTTGGACTTTCCTGTTTTGAACTATGGCTTTGGACAATCCACTATGGGAATTTTGCAGTTTATCTATGTTTTATTTATGCTTCTTTAAATAATGTACTCAAGACAGATTATGAAAGTGTTATGTTATGTTTTTGGAAAGGATGTTGTTGTAACACGTATTTGATTTTATGAAATAAAAGTTTGTTGTTCTTCCGTTGTTTACAAATATGTGTTCTTATATCTGTCTTGTATATCTGTGACTTGTACTTATAAACCTCCACCAAAATTAGGGCATTCCCTTTGAGAATTACCCTAACGGAGGTGGGGTGTTTCACTTGGTATCAGAGCATAGGTTTACCAGATAAGATAAAAAGTTTTGAAAATTTATTTTCAAAAAGGAATTTTAAAGAAGCATTTTTAAAGGATAAAAATATTATTTTATTTTAAAAAGGCAAAGTCCACTCCCCAAAGCCATAGGTACTATCTCTTATCCTTCGTTTTGAATCTATCCTTTTTGTTTCAGCATGTCCCAAGAACTTAACTTGCCGGAAGGGGTGCCAATACCTGGTTGGTTTAGACGGTTCTTAGAAGCTAGGGCCACTCAGCCAGGTCCTACCGTTCCTCCTCCCCCCGCTGAAGGAAATCATCCAGCTGCAGCAGCACCTTTTCCTCCACCTCCTCCTCGGGGAAACGCTTTTGCTAAGATATGTAAAGATTTTAAAGCTATGGGATGAAGGGATTTCCATGGAACTGAGTCCTTCGTAGCAGCTAGGAATTGGCTGAAAGAAACTGAAGACCTATTCATCATCTTTGAGGTAGAAGATAGACAAAAATTACAATTGGCGGTGTGGCTATTGAAGGGCGAGGCTTCCTACTGGTGGGAGGTCACTAATGCTGAAAGACCAGTGGAGACATGGGAGGACTTTAGGGCAAGGTTTGAGACCAAATTTCTCTCAGATGCGGAAAGAAGTTTGCAGTTGGAAAAATTCTTATTCCTTAAGCAAGGAGACAAGACTGTTAGAGAGTATGTGAATCAGTTTGATGAGCTGGCTAGGTTTGGGCTTGACCTAGTCAACACCCCGCACAAGAAGGCTCTCCGTTTCGTCAATGGGTTAAATGAGCCATTACACAGTTTGGCCATGACCCATATACCCATGGGAGCCACGTATGAAAGATTGGTGCAAATGGCATTGCTGAATGAAGAGGATAAGGGCAAGAAGGAGGCAAAGGCAGAAAGCACTCAAGGGAAGAAAGAAGGTTTGCAGCCTAAGAAGACAGACTTTAAGAAAGGCGGGAAAGGCAACAAAGAGAAGAGGAAGTGTAATTTCTGTGGCAAAGTGGGGCACTTAGTAAAGGACTGCCGGAAAAAGAAGGCCAAGGAGAATGGTGGGTGCTTTTCTTGTGGTGAGACGGGCCACAGGGCTAAGGACTGCCCAAAGAAACGAGGACAGGGGCAGAGGGCTGGATCCACCCCAAGGGCACAGGTTCATGTGCTGGAAGCGCCACCTTTGCAACAGAGAGGTACAAACACTTCTGTAGAAAGTGTAGTTTATCTTTATGATCACCCCGTTCGCACTTTATTTGATTCTGGCGCATCACACTCCTTTATCTCGTCTGCTTTAGTAGAATCTCTGCACCTAAAAACTAGTATGGTAGAGGACCCCTTAATTGTTTCAAACCCAATTGGGGGCCCAGCTCATTTGTCTATGATCTGTTTGGGATTAAAAATTTCTATTCTAAGTGTTGAATTTCAATGTAGTGCCTTTGTTTTGGGCTTTTCGGGGTATGGTTTGATTTTGGGTATGGATTGGCTATCCAGTAATGGGGCCATCCTTGATTGTGAGAAAAGGGTTGTTAGGCTCCTAACCCAGCTCGGTAATACTTTGGAAATTTCTTGTAATCCCTCGTATGCGGTTATGCTTAGTTATCTTGAATCGCTAGATGCCTCTGTAGACAATTTGCAATCAGTTAGAGTGGTCCGGGAATATCCGGATGTCTTCGAAGAGGTGAAGGGCTTGCCTCCGAAGCGGGAAATAGACTTACGCATATATCTTGTAGATAATGCAAAGCCCGTTGCGTTGCCCGTTAGACACATGGCTCCACGAGAAAGGAAAGAGCTCAGTAAACAGATTAAAGAGCTTCTAGAAAAGGGGTTCATAAGGAGAAGCATTTCAGAATGGGGCGCTCCAGTGGTGTTCGCTACAAAGGCGGATGGTTCACTCCGTCTATGTGTTGACTATAGGGAGCTCAACAAGCTAACGAAAAAGAATAGGCACCCTCTCCCTAGAATTGACGATTTATTTGACCAGCTTGTAGGAGCGTCTGTTTTCTCCCAACTCGATTTAGCAACCGGTTTTCATCAGCTAAGGGTGGCTGAAGATAGCATCGATAAAACGGCGTTCAGAACCCTAGACGGCTTCTTTGAATGGCTTGTCATGCCTTTCGGCTTGACAAACGCACCTGCTTACTTCGTGGATCTGATGAGTAGGGTATTTAGAGATTTCCTCAACAAATTCGTAGTGGTCTTCGTAGATGATATCCTTATCTTCTCAAAGAGTGAAGAGGAACATGCTCAGCACTTAAGGGCAATCATGGAAACTTTGCGAGTCCATCAACTAAAAGCCAAATTCTCCAAATGCCACTTTTGGAGAGAAGAGGTGAGGTTCCTTGGACACATATTATCCAAACAAGGATTAGCGGTGGACCCTGCTAAGGTAGTAGCGGTACAGGATTGGAAGACACCAAGGAATGCGACTGAGGTTCGAAGCTTTCTAGGACTAGCGGGTTTCTATCGAAAATTCATAAGGGATTTTGCGAAAATCTCAGCTCCGCTCACGAAATTGACTAAGAAGAATCTAGTGTTCAATTGGGACTTGGATTGCGAGTTTGCTTTCCAACGACTAAAAAGGGCTCTTACAACAGCCCCAGTTTTGACGCTGCCAGATGGGAGTAAGATGTTCACTGTTTATACGGATGCATGTGGGACAGGGCTAGGCGCCGTCTTAATGCAAGAAGGAAGGGTAGTAGCTTATGGCGGGAGGCAGTTGAAAGTGCACGAAAAGAACTACCCAACCCACGATCTTGAGTTTGCCGCCATCGTCTTTGCACTCAAGTCTTGGTGACACTATCTCCTAGGTGAGAAGTTCGAACTTTACACTGACCATAAATCGTTGAAATATCTTTTCTCGCAGAAGGATCTTAACTTGAGGCAACAAAGGTGGATGGAGTTTCTTGCCTCGTACGATTTCGAAATCTCCTATACTCCGGGCAAAGGCAACGTAGTGGCAGACGCGTTGAGCCGAAAGAAGTTGACCCTAAGCCCGTTGTTTATTGAAAGACAAAGCCTAGAGTTTATAGCCAGCTTCGACTTTAGGCCTTCCTCCGATTTCGTACCGGGCTTGCTAGCATCTCTCGAAGTGCGCCCAACTTTAGTGGATTCAGTAGGGACAGCACAACGCGAAGACCCTCAGCTTGTAGAAATAATTGATAGGCTAATTAGGGGCGAGACTTCAAGTCACCTCAACAGATACTCCATCGACGATAAGGGTTTTCTAAGGCGAGACGGAAGACTATGCGTCCCACTGATAAACGATTTAATAAAGAAGGTTCTCGAAGAAGCACATCACTCCAAGATGACGATACACCCCGGCGGGGATAAAATGTACAAAGACATAAAAAGGACTTTCTTTTGGAACGGCATGAAAAAGGACGTGGCAGAATTCGTTTCTAAGTGTATGGTGTGCCAACAGGTTAAAGCGGAACAGAAAAAGCCTGGCGGACTACTGCATCCTCTAGAGGTCCCGCAGTGGAAGTGGGATAGCATCTCAATGGACTTCATCGATGGGCTGCCTAGGTCTAGGAGAGGCAACACTAGCATTTGGGTAATAGTGGATAGGCTTACTAAAAGCGCCCACTTTCTACCTGTCAAAAGTAAAAGAACTGCCTCATCCCTAGCATCACTTTATCTCAAGGAAATCGTTCGACTCCATGGAATACCATCTAGCATTGTTAGTGACCAAGACCCCATCTTCACCAGCGAGTTTTGGCGGAGTCTGCAAGAAGTAGTAGGAACGCAGTTATGCTTGAGCACAGCCTATCATCCCCAAACCGACGGCCAAACAGAGAGAGTGAACAGAGTTTTGGAAGACCTTTTAAGACTATGCGTCCTTGACTTCGGAGGGACATGGGAAGACCACCTTCCTTTGGTGGAATTTGCCTACAACAACAGCTATCAAGCAACCATCGGAATGGCGCCCTTCGAAGCTTTATATGGAAGACCGTGCCGATCGCCCACTTGTTGGTGGGAGTCTACTGATAAGCTCATACTTGGACCAGATATGATCCGAGAGACTTCAGAGAAAGTAGACTTAATACGAAGAAGGATGAAGATGGCCCAAGACAGACAAAAGTCCTATGCCGACAAGAGAAGGACCGACCTTGAATTTGAGGTTGGAGACAGAGTTTTTCTCAAGGTATCACCACTAAGAAACGTTGTTCGTTTCGGAACCACAGGAAAGCTAGCGCCAAGATTCGTAGGGCCATTCCCTATCATCGAGAAAATTGGGAAAATGGCCTATAGATTAGAGCTACCCGAGAAGTTGGCTGGAGTCCACAACGTTTTTCACGTTTCACATCTACGAAAATGTCTACATGAGTCCGCTGAAGTGGTAGAGCCAAATATACTCGAAGAGGCCGAAGTGGAACGCGAAGAAACCATAAGAAAAGTTCCAACCCGCATATTAGGAACGGAAGTGAAGAAGCTACGCAACCGCGAAGTCAAGCTCGTCAAAGTTCAGTGGAGCGACGCCGAGGGAGACGCGACTTGGGAAACTGAAGCTAGAATCCGTACAGCCTACCCTTTTCTGTTCGAGGGTACATCCTTGATCTTTCCTTTTCCTTAAGTTGCGCTTTTATCTATCTTTTTAGGTATATTTTCTCGACCTTGTCTTTTAGGAAGAAACCCTTTGGATGGAAACATGTAATTGAAACATGTTATGGATGATGGTTGCAAGTGGTTGCAAGTGATTGCTAGTGGGTGCTCGTGGTTGCATATACACACACAATTTAGGGTTTAGATCGGCTCAGTCACTTCATATTGCATATGCATATATGTTTGCATTCGTATATGGTTGAACATTAATGTGTTGTCATGTGGATATTGCATTTGTATTGAACGATTGTGCACTCATGTAGAATCAAGAATAAGGAAAATTTGCATACATAATGGATTCATGGCACTTACATAATTCGCATTAAGGAGGTCAACTGAATCAGTAGACCGCCTGATTTTGCATTAGATAAGTTCATGTACACACACACTTCGCATATGATCATAAAGCATTAGAAGTCTTTTAAGGACAATGGATGCTCGTGTTTGATGGTTGAGTAGATGGATGATTGGATGTTAGGATATACATTCCTCCTAACTTGAAGATTTCGGGGACGAAATCCTTTTAAGTGGGGGAGAATGTAACACCCCGAAAATCTTATAACTGTGAAATTAACAAATTAAAGTATAATTAATTTGAAATCAAAGAACTAAGGGAAACGGGATACGCCATTGCGTTCGCCTCGGAAAAATACGCGAAATAGAGTCCGAGTTTTCGAAAAACGGAGTCCGTATGAAGAAGATATGGCCTTCGGAAGTTTGAGAATTAAGTTTAAAATTCAAACAGAATAAATCAGGTTTAAATTCGAAAATAGGGCCCAATGGGCCAGGGCGGAAAAACACCCGCCTGACCCACCAAGTCGACTGGGCTGTCGACCTGGTCTAACCAGGTCGACAGGGCTGTCGACAGGGCTGTCGACAGGCATGTCGACCTGGTCCAGACCCAGGTCGAGCCCAGTCTAACCCGGCTGGCCTATGCTATGTTGGTCGATTTTCTGTGATCTGCTTTGTCATTAGGGCTAGGTGGCAGGCTCTAATTGGTCTCTCTATCGAATGAATGGCTACGATCAATCCAAGCAACATCAATGGTCCTAATCAGTTCCTAACCTCTATATAAACAACCCTAGACAAACCCTAATCTATTCATTCAAAATTAAGAACATAGCCGCCATGTTGCTGAGGAACGACTAAGAGTAGCCGCCAACTAGAGAGAGGATTAAGAGGAAAATTCTAAAGCTTAAAGAGACCTAAATCAAATCAATTCAACAAAGGAATCATATCTCTTAATTAGAGAATTCGTCACACCATTGTAAGTAGAGTATTACTTTGGTATGAACAAATAATTGTGTTGGTTTGTATGCTTGAATTGTGGCAATAAAGTAATTCATATTTGTGCGTTCTTATGAATTTATATACGTTTGGATTATGTTATTCAATTATAAAGAACTACATGCGGTAGTTCTATGCAAGTATACATTTGGAATATTCGCAAATTATGTAATCCATGTTGAAGCTACATGTATGTAGTTGATTGATTCAAATACATGCAAGTTTGGGGCTTTGCTACTATGCCATCATGATGTATATTTTTGTGCATAAATCAATTTGTAAGTAATTAAAACAAGTTTGGTTATTATAATCCATATGAAATTATGTTGAGAATTTGGCATCATGTATTAAGTCATGCTTTTGTACTAGAAAAAAACCTATTTGCAAACTTATGAATATGGCTAGGCTATGAATGATATTTGGCATAATTGAAATCCATGATTAAGTCTATCTTGTTTACAAGAATTATATGATACAAAGTTAGGATTAGATTCAAAATCCCTTTTTGCAAGTTTACAAGACTAAAGTAAGAATCATGATTTCATGTTAGAGATATTTATGCCATGCTTATGTTTGACATTATGCCATGCTTATGTTAGAAATATTTATGCCATGCTTATGTTTGACATTATGCCATGCTTATGTTAGGAAATTTATGCCATGCTAATGTTTGACATTATGCATAAATAAAAGTATAGGTTCATGTTGTAGTTATGACTATGTGTCAATAATGATACCCAATTTAGACTCTTATCTCAACTACAAGTTCACATGCTTTGATTCATGTCACCTATGCTTTATGACCAAAGTATATGTCACTACTATGCAAGTACACCAGTTTCTATTTTGTATTCCCAACGTCATATTGCAAGTTCATACGCTCACCTTCCCCTTTTTGTGTATGTAATCACGCCATAAGCCTCCCCTTTTCGCATGGCTAAATTGGGCTTTAAAAGGCTAAGCCCAATATATATAATAAACGGACGTGTAAACCGGGGGAAAATAACGTTGGTTTAAAAATACTAATGAATGAAAATATAAAATAGAAGGGCCCAAGTTCAAGTATGGGTTGGGCCCATGATTGGTGTAACCTTTACACCATTAACTTAATAATGGGCCGCAAATATTTACATATAAGAAATAAAGAAGAATGACAAAATATGTAAATGTAGAACATACGATGTGTTTAACCCGAGGTTGGATTGAGTTGTGATGTAAACCTGCCCGGAACCGCCCGGTTGTCCAGTAGTCACAACAATACCTATCCAATGTGAGAGGTTAAACATGGAGCCCAATAAGGACCCGAGGTTAGACTGAGTTGTGGCGTAAGACTGCCCGGAACCAACCGGCAACAGGCAGCCACAACAATACCTGTCTAATGTGAGAGGTCAGGGCCTTAATAAGACAATTAAGGCTAAGTCAGGATTGTTAGGATTAAGTGGACTAAAGACTTAATCAAAATGGAACATGCTAAACTAAACGGACTGGTGGGGGTTAGGTTAGAAAACACTTAACCAACTTAGCATGTTGGCTAGAGATAGAAAACCTAGTAACGGGGGGGATCCATTTCAGCAGTAACCCTAAAAGGTGTATCATGATACCCTGAAACTAGGCAGGGTGGGGCACGATTACTGGGCTGATTGTAAGAGGTCAAATCGACGGCGGTGGTGTAGCAGTGTAGGTTCTAACGGGGTGCGGGCGTGCACACACTCCGGCGCAGAAAAATAAGGCACTGGGCACCAGTAGCATACCTGTGCATTCTACGGCTGTGTCGGGCCGCCGCCATGGGACTTGATACACCCCATGGTGGGACCAGCATAGGTAACTACAAACATCGGGGGCCGTAAGACACATGTAACTATGCGAGTAGGAGCCGATCATCATAGAATGGATCACATCACCCTGATTGTGGGGTGCCAGTTGGAAACTAGTTTATATGGGTTCAGAGATTAATATTTGGTACGATAGTATATTCGACCCTAGACAACTTAACCAAGTTTATAGTGTTTGCCCACTTCTTGTTTATACTTATCATACCCAGTTCTTTATTCATAGACAAAATAGTACTAGACTTACTCAGGCTTTATGTCTGACTCTACTTTTCTTTCGTCTTCTTTCTTCCGTTTCCCCCCCCCCCCGGTCCACAGGGAGGGAACACCGCAGCTTGACCAACCTTAACATCCAGCTTGAAGAAGAGAAATGTATTGCTTGGACTTTCCTGTTTTGAACTATGGCTTTGGACAATCCACTATGGGGATTTTGCAGTTTATCTATGTTTTATTTATGCTTCTTTAAATAATGTACTCAAGACAGATTATGAAAGTGTTATGTTATGTTTTTGGAAAGGATGTTGTTGTAACACGTATTTGATTTTATGAAATAAAAGTTTGTTGTTCTTCCGCTGTTTACAAATATGTGTTCTTATATCTGTCTTGTATATCTGTGACTTGTACTTATAAACCTCCACCAAAATTAGGGCATTCCCATTGAGAGTGACCCTAACGGAGGTGGGGTGTTTCACGCGCCCTTGATCCCACGTATGTATCGTGAATCGTTTTCCATGTCTAGATGCACATGTTCCCCAATGTGCCATCCGAGTTCCGTGCCAGGGTAAATCAAGAAATACGGAACTCGGTCGGGAGCTTTAAATCGTCTGCCGATGCAGATATCAAGGTCTGTTTTTGTACCCGTGGCTATGGTCCCACGTGACCCCTCCCTCAACTACTGAAAGGCAATCTAAGAAAAATCATGTATAAGAACCACTCCACGACCCCACTATAGCCCACTTTCCTACGGGCCAACCTCACCCATGACTCGATAGCAAGCACATGGTCTGTTGGGGGTTCCCTGCCTTTCCGCACGTACACGATTGACTAAAGATGGTAGGTAGTCGGCGATGCGCTATCCAGGGCAAAAACAAGAATCGTCGACTCCACGCTAATCCATCCCAGTCTTTAGGTTGCTCGCATAGCAACCAAGGCATACTCTTGGTCCTTCTAACGCAGACCTTAACCTCTCATGGGCCTAGTATAATTACCTGGCAGCCCACAGAGGGATCCCAAGAATATCCTCACGTCCCCCGAAGCTTCCACTTCGGCACCCAGTGCGCTGGAGCTTTTATCCAAGTTAGATAACTTGCTCCCCCTCGTATACTAAGCGATGACCTACCGTATCAGGTTACTCATCGTTTTGAGAATTAGTCCTATGTCCTTAGCTAAGAATTATTACTTAGTTACCCTTAACTAAGGTTTACCACTTAGCTTCCTTTCCCGTTATCCTTGATTAACCACGGTTTTCTACCTAGTTCTTCTAGCTAGGGTTTGTCTATTGGGTTAAGTGTTATCATTCAAGTCCATGACTTAACCCGCCCACGAATCACGTCAAAGATTGGCTAAGTATTTAAGTTCAAGACTTAGTCCCACAAGTTGGTTAAGTGTACCCAGAGGCTCATGACTTAACCTTATCAAGTCAAATTGGTCAAGTACTAGCTTACCTTAATCCTATCGGATTATCTTGCTAGATCGATTAAGCATAGATTATCTTAATCCCATCAAATTATCGAGTCGGATTGGTTAAGTATAGGTTGGCTTAACCCCATCCTCTAATCGTACTATAATGGTTAAGTATATTCTAAAAAGGTCTTGTGACTTAACCTTATCAGGTCCGCGTATTAGATTGGTTAAGTGTAAGTTACTTAACCCCATCAAATCATCATGTATAATTGGTTAAGTATAAGTTGCTTAACCCCATTAAATTGTCACGTTAAGTTGGTTAAGTATTGGTTACTTAACCTCATTGAATTACCGAGTTTAAATTGGTTAAGTGTTTAACTTAACCCCATCGAATTGCCGTGTTTAGATTAGTTAAGTGTGGATTACTTAACCCCATCTAATTACCCTGTCGGATTAGTTAAGTGTAAATTACTTAACCCCATCCCCTAATCATCTTGTATGGTTAAGTGTCATTAAGAAAACTTACTTAACCTTGTCAAATTATCGTGTTGGATTGATTAAGTGTTGGTTAACTTAATCCCCGTCCACTAGTCGTATAAAAATGGTTAAGCGTCATTAGGCAAATCAAATCACTTAACCTACCCAACCTTGTCATGTTTTGTTAAGTATCATTAGCCTAACCAATTTACTTAACCCATTTACCCATGTCATATTTGGTTAAGAGTCATTAATCAAATTAACTTAACCCTATCATGTGGCATTAATTACTTAATGTACCCCAACCTCTCACATTAGACTTTGTTGTGGTTACTAGTTAAGCCGGTCGGTTCCGGGTAGCTTTACACCACAACTTGGTCTAACCTCGGGTTCAAGCACAACATGACCAACTTCTCACATTGGGTCTTATTGTTTGCAACCACTAGTTAGGCCGGTCGGTTCCGGGTAGTTTTACGTTGCAAACTCAACCCAACCTCGAGTTGGCCACTTTCATGTTTAGTCTAGCGTCATGTTCATAGTCAAGTTTTCAAGCAATTGGGTAGACCTAACTTAATAGGTAAATTCCCAATGGGTAGACCTAACTTAATAGGTAAATTCCCAAGCTTATGTTTTTATGCATACTTACATGTCAACTTCCATGTTATATTTCAAGTCATGTTTTCAAGTATAAACACATGTCATATTTAACGTTACATGTTGTCATGTTTATACCCATTTACCCAAGTCATATTCATGTCATTATGTTTCCCCATAATGTGACCCCAACGCTTTTTAAACTAGCATATACGTTCGCAACAACGTGATGGATTAAAAGAAGAGACTTGGCAAAGGAATGACAAAAATGGGTATTAAGCCACAAGTTAATCATGGTGGCAAATGAGGCACAAATGTGTTCATTAGCTTGCATGTTACATTCTTAAGCCTCAAAAACATGCATAAACCCAAACTTGGTACATAAGCGAATCATGGTGACAAAAGACATGGAATGATGGCTAGAAACTCGCATATATCATCATATAAGGATTATGACTTCATATGCAAGTTGACATAATGATTATGAAGATTCTCATGTTGCATAATGCAACATTTCAACATAAAGGTTGTGGCTTTTTGCTCACAAGATCAAGATAATGACTTCAAAAACTTGCATGACATGATAGCATGTATCATACTCAATGATCAAACCCAAACTTGCAACATGAACATTTAACTTCATAGTTAATATCTAAGAGTAGGGAACGGGCTTACATTGCTATGAAGGCCTAAATCGATTAAACTAAAGCTTGTGATGAAGCTTATGCATGCCATCATCCAAAAACCCAAAGATGGATGCTCCAAATCAACAAATACACCATCTTTATGAACAAAGACCAAAACTTTTGCCTTGAAATCAACTTGAGGAGCTCTCATACTAACATAGGGACTCTCTAATACTCTCATGATCATGAAACCTCTCATAGAAATGAAGATAGCATTTTGGCAAGAGGATGGAGGCTAGGGTTTTGAGTGGAGGCCATGATCACTAGAAATTTTGGCATAGTTTAGTTGCAAGAATGAATAATGAGGGTTTAGGGTAGGCTTAGGGGTGTTTTTATAGAGATTAGGGTAGTTTTAGGCCCTTAGATTAACCCTAGGATAGATCCCAGCCCTCAAAAATCGTCACAAGCCTCCAAAACAAGACCAAGGGCCAAAACAGGTGATTCAGGCCAGCCAGGGTCAAGCCAGAAGGCTGTGCAGGTTTCTGGCTCGACACGGGCGCACTTCCCAAGTGCGCCAGTGTATTTTTGTGCTGGCGCACTTCACAAGTGCGCCAGTGCTTTCTGGCTTGTTTTCGGTTTTTTTGCCTAAATTCGTTCGTCCATATCTTCTTCATACGGACTCCGATTTACGAAATTTCGGACTCTATTTCGCGTATTTTTCCGAGACGAACGCAATGGCGCAACCCGTTTATCCTGATTCAGATTTTATAATTTAATTCTGCCTTGATTCTTGTCTCAACACGTTGCTGAAAATTCGGGTTGTTACATCCTCCCCAACTTAAAGGATTTCGTCCCCGAAATCTCCAAGTTAGGAAGAACGTATCCTACCATCCGTCATCCATCTACTCAAAACATCATCCACAAGCAACCATTGTCCTTAGATGATTTCTAATGCTGTATGAATATATGCAAAACGTGTGTGTACATGTTCCTTAGCTAATGCTAATGATCAGGCCTGAATAATCTTTCTAATGCAAAATATGTATAGTGCCATGAATCCAACATGTATGCAAATAGTCCTAGCCATATAGGTACTTTATGCGTGCACAATCATTCATTCATATGCAACAACCGCATGATAATACATTCGATTTCATCCATAAATGTAACAACCCGAAAATCTGGGCCAGTTTAAAATTTTTATTTTGGCCATTTTAGCGAATTTTGATTATTTAAAATGAATTATTTTAAATAATATCGACGGGAAATTTATTTTGAATATAATTCGAACGTATATATTATACGTGTCGTCGTTAGAATATAAATATTTATATATAATTATAAATAGAATTGAAAATGGCGCGGTAGTTCGATAATTCGATTTCAAACTTCAATTGAATGTACCGGGTGCAAAACAATCCGGATTTTAGTGAAACCAAAAATAATGGAATCGAATAGTGAATATCTTTCCAACGAATCCGAAAAATCAAAAGTTCGTAGCGGGAATCAAAAGATATGTCCAGTTGAAAATTCTGAATAGTCGCTATGGAATTCAGGCCCTTAAAAATAGCAATTTTGCAAACGACCTCGGATTTCGACGAAACTAGTTTTGTTGGGTCCGTGATGTCGAGTTATTGCTAGGTTTCAAATTTCGTAATTTTTCGAATCAATATGTGAGCGTGGCAAAGGAAAACGCGTTTGACCAGTTTCAGTTGATTTTAATCGACTGGAAATTGGCCATTTTTCAAACGATCTCAGAATTTGACGAAACTAGTTTTGTTAGGACCGTATCGTCAATACGAAGCTAGAAAATATTTTTATGGGATTTATAGAGTAATATATGACCCCGGTAATTTGAAATGTACGTTTAAAATTCAGTATAGTGATTTAAATGTAAATTTAACGAAAACTGATTGTAACAGCCGAATCAGCTTACGGTACATATTCCATTGTGTTCGGAATGGGGGTAATTAGCTAGGGGCCACAGTTGTTGGGTTTGATTCTGAGTTCAGATCGGTAAACTCGTAATTTGTGAAATAAAATAATATAAAAAAAAATATATATACTTGGTCAAAATGGGTCAAAGCCCTAATTTCATTCAAATGCCGTGGTCAACATCTTTGACTTGCGCCCCCAAAAGAAATAAATGGCAGAATCGCTCAGCCTTTCCTCCACCCCTAACTCTCTATCCATTAATCTTCTGGTGAGGTCTTCCACTCCAAAAATGGTCAGCTCGATGAGGCCTTCTAGTCGACCGGTTGTGATCGACGTCGGTGCTTCGTGGTGATCGGAAATTGCTTGGAAAGGAGCGGCGTTCAGGTCCAAATTGCCGATGATTGGGGTGACATGGCGCTACGAGATTCAAGGTGGAGGAAGTTGGTGGTTTGGGGCGTCGAAGGGGGCCGGTTGATTAGGGTCCGACGATCTGCAAGGTGGTGCGGCGGGATCCTTCTTCCTCCAATGATGGGTTCGATGGTAGCAGAATGAGGAGAGGGCTTAGACCCTTAAGCTAGGTAATTAATTCTTAAGCGATTAGTTTATTTATTTATTTAATTTATTTAATAATGATAAACCTGATTTTTAACATGAAAAGTATGGTTTAAAATCTAATTTTAAATATAAGAATATCATTAATCTATTTTCTGATCTTAATTATATTTTACAATTGAATAAAAATGTAATATTTTACCTTGTAGAATAAAACTGTAATATTTTACAATAGTATAAACATATGGTTTTAAGAATACAAATACAAAGGTTTTTAAAGAAAAATAGAAGCATACATTATTTTTGAAAAATAAAAATACAATGTTTTTAAAACTGAAAAGATTAGATTTTTAGAAACTTAAAAGATAGGATTTTTATGAAATAAAAATATGATTTTTATATATAGAACTTCGAAATAAAAATGTGACTTTTTATCTATTGAACTTTGAACTAAAAATTCGATTTTTATATATTGAACTTTGAACTAAAAATTCGATTTTTATATATTGAACTTTGAACTAAAAATTCGATTTTTATATATTGAACTTTGAACTAAAAATTCGATTTTTATATATTGAACTTTGAACTAAAAATTCGATTTTTATATATTGAACTTTGAACTAAAAATTCGATTTTTATATATTGAACTTTGAAATAAAAATATGATTTTTATATATTGAATAGAGAAATAAAAATGTGATTTTTATATATATAGTGACTACGGGCAACGAAGATGACGAAGATGCGATAGCGATAAAGATTTCTATCAATGAAGTGCCGTGGAGCTAGGATAGCAATCGGTGAGAACTTCTCACCTTTCAATTTAATTTTTCTAGTTATATATATACTAGGATGCAGACGGTGCTTAGTAGCACCCGACACAATCGTCCACAGACCATGGACTTGTTTGTTTGACTGTTTGGTGATTGATTGCGATATTGGTTTGAATGTGGTTTGTGGTGTGAAAAATCGAATCGATAAATTGGTTAGGATTAGACGTGCGCCGTTATAAGGCGAAGGAGTAAGGCTAGGTTAGATCCTTACTCCAAATTTTGTGGTTTGCATAAACGAAAGTGATTTGATTGATGTGTGAATGGCGTGGGCCTTCACTAGACCGGGGATAAGGCTAGGCCTCGTCCCGTTTCTAGTATCGTGCCGTTATGCCGCCGAAATTTTCTAAAATAAGTTAGAAAAATAAAATATCATTTTATTTAAAGAATGAACTGGATAGAAATTCATATGTTGAAATAAAATGTTTTATCGTTAAAAATATAATTTTTAACGTGAATGCGAATAAATAAATTATTCATTTACAAACCAGACGGTTTGTTTATGTACACTGATTTGACTGACATTGATTGGGTCGATAAATTTTACACATCGCCCAACTGCACAAATAAAATATTTGTTTGATTGTTTGAAACCCTACACGGGTGTTAGGATGAAATATGCAGTTCACTCATCCTGATTGATTAAATATGTCGATCGATTGATTGACAGGCTGTTATAAGCGTTAGATATCTATATTTGATGCTTATACAGTGTAGTGCACTTTGGTTGATGGTTGATTATTTTTCAATGCTACGATATTCATGTGTTGTATGAAAATCCATATAATTAACTTTATATGGTAATTGATTGGGCCTCATTCCAATTTGAAAAATAAAGAATATATATAAAATAAAAGTTCATGTGTTGACAGTACTCATTCATTGAGATTGGTCATGTGTTGAACGAAATATTTTGATAATAACAACTATTTTGAAAAAGAAATATTTGAAATAGAATATTTGAAAATAGAAATTTATGAAGCCGTGTTGATTAGATTGACGCCATTTTGACGTGAACGATATTTATATCGATTTTATTCATCTTAAAAATGAATATTGAAAAGTGATTTCGAAATCGAATATTTTGAATTGAATTGAAAACGATTTTTAAATGAATTGAATTGAAAACGATTTCGAAATGAATTGAATTGAAAACGATTTCGAAATGAAATGAATTGAAAACGAATTCAAATTGAATTGAAAACGATTTCGAAATAAAATGAATTGAAAACGAATTCAAATTGAATTGAAAACGATTTCGAAATGAAATGAATTGAAAACGAATTCGAATTGAATTGAAAACGATTTCGAAATGAATTGAATTGAAAACGATTTCGAAATGAAATGAATTGAAAACGAATTCGAATTGAATTGAAAACGATTTCGAAATGAAATGAATTGAAAACGAATTCGAATTGAATTGAAAACGATTTCGAAATGAATTGAATTGAAAACGATTTCGAAATGAAATGAATTGAAAACGAATTCAAATTGAATTGAAAACGATTTCGAAATAAAATGAATTGAAAACGAATTCAAATTGAATTGAAAACGATTTCGAAATGAAATGAATTGAAAACGAATTCGAATTGAATTGAAAACGATTTCGAAATGAATTGAATTGAAAACGATTTCGAAATGAAATGAATTGAAAACGAATTCGAATTGAATTGAAAACGATTTCGAAATGAATTGAATTGAAAACGATTTCGAAATGAATTGAATTGAAAACGATTTCGAAATGAATTGAATTGAAAACGAATTGAAATGAATTCAAATTGAATTGAAATTTGAATTGAATAGAAATGAATTTTGAAACGAATTTATAAAGAAGAATTCAATTTTGATTTGAATTGAAAAGGAAGTTGAAATTGCTTTTGAAACGAATTTAAAACTATTTATATAATTCGTTTTAAATAGAAATCGACGAAGTATATATTATATATATTATATATATAATATAATGGCCTGAATAGAACGCGCCGCGCCGCGGCAGTTCGTGAATTTCGACCATTTATTTCAAACGGACATTGCGGGAGATCCGACCGTCGGATTCTCCTAAAACCGGAACCGTTGGGTTCGTATCGAAAAGAGCTTTCTAACGAATGTTGGAAATTTGAAATCTAACGGTTGGATTTGGAGATACGTCCAAATCAAATTCGAAAAAGGTCGCTGTAAGTGCAGTTCGATGGCCGTTAATGGAAATCGACTGTACGGGCCTTGATAAAATTATTAAAAATAGTAATAATTTGTGTAAAATCATAAGAAATGATTTGTGAAAGTTTGGGATGAAAAACTCCATATTTGAAAAGATAAAAATAGATTTTTATCGAAATGAACTAGTTTTGAACTAGAATTATAATTCTATTTATTTTTAAATAAATAAATTGAATTTGAAATGGTTTTGAAAATAACCAAAATTTCCAATGATTGCATTGGAGTGGATTTGAATCGAAATTGTCTTCGGAATATTTCGATGTTGGAATTCGTGATATTACAGGTGTTGTTATGGAAATTTGAAAGATATATATATGTATCGTTATTTCCAATACGACATTTGTTAGTCGTAGAATTCGATATTGAATATAAGCCGATATATTTTCTATTCAGAGCCTTGCATTGAATATCGAATGTGATTTGGGTTTGTCGTGAATGGTGTCTTCACTAACACTGTTCTTGAACCCAGTTGAGAAAAGATTAAATCTTTTTATTTAGATTTAATGAAGTGTACCAATTAAATGATATTTAATTGGAATTGAATTGGTATTGATTTTTGGGTTTATCGTGAACAGTGTTTTAAATAACACTTGTTCTTTAACCCGATAATTAATAGAATGGGATTTTGGGTTTATCGTGAATCGTGTTTTAAATGACACTGATTCTTTAACCCAGATAATGATTAAAACTAAGTGGAGTTTTAATGAATCTTTAATTAGATTGAAAAGATCGAGAATGAAGTATCACCAGTTTTGCTCCAGGCGATAGTTAAATCTTTAATTAGATTTGAACGTGAAATTTAGAAACTAACTGTCGGTTAGCCAAGCAGAATGGTTTTCTGGATATTGATCTGATGTTGGTTTCGGCCTTCGGGGTTAATATTTGGGGAATTATTCTCTTGATTAATTTACGGTTAGTGACTAATGAATTGGAATGAGGCGTATGTTGTGTTTGTGTAACACTTATTTAAAATATACGCGAGTTATTCGGAAAGACCGGACTCATCCCATTCTGAATAACTGATACGACGATAAGTCGAAGATGAAGACGATGGTCGAAGACCGGAGGTCTTCACGTCGTTTGGGTGATAACTGATGATCTTGATTGGGCTGTACACCCAAGAAGATGGAAACAGTTGGGGATCGTCCAGACGTACTTGGAGATCGATGGATATGCGAGGTACTAGGTGCCTCCGGTTTCGTTCAGACCCAGAACGGACTTGTAAATGGACTGTGTGTCTGACATTGGATTTTAGTCCGTGTGATTGATCTCTATTAAATATATATCTGTTTGGCGGCGGAGAATTTATTCTCTTGCTTAACGCCCTTCTCTGAGACGTACGAGCTCAGGGGTTATATATTGATGGATATCAATCGCATGGAGTGAATTGCCTGTATGGCATGCTAAGATGCAAATGATCAAGGCTTCTGTTGAAAAGCAGAGTCTTGTGGTGATGATCGAAGCACGGCCTTTGTGGCGTAGCTTTGTGTAACGTTGATTCGCGAGTATCACACCCGGTATGAATCAAAAACGGGAGACGGACATCAGGGAGGACCTACGTTTCTTTCTAGTTATGAGTGGCGTCAGTGCTTGAACTGGCTGACGAGTTTGACTCATGTGGATGTTACTTATTATTACTTGCTGAAAAGCGAGGCGCCTCGTGATATCGGTTTCGGCCGATGCTTCTGGTCGGCTGACGGGCCATATTTACACCCCAAAGGGTGGGGAAACGTAGTGTTCAGGCATAATAATCCACATCGGTGGACCGGCCCTGACGATCCAAGGCTTGCCTGCGCGCTTGCCTGAGGGGCGGACTAGAGCGTCTCGAATCAGAGAGGATCTTGCCCCTAGCCTCGGTTCATACCATAAATGATAACCCAACTTCCAATACGACATTTGCGGTTTTGATTGTAAACTTATATATGGCGACATAGTGTTATGGGCCGTTCATGCCGCCTATGATTGATACTTATGATTCGAAGTGTTTTATACACTATGCACTTATAATAGTATCAAATGATTTGTTTTAAAACGTATCAAGCATTCTTTGGCTGTTATAAGGGAAAACCCTATCCTCGACTGCGTTGCATTGTGTGATGGGACCTGGGTCTTATAACAGCTTCATTCTTCTTTATTTAGCATTGCGCTGTTGTTTTATGCACTGGTATTCTTGGGAGGAAACCCGTTCCGTGTTATACGGCGTGGTCCCTTGATTTACCTAGCTTTAAAAATAAAGATTAACTGTTTTAGTTCTCACACCAGTCCCATGACTGACCTGGAGTTTATTGTTTTAACCTAAACTCTGGGTGCCCTTATTTTGACACGGGCAGCTAGTAGTTTTGGTTTTGCAGATTTATATTCACAGGATCCTGGTTTACAGCTGGAACGATATCCGGAAAGCTTTGTATCCGTATATCTTCTTCTAGTTGTGTATTGTATTATTTTCCGCTGCTATGTATTTAAATGTAATTTAAATCTCTGATATTTCTGTGTAATATTCATTTATACTCTGTATATTCTTGTAATCTGATGCATTGTTGTAATATACAATGAAATGTTCTTCTGTATGCGTTCAGTTGTGGTTTGTTCTCGAACTATCCGACGCTTTCCTTTACGGGGAAGTAGCGGGTCTTTACACGTGGTATCAGAGCTTTGGTTTACAAAGCTCAGAGAACAAGACACATTAGAACCATATGAAAGAATTCATCAGATATTGGATTAGTAATATCCGATGGGAATGACTCGTTAGAGATGGGATCAGTAGTATCCTAGAACGAGTGTGAAGAGTAAATTTTTAAAATGAAAATGAAGACAAATTTTTGGTTTTGAAGATTTAAATCAATTATTCGTATTTGATTATCTATTTATATTGAGTTGGACAGTCCAGTATATAAAGATTTTGCGTATACGTCTGATCCACGTGTATCTGAAATTTTAATATACTGGATAGATATAGAATTACACTCTAGACACCCGGGGATAATTCTGATGATGTGGCCACATCATCAGTATTTATATTCGTGTTTCGAAGGTGAGATATCTATATATTTCCATTAAACTGGTGTGAGAACCAAAGATTATATAGATAGAACACATTGTTGTGAATTGACATCAAAACATGATTTTTAGTAGATGTACCAAAAGTTATGAATTTCAAAAGATGATTCACTAATTGATTGATGTTTGTGTTGTTGGTTTATTTGTTTGCTAATTTTTAGCCATTTAGCCTAATTAAACCAAATATTGAATTGTATTGAAATTTGGTCGTATTTGCTTGCATATACATGTATATCATTGAACAGGTCATAGCAAGGAGGCTAGAGCAGAGAATAAAATTTGTTTGCCCGACAAATAGGTACATGTTTACTACATAATTTCCTGTTTTGTTTGGGTGATGATGATTTTGTGAGCCTATTGGCTAGCCGCTTGGCTTTTTCTTTTTCTTTTTGAGATCTGAAGGACCGGGGAAGCTATTTGAAATTCCCCGATGCTCCCGGAGCAGGGGAGGTTATGGCGAAATTTTTCAAAAATTTAGGGTGTTAGCCAAATTTTTGAAGTTTTGAAAATTCTCAGAAACTAAAGAGTTGGAGAATGGAAGCCAGATCGAACATAGAGTTGAATGATCAAACCACTTTCGACTTTGTTCCTTTTCGGGGACGAAAAGTTTTAAGTGGGGGAGATTGTAACAACCCGAAAATCTGGGCCAGTTTAAAATATTTATTTTGGCCATTTTAGCGAATTTTGATTATTTAAAATGAATTATTTTAAATAATATCGACGGGAAATTTATTTTGAATATAATTCGAACGTATATATTATACGCGTCGTCGTTAGAATATAAATATTTATATATAATTATAAATAGAATTGAAAATGGCGCGGTAGTTCGATAATTCGATTTCAAACTTCAATTGAATGTACCGGGTGCAAAACAATCCGGATTTTAGTGAAACCAAAAATAATGGAATCGAATAGTGAATATCTTTCCAACGAATCCGAAAAATCAAAAGTTCGTAGCGGGAATCAAAAGATATGTCCAGTTGAAAATTCTGAATAGTCGCTATGGAATTCAGGCCCTTAAAAATAGCAATTTTGCAAACGACCTCGGATTTCGACGAAACCAGTTTTGTTGGGTCCGTGATGTCGAGTTATTGCTAGGTTTCAAATTTCGTAATTTTTCGAATCAATATGTGAGCGTGGCAAAGGAAAACGCGTTTGACCAGTTTCAGTTGATTTTAATCGACTGGAAATTGGCCATTTTTCAAACGATCTCAGAATTTGACGAAACTAGTTTTGTTAGGACCGTATCGTCAATACGAAGCTAGAAAATATTTTTATGGGATTTATAGAGTAATATATGACCCCGGTAATTTGAAATGTACGTTTAAAATTCAGTATAGTGATTTAAATGTAAATTTAACGAAAACTGATTGTAACAGCCGAATCAGCTTACGGTACATATTCCATTGTGTTCGGAATGGGGGTAATTAGCTAGGGGCCACAGTTGTTGGGTTTGATTCTGAGTTCAGATCGGTAAACTCGTAATTTGTGAAATAAAATAATATAAAAAAAAAAATATATACTTGGTCAAAATGGGTCAAAGCCCTAATTTCATTCAAATGCCGTGGTCAACATCTTTGACTTGCGCCCCCAAAAGAAATAAATGGCAGAATCGCTCAGCCTTTCCTCCACCCCTAACTCTCTATCCATTCATCTTCTGGTGAGGTCTTCCACTCCAAAAATGGTCAGCTCGATGAGGCCTTCTAGTCGACCGGTTGTGATCGACGTCGGTGCTTCGTGGTGATCGGAAATTGCTTGGAAAGGAGCGGCGTTCAGGTCCAAATTGCCGATGATTGGGGTGACATGGCGCTACGAGATTCAAGGTGGAGGAAGTTGGTGGTTTGGGGCGTCGAAGGGGGCCGGTTGATTAGGGTCCGACGATCTGCAAGGTGGTGCGGCGGGATCCTTCTTCCTCCAATGATGGGTTCGATGGTAGCAGAATGAGGAGAGGGCTTAGACCCTTAAGCTAGGTAATTAATTCTTAAGCGATTAGTTTATTTATTTATTTAATTTATTTAATAATGATAAACCTGATTTTTAACATGAAAAGTATGGTTTAAAATCTAATTTTAAATATAAGAATATCATTAATCTATTTTCTGATCTTAATTATATTTTACAATTGAATAAAAATGTAATATTTTACCTTGTAGAATAAAACTGTAATATTTTACAATAGTATAAACATATGGTTTTAAGAATACAAATACAAAGGTTTTTAAAGAAAAATAGAAGCATACATTATTTTTGAAAAATAAAAATACAATGTTTTTAAAACTGAAAAGATTAGATTTTTAGAAACTTAAAAGATAGGATTTTTATGAAATAAAAATATGATTTTTATATATAGAACTTCGAAATAAAAATGTGATTTTTTATCTATTGAACTTTGAACTAAAAATTCGATTTTTATATATTGAACTTTGAACTAAAAATTCGATTTTTATATATTGAACTTTGAACTAAAAATTCGATTTTTATATATTGAACTTTGAACTAAAAATTCGATTTTTATATATTGAACTTTGAACTAAAAATTCGATTTTTATATATTGAACTTTGAAATAAAAATATGATTTTTATATATTGAATAGAGAAATAAAAATGTGATTTTTATATATATAGTGACTACGGGCAACGAAGATGACGAAGATGCGATAGCGATAAAGATTTCTATCAATGAAGTGCCGTGGAGCTAGGATAGCAATCGGTGAGAACTTCTCACCTTTCAATTTAATTTTTCTAGTTATATATATACTAGGATGCTGACGGTGCTTAGTAGCACCCGACACAATCGTCCACAGACCATGGACTTGTTTGTTTGACTGTTTGGTGATTGATTGCGATATTGGTTTGAATGTGGTTTGTGGTGTGAAAAATCGAATCGATAAATTGGTTAGGATTAGACGTGCGCCGTTATAAGGCGAAGGAGTAAGGCTAGGTTAGATCCTTACTCCAAATTTTGTGGTTTGCATAAACGAAAGTGATTTGATTGATGTGTGAATGGCGTGGGCCTTCACTAGACCGGGGATAAGGCTAGGCCTCGTCCCGTTTCTAGTATCGTGCCGTTATGCCGCCGAAATTTTCTAAAATAAGTTAGAAAAATAAAATATCATTTTATTTAAAGAATGAACTGGATAGAAATTCATATGTTGAAATAAAATGTTTTATCGTTAAAAATATAATTTTTAACGTGAATGCGAATAAATAAATTATTCATTTACAAACCAGACGGTTTGTTTATGTACACTGATTTGACTGACATTGATTGGGTCGATAAATTTTACACATCGCCCAACTGCACAAATAAAATATTTGTTTGATTGTTTGAAACCCTACACGGGTGTTAGGATGAAATATGCAGTTCACTCATCCTGATTGATTAAATATGTCGATCGATTGATTGACAGGCTGTTATAAGCGTTAGATATCTATATTTGATGCTTATACAGTGTAGTGCACTTTGGTTGATGGTTGATTATTTTTCAATGCTACGATATTCATGTGTTGTATGAAAATCCATATAATTAACTTTATATGGTAATTGATTGGGCCTCATTCCAATTTGAAAAATAAAGAATATATATAAAATAAAAGTTCATGTGTTGACAGTACTCATTCATTGAGATTGGTCATGTGTTGAACGAAATATTTTGATAATAACAACTATTTTGAAAAAGAAATATTTGAAATAGAATATTTGAAAATAGAAATTTATGAAGCCGTGTTGATTAGATTGACGCCATTTTGACGTGAACGATATTTATATCGATTTTATTCATCTTAAAAATGAATATTGAAAAGTGATTTCGAAATCGAATATTTTGAATTGAATTGAAAACGATTTTTAAATGAATTGAATTGAAAACGATTTCGAAATGAATTGAATTGAAAACGATTTCGAAATGAAATGAATTGAAAACGAATTCAAATTGAATTGAAAACGATTTCGAAATAAAATGAATTGAAAACGAATTCAAATTGAATTGAAAACGATTTCGAAATGAAATGAATTGAAAACGAATTCGAATTGAATTGAAAACGATTTCGAAATGAATTGAATTGAAAACGATTTCGAAATGAAATGAATTGAAAACGAATTCGAATTGAATTGAAAACGATTTCGAAATGAAATGAATTGAAAACGAATTCGAATTGAATTGAAAACGATTTCGAAATGAATTGAATTGAAAACGATTTCGAAATGAAATGAATTGAAAACGAATTCAAATTGAATTGAAAACGATTTCGAAATAAAATGAATTGAAAACGAATTCAAATTGAATTGAAAACGATTTCGAAATGAAATGAATTGAAAACGAATTCGAATTGAATTGAAAACGATTTCGAAATGAATTGAATTGAAAACGATTTCGAAATGAAATGAATTGAAAACGAATTCGAATTGAATTGAAAACGATTTCGAAATGAATTGAATTGAAAACGATTTCGAAATGAATTGAATTGAAAACGATTTCGAAATGAATTGAATTGAAAACGAATTGAAATGAATTCAAATTGAATTGAAATTTGAATTGAATAGAAATGAATTTTGAAACGAATTTATAAAGAAGAATTCAATTTTGATTTGAATTGAAAAGGAAGTTGAAATTGCTTTTGAAACGAATTTAAAACTATTTATATAATTCGTTTTAAATAGAAATCGACGAAGTATATATTATATATATTATATATATAATATAATGGCCTGAATAGAACGCGCCGCGCCGCGGCAGTTCGTGAATTTCGACCATTTATTTCAAACGGACATTGCGGGAGATCCGACCGTCGGATTCTCCTAAAACCGGAACCGTTGGGTTCGTATCGAAAAGAGCTTTCTAACGAATGTTGGAAATTTGAAATCTAACGGTTGGATTTGGAGATACGTCCAAATCAAATTCGAAAAAGGTCGCTGTAAGTGCAGTTCGATGGCCGTTAATGGAAATCGACTGTACGGGCCTTGATAAAATTATTAAAAATAGTAATAATTTGTGTAAAATCATAAGAAATGATTTGTGAAAGTTTGGGATGAAAAACTCCATATTTGAAAAGATAAAAATAGATTTTTATCGAAATGAACTAGTTTTGAACTAGAATTATAATTCTATTTATTTTTAAATAAATAAATTGAATTTGAAATGGTTTTGAAAATAACCAAAATTTCCAATGATTGCATTGGAGTGGATTTGAATCGAAATTGTCTTCGGAATATTTCGATGTTGGAATTCGTGATATTACAGGTGTTGTTATGGAAATTTGAAAGATATATATATGTATCGTTATTTCCAATACGACATTTGTTAGTCGTAGAATTCGATATTGAATATAAGCCGATATATTTTCTATTCAGAGCCTTGCATTGAATATCGAATGTGATTTGGGTTTGTCGTGAATGGTGTCTTCACTAACACTGTTCTTGAACCCAGTTGAGAAAAGATTAAATCTTTTTATTTAGATTTAATGAAGTGTACCAATTAAATGATATTTAATTGGAATTGAATTGGTATTGATTTTTGGGTTTATCGTGAACAGTGTTTTAAATAACACTTGTTCTTTAACCCGATAATTAATAGAATGGGATTTTGGGTTTATCGTGAATCGTGTTTTAAATGACACTGATTCTTTAACCCAGATAATGATTAAAACTAAGTGGAGTTTTAATGAATCTTTAATTAGATTGAAAAGATCGAGAATGAAGTATCACCAGTTTTGCTCCAGGCGATAGTTAAATCTTTAATTAGATTTGAACGTGAAATTTAGAAACTAACTGTTGGTTAGCCAAGCAGAATGGTTTTCTGGATATTGATCTGATGTTGGTTTCGGCCTTCGGGGTTAATATTTGGGGAATTATTCTCTTGATTAATTTACGGTTAGTGACTAATGAATTGGAATGAGGCGTATGTTGTGTTTGTGTAACACTTATTTAAAATATACGCGAGTTATTCGGAAAGACCGGGCTCATCCCATTCTGAATAACTGATACGACGATAAGTCGAAGATGAAGACGATGGTCGAAGACCGGAGGTCTTCACGTCGTTTGGGTGATAACTGATGATCTTGATTGGGCTGTACACCCAAGAAGATGGAAACAGTTGGGGATCGTCCAGACGTACTTGGAGATCGATGGATATGCGAGGTACTAGGTGCCTCCGGTTTCGTTCAGACCCGGAACGGACTTGTAAATGGACTGTGTGTCTGACATTGGATTTTAGTCCGTGTGATTGATCTCTATTAAATATATATCTGTTTGGCGGCGGAGAATTTATTCTCTTGCTTAACGCCCTTCTCTGAGACGTACGAGCTCAGGGGTTATATATTGATGGATATCAATCGCATGGAGTGAATTGCCTGTGTGGCATGCTAAGATGCAAATGATCAAGGCTTCTGTTGAAAAGCAGAGTCTTGTGGTGATGATCGAAGCACGGCCTTTGTGGCGTAGCTTTGTGTAACGTTGATTCGCGAGTATCACACCCGGTATGAATCAAAAACGGGAGACGGACATCAGGGAGGACCTACGTTTCTTTCTAGTTATGAGTGGCGTCAGTGCTTGAACTGGCTGACGAGTTTGACTCATGTGGATGTTACTTATTATTACTTGCTGAAAAGCGAGGCGCCTCGTGATATCGGTTTCGGCCGATGCTTCTGGTGGGCTGACGGGCCAGATTTACACCCCAAAGGGTGGGGAAACGTAGTGTTCAGGCATAATAATCCACATCGGTGGACCGGCCCTGACGATCCAAGGCTTGCCTGCGCGCTTGCCTGAGGGGCGGACTAGAGCGTCTCGAATCAGAGAGGATCTTGCCCCTAGCCTCGGTTCATACCATAAATGATAACCCAACTTCCAATACGACATTTGCGGTTTTGATTGTAAACTTATATATGGCGACATAGTGTTATGGGCCGTTCATGCCGCCTATGATTGATACTTATGATTCGAAGTGTTTTATACACTATGCACTTATAATAGTATCAAATGATTTGTTTTAAAACGTATCAAGCATTCTTTGGCTGTTATAAGGGAAAACCCTATCCTCGACTGCGTTGCATTGTGTGATGGGACCTGGGTCTTATAACAGCTTCATTCTTCTTTATTTAGCATTGCGCTGTTGTTTTATGCACTGGTATTCTTGGGAGGAAACCCGTTCCGTGTTATACGGCGTGGTCCCTTGATTTACCTAGCTTTAAAAATAAAGATTAACTGTTTTAGTTCTCACACCAGTCCCATGACTGACCTGGAGTTTATTGTTTTAACCTAAACTCTGGGTGCCCTTATTTTGACACGGGCAGCTAGTAGTTTTGGTTTTGCAGATTTATATTCACAGGATCCTGGTTTACAGCTGGAACGATATCCGGAAAGCTTTGTATCCGTATATCTTCTTCTAGTTGTGTATTGTATTATTTTCCGCTGCTATGTATTTAAATGTAATTTAAATCTCTGATATTTCTGTGTAATATTCATTTATACTCTGTATATTCTTGTAATCTGATGCATTGTTGTAATATACAATGAAATGTTCTTCTGTATGCGTTCAGTTGTGGTTTGTTCTCAAACTATCCGACGCTTTCCTTTACGGGGAAGTAGCGGGTCTTTACAATAAACAAGTATAAATACTTGTGCATATGCAATATGAAACGTGACCGAGCCGAGCTAGTATCTAATGTGTATTCGCGCATCCACGAGCAACCACTTGCAACCACTTGCAACCACTTGCAACCATATCAATCATAACATGTTTCAAATACATGTTTACATCCATAGGGTTCTACCTAGGATTCCCTGAAATAGGGTCGAGAAGATAAACAAGACAAACTCCTTATGGGGTTTGTAACAGAAAATAGGACAAAGAGGATGTCCACAAAAGATAGCCTACAAGTAAGCTCTACAGAAAACAGGGATCAAGGATATACTCCCAAAAAGAGATATCATGCGCATATCTAGTCTTTGACCATAAAAGTCGTATTTCCTCGAGCTTAATTCCATTGTGCCTTGACCGTCCTTTAACTTCGCGATTTCGTAGCTTCTTATTTCCTGTTTCCATAACATGAGCTGGAACTCATTTCTTCGTCGCCTCTCGTTCCACTTGCACTTATCCTTTTCCTAGAATACTTGACGCAAACATGACTGCGTACTCATGATCTTCATGCAAGCTTTCCAAAATTCACTAGTGAATCTTGGATCTCGTTTATATACTATAAGGTGTTCCATGTAGAAGAACTTTCTCTTGAAAGTAAACAGATGTCAACCAGGTTACCAAGCGCACTTACTAGGGTGATTTCCGTAACCCATGCATAAGTGAAATAAACCATCCGTCTTATCGGCGAACACCACTCGATCGGGCTTCAAATTTCCAATAAAGGCATCAAGGGATTCTAAGTAACTAATCATGACCGAACCCAAAAGGTTACACGAGACTCCGAGGGTATTACCAAGGATAGTCAAGAGTCTAACCACCCTCCTATCAAAACCGAGAGTGGCACCCCTTACTGGATAACCACTTCATCCTTAGAATCCATCCATAGCTTATAAACATCAGCATTATTTCCAAGCTTCAATACTTAACATAGACATTCTCAAATCCAAACAAGCCATGAGTAAATGGACTGATTCTCCAATAGGACTTTGAGACAAAATGGGATTCTCTATTATGCTAGTACTTAAGGTGCAGAGACTCAACTATCGAAGCAGACTTAAATGATATGATGATCAAAATGAAGTCCTAACGGGATGATAGAGAAGAAGAGCTAAACTTTTAACAAGATCGTTACCCTCCTTCCGAGGTACCCTAGAAATGAGAGCACGCTATTACTCTCCCGATGATCTTGTCCTTGTCCCACAATACTTTACTATCCGTCCCGTTTCACCATACCAAAGATACTTTTTCGTTATGGGTTGAGCCATACCAACAAGTTGCTCATCCTTAAGCTCATATCCTTTATCCTCTTTCTCACTATCCTTTCTTATAACGCGGCCACTGGTCTCTCGAGAACCACCTCCATCGTATGGAAAACACTTTCGTAGATAGAAAAGACTAGTCGCAGTTAAAACCACTATGACTACAGATGGAGGAAAGAAAGGAAAAGAGATTCAATTAAGGAAACAAGGATAGTGCTAATGGCCTTTGGGGAATAGCCTTTTTCTTTTAAAAGAAAAATTTTCTTGAAAAATGCTTCTTTGTAAACGATTTTCAAATAGTTTTCAGAAGGTCTTTAAAAACTTTTGCCCAGTCTGGTAACCTTCTGCTCTGATACCAAATGTAACACCCCGCCTCCGCTAGGGTCACTCGCAAAGGAATGCACTAGCTTTAGAGGGGCATTATTGGTAAACATGCACAGAAATATCATAAGACAGAACATATAAAATAGCGGAAGTAAAATCAACCTTTCATAACATGAATAAATAAGGTCTAAAGCCTTTTACATCAGAGTACATCAAAACCTGTCTTGCAATAGTAAAGAAGCATAAAGACATTTTCATAAATTATTCCCCAAGTAAAAACAGTAAAGTAGCCATAGCCAAGAAAAGTCCAAGCCATCCATGATGACCTTCAAGCAGGAGAAGTCCGAACTAAACAACAGTATTTCCTCCCTGTAAATTGGAGGGGAAACGGAAGAAAAGAGGCGAAACAAAATGGGTCAGTCAAAAAGACTGAGTAAGCCCTATCTACTATTAGTATAAAAACTAGTAAAGTTAACTGTCATGAGGAACTGAGATGAACATGAGCATGATAACAAGATAGACAAGCTAAATCAAAATAACAGGATGAACTACTGAACTCAGATAAACTAAAGTGTCATGATAAATTACGATGTCAAAATGAAACAAGGCATCACATCGTCAGGTTTCTATCAATTATAATATCCCAAGATATCTATCACGCATAACGTCCCATGGTATCTATCCTGTATGCCCGCTCTGCACCTACCGTACTTGTATCCCAATTGTATCACGTGTTATCCGTGAATGACCCTTACTCAAAAGTCGTGTAATGGTCCATGTCAACCTAATATACCGCATATATAGGTTACTCAACTCATATGTTTCTTTCCATGTATAAGTTCAGTTCTTTGCCGTAGGCTGTACGGGCTTTCCCATGTAAACGGTTTATCCTTGAAGTTGTTTTGGACTGCAACCCTTGATCTAGTTGTGTTTCCTTACCATGAACTATCGCTCGTCCACTTAGGATTTATGCCACCTAGGACCGCTTGGGATTATGCTACCTAATGAACGTTTCCGTGTCTCGGTTTGGGTTTTGGCCACCTAGGACCACTAGGGATTACGCCACCCGTCAACCGCGCCCTTGATCCCACGTATGTATCGTGAATCGTTTTCCATGTCTAGATGCACATGTTCCCCAATGTGCCATCCGAGTTCCGTGCCAGGGTAAATCAAGAAATACGGAACTCGGTCGGGAGCTTTAAATCGTCTGCCGATGCAGATATCAAGGTCTGTTTTTGTACCCGTGGCTATGGTCCCACGTGACCCCTCCCTCAACTACTGAAAGGCAATCCAAGAAAAATCATGTATAAGAACCACTCCACGGCCCCACTATAGCCCACTTTCCTACGGGCCAACCTCACCCATGACTCGATAGCAAGCACATGGTCTGTTGGGGGTTCCCTGCCTTTCCGCACGTACACGATTGACTAAAGATGGCAGGTAGTCGGCGATGCGCTATCCAGGGCAAAAACAAGAATCGTCGACTCCACGCTAATACATCCGAGTCTTTAGGTTGCTCGCATAGCAACCAAGGCATACTCTTGGTCCTTCTAACGCAGACCTTAACCTCTCATGGGCCTAGTATAATTAACTGGCAGCCCACAGAGGGATCCCAAGAATATCCTCACGTCCCCCAAAGCTTCCACTTCGGCACCCAGTGCGCTGGAGCTTTTATCCAAGTCAGATAACTTGCTCCCCCTCGTATACTAAGCGATGACCTACCGTATCAGGTTACTCATCGTTTTGAGAATTAGTCCTATGTCCTTAGCTAAGAATTATTACTTAGTTACCCTTAACTAAGGTTTACCACTTAGCTTCCTTTCCCGTTATCCTTGATTAACCACGGTTTTCTACCTAGTTCTTCTAGCTAGGGTTTGTCTATTGGGTTAAGTGTTATCATTCAAGTCCATGACTTAACCCGCCCACAAATCACGTCAAAGATTGGCTAAGTATTTAAGTTCAAGACTTAGTCCCACAAGTTGGTTAAGTGTACCCATAGGCTCATGACTTAACCTTATCAAGTCAAATTGGTCAAGTACTAGCTTACCTTAATCCTATCGGATTATCTTGCTAGATCGACTAAGCATAGATTATCTTAATCCCATCAAATTATCGAGTCGGATTGGTTAAGTATAGGTTGGCTTAACCCAATCCTCTAATCGTACTATAATGGTTAAGTATATTCTAAAAAGGTCTTGTGACTTAACCTTATCAGGTCCGCGTATTAGATTGGTTAAGTGTAAGTTACTTAACCCCATCAAATCATCATGTATAATTGGTTAAGTATAAGTTGCTTAACCCCATTAAATTGTCACGTTAAGTTGGTTAAGTATTGGTTACTTAACCTCATTGAATTACCGAGTTTAAATTGGTTAAGTGTTTAACTTAACCCCATCGAATTGCCGTGTTTAGATTAGTTAAGTGTGGATTACTTAACCCCATCTAATTACCGTGTCGGATTAGTTAAGTGTAAATTACTTAACCCCATCCCCTAATCATCTTGTATGGTTAAGTGTCATTAAGAAAACTTACTTAACCTTGTCAAATTATCATGTTGGATTGATTAAGTGTTGGTTAACTTAATCCCCGTCCACTAGTCGTATAAAAATGGTTAAGCGTCATTAGGCAAATCAAATCACTTAACCTACCCAACCTTGTCATGTTTTGTTAAGTATCATTAGCCTAACCAATTTACTTAACCCATTTACCCATGTCATATTTGGTTAAGAGTCATTAATCAAATTAACTTAACCCTATCATGTGGCATTAATTACTTAATGCACCCCAACCTCTCACATTAGACTTTGTTGTGGTTACTAGTTAAGCCGGTCGGTTCCGGGTAGCTTTACACCACAACTTGGTCTAACCTCGGGTTCAAGCACAACATGACCAACTTCTCACATTGGGTCTTATTGTTTGCAACCACTAGTTAGGCCGGTCGGTTCCGGGTAGTTTTACGTTGCAAACTCAACCCAACCTCGAGTTGGCCACTTTCATGTTTAGTCTAGTGTCATGTTCATAGTCAAGTTTTCAAGCAATTGGGTAGACCTAACTTAATAGGTAAATTCCCAATGGGTAGACCTAACTTAATAGGTAAATTCCCAAGCTTATGTTTTTATGCATACTTACATGTCAACTTCCATGTTATATTTCAAGTCATGTTTTCAAGTATAAACACATGTCATATTTAACGTTACATGTTGTCATGTTTATACCCATTTACCCAAGTCATATTCATGTCATTATGTTTCCCCATAATGTGACCCCAACGCTTTTTAAACTAGCATATACGTTCGCAACAACGTGATGGATTAAAAGAAGAGACTTGGCAAAGGAATGACAAAAATGGGTATTAAGCCACAAGTTAATCATGGTGGCAAATGAGGCACAAATGTGTTCATTAGCTTGCATGTTACATTCTTAAGCCTCAAAAACATGCATAAACCCAAACTTGGTACATAAGCGAATCATGGTGACAAAAGACATGGAATGATGGCTAGAAACTCGCATATATCATCATATAAGGATTATGACTTCATATGCAAGTTGACATAATGATTATGAAGATTCTCATGTTGCATAATGCAACATTTCAACATAAAGGTTGTGGCTTTTTGCTCACAAGATCAAGATAATGACTTCATAAACTTGCATGACATGATAGCATGTATCATACTCAATGATCAAACCCAAACTTGCAACATGAACATTTAACTTCATAGTTAATATCTAAGAGTAGGGAAAGGGCTTACATTGCTATGAAGGCCTAAATCGATTAAACTAAAGCTTGTGATGAAGCTTATGCATGCCATCATCCAAAAACCCAAAGATGGATGCTCCAAATCAACAAATACACCATCTTTATGAACAAAGACCAAAACTTTTGCCTTGAAATCAACTTGAGGAGCTCTCATACTAACATAGGGACTCTATAATACTCTCATGATCATGAAACCTCTCATAGAAATGAAGATAGCATTTTGGCAAGAGGATGGAGGCTAGGGTTTTGAGTGGAGGCCATGATCACTAGAAATTTTGGCATAGTTTAGTTGCAAGAATGAATAATGAGGGTTTAGGGTAGGCTTAGGGGTGTTTTTATAGAGATTAGGGTAGTTTTAGGCCCTTAGATTAACCCTAGGATAGATCCCAGCCCTCAAAAATCGTCACAAGCCTCCAAAACAAGACCAAAGGCCAAAACAGTTGCACCAGGCCAGCCAGGGTCAAGCCAGAAGGCTGTGCAGGTTTCTGGCTCGACCCGGGCGCACTTCCCAAGTGCGCCAGTGTATTTTTCTGCTGGCACACTTCACAAGTGCGCCAGTGCATTCTGGCTTGTTTTCGGTTTTTCTGCCTATATTCGTTCGTCCATATCTTCTTCATATGGACTCCGATTTACGAAATTTCGGACTCTATTTCGCGTATTTTTCCGAGACGAACGCAATGGCGCAACCCGTTTATCCTGATTCAGATTTTATAATTTAATTCTGCCTTGATTCTTGTCTTAACACGTTGCTAAAAATTCGGGTTGTTACACTACCTCTACTTCTCTTAATACATCAAAAAAACCCTTCTTTTTAATTCTACCCCTAATTCTCTAAATAGCCCTAACTTCCAACAATTACCCATATTTTTAACTACTATGAAGGATTGGTTTTTGCAGCAGTCAATCTAAATGATTCAACATATTTCATATTTTTCGATCTACCCCTACTATTCATAAACTACCCCTATTTCTCTTAATACTTCAAAACATCCCTTCTTTTTAATCCTACCCCTAATTTTCTAAATAGCCCTTCCTTCCAACAATTACCCCTATTTTTTAACTTCTGTGAAGGGTTGGTTTTTGCAGCACCCAATCTAAATGATTCATCATGTTTTATATTAGTCGATGTACTCCTACTATTCTTAAACAACACATACTTCTCTTAATAATTCAAAACAATCCTTCTTTTTAATCCTTCCCCTAATTATCTAAATAGCCCTTACATCCAATAATTACACCTATCTTTTTACTACTGTGAAGGGTTGGTTTTTGTAGCACACAATCCAAACGATTCATCATCTTTTGTATTGGTCGATCTACCTCTACTATGCTTAAACTACACCCAATTCTCTTAATACTTCAGAACAACCCTTATTTTTAATGGTACCCCTAATTATCTAAATAGCCATTACTTCTAACAATTCCCTCTATTATTTAACTATTGTGAAGAATTTGTTTCTGCAGCACCCAATCCAAATGATTCATCATCTTTCATATTTGCCGATCTACCCCTACTATGCTTAAACTACCCCCACTTCCCTTAATACTTCAAAATAGTCCTTCTTTTAAATCCTACCCCTAATTTTCTAAATATCCTTACCTCCAACAATTACCCCTATCTTTTTACTACTGTGAAGGGTTGGTTTTTGCAGCACCTAATCCAAACGATTCATCACCTTTAAATTTGTCGATCTACGCCTATAATGCTGAAACAACCCCTACTTCTCTTAATACTTCAAATCAGCCATTCTTATTAATCGTACACTTGATTCTCTAAATAGCCCTTACTTCCAACAATTATCCCTATCTTTTTACAACTGCGAAAGGTTGGTTTTTGCAGCGCCTAATCAAAACGATTCGTCAACTTTCATATTTGTCGATCTACCCCAACTATGCTTAAACTACCACTACTTCTCTTAATACTTCAAAATAGCCCTTCTTTTTAATCATATCCCTAATTCCCTAAATAGCCATTACTTCCAACAATTACCCCTATCTTTTTACTACTGTGAAGGGTTGGTTTTTGTAGCACCCAATTCAAACGATTCATCATCTTTTATATTTTTCGATCTACCCCTGCTATGTTTAATCCACCCTACTTCTCTTAATATTTCAAAACAGCCCTTCTTTTTAATCCTACCCCTAATTCTCTAAATAGCCCTTACTTCCAACAATTACCCTTGTGAAGGATTCGTTTTTATCGCACCCAATCCAAATGATTCATCATCTTTCATATTTGTCGATCTACCCCTACTATGCTTAATCTACCTCTACTTCTCTCAATAATTAAAAACAGTCCTTCTTTTAATCCCACCCCTAAATCTGTAAATAGCCCTTACTTCCAACAATTACCCCTATCTTTTTACTATGGTGAAAGATTGGTTTTTTCAGCACCAAATCCAAACGATTCATCATCTTTCATGTATTTCGTTCTACCCCTACTATACTTAAACTACCTCTACTTATCTTAATACTTCAAAACAACCGTTCTTTTTAATCCTACCCCTAATTCTCTAAGTAGCCCTTCCTTCCAACAATTACCCATATTTTTCAACTATTGTGAATGATTGGTTTTTGCAGCACCCAATACAAACGATTCATCATCTTTCATATTTGTCGATCGACCCCTACTATGCTTAAACTACACCTACTTCTTTTAATACTTCAAAACAGCCCTTCTTTTTAATCCTACGCCTAATTCTCTAAATAGCCCTTACTTCCCTCAATTACCCCTATTTTTTAAGTAACTGTGAAGGGTTGGTTTTTGCAGCACCCAATCCAAACGATTCATCATCTTTCATATTTGTCGATCTATCCCTACTATGCTTAATCTACCTCTCCTTCTCTTAATACTTCAAAACAGTCCTTCTTATAAATCATACCCCTAATTCTCAAATAGCCCTAACTTCCAGCAACTACCCCTATCTTTTTGCTACTGCGAAGGGTTGGTTTTTGCCACACCCAATCCAAACGATTCATCATCTTTAATATTTGTCGATCTACCCCTCTTATGCTTAAACTACCCCAACTTCTCTTAATACTTCAAAACAGCCCTTATTTTTAATCGTACCCCTAATTATCTAAATAGCCTTTGCTTCAAATAGTTAACCATATTTTTGAACTACTTTGAACAGTTGGTTTTTGCAGCACCCAATCCAAATGATTCATCATCTTTCATATTTGTCGATCTACCCCGACTATGCTTATAGTATCCCTACTTCTCTTAATATTTCAAAACAACCCTTCTTTTTAATACTACCCCTAATTCTCTAAATAGCCCTTACATCCAACAATTACTATCTTTATACTAATGTGAAGAGTTTGTTTTTGCAGCATCCAATCAAAACAATTCGTCAGCTTTCATATTTGGCGAACTACCCGTATTATGCTTTAACTACCCCTACTTCTCTTAATACTTAAAAACAACCCTTCTTTTTAATCCTACCTCTAATACTCCAAATAGCCCTTACTTCCAACAATTATCACAATTTTTTAAATACTGTGAAGGGTTGGTTTTTGGAGCACCCAATCCAAATGATTCATCATCTTTCATATTTATCGATCTACCCCTACTATGCTTAAACTACCCCTACTTCTCTTAATACTTCAAAACAACCCACTTTTTAATCCTACCCCTAATTCTCTAAATATCCCTTACTTCCAACAATTACCTATATTTTTTAATTACTATGAAGGATTGGTTTTTAGAGCACCCAATCTAAATGATTCATCATCTATCATATTTTTCGATCTAACCATACTATGCTTAAACTACACATACTTGTCTTAATACTTCAAACCAACCCTTCTTTTTAATCATACCCCTAATTAAATAAATAGTCCTTCCAACAATTACGCCTATCTTTTAATTACTGTGAATGGTTAGTTTTTGTATCACCCAATCCAAACGATTCATCATCTTTCATATTTGTCGATCTACCCCTACTATGCTTAAACTACCCGTACTTCTCTTAATACTTCAAAGCAATCATTCTTTTTAATCATACCCCTAATTCTCTAAATAGCCCTAACTTCCAACAATTACCCCTATCTTTTTACTACTATGAAGGGTTTGTTTTTGCAGCACCCAATACAAACTATTGATCATCTTTTACATTTGTCTATCTACACCTACAATGATTAAACTAAACCTACTTCTCTTAATACTTCAAAACAACCGTTCTTTTTAATCGTCCACCTAATTCTCTAAATAGATCTAACTTCCAACAATTAACTCTATCTTCTTACTACTGTAAAGGGTTGGTTTTTGCAGCGCCCAATCAAAACAATTCGCCAACTTTCATATTTGTCGATCTACCCCTACTATGCTTGAACTACCCCTGCTTCTCTTAATACTTCAAAATAACCCTTCTTTTTTATCATATCCCTAATTCTCTAAATAGCCCTTACTTCCAAAAATTACCCCTGTTTTTTAAATAACTATGAAGGGTTGGTTTTTGCAGCACCCAATCCAAACGATTCATCATCTTCATATTTGTCGATCTATACCTACTATGCTTAAACTACCCCTACTTCTCTTAATACTTCAAATCAGTCCTTCTTATAAATCCTACCCCTATTTGTCTAAATAGCCCAAACTTCCAACAATTAACCCTATCTTTTTACTACTATGAAGGGTTGGTTGTTGTAGCACCCAATCCAAACAATTCATCATCTTTAATATTTGTCGATCTACCCCTCTTATGCTTAAACTACTCCTACTTCTCTTCATACTTCAAAGCAGCCCTTATTTTTAATCGTACCCCAACTTATGTAAATAGCCTTACTTCCAACAATTACCCCTATTTTTTAACTACTGTGAAGGGTTGGGTTTTGCAGCACCCAATCCAAACGATTCATCATCTTTCATATTTGTCGATCTACCCCGACTATGCTTATAGTGTCCCTATTTCTCTTAAGATTTCAAAACAACCCTTCTTTTTAATTCTACCCCTAGTTCTTTAAATAGTCCTTACATCCAATAATTACTATCTTTTTACTACGGTGAAGTGTTGGTTTTTGCAGTATCCAATCAAAACGATTCGTCAGATTTTATATTTGGCGATCTACCCCTATTATGCTTAAACTACCCCTACTTCTCTTAATACTTCAAAACAACCCTTCTTTTTAATCATCCCCCTAATACTCCAAATAGCCCTTACTTCCAATAATTATCACAATTTTTTAACTACTGTGAAGGGTTGGTTTTTGCAACATCTAATTCAAACGATTCATCATTTTTCATATTTATCGATCTACCCCTACTATGCATAAACTACCCCTACTTCTCTTAATACTTCAAAACAACCCTCTTTTTAATCCTACCCATAATTCTCTAAAAGCCCTTACTTCCGACAATTACCAATTTTTTTTAACTACTATGAAGGATTGGTTTTTGCAGCACCCAATCTAAATGATTCTTCATCTATCATATTTGTCGATCTATCCCTACTATGCTTAAACTACACATACTTCTCTTAATACTTCAAAACAACCCTTCTTTTTAATCCTACCCCTAATTATCTAAATATCCCTTACTTCCAACAATTACGCCTAACTTTTTATTACTGTGAAGGGTTAGTTTTTGCATCACCCAATCCAAACGATTCATAATCTTTCATATTTGTCAATCTACCGCTACTATGCTTAAACTACCCATACTTCTCTTAATACTTCAAAGAAGTCATTCTTTTAAATCCTACCCCTAATTCTATAAATAGTCCTTACTTCCAACAATTAGCCCTATCTTTTTACTACTGTGAGGGGTTGGTTTTTGCAGCACCCAATCCAAACGATTCATCATCTTTTATATTTGTCGATCTACCCCTACAATGCTTAAACTAACCCTACTTCTCTTAATACTTCAAAACAACCCTTCTTTTTAATCGTACCCCTAATTCTCTAAATAGATCTTACTTCCAACAATTGCCTCTATCTTTTTACTACTGTGAAGGGTTGGTTTTTGCAGCACCTAATTCAAATGATTCATCATCTTTCATTTTTATCGATCTACCACTACTATGCTTAAACTACCCCTACTTCTCTTAATACTTCAAAACAACCCTCATATTATTCCTACCCCTATTTCTCTAACTAGCCCTTACTTCCAACAATTACCCATATTTTTTAACTACTATCAAGGATTGGATTTTGCAGCACCCAATCTAAATGATTCATCATCTATCAAATTTGTCGATTTACCGCTACTATGCTTAGACTACACATACTACCCTAAATACGTCAAAACAACCCTTCTTTTTAATCATACCTCTAATTATATAAATAGCCCTTACTTCCAACAATTACGCCAATCTTTTTATTACTGTGAAGGGTTAGCTTTTGCATCACCAAATCCAAACGATTCATCATCTTTCATATTTGTCGATCTACAACTACTATGCTTGAACTACCCCTACTTCTCTTAATACTTCAAAGCAGTCATTCTTTTTAATCCTACCCCTAATTCTCTAAATAGCCCTTACTTCCAACAATTACCCCTATCTTTTTACTACTATGAAGGGTTGGTTTTTGCAACACCCACTCCAAACTATTCATCATCTTTTATATTTGTCGATCTACCCCTACAATGCTTAAACTAAACCTACTTCTCTTAATACTTCAAAACATACCTACTTTTTAATCGTACCCCGATTTATTTAAACAGATCTTACTTCCAACAATTACCTCTATCTTTTTACTACTGTGAAGGGTTGGTTTTTGCAGCGCCCAATCAAAATAATTCGTCAACTTTCATAGTTGTCGATCTACCCCTACAATGCTTAAACTACCCTTGCTTCTCTTAATACTTCAAAATAGCCCTTCTTTTTTATCCTACCCCTACAATTACCCCTGTTTTTTAAATAACTGTGAAGGGTTGGTTTTTGCAACACCCATCCAAACGTTTCATCATCTTTCATATTTTTCGATATGTACCTACTATGCTTAAACTACCCCTACTTCTCTTAATAATTCAAATCAGTCCTTCTTATAAATCCTACCCCTATTTCTCTAAATAGCCCTAACTTCCAACAATTACCCCAATATTTTTACTACTATGAAGGGTTGGTTTTTGCAGCACCCAATCCAAACAATTCATCATCTTTAATATTTGTCGATCTACCCCTCTTAAACTTAAACTACCCCTACTTTCTTAATACTTCAAAACAACCCTTATTTTTAATCGTACCCCAAATTATATAAATAGCTTTACTTCCAACAATTACCCTTATTTTTTAACTACTGTGAAGGGATGGTTTTTGCAGCACCCAATCCAAATGATTCATCATCTTTCATATTTGTCGATCTACCCCGACTATTCTTAAAGTATCCCTACTTCTCTTAATATTTCGAAACAACGCTTCTTTTTAATCCTACCCCTAATTCTCTAAATAGCCCATACATCCAACAACTACTATCTTTTTACTACTGTGAAGAGTTTGTTTTTGCAGCATCCAATCAAAACAATTCGTCATCTTTTATATTTGGCGATCTACCCCTACTATGCTTAAACTACCACTACTTCTCTTAATACTTCAAAACAGACCTTCTTTTTAATCCTACCCCTAATACTCCAAATAGCCCTTCTTACAACAATTATCACTATTTTTTAACTACTGTGAAGGGTTGGTTTTTGCAGCACCTAATTCAAATGATTCATCATCTTTCATATTTATCGATTTACCCCTATTATGCTTAAAGTACCCCTACTTCTCTTAATACTTCAAAACAACCCTCCTTTTAATCCTACCCCTACTTCTCTAAATAGCCCTTACTTCCAACAATTACCCATATTTTTTAACTACTATGAAGGATTGGTTTTTGCAGCACCCAATCTAAACGATTCATCATCTATCATATTTGTCGACCTACCCCTACTATGCCTAAACTACACATACTTCTCTTAATACTTCAAAACAACCCTTCTTTTTAATCCTACACCTAATTATCTAAATATCCCTTACTTCCAAAAATTACGCCTAACTTTTTATTACTATGAAAGGTTAGTTTTTGCGTCACCCAATCCAAACGATTCATCATCTTTCATATTTGTCATTCTACCGCTACTATGCTTAAACTACCCATACTTCTCTTAATACTTCAAAGCAGTCATTCTATTAATTCCTACCCCTAATTCTATAAATAGCCCTTACTTCCAACAATTACCCCTATCTTTTTACTACTGTGAAGGGTTGGTTTTTGAAGCACACAATCCAAATGATTCATCATCTTTTATATTTATCGATCTACCCGTACAATGCTTAAACTAACCCTACTTCTCTTAATACTTCAAAACAGCTCTTCTTTTTAATTGTACCCCTAATTCTCTAAGTAGATCTTACTTCCAACAATTACCTCTATCTTTTTACTACTGTGAAGGGTTAGTTTTTGCAGCGCCCAATCAAAACAATTCATCAGCTTTCACATTTGTCGATCTACCCTTACTATGCTTAAACTACCTGTGCTTCTCTTAATACTTCAAAATAGCCCTTCTTGTTGATCTTATCCCTAATTCTCTAAATATACCTTACTTCCAACAATTACCCCTATCTTTTTACTACTGTGAAGGGTCGGTTTTTGTTGCACTCAATCCAAACGATTCATCATCTTTTATACTTTTCGATCTACCCCTGCTATGCTTAATCTAGCCTACTTCTCTTAATACTTCAAAACAACCCTTCTTTTTAATCTTACCCCTAATTCTCTAAATAGCCCTTACTTCCAAAAATTACTCCTATTTTTTACCTTTTGTGAAGGGTTGGTTTTTGCAGCACTCAATCCAAATGATTCATCATCTTTTATATTTGTCAATCTACCCCTACTATGCTTAAACTATCCATACTTCTCTTAATATTTCAAAACAACCCTTCTTTCTAATCTTAACCCTAATTCCCTAAATTGCCCTTACTTCCAAAAAATTACCCCTATTTGTTACCTTTTGTGAAGGGGTGGTTTTTGTAGCACCCAATCCAAATGATTCATCATCTTTCAAATTTGTCGATCTAACCCTACTATGCTTAATCTACCCCGACTTCTTTTCATACTTAAAAACAGCCCTTCTTTTAATCCTATCCCTAATTCTGTAAATAGTCCTCACTTCCAACAATTACCCTTATCTTTTTGCTACTGTGAAGGATTGGTTTTTGCAGCACCTAATCCAAGCGATTCATCATCTTTCATATTTGTCGATCTACCCCTACTTATCTTAATACTTCAAAACAACACTTCTTTTTAATAATACACCTAGTTCTCTAAATAGCCCTTCATTCCAAAAATTACCCCTACTGTTTAACTATTGTGAAGGATTGGTTTTTGCAGCACCCAATCCAAATGATTCATAATCTTTAATATTTGTCGATCTACCCCTACTATGCTTAAAGTACCCCTACTTCTCTTAATATTTCAGAACAACCCTTCTTTTTAATCCTACCCCTAATTCCCTAAATATCCCTTACTTCGAACAATTATGCCTATCTTTTTACTACTGTGAAGGATTATTTTTTGCAACACCCAATCATAACGATTCGTCAACTTTCATATTTGTCGATCTACCCCTACTATGCTTAAACAACCCCTACTTCTCTTAATACTTCAAAACAACCCTTCTTTTTAATCCTACTCCTAATTCTCCAAATAGCCCCTACTTCCAAAAATTACCCCTATTTTTTAACTTCTGTGAAGGATTTGTTTTTGCAGCACCCAATCTAAATGATTCATCATCTTTCATATTTGTCGATCTACCCTACTATGCTTAATACACCTACTTCTCTTAATACTTCAAAACAGTCATTCTTTTAAATCCTTCACCTGATTCTTTAAATAGCCCTTACTTCCAACAATTACCCCTATCTTTTTACTACTGTGAAGGTTTGGTTTTTTTGGCACCCAATCCAAACGATCCATCATCTTCCATATTTGTCGATCTACTCCTCCTATGCTTAAATTAACCCTACTTCTCTTAATACTTCAAAACAACCCTTCTTTGTAATCGTACCCCTAATTCTCTAAATAGCCATTACTTCCAACAAATACCTCTATCATTTTACTACTGTGAAGGGTTGGTTTTTGCAGTGCCTAATCAAAACGATTCGTCGACTTTCATATTTGTCGATCTAACCCTACTATGCTTAAACTACCCCTACTTCTCTTAATACTTCAAAATAGCCCTTCTTTTTAATCCAATCCCTAATTCTCTAAATAGCTCTTACTTCCAACAATTACCCTTATCTTTTTACTAATGTGAAGGGTTGGTTTTTGCAGCAACCAATCCAAACGATTCAACATCTTTTATATTTTTCGATCTACCCTGAAACACCCCACCTCCGTTAAGGTGACTCATAAAGGGAATACCTTAACTTTGGTGGAGGTTTATAAGTAAAAGTCACAGATAAAACAAAAGACAGACATAAACACATATATATATATATAAACAGCGGAAAACAAACATACTTTCATATCATAAATACGTGTTCATAAAAAACATTTTCATAATTGCTTCAAAACAAACTTCCAATTATTACAACCATAATACTGTCTTGACCTAAAAATTAAAGAAGCATGAAACATAATTAAAACTGCATAAATCCCCATAGAATGCCCGAAGCCATAGCCCAAATGAAAGAGATCCAAGCAATAAATTCTCTCTCTTTAAGCTGGATGAAAAAACTGACTAAGCTGAGGTGTTTCCTCACTGTGGACCTGGGGGGGGGGATGGAAGAAAAGAAAGCGAAAGGAAAATGGGTCAGACATAAGTCCGGTAAGTCTAGTTATATTTCCAGCATGAGAACAATAAAAAGATCATGACTTTCATAAACTGAGAACGTGACAATACCATAATATAAGATAAGATATAGCAGGAAATATTAACTATACTAAACGCACTCACTATTACTTCTCTGCACCTACTTGTACTGTCTCAACTGGGACTCCATGATCAAGGTGAAGTGATCCCCTTTCTAAAGATCGACTCCTACTCGCATAAACATATGTGTCATATGGCCCCACTTGATTGTAGATTCCTATGCTGGCCCCACCTTGGGGTGTATCAAGTCCCATGGTGGAGGCCCGACACAATTCTAGAATGCATAGGTTATACTACTGATGCCCAGTGCCCTGTTTGTCTGCTACGAAGTGTGTGCACGCCCGCACTCCTTTAGAACCTACACTGATGCACCAACCGCCGTCGCTTTTGACCGCTTACAATCAGCCCAGTAATCGAGCCCCACCCTGCCTAGTTTCAGGGCACCTTGATACTTAACTGGGTTACTGCTTAAATGGGTCCCCGTTAATATGGTTTTCTAGTCAAACATGTTAAGTGGTTAACTGTCTACATTAACCTAACCCCACCCATCAACTTAATTAACAAGTTGAATTGGTTAAGTGTTTTAGTTAACTTAACCCTACCATCCTGACTTGTCTGTCTTTAGCTTTAAATCAGTTAAAGCACCAACCACTCACATTAGACAGGTATTGTTATGGTAACTAGATGTGCCGGTCGGTTCCGGGCAGGTTTACACCGTAACTCAGTCTAACCTCTGGTCCTTATTGGGCTCAATGCCTTAACCTCCCACATTGGATAGGTATTGTTGTGATTACTGGACAGTCGGGCGGGTCCGAGAAGGTTTACATAACAACTCAATCCAACCTCAGGTTAAGCATACTCGTATTTTCTAAATTTACATATTTGTTCTTTTTATTCTTATATGTAAATTTGTTAACAATTAAATGTTATGGCCCACTTTCCAAATTCATCATTTTTAGGTATATAATTTATACCGTTTCATGCCATAAATCACCTATGTGATTTTTCACCCATTTATGTCGAGTTTCCAATAATTACCAATTTTTCCTAATGTTACCCCATCTAAATATTAGGTTAACAATCTTAGCCTAATTTTCCGCTCGCATGATTTTTGACATATAATATTAGGCTAAAAACTTAGCTTAATTTAGCGTACACAAAATTTGCATAAGGAAATCCATTAACATAAACATGACATTTGTGCAAACTTGGCATTTTTGGCATAGTCAATATGAACACAATAGGGTCGAACTTGCAAAATAGTCATCATGTTAGATCCAAAAATGGCTCTAACACCCACACTAATTATGATTCTGATGAAATGAAAACTGAAACAAAGAAAACGCGCAATTTATAGTGGTTCAGCGTTAAGTAGCCTACATCCACTTACTACTTTTTAGATTGATAATCTAAAAATAAGTATAATGATGATCTTGAATCTCTCTCCCTTATATAATACATTGATTCATTCAAAGTTCTTTAAAATATTGTTTGAAAGATGGTTGTAGTTGGAAAAGGATGATAGAATTCGGATTGCAAAAGAACTTTGATTCTGAAAATGCCAAAAGATCCTTCCAAATGCCTCTTGATGTCGTATTTATAGGTGAAAAATCCTCCTGGAACCAGATCGGTTTAGATCCACGTGCCCTCCATCCAACCAATTTCGGGTTCAGATGGATTCTGGTGAAGACACCACATCTGGTTAGTGGCGATCGTGGGTAGAACGAGTGCATAACCATTCCTAATCTTTAAGGAGAGCGTGGAGTGAAGCAGGTGGAATCCTGTGGTCGGATCGGGTAAGCTGATAATCGGGGGTTCGGATCGGCTTTGTCATTTCCGATCTGGTCCGGCCTGTCTCCTTTCATTTGTTGCTTTGTCTTGATTTGTCTGTGCCCAAGGGAACCTGATCCGATCCGATTGTTTGGCAGGGTACTTTTCGTTATTTGATATTCTAGCTTTGTGTAGCCTAGTCCACAAAGTAGGCTAACATTTTGCCCCCTCAAAGGACGTTCTTGTTGAAAACGAAACGTGCTTTGACATTATCTATCCATTGGCTTCTGAACTTGAACCGCTAGATGGTCGCTTCTATTCACTTGTAGAGACGTGCCACTTCATAAAGTCATGCCTTTTGTTGCTTATATATATGCCATAAACCATATGAATCACTTTCTTCATTTTCAAACAACTTTGAGAGCTCTTTCTAATGTCCAGTGATTCCTCCAGATAAGCTTTTTCTTTATTTTTCCTTGAATTCAACTTGTATGCCAAGTCAATGTGTATAATCCCTTTCGGTTCGGATTCCGACCCGAACGAATTTCTCTCTTGTATTGCTCAACACTGGATTAACAGGCCAGAATGCATTCGCGGGCTTGCAACTCCGGTCCGAAAGGGGGGTAAAAAGGCTGGGAATACGATGGGTCACTATAAACACACATATATAAACTCGCTGCCTATCTCCTTCCTCTTTCTTTTATTTTATTATTCTTGTTTATCATCTTTTACATCGAAACCCTATCTTTCAAAATCTCCAAAATTCTTCTCGTTAGTCTTCAAATCAAACTCGTAAGTAGGTTAAAAACTTTGATTATCCTTGTAATAAAGGATTTTAGTTAAAATTTGTACTCAATTTCGAGCGATTTGGTCATGGCCTTTACCTGGCTTCGACGCCTTGGCCTTCTCTCTCCTCACCGTCGTCGTTGGTGGTTCTGCCACCACCTCGAGGCGTTGGGAGAGGGGATTAGGATCCTGTTGGATATTTAAGCATGTAAGTGCTCGGTCTTAATTGGGGTTTTTGACATGGAGTTGGGTTTGGTGGTGGTTAAGCGAGATGGAAAATGGAGAAGATGAAGAAGAGGAGAGGAATTGGGATCGGTTCGGCTGGAGAAACGTTGGAGTGAAGGGAAGGGAAAGATGTTTAGAAGACCGGGTCGGATCGGAATAAGAGACGAGAAGGAAAAGAGGCATAATTATTCAAGTCAATCCGAACCACTCCGAAATCCTACCTTCGAACCGATCCGGTTTTACTTACTGGATGTGACTGTTTGCTTCGGACCGAAACATGACTTTGCCCCTCGATCCGATCCTAATACACACACCCGAACCGAACCGAAACAGTCCAACTCAATGCACGAGAATTTATCCAACTAGTTTAATCAATGCTTGGCATAACCTTCAACTTGATGAATAATTACGATAGCGCCTTACGAACATAAACGAATATCAAGAACTATTTCGAACATTACTGCTTCATCGAACCTTCGTATTACATTCTCATGTGTTCACCTTTCATCCCCTGCACACACCGTACACAGTTTAGTTCACACAATTGCACGGGGGGATTCAAGATATTTTACTCTAACTTCTACTATTGCTTCTTTGATAGTTTAGTGACCATGGTAGAGAGACGCTCATCTAGATTAGCAGAAAAGGAAGAAATCATGGGAACATCTAAACAACTCACTCTCGATGACATATCTTCTTCCTCAGACCCAGAATGGGATGACGAAGGACCAGATTACGAAATGGAAGCACATAATAGTGAAGTATCTTCTGGGGGTGATGTCTCTCTAGGTGATGAAGAGGAGGGAGAGGTTGGAGATGATCGCGCTCCCGATGAGTTTGTATCCGCTACTATACTGGAGCCAGTCAAAGATTCTGTTGAGTCGATGATCGATGATGATAGACTTGGCAGAATATGTCTAAAGCATGGGATACTAAGAAGAGATACTAAGTTGTCTTCAAAAACAGATCGCCCCCACAATCCAGCGGAAGGATTTATGGCTATCACTCGCTTAATTTGTCTAGTTGGGGCAATACCTCCATTTCCACCTTTTGTCGTTGATTTTCTAAGACAAATGTGGATTGCCCCCATGCAGCTGCATCCCAACTCTTATACTTATCTATACACATTGTACATAGCATACAAAGAGATTTTAGGCATATAACCTACCTTCAATGACATCCACTTCTTTTATAATTTCAAACATCGGACTCAAGAGACTCCCTCCTTCTCATATTTTGAATCAGTCCCTAAAAGAAAAATTATCACCGTTCCATTCAGCAGCAAGGCTGGCGATCCGAAACCTGAATGTTTTTGTATTAGACAACAGCCAGGGTGCGCCAGGAGATGGGCCAAATCAAGTAAAACATCTATTTTCCAGATTCCAGCTTTAGTTGTTCATGTTGGCATATTAACTTGCATCCATTTTTAATCGCAGTTGACAACCCAAAGCAAATATCTGGTCAGTTATACTCTGATCGTTTGCACCAGTTGCTTAATGGTGACCAAAAGTTCATGACCATCGACAGTGTTCTTAAGGATGAGTATCTCCATCGTCACGGGTTACTATCTATTACCCGTAGCATAGGTCACAGGACAGGTCCATATGTGTACATACCCCCGGTTGACGTTATTCCCGATACAAGTGAGGGTTCAAAAGGTCCGACAAATCCTCTCAGGACTCCTCCCTCTCCATCTTCAACTCAAGACGATGAACTAGCCAACATAGCTGAGAAGTATAGAGAAGGGTATATTGTTCCTGATGAAGCCATCTCTCCTAAAAGTCCAACATCCCCTAGAGAGCTGCCACTAGACGCTTCGCAAGGAGATGTTCCTACTACTGACGATTCTACATTTAGAGGTTAGGGAACCTTCCCTTGCCTGAAACGATTTATACTTCAGAGTACTTCGGAACAAATCCTTTAACTTTCACATCTTCAGAAGAGACTACTCCCATGAAGGCTAAAGAGCCTACTCATGCTAGTCAGGCTTCAGGCTCGGGTTTGTTGGGGGGAACATCACTTTAGGACACACATAGCACATTAGCACCGCACGTCACAACTCTTATGTTTTATTCGAGTGTCAATTCTGAACTTTACTTATATTGTTGCGCACGTACAATGTCACGTCCTTATTATGATGTTAGGAAGGTTCGCCATAGCATGTCTAGACCTCCTTCTGATACAGAGCATAATCACCGTGAGAGCCGGGGCAGAGATGACTGAAGGCCTCATGATTCTTACCGAGCTCACGCTTCAAGTTCTCGTTCTCCTGTTCAGTCGGATCCGGATAGACATAAGACCTATCAAAGTCGTCGTGGGGGGGACACACCACAATCCAAACACCAAATTTGTCCCTAAGATACGGGGATTCGAGAAAAAAGTCCATCAAAGCACACCGAGCCGCGAGACAAGCACAAAACTTCTGAGAAGCAATCTGAAAAAGGCGATGCGGCCATCGTCCCTGCTAGTTGGAAACATTTCAAACTATCATATTGTAGACCCCCACCACTGGATGTTGATTCCAAAACGAAATTGGCTTATCTGGAAAAGCAGTTCATAGATCATTATTTTGAAAATTTAACTTTCTTACCCACGCTCGAACCTATTTCTTCAAAGTGGGCAGATGAAGCTAAGGCAAAGATTGACGCTGTGGAAAAACAGTACTCAGAGATGTATAAGTATTCATGCCATCTTTCTAGAATCTTTCGGAATTTGATTACAGACGTTGATGCAATGAAAAACGTTGCGGATTCTGATGAAAACGCTTTAAAGAATCTTGAGAAAGATTTGGAAGATACACAAAGTCAACTTGCCATTTGTCAACGAGATGCCAACAATTTCAAAAAACAATTTGAAGAATTGCAAATGTGTTATCATGACTTATTGGAGTCTCATAGTCAAGAGCATTTAGATTTGAAGAAACAAGCTAAGAACGCTAAATCGGAAATGTCAGAATGCAATCAGCGTATAGTACTCTTGAGCAAGAAGGAGCCGAATTGGCGAGGAAGAATGCTGAATTAGAAAAGCAAAACGCTGAATTGGAGTCCAAGTTAATGGAAGCCGAGACCAGAGCTGCTTTAGCCAAAGGTAATGTGGATAGTGCTATCAAGTCCGCCGTAGAGACTCATAAGCAGCTTTTAGAAGCTCAAAAAGAATTGCATGGTTTCGGTGAACTGATGATTGAATTCTTCGCACATATAAATCATCGCCGAAACATCTCTTGGATCGAAGACTGTCCAACTACCTTAGTCCGTGTGTGGAGTCAAATCATCGAATGGGAAAAAGTTGAACATGAGGTAGATTTTGTTGATGAAGATAAGCTCATGGAGAAATATTTGAGAGATGATGATCCAGCAAGCCTGGCCGAAAGACGTCGCCTTTTTGCCGCTGCTATGCAAGAGGAGAAGCCTCAAGCCAAAGGAAAGAATATCCCTGATATTGGCTCCTCTTTTGGTACCGTCGAAGCTACTGGGGTAGAGGAATATGATCCAGAGAATCCGGGAATTCCTAAGGTGCCTCTCTTATCTCCTATACCTGAATCAGCATCAGAGACAGTGTCCGCCCCAGCTGTTGAGAAATCATCATAAGGTATTTCCACCTTTTCGCTCTAATTTGCCAAGGCAGTCTCCACCTTTCGTTATATCATTGGGCAATCGATTAAGGATTCATTGTTCTCTCCTGAGTTGATAACTGTTGCTTCTCATTCTGTAGGTGTTGAACCGACCGAGAAGGCAGACATGCACCAGGGAATCACCACTGGGGGAAAATCACCTAACGTCGACGCTTCTCGTGATGATGAAATGATAGATGCTCTGAAAGATGATGATGGTAACAATGCACACGAAAAAGATCCTGATGTTCCTATAATTGGTGACTCGACGAATCCTGAGGACGAGACTCTGGCTGAAATGAAAGCCAAACAAGACAAGCGTATGCAGCTAAAAGTCGAGGAGATAGATCCTGAAAGCCTTAAGCCCCTTGCAGTAATGGATGTTGGATCAAAGTTAGTTGTTAAGCTTTCAACTAGGTCAATTATAGAGGAGCTTGCTAAAAAATCTTCTCTTGATCCCAGCGCTCAGACTTCTGGGAAGAAATCTATTGACTCTGGAACCTCAATCACGGAGAAAAAGAAACCAAAGCATCTCATGTCGGATGCTGAAATGGAAGCTAAAAAAGCTCTTAAGGTTGCCAAGAAATCCAAGTCCACTCTGAACCCCAAGTGATAATATTCTTTGTTTGTTATTTTGGTATTCTATTGGTCCGTTATTGTTGCAGCGAGTGCGGGCCTCGCATCCTTTGCTTGATTTCCCTGTATATACTCACGTGTTTGTAAATAAAATAGTTCATTTCCTGCAATATCTGATAGTTGTAAGTTCAACATATCACATTATAGTTACATAATAGAGTCGTTATTAAAGAGAAACATGTGTACACATATATGCCCCCAATTAGTCTTGGATAATGGACTAAGCCTCATTCAAGATTGATTAAATTCAAAATCCAATTGCCCCCAATTCTCTAACGGGGACATGTTCCTTTCGTCATTGATGCTCGTTCCTTTATCATCTTTATACTCTCCTGTCTCATAACCAGGTTAGAGTATTACTGAGGTGGTCTCTCATCAGGGTGCACCTTCACGCCTCAAGGGACGTCGTCTTCCCGTCCTTTATACTATCTCTCGATTCTGGAGAGTTAGATTTAAGAATGTCGTTTTCCCATTCTTTTGTGTTTTATTGTACAAATGGTCATTTTATTCGTTCCTGCACATAAGTCATCTCCAACTTTTCAAATTTAATTTAATATTTCGTGTTTCATGATCATGATAGAATTATTGCTGAATATATAAATAATGAAGGGAAGCAAATGACTCACGATATTTTTATAGTGGTTCAGCTAAGTCGTAGACTACATTCGCTTCATAATCCTTTGTTCATATAAACAGACTTTTGAAGGCAAGTCGCGCCTTTTTACATAGCTTATAAAAACAAAAAAGAAGACATTTCACATTTAGCTCAGGTATTGTCGCAATGCTGAGCATTCCAAGCACTGGGAATCTCCTCACCGTCCACGGTCGTTAGCTTGAAGGCTCATGTATCAAGCTTCTGTTGGATGTCGTTTGGTCCTTCCCACTTTGGACCCAATTGGATTGAAGGTGGGAGGACTCGTTTTAATACTAAGTCTCCTGGTTCGAAGGTCTTGAAGCGGACTTTTCGGTCATAGTAACGTGCTACTTGACGTCGATGTCTTGCGGCGTGCAAGTCTGCATCATCTCTTTTTTCTTCAACCATGTCAAGAGACTCTAAAAGGAGTGTTCTATTTGTCATCGGATCATACTATGCTACTCGATGAGAAGGGACTTCTAGTTCTATCGGGATTACTGCCTCTGACCCTAAGGCGAGCGAAAAAGGGGTATGGCCAGTGGCCATCTTGAATGTTGTCCTGTAGGCCCACAAAGACAGTGGTAGCTCATCTACCCACTTGGCTTTGGCATGCTCCAACCGCTTCTTCAAAATAGATTTACTGACCTTGTTTACCACATCGACTTGGCCATTTGACTGCGGATGAGCTACAGAAGTGTATCGTTTGTCAATCTTGTACCTTTGGCAGAAGTTTCTGAATTCGATACTGTCGTATTGCGTCCCATTATCAGTTATGATGGTCTTTGGTATCCCAAATCGGTAGTTAATGTTTCTTACCACAAAACTAATCACCTTTCTTGTCGTGATCATTGTTAAAGGTTTAACTTCCACCCTCTTCATTAAATAGTCCAAGGCGACGATCGCGTACTTCGCTCCCCCTTTGGCAATAGGTAACACTCCGATAATATCAATTCCCCACATGGCAAACGACCATGGGCTTACCATCGACTTGAGCCGAGTCGGAGGTGCTCTGGGAATTTTGGCAAATCTTTGGCATCTATCGCAGCATCGTGAATAATCAGCCGCGTCCTTATTTACGGTAGGCCAAAAATATCCATACCGTAACACTTTCTTTGCTAATGTTTGGCCCCCAGTGTGGTCCCCACACTCATCTTCGTGTACTTCTTGCAATACACGTTTGATGTCATCGTGTGCGATACACCGTAACAGGGGCATTGAAAACCATTGGTGATAAAGGACGTTGTTCTGTAACACGTATCTTGCAGCCTTACGTCTTACAGCTCGTCTCTCGCTTTTCTTCACTGGGAGGATTCCACTCTTGAGAAAATTCTTGATTGGTGTCATCCATGATTCTCTCTCTGGATCAACTTCTAAGGCTAGTTCTACTTCCATCAGGTCGAAACTCGGCGATTCCAAAACCTCTATCGGAACCATTTTAGTTTCTTCGGGGTTATCCGAACTTGCTAGTTTTGCCAACCGATCTGCTTTCTGGTTCTCCGTTCTTGGGATATTGTTATGTTATAATGCTCCAAACTATCCAACAACTTCCTTACTCTATCGAGATAAGTACCAAGCCGAGGTCCTTAGTAACAAACTCCTCGCGTACCTGGCACACAACTAATTTAGAATCGCAATATATGTCCAATGTCTTCACTCCTAGTTCTTTGGTGAGCTTCAGCCCGACAATCAGGGCTTCATATTCGGAATTGTTATTGGTAGAAGCAAATTCTAATCATAACACATAGTAGATAGATCATCCTTTAGGAGTGGTCAAAACAACTCCGGCACCGGACATTCGATCATTCTTTGACCCGTCCGTGTATAACTTCCGAGGGCTAAGATCCAACTCTTGCTCTGAAGTGATAACTTTGTTCTCCGCTTCTTCCTCATCGGGAATTGTGAATTCTGCAATGAAGTCAGCTAAGGCCTGCCCCTTTATAGATCTCCGTGGTTGAAAGCTCAAATTGAAGTGGCTCAGCTGGATATTCCATTTAAGCAACCGCCCTGAAACTTTAGGTTTTTGCAACACTTGTCTCAAAGGTAGATCGGTGTATACCACTATCGGATGAGCCTGGAAGTAATGACGGAGTTTTCGGGAGGCAATCAAAAGACTGTAAGCAAGATTTTCAATCTTCGGATAGTTTCGTTCTGCGGCGGCCAGCTTCTTGCTTACATAATATACCGGCTTCTGAACCTTGTCTTCTCCATGTACCAATGTCGTGCTGACTGCATAAGATGACACTGCCAGCTATACATACAAATCCTCATGATCCACAGTTTTTGATAGTATCCGAGGTTTCTATAATAAGTTCAGTAGATTCTGGAAAGCTTCCACACAATCGGGAGTCCATTCAAAATTACGTTTCCCTCATTTTATCAAATCAAAGAAGGGGACACATTTGTCCATAGCTTTAGGGATGAATCCGCTTAAAGCGGCAACCTTCCTTGCCAAGTTCGGCACATCTTTAATCTTTCGCGGCTCTTGAATATTCTTTATTGCTGCTATTTGAGTAGGATTTATCTCAATCCCTCGAGAACTCACAATAAACCGAAGGAACTTTCTAGATGCGACCCCAAATTACCATTTTAAGGGGTTTAACTTCATACCATACCTTCTATGGATGCCAAACATTTCGGGTAAGTGTTTTGTATAGTCATAAGATTGTCTAGACTTCACAAGCATGTCGTCCACATAAACCTCCATGGTTTTTCCGGTTTGATTGCAGAACATGCGGTTGACCAAACGCTGATACGTGGCTCCTGCATTCTTTAATCCAAACGGCATTACCATATAGCAATACAACCCTAAGTTTGTGATGAAACTTGTGTGTTCCTGACCTGGTATGTGCATGCGAATTTGATTGTATCCAGAATAGGCATCCATAAATGATAAAAGCTCGTGTCCAGCCGTCAAGTCTACTAGTTGATCAATCCTGGGGAGAGGAAAGCTACCATTCGGACATGCCTTGTTCTAGTCAGGGAAATCAATACATGTACGCCACTTCCCGTTAGGTTTTTTGAATAGTACAGGATTCGATATCCAGCCGGGATATTTTGAATCCTTAATGAATCCATCCTCATTCAATTTTTCTACTTCTTCCTTTAAAGTTGCTGATCACTCTGGGCCTAACATCCATCTTTTCTGTTTGACTGGCGGTTGATTTGGATTAATGCTTAAAGAATGGCTCATGATAGCAGGCGAAATCCCACACATGTCAGCATGAGTCTAGTCAAATACATCTAAATTAGCTCTTAAGAAATCTGCAAGCTCTTTTGCTCGAATTGGATCCAGTTGCGATCCGATCTTCGGTACTTTTTTCAAATATGTCTTGTCAATAGATATATCTACTGTCGTCTCGTTGGGAGGTGCTTTTCTGTCCTCGAGTTCTCTATCCTCTCTGGGATCTACATCCTCGAGCACATCTAAAGGCGACTTTATTGGGGTTACCACCCTTAATTGCTATGCCGAATTTTCCTTCAGAGGGGGAGAATTGTCTTTGGATTCTATATTCAACACTTTCATTAGCATCTTCAACTCCGTCATGTAACAAGCTCGTCCCGTAGCTTGGTCACCTCTCATCACCCCAATCCCTGCGTCAGTCGGGAATTTAAGCAACAGGCACCAAGGTGCAATACACGCCCTAAACTCAGCGAGGGCCGGTCGGCCTAGGAAAGCGTTGTAGGGTGACTCTACATCCAAAAATACAAATGGCAGGATCCTCACTCACTGGCGATCTCCTTGTCCTAGCGTCACTGGTAATTCTATGTATCCTATCGGCGTCGTTGATGCCCCCATTGAAGCCCCATATCCATCCTTTGCAGGGCTTCAGGTCTTTTGCTTCGAGTATCATTTGTTCAAAAGCTTTCTTGAATAGAATGTTGACCGAGCTGCCATTATCTACTAACACCTTATGGACTAAGGCGAGGCCGATGGTCGTGGTAATTACTAGTGGGTCTTCAGTTGGTGATTGGATCCCGTTATCATCTCTGCTACGGAATATGATGTCATCTGACATCGTCTTTTGTTGTTTTACTGGAGTGATGTCTTCGAGATTACTACATTCTCCTACCTCGAGATGCTTGGCGGCATTTATGTATTGATCCATTGCTTTAAAACTACAACCAGCTAGATGGAGTCCGCCTATAATGGTATTAATAACAATCCCCTTAACTTTCTGCTGGGCTATGGGCTTGGAAGCAGGCCGGGCTTGATTCAGAGCTTGTCCTCCTCGCCCCCGATCCCTCGGGGAAACCTTGTATTCGTCCAGCTTCCCTTCCCACAGCAATTTCTCAACTACATCTCTCAAATGACGGCATTCATTAGTGGAAAGGCCGTGGGTTCCATGGAACATACAAAACTTCCCTGTTGCGATCTCCTTCTCAGTGGAGTCTCTCGGCGGTAGCTTTTTGTATTGCAATATGCTATACGTATCCAAGTAAATATATTCCAACGTATCACTCAACAGAGTATAGTTTTAAAAAGTTTGGAATCAAAGCCTTTTACTGGAATTACCCCCTCGATTTCTGTTCCTTCTATTGTTGTTGCCATTTCAGTTGTTACTTCCTCCATTCTGGTTACCGACGTTCACCTCAACCTTCCCTGAACTGTCGCCGGATTGCTTTGCGGCAACATTACTTTGGAAGCCTTCCCTTGAGGCTCCTTCAGACTTGCTCTTCCTGTGTGCTTTATCTTCCTCTCGCCTTAAGCGAATATTGGCTTTTTTGTAAAACAACTCCTTAGTGAGGGGTGGTTTTCCAGATAAGTAATCCCCGAATTCTGTATCTAGGTCAAATCCTTCTATTAAAGCCATCAGAATAGTAGGTTCATGAGCGTCACTAACTTCGGTGACAGCCATATTGAAGCAATCTAAATATGATTTCAAAGACTCACCTGGAGCCTGTTTGATCCTTGAAAGCTCTATGACACTTTTAGACTTTCGGGTGTGAAGTCGGAATTGGTTCATAAAGCGCTCGCTCAATTCTGTGAAATTCGATATCGACCATGGAGGGAGTCGAGTGAAGCACATTAGTGCCACGTCTTCCAGATATATTGGAAAGGCTTTACATTTAACATCATCAGGATCTGCTGCAGCACTCATGAACCATGCATGCCTCATTAGGTGTTGTCCTGGGTCTATTCTCCCTGAATATCGATCCATTTGAGGTAAGTCGAATAACCGAGGGAACTGGAAATCCAATATATCATCTGTGAAGGTGGTATGACTTCACTCAATGCCCCAATCTTCGTTCGTGTGCCATCGACTTTTGGACATAATCTGACGCAACATCGCCTACACATCGGCATTTGTTAATGTTTGCACAAGTTCTCGAGGTTTGGTATTCAGATTACCCCTAGGTTCCTGATTAGGGGACATTCTTCTGTTTCTAGCTACGGCTGCTCTACACTGCTATCTATGTTCCAGGTCGATCTCGGGAGGAAGAGGCTAAAGAAACTGCTGTTGTGTAGGGTTGGTTATATTAGGATCCCTGGCAATAACGTGGGATCCACGCATGGGTAGTAACATAGGCTGTTGGAGGCTTGGGTCATCAGGTCCTAAAACACGAGCAGCATCTTCTCGGGATTCTAAAGACCCAAAAGTTAATTGATCGAGATTTTTAGGTCGTTCAAGCGGCCTTCATTCTCGATGGCGATCTTCCTCTGAAGAAGATGAATAATCTGCTGCAAGGCGACGTGTTGGGGATGGTGTTTTTTGCCTACGAAGCTCAATGATTTCCTTACTCATAGTCTTCATATTTTCCTGCATGACGAGACTGTTATGCTGGGGAGTTTCTAAAGCCACCTTAGTACTTTGAAGCATGTCAAGAAATCGTGAAAATTCTCCTTGCGTGATGGGTGCAGATGGATCAGGCTAGACATTAGACGTCGTGGCTGGAATTGGAGCACTGGTGGGAGCTCGAGTAGAAGTTCCAGCCTCATTTTGAGCAGGATCGGATCGGAGCGCATTAGTTGGTCTGGACTGGATCGGATCGGCTTCATTGGATGGCTCGGATCAGAGTTCTGCACCCGGTTCGGATCTCCCTGGCCAAGGCGGCCTGCTCCAGATTCTTGAGCACGTGACCTCGTTAGCATGATCGCTTGTTGATCTTCTCTAGCATCGTTTCCCCTAGCGCCTTGCACTTCTTTTCCTTTTGTTTTGGCCATAATATTCGATTCTTCAACGATTAGCCAACAAATACTTAAAGATGTCAGAAAACAGAGGATTAACTTCTTTGAGCTTGATTTTCAAATAGTAAAACGATAATCTCAAAAAGCTGAGAATTCAAAGATTTCTCAATGAAAGCACCAAAATGTTAGATCCAAAAATGGCTCTAACACCGAAACTAATTATGATTCTGATGAAATGAGAACTGAAACAAAGAAAACGCACAATTTATAGTGGTTCGGTGTTAAGTAGCTTACATCCACTTACTACTTTTTAGATTGATAATCTAAAAATAAGTACAATGATGATATTCAATCTCTCTCCCTTATATAATACATTGATTCACTCAAAGTTCTCTAAAATATTGTTTGAAAGATGGTTGTAGTCGGAAAAGGATGATAGAATTCGGATTGCAAAAGAACTTTGATTCTGAAAATGCTAAAAGATCCTTCCAAATGCCTCTTGATGTGGTATTTATAAGTGAAAAATCCTCATGGAACCGGATCGATTCGGACCCACGTAGCCTGCATCCCACCACTTTCGGGTTCGGATAGATTCTGGTGAAGACAGAACATCTGGTTAGTGGCGATCGTGGGTAGAACGTGTGCATAGCCGTTCTTACTCTTAAGGATAGCGTGGAGTGAAGCAGGCAGAATCCTAGGGTCGGATCGGCTAAGTTGATAATCGGGTGTTCGGATCGGCTTTGTCATTTCCGATCCGGTCCGGCATGTCTCCTTTCCTTTGTTGCTTTGTGTTGATTTGTCTCTGCCCAAGCGAACCCGATCCGATTGTTTGGCAGGGTACTTTTCATTATTTGATCTTCTAGCTTTGTGTAGCCTACTCCACAATGTAGACTAACACATCATGAATGTCATAAGTGTGAACTTGCAATGTTGACTAAACCACATACATATATGTGAATTTGCATCATAAACATATATGTGAATTTGCAACATAAACTAAATCATCTCACATATACGTGAGTTTACAACACGGACTAAATCATCTTACATATATGTGAACTTGCAAATAAATCACAAGCGTATGAATAAGTGTAAACTTGAAATATGACATAGGTTTAACATATACACATAAACATGTAGAACTAACATTTAGTCACATATGTGATAGGATTTTACAACCTAAAACTTGCATAACATGATAAACTACACAACTTGTCATAATAGGTTATACTCCAAGTTCATATACATATGAATAGACTTATCCATTAATTCCCAATTCAACATGATAACGAAATAGAACCACAGACACGGATCAATATCATTCAATTTCACATATATCATAATAAACATCGTTTTATTATCAATTTATTTCCAAGGCATGACATTGATTTTGATTCGCATTCCAAAACATAACTAAACTTACAACGAACGACGAACTTGAGTTCTGGATTCTGAGTTCTGGAATTGAGGTGTTTTCCTTTGGGTAGATAAAAGTTGTTTTGATTTTAATTCTGAATTAGATTTGTTCGTCTCTCAGCTTTCTTCAAGTGGAGGCTCCTTCTCAGTTTTCTCCCGACAGCATGGCGGCTCTGATTCTAATTTTTGTGTTAATTTAGGTTGGAGACTTAAGTTGTTTATATAGACTTTCAAACTGATTAGAGCCGTCAGATGATCATAGATGAATCTAGACCATTCACATCGAGAAGAGCCAACCAGAAAGTGACAAATCAGCCCTAGTGACACACCAGAACTCAGAAAATTGCTCAGAACCCGACCAGGAAGCCAAGACCGGACCAGGTCGACCCATAGGTCGACCCCCAGCTCGACCCCCAGGTCGACCTGGTTCCTGGGCGGGAATTTTCCCGCCCAGCCCAGTTTGGGTCTGTTTTCTAATTTTGAACTGATTTTTTGAGCTGTTTGAATTTTAAATTGAATTCTGAAACTTTCGAAGACCACAACTTCTTCATACGAAGTCCGATTTAGGAAAACTCGGACTCTATCTCAAGCAGAGTTCCGAGACGAACGCAATGGCATAACCCGATTCCCTTAATTCTTTCATTTAGAATTAATTATACTTTAATTTTCTAATTTATCATTAACAGAAAATTCGGGGTGTTACATTCTCCACTCCTTAAAGGATTTCATCCCTGAAATCTTCAAGTTTAACATCCAATCGTCCATCTACTCAACCAACAAACATAGGCGTCCATTGCCTTAAAAGACTTCTAATGCTTCATGATCATATGCATAGTGTGTGTATATGTCCTTATCTAATGCAAAATTAGGCGGTCTACTGATTCAGTTGACCTCCTCAATGCGAATCATGTAAGTGTTATGAATCCATTATGTATGAAAAATTTTCCCTACTCATAATTCGACATTAGTGCGCAACCTTTCATACAAATGCGACATCCATATGACAACGTATCAAGTTTCAACCATATACAAATATGAGTACATATATGCATATGCAATATGGAAGTGACTGAGCCGATCTAATACCTAGGTTGTGTGTATTTGCATCCACGAGCAACCAATTGCAACCACTTGCAGCCATCAAACATAACATGTTTAAAATACATGTTTACATCCATTAGTTTCTACCTAAGGAGTTAGGAGAAAAAGGACTGAGAAGATGCACTAAAAGGTAGATACAAGCATAAACTTATGGAAAAAGAGAGATCAAATATGTACCCTTAAAAAGAAAAGGGTAGGCAACGCGTATTCTGTCCTCAGTTTCCTAAATCGCGTCTTCCTCGACGTCGCTCTATTGAACTTTAACAAGCTTGACTTCACGGTTGCGTAGCTTCTTGACTTCAGTTCCTAAGATTCGAGTTGGAAATCTCCTCACAGTTGCTTCTCGTTCTATTTCGACTTCTTCTAGAATGCTTGGCTCCACCACTTCCGCAGATTCATGTAAACATTTCCGAAGGTGAGAAACGTGAAAGTCATTGTGAACTCCAACCAACCTTTCGGGTAACTTTAATCTATAAAGCCATCTTCCCAATCTTCTCGATGATAGGGAACAGTCCTACAAATCTTGGTGCTAGCTTTCCTGCGGATCCAAAGCGAACGACATTCCTTAAAGGAGATACCTTAAGGAAAACCCTGTACCCAACCTCAAACCCAAGGTCGGTCCTTCTTTTGTCTTCGTAGGATTTCTGTCTATCTTGGGCAGTCTTCATTCTCCTTCATATCAAGTCCACTTTTTCTGAAGTCTCTCTAATCATGTCTGGTCCAAGTATAAGGTTGTCTGTAGAGTCCCACCAATAAGTTGGTGATCGGCACGATCTTCCATACAAAGCTTCGAAGGGCGCCATACCGATGGTGGCTTGGTAGCTGTTGTTGTAGGAGAATTCCACTAAAGGAAGATGATCCTCCCATGTCCCTCCAAAGTCAAGAACGCACAGTCTCAAAAGATCTTCTTGTACTCTATTCAGTCTTTCCGTCTGACCATCAGTTTGGGGGTGATAGGCCGTGCTCAAACATAACTATGTGCCTATAGCTTCTTGTAGACTCCGCAAAAACTCGCTTGTAAAGATAGGATCTCGGTCACTCACTACGCTAGAGAGTATTCCATGGATTCGAACTATTTCCTTGAGATAAAGAGATGCTAGAGACGAAGCAGTCCTTCTACTCTTGGCAGGTATAAAGTGGGAGCTTTTTGTGAGCCTGTCCACTATTACCCAAATTCTAGTATTGCCCCTTCTTGACCTAGGCAACTCATCAATGAAGTCCATTGAAATGCTCTCCTACTTCCATTGTGAGACTTCTAGAGGATGAAGCCGTCCTCCAGGCTTCTTTTTTTTTGCCTTTACCAGTTGGCATATCATGCACGTAGAAACGAAATCTGCGACATCCTTCTTCACGACGCTCCAAAAGAAAAGTCTCTTTACGTCCTTCTACATCTTGTGTCCAACTGGGTGTATTGTAATCTTGGAATGGTGTGCTTCTTCGAGAACCACCTTTACCAAATCCCTTGCTTGTGGGACACATAGTCTTCCATCTCGCCTCGTCCAACACTTATTATCGATGGAGTGCCTATTGGCGTGAGTAGAAGTTTCACCCCTAATTAGCTTATCAATCACATCAACAAGCTGAGGGTCTTCACGTTGTGCGGTCTCTATTAAGTCTAAAAGAGTGGGCCGTACTTCTAGTGATGCCAACAAACCAGGTACAAAATCAGAGGAGGGCCTAAAGTCAAAACCGGCTACATACTCCAAGCTTTGCCTTTATGCAAAGAGAGGGTTTAAGGTCAGCTTCTTTCTACTCAAGGCGTCTGCTACTACGTTGCCCTTGCCAGGAGTATAGGAAATCTCGAAATCATACGAGGCAAGAAACTCCATCCACCTTTGCTGTATTAAGTTAAGATCTTTCTGCGAGAAAAGAAACTTCAACGATTTATGGTTAGTATATAATTTGAACTTCTCACCTAGGAGATAAAGGCACCAAGACTTAAGCGCAAAGACGATGGCGGCCAACTCAAGATCATCGGTTGGGTAGTTCTTTTCATGAACTTTCAATTGTCTTCCACCATAAGCTACTACCTTCCCTTCTTGCTTCAGACCAGCGCCTAGTCCCGTACCACAAGCATCCGTGTATACTGTCAACAACTTGCTTCCATCAGGCAAAGTCAGAACTGGGGCTGTTGTAAGAGCCCTTTTCAAGCGTTGGAAAGCAATATCACATTCCAAATCCCAAGCGAACGTTAGATTCTTCTTTGTTAGCCTTGTGAGTGGAGCTGAGATTTTCGCGAGATCTCTAATGAACTTTCGGTAAAAACCTGCTAGCCAAAGAAAACTTCGGTAGCATTCCCTGGTGCCTTCCAATCTTGCACCGCAACTACTTTCGCGGGTTCCACAGCTAACCCCTCTTTAGACACTACATGTCCAAGAAACCTCTTCTCTCCAAAAGTGGCACTTGGAGAATTTGGCTTTCAGCTGATGAACTCGAAGGGTTTCTGTGATCTCTTTCAGATGCTGAGCATGTTCTTCCTCATTCTTTGAGAAGATCAAAATATCGTCTATGAAGACCACCACAAACCTATTGAGGAATTCTCTGAACACCCTGCTCATTAGGTCTACGAAATAAGCGGGTTTGTTTGTTAAGACGAAAGGCATGACAAGCCACTCGAAGAAACCATCTGGGGTCCTGAACGTCGTCTTATCAATGCTATCTTCAGCTACCTATATCTGATGGAACCCAGTAGCCAGATCATGTCGGGAGAAAACCGATGCACCAACAAGCTGATCAAATAAATCGTCTATTCCGGGAAGCGGATGTCTATTCTTCTTAGTCAGCTTGTTTAGCTCCCTATAGTCCAGACAAAGACGTAGTGAGCCGTCTGCTTTGGTGGCGAACACCACTGGAGCACCCCATTCCGAGATACTCCGCCTTATAAACCCCGTCTCGAGAAGCTCCCTAACATGCTTACTGAGCTCCTTTCTCTCCTTTGGAGCCATGTGTCTAACAGGTAAAGCTACGGACTTTGCATTATCAACAAGATGTATGCGGAAGTCTATTTCCTGCCTCGCAGGTAAGCCCTTCACCTCTTCAAAGACGTCCGGATATTCACGGACCACTCTAACTGACTGGAAATTCTCAATAGAAGCATCTGCGACTCTAGATAACTAAGCATAACAGCATTCAAGGGATTACAAGAAATTTCTAGAGTGTTACCGAGTTTAGTCAAGAGTCTAACCACTTTCTTCTCATAATCAAGAATGGCACCATTACTGGATAACCAGTCCATGCCTAATATCAATCCATATCCCGAGAAATCTAAAACAAAGGCAGTACATCTAAACTCAACACTTAGAGTAGAGATTTTCAAATCCAAACAAACCATTGACAAATAGGCAGAGCCCCCAATTGGATTTGAAACAACCAAGGGATCTTCTATCATACTAGTGTCTAGGTGTAGAGATTCTACTAAAGCAGATGAAATAAAGGAGTGTGATGCTCCAGAATCAAAGAGAGTGCGAACTGAATGATCATAGAGATAAACTAGGCTTTCTACAGACATATTTCTACCTCGTTCCTGTGGAGGTGCCACCAGCGCGTGAACCTGTCCCCCTGAAGTGGATCCAGTCCTTTGTCCCTGCCCTTACTTCTTTGGGCAGTCCTTAGCCATGTGTCCAGTATCGCCGCAGTGGAAACGACAACCATTCATCTTTGCCTTCTTCTTTCAGCAGTCTTTCGCTATATGCCCCACAATGCCGTATAAATTAAACCTTCTCTTTTCACGGGATTTGTTTTCTTCCCTCCCTTCTTGAAGTCTATTTTCTTAGCCTGTAAACCCTTTTTCTTTTCTTGAGGCACTTCCACCTTTGCCTCTTTCTTGTCTTTATCTTCCTCGTGTAGCAGCGCCATGTCCACCAAGCATTCATAACTCGCTCCCATGGGTATATGGGTCATAGCAAGGTTGTGTAGAGGCCCGTTCAGACCTTTGACAAAGCGAAGGGCTTTCTTGTGTTGGGTGTTTACTAAATCCAGCCCAAATCTAGCCAACTGGTTTAACTGATTGACGTACTCCTTGATCGTCATACTTCCTTGTTTAAGAGTTAGGAACTTCTCCAATTGCAGGCTTCTTTCTGCTTGGGAGAGGAATTTCATCTCAAACCTCATCCTTAAATCTTCCCACTCTTTAAGCAACCACACTGCTAGCTCTGCCTTTTGCGTGTCGTCAACTTCGAAGATGACGAACAAATCATCAGTCTCCTTCAGCCAGTTCCTTGCTACCACAAAGGATTCGGTTCCATAAAAGCCCTTCCCACCCATAGCCTTGAAGTCTCTACACGTCTTTGCGAAAGCATTTCGACGGGGAGGAGGAGGAGGGGGAGGAGGAGGAGGAACCGCTGCCACTAGGGGAGGAGGAATGTCTGTTGGGCCCGCATCATTTGCCCTAGCCTCTAGGTACCTTCAGAACCAGCCAGGTATCGGTACTCCTTCTGGAAAGTGAAGATCTCCAGAAATGCTGAAATAAAAAGGAAAGATTCAATTCAAAAGGATAGAGAGATAGTGCATATGGCTTTGGGGGAATTATGCCTTTTAAAAACAATGCTTTTTCTTGAAAAATGCTTCTTTAAAATTCTTTTTGAAAATAGTTTCAAAAACCTTTATCTAATCTGGTAAACCTATGCTCTGATACCAAGTGAAACACCCTACCTCCGTTAAGGTCACTCACAAAGGGAATACCTTAACTTTGGTGGAGGTTTATAAGTAAAAGTCACAGATAAAACGCAAGACAGATATAAACACATATATATAAACAGCGGAAAACAAACAGACTTTCATATCATAAATACTTGTTCATACAAAACATTTCCATAATTGCTTCAAAACAAACTTCCAATTATTACAACCATAAAACTGTCTTGACTTAAAACTTAAAGAAACATGAAACATAACTAAAACTACATAAATCCCCATTGAATATCCAAAGCCATAGCCCAAACGAAAGAGCTCCAAGCAATACATTCTCTCTCTTCAAGCTGGATGAAAAATCTGACTAAGCTGAGGTGTTTCCTCCCTGTGGAAATGAGGGGGGGGGGGGGAACGGAAGAAAAGAAAGCGAAAGAAAAATGGATCATACATAAGTCTGGTAAGTCTAGTTATAATTCTAGCATGAGAACAATAAAAAGTTCATGACTTGCATAAACTGAGAACAGGAGAATACCAGAATATAAGATAAGATATGGTAGGAAATACTAACTATACTAAATGCACTCACTATAAATTCTCTGCATCTACTTGTACTGTCTCAATTGGCACCCCATGACCAGGGTGAAGTGATCCCCTTTCTAAAGATCGGCTCCTGCTCGCACAAACATATGCGTCATACGACCCCACTTGATTGTAGATTCCTATGCTGCTCCCACCATGGGTTGTATCAAGTCCCATGGTGGTGGCCCGAAACAATTCTAGAATGCATAGGTTATACTACTGATGCCCAGTGCCCTGTTTGTCTGCTCCGATGTTTGTGCACGCCCACACTCCGTTAGAACCTACACTGTTGCACCAACCACCGTCGCTTTTGACCGCTTACAATCAGCCTAGTCATCGTGCCCCACCCTGCCTAGTTTCAGGGTACCATGATACCTAATTGGGTTACTACTGAAATGGGTCCCCGTTACTAGGGTTTTCTAGGCAAACATGTTAAGTGGTTAAGTGTCTGTATTAACTTAACCTCACCCATCAGTTTAATTAACATGTTGAATTGGTTATGTGTTTTCGTTAACTTAACCCTACCATCCTGACTTGTCTATCCTTAGCTTTAAATCAGTTAAAGCACCAACCACTCACATTAGACAGGTATTGTTACGGTTACTGGATGTGGCGGTCGGTTCCGGGTAGGTTTACATCGTAACTCAGTCTAACCTCGGGTCCTTATTGGGCTCAATCCCTTAGCTACACACATTGGATTGGTATTGTTGTGATTACTGGACAGCCGGGCGGGTCCGGGCAGGTTTACATCACAACTCAATCCAACCTCGGGTTAAGCATACTCGTATTTTCTAAATTTACATATTTGTTCTTTTTATTCTTATATGTAAATTTGTTAACAATTAAATGTTATGGCCCACTTTCCAAATTCATCCTTTTTAGGTATATAATTTATACCGTATCATGCCATAAATTACCTATGTGATTTTTCACACATTTATGTTAAGTTTTCTATAATTACCAATTTTTCCCAACGTTACCCCGTCTAAATATTAAGCTAACAATCTTAGCCTAATTTTCCGCTCGCATGATTTTTGACATATAATATTAGGCTTAAAACTTAGCCTAATTTAGCGTACACAAAATTTGCATAAAGAAATCCATCAACATAAACATGACATAGGTGTAAACTTGGCATTTTTGGCATAGTCAATATGAACACAATAGGGGTGAACTTGCAAAATAGTCATCATGAATGTCATAGGTGTGAACTTGCAACGTAGACTAAACCACATACGCATATGTGAATTTGCATCATAGACATATATGTGAATTAGCAACATAGACTAAATCATCTTACATATATGTGAATTTACAACACAGACTAAATCATCTTACATATATGTGAACTTGCGAATCAATCACAAGCATATGAATAAGTGTGAGCTTGAAATATGACATAGGTTTAACATATACACATAAACATGTAGAACTAACATTTGGTCACATATGTGATATGATTTTACAACCTAAAACTTGCATAACATGATAAACTACACAACTTGTCATAATAGGTTATACTCCAAGTTCATATACATATGAATAGACTTATCCATTAATTCCCAATTCAACATGATAACAAAATAGAAACACAGACATAGATCAATATTAGTCAATTCCACATATAACATAATGAACATCTTTCTATTATCAATTTATTTCCAAGGCATGACATTATTTTGATTCGCATTCCAAAACATAACAAAACTTACATTGAACGACGAACTTGAGTTCTAGATTCTGAGTTCTAGAATTGAAGTACATTCCTTTGGGTAGATAAACGTTGTTTTGTTTTTAGTTTTGAATTAGATTTGTTCGTCTCTTAGCTTTCTTCAAGTGGAGGCTCCTTCTTAGTTTTCTCCCGATAGCATGGCGGCTCTGATTCTAATTTTTGTGTGAATTTAGGTTGGAGACTTAAGTTTTTTATATAGAATTTCAAACTGATTAGAGCCGTCCGACGATCATAGATGAATCTAGACCATTCACATAGAGAAGAGCCAACAAGAAAGTGACAAATCAGCCCTGGTGACACATCAGAACTCAGAAAATCGATCAGAACCCGACCAGGCCAGCCAAGACCTGACCAGGTCGACTGGGAAGGTCGACCCATAGGTCGACCACCTGGTCGACCTGGGTACCCAGGTCGACCCCCAAGTCGACCCCCTGGTTGACCTGGTTCCTAGGCGGGAATTTTCCCGCCCAGCCCAGTTTGGGTCTGTTTTCGAATTTTGAACTGAATTTTTGAGTTGTTTGAATTTTAAATTGAATTCTAAAACTTTCGAAGACCACAACTTCTTCATACGGAGTCCAATTTATGAAAACTCGGACTCTATCACAAGAAGAATTCCGAGACGAACGTAATGGTGTAACCCGTTTCCCTTAATTCTTTCATTTAGAATTAATTATACTTTAATTTATTATTTTATCGTTAACAGAAAATTCGGGGTGTTACATACCCCTACTTCTCTTAATACTTCAAAACAACCGTTCTTTTTAATCTTACCCCTAATTCTACACATAGCCCTTACTTCCAACAATTACCCCTATTTTTTACCTTTTGTGAGGGGTTCGTTTTTGTATCACCCAATCCAAAAGATTCATCATCTTTCACATTTGTCGATATACCCCTACTATGCTTAATCTACCCCTACTTCTCTTAATACTTAAAAATAGTCCTTCTTTTAATCCTACCCCTAATTCTGTAAATAGCCCTTACCTCCAACAATTACCCCCATCTTTTTACTACTGTGAAGGATTCGTTTTTGCAGCACCTAATCCAAACGAATCATGATCATTCAAATTTGTCGATCTACCCCTACCACGCTTAAACTACCCCAACTTATCTTAATACTTCAAAATAGCCCTTCTTTTTAATCCTACCCCTTATTCTCTATATAACCCTTCCTTCCAACAATTACCCCTATTTTTTAACTATTGTGAAGGACTGGTTTCTGTGGCACCCAATCAAAACGATTCATCATTTTTCATATTAGTCGATCTACCCCTACTATACTTAAACTACCCCTACTTCTCTTAATATTTCAAAACAACCCTACTTTCTAATCCTACCCCTAATTCTCTAAATAACCCTTCCTTCCAACAATTTCCCCTATTTTTTAACCTCTGTGAGGGGTTGGTTTTTTCCAGCACCCAAAACAAATGATTCATCATCTTTTATATTTGTCGATCTATCCCAACAATGCTTAAACTACCCCTACTTCTTTTAACACTTCATAATAGTCCTTCTTTTAAATCCTACACTTAATTCCCTAGATAGCCCTTACTTCCAACAATTACCCTTAGCTTTTTACTACTATGAAGGGTTTGTTTTTGCGGCACCCAATCCAAACGATTCATCATCTTCCATTATTTTCGATTACCTCTCCAATGTTAAATCTACACCTACTTCTATTAATTTTTCAAAACAGCCATTGTAATGACCCAGAATTTTGGCGACCTTGGTTCCCCGATATACAACACATATCGAACGTCCAAGGGTCGAAAATACTGGATGATTAATGAAAGAAATTATAGAGTGAGGAATGATATGATAGAAACTTAGAATAGAAGAAGAAGAAGAAGAAGAAGAACACAACATCAGTGTAACACGAACCTCACAGCGGAACGAATAACATATAATAGATAGCATATCCCTGAAATAAATGTTTTACTTGAATATACATATCATTTTCAAGTACATCACTTACAACACAGCGGAAATAAACTATGGCTATATGATCCTGAAGCCTCCTGCTCCAGCACTTCAAGTATCTATAATTCCCGACTACTTGACTTCCTGTACAAAATTGGGCACCCAAGAGTTTAGGGAAACAAAACAAAATAAACTCTGGGTCAGTCATGGGACTGGTGTGAGTAAAACAATTTAAAACAGTTCAAGCAGGTAAATGATATCTCATAAGACCACGCCGTATAATGGAACAGGTTTTTCCCTTATGAGAATCCAATATCTTTATATCAAAAACATTTTGATATTATAATAATGTCTAACAACCACAATATAATAATCATCTAGCAGAAACACTTTCATCTCACGTTCTACATATGTGGTATGCAATCAAAACCGCAAGCACGTATTGGGTAATGGATTTCCAACTATGACAAGGTATGGAACCACCTTTCGCTACTGTATGTATAGAAAGGAATACACTTGGTTCAACAAGAACATCTTGCAACCTGGCCACACATGACCGACCACTCATTTCGCTTGAGTGTATCGAATATATATCACCAATGGTTGGGATCAACAACCGTTTACCGAATGGGACAACATCAACAATAAATTATTAGAAATAAATGAAACTCTAGATCAGGTGGTTATACACCCTAATAGGTGCGACCTACATAACCATGCTACCTGTCTGATTTCTGTCATTTACCGGTTGATGAGGCTTGAGGTTACGCTTTATCATCACGCCAGATTCACTTCGAATGTCACATCGTCAAATCCATAAAATCACCGATTGACGTCTACAATAGTACATTACGTGTCAGCTAAAAGAAGTTTCCTTCTCCGCTTCCACTCTTGGTACGGTTGAAGAAATCAATGAACGTGACCTTTCTGGAAATACTCTGTCAAACATTCGTCCATACAACTCATCCTGGAACAGGATGAACCGAAGGTTCTATTCAGTATATCCATCTTAGGCACTGTTATCTAAGATATATACAACAGCCCTTGTACATTACTTCGTCTTCAATTTTCTTTGGCATATATGTTTCGCAACGCTTATGCCAATACAGAGTGGTTCTTTGGATAATAATCCAACCGGTCTCTCCATATTAACAACATTAAAATGGTCAAAACTTCGATAGTCTGTGAGTTAACTATCAAAGAAAAACACGTGTGCAAACAACGATATCATTTCCAAAGGGAAATTATGCCGATCAAACATCATTTACCTCTCAGACCTTAACTGAACAGCATTTCAAATCTCGAAATAGGGTAAGTTCATCCTTTAACTCTTTAACACTTCCTTACGTAACTTCTGGATATAATTTACGAGTCCAACTCCTTTACAGAATCATTTGATTATAACAGTGGTGTTATAATTTCCTGCTTCTGAAATATAATAACTTTATTCTAACTCTTATTTCCTGACTCGAATAAATAACGAACAACTAATTTATAAACTCCTATTTGGTTAACACTTATTCTATAACTCTTATTTGAATAATTCCAATCTAATAACTCTTATTCGATTTATTCTAACTCTATTTAACTCTTACTGGATTAACTCTTGTTCGAATAACTCCATCTGAATAACTTATATTTGATAATCTCTCTTCTTTGAATAACTATATTTGATTTAACTCCTGTCGAATAACTAGATTCGATTTAACTGGCTTCGAATATCTACTATATTCGTTTAACTCCTTTCTTCGAACAAACTAATATTCGATAACTTCTTTCTTCGAATAAACTAATATTCGATTTAACTCTAACTGAATAACTCTAACTGAATAACTCTAACTGATTAACTCTAACTGATTAACTCTTCATATTTATTCAGTTCCAAAACATTGATGTTGAAATCGATTCTTACTTCTCTATATAAGTCCTGTTTATTTCCTAAATATATAACCCCTTTTAATGCCTTATTTATTTATTCTAAATAAATAATTCGTTTATAATATCCTATTTATTTAACCAATAAATATCTCACTTAATATCTCCTACTTATTTTCTAAGTAAAAAGACCATTTTATAACATCTTGTTTATTTATCCCAAAAAAATATAAATTCACTTTATAAATATTCCATTTATAAAGATTATCCTTCATTTATAATTCCACTTAAACGTATTTTTTATTTATAAATATTCCATTTATAAATATTTCTATTTATAAATATTCTCTTTATAAATATTCCACTTTATAAAACCCTTTGATTTTATAAAAATCTATTTTCAATATTCATTTTGACAAATTCCCTTTTTAACACTCCAGTATTTTTACGGTACTTAACCCATCAAAACACGATGACCAATATCGTCCAAACACATATATTCGCCAACAGATTATATAGCACATGATATATTCAATTATATGATAACAATAAAATAACTGTTGAGGAATCCAACCGGATTCCTCCAACCTTTTTCCCTACATCCACAGATGTTACACAACAAAATCAACATCACTTTCAGTTCCATATGATATATTCTGTCAAACAGAATCAATATGGAAATTCAAATAACTGACTAGTAGTTCAATCAAACAGTCAACACACAGTCATCAGCCAATATTTAACAGTTCTAAAAATACAACATGAAATTATAAACTGTTTAGAGTTAGTGAGATTTACTCACATTGGCAGTTCATCGTTGAAGAACGATAAACTGTTGTTTGATTTGAATCAAACAGTTTATTTCGCCGTAAATTTAAACAAGCTCTAATGGACTTCTAGTCAGTCTCATTGTGTTGTTCCCGTCGATACGATCCTGTCGGATCTTGTTTCGTTGAAAACCGATACCGTATGAACAAGTTGTACAACTTCGAAGTTTTACACAAATTTTAAATAAAAATATAACTGGGATTTAAATTTCAAAGGGCCTTAAACCTTTCAAATAATCGCCGGCCCATCTGCTTAAAGCCCGAACCCGCTCCGTCGTTAAAACCCGTTCTTTCTGCGTATCCCTCTTCCACGGTTTGTTCTGCCTTTAGTAACCATCACTGAAATCCTTCGATCCACCCATCCTCACCAAATACTTCAACGTTTCTCCTTCCAGAAAATGCCAAGGACCACTGCATCACGTCTTTCATCACCGCCGCCCTCCGCCAGTTCTCCTTGGCCAACCTTATCAATCCCGTCGGTCTGATCTTCGAGCACGCCTCCAGGTTTAGAACGAAGATTTTTGTTTTACTTTAATCCCAAAAATTCCAAACAACAGCTATCTTTCATCCTTAATCCGAAAACCAACTCGAAATCAGTCTCAAACCCCTCAATCGAAAAAAAGTGATGAACCCTAGCTTTCTGACTTACTTTCAGCATGCTGGAAAATGAATCGCACGCCGTGAAACCACCATGGAAATGAAGAGTAATTGATGAGGATTTCGAATATGTTCCATTTTAGATTTATGGATTTTCATTGGATTTTTGTTTAATTTTTTATAGCTCACGTTTCTGTATAAACGTTATTTGGTGGCGGCTTGATTTTCTATTGAGAGGAAAATGAACTAGGTTTTAATGTAGATGGTCTTATAGAAGAATTGGTGCCATTCGTGGTTTCCATTTTGACCACAAATGATTGGAGGTTGGAAAAATGGCCACTCAGACCCTTTAGAGAAATGAAAGTGTGGCTGTGAACTGTTGAAAGAAAAAGGGGACGTGGATCCCTTAGTATCCAAGAAAGAATAAATAACCCAATATATATATATATTATTTAGTGTACCCAATTACATAATATTTTGTTCATTTATGAACTGGTAATAACACAAATAAAATTACCAGCGAGACGAGCAATGTCCTACGATTCGAAAAATATAATAATACCGGTAGATTAACTCATATTGTGAAACCCAAAAATGTTGATTATAGGGTGTAGTATTCTTCGAATAAAAAGTCGCTTATTTAATTAATTAAAAATTTCAATAAAATTCTAAAAATTAAATTATCACTATTTCCCAAAAGAACCTTGTCTAAATTCAAATCCGATCTTTAGTTATATCGAATAAACCGTTATGGAAGATAAACGATTCTATTGCGACTATTTTAAAATTTGATTTGGACATATCTCAAAATCTATACGACGAAATCCTGATTTTTCTCGTCCACTAGAAAGATATACATCACCAGCTCCATACGTTTCTTGTTCACAGAAATCCGATTTAAAACGAACCTTGTACAACAAGTTGAAGTTGAAATCGCCAAATAGCGAACTGCCGCGCCATTTCAAGCTCGATTTTAATTATAATATAATTATACGTTCAAACTGTCGTTCAAATAATATATTCATTATTCAAATTCAATTCTAAACTGCATTAAATATCACAGATGATCCAGTTCACACCATATCGCCATTTCAGCCTATTCTGATTATTACAGAATTAAATATATTATTTAATTTAATATTTTAATTAAATATTCATCATTATTTAATTCAACGACAATGAAATCCTTTTAATCACCTTTTAAATAATTAAATAAATTAATGATTATATCGCTGAAAATGCGGGTCATTACATTCTTCCCCACTTAAAATAATTTCGTCCTCGAAATTGCTAAGGTAGAGGACGACCCTATCGACTGGTTAGAACATATTTGTTCACTTCTTAACTTCAGTTTCAACTGAACCGATTTAATTTCAATTAGAAATTTATCTAATTCTTATCAACGAAAAATTTCAAAAATCCTGAAAATTTTCTAACAACATGACTTTTTGAAAAATTTCGCCAGCGCCTCCTTTGTATTGGTCCATAGGTCAAACTCCAACTCGCCTCTCTGGGCCATCTCCAACCCAAAAGAAAATCAAACTGCCAAGCGGCTTGCCAATTCGGCTCATCAAAATCTCACGCCATATGAAATATAAACTTGTACCTTTTTGTCGGGCATATCAACTCCATTACTTCCATATGCTATAAACTCAACATATACCAATGTTATCGTCTGCTTTTATCCACAACACAACCAATCGCTTATATCCGAGCCAAATATCATTTTAACTCGGGTTTCTTCTCAATTCTCAACTCTTAACTTGATTATCCCATTAAACTTCAAATATGAATCTCACAATCCAATTTGTCTTGATATCATTCTAATTCAACCTCAGTTACCACTTTACTAGCTTTACTTTAATTCAAATTTGCTTTCACAAATTTCTGTTAATTTTTTTTTTAATTCAAACAGTCTTTCCCTGGGAGTTTTTAAACAGTTTAATCTTTTCAAAAATCAAATTTTCCTTTTTGAAATTCAACACAACTTGTCTTTCCCAAAATAAATTCAAAACAGTATTTCCGGTTGTAATTCGTCACTTACAATTCGAAAATGAATACTGATGATGTAGTTGTCATCATCAGAATATATTTTCTAGCGATCGAAGTGAGTTCAACACTATAAAACCATTTCTAAACATTTCCACTTTGAAATTCATTTCAAAATATAATTCACACTGCTTGCAAAACAATTTAAAATCTCCTAGGATCTTAAATTTTCCTGATTTTTAATCCAAATTTAGTTACAAACACTTATCCAATTTTTTTCTAGAATTTTATTTCAGTTCCTGGTTTAAATTCATATTTAATTCATCTAATTTCACGTATTTCACTTATATGAATTATGATTGGTTATTTACATAACCATTTAATTTATAATCTTACTCGACTATAATAACAACCATTATGTCCAGTATATTATAATTTTGATATATATATCTTCTCTATATCAAGATGTACCTTGGGTAATCTTATTTTAATTTACCCTCTTTTCGAAACATATCGCGTCAACCAATCGTATTCGAGTGTTTAGTAACTCCTATTGATACAGTGGATCAAACTGATCGACCAGAAATTCATAAGCTACTCAAGCAATAATTCTCCACAATATAAAACAAATTTTTATATCAAGTAACAAATACGTTCACTCGTATATATACACTCAACTCAATCTAGGGTATTACTAACCCCATATCTACTAAGTCACGCCACATAGCCAAGGTTATAACTTAACCTTATGCTCTGATACCAACTTTAATGACCCGGAATTTTGGGTACCTTAGTTATCCGATATACAACACATATCGAACATCCAAGGATCGAAAATACCAGTTGATTAATGAAAGAAATTAGAGGGTGAGGAAAGATAAGATAGAAACTTCGAATAGAAGAAGAAGAAGAAGAAGAACACAACATCAGAGTAACACGAACCTCACAACGGAACGAATAACATATAATATACAGCATATCCTTGAAATAAAGGTTTTACTTGAATATACATATCATTTTCAAGTACATCACTTACAACACAGCGGAAATAAACTATGGCTATATGATCCTGAAGCCTCCTGCTCCAGCTCTTCAAGTATCTGTAAATCCCGACTACTTGACTGCCCATACAAAATGGGGCACCCAAGAGTCTTGGGAAACAAAAGAAAATAAACTCCGGTTCAGTCATGGGACTGGTGTGAGTAAAACAGTTTAAACAGTTCAAGCAGGTAAATGACATCTCATAAGACCACGCCGTATAATGGAACGGGTTTTTCCCTTATGAGAATCCAAATATCTTTATATCAAAAACCATTTGATATTATAATAATGTCTATAAACCACAATAGAATAATCATCTAGCAGAAACGCTTTCATCTCACGTTCTACATATATGGTAAACAATCAAAACCGCAAGCACGTATTGGGTAATGGATTTCCAACTATGACAAGGTATGGAACCACCTTTCGCTAGTGTACCTCTAGAAAGGAATACACTGGGTTCAACAAGAACATCTTGCAACCCGGCCACACATGACCGACCACTGATTTCGCTTGTGTGTATCGAATATATATCACCAACGGTTGGGATCAGCAACCGTTTCCCGAATGGGACAGTATCAACAATAGATTTTTAGAAATAAATTAAACTTTAGATCAGGTGATTATACACCCTAATAGGTGCGACCTACATAGCCATGCTACCTGCTCGATTTCTGTCATTTACCGGTTGATGAGGCTTGAGGTTACGCTTTATCATCACACCAGATTCACTTCGAATGTCACATCATCAAATCCATCAAATCACCAATTGACATCTAAAACATTACATTACGTGTCAGCCAAAAGATGATTCCTTCTCCGCTTCCAGTCTTGGTACGGTTGAAGAAATCATTGTACGTGACCTTTCTGGAAATACTCTGTCAGACATTCATCCATACAAGTCATCCAGGAACAGGATGAACCGAAGGTACTATTCAGTATATCCATCTTAGGCACTGTAATCTAAGATTTATACAGCAGCCCTTGTACTTTACTCCGTCTTCAATATTCTTTGGCATGTATGAATCGCAACGCTTATGCCAATACAGAGTGGTTCTCTGGATAATAATCCAACCAGTCTCTCCATATTAACAATGTTAAAATAGTCAAAACTTTGATAGTCTGTGAGTTAACTATAAAAGAAAAACACACGTGCAAACAACGATATAATTTCCAAAGGGAAATTATATCGATCAGACATCATTTAACATTTATCCCCTTAGTTCATTTTTCATCTCCTGTTTCCCTATATTCAACATTTCTTATTTTCTAAATTTAGAAAATATATGTTAATGCTCAAAAACATTTCCATAACTTATTTACTAAATTCACTTAACCACTTTCACTCTCGAACCTTAACCATTTCTAAATTTAAAACGAAGTCAATCAAGTTGGGTATAACTACCTCTCAGACCTTAACAGAACAACATTTCAAATCTCGAAATAGGGTAAGTTCATCCTTTAACTCTTTAACACTTCCTTACGTAACTTCCGGATATAATTTACGAGTCCAACTACTTTGCATAATCACTTGATTATAACAATGGTGTTATAATTTCCTGCTTCTGATATATAATAACTTTAATCGAACTCTCATTTCCTAACTCGAATAAATAACGAACAACTAATTTATCAACTCCTATTTGGTTAACTCTTATTCTATAACTCTTATTCGAATAATTCAACCTAATAACTCTTATTCGATTTATTCTAAATTTATTTAACTCTTATTCGAATAACTCCATCCGAATAACTTATATTTGATAATCTCCCTTCTTTGAATAACTATATTTGATTTAACTCCTGTCGAATAACTAGATTCGATTTAACTCACTTCGAGTATCTACTATATTCGTTTAACTCCTTTATTCGAATAAACTAATATTCGATAACTTCTTTCTTCGAATAAACTAATATTCGATTTAACTCTAACTGAGTAACTCTAACTGATTAACTCTAACTGATTAACTCTAACTGATTAACTCTAACTTATTAACTCTTCGTTCTTATTCCGTTTCAAAACATCGATGTTGAAATCGAATTTATTTCCTAAATAAATAACCCCTTTTAATACCGTATTTATTTATTCTAAATAAATAATTCGTTTGTAATATCCTATTCATTTAACAAATAAATATATCACTTTTTATCTCCTATTTACTTTCTAAGTAAATAGTCCATTTTATAACATCTTATTTATTTATCCCAAAAAAATATATATTTACTTTATAAATATATCATTTATAAAGAATACCCTTCATTTATAATTCCACTTAAACGTATTTTCTATTTATAAATATTCCATTTATAAATATTTCTATTTATAAATATTCTCTTTATAAATATTCCACTTTATATAACCCTTTGATTTTATAAAAATCTATTTTCAATATTCATTTTGACAAATTCCCTTTTTAACACTCCAGTATTTCTACGTTACTTAGCCCATCAAAACACGATGACCAATATCGTCCAAACACATATAATCGCCAATAGATTATATAGCACATCATATATTCAATTATACGATAACAATAAAATAACTGTTGAGGAATCCAGTCGAATTCCTCCAACCTATTTCCCTGCATCCACAGATGTTACACAACAAAATCAACATCACTTTTAGTTCCATATGATATATTTTGTTAAATAGAATCAATATAGAAATTCAACTAACTGACTAGCAGTTCAATCAAATAGTAAACAAACAATGAATCAACCAATATTTAACAGTTCTAAAAATACAACATGAAATTATAAACTATTTAGAGTTAGTGAGATTTACACACATTGGCAGTTCATCGTTAAAGAATGATAAACTGTTGTTTGATTTGAATCAAACAGTTTATTTCGCCGTAAATTCAAACGAGCTCTAATGGACTTCCAGTCAGTCTCATTGTGTTGTTCCCGTCCATACGATCATGTCGGATCTTGTTTCGCTGAAAACCGATACCGTATGAACAAGTTGTACAACTTCGAAGTTTTACACAAATTTTAAATAAATATATAACTTGGATTTAAATTTCAAAAGGCCTTAAACCTTTCAAATAACCGCCGGCCCATCTGCTTAAAGCCCGAACCCGCTCCATCGTTAAAACCCGTTCTTTCTGCGTATCCCTCTTCCTCGATTTGTTCTTCCTTCAGTAACCATCACCGAAATCCTTCGATCCACCCATCCTCACCAAATACTTCAACGTTTCTCTTTCCAGAAAATGCCAGGGACCACTACATCACGTCTTTCATCACTGCCGCCCTCCGCCAGTTCTCCTCGGCCAACCTTATCAAACCCGTCGGTCTGGTCTTCGAGCACGCCTCCAGGTTTCGAACCAAACTTTTTGTTTTACTTTAATCCTAAAAATTCCAAACAGCAGCTATCTTCCATCCTTAATCCAAAAACCAATCCGAAATCAGTGTCAAACCCCTCAGTCGAAAAAAGAGATGCACCGTAGCTTTATGACTTAGTTTCAGCATGCCGGAAAATGAATCGCACGCCGTGAAACCACCATGGAATTGAAGAGTAATTGATGAGGAATTCGAATATGTTCCATTTTAGATTTATGGATTTTCATTGGATTTTTGTTTGATTTTTTATAGCTCACGTTTCTGTATAAACGTTATTTGGTGGCGGTTTGATTTTTCTGTTGAGAGGAAAATGAACCAGGTTTTAAAACAGATGGTCTTATAGAAGAATTGGGGCCATTCGTGGTTCTGTTTTGACCACAACTGTTTGGAAGTTGGAAAAATGGCCACGCAGACCCTTTGGAGAAATGAAAGTGTGGCTCTGAACTGTTGAAAGAAAAAGGGGACGTGGATCCCTTAGTATCCAAGAAAGAATAAATAACCCAATATATATATATATATTATTATATAGTGTACCCAATTACATAAAATTTCGTTCATTTATGAACAGCTAACGACACAAATAAAATTACCAATGAGACGAGCAATGTCCCACGATTCCAATAATATAATAATACCGGTAGATTAACTCATATTGTGAAACCCAAAAATGTTGATTAAAGGGTGCAAAATTCTTCAAATAAAAAGTTGCTTATATAATTAATTAAAAATTTCAATAAAATTCTAAAAATTAAATTATCACTATTTCACAAAAGAACCTTGTCTAAATTCAAACCCGATCTTTAGTTATATCAAATAAACCGTTATGGTCGTTAAACGATTCTATAGCGACTATTTTAAAATTTGATTTCGGCATATCTCAAAATCTATACAACGAAATCCTGATTTTACTCTTCCACTAGAAAGATATACTTCACCAGCTCCACACGTTTCTTGTTTCACAGAAATCCGATTTAAAATGAACCTTATACATCCAGTTGAAGTTCAAATCGCCAAATAACGAACTACCGCACCATTTCAAGCTCGATTTTAATTATAATATAATTATGCGTTCAAACTGTCATTCAAATAATATATTCGTTATTCAAATTCAATTCTAAACTGCATTAAATATCCCAGATGATCCAGTTCATACCATATCACCATTTAAGCCTATTCTGATTATTTCAGAATTAAATATATTATTTAATTTATTATTTTAATTAAATATTCACCATTATTTAATTCAACGACCATGAATCCTTTTAATCAGCATTTAAATAATTAAACAAATTAATTATTATATCGATGAAAATGCGGGTCATTACAGCCATTCTTTTTTATTGTACCCCTAATTCTCTAAATAGCCCTTACTTCCAACAATTACCCCTATTTTTTAACTACTGTGAAGGGTTGGTTTTTGCTGCACCCAATCCAAACGATTCATCATCTTTCATATTTGTCGATCTACCCCTACTTCTCTAAATACTTCAAAACAGTCCTTCTTTTAAATCCAATCCATAATTCTCTAAATAGCCCTTACTTCCAACAATTACCCGTATCTTTTTACTACTGTGAAGGGGTAGTTTTTGCAGCACCCAATCCAATTGATTCATCATCTTTTATATATGTTGATCTACCCCTACTATGCTTAAACTGCCACTACTTCTCTTAATACTTCAAAACAGTCCCTCTTTTTAATTGTACCCTTAATTTTCTAAATAACTCTTGCTTCCAACAATTACCCCTATTTTTTAACTACTGTGAAGGGTCGGTTTTTGTAGCAGCCAATTCAAACGATTCATCATCTTTCATATTTGTTGATCTATCTCTACTATGCTTAAACTGCCCGTACTTCTCTTAATACTTCAAAACATCCCTTGTTTTTAATTCTATCCCTAATTCTCTAAATAGCTCTTACTTCTAACAATTACACCTATCTTTTTACTACTATGAAGGGTTGGTTTTTGCAGCGCCCAATCCAAACGATTCATCATTTTTTTTATTTTTCGATCTACCCCTACTATGCTTAATCTACCCCTACTTCTCTTAATACTTCAAAACGGTCCTTCTTTTGAATTGTGCCCCTAATTCTCTAAATAGACCTTCCTTTCAACCATTACCCATATTTTTTAACTATCATGGAGGATTGGTTTTTGTAGCCCCCAATCCAAACCATTCATCATCTTTCACATTTGTCGATCTACCTCAACTATGCTTAAACTACCTCTACTTCTCTTAATATTTCAAAACAACCCTTCTTTCTAATCTTACCCCTAATTCTATAAATATCCCTTACTTCCAAAAATTACCCCTATTTTTTACCTTTTGCGAAGGGGTGGTTTTTGTAGCACCCAATCCAAATGATTCATCATCTTTCAAATTTGTCGATCTACCACTACTATTCTTAATCTACCCCAACTTCTCTTAATACTTAAAAACAACCGTTCTTTTAATCCTATCCCTAATTCTGTAAATAGCCCTTACTTTCAACAATTACCCTTACCTTTTTGCCACTGTGAAGGATTCGTTTTTGCAGCACCTAATCCAAACGTTCATCATCTTTCATATTTGTCGATCTACCCCTACTTATCTTAATACTTCGAAACAACCCTTCTTTTTAATCCTACACCTAGTTCTCTATATAGCCCTTAATTCCAACAATTATCCCTATTGTTTAACCATTGTGAAGGATTGGTTTTTGCAGCACCCAATCCAAACGATTCATAATCTTTAATATTTGTCGATCTACCCCTACTATGCTTAAAGTACCCCTACTTCTCTTAATATTTCAGAACAACCCTTCTTTTTAATCCCACCCCTAATTCTCTAAATAGCCCTTACTTCGAACAATTACGCCTATCGTTTTACTACTAAGAAGGGTTGGTTTTTGTAGCACCCAATCAAAATGATTCGTCAGCTTTCATATTTGTCGATCTACCCCTACTATGCTTAAACAACCCCTACTTCTCTTAATACTTCAAAACAACCCTTCTTTTTAATCCTACCCCTAATTCCCCACATAGCCCTTACTTCCAACAATTACCCCTATTTTTGACTTCTGTGAAGGGTTAGATTTTGCAGCAACCAATCTAAATGATTCATCATCTTTCATATTTGTCGATCTACCCATACTATGCGTAATACCCCTACTTTTATTAATACTTCAAAACAGTCCTTCTTTTAAATCCTTCCCCTGATTCTCTAAATAGCCTTTACATCCAACCATTACCCCTATCTTTTTACTACTGTGAAGGTTTGGTTTTTTCAGCACCCAATCCAAACGATTCATCATCTTCCATATTTGTCGATATACCCCTTCAATGCTTAAACTACCCCTACTTCTCTTAATACGTCCAAACGACCCTTCTTTATAATCGTACCCCTAATTCTCTAAATAGACCTTACTTCCAACAACTACCTCTATAATTTTACTACTATGAAGGGTTGGTTTTTACAGCGCCCAATCAAAATGATTTGTCTACTTTCAAATTTGTCGATCTACCCCTACTATGCTTAAACTACACCTACTTTTCTTAATACTTCGAAATAGCCCTTCTTTTTAATCCAATCCCTAATTCTCTAAATAGCCCTTACTTCCATCAATTACCCTTATCTTTTTACTACTGTGAAGGGTTGGTTTTTGCAGCAACAAATCCAAACGATTCATCATCTTTTATATTTGTCGATCTACCCCTACTTCTCTTAACACTTCAAAACAACACTTCTTTTTAATCCTACCCCAAATTCTCCTAATAGCCTTCACTTCCAATAATCACCCCTGTTTTTTTTTACCTTTTGTGAGGGTTTCGTTTTTGTATCACCCGATCCAAATCATTCAACAATTACCCCAAATTCTCTAAATAGCCATGCTTTTTAAGCCTACCCCTAATTATCTAAATAGTCCTTCCTTTCAACAATTACCTCTATTTTTTAACTATCATGAAGGATTGGTTTTTGCAGCACCCAATCCAAACCATTCATCCTCTTTCACATTCGTCGAACTAACCCTATTATGCTTAAACTACCCCTACTTCCCTTAAAATTTCAAAACTACCCTTCTTTCTAATCTTACCCCTAATTCCTTAAGTAGCCCTTACTTCCAAACATTACCCCTATCTTCTTACTACTGTGAAGGGTTGGTTTTTGCAGCACCGAATTCAAATGATTCATCATTTTTCATATTTGTCGATCTACCCCTACTTCTCTTAATACTTCAAAACAATCCATCTTTTAAATTCAACCCCTAATTCTCTAAATAGCCCTTACTTCCAACAAACACGCTATTCTTTTTACTACTGTGAAGGGTTGTTTTTTGCAGCACCCAATCCAAATGATTCATCATCTTTTATATTTGTTGATCTACCCCTACTATGCTTAACCTGCCGCTACTTCTCTTAATACTTCAAAACAACCCTTCTTTTTAATCATACCCCTAATTCTCTAAATAACCCTTACTTCCAACAATTACCCCTATTTTTTAACTACTGTAAAGGGTCGGTTTTTGTAGCTCCCAATTCAAACGATTCATAATCTTTCATATTTGTCGATCGACCTCTACTATGCTTAAACTGCCCCTACTTCTCTTAATATTTCAAAACATCCCTTCTTTTTAATCTTATCCCTAATTCTCTAAATAGCTCTTACTTCTAACAATTACCCCTATATTTTTACTACTATGAAGGGTTGGTTTTTGCAGCGCCCAATCCAAATGATTCCTCATTTTTTTTATTGGTCGATCTACCCCTACTATGCTTAATCTACCCCTACTTCTCTTAATACTTCAAAACAGCCCTGTTTTTAAGCCTACCCCTAATTCTCTAAATAGCCCTTCCTTTCAACAATTACCTCTATTTTTTAACTATCATGAAGGATTTGTTTTTGTAGCACCCAATCCAAACCATTCATCCTCTTTCACATTTGTTGATCAACCCCTACTATGCTTAAACTACCCCTACTTCTCTTAATATTTCAAAACTACCCTTCTATCTAATCTTACCCCTAATTATCTAAATAGCCCTTACTTCCAAAATTTACCCCTATTGTTAACCTTTTGTGAAGGGGTGGTATTTGTAGCACCCAAGGGTGACGGCCCGCCCCGCACCAACCGACATTTACTCCAAAAATGCGTTGTACACATGTCCAATTAGTACGGAACGGTCGCCAAAGAAAGAAAAGAAGAGAATGAACTAACAAGTAACCTGTAGAATGTCTCACAGTGCATAGGATAAAATATAATAACAACATACTTGACATAAAATAGGTGAGACAGTGCATAAGCTGAGAATAAACTAACATAAAGCGGAAAATCCAAGTACAGCTTATGATCCAAAGCCAACATTATTAGAACTTTTTCAAACTGTCTCAAAAAGCAAAGCCAAGATAAAGGAGGTGCACTACTAATGCCAAAGTAGCGACCACCAACGACACAGGGAGAATATCTATATAACATATGTGGAAGCCTCCTGCTCGCCTCCGAATCAGCTACTCGCGCATCACCAGCTAACCTGTCTCTAGTCTGCTCGTGTGAGCACCCAGAGTAATAAGAAGAGACATTTAGCTCTGGGTCAGACAAAAAGTCTGGTATGAGCGATAAGCATCTAAACAGAACAATAACAGGTATACTAAACCATACCTGAACCTGGACCTGCAACCAAAGATTTAGCACTACATACTGTACGACACTCTAAGGTGCCAATAACATATGGTGTGAAGATACGGGGGTGGGGGTGTGCATGTCATAGTGATGGCAAACAATCAAGCATAGCAAACATCCTCACATCTCTCACTCAAGTGCATAAAGCATACGACATTCACCACTTCGATCACCCAGTACTTTGCTACGATCACCTTGCCCCTTGAAGTCATAATGGCTTCATCTGCGCTGATCCATAGCCACTAATCCTTCGCTATGTCCACTTGCCCCATGGAGTTATTCACCCCATCTGCGCTAGCTCATAGCCTTATGAATCCTTGACTATGTCCACTTGCCCCATGGAGTTATTCACCCCATCTGCGCTGGCTCATAGTCCTACTAATCCGTTACTATGTCCACTTGCCCCATGGAGTTATTCACCCCATCTGCGCTGGCTCATAGTCCTACTATGATCACTTTGCCCCTCGAGTCATAGTGACTCTACTGCACTGATAACGTAGTCCTCTCATTCATGGTGAATAGAATTTATGAACGTCGACAACTTCTTACCACACGTCCCGCAGCAAAGCCCAATCATGAAGTGAACTCGTTGGTTCCCAACTAGATCCTGAGCTCTAGCTTCCAACTTGGACTACCTTTGCATCTCGGGATTTTTGGTCAAAACTGGATCTGTTCGGATTCCTCCTTGCCATCGGTTCGGTTCGGTCATAGATATTCCACTCTGGCGGTTCGGTTCGGGTGTATGCATCTCGTTCAGTGTGACGCTTCAGCAACCGGTTCGGTTCGGGTTTAATTGCTCCATCGGTTCGATTCGGGTCCCCTGACACCATCCGGTCCGTCCTACTCTCTTAGCTCCTGGCTTGGCCTTCTGGTCCGATTTGATCCGCTTGCTAATTCCCATCCGCTCCGATCCCAATTCCTATTCCCATCTGCTCCAATCTGATCCCCCTTCCTTAGCCCGATCTGATCCCAGATCAACCTTTGTGGCATTCCTTTTTGCCATACTTCTCTTGTGTTAAGCTACGGTTCGGTTCGGTGATCCTTTGCTCGGTCCGAGCCCATCCATCCGATCCGATCCGAAAGCCTGCACTGTTTTTCTGCAACTTTTCCAGCGAGTGTTTTACGCCATTCGACGACGTTTTCGACCATTCTAAGTATTCTAATCAATCACAAAGCATACCACAAAGTCATAGCAACAAGTAGAAGTGACATCAAACACAAAAACATCAATATGATCGGTTAAAATGGATCAAATATAGCCAAAACCCCAAATTTTCCCTTAAGCATGTTTAGGTGAAACCAATGATATGATTAGCAAAACTTAATCAAATTAACCCAAATTCATTCAGAGGTCTAAGACATCATTTCAAGTTTTATAAATATTTTTCCAGAATTTTATCATGTTTAAATTCGCTAATTAGTACTAATTACCCTTAATTAGCCATGATTAGTGAGGAACTATGCAAATCACTCACCTTAACCACAAATAGAACTTAAATCTGAAATAAAACTCTGATTTGGTGCGATTCCCAATACTAAACAGCAGCTCTAATGTTGATTTGGTGAAGGTCTCCCTTGATTTGATGTTGCTAAGCTTAATCCTTGATTAGAAGTTGATTTGGAGGTGATTTAGAGGTTGGAGGCCATTTTTAGGGTTTCTAAGAGGTAAGTGGAGGCTATAAAACTGAAATGGAATGAAAACCTAACTCATTTTAGCCTCTCCATAACCCTTATCCTGAAATGGGTTATGGGCCCATTCACTAATCAACCTATTTGGCCCGGTTAAGCAGTTTTTCACCTTCCAAACCTTATTTCAGCCATATCTCCCAAACGGTAAGTACGTTCTCACATGTGACCACTCTACGAATAGGTAAACCATCAAACGAATCTAATGGAAGTGGTTTCAGGTCAAAATTCCTTTCCAATCAAAAGTTATGGCCGAAACAAGATCAGTTAGGGGCAAAACGGTCATTTAAAAATCGGCAAAAATCATGAACATGGAAAATGACTCTAATGATTGTTTCCCAAAGTTACATGACCATACGACTTCATATGGAAAAGAAATAAATATCCTACGATCCCCCAATGCGTAGAATGCGGGTTGTTACACCATTCCAAATGATTCATCGTCTTTCAAATTTGTCGATCTACCCCTACTATGCTTAATCTACCCCTACTTCTCTTAATACACAAAAACAACCCTTCTTTTAATCCTATCCCTAATTCTGTAAATAGCCCTTACTTCCGACAATTACCCTTATCTTTTTACTACTGTGAAGGATTGGTTTTTGCAGCACCTAATCCAATTGATTCATCATCTTTCATATTTGTCGATCTACACCTATTATGCTTAAACTACCCTACTTATCTTAATACTTCAAAACAGCCCTTCTTTTTAATCCTACACCTATCTCTCTAAATAGCTCTTCATTCCAACAATTACCCCTATTTTTTAACTATTGTGACCGATTGGTTTTTGCAGCACCCAATCCAAACGATTCATAATCTTTAATATTTGTCGATCAACCCCTACTATGCTTGAAGTACCCCTACTTCTCTTAATATTTCAAAACAACCCTTCCTTTTAATCCTACCTCTAATTCTCTAAATATCCCTTACTTCCAACAATTACGCCTATCTTTTTGCTAGTATAAAGGGTTGTTTTTGCAGCACCCAATCAAAATGATTCGTCGGCTTTCATATTTGTCGATCTACCCCTATATGCTTAAACAACCCCTACTTCTCTTAATACTTCAAAACAACCCTTCTTTTTAATCCTACCCCTAATTCTCCAAATAGCACTTACTTCCATACAATCAAAATGATTCATCATATTTCATATTTGTCGATCTACCCCTACTATGCTTAATACTTCAAAACAGTCCATCTTTTATATCCTTCCCCTATTTCTCTAAATAGCCCTAACTTCCAACAATTACCCCTGTCTTTTTACTACTGTGAAGGGTTGGTTTTTTCGGCTTCCAATCCAAACGATGCATTATCTTCCATATTTGTCGATCTACCCCTCCTATGCTTAAACTACCACTACTTCTCTTAATACTTCAAAACAACCCTTCCTTTTAATTGTACCACTAATTCTCTAAATAGCCCTTACTTCGAATAATTACCTCTGTCTTTTAACTATTGTGAAGGGTTGGTTTTTGTAGCGCCCAATCAAAACGATTCCTCCACTTTCATATTTGTCGATCTACCCGTACTATGTTTAAACTACCCCTACTTCTCTTAATACTTCAAAATAGCCCTTCTTTTTAATCCTATCCCTAATTCTCTAAATAGCCCTTACTTCCAACAATTACCCATATCTTTTTACTACTGTGAAGGGTTGGTTTTCACAGCATCTGATCCAACCGATTCATCATCTTTTATATTTGTCGATCTACCCCTACTATGCTTAATCCACCCCTACTTCTCTTAATACTTCAAAATAGCCCTTCTTTTTAATCCAACCCCTAATTCTCCAAATAGCCCTTACTTCCAACAATTACCCCTATTTTTTAGCTTTTGTGAGGGGTTTGTTTTTCTGTCACCCAATCAAAATGATTCAACATCTTTCACATTTGTTGATCTACCACTACTATGCTTAATCTACCCCTACTTCTCTTAATACTTAAAAAATAGTCCTTCTTTTAATCCTACACCTAATTTTGTAAATAGCCCTTACTTCCAACAATTACCCCTATCTTTTTACTACTGTAAAGGATGGGTTTTTGCAACACATAATCCAAACGATTCATCATCTTTCATATTTGTCGACCTACCCCTACTACACTTAAACTACTCCAACTTATCTTAATACTTCAAAACAGCCCTTCTTTTTAATCCAACCCCAAATTATCTAAATAGCCCTTCCTTCCAACAATTACCCGTATTTTTTAACTATTGTGAAGGACTGGCTTCTGCAGAACCAATCAAAACGATTCATCATTTTTCATATTTGTCGATCTACCCCTCTTATGCTTGAACTACCCCTACATCTCTTAATACTTCAAAACAACCATTCTTTTAATCGTACCCCTAATTCTCTAAATAGCCCGAGTTCCAACAATTTCCCCTATTTTTTAACTACTGTGAAGGTTTGGTTTTTGCAGCACCCAATACAAACGTTCATCATCTTTCATATTTGTCGATCTACCCCTACTTCTCTTAATACTTCAAAACAATCCTTCTTTTAAATCCTACCCCTAATTCTGTAAATAGCCCTTACTTCCAACAATTACCCCTATATTTTTACTACTGTGAAGGGTTGGTTTTTGTAGCACCCAATCCAAATGATTCATAATCTATTATATTTGTCGATCTACCCCTACTATGCTTAAATTGCCCCTACTACTCTTAATACCTTAAAACAACCCTTCTTTTTAATCGTACCCCTAATTCTCTAAACAACCCTTACTTCCAACAATTACCCCTATTTTTTAACTACTGTGAAGTGTTTATTTTTTTGCACCCAATTCAAACGATTGATCATCTTTCATATCTGTCTATCTACCCCTTCTATGCTTAAACTGCCCCTGCTTCTCTTAATACTACAAAACAACCCTTCTTTTTAATCCTATCCCTAATTCTCTAAATAGCCCTTACTTCCAACAATTACCCCTATCTTTTTACTACTATGAAGGGCTGGTTTTTGCAGCGCCCAATCCAAACGATTCATCATTTTTTTATTCGTCGATCCACCCCTACTATGCTTAATCTACCCCTACTTCTCTTAATACTTCAAAACAACCCTGCTTTTTAAGCATGCACCTAATTCTCTAAATAGCCCTTCCTTTCAACAAATACCACTATTTTTTAACTATCATAAAGGATTGGTTTTTGCAGCATCCAAACCAAACCATTCATCATCTTTCACATTTGTCGATCTACCCCTATTATGCTTAAACTACCCCTATTTCTCTTAATACTTCAAAACAACCCTTCTTTTTTATCCTACCCCTAATTCTCTAAATAGACCTTACTTCCAACAATTACCCCTATTTTTTAGCTTTTGTGAAGGGTTTGTTTTTCTATCACCCAATCAAAATGATTCAACATTTTTCACATTTGTTGATCTACCACTACTATGCTTAATCAACCCCTACTTCTCTTAATACTTAAAAAATAGTCCTTCTTTTAATCCTACACCTAATTTTGTAAATAGCCCTTACTTCCAACAATTACCCCTATCTTTTTACTACGGTGAAGGATGGGTTTTTGTAACACATAATCCAAACGATTCATCATCTTTCATATTTGTCGATCAACCACTACTACGCTTAAACTACTCCCACTTATCTTAATACTTCAAAACAGCCCTTCTTTTTAATCCAACCCCAAATTCTCTAAATAGCCCTTCCTTCCAACAATTACCCGTATTTTTTAACTATTGTGAAGGACTGACTTCTGCAGAACCAATCAAAACGATTCATCATTTTTCATATTTGTCGATCTACCCCTCTTATGCTTGAACTACCCCTACATCTCTTAATACTTCAAAACAACCATTCTTTTAATCGTACCCCTAATTCTCTAAATAGCCCAAGTTCCAACAATTTCCCCTATTTTTTAACTACTGTGAAGGTTTGGTTTTTGCAACACCCAATACAAACGTTCATCATCTTTCATATTTGTCGATCTACCCCTACTTCTCTTAATAATTCAAAACAATCCTTCTTTTAAATCCTACCCCTAGTTCTCTAAATAGCCCTTACTTCCAACAATTACCCCTATATTTTTACCACTGTAAAGGGTTGGTTTTTGCAGCTCCCAATCCAAATGATTCATAATCTTTTATATTTGTCGATCTACCCCTACTATGCTTAAACTGCCCCTACTACTCTTAATACTTTAAAACAACCCTTCTTTTTAATCGTACCGATAATTCTCTAAACAACCCTTACTTCCAACAATTACCCCTATTTTTTAACTACTGTGAAGTGTTTATTTTTTTGCACCCAATTCAAACGATTGATCATCTTTCATATCTGTCTATCTACCCCTTCTATGCTTAAACTGCCCCTACTTCTCTTAATACAACAAAACAACCCTTCTTTTTAATCATATCCCTAATTCTCTAAATTGCCCTTACTTCCAACAATTACCCCTATCTTTTTACTACTATGAAGGGCTGGTTTTTGCAGCGCCCAATCCAAACGATTCATCATTTTTTTATTCGTCGATCCACCCCTACTATGCTTAATCTCCCCCTACTTCTCTTAATACTTCAAAACAACCCTGCTTTTTAAGCATGCACCTAATTCTATAAATAGCCCTTCCTTTCAACAAATACCACTATTTTTTTAACTATCATAAAGGATTGGTTTTTGTAGCACCCAAACCAAACCATTCATCATCTTTCACATTTGTCGATCTACCCCTACTATGCTTAAACTACCCCTATTTCTCTTAATACTTCAAAACAACCCTTCTTTTTCATCCTACCCCCAATTCTATAAATAGCCCTTACTTCCAACAATTACCCCTATTTTTTAGCTTTTGTGAAGGGTTTGTTTTTCTATCACCCAATCAAAATGATTCAACATCTTTCACATTTGTTGATCTACCACTACTATGCTTAATCTACCCCTACTTCTCTTAATACTTAAAAAATAGTCCTTCTTTTAATCCTACACCTAATTTTGTAAATAGCCCTTACTTCCAACAATGACCCCTATCTTTTTACTACTGTGAAGGATGGGTTTTCGCAACACATAATCCAAACGATTCATCATCTTTCATATTTGTCGATCTACCCCTACTACGCTTAAACTACTCCAACTTATCTTAATACTTCAAAACAGCCCTTCTTTTTAATCCAACCCCAAATTCTCTAAATAGCCCTTCCTTCCAACAATTACCCGTATTTTTTAACTATTGTGAAGGACTGACTTCTGCAGAACCAATCAAAACGATTCATCATTTTTCATATTTGTCGATCTACCCCTCTTATGCTTGAACTACCCCTACATCTCTTAATACTTCAAAACAGCCATTCTTTTAATCGTACCCCTAATTCTCTAAATAGCCCAAGTTCCAACAATTTCCCCTATTTTTTAACTACTGTGAAGGTTTGGTTTTTGCAGCACACAATACAAACGTTCATCATCTTTCATATTTGTCGATCTACCCCTACTTCTCTTAATACTTCAAAACAATCCTTCTTTTAAATCCTACCCCTAATTCTCTAAATAGCCCTTACTTCCAACAATTACCCCTATATTTTTACTACTATGAAGGGTTGGTTTTTGTAGCGCCCAATCAAAACGATTCCTCCACTTTCATATTTGGCGATCTACCCGTACTATGTTTAAACTACCCCTACTTCTCTTAATACTTCAAAATAGCCCTTCTTTTTAATCCTATCCCTAATTCTCTAAATAGCCCTTACTTCCAACAATTACCCATATCTTTTTACTACTGTGAAGGGTTGGTTTTCGCAGCATCTGATCCTGCCGATTCATCATCTTTTATATTTGTCGATCTACCCCTACTATGCTTAATCTACCCATACTTCTCTTAATACTTCAAAATAGCCCTTCTTTTTAATCCTACCCCCTAATTCTCCAAATAGCCCTTACTTCCAACAATTACCCCTATTTTTTAGCTTTTGTGAAGGGTTTGTTTTTCTATCACCCAATCAAAATGATTCAACATCTTTCACATTTGTTGATCTACCACTACTATGCTTAATCTACCCCTACTTCCCTTAATACTTAAAAAATAGTCCTTCTTTTAATCCTACACCTAATTTTGTAAATAGCCCTTACTTACAACAATTACCCCTATCTTTTTACTACTGTGAAGGATGGGTTTTTGCAACACGTAATCCAAACGATTCATCATCTTTCATATTTGTCGATCTACCCCTACTACGCTTAAACTACTCCAACTTATCTTAATACTTCAAAACAGCCCTTCTTTTTAATCCAACCCCAAATTCTCTAAATAGCCCTTCCTTCCAACAATTACCCATATTTTTTAACTATTGTGAAGGACTGACTTCTGCAGAACCAATCAAAACGATTCATCATTTTTCATATTTGTCGATCTACCCCTCTTATGCTTGAACTACCCCTACATCTCTTAATACTTCAAAACAGCCATTCTTTTAATCGTACCCCTAATTCTCTAAATAGCCCAAGTTCCAACAATTTCCCCTATTTTTTAACTACTGTGAAGGTTTGGTTTTTGCAGCACCCAATACAAACGTTTATCATCTTTCATATTTGTCGATCTACCCCTACTTCTCTTAATACTTCAAAGCAATCCTTCATTTAAATCCGACCCTAATTCTCTAAATAGCCCTTACTTCCAACAATTACCCCTATATTTTTACTACTGTGAAGGGTTGGTTTTTGCAGCACCCAATCTAAATGATTCATAATCTTTTATATTTGTCGATCTACCCCTACTATGCTTAAACTGCCCCTACTTCTCTTAATACTTTAAAATAACCCTTCTTTTTAATCGTACCCCTAATTCTCTAAACAACCCTTACTTCCAACAATTACCCCTATTTTTTAACTACTGTGAAGTGTTTATTTTTTTGCACCCAATTCAAACGATTGATCGTCTTTCATATCTGTCTATCTACCCCTTCTATGCTTAAACTGCCCCTACTTCTCTTAATACAACAAAACAACCCTTCTTTTTAATCCTATCCCTAATTCTCTAAATAGCCCTTACTTCCAACAATTACCCCTATCTTTTTACTACTATGAAGGGCTGGTTTTTGCAGCGCCCAATCCAAACGATTCATTTTTTTTATTCGTCGATCCACCCCTTCTATGCTTAATCTACCCCTACTTCTCTTAATACTTCAAAACAACCCTGCTTTTTAAGCATGCACCTAATTCTCTAAATAGCCCTTCCTTTCAACAAATACCACTATTTTTTAACTAACATAAAGGATTGGTTTTTGCAGCACCCAAACCAAATCATTCATCATCTTTCACATTTGTCGATCTACCCCTACTATGCTTAAACTACCCCTATTTCTCTTAATACTTCAAAACAACCCTTCTTTTTTATCCTACCCCTAATTCTATAAATAGCCCTTACTTCCAATAATTTACCCTATTTTTTAACTTCTATGAAGTGTTGGTTTTTTGCAGCACCTAATCCAAATTATTCAACATCTTTCATATTTGTCGATCTACCCCTACTATGCTTAAACTACCCCAACTTCTCTTAATACTTTAGAACAGTCCTTCCTTTAAATCTTACCCCTAATTCTCTAGATAGCCCTTACTTTCAACAATTACACCTAGCTTTTTACTGCTGTGAAGGGTTGGTTTTTGCGGCACCCAATCCGAACGATTCGTCATCTTCCATATTTGTCGATCTACCCCTCCTAAGCTTAAACTACCCCTACTTCTCTTAATACTTCAAAACCACCATTCTTTTTAATCGTACCACTAATTCTCTAAATAGCCCTTACTTCCAACAATTACCCTATTTTTTAACTACTGTGAAGGGTTGATTTTTGCAGTACCCAATCCAAACGATTCATCATCTTTCATATTTGTCGATCTGCCCCTACTTCTCTTAATACTTCAAAACAGTCCTTCTTTTAAATCCTACCCCTAATTCTCTAAATTGATCATACTACCAACAATTACACCTATCTTTTTACTACTGTGAAGGTTTGGTTTTTGCAGCACCCAATCCAAATGATTCATCATCTTTTATATTTGTCGATCTACCCCTACTATGCTTAAACTGCTCTACTTCCCTTAATACTTCAAAACAGCCCTTCTTTTTAATTGTACCCCTAATTCTCTAAATAAACCTTACTTCCAACAATTACCCCTATTTTTTAACTATTTTGAAGGGTTGGTTTTTTTAGCATCCAATTCAATTGATTCATCACCTTTCATATTTGTCGACCTACCCCTACTATGCTTAAACTGCCCCTACTTCTCTTAATACTTCAAAAAATCCCTTCTGTTTTAATCCCATCCCTAATTCTCTTTAACACCCCATATTTTCTGTGAACATAAGAGTAAAAAATCAGAGAATAATTAAATTGTAGCAGAATAGTTAAGGGAAACGAGTTACGCCATTGTGTTCGTCATGAAATTCTGCTTGGAAAAGAGTCCAAGTTTGCGTAAATCGGACTTGCCATGAAGAAGGTATGGCCTTCAGAAGTTTCAGTAAAAACATGCCTGAAATTCAAAAATTCAGATTCGAAATTCAAAACAGACACCCGAGATGGGCGGGAAAAATTTACACCCCGGACCCAGGTCGACACTAGGTTTAAACTGGGTTGCAGGTCGACAGTAGGGTCGACCTGGGGGTCGACTTACCCCTTATTTCTAGATCCGTGCACAGATAAATTTTTCTGTATTTAGACGCCCGTTCTGACCAGATTCGTGACCCCTATGCTATTTAAACACCCCAAACCTCACCTTCTCTCCACACAATTTCATTTTGCCTATACTTTGCCACTATTCTTATTAAAATAAAATAATGGAGTCGCTACTCTGCTGGAATCAAAACTAGAACAAGTGCATCTTCTTCCAATTTGAATAAAATTAAAAGAGAACTATTTTCTAATCTAATTGATAGTCTACGTCAAAGGAGAGTTATTCAGTGTCAGAATACAGATTCTAGAATACAAGAATCGTTCCCTTTTTGTGAGTACTGTTATTTTCAGATATAAACTTTTAATATGATCTTGACATGGTTATAAATCTGAATCTGAAGTTATGCATATTCTTATCTGTCAGATCTGTTTTTCTGTGACTATTCTATATCTCTTTCTTCTTTCTGCTCTATAGCCAGGCTACCACGAGCCTGATCCAAATCTCATAAGAGATTAACGCACGAACGCTAAATTTTGGGAAAAATAATGAATGATGCATAATTGGACATGACTGATCTATGAATAATTTGAGAAAAGGGACATATGTTGTAAATTAGATCTAGATCTGTGCATACTATGTGATTTGGAAGAAGAGGAATCATTGTATGATAACATATGACTTGAAACTTGGGGACATAATGCGTATAAAAATTAAGATCTGATTTTGAGAGGATATAATTTAAAGACCTAGATTTTTTGGGTATATTTTATATAATGATTCATGACATGAAAAAGGAATACGAAACTTAGGCGTAAAGACCAATATTAAAATAGGATAATAATTAATGCGAATACGCCTAAAAGTGGATTTTTGGATATTTGGCATTAAAGGATATAATTTGGCATAATTCATAGCACGACTTGGGGACTTTTAGAGAATGTTCTGTACTTTGCAAAGTTTAAACTAAAATTTGGGGGCATATATTGTATTAAGAATTATGACCATGATTTGGGCATGTAAGTTTAGGCTTAATTTATGATTTGGCAAGATATGTAAATAGAATTTTAAGAAATGTTTAATCTGCTAGATCTATTATCTATTTAATCTGTTGAATTGCCTAATCTGTTGAAAGCTGAATAATTGTAATTTGGGTAAGAAAATCCGTAGGCTCGATCTAAGATTGAGTAAAACATGGTAATGGAAATTTGATTAATCTGTTGAAACCTGTAAAGAAGTTTAATCTGTTAAATGGACAAAATTAGTCTGATATCTATATAATCTGTATTGGAATAAGAATGCTGAGACACGAGGTTAGAGTCATGTTTGCAGTAGAAGCCTGCCCGGAACCAACCGGCTTAACCTGCCGCCGCAAATTGCCAGTCTAATGTGACAAGTCGTAGACATAATTAAAAGATGCTTAGACACGAGGTTAGGTCTGGCTTGTGGCAGAAGTCTGCCCGGAACCGCTCGGCACATCCAGCGGCCACAAGCTACCGACCTAATGTGAGAGGTCTATGCGTTAATAACCAATTAATGCAAATCTAAGATAAATATAATGCCTAAAATGTGTTGGGTGGATAGGGTTAAATCAATTGGACTGATAAATCGAATAAACCATTTTCATGAATCTGTTGGCCCAATACCAAGTTAGGTAAAACAATCTGTAAGTCTGTTAATCTGTATATCTGATACATTAGTCTGAGAACTTGTTAATCTGTACATCTGATCCGTTAGTCTGAAAACGTGTTAACTTGTTTGTCTGATTTGAAAACTAGTTAACCTGCACTTTGTACATTTGAAATCTGTAAAAAAGTTAATCTGAAATCTGTTAGTCTGGGGACACAAGGTTAGGGAGGGGTAATTACTTGTGTCATCTGTTGTTTGGGACCCATATTAGTCAGTAACCCTTTCTGGTATCAAAACTATGACCAACCACTAAGAGGGGTCCGGGCACGCTTACTGAACTAATTGTAAGAGGTTCACTCTGATAATGGCGAGGGGTGTTGATGGCGCATTCCAACCGGGTCATGTGCGTGCATGGATCCGGTCTTCTCTGAGGATGTAAGACATCATGAAATCTGTAAATAGGTCTGTGTCTATAGGTTGCCACTTTAGGGAGTGATACACCATTCTGTGGGACCGGCACAGGGTATTTATGTATTAGGGAGCCTATCGCTTGGGGTAGAACTTAGGGTACACTTAGTTCTATCTGTTTCTATGGGGTACCGTATGTTTCTGTCGGGGTAATAACACCGGTCTGTTTCTATATGGTACCGTCTGTTAGGGTGGTAAAAGCCCATTACTAGTGTACAACTAATTCTAATATTCTGTTTCCGTAGGGGTTATTCTGTTTCTGTCTCTGTTCGGGTGGTAAAGGCCCATTACTAGTATTTCTGTTTCTTTAACCATCTGTCTCTGTTCGGGTGGTAAAGGCCCATTACTAGCATTTCTGTTTCTGTAACCGTCTGTCTCTGTTCGGGTGGTAAAGGCCCATTACTAGCATTTCTGTTTCTGTAACCGTCTGTCTTTGTTCGGGTGGTAAAGGCCCATTATAAACATCGTGTATCTCAAGAGAACATTCTGTTTAGACATTAGGTCAACACCTAATCCTGTTATACTAGTATTAGTGCAGAGAAATGAAAACATGGTAAGAAGCTTAGCTTAGCCTATATCATTTTGTTTCTTCTTTTAACCTGCTATTCCTGTCAAGTTATCTCTCATCCAGTTTTACTTACATGTCATGATACTATTATATGTTTATATGCTGAAAGTCACGGGACTCACCAGACTTATGTCTGACCTACTTTGTTTCTCCTTTATTCTTTACGTTTCTCCCCCCCCACCCCCCAGGTGCTCAGGATGGAAACATAGGAGCTTGATTCAGATTCTCTCTGCTTGAAATGTTTGAAGAATTGCTTGGCCTTGACTTTATCTTTCCATGGCAGTTATGTCGGGGATTATGCTTTAAAAACTATGCATTATGAAGGCTTTTGTACAAGACCGATATTTTTGTACTTGAATTCCGATATTGTCGTTTTGAAAGATGTAACAAAACTCATTTATATTTCTGTTGTAATAAAGTTATAAAATTTTCAACTACTACTTAATCTATCTTGTAAATTTCTATTTTGTTTACTTATAACGTTCGGCCGATGTTAAGGCATTCCCTTTGCGAGTGACCTTAATGGAAGTGGGGAGTTGCACTCTCTAAATTGCCCTTACACTACCCCAAAAATGCCAATTAAGCAGTGCTTTGAGCTGTACCAAAATCGATTTGGTAGTGTTTTGAGTCGTATCAAAAAATGGCGTCTTTGTTATTTGATATGGCCTTAAGCCGTATCAAATGCATGAATAGATATGGCTCCAAGCCATATCAAATTCATGGATTGATACGGCTCAAAGCGTTATCAAATTCATGGATTGATACGGCTTTGAGCCGTATTAATTCATGCATTTGATAGGGCTTTGAGCCATATCAATCCCTTAGATTGATATGGCTCGTAACCATATCTATTTTTTTTTAAAAAAAACATTATCCTACTATTAAATACATTTAACAAAATATGAAAGAAAATTTAATGCATTAAAATTCTGTCATTCACTATTACATTGTTACAATTACATTGTGTATTACATTGCATTTCATTCTAATACAAAACATAATTACAAAATGAATTACTCGTACATGCATATCCTTTCCATTCTGGAACATGATCTGCCATTAATTTCTTCCCAATGTTAAACATTTTAGCTTTACTGAATTTCGCACAAATCTACAACAGACATAACATAATAAGGATCAAACATGAGCAATGAATATTGGAGCAAATACAAGTGGCATATACATGCAATAGTGCTCTTCACTGGTTTGACACACTAATATGAGTAATCAGGATAAAGTCATTGAATATATAAGGGAAGATTCTAGTTGGAAAATTTCTGATGATATTGTAGGAATTGAGGTTGAGAATACAGTTAATAGAAATAAACAAAATGAGAGAAATAGTGATGTTTTAGTCAGTCATGATGTCTCTAATTCTAGGCAGCATGGTTCTGATAATCTAACTGTGACCAAAAAGAAAGTGTCCATGTTTTCATGTAACACTGGAAAATATGATAATAATACTTGCATGTATAACGAAATGTGCACCAGCAGTAATGTACAAGGATGTGTAATGGACACGAACTTGTTAGACGAAGAATAGCATGCAACCTGTGAATAAGAGTAAAACAAAAAAACAGAATGCTAATTCGCTCCTCTTATCTACTTCTAATGATAGAAAAAAACAGAACGGATTAAAAAAAGGAGTAGATAGTGATCAAGGCAAATACAATGATGACATTTTATCTCTTGTTCACTAGTGTAAATATGTTACTTTATCATCGATAAAGTTGAAACGTGTTAATGGGAAGATTTATTTTTGTTGGTTAACCTATTATTAACATGTTAGATTTTATCGATATGTGGAGTAGATATGATAGTTGATTCAACACCTTAGTTCTTCTAAAAAATGAAATAAAATTCTATGATGAATGACGATGATTCATATATAACAAAAAGATTATGACCGCTGTCTCGAATAAGTAAATTTCATATATCATGTCTAATATTACCATTTTTTTCTTGTAAGTTAAAATGAGAGAGTTCTGATCCCTATTAAGTGCAACAAAAGCAACAACATTAAAGCTTCCATTTTCCATAAGTAGAATATACAGGAGCAAGATTCAAGCTCCATGGTTTTGTACAATGTTTGATTGGCATGAAACATTTGACCAATGTGTATGTTATATTAAATTTTTGGCAGAGTTTCCTAGAAATAATTTAACGCAATCAAAGTACAACAGACAAACATTTGTTTAGTAACAAGCTTCATAAAAATCTACTGGCACGTGATTTATGTTCTGTAGATATGTTGTGAAATGAAATCATAGACTAAATAATAATAATACTTCAGTTCTTAGTAACAAGTGCATGTGGAATTTATTAGTATAAATTTTACTAAGTGGAGATAACTGGTGATACCGCCATCTGTTTAGAAATATCCTATTCAACACATCAAGGTATGTCTGCACCTTGCACAAACACACACTTAAATATCATAGCAAGAGGGCATGTTTTACTAAGTTAGCATTTTAGGTTATGTATTTGCTGCGAGCTTATTAAAAAAATGCACATGATGAATCCCCTATTGAGCATCTTCAGGTTGATTAAATCTTACTATAGTCCTCGATCTAGTCCTACCAGACATAGGTTCAGAAGATGGAACACTCGTGAGGAAATATTGTGTTTTCCAAAGTGTCTCATGAGCACCAGCTGCCAAATGAACCCCAAGACCAACAGCTTCAAGCGAGACACTCCTCAAAAAAGCTACGGCTCCTGTAAACAAAATTACAACATAATTATTTCGATAAAATTTTCAGTAAATGTTCCAGCTGAAATGAAATAGATTATAAGCTATAAGATTGCTGAATTTTCTTATTAAACGTAATCCAAAAACACCTAACACAACTAGTTTCTTTGTATTTGATTTGATTTACCTTTCATAGCCAGAAAAGTCATATCTAGGGTACAAAAACACATAAGGACTAACAATTAACAAAGCTTAAGCATACCTCTCTACAGTCCGTTAAGTAGCTTTTGATCTTTCTTGTAACTTTTAACTGGCAACGAAACCAATTTTGAAGTTCCAGAACTAACAGCCAACAATGATCTAATTGGAGCAAGACCCTTCAATAATTTATGAACCTGGATTATACAAACACATTATATTAGCACGAGATAGACATTATAATCAACACAATATATATATGGGAAACCTGATTTTGAGATATATTTTAATGACCCGCATTGGCATAGGTGTTATAATTAATTTTTTTTTTATTGAAATGGTGATTTAAAGAATTTAAGGGTCGTGGAATTAAATAATGATGAATATTTATTTAAAATAATAAATTAAATAATATATTTAATTCTGAAATAATCAGAATTGGCTGAAATGACGATATGGTGTGAACCAGATCATCTGTGATATTTAATTCAGCTTGGAATTAAATTTGAACGAATATATTATATAAACAACAGTTTGAACGTATAATTTTATTATAATTAAAACCAAGCTTGAAATGGCGCTGCAGTTCGTAAATTGACGATTCGAACTTCAACTCAATGTACAGGATTTGTTTTAAGCCGGATTTCTGTGAAACAAGAAACGTGTGGAGCTGGTGGAGTATATCTTTCTAGTGGAAGAGAAAAATCGGGATTTCGTCGTGTAGATTTTGAGATACGTCCAAATCAAATTTTAGAAAAGTCGTTGTGGAATTCCTTTATAGTTTATAAATGAATTATTTATATTTTAAAAAGGGATTTCAATATAAATCGAATATAGGGTTGACCTAGACTGAAAATATCAAGTTAGAAATTCATATTGGAATATTCTAGAGCTATATGGTATTCCACTGTGTATATATACGATAATATTTATTTATAAATATTTAATTTAATTATATTTAAATATATTTTAATGGGTCGTTCAGAGCTTTAAAAATAGCCAGTTTTGCAAACAACCTCGGAATTCGACAAAGCTAATCTTGTTGGATCCACAACATCAAATAGTTGTTAGATTTTCAGTTTCGTGATTTTTAGAGTCACTGTGTGGTCATACGGATTTTTAGAGTGAAAAACAGTCAGTATTTTGACGGTTAAAAATACGATGTGTGAGCAAACGTAGTCAGAATTCGACGAAACCAGTTTCATTTGGACCGTATTGTCGAACTATAGCTGCATGTCCAGTATCGGGATTTTTGGGTGTCGTGTGTGATCACATGGATTTTTAGAAGGCAAAAATATAATAAAATGGAATATAAAAATATTAAAGCTTCACTATAAATACCACACCCCATCCCTTAACCTAATTTTTTTCTCCCATAAGTCAACAGACATCCAGCCTCCACTTGAAAGCAAAAATGAGAAAAAATCGTGAGATCTAAAAATCAAAATCAAATGGTATAAATTCCTTTAAATCCCGTTGTGTATATCTTTTGATTGCCAGTGTGATGCTCATCATTTTCGTATCAGTTTTACATGGCTCGAAGCTGCTTACTTCGCTAGCAGTCTTTAAGTGTGAGGTTAGGGTTAGAGAAATTAGAGAGGTGAAGCCGTAATTTGCAAAACTGAGTTCATATTTGGGTTTCAGTCTATGAATGGCACTCGCGAGCACCATTTTTTGTGAGGGCGATGAGATTTTGTTCGTTATATGAACAATAACTGAGGAAAGAGATGGTGACGCAACTGATTTCGAGTGTGGTGTTTTTGAGATGAAATGGAAGAGGGTGGATAGTGGAGTGGTTCGGTGGTGTTGGTCTTGATTTCCGTTGAGAAACGATGTGGTTTGTGGGGTTCAAAAATCACGATAATGTCCTGTAAAGGAGCGACGGGTTTTGAAGCTATTGTGGAAGAAAGTGAATGGCGGGTCTGGGCTGAAGTAAATGGAGATGGGCCAGGAAACTAAAGGTTAAGGCCCACTTATTAAAAATCCAAGTTTTTATTTCTATTTAAAGTGTAATAACTTGTAACTCTAATATCTTGCTCATATATTATCGGAATTGGACAAAACGATATCCGATGGGATCATATGAACAAGAGCTTCACAATGAAGCTGACTGGAAGTGGATTGGGGCTCGTATAAATTTATGGCGAAATAAATTGTTTGATTCAAATCAAACAAACAGTTTATCGTTCTTTAACGATGAACTTCCAATGTGAGTAAATCTCACTAACTCTGAACAGTTTATATATTCAAGTTGTATTTTTAGAACTTTTAAATATTGGCTGATTGACAGTGTGTTGACTGTTTGATTGTACTGCTAGTCAGTTAGTTGAATTTCTATATTGATTCTGTTCAACAGAATATATCATATGGAACTGAAAGTGATGTTATCTATATTGTTTAACATCTGTGATGCAGGGAAACAGGATGGAGGAATCCAACTGGGTTCCTCAACATTTATTTGACTGTTTTTCATATATTGTGATATATGATGTGATATATAATTTGTTGTCGATTATATGTGTTTGGACGATACTAATCATCGTGATTTGATATGTTGAATACCATAACATACCGAAATGTTAATAAGGGAATATTTTCAAAGTGATATTTGAAATAATATATTTATAAATGGAATATTTATAAATATGAAATATTTATAAATTGGAATATTTATAAATAGGAGATATTTAGAAAAGGGAAAACGTTATAAAAAGGAAACCTTTATAAAGCGAATAAAGGAGTTAAATCGAATATGGTATTCGAAAGTAGTAAATCAAATATGGTATTCGAAAGGAGTTAAAACGAATATGGTATTCGAAAGTAGTAAATCGAATATGGTATTCGAAAGTAGTAAATCGAATATGGTATTTGAAAGGAGTTAAGTCGAATATGGTATCTGAAAGTAGTAAATCAAATTAGTTATTCGAAAGGGGTTAGTTGAGTCGGGTCAGTTGAATAAAGTTAATCGAATATAGTTTATTCGAATAGGTAAAAGGAGTTAATCGAATATAGTTTATTCGAATAGAATAAAGGAGTTAATCGAATATATAGTTTATTCAAATACAATAAAGGAGTTAATCGAATATAGTTTATTCGAATAGAGTAAAAGGAGTTAATCAAATATAGTTTATTCGAACAGATTAAAGGAGTTAATCGAATATATAGTTTATTCAAATAGAATAAAGGTGTTAATCGAATATTGTTTATTCGAATTGAGTAAAAGGAGTTAATCGAATACAGTTTATTCGAATAGAGTAAAAGGAGTTAATTGAATAAATAGTTTATTCAAATAGAATCAAAAGAGTTATCGAATATAGTTTATTCGATAAGAGTTAAGTGAATAGAGTTAGAGTTAAATCAAAAGTGTTAAGTGAATAGGATAAATTGAATAGAGTTATCGAATATACCTTATCGAAGGAAAGAATTATCGAATACAAAAGATTTGAAAAAGAGTTACGTAAGGAAGTTTGTTAAAGAAATAGAAGGGTGAACTTTGTCTATTTCAAGGTTAGAAACGTTGTTCAGTTAAGGTCTGAGAGGTAGTATTACCCTAACTTGATTGACTTCATTTTTAACAAAGGAATGGTTAAGGTTCGACAGTAAAGGATGGTTAAGTGAATTTAGTAATTAAAGGAAATGGTTTGAGTTGGCATCGCGATTGTTTGTTTAAATATCTGTCTAAGTCCAATGAAGAAGCTTTGGAAATGTTTTCCAAATAAGAAACTAGAAATGTTTTTTGATATAGAAAACAAGAAATGGTTTCCAATGTTAATAACATATATTTTCAAAATTTAGAAAATAAGAAATGTTGAATGATGATTGATCGATATAATTTCCTCTTGGAAATAATATCGTTGTTTGCACACGTGTTTTTCTTCGATAGTTAAATCACAGACTATCAAAGTTTTTAACCATTTTAACGTTGTTAATATGGAGAGATCGGTTGGATTTTTATCCAAAGAACCACTCTGTATCGGCATAAGCGTTGCGAATCATATATGCCAAAGATAATTGAAGACGGACTAAAGTGCAAGGGCTATTGTATAAGTCTTAGATAATAGTGCCTACGATGGATATACTGAATAGTGCCTCCGTTTCATCCTGTTCCTTGATGACTTGTATGGATGGATGTGTGACAGAGTATTTCTAGACGATCACGTATATTGATTTCTCCAACCGTACCAAGAGTGGAAGCGGAGAAGGAAACTTCTTTTAGCTAACACATAATGTATAGTTGAGGACATCAATCGGTGATTTGATGGATTTGACGATGTGGCATTCAAAGTGAATCTGGTGTGATGATAAAGTGTAGCTTCTAGCCTCACATCCGGTAAATGACAGAAATCGGGCAGGCAGCATGGCTAAGTCGGTCGCAGTGAAGTAGGGTGTATAATTACCTGATCTAGAGTTCCATTTACTTCTAAAAATCTATTGTCGATACTGTCCCATTCAGGAAACGGTTGCTGATCCCAACCGTTGGTGATATACATTCGATACACTCAAGCGAAATGAGTGGTCGGTCATGTGTGGCCGGGTTGCAAGATGTTCTTGTTGAACCCAGTGTATTCCTTTCTATAGGTACACAAGCGAAAGGTGGTTCCATACCTTGTCATAGTTGGAAATCCATTGCCCAATACGTGCTTGCGGTTTTGATTGTATACTATATATGTAGAACGTTAGATGAAAGCGTTTCTGCTATATGATTATTATATTGTGGTTGATAAACATTATTATAATATCAAAATGTTTTTGATATAAAGATAATTTGGATTCTCATAAGGGAAAAACCTGTTCCGTTATACGGCGTGGTCTTATGAGATATCTACTACCTGCTTGAACTGTTTTAAACTGTTTTACTCATACCAGTCCCATGACCGACCCGGAGTTTATTTGTTTGTTTCCCTAAACTCTTGGGTGCCTAATTTTGTATGGGCAGTCAAGTAGTCGGGATTTACAGATATACTGGAAGAGCTTGGAGCAGGACGCTTCAGGATTATATAGCTATAGTTATTTCCGCTGTGTAGTAAGTGTTGTACTTTGATAAATGATATGTATATTCAAGTACAGATTTGTATTTCAAAGTTATGTTATGAAATATATTTATTCATTCCACTGTGAGATTCGTGTTACTATGATATTGTGTTCTTCTTCTTCTTCTATTCTAAGTTTCTGTCTTATCTTTCCTCAACCTCTAATTTCTTTCATTAATGATCGGTATTTTTCGATGTTTGGTTAGTCGTCATCGTGTTTATGTCGATAACCAAATTCGTCAAAATCCGGGTCACTACAGTTGGTATCAGAGCTTAAGTTAAGTGATTTACCTTGACTCTGTGGTGTGACTCAGCAGAGAAAGGGTTAGTAATACCCTAGTTTGAGTTGAGTGTATATATACGAGTGAACGTATTTGTTATTGATATAAAAAATTGTTTTAAATTGTGAAGATTTATTGGTTGAGTTGTTTATGAGTAATGGTCGATCAGTTTGATCCACTGCATCGGTAGGAGTTACTAAACACTCGAATACGATGGGTCGACACAATATGATTTGAAAAGAGGGTAAATTAAAATAAGTTTACCCAAGGTATATCTTGATATAGAGAAGATATATATATAAAAATTTTAATATAGTGAATGTTAGACCAAAAAGTGGTTCTAACACCCAAATTGACAAAAACCAGAATAAAATAAGATCAAAAGTAAAATGGAGACACAGAATTTATAGTGGTTCGGCGTTGAAAAGCCTAATTCCACTTGTCAATCACTATTCTCGATGATATAGTTGTAATTACAATGAGATATTCACTCAATTCCACTCACAACTCACATACATTCACTCAATTGTCTAAAAACAAATGTTGAAAGACGATTTGGATTATACGGGAGTGTTGGAATTCGGTTTAAGGAAGTGGATGTGAAACACCCCACCTCCGTTAGGGTCACTCTCAAAGGGAATGCCCTAATTTTGGTGGAGGTTTATAAGTATAAGTCACAGATATACAAGACAGATATAAGAACACATGTTTTTGAACAGCGGAAAACAACAACTTTTATTTCATTAAAATACGTGTTACACAAACCATGCCATAATTTGTTTTACAATACTTCCAAAAACATAACATCCTCATAACTGTCTTGATTACATTATTTAAAGAAGCATAAAGAAAACATAAATAAACTGCAAAAGTCCCATAATTGCTGTCCAAAGCCATAGTCCAAAATGAAAAGATCCAAGCAATACATTCTTTCTCTTCAAGCTGGATATGAAGGCTGGTCAGGCTGCGGTATTCTCTCCCTGTGGACCTAGGAGGGGGAACGGAAGAAAAGAAGACGAAAGAAAAGTAGAGTCAGACATAAAGCCTGAGTAAGTCTAGGACTATTCAGTCTATGAATAAAGAACTGGGTATGATAAGTATAAACTAGAAATGGGAAAGCACCATAAACTTAGTTAAGTTGTCTAAGGTCGAATATACTATCGTACCCCATATTAATCTCTGTACCCATATAAACTAGTTCCCAACGGGCATCCCATAATCTGGGTGAAGTGATCCATTTTATGATGATCGGCTCCTACTCGCATAGTTACATGTGTCTTAGGCCCCCGATGTTGTAGTTACCTATGCTGGTCCCACCATGGGGTGTATCAAGTCCCATGTTGGCGGCCCGACACAATCCTAGAATGCACAGGTATGCTACTGGTGCCCAGTGCCTTATTTTTCTGCGCCGGAGTGTGTGCACGCCCGCACCCCGTTAGAACCTACACTGCTGCACCACCGTCGTCGATTTGACCTCTTACACTCAGCCCAGTAATCGTGCCCCACCCTGCCTAGTTTCAGGGTATCATGATACCTTGCAGGGTTACTGCTGAAAAGGGTCCCCCGCTACTAGGTTTTCTATTTCTAGCCAACATGCTAAGTTGGTTAAGTGTTTTATAGACCTAACCCCCAATCAGTCATTTTAGTTTAGCATGTTCTATTTTGATTAAGTATTAATATAATTTACTTAATCCTATCAATCATGACTCAGCCTTAATTGTCTTATTAAAGCCTTGACCTCTCACATTAGACAGGTATTGTTGTGGCTGCCTATTGCCGGTTGGGTCCGGGCAGTCTTACGCCACAACTCAGCCTAACCTCGGGTCCTTATTGGGCTCCGTGTTTAACCACCCACATTGGATAGGTATTGTTGTGACTACTGGACAGCCGGGCGGTTCCGGGCAGGTTTACATCACAACTCAATCCAACCTCGGGTTAAACATATCGTATTTACTACATTTACATATTTTGTCTCTCTTCTTTTTATATGTAAATATTTGCGGCCCATTATTCAAATTCATCTTTATTGGTTAAATTTCATTTATGCCACTTAATTGTTCTTTCAAGGTTGTTGGCATGCGTCAAACATGCCAACACATATGTTCTATATTTTAGCCCAAACGTCATTACCCCCGTATTATACGTTCGCTCCAATGTAAGGTGTGTTGGGTTTAATACTTAAACCCAATTTAGCCAATTGAAAAGGGGAGGCTTATAACATGGTGTTTATAAGGTAACATGAAAAAGGGCAGTGTGAATGCATGAACTTGCAACGAACGATTCAATTAACATAAAGTAGGCACATGTGAACTTGCAATTGTAACATCATATAATCATGGCATAACATGAATCATTTTATTCATATAATTATGGTATAGACAATACCTAAACATGAATCATTCTATTCATATGGTTAATGCATAGACAATACTTAAACATGAATCACTCTATTCATATGATTATGGCATAAATAGTACTTAAACATGAATCATTTATTCATATGATTATGGCATAAACAATACTTAAACATGAATCATAGGTTCAACTAACCATGTAAACTTGAAATTAAGAATCTAACTAAATTAGATATCCTTATTATTGGCACATGGTCTTAACTATATTTGTATTTAGGCATAATATAAACTAATCATGTTCATAAAATCACTACATGTTAACAAAAAGGTACTTACTTTTGTCACTAATACAAAAGTATGGTTCAACTAGAATTATCCCAACCTAATTCTTATATGAATCATGGTTATTAATCCATTTATAGAATTATAGCATAAACATACCTAAACTTAAATCATGGTTTTTATTCTATCTATGTAACTTGCAAGTGGAATGTAATTCTAATGTAATTCTAATGTAACTTATGTGTCACATACATTATCATATGATTATGATAACATCATAAGCCTAAAAACATGTTTTCAACTAGGAATAATAACAAACATAGTTTAGTCATGTTCATAAAGGTGCTTACTTTTGTTTCTAACAAAAAAGTATGATTTGCCAATTTCAAAATATATTCATATAAATCATAGTACTTAGTCGATTCAATTACACACTAGAAGTGGTCATAAAAGTATGTACATCATATTAGTATAATAACGAATCATATACTTGCATGAATTCCAATTAAAATATCATAACATATAGTTGTTAACATGAATCATATACTTGCATGAATCTTAAATAAACTATTACAACATATAGTTGTTACTTTCAACATGAATCATATACTTGCAATTATCAAATGGGTGTTGTAAATAACTACCACAAACATGTAGTTTTCAATATGAATCATATGCTTGCATGAATCCCAATTAAAAATTCCACTACATGTGTTTGTCAACATAAATCATATACTTGTTTGAATCCAATCGTACACCATAGCATTGCCAAATCGTTTAGAATCAAAATAACATACAAATATAGATTATTATCGCCACAATTCAATTTCGCAAATCACGTACTTGCAAATATCCAATCGTATACCACAATATTCCCAAATCGTTTAGCATCAACGCAACATACAAATATAGATTATTATCGCCACAATTCCATTTCTTACTTTATACAAATCAACACAATTATTTAATTCATATCGGAATAGCACTCTACTTACAACGTATGACGAATCTTCAATTCAGGAATCTGAATTCTGAATTTGGAGATGCTATCCTTTGGTGTAGGCGTTGCTTTGATTTGATTAACGTTGCTTTAAGCTTTGAATTATCTCCTAGTTGCCTCTCAATTTCTGACGGCTATACTTAGTCTCTCCTCAGCAACATGATGGTCTCATCTCCATTTTAGTTTGTGTGAATTAGGGTTAGCCTTAGGTCCTTTTTATAGAGTTTGTGAGTTGATTTAGACCGTCGATGAAGCTTGGTTCAATAATAGCCGTTCGTTTGAAGGAGAGACCAACCAGGAGCTGACACCTAGCCCTAGTGACAAGGCAAGGGTCAGAAAATCGACCAAACACAGACTAGGCCAGCCAGGACCTAACCAGACCTGACCAGCAGGTCATTTTTGACCTGGGCGCACTTGGCAGGTGCGCCAGGTCAAAAATGTACTGGCGCACTTCCCAAGTGCGCCAGCTCAATTTTGTTCTGGCGCACTTTCCAAGTGCGCCAGTGCATTCTGACTCGTTTTCTGGTTTTTCGCCCAACTTCGTTCGTCCATATCTTCTTCATACGATATCCGTTTTACGCAAACTCAGACTCTATCTCAAGCAGAATTCCGAGACGAACGCAATGGCGTATCCCGTTTCCCTTAATTCTTTGATTTAAAATTAGTTATAGTTTAATTTATGAATTTCACGGTTATAGAATACACGGGGTGTTACATTCTCCCCCACTTAAAAAGGATTTCGTCCCCGAAATCTTCAAGTTCAGGAAGAATGTACATCCTAACATCAAACATCCATCTACTCATCCATCAAACACGAGCATCCATTTTCCATAAAAGACTTCTAATGCTTCATGATCATATGCGAAGTGTGTGTGTACATGTACTTATCTAATGCAAAATCAGGTGGTCTACTGATTCAGTTGACCTCCTTAATGCGAATTATGTAAGTGCTATGAATCCATTATGTATGCAAATCCTCCTATTCATGATTCTAAATGAGTGCACAATCATTCATACAAATGTAACATCCATATGACAACATATTAAACTTCAACCATATACGAATGCAAACATATATGCATATGCAATATGAAGTGATTGAGCCAATCTAAAACCTAGATTGTGTGTGTATATGCAACCACGAGCAACCACTAGCAATCACTTGCAACCACTTGCAACCATCAATCATAACATGTCTCAAACACATGTTTACACCCAATTGTTCCTATCTAAAGGTATAGTCGAATGATAGAAGCAAGTAAAAACTTTGTGCCCATTAGGCAATGTCAAAACTGGGAATCTGTGCCACATATATATATTGATTAGGAGAAGAACTCTCTAAGCATCAGCCCCGAAGACCGAAATCAACATTAGACTGACACCCAAAGAATTACTCGACCCAACCACCATATATGATTGTAGGAAACTAAGCATGATGGACTCCTTTTAGGTCACAAGGGAGTCCCTTCCTAAGACCAACCCGTATCCTATAAAACCCAAAAACTTTAGTCAAACCAACGAACACCCTCGAGCCCCAACATGTGTTACTAACAGATGAGTCATACTCTCTATGGGGTTTGCAACAGAAATTGGATTAAGAATAGGACCGAGAGAATATACACAAAAGATAGCATGCAAGTAAGCTCTACTGGAAGAGAGGGATCAAGGCTATACTCTTAAGAAGAGATATGATGCACGAATCTAGTCTTCAATCTTCTAAGTCGCATTTCCTTGAGCTTAACTCCATTATGCTTTGTCCGTCTTTAACTTCACAATTTCGTAGCTTCTTAATTCTTGTTTCCAAAATATGAGTTGGAACCTATTTCACTGTTGCCTCTCGTTCCTCTTTCACTTACTCTACTTCTAGTATACTCGGCTCAAACATAATGGCGTACCCATGGTTTCACGCAAGCTCTCCAAAATTCACTAGTGAATCTTGGATCTTGTTCACTTACTAGAAGGTATTCCACATAGATGAATTATCTCTTGAAAATAAACAAATGTCAACTATGTTGCCAAATGTACTTACTAAGGTGATTCTTTACAACTCATGCATAAGCGAAATGAACCTTCTGCCTTAGTGGCGAACACTACTAGAGCGCCCCATTCTGAAATGCTCCTCCTAATGAACCCCTTTTCTAGAAGCTCTTTAATCTATTTACTAAGCTCTTTCCTTTCCCGTGGAGCCATGTGTCTAACGGGCAACGCAACGGGCTTTGCATTATCTTCAAGGTATATGCGGAAGTCTATCTCCCGCTTCGGAGGCAAGCCCTTCACCTCTTCGAAGACATCCGGATATTCCCGGACCACTCTAACCGATTGCAAATTTTCAACGGAGGCATCTAGCGATTCAAGGTAACAAAGCATAACCGCATACGAGGGATTACAAGAAATTTCCAAAGTATTACCGAGCTGGGTTAGGAGCCTAACAACCCTTTTCTCACAATCAAGGATGGCCCCATTACTGGATAGCCAATCCATGCCCAAAATCAAACCATATCCCAAAAAGCCCAAAACAAAGGCACTACACTTAAATTCTACACTTAGAATAGAAATTTTCAATCCCAAACAGATCATAGGCAAATGAGCTGGGCCTCCAATTGGGTTTGAAACAATTAAGGGGTCCTCTACCATACTAGTTTTTAGGTGCAGAGATTCTACTAAAGCAGACGAGATAAAGGAGTGTGATGCGCCAGAATCAAATAAAGTGCGAACGGGGTGATCATAAAGATAAACTACACTTTCTACAGAAGTATTTATACCTCGCTGTTGCAGAGGTGGCCCTTCTAGCACATGAACTTGTGCCCCTGAGGTGGATCCATCCCTCTGCCCCTGTCCTCGTTTCTTTGGGCAGTCCTTAGCCATGTGGCCTATCTCACCGCAAAAAAAGCACCCGCCCTTCATCTTGGCCTTCTTTTTCCGGCAATCTTTTACTAAGTGCCCCACTTTGTCATAGAATTTACACTTCCTCTTCTCTTGGGACTTGTTGTCTTTCCCGCCCTTCTTAGAATCTGTCTTCTCAGGGCAGTCTTTGCTGATGTGTCCAGTCTCCCCACAACGAAAACATTCTCCTTGCTTTCTTTTCCTCTTTCTACAATCCTTGGCTATGTGCCCTTCCGTACCACAAAAATTGCATTTCCTTTTTTCTCGTTTCTTGTTATTACTATTACGATCCTTTCTTGTTTGAATATTATTCGTCTTCCTACTCTGGGACTCTTCCGCTTGCTGGTTTACGTGGAGGAGGAGGAGTGAAAGCGTCAGCAGCTGGGGAGTAAGGTCTCCAGACATGCTGAAACAAAAAGGATAGATTCAAAACGAAGGACAAGAGATAGTACCTATGGCTTTGGGGGGACTTTACCTTTTAAAATAAAATAATATTTTATCTTTTAAAAAAATGCTTCTTTAAATTTCTTTTTGAAAAATAAATTTTCAAAACTTTTTATCTTATCTGGTCAACCTATGCTCTGATACCAAGTGAAACACCCCTCCTCCGTTAGGGTCACTCTCAAAGAAAATGACCTAATTTTGGTGGAGGTTTATAAGTATAAGTCACAGATATACAAGACAGATATAAGAACACATATTTTTGAACAGCGAAAAACAACAACTTTTATTTCATTAAAATACGTGTTACAAAAACCATGCCATAATTTGTTTTACAATACTTCCAAAAACATAACATTTTCATAACTGTCTTGATTACATTATTTAAAGAAGCATAAAGAAAACATAAATAAACTGCAAAAGTCCCATAATTGCCGTCCAAAGCGATAGTCCAAAACGAAAAGATCCAAGCAATACATTCTTTCTCTTCAAGCTGGGTATGAAGGCTGGTCAAGCTGCGGTATTCCCTCCCTGTGGACCTGGGGGGGAACGGAAGAAAAGAAGTCGAAAGAAAAGTAGAGTCAGACATAAAGCCTGAGTAAGTTTAGGACAATTCAGTCTATGAATAAAGAACTGGGTATGATAAGTATAAACTAGAAATGGGAAAGCACCATAAACTTAGTTAAGTTGTCTAGGGTCGAATATACTATCGTACCCCATATTAATCTCTGTACCCATATAAACTAGTTCCCAACGGGCACCCCATAATCAGGGTGGAGTGATCCATTTTATGATGATCGGCTCCTACTCGCATAGTTACATGTGTCTTACGGCCCCCGATGTTGTAGTTACCTATGCTGGTCCCACCATGGGGTGTATCAAGTCCCATGGTGGCGGCCCGACACAATCCTAGAATGCACATGTATGCTACTGGTGCCCAGTGCCTAATTTTTCTGCGCCGGAGTGTGTGCACGCCCGCACCCCGTTAGAACCTACACTGCTGCACCACCGCCGTCGATTTGACCTCTTACAGTCAGCCCAGTAATCGTGCCCCACCCTGCCTAGTTTCAGGGTATCATGATACCTTGTAGGGTTACAGCTGAAAAGGCTCCCCCGCTACTAGGTTTTCTATTTCTAGCCAACATGCTAAGTTGGTTAAGTGTTTTATAAACCTAACCCCCAATCAGTCTGTTTAGTTTAGCATGTTCTATTTTGATTAAGTATTAATATAATTTACTTAATCCTATCAATCCTGACTCATCCTTAATTGTCTTATTAAAGCCTTGACCTCTCACATTAGACAGGTATTGTTGTGGCTGCCTGTTGCCGGTTGGGTCCGGGCAGTCTTACGCCACAACTCAGCCTAACCTCGGGTCCTTATTGGGCTCCGTGTTTAACCACCCACATTGGATAGGTATTGTTGTGACTACTGGACAGCCGGGCGGTTCCGGGCAGGTTTACATCACAACTCAATCCAACCTCGGGTTAAACATATCGTATTTTCTACATTTACATATTTAGTCTCTCTTCTTTTTATATGTAAATATTTGCGACCCATTATTCAAATTCATCTTTATTGGTTAAATTTCATTTATGCCACTTAATTGTTCTTTCAAGGTTGTTGGCATGCGTCAAACATGCCAACACATATGTTCTATATTTTAGCCCAAACGTCATTACCCCCGTATTATACGTTCGCTCCAATGTAAGGTGTGTTGGGTTTAATACTTAAACCCAATTTAGCAAATGAAAAGGGGAGGCTTATAACATGGTGTTTATAAGGTAACATGAAAAAGGGGAGTGTGAACGCATGAACTTGCAACGAACGATTCAATTAACATAAAGTAGGCACATGTGAACTTGCAATTGTAACATCATATAATCATGGCATAACATGAATCATTTTATTCATATAATTATGGTATAGACAATACCTAAACATGAATCATTCTATTCATATGGTTAATGCATAGACAATACTTAAACATGAATCACTCTATTCATATGATTATGGCATAAACAGTACTTAAACATGAATCATTTATTCATATGATTATGGCATAAACAATACTTAAAAATGAATCATAGGTTCAACTAACCATGTAAACTTGAAATTAAGAATCTAACTAAATTAGATATCCTTATTATTGGCACATGGTCTTGACTATATTTTTTATTTAGGCATAATATAAACTAATCATGTTCATAAAATCACTACATGTTAACAAAAAGGTACTTACTTTTGTCACTAATACAAAAGTATGGTTCGACTAGAATTATCCCAACCTAATTCTTATATGAATCATGGTTTTTAATCCATTTATAGAATTATAGCATAAACATACCTAAACTTAAATCATGGTTTTTATTCTATCTATGTAACTTGCAAGTGGAATGTAATTCTGATGTAATTCTAATGTAACTTATGTGTCACATATATTATCATATGATTATGATAACAACACAAGCCTAAAAACTTGTTTTCAACTAGGCATAATAACAAAAATAGTTTAGTCATGTTCATAAAGGTGCTTACTTTTGTTTCTAACACAAAAGTATGATTTGCCAATTTCAACATAGATTCATATTAATCATAGTACTTAGTCGATTCAATTACACACTAGAAGTGGTTATAAAAGTATGTACATCATATTAGCATAATAACAAATCATATACTTGCATGAATTCCAATTAAAATATCATAACATATAGTTGTTAACATGAATCATATACTTGCATGAATCTTAAATAAACTATTACAACATATAGTTGTTACTTTCAACATGAATCATATACTTGCAATTATCAAATGGGTGTTGTAAATAACTACCACAAACATGTAGTTTTCAATATGAATCATATGCTTGCATGAATCCCAATTAAAAATTCCACTACATGTGGTTGTCAACATAAATCATATACTTGTATGAATCCAATCGTACAACATAGCATTGCCAAATCGTTTAGAATCAAAATAACCTACGAATATAGATTATTATCGCCACAATTCCATTTCGCAAATCACGTACTTGCAAATATCCAATCGTATACCACAATATTCCCAAATCGTTTAGCATCAAAGCAACATACAAATATAGATTATTATCGCCACAATTCCATTTCTTACTTTATACAAATCAACACAATTATTTAATTCATATCGGAATAGCACTCTACTTACAACGTATGATGAATCTTCAATTCAGGAATCTGAATTCTGAATTTGGAGATGCTATCCTTTGTTGTAGGCGTTGCTTTGATTTGATTAATGTTGCTTTAAGCTTTGAATTATCTCCTAGTTGCCTCTCAACTTCTGATGGCTATACTTAGTCTCTCCTCAGCAACATGACGGTCTCATCTCTATTTTAGTTTGTGTGAATTAGGGTTAGCCTTAGGTCCTTTTTATAGAGTTTGTGAGTTGATTTAGACCGTCGATGAAGCTTGGTTCAATAATAGTCGTTCGTTTGAAGGAGAGACCAACCAGGAGCTGACACCTAGCCCTAGTGACAAGGCAAGGCTCAGAAAATCGACCAAACACAGACTAGGCCAGCGAGGACCTGACCAGACCTGACCAGCCGGTCATTTTTGACCTGGGCGCACTTGGCAGGTGTGCCAGGCCAAAAATGTACTGGCGCACTTCCCAAGTGCGCCAGTTCATTTTTGTTCTGGCGCACTTCCCAAGTGCGCCAGTGCATTCTGACACATTTTCTGGTTTTTCGCCCAACTTCGTTCGTCCATATCTTCTTCATACGATATCCGTTTTACGCAAACTCAGACTCTATCTCAAGCAGAATTCCGAGACGAACGCAATGGCGTATCCCGTTTTCCTTAATTCTTTGATTTAAAGCTAGTTATAGTTTAATTTATGAATTTCACGGTTATAGAATACACGGGGTGTTACAGGATGAACTCTCAAAGTGCCAAAAAGAAGATCCCTTTAATTGTCTCCAGGCAGGGTATTTATAGGTGAAAATTTAGTCAGAACCCGATCCGGATCGGAGCTACGTGTCCTCCATCCCATCGTCCTCGGGTTCGGATGGACTCCAGTGCTGACAGCGCATCAGAATCGAGATTATCGTGGGTAGGAACTAGTCATAACCGCTCCGCATCTTCAGGCGATCGTGGGGGGAAGTGACGTGGATTACAGGCTCGGTTCAGAGGAGCCTGCAGAGGGTGTTCGGATCGGGGTATCCGATCCGACCCAGATTAACATAAAACTGAGTTCTTATCCACTTTGCTCTGCTCCGTTCTGACCCAGTAGTAGGTAGCCCTCCGGTCCGACTGATAGTACGTAGCCCTCCGATCCGAATAGCAACGTCTCTCCGATCCGAACATCAACATCTCTCCGATCCGATCTGCTATGATGCTTTCTAAGTTATTCAACGTTTTACAACTCGACTTTGTGTTGCCAAGTTCACAGAGTGGGCTAACATTTTGCCCCCTCAAAGGATGCTTCTGTTGTAGACGGAGCATGCTTTGATTATCGTTGCACAGCGCCTTCTAGGTAATTTTCCCTTTGATTTTCCTTGTGCTTTCATCCTATTCTTCGAATTTCAATTTAATTTACATGCCATGCTGAGATATGACACTCTGTTCGGCTCGGATTCCAACCCGAACGGATCCCCTTCTTCTTCTATTTCGCGTTGGACTAATGGGCCAAGCTGCGTTATTGGGCTATCGAGCCGGTCCGAACGGGGATACGAATAGTCACCTTGCTTTTATATAAGTCCAGCCTTCATTTTCCTTTCACTTTCTTTTTATTCTATCGTTTTGCGAGCTCGGTTCTGAAACTCCAGAATTCAAAAGAGAAATTTTTTTTACAATTCTCGTTCGAATCTCCAGCTTATCCAACTTGGTAGGTCTAAATCCCCGACCGACCTCATTATAATAGGTTTTAATCGAAACTTATGGTCAATTCGATCGATCTGAATGTGATTTCCACGCTACAACATCCTCTTCCTTCGTTATTGTCGTTGGTGGCTTCGTTGCTACTCCAAGACGTTGGAAGAGGGAGTCGTAGTTTGTTCGGTCATGATTGGGGCGTTGGAAATGATATTTGGTCTAAGACTAAAGAAGAGGAAGAAGAAGAAGATCACAGGGAGTCGGTTCGGGCGATGGAGTATGGAAAGTGGAGAAAGGGAAAAAGAAAAGAAATCCAGAAGGTTGGATCGGGTCGGGGCAAATAGTTAAAGAAGGGGGGAATGGAGCTCACCTAACCGGATCGGGTCGGACTGTAGGATAAAGGAGAAGGGAGGCATGACTCCCTAATCCGACCCGAACCGTTCGGGGAATCTACTTCCGAGCCGATCCAATTATGAATCCGAGCCGATCCGATTTTGATTCCTGGGCTTCAATGTTTGTCCGAGCCCAAGGCAGGGCTATGCCTCCGATCCGATCCCAATGGATGTGCCTGAACCCAACCGGAGAGCAGTCCAACTTAAGGCATAAAAACTCGTTTAACTGACCCAATCAACTCTTGGCATAATCTTCAACTTAATGGACAGTTAGGATAGTGCCTTGTGAACATAACTGGACATCGAGAACTGCCTTGATCCTTATTACTTTGCCAAAATTTTGCGTCGCACTTTCAAATATTAACTTTACACTTTCTGCATACACTGTTTACACTTTAGTTTGCACACTTGCACGGGGGGATACGGGCCAATTTACTCTAACTTGTGCTATTTCTTCTTCAATAGTTTTGTGACCATGAGACCCATACGATCTTCTAGACCAGCCAGGCATAAGGAGGCCCCGGAGACATCCAACAAAATTACTCTTGAGGAGATATCTTCTCCATCGGATCCAGAATGGAATGTTGAAGGCTCAGACTACGAGGTTGGAACTCGCGAAAGCGACAATGCGTCTTCGGAGGGTGGAGTTTCCCTAGGTTGTCAAGAGGAAGGAGGGATTGGCGACGACCGAGCTCCTGAAGAATTTGAACCTGCCGTCGTATTGGAATCACCCCAAGATTATGTTGAATCGACGATCGACAACGATAGACTTATCCGAATTCGTCTAAAATACGGGATACTAAAAAGGGACACCCCGGTGCCTTCGAGAACTGACCGTCCCCACAATCCTCCAGAAGGTTATATGGCAATTACTCGGTTGATGTGCATGGTCAGTGCTATCCCTCCATTTTCTCCTTTCATCGTCGATTTTCTAAGACAAATGCGGATTGCCCCCATGCAGCTGCACCCTAATTCTTATGCTTACTTGTACACCTTATATGTAGCGTACCGTGTGATCTTAGGCATAGAGCTCACTTTCGATGACGTTCATTTCTTCTATAACTTCAAGCATCGGACTCGAGAGACTCCTTCTTTTTGGTACTTTGAGTCTGTCCCTAAGAGGAAAATAATTCCAGCGCCATTCAGTAGTAAAGCTGGGGATTCCAGGCTGGAATGGTTTTATGTGAAGCGACAACCAGGGTGTGCTAGGAGGTGGACGAAATCAAGTAAAACACTAGTTTTCTAAATCTCGACTCTATACAGTTAAGCCATCGCCTTAACTCGTTTTTCTTTTTGTTTGCAGTTGATAACCCATAACAAATATCAGACCAAGTATTCTTTGACCGGATGCATCAACTGCTTAATGGAGATCAGAAGTTTTTAACTATTGACGAAGTCCTTAAGGACGAATATCTTCATTTTAATGGGTTGCTATCTGTTACTCGTAGCATTGGTCATGGGGCGGCTCCATATGTATATATTCCCCCAGTGGACGTAATACCTGAAACGGGCGAAAGTTCGAGAGCTCCTACAGTGCCTCTTAAAGCTTCACCCTCTCCTTCTTCTACCCAAGATGATGAATTGGCTAACATGGACGAAAATCATCGCGAAGGGTATACTGTTCCCGAGGCTTCCATTTCTCCGGAAAGGTCAACGTCTTCTAAAGAGTCTCCGATCGATGCTTCTGAAGGAGATGTCCCTAGCACTGATGACCCCCTGTTTCAGGGTTTGGGGGATCTCCCCTTACCTGAAACCATTTACACTTCAGAGGATTTTAGGAAGAATCCTTTAGTTTTCACTTCTTCTGAGGAGACCACTCCTGCTAAGGCCAAAGAGCCCGCCCGTACTAGTCTTGCTTCGGACTCGGGTTGGTTGGGGGAAAAACACCACTTAGGACACACTTTACACAATAACATTACAGCTCACTGCATCTTTCTCTTTGTGAAAATATTGGTTCTGAATTTCATTTGTCTTGTTGTGCAGGCACGATGTCCCGATCTTACTATGATATTAGGAAACTCCGCCGCAGCATGTCTAATCCACCTTATGATACTGAGTGTGATCGCCGCGACGATCGCAGTAGGGAGGAGAGAAGGCCCTATGAACCCTATCGCTCTCGAACCTCGCGTTCTTGCTCTCCTGTCCGGATGGACCCAGAGAGATATAAAGGTTACCAAGATCGTCGGGAAGAGGACAGGCCGCAACCAAAAGACTCAACCTATTCTCAAGAAAAGCGCAGCAGGGAGGGGAGTCCGCCAAAAGATACTGAGTCACGAAGTAAGCGTAAGGTCCCTGCTACACGGTCTGGAACGGATAAGGAGGCTATTCCGTCCTCGACGCACAGGGATACTGAGCTGAGAATTCCTGCCCCTCCGCCTCTAAACGTTGAAACTGCAGTTAAGCGGGCGTATCTGGAGAAGCAATTTCCTGAACATTACTTCGAGAACTTGACTTTTTTACCTGCCCTCGAGCCTATTTCTTCAAGGTGGGCAGATGAGGCCAAAGCAAAGATAGATGCGGTCGAGAAACAGTATTCTGAAATGTTCAAGTACTCACGCAACCTTTCCAGAATCATCCGTACTTTTATCACGAATGCTGATTCGATGCAAAAAACTGCTGAAGACGATGCAAATGCCTTAAAGAATCTAGGAAAAGATTTGGAGGATACAAAGGCCCATCTTGCTGTTGCTCAACGGGATGCTACTAGATTCAAACAACAATTTGAAGATATGCAAAAACGTAACCATGACTTGCTTGAATCCCATACTAAAGAGCGTTCTGAGTTAAAAAAGAAAGTTGAAGATGCTAAGTCAGATGCTGCTAAAACGCGCCTTGCTTACGCTGACCTTGAACGGAAAAATGTCGAGTTAGCAAGGAGGAATGCTGAACTAGAAAAGAAAAATGCTGACTTGGCTTCTAAGCTAATGGAGGCGGAGAACAGGGCTGCCCTAGCGGAGGATAACGTCGAGTGTGCTATCAAATCCTCTGAAGAAGCCTGCAAACAACTGTCGGAGGTTGAGGGAGAGGTTCAGGGTTTCGGCGAATTAATGATTGAATTCTTTGAGCACATCATCCGCCGCCAAAACATTTCTTGGATTGAAGATTATCCATCTACTCTACTCCAAGTATGGAGTCAGATCGTTGAGTGGGAGAAAGAGGAGCTCAAGGTTGACTCCATTGACGAGGACAAGCTGATGGAGAAATATTTACGAGATGATGAACCAGAATGCCTAGCCGAAGGGCGCCGCCTCATTGCTGCTGCTATGGACGAAGAGAAGTTGAAGGCTAAACAAATGAACATTCCCGAGGCTGGTTCCCCTTCTACTGCTCCCGCAACTTCTGAAATAGAGGGATATTATCCTGAAAACCCGGGGATCCCTCGAACAACTCTTTTATCCCATATTCCCGAAACGGCATCGGAGACGGCAGTTACTCCAGCCGAGAAGTCTTTGGAAGGTATCTCTACATTTTCACCTCAATTCGTCAAGGCTATCTCTACCTTTCACCACGTTATTGAGCAATCGATGAAAAATCAATTATTTTCTCCTGAGTTGATAACTGTTGCTTCTCACTCTGTAGGTATTGAGCTGTCTGGAAAGACAGATGTGTCCCAGGGAACCGCCTCTGGGGCGGAGCCTACGGAGAAGGCAAAAGGGGGAAAGGACAAGGCTGCTCCCATAGATTTAGGAGAAGGAAGCGAACCGTCTAAGGCTGACACTACTCGTGATGACAAAATGATAGATGCCTTAAAGGACGATTGCGGCGACGGTGGACATGAGGAAGATCTGGAGGTGGCAATAGTCGGGGAGTCGAAAAGCGCTGATGAAATTACCTTAGCTGCATTGAAAGCTGACCAAGATAAACGCATGCAGCTTAAATTTGAAGACTTAGACCCTGAAAGCCTTAAGCCCCTCGCCATAGTGGATGCGGGATCAAGGTTAGTTGTAAAGATTTCGACTAGATCCATTACAGAGGAACTTGCTAAAAAGTCTTCTCTAGATTCCAGCGCTCCGCCTTCCGGGAAGAAATCGACTGATTCCAGCACCTCAGCTTCAGGGAAGAAAAAGTCAAAGCGCATCCTAACGGAGGCCGAGAAAGAGGCGAGAGATGCGGAGAAGGCTGCTAAGATGTCCAAGCCCTCTTCAAAGTCCAAATGATGTAGTGTCTTGCGTTATTTTAGCGTTTGATTGACCAATAATTATTTCTGTAAGGGTGGCCCTTGCACCTTCTTTTTGCCTTTTTTCTGGTACAAATTCATTCGTTTGTAAATAAAAAATAATTCATTTTCTGCAATGTCTGTTAGTCATTAGTTTTGCACTTATGTAAGAATGCATGTCTTACCATAGTTGTGTAATGAAGTTATGGTGGGGAAATATGTGTATATATATATGCCCCCAGTCAATCTCAAAAAACTATTCAAGACTTAATCAAGTAGTCTGAATGTCCCCGATATTTCGACGGGATTGCATTCTCTATGCCGTCAGTGCCTGTCGTTTTTTTTGGCATTTTTTGTACTCTCCTGTCTTATACTCAGGTTAGAGTTCTTACTGAGGCGGTCTATTGTCTGGGTGCACCTTCACGCCTCAGAGGACGTCGTCTTCCTGTCCTTTATACTCTCTCTCAATTCTCGAGAGTTAGAGTTAAGAATGTCGTCTTCCCATTCTTTTATGTCTTATCGCACATACAGTCGTTGTGCTTTTTCCTGCGTATAAACTGTTTTCAACCTTTCAGGTTTTAAATCATCTTATATTCCATAATCGCAACAGAATAGCAGATGAAGGTATATATATAATGCATAAAAGTAAACGACACACGATATTTTTATAGTGGTTCGGCTAAGTCGTAGCCTACATCCACTTTATAGTTCTTTATTCATATCATCAGACTTTCCTAAGGCAAGTCGTGCCTTTTTACAGAGTTCATAAGAAAAATAGCAAAGAGCACAACATTTCTAATCCAAATATCGCATCAAGTGTTGGGCATTCCATGCCCTAGGTACCTCTTCGCCATTTACGGTCGTTAACTTAAGGTTCCTGTTTCAAGTTTCCGTTGGATGACAAAGGGTCCTTCCCACTTTGGACCGAGGTGAGGAAGGGATGGAAAGACTCTCTTTAGCACCAAATCTCCTGGTTCAAAAGTCCTAAGCCGAACTTTTTTGTCGTAATAGCGTGCCATCTGACGTCGATGTCTCGCCGCGCGCAAATCTGCTTCGTCCCTTTTTTCTTTGATTTCGTCAAGAGGCTCGAGTAAGAGTGCCCGATTCGTCATCGGGTCATAATACGTCACCCGGTGGGAGGGAACCTCAAGCTCTACTGGAATTAATGCTTCTGAACCAAAAGACAGAGAGAAAGGGGTATGACCAGTAGCTGTCTTAAATGTAGTCCGATATGCCCACAAAGCTAAGGGCAATTCGTCAACCCATTTTGCCTTTGCGCGCTCTTACCGTTTCTTGAGGATGGATTTTATAACTTTGTTTATTGCTTCTACTTTCCCGTTCGACTGCGGGTAGGCAACCGCAATGTACCGTTTGTCGATCTTATATTTCTGGCAGAAATTTCTGAATTCAGCACCATCGAACTGGGTTTCGTTATCAGTTATAATGGTCCTTGGGATCCCGAATCTGCATATAATATTTCTAACCACAAAACATATCACCTTTCTCGCCGTGATCTTGGTTAGGGGCTCAGCTTCCACCCACTTCTTAAAATAGTCCACAGCGACTATTGCATACTTCGCTCCTCCTTTAGCAATTGGTAGAACTCCGATGATATCAATTCCCCACATGGCAAAAGGCCAAGGACTCACCATCTATTTGAGTTGGGTTGACGGTGCTCCGGGGATTTTGGCAAATCTCTGGCACTTATCGCAGCGTCGTGAATAATCAGCCGCATCTTTATTAATTGTGGGCCAGAAGTATCCATACCGCAATATCTTTTTCGCCAAAGTCTGACATCCTGTATGATCTTCACACTCACCTTCGTGTACTTCTCTTAGTACACGTTTGATGTCGTCGTGTGCTATACATCGTAACAGGGGCATAGAAAATCCTTGTCTATAAAGAGTATCATCTTGAAGAATGTATCTGGTAGCCTTGCGAACTATAGCCCGTCTCTCACTCTTCTTTGATGGGAGTGTCCCATTCTTAAGGAAGTTCTTAATTGGTGTCATCCATGACTCCTTCTCCGGTTCCGCTTCGAAAGCGAACTCAATTTCCATCAACTCAAAGCTTGGTGATTCCAACGTTTCAATTGGAGTTGTTTCAGTTTCTTCCGGTTTATCGTAACTAGCTAGCTTTGCCAGCCTGTCGGCCTTCTGGTTTTCGGCTCTTGGGATATGCGTTATGTTGTACCGCTCCAGGTTGCTCAACAGCTTTTCTGTGACGATTGTCCATAACCCACGCACTAAACAAGAGGAATAATGCGCTGAAAGGCGTGCCAGGCTGCTATGGACGATCATCATAGTAATTGAACACATCGAAACCTGTCGTACAACTCACAGCGCAAGGATAAATATAATAGAACATATACAACAGGTGATAGTAATGAGGTATCATATAGCAAACTTTTGAAACTCTTTCAACATCCAGAAAGATTATCCAACTGATATCCAAGTTTGTACATAAGGCCTCACTTCAACTCTCAAGCAACTCAAACAGCGGAAACAGAAATACTAGATAGAATAAAACTGGTACGCTAGCCTCCTGCTCGTCATCGCTCAGCTTCCTCGTATCACTAAGCTCCATTACCTGTAACCTGCTACTTAGTCTGCCCATCCACAACCGGATGAACAGCCCAAGGTAATAAGAGGAGACATAAAACCTTGAGTCAGACAATAGTCTTAGTGAGCGATAATACAGCTAACAAACTTCAACAAGAAAGCATATGAGAATGGGTAAATGAACAACTTATCTACCCACATCACCAGAGAAGAACTCAACCTTATCTTTACCACATCGGACAGTGATAGCCTTTACACCAAGCATTTCAACATTCATCCATAGAAACCAGAACACCCATTCAATCATAGAGAACACACATAACATCCAGATTATATAAGTCTCACACAGACAACCCTAATCGAGTTTAACATTCCTCAAGTACCCTCGCCAGAGGCCTAAACCAATATCACTTAAGCACTCAAAGAACATCTCCCTCGACTTTGGATAATCTATGTGAGATAGTACAAACAGAAAAAACAATCATCCATGACTGACTCTGGCTATCACTGCCAATCCTGCTTCGAAACCATCATTATCGTATGACGGCCAACCTTGCCATATGTCAAGGGCTAATGATAACCCCAGTTCTAGCATGAACTCCATATGCCCAACCTTGGAAATGTCCAACCTTGACACTAGGCCTTTCCCCAACCAGAAAGACCCAGGGTACTCGACCAACAACCAGTCTTTTGGGCCTTTCAACGATACCCATCGTACCCCTGCTTTGAGCCTGCTAGAACTTACGACAACGATGACTTCTCGGCCTTCGCATCTCTAATCGTCCAACCTTGACGATGTTTCATAGCTCAAGCAACCTTCTCGAGCAGCCATTATCCACCAGCTCACGACCTTTGAGTTGTCTCCGCATTCGTTGTTCCACCTTGATCAACGAACACATTCATCACTTCGAGTCTTCCTACTTGAATCACCTCGAAGTCACGCCATCACCGAACCAAAACACATCACTGCGCTGCGGCTAGGGTTCGGTGGGTTGCCCCCGAAAACATACTTTTTCAAAAAACGACCCTGCCAAAACTGACCAGAACCTTGCTCCAGAATGACCAGCCAAAAACCGACCAGCCTTGCTCCAGAACGACCCGCCAAGAACCGACCAGCCTTGCTCCAGAACGACCTGCCTCCATGCAGCTTTGGATCGACTCGACCTCCTTGGGACCGAACAGCTTTGGATCGACCCCGTAAAGACCGACCAGATTTTGCTCCACCTGACCGACCAGCTCCTTCAGAGCGACCAGGATTTGCTTCCAGTAAAAACCAACCAGAATGCTACCATCTGAAACCGACTAGAATGCCACCATCTGAAACCGACCAGAATGCCACCATCTGAAACCGACCAGAAACACTTATGCTCCTTCTGGACCCACCAGCTTAAACCGACCAGCTCCCTGACTTGCTTCCCAAGCCATACCATGACCGACCACCTCATTCCAGACCGACCCGACCAACCCCAGGACGACCAGAAACCTGCACATCTCCAATTCGACTCTGATTTCGACCAAAACTTCGCCAAACGACGAATCCGACGAAACCAGCTTATCTGATTCATCCAAACGCAATCACAAACATGTTATGCAACCAACAATATCATCAATCTAACAATTTCCATCAAAACACATAAATTTCCCAAAACATGATAAGTGAATCATATGAACATAAAAACGGATCTAACTTGCATAATCTTGAGAAAAATCACAAAATTAACCATTTAAATTATCTAGATCAGATCCTAAGGTGATTCATATATAAAATGTACTTAACATGGTGCAGATCTAAGGAAAGTAACATGGAAATGATGAAATTAACATCCTAAAACCCATATACTTGCATGAATCCGAATGAGAGATGTAAATCACTCACCAATTATCCAAATCTAAGCAAAAGCAATGAAAACGCAATCCGGACAGCGAACACTTCGAATCAGACTCTTCAATCCGATGAATTCGCCCTTGAGACGATGTAGATCTAGCCTCTTATGGTGTAGATCTTCGATTTCCCTCCTTGGATTTTGGAATTTTAATGGTGGAAAAGATGTTAGAGGAAGGAGGAGATCAAAGCCTCCCCATAAGAGAATGGAAAATGCCAACCTTTCTCCATACCCCTTACCCCCTATTTATAGTCTCCACCCACCCTCTAATGGGCCTTCTCCAAATCAGCCCATTAGCCTTCCAAAACCTGAAGAGCCAACTGAAAAACCTTAAAACAGCGATTTCTCCCAAACCGCTGAACCAAATCCTTAATGTAACCACTCTACGGAAAGGGAATCATCAATTCCTTTCCAATGGCACAGGTCTCACCCTATGATTCGACCTGAGTCAAAAGTTATGCCCAGTACAAGAATGACAGGGGCAAAATTGTCACAAACAAAATCGGTAAAAATTATGGACATGTCACACATCCCCATAAGCAACATATCAAAAGATGAGAATGATCCAACCCTCAGGGAATAAAATAAAAATATTTTACGATCTTCCGATACGTAAAATGCGGGCTGTTACATTTTCCACTTTCCTAAGGTAGGCAATGAGTCGAGGTCCCCGAGCCACAAACTCCTTTCGCACTTGGCAAGCTACGATTTTGGAGTCGCAGAATATGTCCAACGTTTTTATTCCGAGGTCTTTAGCAAGCTTTAAACCGGCAATTAGGGCTTCATATTCAGAATTATTGTTAGTCGCCGAAAATTCTAATCGTAGAGCGTAATATAACGACCGTCCTTTAGGAGTGATTAAGACGATTCCAGCTCCGGACCTTCGGTCGTTCTTGGCTCCGTCAGTGTATAGCTTCCACGGATCTAATTTTAACTCATCTTCGGACTTGACCACTTTGTCATCGATTATTTCCTCCTCTGGGATTGCGAACTCTGCAATAAAGTCAGCCAGAGCCTGCCCCCTGATCGACCTCCGCGGCTGAAAATTTTAATCAAACTGACTTAATTCAATATTCCATTTAATCAATCGTCCCGATGCTTCGGGTCTCTGCAACACTTGCCATAGAGGTTGGTCAGTGTATATGGTTATTGGGTGAGCTTGGAAATAGTGACGAAGTTTTCGGGAGGCGATTAGGAGGCTGTAAGCGAGCTTCTCAATCTTTGGGTAGTTGCGTTCTGCTGCTGCGAATTTCTTGCTTACATAATATACTGGCCTTTGCACTTTGTCTTCTTCTCGAACCAAGGCCGAGCTAACAGCGTGAGCCGAAACTCCTAAGTAAACGAATAACTCTTCGTGATCCACTGGCTTTGACAAAATCGGCGGTTTTTCTAGCAATTCCAATAAATTTCGAAAGGCCTCAACACAGTCCGGAGTCCACTCGAAGTTCTTCTTTCCCCTTTTAATCAAATCAAAAAATGGGACGCATTTGTCCGTGGCTTTGGAGATAAACCTACTCAACGCGGCTACTTTCCCTGTAAGACTTTGGACATCATTAATTCTCCTCTGTTCTTCAATGTTTCTAATCGCTGCTATTTGGCTGGGATTGATTTCAATCCCTCGGGAGCTCACAATGAAGCCTAGAAACTTTCCCGATGCCACTCCAAATGAACATTTCAAAGGATTCAACATCATCTGATACTTTCGTAGGATACCGAACATTTCTGCCAAGTCTTGCGTATGGCTGGAGGACTGTTTCGATTTGACAAGTGTATCATCCACATAAACTTCCATAGTCTTCCCTATTTGATTATAAAACATCCTGTTCACCAAGCGCTGATAAGTGGCTCCAGCGTTTTTCAATCCGAACGGCATGACCACGTAACAGTATAACCCCAAATTTGTAATGAAGCTCGTGTGTTCTTGATCCGGCACGTGCATAGGAATTTGGTTGTACCCGGAATATGTGTCCATTAAAGAAAGAAGTTCGTGTCCCGCTGTCGAATCTACAAGCTGGTCAATCCTGGGAAGTGGGAAACTATCTTTCGGGCAAGCTTTGTTCAAATCTGAAAAATCAATGCATGTCCGCCATTTTCCATTCGTCTTCTTTACTAAGACGGGATTCGATATCCAGTTGGGATATGTCGAATCTCTAATAAATCCATTCCGTTTCAGCTTCTCCACTTCTTCTTTCAGAGCGGCCGACCTCTCTGGGCCCAGCATACGTCTCTTTTGCTTTACAGGCGGGTGTTTCGGGCTTACATTTAGGGAATGATTTATGACGGATGGCGATATCCCACACATGTCGGCGTGGGTCCAGGAAAACACGTCCATGTTTGCCTTTAGGAAGTCAGTTAGCTCTTTGGCCCGACGTGGATCCAACTGGGATCCAATCTTCAAAACTCTTGTTGGATCAACTTCATCAAAGGGAATGTCCACTGTCGCTTCATTAGGAGTTGCATTTCTAGTCTTTGGTTCCTCGTCTTTTCTGGGATCCATGTCTTCAAGTGTTCCTTTGGGCAACTCCTTCTGGGCCGATCCCTCTAATTGCTACGCCGAGCCCTCCTTTAGAGAAGGCGAGGCACCTTTACTCTCGATGTTAAGTCCCTTCATCAACATCTTTAATTCGGCAACATCGCAGGCCCGTCCGGAGACTTGATTTCCTCTCACTACTCCGGTTCCGGCTTCAGTTGGGAAATTAAGCAATAAACACCAAGGGGCGATGCAAGCACTGAACTCAGCAAGGGCAGGCCTTCCCAAAAATGCGTTATAAGGAGAATCTACATCCAATACTACGAACTGAAGCATCCGTACTCTTCGGTATTCTCCTTGCCCCAAGGTTACGGGCAATTCTATGTACCCCATTGGAGCTGTCGATGCTCTGTTGAAGCCTCGGATCCAACCTTCGCATGGCTTCAAATCTTCAGATTCAAGCTTCATCTGATCGAATGACTTTTTAAATAAAATATTAACAGAGCTTCCATTGTCTACTAACACCTTATGAACCAAGGCCGGCCCAATGGTGGTGGTAATGACTAACGGATCGTTGGTGGATGACTGGATCCCGGTATTATCTCTACTACGGAATACCACATCGTCAAACATTGTCTTCTGTTGTTTTATGGGAGCGATATCTTCGAAATCATCACATTCATCCACATCTACGTGCTTGGCTGCATTTACATATTGATCCATTGCACTAAAACCGTGGATCGCTTGGTGGGGTCCACCCACTATGGAGTTGATAACAATTCCCTTGCCTTTCTGCTGCGTTGTAGGCTTCGGAGCAGATTGGATCTGTTTTGGAGCCTGTTCTCCTTGCCCCCTGTCTCTCGGGGCAACCTTATATTCATCCAATTTCCCTTCGCGCAGCAGCTTGACAATTACGTCTCTCAAATGTCGACATTCATTGGTTGAATGCCCATGAGTTCCATGAAACAAACAAAACTTTCCAGTTTCCATTTCTTTCTCCGTTGAGTCGCGAGGTGGCGGTCTTTAATATTGCAAAACATTGTATGTATCCAAGTAAATGTTCTCCAGAGTGTCGTTCAACGGTGTATAATTCTCATAAGTCTGGAACCGGGGTCTTTTGTTAGGATCACTTCCCCTATTTCTATTTCTTCTGTTACCATTCGCGTTACGGTTGTTGTTGTTGCCCCCGTTTCCATTATTGTCGTTTCCACTCTTGTTTCCCACATTCACCTCAACTTTTCCGGAACTTTCTCCAGACTGCTTCACGGCGACATTACTCTGAACATTCTCTTTCGAAGCCGCTCCAGACTTTCTCTTTCGGTTTTCCCTGGCCTCCTCTCGTCTTAACTGAATGTCGGCCTTTTCATAGAACAACTCTCTCGTGGGAGGTGGCTTCCCAGAAAGGTAATCTCCAAATTCGGAGTCAGGATCGACTCCTTCCATCAAAGCCATCAAGATGGTGGGCTCGTGCGGATCACTAGCTTCAGTCACATCTAAGTTGAAACGGTCGAGATATGACCTCAAAGACTCTCCCGGCGCCTGCTTAATTCCTGATAATTCAATAACACTCTTAGACTTTCGGGTATGGAGTCGGAACTGATTCATAAAACGTTCGCTCAATTCCCTATAATTCAATATCGGCCGAGGGGGAACTCGGGTAAACCATAGCAGCGCCACATCTTCTAAATAGATCGGGAATGCTTTACACTTCACTGCGTCAGGAGCAGCAGCAGCATTCATGAGCCATGAGTATCGCATCAAATGCTGTCCCGGATTGGTTCTCCCATTGTACTTGTCCATCTGCGGCAGGTTAAAACGCCGGGGAAATTGAAAGTTGAGGATGTCATCAGTGAAAGGGGTATGGCTTCGCTCAATGCAATAATCTTCATTGGTGTAGTTCCGGCTTTCGGACATAATCTTGCGTACCATTGCCCATACGTCAGCATTAGTCAGGGGTCGTTCAGGCTCCCTGGCCATGGTATACGGGTTCCTTCTGGGCTCTTGTTCAGGAGATACCCTTCTTCTGATGTTTGGGTTTCCTCTGGGCTCTTGCTCAGGGGACGCCCTTCTTCTTTGAGCTGCTTCTGCTCTGCTTCGTTCCCTACGCTCCCGGTCGATCTCGGGAGGAAGGGGATGGAGTATCTGCCCCTGAGTGGGATTGGTAAGGTTAGGGTCTCTAGGTAATACATGGGATCCCTGCATCGGTAACAACATCGGCTCTCTCAAGCTTGAATCATTGGGTCCTAGTACTTGTGCAGCATCCTCGCGGGAACCCAAAGACCCGAACGTCAGCTGCTCCAAATTCTGAGGTCGTTCGAGCGGCCTTCTTTCACGGGGTCGTTCTTCCTCGGAAGAAGAAGACTGATCCATTGGTGTGTGGCGAACCGGGGATGGGGTTCTCTGTCTACGGAGTTCGCTAATTTCCCTGCTCATTAGTCTCATGTTTTCTTGCATCATGAGATTGGTGCGCTCGTGTATTTTCATAGCCTCCCTAGTACTCTCAAGCATGTCAAGTAGGCGCGAGAAATCTCCATGAGTAATAGGCGCGGATGGATTGACCTGATCATTGACCATGGTTGTTGGAGTCGGAGCATTTGTGGGGGCTCGAGTGGAGGTTCCAACATCACCAAATGTCGGGTCGGAGATGGGAGACCCGTTCGGGTCGGAGCTGGGAAGCCAAGTCGGATTGGTGTAGGGCGAGTTGCTCGGGTCGGTTCAGGTTGGGGGAGTGCAATGCTTCAGATTCACCTACCCGGATCGGATCGGAGCTCTCCCCTTGAGTGCGGTTCGGATTTCCCACATCAGTTCGTTCCACTGCCGAGCTCTGCCCACGAGACCTTGTCACGACCGCATTTTGCTGATCTTCACCAACTCCGTTCCCTCGACTAGTTTGAATTTCCTTGCTTTTTTCTTTGGCCATAGTTTTTCAACAAACAATCAACAAATATTCAGGAGCGTTGAAACTTGAGGATTAACTTCTTTGAACTCAACGGTCCAAAAAGTAGAACGATAATCCCGAAAAACAGAGAATTCAGATGTTTCTCAGTGAAATCAACAAAATGTTAAACCAAAAAGTGGTTCTAACACCCAAATTGACAAAAACCAGAATAAAATAAGATCAAAAGTAAAATGGAGACACGAAATTTGTAGTGGTTCGGCGTTGAAAAGCATACGTCCACTTGTCAATCACTATTCTCGATGATATAGTTGCAATTACAATGAGATATTCACTCAATTCCACTCACAACTCACATACATTCACTCAATTGTTTCAAAACAAATGTTGAAAGACGATTTGGATTATACGGGAGTGCTGGAATTCGGTTTAAGGAAGTGGTTGAACTCTCAAAGTGCCAAAAAGAAGATCCCTTTAATTGTCTCCAAGCAGGGTATTTATAGGTGAAAATTTTGTGAGAACCCGATCCGGATCGGAGCTACGTGTCCTCCATCCCATCGTCCTCAGGTTCGGATGGACTCCAGTGCTGACAGCGCATCAGAATACAGATTATCGTGGGTAGGAACTAGTCATAACCGCTCCGCATCTTCAGGCGATCGAGGGGGGAAGTGACGTGGATTACAGGTTCGGTTCAGAGGAGCCTGTAGAGGGGGTTCGGATCGGGGTATCCGATCCGACCCGGATTAACTTAAAACTGAGTTCTTATCCACTTTGCTCTGCTCCGTTCCGTCCCAGTAGTAGGTAGCCCTCCGGTCCGACTGATAGTAGGTAGCCCTCCGATCCGAATAGTAGCGTCTCTCCGATGCGACCAGCAACATCTCTCCGATCCGATCCGCTATTATGCTTTCTAAGTTCTTCAACGTTTTACATCTCGACTTTGTGTTGCCCAGTTCACAAAGTGGGCTAACAGTGAATATATTGGTTGTTATTATAATCGAGTAAGATGATAAATTAAATGGTTATGTAAATAACCAATCACAATTCATATAAGTGAAATACGTCAAATCAGATGAGTTAAATCTGAAATTTAAAGCAGAAATCGAATTAAAATTCTGGAAAATTGGATAAGTGTTTGTAAATGGATTTGGATTAAAAATAAGGAAAATTTAAGATCCTGGGAGATTTTAAATTGTTTTACAAGCAGTGTGAATTATATTTTGAAATGAATTTCAAAGTGGAAATGTTTAGAAATGGTTTTATAGTATTGAACTCACTTCGATCGCTGGAAAATAGATTCCGATGATGATAGCTGCATCATCAGTATTCATTTTCGAGTTGTAAGTGACGAATTACTACCAGGGATACTGTTTTGAATTTGTTTTGGAAAAGACAAGTTTTTTTGAATTTCAAAATGGGATTTATAATAAAGAACGAATAAAAAAAGAAGTTTGAAATAGAAATTGAATATAGAAATTCAAAGGGAGTTTGAATATATGAAATTCAATGGAATTGAAATAGAAATTGAATATAGAAATTCAAAGGGTGTTTGAATATATGAAATTCAATGGAATTGAAATAGAAATTGAATATAGAATTTCAAAAGGAATTCAAATATAGAATTTGAATATACGGAATTTGAATACAAAATTCAGAAGGATTTCAAATATAGAATTTGAATATATGGAATTTGAATATAGAATTCAAAAGGAATTCAAATATAGAATTTGAATATATGGAATTTGAATATAGAAATTCAAATGGGATTTATAATATAGAATTTGAATAGGATTTGATATATAGAATTTGAATACATAAAATATAAAGGAATTCAAATATAGGATTTGAATATCGAAAGTGAAATAGAATTTGAATATAGAATTCAAATGGAATTTAAACTATAGAATTTGAATATATAGAATTTGAATAAAATTTGTATAGAAATTGTAGAGAATTAACTAAGTCGAAGAGGAATTAGTTAATCGACTTTAGATTTTGAAGTTGAGCTTTGAAAGGTGAATTGAATTTGTAAATGCATATTCGAAATGGAATATAGAACTTAAATTTCAAATTTGGATTCAAATTATTTAATAAGCAAGTTAAAATATATTTGAACATGTCATGTTCGAATATAAAAGTGAAATAGACTAAAGAGTTAATTAACAAATTAATTAACGAATTGATTTAAAACGATCAGGTATAGTTAAAATAGATTGGGCAGGTATAAATATACATGAGATAGGTATGGATAAGGTATGAAGGTATTTAAATAGAATGCTCGACGAAAATGTATGTATTTAATTCATATATGAGATTTTATGCGCAGTATCGGCAAGCCGCTTGGCTTTTTCTTTTTCTTTTGGATTGGTGAGGGCCATGGGAGGCTATTTGAAATATCCCGATGCTCCTGGTACAAAGGAGGTTATGGCGAATTTTTCCGGGTATTTAAGGAGTTAGAATATTTATAAGTTAATTTGATAGTTAGAATCAACGTATCGATATATGTATATATATATATAAGTCGATAAGGAAACGAACTTAGAAATAGAATAGAGAAATCCAAAAGGACGACTAAGAATAAATTCTATTAAGAATAGAAAGAGGAAGCGTATATGTGTTTAAAAGTGAATAAGTAGTTGTATGTTATTGATCATTTGAATAAGTAGTCATAACTGTTTTGACGTTATAAATGTTATTCAGTCAAGGTCTGATAGGTACTTATACCCCAACTTGATCGATTTCATTATTAACAAATAAAAAGTAAGATTTCAGGCTCGAAGATCAATGTTGAATAAGAGTTAGTTGAATGTAGTATTTGGGTTGTCGTAACATGTTTTACACAACATCCGTTTTAACCCAAATAAGTGTAAGCTTGGAAATATAATAAAAAATATTTCCTGATTATAGAAATAAATGAGATCGGAAAAGAGATAAGTAATTGGAATATTTTCCAATTATAAATAGCATATATTTTCTAAAGTTTAGAAAATAAAGGAAGGCGATATTCGGACATGTTTTTCAAATAACATAAAAGGCCAATATGGTTATTGAAAATATTTGGTTAACAAATATTAATAAAGAAATAGAGAAGTGATTTAACTAATGGAATATTAATTAAGGGCTCATTGACATGTTCAAAAGGAAAATTTTATTTTTGAAAAGAGTAAACTGTTTAAAAACTCCCAGGGAAAGACTGTATGAATTAAAAACAAATTTAACAGAAATTTGTGAAAGAAAAATTGAATTAAAGTAGAGCCAATAAAGTGGTAACTGAGATTGAATTAGAATGATATCAAGACAAATTGGATTGTGAGATTCAATTGTGAAGTGTAATGTGATAATCAAGTTAAGTGTTGGGAATCGAGAAGAAACTCGAGATGAAATGATATTTGGCTCGGATATAAACGAATGGTTGTGTTGTGGATAAAAGCAGATTGGAATTTGATTGGGATGACCCTAGTATCCGCTGAATTGATAACAGGTGGAAAGGATATAATGATATGCCGACAAAAGGTACAAGTATATATTTCTATTGGATATAAGATTTATGAGCCGAATCGGCTAGCCGCTTGGCTGTTTGATTTTCTTTTGGGTTGGAGATGGCCCAAAGAGGCGAGTTGGAGTTTGACCAATTGACCAGTACAAAGGAGGTGCCGGCAAAAATTTTCGAAAAGTTAAGACATTAGAAAATTTTCAGGATTTTTGAAAATTTTCAATGATATAAATTAATTAATAATTTAATTGAAATTAAATTGGTTCAGTTGAAACTGAAGTTAAGAAGTGAACAAATATGTTCTAACCAGTCGATAGGGTTGTCCCCTACCTTTTAGCAATTTCGAGGACGAAATTATTTTAAGTAGGAAAGATTGTGATGACCCGCATTGGTAGAGATATTATAATTAATTTATTTAATTAATGAAATGGTAGTTTAAAGAATTTTATGGTCGTGGAATTAAATAATGATGAATATTTATTTAAAATAATAAATTAAATAATATATTTATTTCTGAAAAAAATCAGAATTGGCTGAAATGACGATATGGTGTTAACAAGATCATCTGTGATATTTAATTCAACTTGGAATTGAATTTGAATAACGAATATATTATATAAACGACAGTTTGAATGTATAATTTTATTATAATTAAAATCAAGCATGAAATGGCGCTGCAGTTCGTAAATTGGTGATTCGAACTTCAACTGAATGTACAGGATTTGTTTTAAGCCGGATTTCTGTGAAACAAGAAAAGCGTGGAGCTGGTGGAGTATATCTTTCTAGTGGAAGAGAAAGGGATTTCATCGTGTAGATTTTGAGACACGTCCAATTCAAATTTTAGAAAAGTCGCTGTGGAATTCCTTTATAGTTTATAAATGAATTATTTATATTTTAAAAAGGGATTTCAATATAAATCGAATATCGGGTTGACCCAGATTGAAAATATCAAGTTAGAAATTCATATAGGAATATTCTAGAGCTGTATGGTATTCCACTGTGAATATATACGATAATATTTATTTATAAACATTTAATTTTATTTTATTTAAATATATTTATACATTTAAATGGGTCGTTTAGAGCTTTGAAAATAGCCAGTTTTGCAAACAACCTCGGAATTCGAAGAAACTAATCTTGTTGGATCCGCAGCATCAAATAGTTGTTAGATTTCCAGTTTCATGATTTTTAGAGTCACTGTGTGGTCATACGGATTTTAAGAGTGAAAAACAGTTAGTATTTTGACGGTTAAAAATACGCTGTGTGAGCAAACGGAGTCGGAATTCGACGAAACCAGTTTCGTTGGGATCGTAACATCGAACTATAGCTGCATGTCCAGTTTCGTGATTTTTGGGTGTCGTGTGTGATCACATGGATTTTTAGAAGGCAAAAATAAAATAAAATGAATATAAAAATATTAAAGCTTCACTATAAATACCACACCCCATCCCTTAACCTAATTTTTTTCTCCCATAAGTCAACAGACATCCAGCCTCCACTTGAAAGCAAAAATGAGAGAAAATCATGAGATCTAAAAATAAAAATCAAATGGTATCAATTCCTATACATCCCGTTGTGTATATCTTTGGATTGCCAGTGTGATGCTCATCATTTTCGTATCAGTTTTACATGGCTCGAAGCTGCTTACTTCGCTAGCAGTCTTCCAGCGTGAGGTTAGGGCTAGAGAATTTGGAGAGGTGAAGCCGTAATTTGCAAAACTGAGTTCATGTTTGGGTTTCAATCTATGAATGGCACTTGCGTGCACCATTTTTTATGAGGGCGATGAGATTTTGTTCGGTATATAAACAGTAACTGAGGAAAGATATGGCGACGCAACTGATTTCGAGTGTGGTGTTTTCGAGATGAAATGGAAGAGGGTGTATAGTGGAGTGGTTCGGTGGTGTTGGTCTTGATTTCCGTTGAGAAACGATGTGGTTTGTGGGGTTCAAAAATCACGATAATGTCCTGTAAACGAGCGACGGGTTTTGAAGCTATTTGGGATGAAAGTGAATCGCGGATCTGGGCTGAAGTAAATGGAGATGGGCCGGGAAACTAAAGGTTAATGCCCACTTATTAAAAATCCAAGTTTTTATTTCTATTTAAAGTGTAATAACTTGTAACTCTAATACCTTGCTCATATATTATCGGAATTGGACAAAACGAGATCCGATTGGATCGTATGGACGAGAGCTTCACAATGAAGCTGACTGGAAGTGGATTGGGGCTCGTATAAATTTATGGCGAAATAAATTTTTTGACTCAAATCAAACAAATAGTTTATCGTTCTTTAACGCTGAACTGCCAATGTGAGTAAATCTTACTTACTCTTAACAGTTTATAAATTCATGTTGTATTTTCAGAACTGTTAAATATTGGCTAATTGACTGTGTGTTGACTATTTGAGTGAACTTCTAGTCAGTTAGTTGAATTTCTATATTGATTCTGTTCAATAGAATATATCATATGGAACTGAAAGTGATGTTATCTGTATTGTTTAACATCTGTGATGCAGGGAAACAGGTTGGAGGAATCCAACTGGGTTCCTCAACATTTATTTTACTGTTTTTCATATATTGTGATATATGATGTTATATATAATCTGTTGTCAATTATATGTGTTTGGACGATACTGATCATCGTGATTTGATATGTTGAATACCATAACATACCGAAATGTTGGTAAGGGAATATTTTCAATGTGATATTTGAAATAAAATATTTATAAATGGAATATTTATAAATAAGAAATATTTATAAATTGGAATATTTATAAATAGGAGATATTTGGAAAAAGGGAAAACTTTATAAAAATGAAACCTTTATAAAGCGAATAAAGGAGTTAAATCGAATATGGTATTCGAAAGTAGTAAATCGAATATGGTGTTCGAAAGGAGTTAAATCGAATATGGTATTCGAAAGTAGTAAATCGAATATGGTATTCGAAAGTAGTAAATCGAATATGGTATTTGGAAGGAGTTAAATCGAATATGGTATTCGAATGTAGTAAATTGAATTAGTTATTCGAAAGGGGTTAGTCGAGTCGGGTCAGTTGAATAGAGTTAATCGAATATAGTTTATTCGAATAGGTAAAAGGAGTTAATCGAATATAGTTTATTCGAATAGGTAAAAGGAGTTAATCGAATATATAGTTTATTCAAATAGAATAAAGGAGTTAATCGAATATAGTTTATTCGAATAGAGTAAAAGGGGTTAATTGAATATAGTTTATTCGAATAGAATAAAGGAGTTAATCGAATATGTAGTTTATTCAAATATAATAAAGGAGTTAATCGAATATAGTTTATTCGAATAGAGTAAAAGGAGTTAATCGAATATAGTTTATTCGAATAGAGTAAAAGGAGTTAGTCGAATATATAGTTTATTCAAATAGAATCAAAAGAGTTATCGAATATAGTTTATTCGATAAGAGTTAAGTGAATAGAGTTAGAGTTAAATCAAAAGAGTTAAGTGAATAGAATAAACTGGATAGAGTTATCAAATATATCTTATCGAAGGAAAGAATTATCGAATAGAAAAGATCTGAAACAGAGTTACGTAAGGAAGTTTGTTAAAGAATTAAAAGGGTGAACTTTACCTATTTCAAGGTTAGAAACGTTGTTCAGTTAAGGTCTGAGAGGTAGTACTACACCAACTTGATTGACTTCATTTTTAACTAAGGAATGGTTAAGGTTCAATAGTAAAGGATGGTTAAGTGAATTTAGTATTTAAAGGAAATGGTTTGAGTTGGTATCGTTATTGTTTATTTAAAGATCTGCCTAAGTCCAATGAAGAAGCTTTGGAAATGTTTTACAAATAAGAAACCAGAAATGTTTTCTGATATAGAAAACAAGAAATGGAAATGTTTTCCAATGGTAATAACATATATTTTCTAAATTTAGAAAATAAGAAATGTTGAATGATGATTGATCGATATAATTTCCTCTTGGAAATAATATCGTTGTTTGCACACGTGTTTTTCTTCGATAGTTAAATCACAGACTATCGAAGTTTTTAACCATTTTGTCGTTGTTAATATGGAGAGACCGGTTGGATTTTTACCCAAATAACCACTCTGTTTTGGCATAAGCGTTGCGAATCATATATGCCAAAGATGATTGAAGACGGAGTAAAGTGCAAGGGCTATTGTAAAAGTCTTAGATAACTGCCTAAGATGGATATACTGAATAGTGCCTTTGGTTCATCCTGTTCCTGGATGACTTGTATGGACGGATGTCTGACAGAGTATTTCCAGAAGATCATGTATATTGATTTCTCCAACCGTACCAAGAGTGGAAGCGGAGAAGGAAACTTCTTTTAGCTAACACATAATGTATAGTTGAGGACGTCAATCGGTGATTTGATGGATTTGACGATGTGGCATTCAAAGTGAATCTGGTGTGATGATAAAGCGTTGCTTCTAGCCTCACATCCGGTAAATGACAGAAATCAGGCAGGCAACATGGCTAAGTCGGTCGCACCGAAGTACGGTGTATAATCACCTGATATAGAGTTTCATTTACTTCTAAAAATCTATTGTCGATACTGTCCCATTCGGGAAACGGTTGCTGATCCCAACCGTTGGTGACATACATTCGATACACTCAAGCGAAATGAGTGGTCGGTCATGTGTGGCCGGGTTGCAAGATGTTCTTGTTGAACCCAGTGTATTCCTTTCTAGAGGTACACTAGCGAAAGGTGGTTCCATACCTTGTCGTAGTTGGAATTCCATTGCCCAATACGTGCTTGCGGTTTTGATTGTATACTATATTTGTAGAACGTGAGATGAAAGCGTTTTTGCTATATGATTATTATATTGTGGTTGATAGACATTATTATAATATCGAAAGGTTTTTGATATAAAGATAATTTGGATTCTCTTAAGGGAAAAACCTGTTCCGTTATACGACGTGGTCTTATGAGATATTGATTACCTGCTTGAACTGTTTTAAAATGTTTTACTCATACCAGTCCCATGACTGTCCTGGAGTTTATTTGTTTGTTTCCCTAAACTCTTGGGTGCCTAATTTTGTACGGGCAGTCAAGTAGTCGGGATTTACAGTTATACTGGAAGAGCTTGGAGCAGGAGGCTTCAGGATTATATAGCTATAGTTATTTCCGCTGTGTTGTAAGTGTTGTACTTTGATAAATAATATGTATATTCAAGTACAGATTTGTATTAAAAAGTTATGTTATGAAATATATTTATTTGTTCCGCTGTGAGATTCGTGTTACTCTGATATTATGTTCTTCTTCTTCTTCTATTCTAAGTTTCTATCTTATCTTTCCTCACCCTCTAATTTCTTTCATTAATGATCGGTATTTTTCGATGTTTGGTTAGTCGTCATCGTGTTTATGTCGATAACCAAAGTCGTCAAAATCGGGGTCATTACATATATCTTCCAACAATTGTCCACCTATTGTTTAACACACGCTGGCCAGACCATAAACATCAATAGCAGAACATTTCTTCAGTTTTAATTCAATTCCCTGTGCAAACCAATGATGAATAATCAACACATAGTAAATGAATAACCATGCTTGAATAACCTACAGGAAACGGTTACCAACTTTCTCGATTTGATTAAAGTAAAATTTAGTTACTATATAAGGTCATATCAAATGTATGCTCAAACCATATAAAATCATTGAAGAGAAATTTCCACAAAAGCAGCATCATTCAATTTTCATGGGAAAAGCCTCATATTGGCTGTACAAAACTGAATTTCAATGAAGCCTCAAAAGTCAATACAAAAAACGCAAGCATTGGAGGTGTATATTGGTCCACATGAACCATGACGGCCAATTTTTACTAGGCTACTTTGAAAGAATTGGATTACCAATGTATTAATTAATTTTATATATATAAGCAAATTCGATATATATATACATAGTAGTTAAGAAAAAGGATTTAAAGTCAATACATTGGCTACTGGCTACAATATATAAACCATATGCTTTAAAAATAAATTTAAAAAGTACACAAACAGTCTGGTTTTTGTTTACACATACCTCTACATGACACATGTAGTCTTCAAACCCCACACCAAAAATCATACAATATAGGATTCACTGAAGCTATCTTTATCAAAAGGAACTGAAGATGATGCAACGAATTTGGTTAGGCCTACAAAAGGAGAAAAGAAAAACAATTTGTTAGCGTTTAGAGTAGCAAAAAGGTATTTATATAAACTCGGTTCCGCAACTGTGTTCGCGAACTCGGTTTCGGACTGAGTTCGCAAACTCGGTTCTGGACTGAGTTCGGGAACTCGGTTCGAAACGAGTTTGCTGCAAACACATTTCAAAACCGTTTTGCTGCAACTCAGTTTCGGAACGAGTTTGGTGCAAACTCAGTTTCGGAACGAGTTTGCTGCGAACTCAGTTTCGGAACCGAGTTTGCGAACTCAGTTCCGGGACTGAGTTTGCGAACTCAGTTCCGGGACTGAGTTTGCGAACTCAGTTTCGGGACTAACTCGATCTGGAAATAAACTCAGTTCCGGACTGAGTTTGCAAACTAAGTCTTCCGAACTGAGTTTGCAAACTCAGCTCCGACTGAGTTGCAAACTTAGTTCAGAATTGAGTTTGCAAACTCAGTCCGGAACATTAACAAAACTTGTGTCCACCCTAATCTAAAGTGATCAATATCTGCAGGATCTAACGTTGTTGATGCTGCCTCGCAAAAATCAAGTAAACAATCAACAAATTACTGATATCTTCTGCAATCGGAAACATAAGCCCATGTGTATAAGTTCTCACCAGCATGACTGCTGCTATTATAGTGCTGACATCTTCCACGCAACTGATGAGTTCTATAAACTGAAATCTTTATCATTGCCTGAATTCACTGAAGAACTTATTATTGAGTGTGATGCGAGTAGTTCGGGAATACTATAAAAGATAATTATTTATACAAAACAATGTTCGCGTAAAGTACTATCAACTTTGTTAGTATAAAATACTATAAAATGAAATGGGTGAACCATATGTGTGTATAAAATACTATAAAATAAACCGAAATAGTATATACTGCAGTATTTTATCGTTTGTGTTTCATGCTCTTCACATCGACTTCATCCGTTTGAATCACTGTCCTCAAACACGTCTACTACTATCAGCAAATTCAAAATCATCCAGACATTCCCCGTCGATGGCATTTTTTGTTCATAGCTTAGAAGGAAATCCAATCATCGACATCAAAACAAACACAATAAGTCTTCCAATAACAACCTGTAGCTTCTCCTCCACACATTGCTAATGCCCCATCCACGGGTAGCTTCAGCCAGTTAGCCCTCTGGTTGCAACAATCTACTTGCTTGGTCTTGTACGGCTGTACCCACTGATGTCCTCCATCCACTCACCTCCTTCAATCACCCAGACTGCACCTCCGAACCACAATCGTAATCATCAAACCCAAATCACTACTAACCTAAGATTGTTTTTAATAACTGGCTCGTAAAACTTAAGATGGATTGAATTTAAACAAGAAATAAAGCTTTTGATTGCATGCAATTAAATGAATTGGTAAAAGCCTTACCTTTCGATACTAGATCTGGAAAATCAAATATTGAATTAAGATCTGGGCTTGATGAATTACCTTGGTTTCGATCTGTCCTTCTCTTAGCATGTAGCGATGAATTCACGTCTTGAGGAGCTACCAAAAGATTTCTGTAATTTTGAGCTGAGAACCCTAAATTGGCTTGTTGCTGAGATGACTGATAATCAGGGGGAAATGCCGATCTGAAATCTGAGTCTGATTTAAAATTTGTCTTTGATTGAGATTTGGAAATCGAATTTACTGAGATTTGAAAATCGGATTTACTGAGATATTGAAATCGGCTAAAAAATAAAAGAAGCGAGGAGGGGAGGGACGAAAAAAAACTGGGAAGGAAAATTATCGTTGTGTTTTGATACGGCTAAAGACCCTATTATATGAACTATTCCAAACCTTATGTGATCTACGGTTGGATCTTAAGGGATAAAGAAGGTGTGGATTGGTTGAGTGGTAGCAATTGAAATTTGATACGGCTATGAGCCCTATCAAGTTTGATACGGCGTAAAGCCTTATCATATCTCAGAAACATGGTGTGTCAAATTAGCTGTTTTGGTGTAGTGTTACTTCCAACAATTACCCCTATCTTTTTAGTACTATGAAGGGTTGGTTTTTGCAGCGCCTAATCCAAACGATTCATCTTTTTTTTTTTTGATCTACCCCTACTATGCTTAATCTACCCCTAATTCTTTTAAAACTTCAAAACAGCCCTGCTTTTTAAGCCTACACCTAATTCTCTAAATAGCCCTTCCTTTCAACAATTACCCCTATTTTTTAACTATCGTGAAGGATTGGTTTTTGCAACGCCCAATCCAAACCATTCATCATCTTTCACATTTGACGATCTACCCCTTCTATGCTTAAGTCTTAAATATTTGTCGATCTACCCCTACTATGCTTAAAGTAACCATACTTCTCTTAATATTTCAAAACAACCCTTCTTTTTAATCCTACCCCTAATTCTCTAAGTAGCTCTTACTTCCAACAATTACACCTATCTTTTTACTACTGTGAAGGGTTGGTTTTTTTAGCACCCAATCAAAACGATTCGTCAACTTTCATATTTGTCGATCTACCCGAACTATGCTTAAACAACCCCTACTTCTCTTAATATTTCAAGACATCCCTTCTTTTTAATCCTACCCCTAATTCTCCAAATAGCCCTACCATCCAACAACTACCTCTATTTTTTAACTTCTATGAAGGGTTTGTTTTTGCAGCACCCAATCTAAATGATTCATCATCTTTTATATTTGTCGATCTACCCCTACTATGCTTAATACCCCTACTTCTCTTATACTTCAAAACAGTCCTTCTTTTAAACCCTTCCCCTAATTCTCTAAATAACCCTTACTTCCAACAATTACCGCTATCTTTTAACTACTGTGAAGGGTTGGTTTTTTCAGCACCCAATCCAAACGATTCATCATCTTCCATATTTGTCGATCTACCCCTCCTATGCTTAAACTACCCCTACTTCTCTTAATACTTCAAAACAGTGCATATTTTTAATGGTACCCCTAATTCTCTAAATAGTCCTTACTTCCAACAATTACACCTATTTTTTTACTATTGTGAGGGGTTGCATTTTGCAACACCTAATCCAAACGATTAATCATCTTTCATATTGTCGATCTACCCGTCCTATGCTTAAAATACCCCTAGTTCTCTTAATAATTCAAAATAACCCTTCTTTTTAATTGTACCCCTAAATCGCTAAATAGCCCTTACTTCCAAAAATTATTGCTACTTTTTTACTACTGTGAAGGGTTGGTTTTTGCAGCACACAATCAAAACGATTCATCATCTTTCAAATTTGTCAATCTACCCCCACTTCTCTTAATATTTCAAAACAATAATTCTTTTAAATCCTACCCCTAATATTCTAAATAGCCCTTACTTCCAATAATAACCCTGTAACACCCCGTATTTTGTATGAAGGTATAAGTAACAAATCAGAGGATAATTAATTTTTAAAATAAGAATCAAGGGAAACGGGTTGCGCCATTGTGTTCGTCTCGGAATTCTTCTTGGAAACGAGTCCGAGTTTGCAAGAATCAAAGTCCGTGTGAGGGAGATATGACCCTCCGAAGTTTCAGGAATTTTCAGAATCGAAAACAGCTCGAAATTCGAATTCAAAATTCGAATTCAAACCCAGAAGCGGGCTGGGCGGGAAATTTCCAAGCCAGGACCCAGGTCGACTGGGGAGTCGACAGGGTAGTCGCCCCCCCCCCCCCCCCCCGACCAGGTCGACTGGGGAGTCGACTAGGTAGTCGACCCCTCCCCCTGGCCAGGTCGACTAGGTAGTCGACCTAGGGGTCGACCTGCTCCCGAAATCCAGTTTTTGAACCTAGTTCTTTCTGATGTATTTGGTTACGTTTTCTGCCTACGTTCGTCCGCCTAACCCTAAATAAACAGCCCTCTTGCCTCATTCTCTCTACACCATTTCATTCTGCCTATACTCTGCCTTTTTTCTAATTAAATAAAATAATGGCGTCGCTACACTGCTGAAATCTGAACTGGAACTAGGACTAAAGCACCTTCTTCCAACCTGATTAGAATTAAAAGCTAAATCAAATGTCAAATCAGAGTTTAGAGCTACAACAACAATTAAAGAAGAGTAACTCAGCCTTTCTGCATCAGCACCAGTTTATTTCCTTTCTTAAACAACGAAAGGCAAGTGCAGTTATTTTCCGATATAAACTTTAATCATAATTATGACATGATTGTAAATCTGAATTTGAGATTGTGTATGTTCTGTTCTGATCTATTTTATTTTGTATCTCTTCTTCTTTCTGTTCTATAGCCAGGCTACTACGAGCCTGCGCCAATCTCCTAAGAGATTAACGCATGAACGCTTAAATATTTTGGACAAATAATGAATGTGGCATAATTGGACATGGCTAATCTGTTACTGATTTAAGAAAAAGGACAGAGGTTGCAAATTAGATTTAGATCTATACATATTCTGTGAATTGGAAGAAGAGGAACCATGGTATGTTAACATGTGACTTGAGACATTGGACACAACGCATATTCTGAATTAAGATCTGTTATAACAAGATTGTTGGGCATATTGTTTATATAACAATTCATGATTTGAAAGAGAACATGACTTAGGTGTGAAGATCTATATTAAGATTTGATAACTATCAAATGTGAATAACAACTAAGTAGGAAATTTTTGAATATATGACATGCATTGAAATCGATGGCTATTTATATGTGAATCTTTTGTACTAGGCAAGTTGAACTAAATTGGGACATGTAAATTATGACCATAATCTGTGACATGTAAATTCAATGCAAACGTGGGGTATATGATCATAGTGTGAATCATGACAACTATTTAGGCATGCAAACTTAGGCCAAATTTATAATTAGGCAAGATATGTTTGTGAACCTTCAAGGAATGATTAAATATGTTATATTTGCCTAATTTCCTAGTTCGGTTATATTACCTAATCTGCTAGTTCTGTTATATTGCTTAATCTGCTAGTTTTGTTATATTGCCTAATCTGCTAGTTCTGTTATATTGCTTAATCTGCTAGTTCTGCTATATTGCCTAATCTGCTAGATCTGTTCATCTGCCAAATATGTCATCTCCTAAGTCTGTTAAAAATGCCTAATCTGTTATATGCTAAATCTGCTAAATTGCTTAATCTGGTGAATCCGTCAAGTCGCCTAATCTGCGAAATCTGTTATCTGCTATATCTGTTGAGTTGATATATTTAGTCTGTTATTGACATAATCTGAATTGGCTATAGTTATGAATAATTGACATTAGGTGTGGGCATGAAAGGTAAATTGTTAATTAATTGGCCGCAAAGATAAACATGGCTGACTCGAGGTTAGAATGAGTTTGCGGTGTAATTCTGCCCGGAACCACCCCGCACATCCAGTGGCCGCAAACAATAGGTTCTAATGTGAGAAGTTAGTCATAACGTGCTTGAAACCCGAGGTTAGACTCAGCTTGCAACAGAAATCTACCAGGAACCAACCGGCCTAACCAGTAGCCGCAAACTATCAGTCTAATGTGAGAGGTCTGGGCATTAATATTTAATTAATGAAAATCTGAGATAAATATGATGTCTAAAACGTGTTGGGCGGATAGGGTTAAACCCACTAGACTGATGAATTTAATAAATCTGTTCCGTGAATTTGTAGGCCCAATTACAAAGTTAGACAAATCTGTAAGTCTCTTAATCTGTTACTGGTTAATCGGTAAGTCTGTTAAATCTGTATATCTGATCCGTTAGTCTGAAAACTTGTCTGTGAACTAGTTGATCTGAATTCTGTATGTCTGAACTTGTAAACAAGTTAATCTGAAATCTGTTAGTCTGGGGACACAAGGATAGGAAGGGAATTACTTGTATCATCTGTTGTTTGGGACCCATATTTGTCAGTAACCCTTTCTGGTTTCAAAACTTTGACCCAATAGTAGGTAGGGTCCGGGCACGCTTACTGAACTAATTATAAGCGGTTCATTCTGATAATGGCGAGGGGTGTTGATGGTGCGTTCCAACCGGGTCATGTGCGTGCATGGGTCCCGGTCTGCCTTTGAGGATGTAAGACGTCGTGACATCTGTAAATAGGTCTGTGTCATTTAAAGGTTGCCACTTTGGGAAGTGATACACCCTTTTGTGGGGCTGGCACATGGTATTTATGTATTAGGGAGCCGATCGCTTGGGGTAGGGTTTTAGGGTACACTTAGTTCTGTCTGTTTCTGTTGGTACCGTCTGTTTCTGTTGGGTGGTAACACCTGTCTGTTTCTGCGTGGTACCATCTGTTGGGGTGGTAAAGGCCCATTACTAGTGTACACCTAATTCTACATTATGTTTCCGTAGGGATTAATCTATTTCTGCTTCTGTCTGTTTCTGTTCGGGTGGTGAAGGCCCATTACTAGTGTACAACTAATTCCACATTCTGTTTCCGTAGGCATTAATCTGTTTCTGCTTCTGTCTGTTTCTGTTCGGGTGGTAAAGGCCCATTACTAATGTACACCTAATTCTACATTCTGTTTTCGTAGGTATTATTCTGTTTCTAGCCGTTTCTGCTGGGGTGTTAAAGGCCCATCATTTGCATTCTGTTTCTGTCCGTTTCTGTTGGGGTGGTAAAGACCCATTACTAGCATTCTCTTCTGTGGAAATTATTCGGTACCCGTTTCTGTTTCAGTTTAGACATTAGGGTGACACCTAATTCTATTATACTAGTATTAGTGCAGAGAAGTGTAAAGCAATAGCTTATATCATTCACTTCTTCTGTTATATCTGTTACACCTGTTACAGTTATCTCTCATCCAGTTTTATTTTCATAAATCACTGGACTTGCCAGACTTTTTGTCTGACCCTTGTTGTTTTGCCTCCTTTCTTCCGTTCCCCCCCAGGTTTTGTAGAAGGGAATACTCTAGCTTGATCCATATTTCTTCTGCTTGAAGTGCTTAAAGTATGGCTTGCCTTCTTCTGTGGGGATTGTGATTTTAAACTATGCATTCTGAAGGCTTTTGTACAAGACTGATATTTTGTATTTGAATTCTGATATTGTGATTTGAAAGGAGGTAACAAAGCTTATTTTGGTTTCTGTTGAAATAAAGTTATAAATTTTTCAAGTACTGTTTTATCTGTCTTGTAAGTTTCTGTTCTGTTTACTAAAATGCTCCACCAAAGTTAAGGCATTCCCTTTGTGAGTGACCTTAACGGATGTGGGGTGTTACAAACCCCTATCTTTTTACTAATGTGAAAGGTTTGTTTTTGCAGCACCCAATCAAAATGATTCGTCAGCTTTCACATTTGTCGATCTACCCCTACTATGCTTAAACTACCCTTGCATTCTTAATACTTCAAAACAAGCCCTTCTTTTTAATCCTTCCCTAATTCTTCAAATATCCCTTACTTCCAACAATTATACCTATTTTTTAACTACTGTGAAGGGTTGGTTTTTGCAAAACCCTATCAAAACGATTCATCATCTTCCATATTTGTCGATGTACTCCCACTATGATTAAACTACCCGTTCTCCACTTAATACTTCACAAAACATCCCTTCTTTTTAATCCTATTCCTAATTCTCCAAATTGACCTTTCTTCCAACAATTACCCCTATCTTTTTACTACTGTGAATGGTTGGTTTTTGCAGCACCCAATTCAAATAATTCATCATCTTTCATATTGGTCGATCTACCCTCTTGTTCTTAAACTACACCTACTTCTCTTAATACTTCAAAACTGTCCTTCTTTTAAATCCTTCCCCTAATTCTCTAAATAGCCCTTACATCGAAAAATTACCCCTATCTTTTTACAACTATGAAGGGTTGGTTTTTGCAGCGCCCAATCCAAACGATTCATCACTTTTTTTTTGTCGATCTACCCCTACTATGCTCAATGTACCCCTACTTCTCTTAATACTTCAAAACAGCCCTGCTTTTTAAGCCTACACCTAATTCCCTAAATAGCCCTTCCTTTCAACAATTACCCCTATTTTTTAACTATCGTAAAGGATTGGTTTTTGCAGCACCTAATCCGAACCATTCATCGTCTTTCACATTTGTCGATCTACCCCTACTATGCTTAAACTACCACTACTTATCTTAATATTTCAAAACAGCCCTTCTTTTAATCCTACACCTAGTTCTCCAAATAGCCCTTCATTCCAACAATTACCCCTATTGTTTAACTATTGTGAAGGATTGGTTTTTGCAGCACCCAATCCAAACGATTCATAGTCTTAAATATTTGTCGATCTACCCCTACTATGCTTAAGGTAACCCTACTTCTCTTAATATTTCAAAACAACCTTTCTTTTTAATCTTACCCCTAATTCTCCAAATAGCCCTTGCTTCCAGCAGTTACCCCTATTTTTTAACTTCTGTGAAGAGTTTGTTTTTGCAGCGCCCAATCTAAATGATTCATCCTCTTTCATATTTGTCGATCTACCCCTACTATGCTTAATACCCCTGCTTCTCTTAATACTTCAAAACTGTCCTTCTTTTAAATCCTTCCCCTAATTCTCTAAATAGCCCTTACTTCCAACAATTACACCAATCTTTTTACTACTCTGAAGGGTTGGTTTTTTCAGCACGCAATCCGAACGATTCATCATCTTCCATATTTGTCGATCTACACCTCCTATGCTTAAACTACCCCAACATTGCTTATTACTTAAAAACATCCCTTCTTTTTAATCGTACCCCAAATTCTCTAAATAGCCCTTACTTCCAACAATTACCCCTACTTTTTTTACTACTGTGAAGGGTTGCGTTTTGCAACACCCAATCGAAACGATTAATCATCTTTCATGTTGTCGATCTACCCCGCCAATGCTTAAACTACCCCTACTTCTCAGTATTTTAAACATCACTTCTTTTTAACCAATCCTTTTTCTAACAATTACCCCTATTTTTTTACTAGTGTGAAGGGTTGCGTTTTGCAACACCCAATCCAAACGATTCACCATCTTTCATATTTGTCGATCTACCCCTCCTATGCTAAAACTACCCCTACTTCTCTTAATAATTCGAAACAACCCTTCTTTTCAATCGTACCCCTAATTCTCTAAATAGCCCTTACTTCCAAAAATTACCCCTATTTTTAACTACTTTGAAGGGTTGGTTTTTGTAGCACCCAATCCAAACGATTCATCATCTTTCATATTTGTTGATATACCCCAACTTCTCTTAATACTTCAAAATAGCCCTTCTTTTAAATCCTACCCCTAATTCTCTAAATAACTCTTACTTCCAATAATTACCGATATCTTTTTACTACTATGAAGGGTTGGTTTTTGCAGCACCCAATCCAAATGATTCATCATCTTTTATATTTGTCGATCTACCCCTACTATGCTTAAACTACCTCTACTTCTCTTAATACTTCAAAATAGCCTTTTTTTAATCGTACCCCTAATTTTCTAAATAGCCCATACTTCCAACAATTAACTCTATCTTTTTACTACTATGAAGGGTTGCTTTTTGCAGCACCCAATCCAAACGATTCATCATTTTTTATATTTGTCGATCTACCCCAGCTATTCTTAATCTAACCCTACTTCTCTTTATACTTCAAAATAGCCCTTCTTTTTAACCCTACCCTAATTATCTAAATACCCCTTCCTTTCAACAATTAGACCTATTTTTTAACTATTGTGAAGGATTGGTTTTTGTAGCACCTAATCCAAAAGATTCATAATCTTTCTTATTTCTCGATCTATCCCTACTATGCTTAACCTACCCCTACTTCTCTTAATACTTCAAAACAACCCTTCTTTTTAATTCTCCCCCTAATTCTCTAAATAGCCCACACTTCTAACAGTTACCCCTATTTTTTAACTTTTGCGAAGGTTTGGTTTTTGTAGCACCCAATACAAACGATTAATCATGTTTCATATTTGTCGATCTACCCCTACTATGCTTAAACTACCCCTAGTTATCTTAATACTTCAAAACATCCCTTCTTTTTAATCCTACCCCTAATTCTTTGAATAGCGCTTCCTCCCAACAATTACCCCTATTTTTTAACTATTGTGATGGATTGGTTTCTGTAGCACCCAATCAAAACGATTCATCATCTTTCATATTTCTGCAACACCCAATCCAAACGATACATCATGTTTCATATTTGTCGATCTACCCCTACTATGTTTAAACTACCCTACTTCTCTTAAGACTTCAAAACAACCCTTCTTTTTAATCCTACCCCTAATTCTCTAAATAGCCCTTATTTCCAACATTTTCCCCTATTTTTTTACTTTTGTGAAGGGTTAGTTTTTTGCCGCACCCAATCCAAATGATTCGTCGTCTTTCATATTTGTCGATCTACCACTACAATGCTTAAACTGCCCCTACTACTCTTAATACTTCAAAACAGACTGTCTTTTAAATCCCACCCTTAATTCTCTAAATAGCCTTTACTTCCAATAATTACCTCTATCTTTTTACTAATGTGAAGGGTTGGTTTTTGCAGCACCCAACCCAAACAATTCATCATCTTTTATATTTGTTGATCTACCCCTACTATGCTTAAAATGCCCCTACTTATCTTAATACTTCAAAACAGCCCTTCTTTTTTATCGTACTCCTAATTCTCTAAATTACCCTTACTTCCAACAATTACCCCTGTTTTTTAACTACTGTGAAGGGTTTGTTTTTTGTAGCACCCAATTCAAACGATTCATCATCTTTCATATTTGTCGATCTACCCCTACTATATTTAAACTGGCCCTACTTCTCTTAATACTTCAAAACATCCCTTCTTTTTAATCCTACCACTAATTCTCTAAATTGCCCTTACTTCCAACAATTACCCGTATCTTTTTACTACTACGAAGGGTTTGTTTTTTCAGCGCCCAATCCAAACGATTCATCATTTTTTTTATTTGTCGATCTACCACTACTATGCTTAATCTACCCCTACTTCTCTTAATACTTCAAAATAACCCTGCTTTTTAAGTCTATACCTAATTCTCTAAATAGACCTTCCTTTCAACAATTACCCCTATTTTTTAACTATCGTGAAGGATTGGTTTTTGCAGCACCAATCCAAACCTTTCATCTTCTTTCACATTTGTCGATCTACCCCTACTATGCTTAAACCACCACTACTTATCTTAATACTTCAAAACAACCCTTCTTTTTAATCCTACACCTATTTATCAAAATAGCCCTTCATTCCAACAATTACCCCTATTGTTTAACTATTGCGAAGGATTGGTTTTTGCAGCACCCAATCCAAACAATTCATAATCTTAAATATTTGTCGATCAACCCCTACTATGCTTAAAGCACCCCTACTTCTCTAAATATTTCAAAACAACCATTCTTTTTAATCATATCCCTAATTCTCTAAATAGCCCTCACTTCCAACAATTACACCTATCTTTTTACTACTGTGAAGGGTTGGTTTTTGTAGCACCCAATCAAAACGATTCGTCGGCTTTCATATTTGTCGATCTACACCTACTATGCTTAAACAACCCCTACTTCACTTAAAACTTCAAAACATCCCTTCTTTTTAATCTTACCCCTAATTCACCAAATAACCCTTACTTCCAACAATTACCCCTATTTTTTTACTTCTGTAAAGAGTTTGTTTTTGCAGCACCTAGTCTAAATGATTCATCATCTTTGATATACATCGATCTACCCCTACTATTCTAAATACCCCTACTTCTCTTAACACTTCAAAACAGTCCTTCTTTTAAATCCTTCCCTTAATTCTCTAAATAGCCCTTACTTCCAACCATTACTATAACACCCCGAATTTTCGAATAATCAGATTAACTAAATCTAAGAATACTAAATTTCAAATGTGGGAATTAAGCAAAACGGGTCGTTCCATTGCGTTCATCTCGGAGTTCCGCTTGAGATAGAATCCGAGTTTGTGTAAAACGGATACCGTATGAAGAAGATATGGACGAACGAAGTTTAAAAAAAATTGCACTGGCGCACTTGGGAAGTGCGCCAGTACAAATTTGCATTGGCGCACTTCCCAAGTGCGCCCAGTCCGAGAGAAAACCTGCACAGCCATCTGGTTCGAACGGTGAGTCAGTGCTGAGTCATTTCTGACTAGTTAATGAGTCATTAGTGTTTCTGGACAGTTCTAATCTGGACAGAATGGTTTTGATTAACACTAAGAACATGCGACGACTTAAATTAATTCATAACTCTATAAAAAGACAGATAGACTCAAACCTTAAATCAGAGTTAAAACTAAACCTATGGCAGTCATGCTGTTGTCTTGAACCCTAAAGCAGCAGCCACATAAATTAAGAGGAAGAACAGCAACCAAATCAGAACTACTCAACCCTAACAACGAACCTTCATCAATGGAGCGCTAATTCAACTCCAGAAATTAGAATTTAGAACTCAAGACTGCTTTTGAGTTGTGAGTTCGATCACCTTAACAAAATAATTGCTAAATCAGTTATGATGTGATATACGTTGGATTATAAGTTGTGGTTGTGAATCTAATTCATATGTTTAATCAAGTATGTTAACTTGATTCATATTATATGATGTTATGAAAGTTTTATATGCGATGTTATGCAAGTTTCACATATGATGTTATGCAAGTTTTATATATGATGTTATGCATGTTTCACATATGATGTTATGCAAGTTTTATATATGATGTTATGCCAGTTTCACATACGATGTTATACAAGTTAAATATATGATGTTATGCTAGTTTCATATATGATGTTATGCAAGTTTTATATATACGATGTTATGCAAGTTTTGTATATGATGTTATGTAAGTTTGGATCTAAATTATATGTTGGTAGTTCATGATGTTAACTTGTGTTAATGAATCCCTTTTTATAATCCAACCACCTAGGTTTATAACACTAGTTTTTATGCGAATACGGATGTGGAACATATGCTAGTTCGTATAGGTATAATGTTCACAAGCAAGTTTAAGTGATAATTGGATTCATATGCATATGTACAAGTTCACACCTTTAAAGTTTAGATCCATATTCAAGTTGACATTTTTATGTTGAATCTATGACATGCCTAGTTATGAAAGTTTACGCCTTTATGTGGATCCATAGTTTACTCAACTTAACACATTTATTGGATCCATAGTTATGCAAGATGACACATTTATGTTTAGGTTGACGACATACGCAGTTTATGTAAGTTTGTGATAATTACTTAGGCTAGTTGGGTGTAAAATTATGTTCATACTTGCAACCCCACACCTTTTATATCTATGATTTTTGATCCTTGGTAATACAAAGACTATGCAAGTATGTTGTAATTCTTAATTGCAAGTTTGATGCAAATTGATCTATTATTGTGTGTATGTGAATTTGTGACGTTTATTCTTTTTTTAAGTATTAGACTAATTGCTAGTCTAATATGAATATGTCATGTTGAGCGAACTAATGACGGGGGTACGAAGGGGATAATATTAAATTGGCATGTAATGGCCTAAAAAGGCGTGTAACTAATTTTAAGAAATAAAATTAATTAGTAATGAAATTGGTATAATTTATATACCATAAATAGATGAGCATAAATGCCTTAAAAGGCATAAAATATAATTGTGGTGAAAATGGGTATGATTTTACATACCATAAATGGATGGACATAATTGAGTTAGTTATGGACATCGTTAAATTTGGAATTGATTGATAATTTGAATAGGGAAAGTAATTCAAATTGGGGAATAATTAATTAGAGTAATTGATTGTCTAAGACACGAGGTTAGACTCTTTTGTGGTGTAAGACTGCCCGGACCCGCCCGGCAAATCCAGCTGCCACAAATGTCAGTCTAATGTGAGAGGTCTTAGGCATAAACTAAATATGTAACAGTTGTAAGGACACTAGGTTAGACTCTTTTGTGGTGTAAGACTGCCCGGACCCCCCCCCCCCCCCGGAAAATCCAGCTGCCACAAATGTCAGTCTAATGTGAGAGGTCTTTATGAGGTTACAGTATTAATGAATTAAGAAACACTTAACCAGATAAGCATGTAGTGGGACATGAGGGGGTTAAGTGGGTGCCTTGGGTGGCATGTGGAATCTAGTGGGTGCCTTGGGTGGCATAAGGAAATACGATTAGTAACACTTAACCAAGGTAAAACATGTAAGTGGGACATAGGGTTAAGTGGGTGCCATGGTTGACATGCTGAATTACTAATAGAAACCCTTAACCAAGATTGAAACATGTAATTGAAACATGAATAAGAAGTGGGGTTAAGTGGGAAATACTAGAGGGGACCAAGCTTAGGTGGATAGCTTGTGTCAAGTCGTGGGGGCCCATTTCAACCAGTAACCCATACGTATCTTTGTGGGCTTGACCCAAGTCGAGGACGGGACACACATACTGGGCTTGACTGTAAGAGGCCAAACCGGGTTAGCGGTGGCAACGGAAGTCCAACGGGTTCATATGCGTGTGTGGACCCGGGCTAGTAGGTAAGACGTTGTTGCATCGTGTAGGTATAAGCCTTGCATTCTTGGTTGTATCCGGTTGCCACTTTGGGGAGTGATACACCCCACTATGGGGCCAGCACGGGTATCTGCGAGTTAGGGAGCCGATCGAATGGGGCAGGGTAGTGGGTACACCTATTGAAGATAGGAGCAGACGACACCTATGTAGTCAGCTAGGAGTACACGAAGCTACCACTATTATTAATAATTACTAAGGGGGTACACCTAGTGGAGATAGGAGCAAGCGGCACCTATGACGTCAGCTAGGAGTACATAGAATTACCATTATTACTTAATGAAGGGGTACACCTAGTAGGGATAGGTACACGCTGGGTACCAATGATAACAACTAGAGATATACAGCCAAACATGGAGTATAGTGGGTACATCTAGTAGTACACGAAGCTATCATCGATCTATTTAGCCAAGAGGGATCAAAATTCTAGAGTGACTAGTAGGGGTGCAGTTAGCGTTAGTACAGTACAGTATGGTACAGTACGGTAGAGTATAGTAATTATCCTATATAGATTAGGAGCGCCATTTACGTTATCTTTGTTTCTCTTGATTTCCTTGCCATACCCATGTGGTTCACACAGTCATTACCTTATTCTCCAGCTTATATCTTATCATATTGCTTTAATAATTATGTTGTTAGATTTATCGCACTCGCCATACTTTATGTCTTACCCCTTTTGTTTCCACCTTTTTTCTTCCTCCCCCCCCTCCAAGATTCTAAGGGTGGGACTTGTACTTGTGGAGCTTGATTGGGATCTCTTTGGGAGCACATGGATTTGGATTGCCGAAGTAAAGTTCAGCCTATCATTTTCTGTATGGCCATTTGTAGTAGTGGGATTATGTACTTTGTTTTATCAAGATGGATATTATGTACTTGACTTTGGTTTATGGTTTTTGATGATGTAACCAAACATATTTACCTTCTGCTGCAATAAATAAAGATTTAAATTTTCAAGTACTGCTTTATATCTGTCTTGTTGTGATTTTCTGTTCTATATTCACCTAAAACGCTCCACTGAAGTTAAGGCATTCCCTTTGCGAGTGGCCTTAATGGAGGTGGGGTGTTACACGTGGTATCAGAGCTGAAGGTTAACAGAACAGATAAGATATTTTGAAAAACTATTTTTCCAAAGCATATTTATAAAGAATACTTTCAAAAATATGTTGTAGAAGAGTATTTTTGAAAGAAAGGTTTATTTAAGAACATAATCCCCAAGTGCAATATATCCTTCCTTCGATTCCCCATTTTGAATCTCTTCCTCTTTCTCTTTTTGAGTTTTTCCCCCTCCGCGTATAGATGCTTTTTTCTAAGATAAATAAGGACTTTCATACAAAGGATGGAAAACCATTTCAAGGGACTTAGACATTTTTTCGGCTAAAAGTTAGTCCAAGGAAGTGGAGGGCTTGTTGGTACCTTTAAGATAGACGATGGGAGGAAGGTTTAAATAGTTGTTTGGTTAACAAAGGACGAAGCCTCATTTTGGTGGGAGGTCACGAATGGAGAAGGTGAACAAGAAGGCTAGTTATTTTGGTGAAATAGGACACCTTAGAATTGTCCATGGAGGCAAGGACAAAGTACACGATCTTCTGGAGGGTAGTTGTATTCCCTCACGGCTGGTATACCTGATGGGGGTAGGACCATCTAGGTTGAAATTTGTTTTTCTTTATCATCCTGTTTGAACTTTGTTTGATTCTGGCACTTCATACTCGTTAGTATTTGCTTCGTTAGTTGAAACACTACACATAAATACTAGTCTAGTTAAGGATCCCATCCTAGTCTCAAATCCTGTTGGTGGTTCGTCTCATCCTTCAATGGTTTGTCGGGATTTGAGAGTGTCTATCTTGGGCGTTTGATTTGAATGCAATGCCTTCGTCCTCAGTTTCACGGGCTATAGTTTGATTCTAGGTGTGGATTGGCTAGCCAGGCGGGCTGCCATCCTAGATTGTCAAAGGAGGGTAGTTAGAATATTGATTTGTTATGGAAAGACCCTCATATTTCTTGCGACCCTAGGGGTTCAGTGATGCTTAGCTTTCTAGAATCTTCTGACGCATCCAACGATGATTAGGAATCTGTTTGTGTGGTCCGTGAGTATGGAGACGTCTTTGATAAAGTGTGGCGTTTACCCAGAGGCGCGAAATAAGTTTTCGTACGTGCTTAATAGATTAAGCAAAGCTAGTTGTGTAATCAGCGGTGGTTTTGGAGCAAGACTGGCAAGGACAGCCAGAGTCGGTCAAGTGCTCAATTGGTTGACCGTCTTACTAGTATCATCTCACGTAGGTCGTCTGAATTCGAAGGAGGTATCCCTTGGGTGTTTGTCTGATATTGGTTTAGGCCTTTGGGGCTTGCACTTGGGGGATGTCGAGTTCAACTAGGATGGTCTGCATGAGAGATGGATAGTTGTGATGATTTTGTATGGGATAATACCCTGGTTTTCTCTAGAAGCAGAGAAGAGCATGCCCTACGTCTTAGGGAAAGCTTAGGGACCCTACGAGTGCACCAGCTTAAAGCAAAGTCCTCCAAAATACCATTTTTTGAGGAAAGAAGTGAGGAATTTTGGGCATGTGGTCTCTAGGAAAGGGTGATATGTTATGGTGGATGGAGTTCTTGGCGTCCTACAATTTCGAGATAGCATACATCCCTGACGAGGGTAACATTGTGGCGGATGCATTGAGTAGGGAAAAGTTGACACTGAGTCCTTTGTTTGTCGAGCAGCATAGCTTAGAGTTTATCTCTACCTTTGACTTTAGACCATCCAGTGATTTTGTACCCAGTTAGCTAGCATCCTTAGAGGTCAGACCTACGCTTTTGGGACGGATTGGCAAGGCACAACGAGACGACCCACAGTTGGTTAAGTTAGTAGAGAAGCTCAAAAGAGGGGAGTCAACAAGCCATCTCCGTAGGTATACCCTATATGATAAGAGTTGGTTATGTATGTACGGTAGACTTTGTGTACCAAAAGACGATGACCTAAGGAAGACCATTCTTGATGATTCACATCGTTCGAAGATGACCATCTATCCCAGCGGGGACAAGATTTACATGGACATGAGACGAGTTTACTTTTGGGCCGAGTATGTCGTTAGATGCTTGGTGTGCCAACAAGTAAAAACAGAGCAAAAGAAGCCCATTGGATTGCTGCCCCCATTTGAGGTCCCATAATGGAAGTGGGAAAGTGTTTTGATGGACTTTGTTGATGGATTACCAAGATCAAGGAAGGTAATACGGGGATTTGGGTCGTGGTAGACAGACTTACTAAGAGCGCTCATTTCATTCCCGTAAAGAGTAAGAGGACTGCTCCATGGTTAGCCTCCGTATACATAAGAGAGAGAGAGTTCGTTTGTACGGTGTTCCTTCTATAATAGTGAGCGACCGCGATCCTATTTTCACTAGTGAATTTTGGAAAAGCTTACAAGAGGCGGTAGGGACTCAGTTATTTTTTAGCACCGCATATCATCCTCAGACGGACGGCCAGACCGAGAGGGTGAGTCGTATTCTAGAGGACCTATTGAGGTTATGTGTCTTAGATTTCGGAGGTACATGGGAGGAACATCTTTCGTTGGTAGAATTCGCATATAATAACAGCTTTCAGGCTAGCATTGGCATGGCACCGTTCGAAGCTCTTTTTGGACGGCCGTGTCGTTCGCCTACATGTTGGTGGGAAGCTACAGATAAGATCTTGCCTGGGCCCAATATGATTAGAGAGACTTCGGAAAAGATTGATTTGATCCAAGAAGGATAAAGACGGCGCAAGATAGGCAGAAATCTTATGCGGACAAGAGGAGGTCAGATCTTGAGTTTGATGTTGGCGACATGGTTTTTGTCAAGGTGTCTCGATTACGGAACGTCGTTCGCTTTAGGTCCGTTGGGAAGTTAGCACCAAGGTTCATAGGGCCATTTCCTATTAAGGAAAGGATTGGGCAAATGGCGTATAGAGTGGAGTTGCCCGAGAGACTTAGTGGTGTACACGACGTGTTCCATGTATCACACTTGAGGAAGTGCTTGCACGAGACTGCGGAGGTGGTAGAGCCGAGCTTGCTTAGAGAGGTGGAGATCGAGCGTGATGCGATGATTCGACGAGCTCCTACGCGCATTCTTAGGTCGGAGATTAGGAAGTTAAGGAATCGAGAGGTCAAGCTAGTCAAAGTGCAATGGGGAGATGATGAGAGCGATGCTACTTAGGAGACAGAAGCGAAGATGCGTTCATTATACCCTTTTTCTTTTCAAGGGTATGTCTTTTAAATTTCTCCTTTATCGCTTACCTTGTACTTATCTTATCTTCAGTATGTCCTCTCGCTAGTATCTTTGACCTTTAGATAGGATAGTCCTATGGTTGAAACATGTGTTTGAGACATGTTATGTATGATGGATGCACGTGGATGCAAGTGTTTTCTAGTGGTTGCTCGTGGATGCATATACACACACTTTAGGCACTAGATCGACTCAGTCACTTCATGTCGCATATTGCATATAAATGTGTGTACATATTTGAATAATGGATGAATAATTGTTGTACCATCATATGGATGTTGCATTTTGGTGAATGGTTGTGCACGCATGTAGAAATGATATGTATCGATAGGGTTCTTTCGCATACATAATGGACGCATGGCACTATCATGGTTTGCATTAAGGAGGACAACTGAATCAGTAGATCGCCTGATTTTGCATTGGCTAAGGAACATATACACACACTTCTTGCATATGTTCATACAACATTAGAAATTTTCTAAGGACAATGGATGCTTATGGATGATGGTTGAGTAGATAGGTGATTGGATGGCAGGACACATTCTTCTTAACTTGAAGATTTCGAGGACGAAATCCTTTAAGTAGGGGAGAATGTTACACTCTGAATTTTCGAATAATCAGATTAACTAAATCTAAGAATACTTAATTTCAAATGTGGGAACTAAGGGAAACGGGTCGATCCATTGCGTTCGTCTCGGAATTCTGCTTGAGATGGAGTCCGAGTTTGCGTAAAACGGATACCGTATGTAACACCCCACATCCGTTAGTGTCACTCACAAAGGGAATGCACCAAGTTCTGTGGAGCATTTTAGGGTAAAAGATGCAGATAAATTACAAGACAGACAAAATTAAAACAGCGGAAAATAAAACTTCACTTTATTGATAAAATAATTGGTACAACAATTGTTTTCCAATATCAGAGTATCATCTGTCTTACAAAATAAAGAAGCATAAAAATACATTTATATTCCCCAATGTAACATAATCCAGCCATAGCAATCCAAAGCCGTTGTATACAAGAATCTTCAAGCTTGAAAAGAGCAACCGTCCCAAAACTAATCTGAGCTATACTATCCCCTCCTTAACTACCTGTGGGGGGGGGGACGGAAGAAAAGAAGACGAAAGAAAACTGGGTCAGACACAAAGTCTGGTAAGTTCAGTTACTTCTAGCATGTGAACAGGGAAAAACAAAACGACATGAATTAACTGAATACAAGACAATACCATGATGACAGGGACAACAAGATAAGATAAGATTAACATAAGATATGCTAAGACAAGATAAATTGGATATGCTTTAATAATTTCTCCGCTTCGCTATTAACTTGTTATTATGGTTTCTATGTCTCTGCACCACCTAACTAGTGTCCCGACTAGTAATGCTAACACGATCCCAGTCGTGGTTGTTTCGGTTGCCTTCAGTCATACATTTATTGTTTATTACCTAGATTTAATCTAAAGTTCATGCTATCTACTGAACTTTGCCCTTTAGTCTAGGATACACTACCTAGAGTGGTATATGTTCCTAAACTTTCCCCACGCATGTATCGCGAATCGTTATCGCTTGTCTAGATGCACATGTCCTGTAATGTGCGGCCCGAGTCCCGTGTCAGGGCTTCTCTAGAAATACGGAACTCGGTCGGGAGCTTTCAGATATCTGCCGATGCAGATGCTAAGGTCTGTTTTTATTCCAGTGGCTATGGTCCCACTTGAGCCCTCCCTCATCTTATGAAAGGCACACCTTGAAAAATGAGAAATATACGCAGGCCCCTTATGCCCCACTAACCTATGGCCATCCGCAACCATAACTAGATAGGTCTGTAGGAGTTCTCCGCCTTCCCGCTTCACGTATCTCGATTGACTGAAGATGGATAGTAGACAACGAGTTGCTATCACAGGGCTACCGTTTTCTCGTCGAATCAAGCTGGTCCATCCTAGTCTTTAGGTTACCATATATTGCAACCAAGGTATACCCTTAGTTCTTCTAACGCAGACCTTTACCTCTGTGAGCCCAGGAGAAACTTTTGCAGCCTCACAGAGGGATACCAAGAGTACCCTCACGTCCCCTCGAAGCCTCGGGCTTCGTAACCCAATTTGTTGGAGCCTTCTTTAAAATTAGCTGGACGTTCGCTCCTTCTCCTGTTATACTAAGAATTACCAATTAGCTCTATTTTTCATCAAGTTGGATTGGTTAAGTGTCATTAGTCAAGCTAACATAACCCTCTATGTTTATCCTGTTAAACTGGTTAAGTGTTATCAGTAATTCATGTTGACTTAACCCCACCACAAACCAAGTTATATTGGTTAAGTAATTCTTGTTACTTAGCCCTACCCATTCATCCTATATTGGTTAAGTGTTCCTTTTTAACTTAACATTGCCCATCAGTTTTAACTAACTTGATATTAATGGTTAAGTATTATCCCTTCATGTTTTAAACTTAACCTTATTCATTTATCACACTCTGATGGTTAAGTATTCAAGTTTACTTAACCCTACGGTCTAGTTCAGCTAACACATCAAATTCGCTAAGTGTATTAAATTTACATAACCCCAACCTCTAATCTAGTTAACATGTTAAATTGGCTAAGTGTATTAACTTTACTTAACCCCAACCTCTAGTCTAGTTAACATGTTAAATTTGGTTAAGTGTTCACGTGGACTTAACCCTCCCTTTCTAGCTTAATTGTGTTAAGTTGGTTAAGTGTTCCTATGGACTTAACCCTCCCATTCTAGCTTAACTATGTTAAGTGTCTGTATGAACCTAACACCACCCATCGATTTAGTTATCATGTTGAATTGGTTAAGTGTTTTAGTTAACTAAACCCTACCATTCTTGTTCCAGCTTTAATTAAATAAATTAAAGCCGCTGCCACTCACATTAGACAGATATTGTTGCGATTACTGGATGTGCCGGTTGGTTCCGGGCAGGTTTACATCGCAACTCAGTCTAACCTCGGGTTAGGTGTATTCGTGTTTTCTAAGTTTAAAAGGGTTTTGATTAATTTCCAAATCCGGTTTTGAAAGTAACCATCCCGTCCGTCGGATCAGTTAGGGATAGCCAGGGAGAGCAGGAAACTTGTATTTTCCAAACCCAAGCCAAGACACTATCCTCTCTGTCACCCTAGAACTTTCGGGTGTATTTATTAAAAGAGATGTCATTAATAAACCTTTCTTTTGTCTATAAATAAATTGTTAACAATTTATCCTCAAAGTCCATTTTCTTTTCTTTTATTTTTAAATAAATTTGGCCTATACTATATTCATTTGCCATGCCCATTAGTATACTTATATTCTAGGCCCAAGTCTTGACTTACCTATTATTTAACCCAACTTGCAGTTTTAGGCCAACTTAGATCTAATATTTTTATTTCATTGTGAAAACTAGATTTAATATTCTAGTTTACAATTTATGGCCAAAACTTAGTCTATGAACAATTTATTGTTTGTGACAAATTCTAAACGTAAATTACTCCTAATTTACTTATTCCATTATTACTCTTTTAATGTACATTGTCACATTTATTATTATGGCCCCTTTTTCCTATTTATCATATTTATTTATTTTGGTATGTAAATTATACCAGATTAATTGTCACTAACCATAATTATTCTAAACATGACAATTACTCGCAATTATGACTAAATTCAAAATTGTGCTAATATACTTATTAAGCTAAATTAACTTTAATTTAGCCAATTCTGATTTAACAACCTAATTCACAGTTTATGGCAAAACTTGAATTATTATTCTAGTTTACAGTTTTATGCCTAAAATTTAGCTTACTTGAAATTACTAAATTTAATATGTCATATTCCATCATTTATGTCAAATTTCCCAACTTGCGTTTTAATAGGCATGTCATAATACACATTCCAAATTATGCCAATTAATATGAGTTTCATGTTGTACCCAAATCGTATTCCCATCGTTCGTATAATCGTGATTCATCCTAGATTGTAGATAAATCTCGGTTCATGGAAAAAAAAGGGAATGAACCAAAATGCCATGAAAAGATAAATATAATAACTGGCATAGGATGATAATTTACTAATTTCAGATCTAACAAATTACACTGAATCAATTGATTTTAAGCATCGAAGGCCCATAGATCTGATAATATTATGACATGAAAAGGGTTGAATAAATAACATAGGTTCATGTATATGTGTACATCTAACTTAATAGACAAATTCCCATAATCAAGATCCAAGGATAAGTAAGAATAGATTGAATCGATAATCAGGTTTAGATCCAATATCACAGTCATAATCCTAGGCAATAATATCATGTTCATGAATCATAGGTAATTATCCACAATTGTCTTTGTCATAGTCATAGGCATTGGTTTATGTTCAAAGGCTTATGTTCATAGTCAAAGGCATATGGTTTCAACGTCCATTGTTCCATAGTCATAGTCTTAGGGATTGGAAATTTAGTCACAATATGTTCTAGGCCAAAATCAAGAATCAGGTCCAAAGGTATGTACAAGCACAGATTCAATGAAATGATAAGGCATATTTCTTATATCCATTAATTTCATGTCACAAATAGAAAAAGGCGTTAAGATCTAAAAAGTAACCAACTTACAGAGATTAGATTCATAGAAAAACAGTCGTTGAAGTCATTTCAATCTTCACTTGAATCCTAGCTTGTTTTGAATCTTCTCCTGAAAGATTTGAGCAGCATTTCCTCGTCTTAGATTTATATTTTATTTTATTTATTTATTTTAGAGGAGGAGAAGAGGCCATGTCCGCCGATAATTTATGCATCATAAGGTTAGAGAAGAATGGTGTAAAGAGAATGAGGCTAGGGGTTGTTTATATAGAGTTGCAAGTAAATGAGAGCCGTCGATGAAGCCAAGATTAATTCTAGCCGTTCGTTCTAAAAAGAAACCAATTATGTTCACCATTTCTTTCTTAATGTACATTTACTATTATTTGTCAATCCATATAAATACGTACACATTAGATATATCCCCCCTTTTCACACTTATTATTATTTTTGTATGCACATTAGATACATCCCCCCTTTACACACTTATTATTATTTTTATATGCACATTAGATACATCCCACCTTTACCCACTTATTATTATTTTTGTATGCACATTAGATACATCCCCCTTTACACACTTATTATTATTTTTGCAACTTTAGTGTTAACAGAAAATTCGGGGTGTTACATTCTCCCCTCCTTTTAGGATTTTGTCCCCGAAATTTTCAAGTTAGGAAGAATGTGTCCTGCCATCCAATCATCCAACTACTCAACCATTCAATCATAGGCATCCATTGCCCTTAAAAAAGACTTCTAATGCTTCATGATCATATGCATAGTGTGTGTACATGTCCTTATCTAATGCAAAGTCAGGCGGTCTACTGATTCAGTTGACCTCCTTAATGCAATCCATGATAGTGCCATGCATCCATTATGTATGCAAAAGAACCCTAATGATACATATTATTTATACATTCGTGCACAACCATTCATCCGAATACAACATCCATATGATAACATAACCATCATACATCACACGCATATATATGCAACATGAGGTGATTGAGCCGATCTAGTGCCTAAGGTGTGTATATGCATCCACGAGCAACCACTTCCAAGCATCAATCATAACATGTTTCAAATACAAGTTTTCGTCCATTGGCTTCTACCTAAGGATCGATGATACGTCCTAGAGGATATACTTTGGAAAGAGGGAAACAAGTATGCGTAGAGCTCCTACAAAAAGAAATCAAGGATGTACCCTAAAGAAAAAGGGTATGATGCGCATATCTAGTGTTCAGTCTTCTAAGTCGCATCTTCTTGAGCTTCACTATTCTGTACCTTATCTAATTTAACTTCACGATTGTGAAGTTTCTGACCTTCATTTCAAAAATAAACAGATGTCAACCATGGTACCAAGTGTATATATACTAGGATGATCAGTGGTCTCTCCTCTTTGCTTATCTATCATGCCATGACTATGAGGGTCAAAAGGTCACTACGTACTTTTTACCTCTCTTAAGGTTAGTCTTTTTTTTTATATTTAGAGCGCCTGCCACAACTATCCATCTTTCACGCAAACCATCCTAGTCGAAATCGACATTCCTCAAGTACAAGCCCAAAGGCCTAAACCAATATCGGACAAGCACCAAAGGAATATCTCCTCCGAATTTAGACGATCTACGTGAGATGATATAACCAAACTCGATAGTTACTCTCAAATCCCTACTAACCAAAAATAAATTGGCCAAACCACCAATTGGATTTGAGACACTAGTGGGATCTTTCTACGATACAAGTACTAAGGTGCAGAGACTCAACTACGGAAGTAGACATGAACAAATGCGAAGCGCTAAAACCGAAAGAGTACGAACAGAAAAACTAGACTCTTCCAACAGAACTTTACTACCTTTCTCCTAGGTACGCTTAGAGGTGAAAGTATGTACTTGCCCTTCTAAAAATTTTGTTCCTCGTTCTTGCCCTTGTCCTTAATTATATTCTCTACTATACCGTAGTACAGATACTTCCTCTTGTCTTAGGTTTTATAATTCCTCATCCTTGGGTTATGCTCCTTAGCCAAACTCCCCATCCTCTTCCATGTGTAATCATGTTGACAATTCTCTCGAAAGTTGCCTCCATCGTACAGAATCCCCTCCAAAGCTTGAAAGAAAACTGGCCGTAGGTGAAACTACTACGGCTATAGACGGAAGTCGGGCACTACTTTGCCCTTCGATGAGGTTACCTCCCAGAAAGCAAGGAGCCCCAGAGACTCAAGAAAGAAGGAAACGAGGACTCAAACAGAGAATCAAAAGATAGTGCTTATGGCTTTGTGGAATATGCCTTTTAAAACAAAACTTTCTTTTGAAAATGCTTCTTTCAAAACTATTTTGAAAAATAATTTTTCAAATCTTTATCTGATCCGGTAACCTTCAGCTTTGATTCCACGTGTAACACCCCACATCCGTTAGTGTCACTCACAATGGGAATGCACTAAGTTCTGTGAAGCATTTTAGGGTAAAAGATGTAGATAAATTATAAGACAGACAAAATTAAAATAGCGGAAAATAAAACTTCACTTTATTGATAAAATAATTGGTACAACAATTGTTTTCCAATATCAGAGTATCATCTGTCTTACAAAATAAAGAAGCATAAAAATACATTTATATTCCCCAATGTAACATAAGCCAGCCATAGCAATCCAAAGCCGATGTATCCAAGAATCTTCAAGATCGAAAAGAGCAATCGTCCCAAAACTAATCTGAGCTATACTATCCCCTCCTTAACTACCTTGGGGGGGGGGGGCGGAAGAAAATAAGACGAAAGAAAACTGGGTCAGACATAAAGTCTGGTAAATTCTGTTACTTCTAGCATGTGAACAGGGAAAAACAAAATGACATGAGTTAACTGAATACAAGACAATACCATGATGATAGGGTCAACAAGATACGATAAGATTAACACAAGATATGCTAAGACAAGATAAATTGGATATGCTTTAATACTTTCTCCGCTTCGCTATTAACTTGTTATTATGGTTTCTATGTCTCTACACCACCTAACTAGTGTCCCGACTAGTAATGTTAACGTGATCCCAATCCTGGTTGTTTCGGTTGCCTTCAGGCATACATTTATTGTTTATTACCTAGATTTAATCTAGGGTTCATGCTATCTACTGAACGTTGCCCTTTAGTCTAGGATACACTACCTAGAGTGGTATATGTTCCTAAACTTTCCCCACGCATGTATCGCGAATCGTTATCGCTTGTCTAGATGCACATGTCCTGTAATGTGCTGCCCGAGTTCCGTGTCAGGGCTTCTCTAGAAATACGGAACTCGGTCGGGAGCTTTCAGATATCTGCCAATGCAGATGCTAAGGTCCGTTTTTATTCCAGTGGCTATGGTCCCACTTGACCCCTCCCTCAACTAATGAAAGGCACACCTTGAAAAATGAGAACTATACGCAGGCCCTTATGCCCCACTAACCTATGGCCATCCGCAACCATAACTAGATAGCAAGTATATGGTCTGTAGGAGTTCTCCGCCTTCCCGCTTCACGCATCTCGATTGACTGAAGATGGATAGTAGACGACGAGTTGCTATCACAGGGCTTCCGTTTTCTCGTCGAATCACGCTGGTCCATCCTAGTCTTCAGGTTGCCATATATTGCAACCAAGGCATACCCTCAGTTCTTCTAACGCAGACCTTAACCTCTGTGAGCCCAGGAGAAACTTCTGCTGCCTCACAGAGGGATACCAAGAGTACCCTCACGTCGACTCGAAGCCTCGGGCTTCGTAACCCAATTCGCTGGAGCCTTCTTTAAAATTAGTTGGACGTTCGCTCCTTCTCGTGTTATACTAAGAATTACTACTTAGTTCTCTTTTTCGTCAAGTTGGATTGGTTAAGTGTCATTAGTCAAGCAAACTTAACCCTCTTTATTTATCCTGTTAAACTGGTTAAGTGTTATCAGTAATTCATGTTGACTTAACCCCACCACAAACCAAGTTATATTGGTTAAGTAATTCTTATTACTTAACCCTACCCATTCATCCTGTATTGGTTAAGTGTTCCTTTTTAACTTAACCTTGCCCATCTGTTTTAACTAACATGGTATTAATGGTTAAGTATTATCCCTTCATGTTTTAAACTTAACCTTATTCATTTATCACACTCTGGTGGTTAAGTGTTCAAGTTTACTTAACCCTACGGTCTAGTTCAGCTAACACATCAAATTGGCTAAGTGTATTAAATTTACATAACCCCAACCTCTAGTATAGTTAACATGTTAAATTGGCTAAGTGTATTAACTTTACTTAACCCCAACCTCTAGTCTAATTAACATGTTAAATTTGGTTAAGTGTTCCCGTGGACTTAACCCTCCCATTCTAGCTTAACTGTGTTAAGTTGGTTAAGTGTTGCTATGGACTTAACCCTCCCATTCTAGCTTAACTGTGTTAAGTGTCTGTATGAACCTAACCCCACCCATCGATTTAGTTATCATGTTGAATTGGTTAAGTGTTTTAGTTAACTAAACCCTACCATTCTTGTTCCAGCTTTAATTAAATAAATTAAAGCCGCTACCACTCACATTAGACAGATATTGTTGCGATTACTGGATGTGCCGGTTGGTTCCGGGCAGGTTTACATCGCAACTCAGTCTAACCTCGGGTTAGGTGTATTCGTGTTTTCTAAGTTTAAAAGGGTTTTGATTAATTTCCAAATCCGGTTTTGAAAGTAACCATCCCGTCCGTCGGATCAGTTAGGGATAGCCAGGGAGAGCAGGAAACTTGTATTTTCCAAACCCAAGCCTAGACACTATCCTCTCTGTCACCCTAGAATTTTCGGGTATATTTATTGAAAGAGATGTCATTAATAAACCTTTCTTTTGTCTATAAATAAATTGTTAACAATTTATCCTCAAAGTCCATTTTCTTTTATTTATTTTAAATAAATTTGGCCTACACTATATTCATTTGCCATGCCCATTAGTATACTTATATTCTAGGCCCAAGTCATGACTTACCTATTATTTAACCCAACTTGCAGTTTTAGGCCAACTTAGGTCTAATATTCTTATTTCATTGTCAAAACTAGATTTAATATTCTAGTTTATAATTTATGGCCAAAAGTTAGTCTATGAACAATTTATCGTTTGTGACAAATTCTATAAGTAAATTACTCCTAATTTACTTATTCCATTTTTACTCTTTTAATGTACATTGTCACGTTTATTATTATGGCCCCTTTTTCCTATTTATCATATTTATATTTTTTGGTATGTAAATTATACCGGATTAAGTGTCACTAACCATAATTATTCTAAACATGACAATTACTCGCAATTATGACTAAATTCAAAATTGTGCTGATATACTTATTATGCCAAATTAACTTTAATTTAGCCAATTCTGATTTAACAACCTAATTCATAGTTTATGGCAAAACTAGAATTATTATTCTAGTTTACAGTTTTATGCCTAAAATTTAGCTTACTTGAAATTACTAAATTTAATATGTCATATTCCATCATTTATGTCAAATTTCCCAACTTGCGTTTTAATAGCCATGTCATAATACACATTCCAAATTATGCCAATTAATATGAATTTCATGTTGTACCCAAATCGTATTCCCATCGTTCGTATTATCGTGATTCATCCTAGATTATAGATAAATCTAGGTTCATGAAAAAAAAAGGAATGAACCAAAATGCCATGAAAAGATAAATATAATAACTGGCATAGGATGATAATTTACTAATTTCAGATCTAACAAATTACACTGAATCAATTGATTTTAAGCATCGAAGGCCTATAGATCTGATAATATTATTACATGGAAAGGATTGAATAAATAACATAGGTTCATGTATATCGGTGCATCTAACTTAATAGACAAATTCCCATAATCAAGATCCAAGGATAATTAGGAATAGATTGAATCGATAATCAGGTTTAGATCCAATATCACAGTCATAATCCTAGGCAATAATATCATGTTCATGGATCATAGGTAATTATCCACAATTGTCTTTGTCATAGTCATAGGCATTGGTTTATGTTCAAAGGCTTATGTTCATAGTCAAAGGCATATGGTTTCAACGTCGATTGTTTCATAGTCATAGTCTTAGGCATTGGAAATTTAGTCACAATATGTTCTAGGCCAAAATCAAGAATTAGATCCAAAGGTATGTACAAGCACAAATTCAATGAAATGATAAGGCATATTTCTTATATCCATTAATTTCATGTCACAAATAGAAAAAGGCGTTAAGATCTAAAAAGTAACCAACTTACAGAGATTAGATTCATAGAAAAACAGTCGTTGAAGTCGTTTGAATCTTCACTTGAATCCTAGCTTGTTTTGAATCTTCTCTTGAAAGATTTGAGCAGCATTTCCTCGTCTTAGATTTATATTTTATTTTATTTATTTATTTTAGAGGAGGAGAAGAGGCCATGTCCGCCAATAATTTATGCATCATAAGGTTAGAGAAGAATGGTGTAAAGAGAATGATGCTAGGGGCTGTTTATATAGAGTTGCAAGTAAATGAGAGCCGTCGATGAAGCCAAGATTAATTCTAGCCGTTCGTTCTAAAAAGAAACCAATTATGTTCACCATTTCTTTCTTAATGTACATTTACTATTATTTGTCAATCCATATAAATACGTACACATTAGATACATCCCCCCTTTTCACACTTATTATTATTTTTGTATGCACATTAGATACATCCCCCCTTTACACACTTATTATTATTTTTATATGCACATTAGATACATCCCCCCTTTACCCACTTATTATTATTTTTGTATGCACATTAGATACATCACCCTTTACACAGTTATTATTATTTTTGCAACTTTAGTGTTAACAGAAAATTCGGGGTGTTACATTCTCCCCTCCTTTTAGGATTTTGTCCTCGAAATCTTCAAGTTAGGAAGAATGTGTCCTGCCATCCAATCATCCAACTACTCAACCATTCAATCATAGGCATCCATTTTCCTTAAAAAAGACTTCTAATGCTTCATGATCATATGCATAGTGAGTGTACATGTCCTTATCTAATGCAAAATCAGGCGGTCTACTGATTCAGTTGACCTCCTTAATGCAATCCATGATAGTGCCATGCATCCATTATGTATGCAAAAGAACCCTAATGATACATATTATTTCTACATGCGTGCACAACCATTCATCCGAATGCAACATCCATATGATAACATAACCATCATACATCACACGCATATATATGCAACATGAGGTGATTGAGCCGATCTAGTGCCTATGGTGTGTATATGCATCCACGAGCAACCACTTCCAACCATCAATCATAACATGTTTCAAATACATGTTTTCGTCCATTGGCTTCTACCTAAGGATCGATGATACGTCCTAGAGGATATACTTTGGAAAGAGGGAAACAAGTATGCGTAAAACTCCTATAAAAAGAAATCAAGGATGTACCCTAAAGAAAAAGGGTATGATGCGCATATCTAGTCTTCAGTCTTCTAAGTCGCATCTTCTTGAGCTTCACTATTCTGTACCTTATCTAATTTAACTTCACGATTGTGAAGTTTCTGACCTCCATTTCCAAAATAAACAGATGTCAACCATGGTACCAAGTGTATATATACTAGGATGATCAGTGGTCTCTCCTCTTAGCTTATCCATCATGCCATGACTATGGGGGTCAAAAGGTCACTACATACTTTTTACCTCTCTTAAGGTTAGTATTTTTTTTTCTATTTAGAGCGCCTGCCACAACTATCCATCTTTCACGCAAACCATCCTAGTCGAAATCGACATTCCTCAAGTACAAGCCCAAAGGCCTAAACCAATATCAGACAAGCACCCAAGGAATATCTCCTCTGAATTTAGACGATCTACGTGAGATGATATAAGCAAACTCGATAGCTACTCTCAAATCCATACTAACCAAAAATAAATTGGTCAAACCACCAATTGGATTTGAGACTCTAGTGGGATCTTTCTACTATACAAGTACTAAGGTGCAGAGACTCAATTATGGAAGTAGACATGAACAAATGCGAAGCGCTAAAACCGAAAGAGTACGAACAGAAAAACTAGACTCTTCCAACAGAACTTTACTACCTTTCTCCTAGGTACGCTTAGAGGTGAAAGTATGTACTTGCCCTTCTAAAAATTTTGTTCCTCGTTCTTGCCCTTGTCCTTAATTATATTCTCTACTATACCGTAGTACAGATACTTCCTCTTGTCTTAGGTTTTATAATTCCTCATCCTTGGGTTATGCTCCTTAGCCAAACTCCCCATCCTCTTCCATGTGTAATCATGTTGACAATTCTCTCGAAAGTTGCCTCCATCGTACAGAATCCCCTCCAAAGCTTGAAAGAAAACTGGCCGTAGGTGAAACTACTACGGCTATAGACGGAAGTCGGGCACTACTTTGCCCTTCGATGAGGTTACCTCCCAGAAAGCAAGGAGCCCCAGAGACTCAAGAAAGAAGGAAACGAGGACTCAAACAGAGAATCAAAAGATAGTGCTTATGGCTTTGGGGAATATGCCTTTTAAAACAAAACTTTTCTTTTGAAAATGCTTCTTTCAAAACTATTTTGAAAAATAATTTTTCAAATCTTTATCTGATCCGGTAACCTTCAGCTTTGATTCCACGTGTAACACCCCACATCCGTTAGTGTCACTCACAATGGGAATGCACTAAGTTCTGTGAAGCATTTTAGGGTAAAAGATGCAGATAAATTATAAGACAGTCAAAATTAAAACAGCGGAAAATAAAACTTCACTTTATTGATAAAATAATTGGTACAACAACTGTTTTCCAATATCAGAGTATCATCTGTCTTACAAAACAAAGAAGCATAAAAATACATTTATATTCCCCAACGTAACATAAGCCAGCCATAGCAATCCAAAGCCGATGTATCCAAGAATCTTCAAGCTTGAAAAGAGCAACCGTCCCAAAACTAATCTGAGCTATACTATCCCCTCCTTAACTACCTTGGGGGGGGGGGAGGCGGAAGAAAAGAAGACGAAAGAAAACTGGGTCAGACATAAAGTCTGGTACGTTCTGTTACTTCTAGCATGTGAATAGGGAAAAAAAAATGACATGAGTTAACTGAATACAAGACAATACCATGATGATAGGGTCAACAAGATACGATAAGATTAACACAAGATATGCTAAGACAAGATAAATTGGATATGCTTTAATACTTTCTCCGCTTCGCTATTTACTTGTTATTATGGGTTCTATGTCTCTACACCACCTAATTAGTGTCCCGACTAGTAATGTTAACGTGATCCCAATCCTGGTTGTTTCGGTTGCCTTCAGGCATACATTTATTGTTTATTACCTAGATTTAATCTAGGGTTCATGCTATCTACCGAATGTTGCTCTTTAGTCTAGGATACACTACCTAGAGTGGTATATGTTCCTAAACTTTCACCAAGCATGTATCGTGAATCGTTATCGCTTGTCTAGATGCACATGTCCTGTAATGTGCTGCCCGAGTTCCGTGTCAGGGCTTCTCTAGAAATACGGAAATCGGTCGGGAGCTTTCAGATATCTGCCAATGCAGATGCTAAGGTCTGTTTTTATTCCAGTGGCTATGGTCCCACTTGACCCATCCCTCAACTAATGAAAGGCACACCTTGAAAAATGAGAACTATACGCAGGCCCCTTATGCCCCACTAACCTATGGCCATCCACAACCATAACTAGATAGCAAGTATATGGTCTGTAGGAGTTCTTCGCCTTCCCTCTTCACGCATCTCGATTGACTAAAGATGGATAGTAGACGACGAGTTGCTATCACAAGGCTTCCGTTTTCTCGTCAAATCACGCTGGTTCATCCTAGTCTTAAGGTTGCCATATATTGCAACCAAGGCATACCCTCAGTTCTTCTAACGCAGACCTTAACCTCTGTGAGCCCAGGAGAAACTTCTGCAGCCTCACAGAGGGATACCAAGAGTACCCTCACGTCGACTCGAAGCCTCGGGCTTCGTAACCCAATTCGCTGGAGCCTTCTTTAAAATTAGTTGGACGTTCGCTCCTTCTCGTGTTATACTAAGAATTACTACTTAGTTCTCTTTTTCGTCAAGTTGGATTGGTTAAGTGTCATTAGTCAAGCTAACTTAACCCTCTTTATTTATCCTGTTAAACTGGTTAAGTGTTATCAGTAATTCATGTTGACTTAACCCCACCACAAACCAAGTTATATTGGTTAAGTAATTCTTATTACTTAACCCTACCCATTCATCCTGAATTGGTTAAGTGTTCCTTTTTAACTTAACCTTGCCCATCTGTTTTAACTAACATGGTATTAATGGTTAAGTATTATCCCTTCATGTTTTAAACTTAACCTTATTCATTTATCACACTCTGATGGTTAAGTGTTCAAGTTTACTTAACCCTACGGTCTAGTTCAGCTAACACATCAAATTGGCTAAGTGTATTAAATTTACATAACCCCAACCTCTAGTCTAGTTAACATGTTAAATTGGCTAAGTGTATTAACTTTACTTAACCCCAACCTCTAGTCTAATTAACATGTTAAATTTGGTTAAGTGTTCCCGTGGACTTAACCCTCCCATTCTAGCTTAACTGTGTTAAGTTGGTTAAGTGTTCCTATGGACTTAACCCTCCCATTCTAGCTTAACTGTGTTAAGTGTCTGTATGAACCTAACCCCACCCATCGATTTAGTTATAATGTTGAATTGGTTAAGTGTTTTAGTTAACTAAACCCTACCATTATTGTTCCAGCTTTAATTACATAAATTAAAGCCGCTACCACTCACATTAGACAGATATTGTTGCGATTACTGGATGTACCGGTTAGTTCCGGGCAGGTTTACATCGCAACTCAGTCTAACCTCGGGTTAGGTGTATTCGTGTTTTCTAAGTTTAAAAGGGTTTTGATTAATTTCCAAATCCGGTTTTGAAAGTAACCATCCCGTCCGTCGGATCAGTTAGGGATAGCCAGGGAGAGCAGGAAACTTGTATTTTCCAAACCCAAGCCTAGACACTATCCTCTCTGTCACCCTAGAACTTTCGGGTATATTTATTTAAAGAGATGTCATTAATAAACCTTTCTTTTGTCTATAAATAAATTGTTAACAATTTAACCTCAAAGTCCATTTTCTTTTCTTTTCTTTAAATAAATTTGGCCTATACTATATTCATTTGCCATGCCCATTAGTATACTTATATTCTAGGCCCAAGTCTTGACTTACCTATTATTTAACCCAACTTGCAGTTTTAGGCCAACTTAGGTCTAATATTCTTATTTCATTGTCAAAACTAGATTTAATATTCTAGTTTATAATTTATGGCCAAAAATTAGTCTATGAACAATTTATCGTTTGTGACAAATTCTATAAGTAAATTACTCCTAATTTACTTATTCCATTATTACTCTTTTAATGTACATTGTCACATTTATTATTATGGCCCCTTTTTCCTATTTATCATATTTATATTTTTTGGTATGTAAATTATACCAGATTAAGTGTCACTAACCATAATTATTCTAAACATGACAATTACTCGCAATTATGACTAAATTCAAAATTGTGCTAATATACTTATTATGCCAAATTAACTTTAATTTAGCCAATTCTGATTTAACAACCTAATTCATAGTTTATGGCAAAACTAGAATTATTATTCTAGTTTACAGTTTTATGCCTAAAATTTAGCTTACTTGAAATTACTAAATTTAATATGTCATATTCCATCATTTATGTCAAATTTCCCTACTTGCGTTTTAATAGGCATGTCATAATACACATTCCAAATTATGCCAATTAATATGAATTTCATGTTGTACCCAAATCGTATTCCCATCGTTCGTATTATCGTGATTCATCCTAGATTATAGATAAATCTATGTTCATGGAAAAAAAAGGAATGAACCAAAATGCCATGAAAAGATAAATATAATAACCGGCATAGGATGATAATTTACTAATTTCAGATCTAACAAATTACACTGAATCAATTGATATTAAGCATCGAAGGCCTATAGATCTGATAATATTATGACATGGAAAGGATTGAATAAATAACATAGGTTCATGTATATGGGTACATCTAACTTAATAGACAAATTCCCATGATCAAGATCCAAGGATAATTAAGAATAGATTGAATCGATAATCAGGTTTAGATCCAATATCACAGTCATAATCCTAGGCAATAATATCATGTTCATGAATCATAGGTAATTATCCACAATTGTCTTTGTCATAGTCATAGGCATTGGTTTATGTTTAAAGGCTTATGTTCATAGTCAAAGGCAAATGGTTTCAACGTCCATAGTTTCATAGTCATAGTCTTAGGCATTGGAAATTTAGTCACAATATGTTCTCGGCCATAATCAAGAATCAGATCCAAAGGTATGTACAAGCACAGATTCAATGAAATGATAAGGCATATTTCTTATATCCATTAATTTCATGTCACAAATAGAAAAAGGCGTTCAGATCTAAAAAGTAACCAATTTACAGAGGTTAGATTCGTAGAAAAACAGTCATTGAAGTGGTTTGAATCTTCACTTGAATCCTAGCTTGTTTTGAATCTTCACTTGAAAGATTTGACCAGCATTTCCTCGTCTTAGATTTATATTTTATTTTATTTATTTATTTTAGAGGAGGAGAAGAAGCCATGTCCACCGATAATTTATGCATCATAAGGTTAGAGAAGAATGGTGTAAAGAGAATGAGGCTAGGGGCTGTTTATATAGAGTTGCAAGTAAATGAGAGCCGTCGATGAAGCCAAGATTAATTCTAGCCGTTCGTTCTAAAGAGAAACCAATTATGTTCACCATTTCTTTCTTAATGTACATTTACTATTATTTGTCAATCCATATAAATACGTACACATTAGATACATCCCCCTTTTCACACTTATTATTATTATTTTTGTATGCACATTAGATACATCCCCCCTTTACACACTTATTATTATTTTTATATTCACATTAGATACATCCCCCCTTTACACACCTATTATTATTTTTGCAACTTTAGTGTTAACAGAAAATTCGGGATGTTACACCGTATGAAGAAGATATGGTCGAACGAAGTTTGAAAAAAAAAATTGCACTGGCGCACTTGGGAAGTGCGCCTGTACAAATTTGCATTGGCGCACTTCCCAAGTGCGCCCAGGCCGAGAGAAAACCAGCACAGCCATCTGGTTCGAACGTTGAGTCAGTGCTGAGTCATTTCTGACTAGTTAATGAGTCATTAGGGTTTCTGGACAGTTCTAATCTGGACTGAATGGTTTTGATTAACCCTAAGAACATCCGACGGCTTAAATTAATTCATAACTCGATAAAAAGACCAATAGACTCAAACCCTAAATCAGAATTAAAACTAAACCTATGGCCGTCATGCTGTTGTCTTGAACCCTAAAGCAGCCGCCACCAAAATTAAGAGGAAGGACAACAACCAAATCAGAACTACTCAACCCTAACAACGAATCTTCATCAAAGGAGCGCTAATTCAACTCCAGAAATCAGAACTCAAGACTGCTTTTGAGTTGTGAGTTCGATCACCTTAACAAAATAATTGCTAAATCAGTTATGATGTGATGTACGTTGGATTATAAGTTGTGGTTGTGAATCTAATTCATATGTTTAATCATGTATGTTAACTTGATTCATATTATATGATGTTATGAAAGTTTTATATGCGATGTTATGCAAGTTTTACATATGATGTTATGCACGTTTTATATACGATGTTATGCAAGTTTCACATACGATGTTATGCAAGTTTTATATATGTTGTTATGCCAGTTTCACATATGATGTTATTCAAGTTTTATATATGATGTTATGCTAGTTTCATATATGATGTTATGCAAGTTCTATATATGATGTTATGCAAGTTTTGTACATGATGTTATGTAAGTTTGGATCTAAAATATATGCTAGTAGTTCATGATGTTAACTTGTGTTAATGAATCCCTTTTTATAATCCAACCACCTAGGTTTATAACATTAGTTTTTATGCGAATATGGATGTGGAACATATGCTAGTTCGTATAGGTATTATGTTCATATGCAGGTTTAAGTGATAATTGGATTCATATGCATATGTACAATTTCACACCTTTAAAGTTTAGATCCATATTCAAGTTGACATTTTTATGTTGAATCTATGACATGCCTAGTTATGAAAGTTTACGCCTTTATGTGGATCCATAGTTTACTCAAGTTAACACCTTTATTGGATCCATAGTTATGCAAGATGACACCTTTATGTTTAGGTTGATGACATACACAGTTTATGTAAGTTTGTGATAATTACTTAGGCAAGTTGGGTGTAAAATTATGTTCATAAATGCAACCCCACACCTTTTATATCAATGATTTTGGATCCTTGGTAATACAAAGACTATGCAAGTATGTTGAAATTCTTAATTGCAAGTTTGATGCAAATTGATCTATTATTGTGTGTATGCGAATTTGTGACGTTTATTCTTTTTTTAATTATTAGACTAATTGCTAATCTAATATAAATATGTCATGTTAAGCGAACGAATGACGAGGGTACGAAGGGGATAATATTTAATTGGCATGTAATTGCCTAAAAAGGCATGTAATTAATTTTAAGAAATAAATTTAATTAGTAATGAAATTGGCATAATTTATATACCATAAATAGATGAGCATAAATGCCCTAAAAGGCATAAAATATAATTGTGGTGAAAATGGGTATGATTTTACATACCACAAATGGACGAACATAATTGAGTCAATTATGGACATCGTTAAATTTGGAATTGATTGATATTTGAATAGGGAAAGTAATTCAAATTGGGGAATAATTAATTAGAGTAATTAATCGTCTAAGACACGAGGTTAGGCTCTTTTGTGGTGTAAGACTGCCCGGAACCGCCCGACAAATCCAGCTGCTACAAATGTCAGTCTAATGTGAGAGGTCTTAGGCATAAACTAAATACGTAACAGTTGTAAAGACACGAGGTTAGGCTCTTTTGTGGTGTAAGACTGCCCGAACCCGTCCGGCAAATCCAGCTGCCACAAATGTCAGTCTAATGTGAGAGGTCTTTATGAGGTTACGGTCTTAATGAACTAAGAAACACTTACCCAGATAAGCATGTAGTGGGACATTAGGGGGTTAATTGGGTGCCTTGGGTGGCATGTGGAATCTAGTGGGTGCCGTAGGTGGCATGAGGAAGTACGATTAGTAACACTTAACCAAGGTAAAACATGTAAGTGGGACATAGGGGTTAAGTGGGTGCCTTGGGTGGCTTGTGGAATTACGAATAGAAACCCTTAACCAAGATTGAAACATGTAATTGAAACATGAATAAGAAGTGGGGCTAAGTGGGAAATACTAGAGGGGACCAAGCTTAGGTGGATAGGTTGTGTCAAGTCATGGGGGCCCATTTCAACCAGTAAACCATACGTATCTTTGTGGGCTCGACCCAAGTCGAGGACGGGACACACATATTGGGCTTGACTGTAAGAGGCTAAACCGGGTTAGCGGTGGCAACGCAAGTCCAATGGGTTCATATGCATGTGTGGACCCGAGCTGGTAGGTAAGACGTTGTTGCATCGTGTAGGTATAAGCTGTGCATTCTTGGTTGTATCGGGTTGCCACTTTGGGGAGTGATACACCCCACTGTGGGGCGAACACGGGTATCTACGAGTTAGGGAGCCGATCGAATGGGGCAGGGGAGTGGGTACACCTAGTGGAGACAGGAGCAGACTGCACCTATGTAGTCAGCTAGGGGTACACGAAGCTACCACTATTATTAATAATTACTAAGGGGGTACACCTGGTGGAGATATGAGCAGGCGACACCTATGACGTCAGCTAGGAGTACATAGAATTACCATTATTACTTAATGAAGGGGTAAATCAAGTTGGGATAGGTAAACGTTGGGTACCTATGATAGCAACTAGAGATATACAGTCAAACATGGAGGATAGTGGGTACAACTAGTAGTACACGAAGCTATCATCGATCTATTTAGCCAAGATGGATCAAAATTCTAGAGTGACTAGTAGGGGTGTAGTTAGTGTTAGTACAGTACAGTATGGTACAGTACCGTAGAGTATAGTAATTATCCTATATAGATTAGGAAGCTCCATTTACGTTATCTTTGTTTCTCTTGATTGCCTTGCCATACCCATGTGGTTCACACAGTCATTACATTATTCTCCAGCTTATATCTTATCATATTGCTTTAATAATTATGTTGTTAGAGTTATCGCACTCGCCAGACTTTATGTCTGACCCCCTTTGTTTCCATCTCTTTTCTTCCTCCCCTCCCCCCCAGGTTCTAAGGGTGGGACTAGTACTTGTGGAGCTTGATTGGGATCTCTTTGGGAGCACTTGGATTTGGATTGCCGAAGTAAAGTTCAGCCTATCATTTTCTGTATGGCCATTTGTAGTAGTGGGATTATGTACTTTGTTTTATCAAGATGGATATTATGTACTTGACTTTGGTTTATGGTTTTTGATGATGTAACCAAACATATTTACCTTCTGCTGCAATAAATAAAGTTTTAAATTTTCAAGTACTGCTTTATATCTGTCTTGTTGTGATTTTCTGTTCTATATTCACCTAAAACGCTCCACTGAAGTTAAGGCATTCCCTTTGCGAGTGACCTTAATGGAGGTGGGGAGTTACAATTACCCCTATCGTTTTACTACTGTTAGACCAAAAAATGGTTCTAACACCCAAACCGACAAAAATTATAATGAAATAAGATCAAAAACAGAAAAGAGACACGAGATTTATAGTGGTTAGGCGTTAAAGAACCTACGTCCACTTTATATCACTTTGCTTGATGATGTAGATGAACTCATTTTACATATAAATTCACTCAGTAATATTTGAAATACACTCTAGATGATGATTTGAATTGATTAGTAGTGCTGGAATTCGGTTCTCAAGAATTCTCAAACTTTGAAAGTGCCAAAAGATCCATTCAAATGCCTTTTGAGGAGGTATTTATAGGTGGAAAATCTTCCTGAATTCGGATCGGACCAGGTCCACGTGGCTCCTATCCCGCCACTTTCAGGTTCATATGGATTTTAGTATTGACAGCGCACCGAGTTATTGGCCAACATAGGTCGGAAATGGATGTAACCGCCCCAAATATCTAAGAGATCATGGGGGTGTAGAAGTTCACAACTGGGTTCGGATCGGATCGATTTAACAAATGGGGTTTGGATCGGATATACAATCCCCGATCCGGTCAGATTAGCATGCGCCCCTTTTCTCGCCGTATGTTGGTTTGATTTTGTCTGAAGTACTCCGACCCGATCCGGATGCTTAGCAGAATTTTCTTCAACAAATGATTCTTTCGTCTTTGTGTAGCCTATTTCACAAAGTAGGCTAACATTTTGCCCCCTCAAGGGATGCTTCTATCGAAGATGAAGTGTACCTTGGTATCATATGTACATTGATCTTTAATTTTGAATCATTGAGCAGTCATTTTCACTGATGTATAGAGATACGTCGTTTCAGAGAGCTGCGTCTCTTGATGTCCATATACACGTCATATAGATTTTGGATTATTTCCTTTATTTTTAACAAATTTGAGAATCCGTTGCAATTTCCAGCAGTCCCTCCAGGTAATCTTTTTCTTTATTTTTCTTTAAACTCGGTTTAAATATCACTTCAGTGTGCGCTATTCCATCCGGGTTCGGGTCATATAAGCTCACAGTCTGGTCCAGATGGCTCTTGCTCTTCGACTTGTGATTTCTTAAACCAATGGGCCACGAGTATATACATGGGCTTATTTTCTAGTCTGGATAGGTTCCCTTTTAAATCCGCCATCACCAAAATAACGGGCCAAACATATGTTTAGGGGTTCGGATTATAGTCCGAACGGAGTGAAAAGAAGGAATACTAAGGGTCATCTCATACCCTATATAAATCCATTTCCCCATTTCCATCTTTTCTTCTTCTTTTTATTTCCATCACTTCCCCAGAAATTGCTCCAACAAGAGAACGAAATCCTAGACACCTAAAACCCCAAAACTCTCGTTCTAATTCCTGAATCAATCATATAGGTAGTTTTATAATCTTAAATCATCTCGCTACAATCGTTTTGAGTTTAGACTTGTGGTAAAATCGAACGATTTGGGCATGATTGTTGCTTGGCTTCGACGCCATGGCATTCTCCTCCCACGTTGTTGTCGTCGGTGGGTGCGCCATCACCTCGAGGCGTTGGGAGGTGGAAGATGGTATTTGCTCAGTCCCAATTGGAGTTTTGGAGAATGGATTGGGTTCGGTTGTGGTTGAGGAGGACGAAAAAGACAAAAAACGTGGGGGATCGGTTCGGGTGAGGAAGCATGGGTGATGGAGGAGAAGAAAAGGGTGAGAGGTTCACAAGACCGGATCGGATCGGAACAAAAGTCACGGAGGGGAGGCGAAGTTTACTCTACCGGGTCGGGACAGAGTGAGAAACAAGGGAAAAGGGGCGTTGGTACTCAAGCCATACCGGTTCGCTCTGAATACACACTCCCGAACCGGTCCGGTTGGATGTTTACTTCTGACCAAAGCACGGTTTTGTATCTGATCCGATCCCAATGTGCATATCCGAACCGAACCGAAGCAGCGCAATCTTAAAGCACAAGAATTTGTCCAATTGGTTAAATCAATATTTGACGTAACTTCCAACTTCATAAACTGTTAGGATATGCCTTGCGAACACAAACGAACATCAAGAACTATTCCGAACATCACTTCATCGTAAGAACTTTACATTACGCTTCTAAGCGTTTGCTTTACATATTTCGCACACACCTTACACACTTTAGTTCATACACATGCACAGGGGGACACGGGCTAATTTACTCTAATTTATGTTGTTGCTTCTTCGATAGTTTATTGACCATGGACGAGAGACGTTCATCTCGATTAGCAGAAAAGAAAGAGGTCCCAGAGTCATCCAAGAAAATCACTCTTGATGACATATCTTCTTCCTCAGATCCAGAATGGGATGATGAGGGATCAGATTATGAAGTAGGGTCGCATAATAGCGAAACGCCATCTGACAGTGAAGTTTCACTGGGCTGTGAAGAGGAAGGAGGGGTTGGAGATAAGCGAGCTCCTGACGAATTCGAGTCTGCCATCATATTGGAATCACCACAAGATTCTATTGAATAGGCGATTGACAACGACGGGCTCATTCGAATATGCTTAAATCACGGGATACTGAAAAAGGATACCTTGGTGCCATTGAAAACTGATCGTCCTCACAACCCTCCAGAAGGATTTATTGCAATCACCCGATTGATGTGCATGGTCGGGGCTATTCCGCCGTTTTCTCCTTTCGTTATCGACTTTCTGAGACAGATGTTGATTGCCCCCATGCAGCTGCATCCCAACTCCTATGCTTACTTATATACCGTATATGTAGCATATCGTGAGATCTTGGGTATAAAGCTCACTTTCAATGACGTTCATTTCTTTTATAACTTCAAGCATCAGACTCGAGAAACTCCTTCTTTCTCTTACTTCGAATCGGTCCCAAAAAGGAAAATAATTTCAGCGTCGTTCAGCAGTAAGGCCAGCGGTTCCAAACTGGAATGGTTTTATGTAAAACAACAGCCGAGACGTGCAAGAAGATGGACAAAATCAAGTAAAGCATTAGTTTTCTAAATCTCAACTCTGAATTCCACGCCGCCACATTAATCCGTTTTCTTTTTATTACAGTTGATAATCCAAAACAAATATCGGATCAAGTGTTCTTTAATCGGATGCACCGGCTCCTCAATGGCGATCAAAAATTTCTAATCATCGATGAAGTCCCGAAGGATGAATATCTTCATCTTCACGGGTTACTGTCCATTACCCGAAGCATAGGTCACGGGTAGGGTCCATATGTATACATCCCCCCAGTGGATGTAATCCCAGAAACGGGCGAAATTTCGAAAACTCCTACAATTCCGCTTCAAGCTTCACCTTCTCCATCTTCGACTCAAGACGATGATCTGGCCAACATGGCCGAAAAGCACAGAGAAGGGTACATTGTCCCCGAGGATGCTATCTCTCCGGAGAAGTTGGCGTCTTCCAAAGAACCACCAATAGATGCTTCCCAGGGAGTTGCCCTTAGTACTGATGATCCTAAATTTCAGGGTTTAGGAGATCTCCCTTACCTGAAACTATCTACACTTCAGAGGATTTTGGAACAAAACCTTTAGTTTCCACTTCCTCAGAAGAGACCACTCCCGCTAAGGCCAAAGAGCCTACTCGCACTAGTCTGGCTTCAGATTCGGGTTGTCAGGGGGGAAAACACCACTTAGGATGCACTTAGTACAATAGAATCGCATTTCACAGCACTTACCTTTTGTGAGAACACTGATTTTGAATTCCATTTGCAATGTTGCGCAGGTACAATGTCTCGTTCCCATTATGATATCTGGAAACTTCGTCGCGGCATGACTGGCACCCCTTCTGACGCTGAGCGCGATCGTCGCAAAGGCCGGGGAAGGGAAAATAGAAGGCCTCATGACTCTTATCAGTCGCGGACCTCACGTTCTCGCTCCCCCGCCCGGTCGGATTCAGAACGATACAGAAGCTACCAAGGCCGTCGAGGAGAAGACATGTCGTAGTCTAAAGATCAAACCTCTTCTCAAGAAAAACGCGGTAGGGAAAGGAGCCCGCAGAAAGATACCGACTCGCGAGGCAAACATAAGGTTTTCGATAAGCGGCCTAGGAAGGGTGATACAGCCGTCGTGCCCGCTGATCCTAAGGATACTGAGCTAACATATCGCGCACCTCCACCATTGGATGCTGAAGCTAAAGTCAAGTGGGCATATTTGTAGAAAGAATTCCCCGAGCACTACTTTGAAAACCTGACTTTCTTACCCGCTTTCGAGCCTATTTCCTCAAAGTGGGCAGATGAGGCCAAAGCGAAAATTGATGCAGTTGAAAAACAATATTTAGAGATGTTCAAGTATTCACTTAACCTCTCTAGAATCATCCGAACTCTGATTACGGATACTGAGTCGATGAAAAATACTGCAGTAGCTGACGCTAAAGCCATGAAAAATTTAAGGAAAGATCTTGAGGACACACAGGCCCAACTCGACATTGCCCAGCGGAATGCTACCAACTTCAAGCAGCAATTTGTAGAGCTACAAAAACGTTATCATGACTTGCTCGAGTCTCACAATCAAGAGCGCTCGGAGTTGACAAAGCTAGCAGAAGATGCAAAGTCGGATAATGCTAAAATGCAACTTGCATACACCTCTCTGGAGCAAGAAAAGGCCGAGTTAGCGAGGAAGAATGTTGAATTGGAAAAGAGCAATGCTGATTTGGCTTCCAAGTTGGTGGAGGCCGAGAATAGGGCTGCCCTAGCGGAGGGTAATGTTGAAAGTGTTATTAAATCCGCCGAAGAAACTCGCAAGCAGCTGTCAGATTCCGAGGAGGAAGTGCATGGTTTCGGCGAACTAATGATCGAATTCTTTGCGCATATAATCCGCTGTCGAAACATCTCTTGGATCGAAGATTATCCGACTACCTTGGTTCACGTATGGAGTCAAATTGTTGAATGGGAGAAAGAGGAGCTCAAGGTAGTTTCAATCGACAAAGACAAGCTTATGGAAAAATATCTAAGAGATGATTAGACAGCACGCCTGGCCGAGGGGCGTCGCCTCATCGCTGCTGCTATGGAGGAGGAGAAGTGGATGGCCGAGCAAAAGAATGTCTCTGAGACTGGTTCTTCTTCTATTGCCGTTGGAACTTCTGAAGCAGAGGGATATGACACCGAAAACCCGGGGATTCCTCGAGCATCTCTTTTATCCGCCATACCCGAGACGACGTCAGAGACGGTAGTTACTACAGCTGAGAAATCATCGGAAGGTATTTCTACATTCTCGCCTCAATTCGTCAAGGCCGTATTCACTTTTCATCACATAATCGGACAATTGATGGAGGGTCCTTTATTTTCTCCAGAGTTGATAACTGTTAATTCTCATTATGTAGGTGTTGAACCGACCGAGAAGATTGGTGGGCCTCAAGGAACCACCGCTGGAACAAAACCCATAGAGAAGGCTAAAGGGGGAAAGGACAAGGCTGCCACTATTGATTTAGGAGAAGGAACTGAACCGTCTAAGGCTGATGCTCCTCATGATGACGAGATGATAGACGCCTTGAAAGATGATGGCGGCAATGAGGGACATGAGGAAGACCCTGAGGTGGCCATAGTTGGGGAGTCAAAAAGCGCTGATGACATCACATTGGCTGCCCTAAAAGCTGAGCAAGACAAACGTATGCAGCTTAAAGTTGAAGACCTGGACCCCGAAAGCTTTAAGCCTCTTGCAGTGGTGGATGCTGGATCAAGGTTAGTTGTTAAGATTTCGACTAGGTTTATTACAGAAGAGCTTGCTAAAAATTCTTCTCTTGATTCCAGTGTTCCAACTCCTGGGAAAAAATCAACCGATTCCTATACTTCGGTCACAGGTAGAAAAAAACCAAAGCGCATTCTAACCGAGGCCGAAAGGGAGGCGAAGGATGCTCAGAAGGCTGCTAAAAAATCCAAGTCCCCTCCAAGGTCTAAGTAATGAAGTGCTTTGTTTATGGCTTTTTGATTGGCCCGCAACTGTTGCAGCGAGCGCAGTCCTCGCATCTTCTTTTTTGCTTGTTTTCCTTGTACAAACTCACATGTTTGTGAATAAAAATAGTTTATTTCATACAATATCTGATAGTTGTTAGTTTAGTACTTAAATGAAAATACACAAGTATGTCAAATTAAAGTCATATAATGAAGTCATTGCTGGAGGAAACATGTATACGCATACATGCCCCAGTCAATCTTGAATGACTGAGGAAGAACAACTCAAGATTAAATTAAAGAGTCTAAATCTCCCCAATTCTCAGACGTGGGCCATATTCTTTTCATCATTGATGCCTGTTCTTTCTGGCATATTTATACTCTCCTGTCTCATATCCAGGTTAGAGTTTTCGCTGAGGCGGTCTATCATCCGGGTGCAACTTCATACCTCAGAGGACGTCATCTTCCCGTCCTTTATACTCTCTCTCGATTCTTGAGAATTAGAGTTAAGAATGTCATCTTCCCATTCTTCTATGTCTTGTCGTACAAACAGTCGTTGTGTTTGTTCTTGCAAATAAGCCGTCTCCGACTTTCCAAATTTTAATTTCACATTTCATATTCCATAGTCATAATAGAATAATAGTTGAAGACATTAATGCAGGAGAGTAAATGGCACACTATATTTTTATAGTGGTTCGGCTAAGTCGTAGCCTACATCCACTTTATAGTCCTTTGTTCGCATCAACAGACTTTTTTAAGGCATGTCGTGCCTTTTTACAGGGTTCATAAAAAAAACAAAAGAAAATACAACATCCCTAATTCAAATATCGCATCAAGTGTTGGGCATTCCAAGCCCTAGGCACTTCTTCACCATCTACTGTCGTTAACTTGGAGGCTCCTGTCTCAAGTTTCCGTTGGACGACGAATGGTCCTTTCCTCTTTGGACCGAGATGAGGAAAGGATGGAAAAACTCGCTTTAGCACCAAATCCCCTGGCTCAAAGGTTCTAAAGCGAACATTCTTGTCATAATAGCGTACCATCTGACGTCAATGTCTTGACGCACGCAAGTCTGCCTCATCCCTTTTCTCTTCGACTTCATCAAGGGACTCGAGGAGGAGTGCCCGATTCGTCATCGGGTCATAATATGTCACCCTGTGGGAGGGAACTTCAAGCTCTACCGGGATTACCGCTTCTTAACCAAATGAGAGAGAGAAAGGAGTAAGGCCGGTAGTTGTCTTAAACTTTATTCGATATGCCCACAAAGCCAAGGGCAATTCATCCACCTATTTTGCTTTTGCACGCTCCAACGGCTTCTTGAGGATGGATTTTATTACTTTATTTATTTCTTCTACTTACCCATTCGACTGTGGATGAGCGACTGCAGTGTATCGCTTGTCAATCTTGTATTTCTGTCAGAAATTTCAGAATTTGGCGCCATCGAACTGGGTTCCATTAACCGTTATAATGGTCCTTGGAATGCGAAATCGGCATATGATATTTCTAACCACGAAACTTATCACCTTTCTTGCTGTGATTTTGGTTAAGGTCTCAGCTTCCACCCACTTCGTAAAATAGTCCACGGCGACTATTGCCTACTTCGCTCCTTCTTTGGCAATCGGTAGAACCCCGATGATGTCAATTCCCCACATGGCAAATGGTCACGGGCTCACTATCGACTTGAGCTGGGTCAGTGGTGCTCTAGGGATCTTGGCGAACCTCTGGCATTTGCCGCAGTGTCGTGAGTAATAAGCTGCATATTTATTAATAGTGGGCCAAAAATACCCATACCGCAACACCTTTTTTGCTAAAGTCTGACCCCACGTATGATCTCCACACTCACCTTCGTGTACTTCCCTTTGTACACGCTTGATGTCGTCGTGTGTTATACACCGTAAAATGGGCATAGAAAATCCTTGCCGATAAAGGGTATTATCTTGAAGGACGTATCTGGTAGGTTTGCGAACTATCGCTCGCCTCTCACTTTTCTTTGGCGGGAGAACTCCATTTCTATGGAAATTCTTGATTGGGGTCATCCACGACTCCCTCTCTGGTTCTACTTCGAAAGCTAATTCAATTTCCATTAACTCAAAGCTTGGCGATCCCAACGTCTCAATTGGAACCATTTCGGTTTCCACCAGATTGTCGGAACTTGCCAGCTTCGGTAGCCGGTCTGCCTTCTGGTTTTTAGCTCTTAGGATATGCGATATGTTATACCATTTCAAGTTGCTCAACAGCTCCTTCACCTTTCCAAGATAGGTAATAAGTCGAGGTCCCCGGGCCGCAAACTCCTTTTGCACTTAGCAGACAACTATTTTGGAACCGCAGAATACATCTAATGCCTTTATTCCGAATTCCTTAGCAAGTTTCAGCCCGGCAATCAGGGCTTCATATTCAGAGTTATTATTGGTCGCTGAAAATTCTAGTCGCAGAGCGTAATATAACGATCGTCCTTCAGGAGTAACTAAGACGACTCCGGCTCCGAACCTTCTATCGTTCTTGGCTCCGTCTGTGTATAACTTCCATGGAACTAATTTTAATTCTTCCTCCAATTTAACCACCTTATCATCGATCGTCTCTTCCTTTGAAATTGTGAACTCTGCTATAAAGTCAGCCAAAGCTTGTCCCCTGATCGATCTTCGCGGCTGAAAGTTTAAATTAAACTGACTTAATTCAATATTCCACTCGATCAACCATCTTGAATCTTCGGGACTTTGCAACACCTGTCTCAGCGGTTGATCAGTGTATATGATTATTGCGTGAGCTTGAAAATAATGGCGAAGATTTGGCGAGGCGATCAGAAGGCTGTAAGCAAACTTCTCAATCCTTAGGTAGTTACGTTCTACAGCTGCCAATTTCTTACTTACGTAATATACCGGTCTTTGCACCTTGTCTTCTTCCTGGACCAAGGCGGTGCTAACGGCGTGAGCCGATACTGCTAGATAAACAAACAACTCTTCATGATCCACCTTCTTCGACAAAATCGGTGGTCTCTCTTGTAAGTCCAATAGATTTCAAAACGCCTCAGCACAGTCCGGAGTCCATTCAAAATTTTTCTTTCCCATTTTTATCAAGTCAAAAAACGGGACACATTTGTCTGTTGCTTTGGAGATAAATCTACTCAACGCAACCACCTTCCCTGCAAGACTTTCGACGTCTTTGATTCTTCGTGGTTCCTCAATGTTCCTTATCGTTGCTATTTGACTGGGATTAATTTCAATTCCCCCGGAGCTCACGATGAAACCCAGAAACGTTCCAGATGCCACTCCAAACGAGCACTCCAAAGGGTTTAGCTTCATTCGATACTTTCGTAGGATACCGAACATCTCTGCCAAATCTTGCGTATGGCTAGAGGACTGCCTCGATTTGACAAGAATATCATCCACATAAACCTCCATGGTTTTCCCAATTTGGTTATAAAACATCCTGTTCACCAAGCATTGGTAAGTAGCTCCAGCATTTTTCAATCCGAAAGACATGACCACGTAGCAGTACAACCCCAAATTTGTAATAAAGCTCGTGTGCTCTTGATCGGGCACATGCATGGGAATCTGGTTGTATCCGGAATATGCGACCATAAAAGAAAGAAGTTCTTGTCTCGCCGTCGAATCCACAAGCTGGTCTATTCTGGGGTGTGGGAAGCTATCTTTCGGGCAGGCTTTGTTCAAGTCTGAAAAATCAATACACGTCCGCCACTTTCCGTTTGACTTCTTTACCAAAACAGGATTCGATATCCAGTCGGGATATGTCGAATCTCTGATAAATCCGTTCTCTTTCAGCTTCTCAACTTCTTCTTTCAGAGCTGCCGACCATTCTGGGCCCAACATACATCTCTTTTGCTTTACAGGCGGGTTTTTTGGGTTTATACTCAGCGAATGACTCATAATGGATGGTGATATCCCACACATATCAGCGTGGGTCCAGGCAAACACATCCAAGTTTGCCTTCAGAAAGTTAGCCAGTTCTTTGGCTCGGTGCGGATCCAATTGGGATCCAATCTTCAAAACTTTTGTTGGATCAGCTTCATCAATGGGTATATCCACTGTCGTTTTGTTAGGAGTTGCCTTTCTATCCTCAGGTTCCTCATCTTCTCTGGGATCTAGGTCCTCAGGCATTCCCTTGGGTAACTCCTTCGGGGATGATCCCTCTAATTGCTACGCTGAACCTTCCTTTGGAGGAGGTGAAGTACTTTTAGTATCGATGTTGAGTCCCTTCATCAACATCTTTAATTCAGCAATGTAACAAGCTCGCCCGGAGACTTGGTCTCCCCTCATTACTCCAGTTCCGGCTTTAGTTGGGAACTCTAGCAATAAGCACCATTGTGCGATACAAGCCCAGACTCGGATCCAACCTTCACAGGGCTTCAAATCTCCAGACTCGAGTCTCATTTGATCGAACGACTTCGTAAAAAGAATGTTGACAGAGCTTCCATTGTCTACTAGTACCTTATGAACTAGTAGTGGCCCAATTGTAGTGGTAATAACCAACGGATCTTCGGTAGTTGATTGGATTCTGGTATCGTCTTTGCTACGGAACACCACATCATCGAACATTGTCCTCTGTTGTTTCGCAGGGGTGATATCTTCCAAATCATTACACTCGTCCACATCTATGTGCTTAACTGCATTAACATATTGGTCCATTGCTCTGAAAATATGGATAGCTGGATGGGGTCCACCTACTATGGTGTTAATGACAATCTCTTTGCCCTTTTGTTGCGCTGTAGGCTTGGGAGCATATTGATTCTGGTTTGGGGCCTGTCCTCCTTACCACCTGTCGCTTGGGGCTGCCTTATATTCATCCAACTTCCCTTCACGCAACAACTTCTCAACCACATCTCTCAAGTGTCGACATTCGTTCGTTGAATTTCCGTGGGTTCCGTGAAATGAACAAAATTTTCCGGTAGCAATTTCTTTCTCTTTCGAATCTCGAGGCGGTGGTTTATTGTATTGCAAAACATTATACGTGTCCAAATAAATGTTCTCCAACGTATTATTCAACGGTGAATAATTTTCAAAAGTTTGGAACCGGGGTCTTTTGTCAGAGTTACTTCATCAGTTCCTGTTTCTCCTATTACCATTCCCATTACGGTTGCTGTTGCCCCCATTTCCATTATTATTGTTTCCATTCTTGTTTCCAACATTCACTTAGACTTTCCCAGAGATTTCTCCAGATTTCTTTACAGCAACATTACTTTGAACAGCTTCTTTTGAGGCCTCTCCGGATTTCCTCTTTCTGTTTGCCCTTGCTTCCTCCCATCTTAACTGAATATTGGCCTTCTCACAAAACAACTCTCTTATGGGAGGACGTTCCCAGAAAGATAATCTCCATACTCTGAATCAGGATCAACTCCCTCCGTTAAGGCCATCAAGATGGTTGGCTCAGGTCGCTGACTTCTGTTACAGCTCAATTGAAACAATCTAGATATGACTTCAAGGACTCACCCGGCGCTTGCTTAATTCTCGATAATTCGATAATAGTCTTAGACTTTTGGGTGTGAAATCGGAATTGATTCATAAAACATTAACTTAATTCTTTGAAATTCGATATTGATCGAGGAGGAAGTCGGGTAAACCATAGTAATGCTACGTCTTCTAAGTAAATAGGGGAAGCCTTACACTTCACAGCTTCAGGAGCGGCTCCAGCATTCATAAACCATGCGTATCGCATCAGATGTTGTCCCGGGTCAAATCTCCCGTTATATCTGTCCATCTACGGCAAATTAAATCGTCGGGGGAACTGAAAGTCAAGAATGTCATCAGTAAAGGGAGTATGGCTTAGCTCAATACCATAATATTCATTGGTGTAATTTCGACTTTCATACATGATATGGTGTACCATAGCCCATACATCAGCATTGGTTAAGGGCCGTTCAGGCTCCCTAGCTCCGACGTTCAGGTTTCCTCTGGGCTCCTGATCATGGGACACCCTCCATCATCTAGCGGCTTCTGCTCTGCTTTGTTCCCTACGTTCCCCATCGATCTCGGGAGGAAGGGGCTGAAGCATTTGTCCCTGAGTAGGGTTGGTAAGGTTAGGATCTCTAGACAGAACATGTGATCCTCGCATTAGTAACAGCATAGGCTCTCTCAAGCTCGGGTCATCGGGTCCTAACACACGAGCAATGTCTTCGTGGGATCCCAGAGATCCGAAAGCCATTTGTTCCAAATTATGAGGTCGTTCAAACGACCTTCTTTCACGAGGTCGCTCTTCCTCTGAGGAAGAAGACTAATACATTGCAGTGTGATGAACTGGGAAGGGGTCCTCGGCATGCGAAGTTCGCCAATTTCCCTACTCATGATTCTCATATTCTCTTGAATCATAAGGTTGGTGCGCTCGTGGATTCTCATAGCCTCCCTAGTGCTCTCAAGCATGTCGAGAAGGCGCGAAAAATCTCCTTGGGTGACAGGCGCAGATGGATTGATCTGGTCATTGGTCCTGGTGGTCGGAATCGGAGCATTTGGAGGGGCTCGAGTAGAGGTTCCAGCATCACCTATAGTTGGATCGGATCGGAGCAAAGTGACGTAGCCGGATCGGTTCGGGTTGGGGGAGCGCACCTCTTCAACATCTTCTACTCGGGTCGGATCGGAGCTTTCCATCTGCGACCGGTTCGGATTTCCTGAGCCAGTCCGATCCGCTCCCGAGCTTTGCCCACGAGACCTCGTCATGACCGCGTTTTGCTGATCTTCACCAACATCGTTACCTCGACTGGTTTGAACTTCCTTGCCTTTTCTTTTAGCCATAATTCTTCAACAATCAACCAACAAGTACTTAAAAGCATCAGAAATTGGCGATTAACTTCTTTGAACTCAACGGTCCAAAAAGTAGAACGATAATCCAGAAAAATAGAGAATTCAAATGATTCTCAGTGAAAGCACAAAAATGTTAGACCAAAAAATGGTTCTAACACCGAAATTGACTAAAATTCTAATGAAATAAGATCAAAAACAGAAAAGAGACACGAGGTTTATAGTGGTTCGGCGTTAAAGAGCCTACGTCCACTTTATATCACTTTGCTTGATGATGTAGATGAAAGTACAACAAGATATTCACTCAACCTCACTCATTTTACATATAAATCCACTCAATAATATTTGAAATACACTCTACGTGATGATTTGAATTGATTAGTAGTGCTGGAATTCGGTTCTCAAGAATTCTCAAACTCTCAAAGTGCCAAAAGAACCCTTCAAATGCCTTTTGAGGTGGTATTTATATGTGGAAAATCTTCCTGAACTCGGATCGGACGTGGTCCACGTGGCCCCTATCCCGCCAATTTCGGGTTCATATGGATTTTAGTATTGACAGCGCACCGAGTTAGTGGCCGACATGGGTAGGAAGTGGATGTAACCGCCCCGAATATCTAGGAGATCATGGGGGTGTAGCAGTTGACAACTGGGTTCGGATTGGATCGATTTAACAAATAGGTTTCAGATCGGATATACCATCCCCGATCCAGTCAGATTGGCACGCGCCCCTTTTCTCGCCGTATGTTTGTTTGTTTTGTCTGAAGTACTCTGATCCGGATGCTTGGAAGAATTTTCTTCAACAACTGATTCTTTTGTCTTTGTGTAGCCTATTTCACAAAGTAGGTAATAACTACTATGAAGGGCTGGTTTTTGCAGCTCCCAATCCAAACGATTCATCATCTTTTATATTTGTCGATCTAACGTTACTATGCTTAAACTACCCCTACTTCTCTTAATACTTCAAAACAACCCTTCTTTTTAATCATTCCCCTAATTCTCCAAATATTCCTTACTTCAAACAATTACACCTATTTTTTAACTACTGTGAAGGGTTGGTTTTTGTAGCAGCCAATCCACATGATTCATCATCTTTCAAATTTATCAATCAACTGCTACTATGCTTAATCTAGCCCTACTTCTCTTAATATTGAAAACCAATCCTTGTTTTAATCCTATCCCTAATTCTGCAAATAGCCCTTACTTTCAACAATTACCATTATCTTTTTACTATTGTGAAGGATTGATTTTTGTAGCACCTAATCCTAAGGATTCATCATCTTTCATATTTGTCGATCTACCACTACTATGCTTAAACTACTCCTACTTATCTTAATACTACAAAACATCCCTTCTTTTTAACCCTACACATAATTCTCTAAATATCCCTTTCTTCCAACATTTACCCTTATTTGTGAACTATTGTGAAGGACTGGTTTTTGCAGCACTCAATCTAAACGATTCATCATCTTTAATATTTGTCGATCTACCCCTACTATGCTTAAAGTACTCCTACTTATTTTAATATTTCAAGACAACCCTTCTTTTTAATCCTACCCCTAATTCTCTAAATAGCACTTACTTCCGACAATTACTCCTATCTTTTAACTACTATAAAGGGTTGGTTTTTGTAGCACCCAATCAAAACGATTCGTCAGCTTTAATATTTGTCGATCTACCCCTACTATGCTTATACAACCCCTACCTCTCTTAATACTTCAAAACAACCCTTCTTTTTAATCCTTCCCTTAATTCTCCAAATATCCCTTACTTCCAAAAATTACCCCCGTTTTTTAAGTTTTGTGAAGGGTTTGTTTTTGCAGCACCCAAGCCAAATGATTAATCATCTTTCATATTTGTCGATCTACCCCTACTATGCTTAATACCCCTACTTCTCTTAATACTTCAAAACAGCCCTTCTTTTAAATCCTTCCCCAAATTCCTTAATTAGCCCTTACTTCAAACAATTACCCCTATCTTTTTACTACTTGGAAGGGTTGGTTATTTCAGCACCCAATCCAAACGATTCATCATCTTACATTGTTGTCGATCAACCCCTCCTATACTTAAACTACCCCTACTTCTCTTAATAGTTCAAAACAGCTCTTCTTTTTAATCATACCCTTAATTCTCTAAATAGCCCTTTGGAACAACCCGCATTTTACGTATCGGAAGATCGTAAAATATATTTGTTTTATTCTCTAAGGGTTGGATCATCCTCATCTTTTAATATGTTGTTTATGGGGATGTGAGACATATCAATAATTTTTACCGATTTTGTTTATGACCATATTGCCCCTGTCAGGCTTGTATAGGCATAACTTTTGACTCAGGTCAAATCAAAGGGTGATACCTATGCCATTGTAAAGGAATTGATTATTGCCTTTCCGTAGAGTGGTTACATTAAGGATTTGGCTCAGTGGTTTGAGAGAAATCGCTGTTTTAAGGTTTTTCAGTTGGTTTTTCAGGTTTGGAGAGCCTAATGGGCTGAATTGGAGAGGCCCATTAGTGGGATGGTGGAGTTTATAAATAGAGGTGAGGGGTATGGAGAATAGGTTACTTCTCCCATTCTCTCATTTGGAGGTCTTGTACTCCTTTCTCTATAACTCTTTTTCACCATTGGAAATCCAATTCTAAGGAGGGAAATCGAAGATCTACACCAATCGAGGCTAGATTTTCATCGTTCCAAGGGCAAATTCATCAGATCAAGGAGCTTGGTTTAAAGTATTCGCTCTTCGGATTCATAATTCTATCATATTAGCTTGTTTTGGAGAATTGGTGAGTAATCTACATCTCTCATATGAATGCAATGAAGTATATGAGTGTTTGTGCATGTTTCTCATCAAATTGGGATGTTTTACCATAGATTTACACGATTATAAGTTCATTTTCATATGCATCAGCCTATGATCTAATCTAACAACTTTTACTCGTTAATTTCATGTCATTTTACATGTTTATGTTAGTTAGATCTCTCATTTTGATCATACGTTCATTTTAATGGTTTTTGGTGAGATTTACACCATTTTTGTGGTAATTGTTATATTCATGTGGTTAGTAGTGTTATTATATGTTTATGATTATATTTGATGATTTTGGTGGAGTTCGTTTCGTAGGATTCGTCGTTTGGTGAAGTTTTGCTCGAAATCGGACAATATGTAGGGTTTGGATCGGACCATAGTTGGATCGGACCACATTTGGACCGGACCATAAGTGAATCGAACGAAAGTGGATCGGATCGGACCAAAGTGGATCGGATCGGACCAAAGTGGATTTGAATAGACCAAAGTTGGATCGGACCATTCTGGACAGCCATTTTTGGTCAGCCATTTCTGCAATTTCTGGGCAAGTTTTACTAGTCGGACATTTCCGGTGATGATGTAACTTCAAAGTGAATTCAATTAGGAAGTTTGGAAGTGTTCAAAAGCGTTCTAATTGGGGGTGATAATGCTGTAAACTATATTAAAACTTATGTTGATTTTGTTTGGTTCGATAGTGATGATGGCTTCGACGAGAGTCCAGAAGGGGATGTTCAAAGTGATGTGATATGTTCGTTGATCGATGAAAAGCAACGAATAGGCAGACAACTCAAAGGTTGTGAGTTGGTGGATAATGGTTACTCGAGAAGGTCGCTTGAGTAGTAAATAGCTGTCAAGGTTGGACGACTAGAGATATTGAAGGCCAAGAGATTATCATTGTCGTAAGTTCTAGCAGGCTCAAAGCAGGGGTACAATGGGGGCACCCAATAGACCGGAAGGTTGTTGGTCGAGTACCTTAGGAATCGTTGAAAGGCCAAGTTGTCAAGGTTGGACATTGTCAAGGTTGGACATATGGAGTTTATACTAGGACTGGGGTTACCATTAGCCCTTAACATATGGCAAGGTCAGCCGTCATACGATTAACGACGGTTTCAAAGCAGGATTGGCGGTGATAGTCAGAGTCAGTCATCGATGATTGGTTGTTCTGTTTGTACTATCTCACATGGATTATCCAAAATCGAGGGTGATGTTCTTTGAGTGCTTAACTGATATTGGTTTAGGCCGATGGGGAGAGTGCTTGGGGAATGTTAAACTCGATTAGGGTTGTCTGTGTGAGAGTTATATAATCTGGATGTTATATGTGTTTTACAAGATTGAATGGCTGCTCTGGTTTCCATGTATGAATTGTTATTCCTTTGGGTGAATGGATTGTAAAGGCTATCACTGTCCGATGTGGGGAAGATAAGGTGGAGGTCTTCTCTGGTGTTATGGTAGATTAGTATGTTTATCTATCCCCTCTTATGCACTTTATTGTTGAAGTTTGTTAGTTGTTTTATCGCTCACTAAGACTGTTGTTTGACTCAAGGTTTTATGTATCCTCTTATTACCTTGGGCTGTTCATCCGATTGTGGATGGGCAGACTAAGTAACAGATGACAGGTAATTCTTTAGTGAGGACAACGATGCTGATCGATGGCGAGCGGGGGCTCACGTACCCGTTTTTCTACCAGCTAATAATTGGATTTCCACTGTTTGCTTTTTCTGAGTGATGTAGTGAGGCAACTTTGTATAAACACCATTTCCATGTTTGTGGATCTTACTTTCTAGTTGTACGGAAGTCCAGTGTTTCTGCTTCACTATTATTACCTGTTGTATATGTTCTATTTTATTTTCTCCTTGCGCTGCGAGTTTTATGACAGGCTCCGCTTGTGTTTTCCAACTTTGATGATTTTCCATGACGGCCTTGCACATTTTTCTGCGCATTATTTTTCTTTTATAATGTGAGAGTTATGGGCGATCTTCACATTTGGTATCAAGCTATGGACAATGATTTTTGGCCAAAATTCAAGGATGTTATCACCTATGAGAGACGTACTTGTAGATTTCAGTTGGATGCTTACTATATATATTAGCATATATAGTAGTAGCGGTTGTTTTCCTTTAGCAGTTTTTCTTAAAGGTGGCTAATTAATCTAAATTGCATATTTAGAATGAGTAGACGAGAATCAAGGCAAGCTGGTAGGTGAGCCAATACTGGAGGGGGAAATGGTGCTGAACCTAATTACCCGGCCATGTTTGAAGCCATGGCAGAAGCAATTTTGCGGAAGGTACCCGCTCTAGTGGCGGCAACGGTAGATGTTAGTATGCGAGTTCCTAGAGTAGTAGATTTTGCAAAGCTGTGCAAGGACTTTACACCTATAAGGGGAAAACCATTCAAGGGAACTGAACCAGGTGAAGAGGTTCAGAGGCGGATGGACTTATGTGTTCGAATCTTCGGAGACTTGGGTATTGAGAATGCAATAAAGAGAAAGCTTGCATCAAGGCAACTGCAGGACAGGGCCATGAAATGGTGGAATTTTGTTACACTCGAGACTCCAGAAGAAGAAATTTCATGGGAGCTATTACAAGCTATGTTTGAAGCTAAATTTATCTCTACAGCTCAAAAATCTTCTCTATTCAAGAAGTTCATAGAGCAGAAACAGAATGATCGTTCTGTGTTTGATTATATTTTTGATTTCGGAGCCTTGTCTAGATATGCTCGTTCGTACATTGATACATCATATCAGAAGAACGAGAAGTTTGTCTTAGGTTTGGAACCAGAGATTTGTGATAGACCCTTCATAGTGACTAATCCAATTGGGAGTTCATCATATTTTTGCATGATATGTCGTGGTCAAGTGTTGTCGAGTCATGGTTGCTGTTTTATGTGTGATTGCTTTGTTCTTAACTTCGCTGGGTTTGGGATCATCTTGGGCATGGATTGGCTCAAGAAGTATGCGGCAAGGGTGAATTGCGAGAAGTTAGATGTGAGGGCTGGGGATGTGGAAGGGCGGAAGGTGTTGATTAGATGTCAGCACGAAGATGGGGTCTTCGTGAGTTATCTATATTCTCTTGCGATTCCATAAGAAGACCTGTCATTAGTGCTAATCACTAATGAGTATGTAGATGTCTTTGACGAGGTCAAAGGATTGCCGCCGCATCGTGAGATCGAGTTTAGGATCGATTTGGTCGAAGGTGCTAGACCAATCGTTATGCCACTTATGCGGATGGCGCCTAGGGAACAGAGAGAGTTGGAGGTGTAATTTCGAGACCTCTTGGGAATAGGGTTCATTCAGAGGAGTGTATCTGAATGGGGTGCACCGGTCGTATTTGCAAACAAGGCGGTTGGCTCGTTAAGATTGTGTGTGGACTATCGTGAGCTGAACAAGGTGACAAAGAATAACAAGTATCCATTGAAAAGGATAGATGACTTGTTCGATCAGCTTCACGAAGCCAAAGTGTGTTCTCAGGTGGATTTGGCAACGGGATTTCACCAGTTGGTGGTTGCTTAGGATAGTGTTCCAAAGACTGCTTTTAGGACACCATTTGGTTTCTTCGAATGGTTGCTGATGCCATTCGGGTTGACTATCGCGCCAACGTATTTTGTGGATCTTATGAATAGGGTGTTCAGAGATCAGTTGAAAAGGATTGTGCTTGTGTTCGTGGATGATATTTTGGTTTACTCCAGAAATGAGGAAGAACATAAGATGCACTTGAGAGTTGTGTTAGAGATCTTGGGGAAGGATCAACTTAAGACTAAGTTCTCAAAGTGTCACTTCTGGAAGGATGAAGTGAGTTTCCTATGTCATGTAGTTTTTGGGAAAGAGATATCGGTTGACCCCGTTAAAGTTGCAGCAATCCAGGACTGGGATCGACCTAAGAATGCGACGGATGTTCGGAGTTTCCTTGGGTCGGCAGGATATTACCGACGGTTTATCAAGGATTTCTCCAAGGTAGCTGCATCGTTGACAGGATTGACGAAGAAGAACCAAGTATTCACATGGGATGTGAAGTGTGAAAAAGCGTTCGGAATCCTGAAGGAGAGATTAACGAGTACACCTGTGTTGACCATTCCAAGTAGGAATGAAGAGATGGTGGTATATACCGATGCATGTGGTACTGGACTTGGAGCAGTAATAATGCAGAAGGATAAGGTTGGGGCCTATGCGAGTTGACAACTAAAGCCGCATGAGAGGAATTACCCAACTAATGATTTGGAGTTGGCGGCGATTGTGTTTGCTCTGAAGATACAGAGACATTTCCTGATGGGAGTTCGATTCGAGTTGTTTACAGATCATAAGTCATTGAAGTATATTTTCTCCCAAAAGGATTTGAATCTTCGGTAGCAAAGATGGTTAGAGTTTCTGGCGTCATATGATTTTGGTATAGCCTATACTCCTGGCAATGGCAACGTAGTTGCAGATGAATTAAGGCGAAGACACGCAAGTTTGGTGGCGATGTATTCGGAATGGAAGAGCCTCGAGTACTTAGCAAGGTCGATTTCAGGCCAAGGTGTGAGTTGGAACCTGAAATGTTGGTAAGCTGGTCGATAAGACCTACTCTTATCGAAAGGATTGGCGAGAGCCAAAAGAAGGATGCGAAGCTTGTCGAGTTCATTCAAAAACTGGAACTAGAAGATAAAGAGTTCGATGTCGATCGAGAAGGTTGGCTTCGAAAGCAAGGGAGATTAGTTGTTCCGGATATTGACGGATTGAGGGATGAGGTTCTGAGAGAATGTCATCACTCAAAGATGATGATTCATCCTGGTGGAAATAATATGTATCAGGAAATGAGGAGAGTCTACTACTGGGAAGGGATGAAGCGAGATATTATAAAGTTCATTTCCAAGTGTATGAACTGTCAGTTGGTGAAAGTTGAACAGAAGAAGTCGAGTGGGTTGCTTCAGCCATTGGAAGTTCCTTCTTGGAAGTGTGAGCAAGTATCAATGGATTTAATCGATGGACTACCTAGAACCAGGGCTGGAAACAAGGGGATTTGGGTCATCGTGGATCGACTGACCAAAAGTGCGAGATTCATTCCTGTCAAGGAAACTAGGACGACATCGAAATTGGCTGAACTTTATGTGAAATGGATAGTTCGATTCCATGGTGTCCCAAAGAGTACAGTAAGTGACGGAGATCCATTATTGACGAGTGAATTTCGGAAAAGTTTGCATGAAGATTTGGGAACCGAGTTGTGCTTGAGTACGACATACATCCCCAAACTAATGGTCAGACCGAGAGAGTCAATCGAGTTTTAGAAGATCTCCTGAGGGCTTGAGTGTTAGACTTCGAAGGATCTTGGGAAGACCATCCACATCTAGTTGAGTTTTTGTATAATAATAGCTACCAGTCTAGCATTCGGATGGCACCATACGAAGCATTGTATGGAAGGGCGTGCAATTCTCCAGCATGTTGGCTAGAAACTGGAGATAATGTAACACCCCATAATTCTGTTAATATAAATATTCACAAATTAAAGAAGAACTAATCCCAGACGTGAGAATTGTGGGAAACGGGTTGTGCAATTGTGTTCGTCTCGGAATTCTAGTTAAAATAGAGTCCGAATTTGCGTGATTTGGACTTCGTATGAAGAAGTTATGGCCATCGGAAGTTTCAGAAAATTCAAAATAGATTTCAGAAAATTTAAAATTTAAAATTCGAAGTCAAACAGGCTAGGCGGGAAATTTCCCGCCCAGCACCCAAGGTCGACTGGGGAGTCGACTGGGCAATCGACACCCCCCCAGGTCGACTTGGGAGTCGACTGGGCAGTCGACCTGGGTATCGACCTGGTCAAGTCGGCTAGGGTTTGACTGAGCCCAATCTTGAGTTGCTGATGTGTCTTTTGGGCTGATTTGGCAAATTAAACGGTTCAGGTTAGTTCTGAGTTGATCTAACGGTCTAAATAAATCCTAAACTCTATAAATACCTAGGTAGACTCTCATTCTAATTCATATGAAAAATAGAATAGCCACCATCATACCGCCGCCATGGAACTCAATGTAGTCGCTGCCTACTAAGAAGGAAGAAAGCTAATCAAAACCCTAATTCTACTCAACTCTAAAGCAAATCAAGACTCTCTTCCTTCTCTAATTGTGAGTATGATGATCTTAACAAGATTATTATTAAACTAATTAGATTAAGTTATGAATGGATTATATGAAAATGATGTGAATTGTCATATATGTTGTTGTAAACCTTATGCTATCATGTATGTTGTAAATCCTATGTTATGTGATGATGATATCCTATATGTTGTAAATCATGCTATGATGATATAGTATAGTTTGTAATTTTCTATGCTAAGTTGTGATAAATCAAACATGTTATAAAGTCATGATGTTATTATCTATTCTAATTAGTTCATGTTAATGAAATCATAACGTTTGGGCTATGTTGATCTATATGACAAATCATGTATGCAAGTTTAAATTGATTAGTAAAGATTATGAACATATGCCATGACATCTATTTAGATCTAGAATTATGACATCTAGAATTATGCTATGACATATGTGAATTCAATGTATTAAATGATAGTTCACACCATCATTATGTTGCCTAAACCATATATGCTAGTCCATACATGAATTTGGATTATGATCATATTATGTGAATTGTGACATTTTACCAAACAACTTGACACCTTTAGGTCCATGACATGTGTAGTTTTATGCTAGTTTCACCCCTATTATAATTAGATCTATTTTATTTGTCTATATGTTGTGATAATTTATCTTTGTGCTATGAGTTAGACTATTCGTGTCTAACGTATATTTTCCGTTGAATAAGCGAACGTATAACGTGGGGTAAGGGTAATATTAAGGATTTAATATTAAGAAATTGGATGTAATTAATATGATTTTGCATGCCATGAGTGGATGGACATAATTGAGTCAATTATGGACATCATTAAAATTGGAATTAATTAATAATTTGAATAGGGAATTATTAAAACTGGGGTAAAAGATTGTAAGTGTTAATCAATGCTTAGGACACGAGGTTGGACTCGTTTGTGACGTAAAACTGCCCGGACCCGCCCGGCAAATCCAGTAGTCACAAATGTCAGCCCAATGTGAGAGGTCCTAGGCCCAAATTAAAGCATAACAGTTCTAAAGACACGAGGTTAGGCTCTTTTATGGTGTAAGACTGCCCGGACCCGCCCGGCAAATCCAGCTTCCATAAATGCCAGTCTAATGTGGGTGGTCTTTATGAGGTTATGGCCTGAATGAATTAAGAAATAATTAACAAGATAAACATGTAAGGTGGGACATGGGGGTTAAGTAGGTGCCTTGGGTGGCATGAGGAATATAGTGAGTGCCTTTAGTGGCATTTGAAATACGATTAGTAAGACTTAACCAAAGACACATGTAAATGAACATGACTAAGATGGTTAAGTGGGATATACTAGTGGTGACAAGCTTAGGTGGATAGCTTGTGGGGGGCCATTTTAACCAGTAAACCAAACATATCTTTGTGGGCTCGACCTAAGTCGAGGACGGGACACGCATACTGGGCTTGACTATAAGTGGCCAAACGGGGTAGCGGTGGCAACGCAAGTCCAACGGGTTTCATATGCGTGTGTGGACCCGGGCTGGTAGGTAAGACGTTGTTGCATCGTGTAGGTATAAGCCGTGCATTCTCAAGTTGTATCGGGTTGCCACTTTAGGGGAGTGATACACCCCACTGTGGGGCCATCACGGGTATCTACGAGTAGGGAGCCGATCGAAAGTGTGTAGTGGGGTACACCTAGCGGAGATAGGGGCAGGCGGCACCTATGTAGTCAGTTAGGGGTACACGAAGCTATTTATATAATTTCTAAGTGAAGCAAGTGGGATCAACCTTTAGGGTGACTGGTGCGGTGCAGTGTAGTAATTATTCGTTAGTAATTAGGTGTGCCTTTAACGTTATCTTTATCTGCTCTTTCATACCCAATAGTTCATAGACATTTCCTTGTTTCCAGCTTGTGCCTTAGTCTAGTTATTTTGATAATGGTATTGTTAGAATTATCATACTCGCCAGACTTTATGTCTGACCCCCTCCATTTCTATCCCTTTTCCCCCTCCAGGTCCTCAGGTTGGGCCCAGCTCTAGTGGAGTTTGATTGGATTGCTTCATCCTTCTTTGGAAAGCTTGGACCGCTGAAGTAAAGTCCAGCTTGTTATCTTCTTTAATGGCTATTTATGTAATGGGGTTATGTATTTCGTTTTATCAAGATGGATATTGTACTTGACTCTGATTTATGGTTTTATGATGTAACAAACATGTTTAATTTCCGCTGCAATAAAATAAAGTTTTAGATTTCAAGGTACTACTTATTATCTGTCTTGTTGTAATTTTTCTGTTCTATATTCACCTAAAACCTCCATGGAAGTTAATGCATTCCCTTTGTGAGTGACATTAATGGACGTGGGGTGTTACATGTGGTATCAAAGCGAGGTTACCAGAACAGATAATTTTTTTACAAAAAACCATTTTTCTAAAGTATTTTTGGAAGAAGTGTTTTCAAAAACATGTCATAATGAGTTATTTAAAGAGAAAAGTTTTTATGAAAAACATAATCCCCAATAGCCATATATCTTTATCTTTCGAATTCTCTATTTTGAATCTTTCCTTTTTCGTTTCAGCATGGCTGAAGATTTTAACCTTCTAGACGGTGTAACGATACCAGGATGGTATAGGAGGTTATTAGAGGCTAGGGCCGCTGCAGGTCCAGCCAATGTTCCTCCACCACCAGTTGCACCGGCTCCTCCTCCTCCTCGCGTAGATACTTTTGCAAAGACAGGCAAGGAATTTAAGGCTATGGGCGGAAAACCTTTTCAAGGGTCAGAAACGTTTGTGGAAGCAAGAGATTGGCTTAAGGAGGTGGAAGAATTGCTAGAAATCTTTGAAGTAGAAGAAGGGAGGAAAGTCAAATTAGCAGCTTGGTTAATGAAAGGAGAGGCCTCGTTTTGGTGGGAGGTCACTAATGGGGAGCGTCCTGTTGATTCTTGGGCGGATTTCAGACGTAGGTTTGAGGCAAAGTTTCTCTCAAGGGCAGAAGAGAATCTATATATGGAAAGGTTCCTAACATTAAAGCAAGGAAGCTCATCAGTGAAAGAATATGTCAATAAATTTAATCAGTTAGCAAGGTTTGGCTTGGACTTAGTGAACACTCCAGAGAAGAAGGCTCCGAGGTTCGTTAACGGCTTGAATGAGCCGTTGCAGGGGTTGGCTATGACCAACATCCCTATGGGGGCCACCTTTGAGAAGCTAGTAGACATGGCACTCATGCACGAGGAGAAAGGCGCTAATGCTAATAAGGCACCCGAGAAGAAATGGGATCAGAAGAAACCTCAACAGCAAAACAAGAAGGGTGATAACGACAATAATGGCAAGGGAAAGAAGAAATGCTTTAACTGTGGGACACCAGGCCAACTCAGCAAGGATTGCAGAAAGAAAAAGAAGACTGGCTGTTTTCACTGTGGTGAAGCGGGACATCTAGTGAAGGACTGCCCAAAGAAGGGTCAGAGGGTAGGGTCTACCTCGGGGGGACAGGTGCAGGCTCTTATGGCACCAGGGCAGGCAAGGGGACAAGATCATGCTCTCGCGGTCCCACCGCTGCAAGAACGAGGTAGAACCATTTCTGTTGAAATCTTAGTTTTTCTGTTTGATCATCATGTCTGTACCTTATTCGATTCGGGTGCACCGCATTCGTTTATTTCTACATCATTAGTTGAATCACTGCACTTAAACACCAGTTTAGTAGAGGATCCCTTAGTTGTTTCAAATCTAATTGGGGGCTCAGCTTATTTGTCCATGATGTGTTTGGATTTGAAAATTTCTATACTTAGCGTTGAGTTTAGAAGTGATGCTTATGTTTTGGGCTTCACGGGCTATGGGCTAATTTTAGGAATGGATTGGTTATCCAGAAATGGGGTCGTTCTTGATTGTGAAAGGAGAGTAGTTAGGCTCGTGACTCGCCTTGGCAACAATCTCGAAATCTTTTGTAATCCCATAAATTCCGTTATGCTAAGTTATCTAGAATCGCTTGACGCGTCTGTGGAGAATCTACGATCTGTTAGAGTGGTCCGAGAATACTCGGATGTGTTTGATGAGGTGAAGGGCTTGCCTCCGAAGCGGGAGGCAGATTTTCGAATATATCTTGTAGATAATGCAAAACCAGTATCTTTGCCAGTACGCCACATGGCTCCTCGTGAAAGGAGGGAACTCAATAAGCAAGTGAAGGAGTTGCTTGAGAAGGGGTTCATATGACGTAGTATATCGGAGTGGGGTGCTCCAGTAGTATTTGCCACGAAGGCGGATGGGTCCCTTAGACTTTGTGTGGACTATAGAGAAATTAATAAGCTTACTGAGAAAAACAGACACCCACTGCCAAGGATTGACGATCTGTTCGATCAGTTAGTTGGCGCCTCCGTGTTTTTGCAGTTGGACTTAGCCACTGGTTTCCATCAGTTGAGAGTGGCTGAGGATAGCATAGACAAGACTGCCTTTAGGACTCCGGACGGTTTCTATGAATGGCTAGTGATGCCCTTCGGTTAGACAAACGCCCCCACATACTTTGTTGATTTAATGAGTAGGGTGTTTAGAAGTACCTTATCAAATTCGTGGTAGTCTATGTAGACGACATCTTGATCTTTTCTAAGGATGAAGAAGAGCATGCCCTACATCTTAGGGAAGTGTTGGAGACTCTACGAGCGCATAACCTTAAAGCTAAATTTACTAAGTGTCACTTCTGGAGAGAGGAAGTGCGATTCTTAGGGCACGTGGTTTCCAAAGAAGGGATAGCTGTGGATCCCGCGAAGGTGGTGGCCATCCAAGATTGGAAGGTCCCTAAAAATGCTACTGAAGTAAGGAGTTTCTTGGGGTTGGCTGGCTTCTATAGGAAGTTTATCAAAGATTTCGCAAAGATATCAGCTCCATTAACACGTTTGACGAAGACGAACCAAGTTTTCACATGGGACATAGATTGTGATGATGCTTTCCAACGTTTGAAGAGAGCTTTGACTTCATCCCCAGTCTTACTGCTGCCAGACGGGAGTAAGCCGTTTGCTGTTTATACCGATGCATGTGGGACAGGACTAGGCGCAGTCTTAATGCAAGAGGGAAGGGTAATAGCCTATGGTGGAAGGCAGCTAAGGGTGCATGAGAAAAATTACCCTATGCATGACCTAGAGTTGGCCGCAATTGTTTTCGTGCTTAAGTCTTGGCACCATTATCTTCTTGGCGAGAAATTCGAATTGTTCACTGACCACAAATCTTTAAAATACTTATTCTCTCAGAAGGACTTGAACTTAAGGCAGCAAAGGTGGATGGATTTCTTAGCGTCCTACGATTTCGAAATAGCATATACCCCTGGCAAGGGTAACGTGGTGGCAGACGCCTTAAGTAGGAAAAGGTTGTCCTTGAGTTCGTTGTTTGTTGAACGGAGAAACTTAGAATTCATCTCTATGTTTGATTTTAGACCTTCCATTGACTTTGTACCCGGTTTGCTAGCATCCTTGGAGGTCAGACCAACGTTTTTGGGACGGATAGGGGAGGCACAGCGAGACGACCCACAGTTGGTTGAGTTAGTAGAAAAGCTCAAAAGAGGGGAGTCATCAAGCCATCTCCGTAGGTATACCCTAGATGATAAGGGTTGGTTACGTAGGTATAGTAGACTTTGTGTACCTCGAGACGAAGGTTTGAGGAAGGCTATTCTTGACGAAGCACATCATTCGAAGATGACCATTCATCCAGGCGGGGACAAGATGTACAAAGACATGAAGCGAGTTTTCTTTTGGGCCGGTATGAAGAGGGATGTGGCCGAGTATGTCGCTAGATGCTTGGTGTGACAACAAGTAAAAGCGGAGCAAAAGAAACCCGGTGGGTTGCTTCACCCATTGGAGGTTCCACTATGGAAGTGGTATAGTGTCTCGATGGATTTTGTGGATGGATTACCAAGATCAAGGAAGGGTAATACGGGGATTTGGGTTATAGTCGATAGACTTACTAAGAGCGCCCATTTCATTCCTGTGAAGAGTAAGAGGACTGCTCCATGGTTAGCTTCTGTATACATTCGAGAGATAGTTCGTTTGCATGGTGTTCCTTCTAGCATAGTAAGCGACCGTGATCCTATCTTCACTAGCGAATTTTGGAAGAGCTTACAAGAGGAGGTAGGTACTCAGTTATGTTTGAGCACCGCGTATCATCCTCAGACAGACGACTAGACCGAGAGGGTGAATCGGATTCTAGAGGATCTTTTGAGGCTATCTATCCTAGACTTTGGGGGTACAAGGGAAGAACATCTTCTGTTGGTAGAGTTCGCATATAATAACAGCTTTCAATCTAGTATTAGCATGGCACCTTTCGAAGCTCTTTATGGACGACCTTGTCGTTTACCTACATGTTGGTGGGAATCTACGGATAAGATCTTACTTGGGCCCGATATGATTAGAGAGACTTCGGGAAAGATCGACTTGATTCGAAGGAGGATGAAGTCAGCACAAGATAGACAGAAATCTTCTGCAGACAAAAGGAGGACAGATCTTGCGTTTGATGTTGGGGACATGGTCTTTAACAAAGTGTCTCCATTACGGAACGTTGTTCGCTTTGGGTCCGTTGGGAAATTAGCACCAAGGTTCGTAGGGACGTTTCCTATTAGGAAGAAGATTGGACAGATGGCGTATAGAGTGGAGTTGCCTGAGAGACTTAGTGGTGTACACGATGTATTCTATGGGTCACATTTGAGGAAGTGCTTGCACGAGACCGCGGAGGTGGTAGAGCTGAACTTGCTTAGAGAGGTGGAGATAGAGCGTGATGCTACGATTTGACGAGCTCCTACAAGCATTATTGGGTCGGAGATCAAGAAGTTGAGGAATCGAGAGGTCAGACTAGTCAAAGTGCAATGGGGAGATGATGAGAGCAACGCTACTTGGGAGACAGAAGCGAAGATGCATTCGTTGTACCCTTTTCTTTTTGACGGTATGTCTTTTAATTTCTCCGTTATCACTTAGCTTGTAGTTATCTTATCTTTAGTATGTCCTCTCTCTAGTATCTTTAACCTTTAGTTAGGATAATACTATGGTTGAAACATGTGTTTGAGACATGTTGTGTATGATGGATGCAAAGTGGATGCAAGTGTTTGCTAGTGGTTGCTCGTGGACACATATACACACACTATTAGGCACTAGATCGGCTTAGTCACATCATATTGCATATTGCATATAAATGGATGTATTTAGTAAAATGGATGTATGATGATTGTTTTATCATATGGATGCTGCATTCGGATGATGATTGTGCATGCATATAGAGATAATATGTAGCATTAAGGAACTTTTGCATACATAATGGACGCATGGCACTATCATGATTTGCATTAAGGAGGTCAACTGAATCAGTGGACCGCCTGATTTTGCATTAGATATGGACATATACACACACTGTGCATTTAAACATGAAAGCACTAGAATTCTAAAAGGACAATGGATGCCTGTGTTTGATGGTTGAGTAGATGGACGATTGGATGTTAGGATATACATTCTTCTTGACTTGAAGATTTCAGGGTCGAAATCCTTTAAGGAGGGAAGAATGTAACACCGCGTAATTCTGTTAATATAAATATTCACAAATTAAAGAATAACTAATCTCAGACGTGAGAATTGTGGGAAACGAGTCGCGCCATTGTGTTCGTCTCGGAATTCTGGTTGAAATAGATTCCGAGTTTGCGTGATTTGGATTTGGTATGAAGAAGTTATGGCCATCGGAATTTTCAGAAAATTCAAAACAGATTTCAGAAAATTTAAAATTTAAAATTCGAAGTCAAACAGGCTAGGTGGGAAATTTCCCGCCCAGCACCCCAGGTCGACTGGGGAGTCGACTGGGCAGTCGAAACCCCCCCCCCTAGGTCGACTGTGGAGTCGACTGGGTAGTCGACCTGGGTGTTGACCTGGTTAAGTCGGCTAGGGTTTGACTGAGCCCAATCATGAGCTGCTGATGTGTCTTTAGGGCTGAGTTGGCAAATTAAACGGTTCAGGTAAATTCTGAGTTGATCTGACGGTCTAAATAAATCCTAAACTCTATAAATACCTAGGTAGTCTCTCACTCTAATTCATATGAAAAATAGAACAGCCACCGTCATACCGCCGCCATGGAACTGAGTGTAGCCGCCGCCTACTAAGAAGGAAGAAAGCTAATCAAAACCCTAATTCTACTCAACTCTAAAGCAAATCAAGACTCTCTTTATTCTCTAATTGTGAGTATGATGACCTTAACAAGATTATTATTAAACTAATTAGATAAAGTTATGAATGGATTATAAGAAAATGATGTGAATTGTCATATATGTTGTTGTAAACCTTATGCTATCATGTATGTTGTAAATCGTATGTTATTTGATGATGATATCCTATATGTTGTAAATCATGCTATGATGATATTGTATAGGTTGTAATTTTCTATGCTAAGTTGTGATAAATCATACATGTTATAAAGTCATGATGTTATTATCTATGCTAATTAGTTCTTGTTAATCAAATCATAACGTTTGGGCTATGTTGATCTATATGACAAATCATGTATGCATGTTTAGATTGATTAGTAAAGATTATGAACATATGCCATGACATCTATTTAGATCTAGAATTATGACATCTAGATTTATGCTATGACATATGTGAATTCTATGTATTAGATGCTAGTTCACACCATCATTATGTTGCCTAAACCATATATGCTAGTCCATTCATGAATTTGGATTATGATCATATTATGTGAATTGTGACATTTTACCAAACAAGTTGGCACCTTTATGTCCATGACATGTGTAGTTTTATGCAAGTTTCACCCCTATTTTGATTAGATCTATTTTATTTTTCTATATGTTGTGATAATTTATCTTTGTGCTATGAGTTAGACTATTCGAGTCTAACGTATATTTTGTGTTGAATAAGCGAACGTATAACGTGGGGTAGGGGTAATATTAAGGATTTAATATTAAGAAATTGGATGCAATTGATATGATTTTGCATGCCATGAGTGGATGGCCATAATTGAGTCAATTATGGACATCATTAAAATTTGAATTAATTAATAATTTGAATAGGGAATTATTAAAACTAGGGTAAAAGATTGTAAGTGTTAATCAATGCTTAGGACACGAGGTTGGACTCATTTGTAACGTAAAACTGCTCGGACCCTCCCGGCAAATCCAGTAGTCACAAATGTCAGCCCAATGTGAGAGGTCCTAGGCCCAAATTAAAGCATAACAATTGTAAAGACACGAGGTTAGACTCTTTTATGGTGTAAGACTGCCCGGACCCGCTCGGGAAATCCAGCTGCCATAAATGCCAGTCTAATGTGGAAGGTCTTTATGGGGTTATGGCCTGAATGAATTAAGAAATACTTAACCAGATAAACATGTAAGGTTGGACATGGAGGTTAAGTAGGTGCCTTGGGTGGCATGAGGAATCTAGTGAGTGCCTTAAGTGGCATTTGAAAAACGATTAGTAAGACTTAACCAAACACACATGTAAATGAACATGACTAAGAGGATTAAGTGGGTTATATTATTGGTGACAAGCTTTGGTGGATAGCTTGAGGGGGCCCATTTCAACCAGTAACCCAAACGTATCTTTGTGGGCTCGACCCTAGTCGAGGGTGGGACACGCATACTGGGCTTGACTATAAGAGGCCAAACAGGGTAGCGGTGCCAACGCAAGTCCAACGGGTTTCATATGCGTGTGTGGACCCAGGCTGGTAGGTAAGACGTTGCTGCATCGTGTAGGTATAAGCCGTGCATTCTCAAGTTGTATCGGGTTGCCACTTTAGGGGAGTGATACACCCCACTGTGGGGCCAGCACGGGTATCTACGAGTAGGGAGCCGATCGAAAGTGGGTAGTGGGGTACACCTAGCGAAGATGGGGGCAGGCGGCACCTATACAGTCAGTTAGGGGTACACGAAGCTATTTATATAATTTCTAAGTGAAGCAAGTGGGATCGACCTTTAGGGTGACTGGTGCGGTGCAGTGTAGCTATTATTCTAGTAATTAGGTGTGCCTTTAACGTTATCTTTATCTGCTCTTCCATACCCAATAGTTCATAGACATTTCCTTGTTTCCAGCTTATGCCTTAGTCTAGTTATTTTGATAATAGTATTGTTAGAATTATCATACTCGCCGGACTTTATGTCTGACCCCATCCATTTCTGTCCTTTTTCCCCCTCCAGGTCCGCAGGTTGGGCCCAGCTCTAGTAGAGTTTGATTGGATTGCTTCATCCCTCTTTGGAAAGCTTGGACCGCTGAAGTAAAGTCCAGCTTGTTATCTTCTTTAATGGCTATTTATGTAATGGGGTTATGTATTTCGTTTTATCAAGATGGATATTGTACTTGACTCTGATTTATGGTTTTATGATGTAACAAACATGTTTAATTTCCGCTGCAATAAAATAAAGTTTTAGATTTCCAAGTACTTATTATCTGTCTTGTTTTAAATTTTTTGTTCTATATTCTCCTAAAACCTCCATGGAAGTTAATGCATTCCCTTTGTGAGTGACATTAATGGACGTGGGGTGTTACAAGTTGGTACTTGGGCCTGAGATGATTAGAGAAACCTCGGATTGTATCGAGACAATTCGACAACGAATGAAGGCAGCCCAGGACCGTCAGAAGAGTTACGCCGACAAGCCTTTTAAGGTCTTGGAATTCAACATGGGCGATATGGTTTTCGTGAAATCTTCGTCGTTGAAGCACATGGTTAGTTCTGGTAATAAAGGAAATTTAGCTCCAAGGTTTGCTGGACCATTTCAGATAGTCGAGCGAATTGGAAAGCTCACACACAGATTGGCGATACCTGGATGTCGAGTGTGCATAATGTGTTCCGTGTGTCATTTCTATTGAAATTCGTGCATGATTCGAATATAGTGGTATCTCCAGAGCAGTACGAAGACTTAGAGACCATAGTTTCGAGACCTCGTAAGCCACTTCGTGTTATGGGGAATGACACGAAACAGCATAGAAGGAAGACGGTTAAGCTTGTGAAGGTGCAATGGAGTAAGGATGGAGACGATTGTACATTGGAGAAGGAAAAGAGCATGAGAGCGACTCATCCAGAACTCTTCGTCGGTAGGACCCTTTGATATCGTATCTTCGTTATATCGTTGTATCTTGTTGTTGATTGCTAGAATTCTACATGTTAGGATAAGGCTATGGATGCATGGCTTGATGGATGCTTGTTTGGATGATAGAATTGGCTTTTCATGGATGATAGGCATGCAGAATCGTTGTGATCACTTGGGTTTATTTGGAATTTCGGGGGCGAAATTCTTAAGGGAGGGAGAATGTAACAACTCGCATTTTACGTATCGGAAGATCATAAAAAAAATATTTTCTAAGGGTTGCATCATTCTCATCTTTTAATATGTTGTTTATGGGGATGTGAGACATATCCATAATTTTTACCGATTTTGTTTGTGACAGTTTTGCCCCTGTCAGGCTTGTACAGGGCATAACATTCGACTCAGGTCAAAGCAGAGGGTGAGACCTATGCCATTGGAAAGGAATTGATGATTGCCTTTCCGTAGAGTGGTTACATTATGGATTTGGCTCAGCGGTTTGGGAGAAATCGCTGTTTTAAGGTTTTTTAGTTGGTTTTTCAGGTTTGGAGAGCCTAATGGGCTGAATTGGAGAGGCCCATTAGTGGGATGATGGAGTCTATAAATAGCGGGTGAGGGGTATGAAGAATAGGTTACTTCTCCCATTCTCTCATTTGGAGGTCTTGTACTCCTTTCTCTAAAACACTTTTTCACCATTACAATTCCAAATCTAAGGAGGGAAATCGAAGATCTACACCATTCGAGGCTAGATGTACATCGTTCAAAGGAAAATTCATCAGATCAAGGAGCTTAATTTGAAGTATTTGCTGATCGGATTCATAATTCTATCATTTTATCTTGTTTTGGAGAATCGGTGAGTGATTTACATCTCTCACATGAATGCAATGAAGTATATGAGTGTTTGTGCATGTTTCTCATCAAATTGGGATGTTTTACCATAGATTTACACCATTATAAGTTCATTTCATATGCATTACCCAATGATCTAATCTAACAAGTTTTACTCGTTAATTTCATGTCATTTTAAATGTTTATGTTAGTTAGATCTCTCATTTTGATCATATGTTCATTTTAATGGTTTTTGGTGAGATTTGCATCATTTTTGTGGTAATTGTTATATTCATGTGGTTAGTAGTGTTATGATATGTTTATGATTGTGTTTGATGATTTTGATTGAGTTTGTTTCGTCGGATTCGTCATTTGGCGAAGTTTTGATCGAAATAAGAGTTGAATTGCAATATGTAGGGTTTGGATCGGACCATAGTTGGATCGCACCACATTTGGACCGGGCCATAAATTAATCAGACGAAAGTGGATCGGACGAAAGTGAATCAGATCGGACCAAAGTGGATCGGATCGGACCAAAGGGGACGTTCGAAGTGATGTGATATGTTCGTTGATCGGCGAAAAACAATGAATAGGCAGACAACTCAAAGCTCGTGAGGTGGTGGATAATGGTTTCTTGAGAAGGTCGATTGAGTAGTATATAGCTGTCAAGGTTGGATGACAAGAGATATTGAAGGATGAGAGATTATCGTTGTCGTAAGTTCTAGAAGGATCAAAGCAGGGGTGCGATGGGGGCACCTAATAGACCGGAAGGTTGCTGGTCGAGTACCTTGGGTATCGTTGAAAGGCCTAGTTGTCAAGGTTGGACAGTGTCAAGGTTGGACATATGGAGTTTATACTAAAACCGGGGTCACCATTAGCCCTTCACATATGACAAGGTTGGCCGTCATACGATTAATGATGGTTTCAAAGCAGGATTGACGTTGATAGTCAGAGTCAGTCATGGATGATTGGTTGTTCTCTTTATACTATCTCACATGAGTAATCCAAAGTCGAGGGGGATGTTCTTTGAGTGCTTAACGGATATTGGTTTAGGCCTCTGGGGAGAATGCTTGGGGAATGTTAAACTCGATTAGGGTTGTCTATGTGAGACTTATATAATTTGGATGTTATGTGTGTTTTCCATGACTGAATGGTTGTTCTGGTTTCCACGTATGAATTGTTATTCCTTTGGTTGAATGGATTGTAAAGGATATCACTGTCCTATGTGGGGAAGACAAGGTTGAGGTCTTTTCTGGTGTTATGGGTAGATTATTATGTTTATCTATCCCCTCTTATACACTTCATTGTTGAAGTTTGTTAGCTATTTTATCGCTTACTAAGACTGTTGCTTGACTCAAGGTTTTATGTATCCTCTTATTACCTTGGGCTGTTGATCCTATTGTGGATGGGTAGACTAAGTAACAGGTGACAGGTAATGCTTTAGTGAGGACGACGATGCTGATTGATGGCGAGCAGGGGGCTCACGTACCAGTTTTACTACTAGCTAATAATTGGATTTCCGGTGTTTGCTTTTTCTGAGTGATGTACTGAGGCAACTTTGTACAAACACCATTTCCAAGTTTGTGGATCTTACTTTCTAGTCCAGTGTTTTTGCCTCACTATTATTACCTGTTGTGTATGTTCTATTATATTTTATCCTTGCGTTGTGAGTTTTATGAAAGGTTCCGCTTGTGTTTTCCAACTATGATGATTGTCCATGACAACCTTGCACAATTTTCAGAGCATTATTTCTCTTGTATAGTGCGTGGGTTATGGGCGGTCGTCACATCCTTACTTCCAACAATTACCCCTATTTTTTAACTAATATGAAGGGTTGCATTTTGCAGCACCCAATCCAAATGATTCATCATCTTTCATATTTGTCGATCTACCCCTCCTATGCTTAAACTACCCCTACTTCTTTTAATAATTCAAAACAGCCCTTCTTTTTAATCGTACCCGTAATTCACCTAAATAGTCTTACTTACAAAAATTACCCTTATTTTATAACTATTGTGAAGGGTTGGATTTTGCAGCACACAATCCAAACTATTCATCATCTTTCATATTTGTCTATCCACCGCTACTTATCTTAATACTTCAAAACAGTCCGTCTTTTAAATCCTACCCCTAATTCTCCAAATAGCCCTTACTTCCAAAAACTACCCTTATCTTTTTACTACTATAAAGGGTTGGTTTTTGCTGCACCCAATCCAAACGATTCATCATCTTTTATATTTGTCTATCTAACCCTACTATGCTTAAACTACCCTTACTTCTCTTAATACTTCAAATAGACTTTTTTTAATCATACCCCTAATTCTCTAGATAGCCCTTACTTCCAACAATTACCCCTGTTTTTTAACTACTGTGAAGGGTTTGTTTTTGAATCATCCAATTCAAATGATTCATCATCTTTCATATTTGTCGATCTACCCCTACTGTGCTTAAACCACCCCTACTTCTATTAATACTTCAAAACATCCCTACTTTTTAATCATATCCCTAATTCTATAAATAGCCCTTACTTCCAACAATTACCCCTATGTTTTTACTACTATGAAGGGTTAGTTTTTGGAGCACCCAATTCAAATGATTCATCATTTTTTGTATTTGTCGATCTAACCCTACTTCTCTTAATACTTCAAAACAACCCTTATTTTTAACCCTACCCTAATTCTCTAAATAACACTACCTTACAACAACTACCCCTATTTTTTATCTATTGTGAAGGATTGGTTTTTGCAGCACCCAATCCAAACGATTCATCATCTTTCATATTTGTCGATCTACCCCTACTATGCTTAAACTATCCCTACTTCTCTTAATACTTCAAAATAACCTTTCTTTTTAATGCTAACCCTAATTCTCTAAATAGCCCTTACTTCCAACAACTATCCCGATTTTTTACCTTTTGTGAAGGGTTGGTTTTTATAGCACCAATACAAATTATTCATCATCATTCATATTTGTCGATCTACCCTTCTATGCTTAATCTGCCCCTACTTCTCTTAATACTTAAAAACAATCCTTCTTTTACTCCTACCCCTAATTCTGTAAATAGCCCTTACTTCCAACAATTATTCTTATCTTTTTACTATTGTGAAGGATTGGTTTCCGCAGCACCTAAACCAAACGAATCATCATCTTTCATTTTTGCCGATCTACCCCTACTATGCTTAAACTACCCCTACTTATCTTAATACTTCAAAACAACCCTTCTTTTTAATCCTACATCTAATTCTCCAAAAAACCCTTCCTTAAGACAATTATACCTATTTTTTAACTATTGTAAAGGATTGATTTTGGTAGCACCCAAGCCAAATGATTCATGGTCTTTAATATTTGTCGATCTACCCCTACTATGCTTTAGGTAACCCTACTTCTCTTTATATTTCAAAAAAACCATTCTTTTTAATCCTACCCCTAATTCTCTAAATAGCACTTACTTCCAACAATTGGGCATATCTTTTTACTACTGTGAAGGGTTGGTTTTTGCAGCACCCAATCAAAATGATTCGCCAGCTTTCGTATTTGTTGATCTACGCCTACTACGCTTAAACTACCCCTACTTCACTTAGTACTTCAAAACTACCCCTACTACGTTTAACTACCCCTAATTCGCAAGTTTATTTTTGCTGGGAATCATAATATGATGCAAGTTTATTATTGTTGTGAATCATGATATGATGCAAGTTATTATGTTGAGAAACTATGAATCTATGCAAGTCGTTATGATGAATCTATGCAAGTCGTTATCATGAATCTATGCAAGTGGTTATTATGAATCTATGCAAGTTGTTATCATGAATCTATGCAAGTCGTTATTATGCAAGTTGTTATCATGAATCTATGCAAATTATAATGAGATCATGAAAGTTACCTATGCAAGTTATTGTGCGATGAATTCATGAACCTATACTAGTTGTTATGTTGTGGATCATGAACCTATGTAAGTCACCTATGTAAAAATTTATGTTATGAATCATGCAAGTTGTTATATTGTGAATCTTGAACCTATATAAGTTGTTGACTATGATGAGAATTGTGGACCTATGTTAGTTGTTAATTCATGAACCTATGCAAGTTGTTATGAATCTATCCAAGTTGTTAATTATGTGGTGAATCATAATTATATGCGAATTTATCATGTCATTTTCCCTAGTTGTCATGCTTATGCCAAAAATTGTACTGAAACAATCACCTTATCATAACCTTTATTTTATTGTTGTGGCGAGGCTATTTTGTAGCCTCAATGACGCCAAAAACGCAAACGGTTCCGCATGTTAAGAAACGGGGAAAAGGGGAATTTGTAATAGGCATAATTTACATAGTGATGATGTAAATTGGACACATGATTCTAGTAGGGAAACATATAAATATTTATCTATTATTACATGGGTAAAAGTGGGTAAAAATGGTATAATTTGACTATAACCATTTACGGATAAGAAATCCAAATTGTTAATAAGATAGGTTTTGACACCTATGAAGAGGAAAGGATTAATTAATTAACTTAATTGATCAAAATAGGAATGTTTATGCAATTAAAGTCTGAAGATTTAATATTGAGAATTGGAATAAAATAAATTTGTGATGGAATTGGTATGATTTTTCATACCATAAATAGATGTACATAATTGAGTCAATTATGGCCAAAGTGAAATTTGTAATTAATTGATAATTTGAATAGGGAAAGTAATTCAAATTGGGGGATGATTAATTAGGAGTAATTAATCGTATAAGACACGAGGTTAGGCTCTTTTGTGGTGTAAGACTGCCCGGACCCGCCCGACAAATCCAGCTGCCACAAATGCCCGTCTAATGTGGGAGGTCTTAGGCATAAATTAAATACGTAACAGTTGTAAAGACACGAGGTTAGGCTCTTTTATGGTGTAAGACTGTCCGGACCCGCCCGGCAAATCCAACTGCCACAAATGCCAGTCTAATGTGAGAGGTCTTTATAAGGTTACGGCCTTAATGAATTAAGAAACACTTAACCAGATAACCATGTAGTGGGACATGAGGTGGTTAAGTGGGTGCCTTGGGTGGCATGTGTAATTAAGCGGGTGCCTGGGGTGGCATGTGAAATACGATTAGATATTTCAATAATTAATTAATGCAAATCTGAGATAAATATGATGTCTAAAACGTGTTGGGGGATAGGGTTAAACCAACTGGACTGATGAATTTAACAAACCCATTTCGTGAATCTGTTGGCCCAATACAAAGTTAGACAATCTGTAAGTTTGTTAAATCTATACATCTGATCCGTTAGTCTGAAAACTTGTTAACTTGATTGTTTGATCTGTGAACTAGTAAATCTGAACTCTGTATGTCTGAAACTTGTAAACAAGTTAGTCTGAAATCTGAAATCTGTTAGTCTGGGGACACAAGGTTAGGATGGGTAATTACTTGTGTCATCTGTTGTGTGGGACCCATGTTAGTCAGTAACCCTTTCTGGTATCAAAATTATGACACAACAGTAGGTAGGGTCCGGGCACGCTTACTGAACTAATTATAAGTAGTTCATTCTGATAATGGTGAAGGGTGTTAATGGTGCGTTCCAATCGGGTCATGTGCGTGCATGGATCCCGGTCTGCCTCTTAGGATATAAGACGCCGTGACATCTATAAATTGGTCTGTGTCATTCAAAGGTTGCCACTTTAGGGAATGATACACCCTTTTGTGGGGCTGGCACAGGGTATTTATGTGTTAGGGAGCCGATCGCGTGGGGTAGGATTTAGGGTACACTTAGTTCTGTTTGTTCTATGGGGTACCGTTTGTTTCTATTGGTTGGTAACACCTGTTTGTTTCTGCGTGGTACCGTCTGTTGGGGTGGTAAAGGCCCATCTACTAGTGTACACCTAATTCTAACATTCTGTTTCCGTAGGGATTATTCTATTTCCATTTCTGTATTTGTTCGGGTGGTAAAGGCCCATTACCAGCATTTTGTTTCTGTACTTTCTGTTCGGGTGGTAAAGGCCCATTATTAGCATTATGTTTCTGTACCTTTTGTTAAGTTGGTAGAGGCCCATTATTCTGTTTCTGTTTAGACATTAGGGTAACACCTAATCCTGTTATACTAGTAATAGTGCAGAGTAGGTTGTAATGAAGCATACATCTTACCTTATTTGTCCTATCATACCTGCCATCGGTACCGTGAATCCAGTTATCCTCTTTGTATGCCTGTCATGTTTACCTTTATTTATTTACTTGCTAAAAGTTACTGGACTCACCAGACGTATGTCAGACCTAGATTGTTTCGCCTCTTTTCTTCCGTTTCCTCCCCCCTCCCCCCCAGGTTCTCAGGGAGGAAACACCCAGGTTTAGTTAGGATTTGGATATCATCTTCTAGGAGCTACTTCTGAAGTACGACTCGAGTCTCTGTTTCTTATATGGCTTGCTCTTTAATCTGGGGAATGATGATTTTCTTGCAAAAACCTATGTACTCTGGTGAAATAAGACAGAAGTGTTTTGTTGTAATAGTTTTATGACTCATGGTATTATGTAACAAAGTATTTTGGAGATTTAATAAAGTTATTTGTTTCCGCTGCAAAAAAAATTTATATCTGTCTTGTGATATTCTGTGTCTATTTACCAAAAACGTTCCACTGAAGTTAAGGCATTCCCTTTGTGAGTGACCTTAGTGGAGGTGGGGTGGTACACTTGGTATCAGAGCCGAAGGTTACAGATTAGATAAAAGTTTTGAAAACATTTTGAAAAAGGTTTTAAAAGAAAGTATTTTCAAAAAGGAAAGCCTATTTTGAAAAAAATAAGCATTCCCCGAAAAGCCATATGTAGTATCCTTCGGTCCCTTGTCTAAAATCTCTTCCATTCATAGGATAGGCGAATGCTCTCGAGGCTGATGGATAGGATAGGGGTAGGAAAATTTATGTAGAAGGTTTAATTTCCTTATCTGGTTATGAAGCTAAGACTCTTTTTGATTCTGTAATCGAGACTCTGCGCTTTAATACTAGTCTTGTTTCTAATCCCGTAGTTATTTCAAACCCCATTTGTGGTTCGGCTCAATTGTTAGTGGTTTGTAGGGGTTTGAAATTATCTGTGTTAGGTGTCAAAAATTTGAATGCGATATTTGTGTGCTCAAGTTTATGGGCTATGGGTTGGATCTAAATGGACCAGCTTTCTATGTAGAGGGTCGTTATAGATTTTGAGAGGAGGGTCGTTAAATTTCTAACTTGTCATGGGAAGACCCTAAAGTTTCTCGTGAACCGCAAGGGTATTTTATGCCTAGCTTTCTGAGAATCATTCTGTAATCTAATCTGTACCCGTAGTCTGTAAGTATCTGGATATTTCTGAAGGATACGGGTTTTTACTCGAAGCATGAAGTAGATCTCCAGTTTTGACATTGTTTAATGGGTGTAATTCTTTGGTTGTCAGTCTGATGTTGATTTCGGTCTTCGGGGCTGGGACTTAGGGAATTATTCTCTTAACCGATGTCAAATGGGAACTGAGCTTTTGTTCTAGTTGTATCATTTGTTTATATCCCATCAACCGAATCTTCGACCTTTAGATAGGAAATCCATGGATGTAAACATGTGCTTGGGACATGTTATGTTTGATGGTTGCAACAGGATGCAAGTGTTTGCTAGTGGTTGCTCGTGGATGCGTTTACACACACATTAGGCACTAGATCGGCACGAAAACACTCTCATACTGCATATGGATGTGTGAGCATTTTCAATTTTTGTGGTAGCAAAATCGTTAACTCATCACATGGATGTTGCATTTGGATGAATGATTGCGCAAGCATTTAGAAATAATATGTATCAAATAGGAAAATTGCATACATGTTGGACACATGGCTCTGACATAATTCGGATTAAGGAGGTCAACTGAATCAGTAAACCGCCTGATCTTTGCATTAGATAAGGAACACATACACACTTTTTTTTGCATATGTTCATACGGCATTAGAAATCTTTTAAGGACAATGGATGCTTGTGAATGATGGTTGAGTAGATGGGTGATTGGATGGTAGGACACATTCTTCTTAAATTGAAGATTTCGGGGACGAAATCCTTTAAGTAGGGGAGAACGTAACACCCCGAATTTTTGAATAATCAGATTAACTAAATTTTAGAATACTTAATTTCAAATGTGGGAATTAAGGAAACGGTTCGTTCCATTGCGTTCGTCTCGGAATTCTTCTTGAGATAGAGTCTGAGTTTGCGTAAAACGGATACCGTATGAAGAAGATATGGACGAACGAAGTTTGAAAAAAAAAATGCACTGGCGCACTTGGGAAGTGTGCCAGTACAAATTTGCATTGCCGCACTTCCTAAGTGCGCCCAGGCCAAGGGAAAACCTGCACAGCCTTCTGGTTCGAACGGTAAGTCAGTGCTGAGTCATTTTTTGACTATTTAATTAGTCATTAGGTTTTCTGGATAGTTCTGATCTGGACTGAGTGGTTTTGATTAACCCTAAGATCATCCGACGGCGATAATTAAATTGAAATTCTATGTAAACATGTGTAGAACCAAACCCTAGAATCAAATCAAAAAAATTAGATCAGTAGCCGTCATGTTGTCACTACAAACCCTAGAGTTGCCACCACCAACTAGAAGCAAAGTAAAGCAACTCAATACAAATCAAATCAAGCGTAAAACTACAACAACGAAATTGTATACTACAAGGGAACGCTAATCAATTACGGAATACAGAACCCAAAACTCAAGACCCCTTATTCGTTTTGTTGTAGTCACTTTTAGGTTTAAATAAATAAAAGGGAATTGTGGTAGACTATGATTTGGGTATATGTTGTTTGTAGTTATGCATGTTTATTATTGTTGTGAATCATGATATGATGCAAGTTTATTATTGTTGTCAATCATGATATGATGCAAGTTACTATGTTGAGAAACTATGAATCTATGCAAGTCGTTATGATGAATCTATGCAAGTCGTTATCATGAATCTATGCAAGTCGTTATTACGAATCTATGCAAGTTGTTATCATGAATCTATGCAAGTCGTTATTACGCAAGTTGTTATCATGAATCTATGCAAATTATTATGAGATCATGGAAGTTACCTATGCAAGTTATTGTGTGATGATTTCATGAACCAATGCTAGTTGTTATGTTGTGGATCATGAACCTATGTAAGTCACGTATGTAAGAAGTTATGTTATGAATCATGCAAGTTGTTATATTGTGAATCTTGAACCTATATAAGTTGTTGACTATGATGAGAATCATGAACCTATGTAAGTTGTTAATTCATGAACCTATGCAAGTTGTTATGAATCTATGCAAGTTGTTAATTATGTGGTGAATCATAATTATATGCGAAGTTATCATGTCATTTTCCCAAGTTTCATGCTTATGCCAAAAAGGCAAACGGTTGCGCTAGTTAAGAAACGGGGAAAAGGGGAATTTGTAATAGGCATAATTTACATAGTGATTATGTAAATTGGACACATGATTCTAGTAGGGAAACATACAAATAATTACCTATTTTGACATGGGTAAAGTGGGTAAAAATGGTATAATTTGACTATAACCATTTATGGATAAGAAATCCAAATTGTTAATAAGATAGGTATTGACACCTATGAAGAAGAAAGGATTAATTAATTAACTTAATTAATCAAAAGAGGAATGTTTATGCAATTAAAGTCTGAAGATTTAATATTGAGAATTGGAATAAAATAAATTTATGATGGAATTGGTATGATTTTTCATACCATAAATAGATTGACATAATTGAGTCAATTATGGCCATAGTGAAATTTGGAATTAATTGATAATTTGAATAGGGAAAATAATTCAAATTGGGGGATGATTAATTTGGAGTAATTAATCGTCTAAGACATGAGGTTAGGCTCTTTTGTGGTGTAAGACTGCCCGGAACCCCCCCGGCAAATCCAGCTGCCACAAATGCCAGTCTAATGTGGGAGGTCTTAGGCATAAATTAAATACATAACAGTTGTAAAGACACGAGGTTAGGCTCTTTTGTGGTGTAAGACTGCACGGACCCGCCCGGCAAATCCAGTTGCCACAAACGCTAGTCTAATGTCAGAGGTCTTTATAAGGTTACGGCCTTAATGAATTAAGAAACACTTAACCAAATAAGCATGTAGTGGGACATGAGGGGGTTAAGTGGGTGCCTTGGGTGGCATGTGGAATTAAGTGGGTACCTGGGGTTGCATGTGAAATACGATTAGATATTTCAATAATTAATTAATGCAAATCTGAGATGAATACGATGTCTAAAACGTGTTGGGGGGATAGGGTTAAACCAACTTGACTGGTGAATTTAACAAACCCATTTCGTGAATCTGTAGGCCTAATACAAAGTTAGACAATCTGCAAGTCTGTTAAATCTGTACATCTGATCCGTTAGTCTGAAAACTTGTTAACTTGATTATCTGATCTGTGAACAAGTAAATCTGAACCCTGTATGTCTTAAACTGGTAAGCAAGTTTGTCTGAAATCCAAAATCTGTTAGTCTGGGGACACAAGGTTAGGACGGGTGATTACTTGTGTCATCTGCTGTGTTGGACCCACATTAGTCAGTAAACCTTTCTGGTATCAAAACTATGACCCAACAGTAGGTTGGGTCCGGGGACGCTTACTGAACTAATTACAAGCGGTTCATTCTGATAATGGCGAGGGGTGTTGATGATGCATTTCAACTGGGTCATGTGCGTGCATGGATCCCGGTCTGCCTCTGAGGATATAAGACGCCGTGACATCTATAAATAGGTCTGTGTCATTCAAAGTTTGCCACTTTAGGGAATGGTACACCCTTTTGTGGGGCTTGCACAGGGTATTTATGTGTTAGGGAGCCGATCGCGTGGGGTAGAATTTAGGGTACACATAGTTCTGTTTGTTCTGTGGGGTACCGTCTGTTTCTGTTGGGTGGTAACACCTGTCTATTTCTGCGTGGTACCATCTGTTGCGGTGGTAAAGGCCCATCTACTAGTGTACACCTAATTCTAACATTCTGTTTCCGTAGGGATTATTCTGTTTCTGTTTCTGTCTCTGTCTCTGTTCGGGTGGTAAAGGCCCATTACTAGCATTCTGTTTCTGTACTTTCTGTTCGGGTGGTAAAGGCCCATTATTAGCATTATGTTTCTGTACCTTCTGTTGGGGTTGTAAAGGCCCGTTAATCTGTTTCTGTTTTTTTTAGACATTAGGGTAACACCTAATCCTGTTATACTAGTAATAGTGCAGAGTAGGTTGAAGTGAAGCATACATCTTATGTTATTTGTCCTATCATACCTGCCATCGGTACCGGGAATCCACTTATCCGCTTTGTATGCCTGTCATGTTTACCTTTATTTATTTACTGCATAAAAGTTACTGGACTCACCAGACGTATGTCTGACCTAGATTGTTTCGCCTCTTTTCTTCCGTTCCCCCCCCCCCCAGGTTCTCTGGGAGGAAACACCCAGGTTTAGTCAGGATTTGGATATCATCTTCTAGGAGCTACTTCTGAAGTATGACTCGAGTCTCTGTTTCTTATATGGCTTGCTCTTTAATCTGGGGAATGATGATTTTCTTGTAAAAACCTATGTACTCTGATGATATAAGACAGAAGTGTTTTGTTGTAATAGTTTTATGACTCATGGTATTATGTAACAAAGTATTTTGGAGATTTAATAAAGTTATTTGTTTCCACTGCAAAAAATTTATATCTATCATGTGACATTCTGTGTCTGTTTACCAAAAACGCTCCACTGAAGTTAAGGCATTCCCTTTGTGAGTGACCTTAACGGAGGTGGGGTGTTATAGTTGGTTTTTGCAGCACCCAATCCAAATGATTCATAATGTTTCATATTTTTTGATCTGCCCTTATTTTGCTTAAACTACCCGTACTTCCCTTAATACTTCAAAACAACCATTCATTTTAATCCTACCTCGAATTCAGTAAATAGCCCTTAATTCCAACAATTGCCCCTATTTTTCAACTACTGTGAAGGGTTGATTTTTGCAGCACCCAATCCAAACGGTTCATCATCTTTCACATTTGTCGATCTACCCCTGTTGCGCTTAAACTACCCCTACTTCAATTAATACTTCAAAAAAACCCTTTTTTAATCTTACTCCTAATTCTCTAAATAGCCCTTACTTCTAACAATTACCCCTATTTTTCATCTTCTGTGAAGGGACAGTTTTTGCTGCACCCAATCCAAATGATTCATCATCTTTCATATTTGTCGATCTACCCCTACTATGCTTAATCTACCCCGACTTCTCTTAATACTTCAAAACTGCGCCTCTTTTTAATCCTACCTCGAATTCTCTAAATAGCCCTTACTTCCAATGTGAAGGATTGGTTTTTCCAGCACCCAATCCGAACGATTAATCATCTTTCATATTTGTCGATCTAACCCTACTTCTCTTAATACTTCAAAACAACCCTTCTTTTTAATTGTATTCCTAATTCTCTAAACTGCACTTCCTTCAAAAAATTACCCCTACTTTTTAACTTCTGTGATGGGTTGATTTTTGCAGCACCCAATCCAAACGATTCACAATCTTTCATATTTGTTGATCTACCCCTACTATGCTTAAACTACCCATATTTCTCTTAATACTTCAGAAGAGTTCTTCTTTTTAATCCTACCCGTAATTCTCTAAATAGCCTTTGCTTCCCACAATTACGCCTATCTTTTTACAACTTTGAAGTGTTGGTTTTCGCAGCACCCAATCCAAACGATTCATAATCTTTCATATTCGTCGATCTACCCCTACTATGCTTAAACTACCCTTACTTATCTTAATACTTCAAAATAGTCCTTCTTTTTAATCCTACCCCTAATTCTCTAAATAGCCCTTACTTCCAATAGTTACCCTTATTTTTTAACTATTGTGAAGGGTTGGTTTTTGCAGCACCTAATCTAAATGATTCATCATCTTTCATATTTGTCGATCTACCCCTACTATGCTTAAACTACAACTACATCTTTTAATACTTCAAAATAGCTATTCTTTTTAATCCTACTCCTAATTCTCTAACTAGCATTAATTCCTACAATAACTTCTATTTTTAAACTTCTGTGAAGGGTTGGTTTTTGCAGCACCCAGTCCAAATGGTTCATCATCTTTCATATTTATCGATCTACCCCTACTATGCTTAAACTAACCCAACTTCTGTTAATACCTCAAAACAATTACACCTATTTTTTAACAACTATGAAGGGTTGGTTTTTGCAGCACCCAATCCAAACGATTCAACATATTTCATATTTGTGGATCAACCCCTACTATTCTTAAACTACCACTTCTTCTCATAGTACTTCAAAATAGCCATTCTTTATAATCCTACCCCTAATTTTCTAAATAGACCTTACATCCAACAATAACCGCTATTTTTTAACAACTGTGAAGAGTTGGATTTTGCAGCAACCAATCCAAATGATTCATCATCTTTCATATTTGTCGATCAGCCCCTACTATGCTTAAACTACCCCTACTTCTTCTAGTACTTCAAAACATCCTTCTTTTTAATCCTGCCCCTAATTCTCTTAATAGCCATTACTTCCAACAATTACCCCTATTTTTTAACTACTGTGAATAGTTGGTTTTTGCAGCACCCAATCCAAAGGATTCATCATATTTTATATTTGTCAATCTACCATTACTATGCTTAAACTACCCCTACTTCTCTTAATACTACAAAACAACCCTTCTTTTCAATCCTAACCCTAATTCTCTAAATAGCCATTAGTTCCAACAATTACACCTAATTTTAACTACTATGAAGGGTTGATTTTTGCAGCACCCAATCCAAACGATTCATTATCTTTCATATTTGTCGATCTACCCCTACTATGCTTAAACTACCACTACTCTTAATACTTCAAAACAGCCCTTCTTTTTAATCCTACCCCTAATTCTCTAAGTAACACTTACATCCAACAATCACACCTATTTTTTAACTACTGACAAGGATTGGTTTTTGTAGCACCTAATCCAAATGATTCATCTTCTTTCATATTTGTCGATCTACCCCTACTTTGCTTAAACTATGCCTACTTCTCTTAATACTTCAAAACAGTTACCCTGATTTTTTATCTATCGTGAAGTGTTGGTTTTTGCAGCATCCAATCCAAATGATCCATCGTCTTTCATATTTGGAGATCTACCCCTACTATGCTTAAACAACCCCTACTTCTCTTGAAACTTCAAAACAACCCTTCCTTTTAACCATACCTCTAATTCTCTAAACAGCCCTTCCTTCCACCAATTACCCCTATTTTTTATCTACTGCGAAGGGTTTGTTTTTGAAGCACCCAGTCCAAATGATTCATCATCTCTAATATTTTGTTGATCTACCCCTACTATGCTTAACTACACATACTTGTCTAAGTACTTCAAAACATCCCAATTTTTTATACCTACCTCTAATTCCCTAAACAGCCCTTCCTTCCACAAATTACCCGAACTTTTTAACTACTGTGAAGGGTTGGTTTTTGAAGCAACTAGTCCAAATGATTCATCATCTTTTATATTTGTCGATCTACCCCTATTATGCTTAAACTATTGTCTTAATACTTCAAAACAGTGCTTTTTAATCCTACCCCTAATTCTCTAAATAGCCCTTACTTCCAAAAATTACGCCTATCTTTTTACTACTGTGAAGGGTTGGTTTTTGCATAACCCAATCCAAATGATTCATAATCTTTCATATTTGTCGATTTACCCCTTCTATGCTTAAACTACCCCTACTTCTCTTCATACTCCAAACCAGCCCTTCTTTTTAATCCTACTCCAAATTCTCTAAATTGCCCTTACTTCCAACAATTACCCCTGTTTTTTATCTTTTGTGAAGGGTTGGTTTGTAATCCTACCCCTAATACTCCAAATAGCCCTTATTTCCAATGTGAATGATTGGTTTTAGCAGCACCCAATCTAAACGATTCATCATCTTTTATATTTGTCGATCTACCCCTACCATGCTTAAACTACCCCGACTTCCCTTAATACTTCAAAACAGTCATTCTTTTTAATCCTACCCCTAATTCTCTAAATAGCCCTTATTTCGAACAATTATCCCTATTTTTTAACTATTGTGAAGGGTTGGTTTTTGCAGCACCCAATCTAAAGGATTCATTATCTTTCATATTTGTCGATCTACCCCTACTATGCTTAAACTACACTTACTTCTCTTAGTACTTCAAAACAGCTACTATTTTTAATCCCACCCCTAAATCTATAAATAGCCATTACTTCCAACAATTACCCCTATTTTTTTACTTCTGTGATGGGTTGGTTTTTACAGCACCCAATAAATGATTCATCATCTTTCATATTTGTCGATCTACCCCTACTATGCCGCAACTACCCCTACTTCTCCTAATGCTTTAAAACAACCCTTCTTTTTAATCCTACCCCTAATTCTCTAAGTAGCCATTCCTTCCAACAAATACCTCTATTTTTTAACTTCTGTGATGGGTTGGTTTTTGCAGCACCCAATCCAAACGATTCATCATTTTTCATACTTGTTGATCTAACCCTACTATGCTTAAACTACCCCTAAATTTTATTACTGTTATCCTTAATTCATTTCTTTATTCATTTATTTCGCATTATTCATTTATTTCTTTGTAAATCAATTATCATTCTACTACTATGAAGGGTTCGTTTTTGCAGAACCCATTCCAAACGATTCATCATCTTTCTTATTTGTCGATCTACGCCTACATGCTTAAACAAACCCTACTTCTCTTAATACTTCAATACATCTCTTCTTTTAATCCTGACCCTAATTCTCAAAATAATCCTTCCAACAATTACCCCTATTTTTTAACTTCTGTATAAGGTTGATTTTTTCAGCACACAATCCAAATGACTCATCATCTTTCATTTTTGTCGATCTACCCCCACTTCTCTTAATACTTCAAAACAACCCTTCTTTTTAATCCAACCCCTAATTCTCTATACAACCCTTACTTCCTACAATTCTGCCTAGCTTTTTCCTACCGTGAAGGGTTGCTTTTTGTAGCACCTAGTCTAAATGATTCATCATCTTTCATATTGGTTGATCTACTGCTACTACTATGCCTAAACTACCCCCTACTTCTCTTAATACTTCAAAACAAAACTTCTTTTTAATCCTACCCCTAATCCTATAAATAACCCTTACTTCCAACAATTACCCCTATTTTTTAACTTCTATGAAGGGTTGGTTTTTGCAGTACCTAATCCAAATGATTCATCATCTTTCATTTTTGTCGATCTATCCGTACTATGCCGCAACTACCCCTACTTCTCCTAATGCTTCAAAACAACACTTCTTTTTAATCCCACCACTAATTCTCTAAGTAGGCCTTCCTTCCAACAAATACCTCTATTTTTTAACTTCTGTGATGGGTTGGTTTTTGCAGCACCCAATCCAAATGATTCATCATCTTTCATATTTGTCGATCTATTACTACTATGCTTAAACTTCTGATACTTCTCTTCATGCTTCAAAATAGTTCTTATTTTATATGCTACCCCTAATTACCTAAATAGCCCTTACTTCCAGCAATTACCCCTATCTTTTTACTACTGTGAAGGGTAGGTTTTTGCAGCACCCGGTCCAAATGATTCATCATCTTTAATATTTTTCGATCTACCCCTACTATGATTAAACAACCCCTACATTTCTTAATACTTCAAAACAACCCTTCTTTTTAATCATACCCCTAATTCTCTAAATAGCTATTACTTCCAACAATTACCCCCTTAATTTTATTATTGTTTTCATTTGTTCATTTATTTTTTCATTTATTTTGCATTATATATTTCTTTCTTTGTAAACCAATTATCATTCTACTTCTACGAAGGGTTGGTTTTTGCAGCATCCAATCTAAACTATTCATCATCTTTCATATTTGTCGACCCACCCCTACTATGCTTAAACTACGCCTACTTCTCTTAGTACTTCAAAACAGTCCTTCTTTTTAATCCTCCGGCTAATTCCCTAAATAGCCATTCATTCCAACAATTACCCCTATTTTTTAACTACTGTGAATATTTTTTTTTTTTTTGCAGCACCCAATCCATACGATTCATCATCTTTCATATTTTTTGATCTACCTGTACTTTGCTTAAACTACCACCTAACTTTTATTATTATTTCCCTTAAATCATTTCTTTATTCATTTATTTCGCATTATTCAATTCTTTCTTTGTAAACCAATTATAATTCTACTACTATGAAGGGTTCATTTTTGCAGCATCCAATCCAAATGATTCATCAACATTCATATTTTTCGATCTACCCCTATTATTCTTAAACAACCCCTAATTCTCTTAATTCTTCAAAACAACCATTCTTTTTAATCCTTCCCCTCATTCTCTAAATAGCCCTTCAAACAATTACCACTATTTTTTAACTTCTATGAAGGGTTTGTTTTTGTAGCACACAATCCAAACGGTTCATCATATTTCATATCTGTCGATCTACCCCTACTTCTCTTAATACTTCAAAACAACCCTTATTTTTAATCCAACCCCTAATTCTCTAAACAACCCTTACATCCAACAATTTTGCGCCTGTCATTTTCTTACTGTGAAGGGCTGGTTATTGCAGCACCCAATCCAAATGATTCATCATCTTTCATATTTATCGAGATACCCCTACTATGCCTAAACTACACCATACTTCTCTCAATACTTCAAAACAACCTTCCAATTTAATCCTACCCCTAGTTCTCAAAATAGCCTTTACTTCCAACAATTACCCCTATTTTTTAACTTCTGCAAAGGGTTGGTTTTTGCAACACCCAATCAAAATGATTGATCATCTTTCATATTTGTCGATCTACACTTCTATGCCTAAACTAACCCTACTTCTCTACATACTTCAAAACAACCTTTCTTTTTAATCCTACCTCTAATTCTCTAAATAGCCTTACTTCCCATAATTACCCCTGGTTTTTAACTTCTGTGAAGGGTTTGTTTTTGCAGCACACAATCCAAAAGATTCATCATCTTTCATATTTGTCGATCCAATCTAAATAATTCATCATCTTTCATATTTGTCGATCTATCCCTACTATGCTTAAACTTCCCATATTTCTCTTAATACTTCAAAACAACCCTTCTTTTCAATCCTACCCCTAATTCTCTAAATAGTCCCTACATCCAACAATTACCCCTATTTTTTAACTTCTGCAAAGGGTTGGTTTTTGCAGCACCCAATCAAAATGATTCATCATCTTTCATATTTTTTGATCTACCCCTACAGTTCCTAAACTACCCCTACTTCTCTTCATACTTCAAAACAACCTTTCTTTTTAATCCTACCTCTAATACTCTAAATAGCCTTACTTCCCATAATTACCCCTAGTTTTTAACTTCTGTGAAGGGTTGGTTTTTGCAGCATACAATCCAAAAGATTCATCATCTTTCATATTTGTCAATCCAACCTAAATAATTCATCATCTTTCAAATTTGTCGATCTATCCCTACTATGCTTAAACTTCATATATATCTCTTATTACTTCAAAACAACCCTTCTTTTTAATTCTACCCTTAACTCTCTAAAAATCCTTTACTTCAAACAATTACCCCTATTTTTTAACTAATATGAAGGGTCGGTTTTTTCAGCACACAATCCAAATGATTCATCATCTTTCATATATGTCGATCTACCTCTACTATGCTTAAACTACCCCTACATCTCTTAATACTTGAAAACAGTCCTTCTTTTTAATCATACCCCTAATTATCTATATAGCCATTCCTTCCAACAATTACCTCTATTTTTTAACTTTTATGAACGGATGGTTTTTGCAGCACCCAATCCAAACGATTCGTAATCTTTCATATTTGTCGATCCACCCCTACTATGCTTAAACTATCCTTACTTCTATTAATACTTCAAAACAACCCTTCTTTTTTATCCTACCCCTAATTCTCTAAACAAACCTTACTTCCAACAATTAAGCATATCTTTTTACTACTGTGAAGGGTTGGTTTTTGCAGCACCCAATCCCAACGATTCATAATCTTTCATATTTGTCGATCTACACTTACTATGCTTAAACTACCCCTACTTCTCTTAATACTTCAAAACAGTCCTTTTTTTTTAATCCTACCCCTAATTCTTTAAATAGCCCTCACTTCCAACAATTACCCTATTTTTTAACTACTGTGAAGGGTTGGTTTTTGCAGAACCCAATCCAAACGATTCATCATCTTTTATATTTGTCGATCTACCCCTATAATGCTAAAACTACCAATATTTCTGTTAATACATCAAAACATCACTTATTTTTAATCCTATCCCTAATTCTCCAAATAGCCCTTACTTCCAACAAGTACCATTATTTTTTAAATACTATGAAGGGTTGGTTTTTGCAGCTCCCAATCCAAACGATTCATCATCTTTTATATTTTTCGATCTACCCCTACTATTCTTAAACTACCCCTACTTCTCTTAGTACTTCAAAACATTCCTTCTTTTCAGTCCTATGCCTAATTCTCTAAACAGCCCTTACTTCCAACAATTACCCATAATTTTTATCTATTGTGAAGGGTTGGTTTTCGCATCACCCAATCCAAATGAATCATCATCTTTCATATTTGTCGATCTACCCCTACTATGCATAAACTATGCCTACATCTCTTAATACTTCAAAACAGTCCTTTTTAATCCTATCCCTAATTCTCTAAATAGCCCCTCATTCCAACAATTACCCTATTTTTTAACTTCTGTGATGGGTTGGTTTTTGCAGCACCCAATCCAAACGATTCACAGTCTTTCATATTTGTCGATCTACCCCTACTATGCTTAAACTACCCATACTTATCTTAATACTTCAAAACAATCCTTCTTTTTAATCCTACCCCTAATTCTCTAAATAGACCTAACTTCCGACAATGACGCCTATCTTTTTACTATTGTAAAGGGCGAGTTTTTGTAGCACTCAATCCAAACGACACATAATCTTTTAAATTTGTTAACCTACCCCTACTATGCTTAAACTACACCTACTTCTCTTAATACTTCAAAACAATCCTTTTTTTAATCCTACCCCTAATTCTCTAAACAGCCCTTACTTCAAACAATTACCCCAATTTTTTAACTATTGTAAATGGTTTGTTTTTGCAGCACCCAAACTAAATGATTCAACATTTTTCATATTTGTCAATCTACTCCTACTATGCTTAAACTATCACTTCTTCTCTTAATACTTCAAAATAGCTAATTTTTTTAATCCTACCCCTAATTCTCTAAATAGCCATTACTTCCAACAATTGCCCCTATTTTTTACCTTCTATGAAGGGTTGGGTTTTGCAGCACCCGATTCAAATGATTCATCATCATTCATATTTGTCGATCTACCCCTACTATGTTTAAACTACCCTTACTTCTCTTAATACTTCAAAGCAGTCCTTATTTCTAATCCTATCCCTGATTCTCTAAATAGCCATTCCTTCTAGCAATTACCTCTATTTTTTAACTTCTGTGAAGAGTTGGTTTTTGCAGCATCCAATCCAAATGATTCATCAACTTTCATATTTGTCGATCTACCCCTACTTTGCTTAAACTACCCATACTTCTCTTAATACTTCAAAACAATCCTTTTTTTAATCCTGGCCCTAATTCTATAAATAGCCTTTACTTCAAACAATTAGCCCTATTTTTTAACTACTGTGAAGGGTTTGTTTTTGTAGCACCCAATCCAAACGATTCATTATCTTTCATTTTTGTCGATCCACCCCTACTATGCTTAAACTACCCCTACTTCTCTTAATGCTTCATAACAACCCTTCTTTTTAATCCAATCCCTAATTATCTAAATAGCCCTTACTTCCAACAATTACCCATATTTTTTATCTTCTATGAAGGGTTGGTTTTTGCAGCACCCAATTCAAATGATTCATCATCTTTCATATTTGTCGATATACCCCTACTATACTTAAATTACCCCTACTTCTCTTAATAATTCAAAAAAAAAACTTCTTTTTAACAATATCCCTGATTCTCTAAATAGCACTTCCATCCAACAAATACCCCTATTTTTTAACTTCTATGATGGGTTGGTTTTTGCAGCACCCAATCCAAATGATTGATAATCTTTCATATTTGTCGATCTACCCCTACTATGCTTAAACTACCCCTACTTCTCTTAATACTTCAAAACAGTCTTTCTTTTTAATCCTACCCCTAATTCTCTAAATAGTCCTTACTTCCAACAATTACGCCTTTCTTTTTACTACTGTGACGTGTTGGTTTTAGCAGCAACTAATCCAAACGAATCATAATCTTTGAAATTTGTTAATCTACCCATACTATGCTTTAACTACCCCTACTACACTTAATACTTCAAAACAATCCTTTTTTTAATCCTACCCCTAATTCTCTAAATAGCGCTTACTTCCAACAATTACACCATTTTTTTAACTATTGTGAGAGGTTGGTTTTTGCAGCACCCAATTTAATGATTCATCATCTTTAATATCTGTCGATCTACCCCTACTATGCTTAAACTACCCTTATTTCTCTTAATACTTCAAAACAGCTATTCCTTTTAATCCAACCACTAATTCTATAAAAAGCTATTACTTCCAATAATTACCCCTACTTTTTAACTTCTATGAAGGTTTGGTCTTTGCAGTACCCAATCGATTCATCATCTTTCATATATGTCGATCCACCCCTACTATGCTTAAACTACCCCTACTTCACTTAATAATTCAAAACAGTCCTTCTTTTAAATCCTACCCATAATTCTCCAAATAGCCCTTACTTATAACAATTACGCCTATCTACTTTCTGCTGTGAAGGGTTGGTTTTTGTAGCACCCAATCCAAACAATTCATAATCTTTCATATTTGTCGACCTACCCCTATTATGTTTAAACTACCCCCACTTCTCTTAATCTTCGAAACATTCCTTCTGTATAATCCTACCCTGGATTCTCTAAATAACCCTTACTTCCAACAATTATGCCTATCTTTTTAATACTGTGAAGGGTTGGTTTTTCTACCACCAAATCCAAACGATTAATTATCTTTCATATCTGTCGAGCTACCCCTACAATGCTTAAACAACCACCACTTCTCTTAATACTTCATAGTAGTCCTTCTTTTTAATCCAACACCTAATTCTCTAAATATCCCTTACTACCAAAAATTACCCCTATTCTTTTACTACTGTGAAGGGTTGGTTTTTGTAGCACCCAATCCAAACAATTCATTATCTTTCATATTTGTCGATTTACCCTACAATACTAAAACTACCCCTACTTCTCTTAATACTTCAAAACAACCCTTGTTTTTAACCCTACCCCTAATTATCTAAATAGCCCTTACTTCCGACAATTACCCATATTTTTTATCTTCTTTGAAGGGTTGGTTTTTTTAGCACCCAAACCAAATGATTCATCATCTTCCATATTTGTCGATCTACCCCTACTATGCTTAAACTACCCTTACTTCTCTTAATACTTCAAAACATCCCTTCTTTTTAATCCTACCCCTAATTCTCTAAATAGCCTGAAACTCCCCACCTCCGTTAGGGTCACTCTCAAAGGGAATGCCCTAATTTTGGTGGAGGTTTATAAGTACAAGTCACAGATATACAAGACAGATATAAGAACACATATTTGTAAACAGCGGAAGAACAACAAACTTTTATTTCATAAAGTCAAATACGTGTTACAACAACATCCTTTCCAAAAACATAACATAACACTTTCATAATCTGTCTTGAGTACATTATTTAAAGAAGCATAAATAAAACGTAGATAAACTGCAAAAGCCCCATAGTGGATTGTCCAAAGCCATAGTTCAAAACAGGAAAGTCCAAGCAATACATTTCTCTTCTTCAAGCTGGATGTTGAGGTAGGTCAAGCTGCTGTGTTCCCTCCCTGAGGACCTGGGGGGGAAACGGAAGAAAGAAGACGAAAGAAAAATAGAGTCAGACATAAAGCCTGAGTAAGTCTAGTACTATTTTGTCTATGAATAAAGAACTGGGTATGATAAGTATAAACAAGAAATGGGCATGCACTATAAACTTGGTTAAGTTGTCTAGGGTCGAATATACTATCGTACCCCATGTTAATCTCTGAACCCATATAAACTAGTTTCCCACTGGCACCCCATAATCAGGGTGATGTGATCCATTCTATGATGATCGGCTCCTACTCGCATAGTTACATGTGTCTTACGGCCCCCGATGTCTGTAGTTACCTATGCTGGTCCCACCATGGGGTGTATCAAGTCCCATAGTGGCAACCCGACACAACCTTAGAGTGCAAAGGTATGCTACTGGTGTCCAGTGCTTTATTTTTCTGCGCCGGAGTGCGTGCACGCCCGCACACCGTTAGAACCTACACTGCTACACCACCGCCGTCGATTTGACCTCTTACAATCAGCCCAGTAATCGTGCCCTACCCTGCCTAGTTTCAGGGTATCATGATACCTTTGTAGGGTTACTGCGAAAAGGGTCCTTCGTTACTAGGTTTTCTATCTCTAGCCAACATGCTAAGTTGGTTAAGTGTTTTCTAACCTAACCCCCACCAGTCCGTTTAGTTTAGCATGTTCCAATTTTGATTAAGTCTTAGTCCACTTAATCCTAACAATCCTGACTCAGCCTTAATTGTCTTATTAAGGCCCTGACCTCTCACATTAGACAGGTATTGTTGTGGCTGCCTATTGCCGGTTGGTTCCGGGCAGTCTTACGCCACAACTCAGTCTAACCTCGGGTCCTTGCTGGGCTCCATGTTTAACCTCCCACATTGGATAGGTATTGTTGTGACTACTGGACAGCCGGGCGGTTCCGGGCAGGTTTACATCACAACTCAATCCAACCTCGGGTTAAACACATCGTCTTTTCTACATTTACATATTTTGTCTTTCTTCTTTGTTTATATGAAAATATTTGCGGCCCATTATTAAGTTAATGGTGTAAAGGTTACACCAATCATGGGCCCAACCCATACTTGAACTTTGGGCCCTTCTATTTCATATTTTCATTCATTAATTAATTTTTAACCCAACGTTATTTTCCCCCGTTTTACACGTCCGTTTATATATATTGGGCTTAGCCTTTTAAAGCCCAATTTTGCCATGCGAAAAGGGGAGGCTTAAGGCGTATACACCAAGAGGGGAAAGTGAGCGCATGAACTTGCATATGACGTTGGAAAATACATAATAGAAATTGGTGTTCTTGCATAGTGGTAACATAGGTGACATGAATCAAAGCATGGGAACTTGCATAGGTTTAACTACAACATGAACCTATATTCTTATTTAGGCATAATGTCAAACATAAGCATGGCACAAATACTTCTAGCATAAGCATGGCATAATGTCAAACATAAGCATGGCATAAAATACTTCTAGCATAGGCATGACATATTGTCAAACATAAGCATGGCACAAATACTTCTAGCATGAACATAGCATAATTCAACTTAATCATGATTTAAGCCTAATCACATAACGATGGTATAAACATACTTATGCATGAATATTCCTAAACATGGTGTTTGCTTTAAACTTGCAAAAAGGGATTTTTGAGTCTAACCTAGCCATGTCATCAAATAATCCTTTAAAACAAGATAGACTTAATAACGGATTTCAATTATGCCAAATATCATTCCTAGCCATATTCATAAGTTTGCAAAAGCATGACTTAATACATGGATTATGGTGTCAAAATTCCACATAGTTTCACATGAACTATAATAACCAAACTTGTTTCAATTACTTGCAAAATGATTTATGCACAAAAACATACATCACAATGGCATAATAACAGAGCCCCAAACTTACATGTAGCCTCAACATAGATTACACAATTTGCGCAATATTCCAAACGTATATTTGCATAGAACTACCGCATGTAGCCCTTTATAATGAATAACATAATTTTGCACAAATATGAATTACTTCCATTGCCACAATTCAAGCATACACATCAACACAGTTGTTTATTATACCAAAGTAATACTCTACTTACAATGGTTTGATGAATTCTCTAGTTTAGGGATTGAAGACGCAAATTCCTTTGTTGAATTGATTAGCTTTAGGTTGCTTTGAATTGCTTTAGGCCTTAGAACTTTCTTCCTAATCCTCTCTTTAGTTGGCGGCTATTCTTTGTCGTTCCTCAGCAACATGGCGGCTATGTTCTTAATTTGAATGAATAGATTAGGGTTTAGTCTAGGGTTGTTTATATAGAGGTTAGGAATTGATTAGGACCCTTGATGTTGCTAGGTTAGATCATAGCCATTCATTAGAAGAGAGACCAATAAAAACCCGCCACCTAGCCCTAATGACAAAGCAGACCACTGCAATTCGACCAAACACAGACCTGGCCAGCCAGGTTGACTGGGCTCGACCAGGTCGACACCCCTGTCGACAGGGCTGTCGACAGCCCTGTCGACATGGGTAGCCCAGGTCGACAGCCCAGTCGACCTGGGTGGCTAGGCGGGTGTTTTATCCGCCTGGCCCATTGGGCCCCATTTCAAATTATTATTTTATTCTGTTTGAATTTTAAATTTAATTCAAAACTTCCGAAGGCCATATCTTCTTCATACGGACTCCGTTTTTTGAAAACTCGGACTCTATTTCGCGTATTTTTCCGAGACGAACGCAATGGCGTATCCCGTTTCCCTTAGTTCTTTGATTTCAGATTAATTATACTTTAATTCATGAATTTCACAGTTATAGAATTTTCGGGGTGTTACATTCTCCCCCACTTAAAAGGATTTCGTCCCCGAAATCTTCAAGTTTAGGAAGAATGTAAATCCTAACATTCAATCATCCATCTACTCATCCATCAAACACGAGCATCCATTGTCCTTAAAAGACTTCTAATGCTTCATGATCATATGCGAAGTGTGTGTGTTCATGAACTTATCTAATGCAAAATCAGGCGGTCTACTGATTCAGTTGACCTCCTTAATGCGAATCATGTAAGTGCCATGTATCCATTATGTATGCAGATTTTTCCTATTCATGATTCTACATGGGTGCACAATCTTTCATACAAATGCAACATCCATATGACAACACATTACAATTCAACCATATACGAGTGCAAACATATATGCATATGCAATATGAAGTGACTGAGCCGATCTAAAACCTAGATTGTGTGTGTATATGCAGCCACGAGCAACTACTAGCAATCACTTGCAACCACTTGCAACCATCATACATAACATGTTTCAATTACATGTTTTCATCCAAAAGGGTTTCTACCTAAAAGATAAGGTCGAGGAAATTTACCCTAAAAAGATAGATAAAAGCGCAACTTAAGGAAAAAGAAAGATCAAGAATGTACCCTCGAACAGAAAAGGGTAGGCAGTACGTATTCTAGCTTCAGTTTCCCAAGTCGCGTCTCCCTCGGCGTTGCTCCACTGGACTTTGACGAGTTTGACTTCGCGGTTGCGTAGCTTCTTCACTTCCGTTCCTAGTATGCGGGTTGGAACCTTCCTTATGGTTGCTTCGCGTTCCACTTCGGCCTCTTCGAGTATATTCGGCTCTACCACTTCAGCGGACTCATGTAGACATTTTCGGAGATGTGAAACGTGAAAAACGTTGTGGACTCCAGCTAACTTCTCGGGTAGCTCTAATCTATAGGTCATTTTCCAAATTTTCTCAATGATAGGAAATGGTCCTACCTAAAGGTATAGTCGAATGATAGAAGCAAGTAAAAACTTTGTGCCCCTTAGGCAATGTCAAAACTGGAAATCTATGCCACATATATATTGATTAGGAGAAGAACTCTCTAAGCATCAGCCCCGAAGACCGAAATCAACATCAGACTGACACCGAAAGAATTACTCAACCCAACCACCATATATGATTCTAGGAAACTAAGCATGATGGACTCCTTTTAGGTCACAAGGGAGTCCTTTCCTAAGACCAATCCGTATCCTATAAAACCCAAAAACTTTAGTCAAACCAATGAACACCCTCGAGCCCCAACATGTGTTACTAACAGATGAGTCATACTCCCTATGGGGTTTGCAACAGAAATTGGATTGAAAATGGGACCGAGAGGATAAACACAAAAGATGGCATGCAAGTAAGCTCTACAGGAAGAGAGGGACCAAGGATATACTCTTAAGAAGAGATATGACGCACGAATCTAGTCTTCGATCTTCTAAGTTGCATTTCCTTGAGCTTAACTCCATTATGCTTTGTCCGTCTTTAACTTCACAATTTCGTAGCATCTTAATTCTTGTTTCCAAAATATGAGTTGGAACCTTTTTCTACTGTTGCCTCTCGTTCCACTTTCACTTACTCTACTTCTAATATACTTGGCTCAAGCCTAACTGCGTACTCATGGTCCCATGCAAGCTCTCCAAAATTCACTAGTGAATCTTGGATCTTGTCCACTCACTATTAGGTATTCCACGTAGATGAATTATCTCTTGAAAATAAACAAATGTCAACTATGTTGCCAAATGTACTTACTAAGGTGATTCTTTACAACTCATGCATAAGCGAAATGAACCTTCCACCTTAGTGGCGAACACTACTGGAGCGCCCCATTCTGAAATGCTTCTTCCAATGAACCCCTTTCCTAGAAGCTCTTTAATCTGTTTACTGAGCTCTTTTCTTTCTCGTGGAGCCATGTGTCTAACGGGCAACGCAACGGGCTTTGCATTATCTACAAGATATATGCGGAAGTCTATTTCCCGCTTCGGAGGCAAGCCCTTCACCTCTTCGAAGACATCCGGATATTCCCGGACCACTCTAAATGATTGCAAATTTTCAACAGAGGCATCTAGCGACTCAAGATAACTAAGCATAACCGCATACGAGGGATTACAAGAAATTTCCAAAGTATTACCGAGCTGGGTTAGGAGCCTAACAACCCTTTTCTCACAATCAAGGATGGCCCCATTACTGGATAGCCAATCCATACCCAAAATCAAACCATACCCCGAAAAGCCCAAAACAAAGGCACTACATTGAAATTCAACACTTAGGATAGAAATTTTCAATCCCACACAGATCATAGACAAATGAGCTTTGCCCCCAATTGGGTTTGAAACAATTAAGGGGTCCTCTACCATACTAGTTTTTAGGTGCAGAGATTCTACTAAAGCAGACGAGATAAAGGAGTGTGATGCGCCAGAATCAAATAAAGTGCGAACGGGGTGATCATAAAGATAAACTACACTTTCTACAGAAGTGTTTGTACCTCGCTGTTGCAAAGGTGGCGCTTCCAGCACATGAACCTGTGCCCCTGGAGTGGATCCAGACCCCTGCCCCTGCCCTCGTTTCTTTGGGCAGTCCTTAGCTCTGTGGCCTGTTTGACCGCAAGAAAAGCACCCACCATTCTCCTTGGCCTTCTTTTTCCGGCAGTCCTTTACTAAGTGCCCCACTTTGCCACAGAAATTACACGTCCTCTTCTCTTTGTTGCCTTTCCCGCCTTTCTTAAAGTCTGTCTTCTTAGGCTGCAAACCCTCTTCCTTCCCTTGAGAGCTTTCTGCCTTTGCCTCCTTCTTGCCCTTATCCTCCTCATTCAGCAATGCCATTTGCACCAATCTTTCATACGTGGCCCCCATGGGTATATGTGTCATGGCCAAACTGTGTAATGGCTCATTTAACCCTTTGACGAAACGGAGAGCCTTCTTGTGCGGGGTGTTGACTAGGTCAAGCCCAAACCTAGCCAGCTCATCAAACTGATTCACATACTCTCTAACAGTCTTGTCTCCTTGCTCAAGAAATAAGAATTTCTCCAACTGCAAACTTCTTTCCGCATCTGAGAGAAATTTGGTCTCAAACCTTGCCCTAAAGTCCTCCCATGTTTCTACTGGTCTTTCAGCATTAGTGACTTCCCACCAGTAGGAAGCCTCGCCCTTCAATAGCCACACCGCCAATTGTACTTTTTGTCTGTCCTCTACCTCAAAGATGATGAATAGATCCTCAGTTTCCTTCAGCCAATTTCTAGCTGCTACGAAGGACTCAGTTCCATGGAAATCCCTTCCTCCCATAGCTTTAAAATCCTTACATATCTTAGCGAACGCGTTTCCTCGTGGAGGAGGTGGAGGAAGAGGTGCTGCTGCAGCTGGATGATTCCCTGCAGCTGGGGGAGGAGGAACGGTAGGACCTGGATGAGTGGCCCTTGCTTCTAAGAAACGTCTAAACCAACCAGGTATGGGTACCCCTTCAGGCAAGTTAAGTTCTTGGGACATGCTGAAACAAAAAAGGATAGATTCAAAAAGAAGGATAAGAGATAATACCTATGGCTTTGGGGAGTGGACTTTGCCTTTTTAGAATAATATTTTTCTTTTTAAAAATGCTTCTTTAAATTTCCTTTTTGAAAATAATTTTTCAAAACTTTTTATCTTATCTGGTAAACCTATGCTCTGATACCAAGTGAAACACCCCACCTCCGTTAGGGTCACTCTCAAAGGGAATGCCCTAATTTTGGTGGAGGTTTATAAGTACAAGTCACAGATATACAAGACAGATATAAGAACACATATTTGTAAACAGCGGAAGAACAACAAACTTTTATTTCATAAAGTCAAATACGTGTTACAACAACATCCTTTCCAAAAACATAACATAACACTTTCATAATCTGTCTTGAGTACATTATTTAAAGAAGCATAAATAAAACGTAGATAAACTGCAAAAGCCCCATAGTGGATTGTCCAAAGCCATAGTTCAAAACAGGAAAGTCCAAGCAATACATTTCTCTTCTTCAAGCTGGATGTTGAGGTAGGTCAAGCTGCTGTGTTCCCTCCCTGAGGACCTGGGGGGGGAAACGGAAGAAAGAAGACGAAAGAAAAATAGAGTCAGACATAAAGCCTGAGTAAGTCTAGTACTATTTTGTCTATGAATAAAGAACTGGGTATGATAAGTATAAACAAGAAATGGGCATGCACTATAAACTTGGTTAAGTTGTCTAGGGTCGAATATACTATCGTACCCCATGTTAATCTCTGAACCCATATAAACTAGTTTCCCACTGGCACCCCATAATCAGGGTGATGTGATCCATTCTATGATGATCGGCTCCTACTCGCATAGTTACATGTGTCTTACGGCCCCCGATGTCTGTAGTTACCTATGCTGGTCCCACCATGGGGTGTATCAAGTCCCATAGTGGCAACCCGACACAACCTTAGAGTGCAAAGGTATGCTACTGGTGTCCAGTGCTTTATTTTTCTGCGTCGGAGTGCGTGCACGCCCGCACACCGTTAGAACCTACACTGCTACACCACCGCCGTCGATTTGACCTCTTACAATCAGCCCAGTAATCGTGCCCCACCCTGCCTAGTTTCAGGGTATCATGATACCTTTGTAGGGTTACTGCGAAAAGGGTCCTTCGTTACTAGGTTTTCTATCTCTAGCCAACATGCTAAGTTGGTTAAGTGTTTTCTAACCTAACCCCCACCAGTCCGTTTAGTTTAGCATGTTCCAATTTTGATTAAGTCTTAGTCCACTTAATCCTAACAATCCTGACTCAGCCTTAATTGTCTTATTAAGGCCCTGACCTCTCACATTAGACAGGTATTGTTGTGGCTGCCTGTTGCCGGTTGGTTCCGGGCAGTCTTACGCCACAACTCAGTCTAACCTCGGGTCCTTGCTGGGCTCCATGTTTAACCTCCCACATTGGATAGGTATTGTTGTGACTACTGGACAGCCGGGCGGTTCCGGGCAGGTTTACATCACAACTCAATCCAACCTCGGGTTAAACACATCGTCTTTTCTACATTTACATATTTTGTCTTTCTTCTTTGTTTATATGTAAATATTTGCGGCCCATTATTAAGTTAATGGTGTAAAGGTTACACCAATCATGGGCCCAACCCATACTTGAACTTTGGGCCCTTCTATTTCATATTTTCATTCATTAATTAATTTTTAACCCAACGTTATTTTCCCCCGTTTTACACGTCCGTTTATATATATTGGGCTTAGCCTTTTAAAGCCCAATTTTGCCATGCGAAAAGGGGAGGCTTAAGGCGTATACACCAAGAGGGGAAAGTGAGCGCATGAACTTGCATATGACGTTGGAAAATACATAATAGAAATTGGTGTTCTTGCATAGTGGTAACATAGGTGACATGAATCAAAGCATGGGAACTTGCATAGGTTTAACTACAACATGAACCTATATTCTTATTTAGGCATAATGTCAAACATAAGCATGGCACAAATACTTCTAGCATAAGCATGGCATAATGTCAAACATAAGCATGGCATAAAATACTTCTAGCATAGGCATGACATATTGTCAAACATAAGCATGGCACAAATACTTCTAGCATGAACATAGCATAATTCAACTTAATCATGATTTAAGCCTAATCACATAACGATGGTATAAACATACTTATGCATAAATATTCCTAAACATGGTGTTTGCTTTAAACTTGCAAAAAGGGATTTTTGAGTCTAACCTAGCCATGTCATCATATAATCCTTTAAAACAAGATAGACTTAATAACGGATTTCAATTATGCCAAATATCATTCCTAGCCATATTCATAAGTTTGCAAAAGCATGACTTAATACATGGATTATGGTGTCAAAATTCCACATAGTTTCACATGAACTATAATAACCAAACTTGTTTCAATTACTTGCAAAATGATTTATGCACAAAAACATACATCACAATGGCATAATAACAAAGCCCCAAACTTACATGTAGCCTCAACATAGATTACACAATTTGCGCAATATTCCAAACGTATATTTGCATAGAACTACCGCATGTAGCCCTTTATAATGAATAACATAATTTTGCACAAATATGAATTACTTCCATTGCCACAATTCAAGCATACACATCAACACAGTTGTTTATTATACCAAAGTAATACTCTACTTACAATGGTTTGATGAATTCTCTAGTTTAGGGATTGAAGACGCAAATTCCTTTGTTGAATTGATTAGCTTTAGGTTGCTTTGAATTGCTTTAGGCCTTAGAACTTTCTTCCTAATCCTCTCTTTAGTTGGCGGCTATTCTTTGTCGTTCCTCAGCAACATGGCGGCTATGTTCTTAATTTGAATGAATAGATTAGGGTTTAGTCTAGGGCTGTTTATATAGAGGTTAGGAATTGATTAGGACCCTTGATGTTGCTAGGTTAGATCATAGCCATTCATTAGAAGAGAGACCAATAAAAACCCGCCACCTAGCCCTAATGACAAAGCAGACCACTGCAATTCGACCAAACACAGACCTGGCCAGCCAGGTTGACTGGGCTCGACCAGGTCGACACCCCTGTCGACAGGGCTGTCGACAGCCCTGTCGACATGGGTAGCCCAGGTCGACAGCCCAGTCGACCTGGGTGGCTAGGCGGGTGTTTTATCCGCCTGGCCCATTGGGCCCCATTTCAAATTATTATTTTATTCTGTTTGAATTTTAAATTTAATTCAAAACTTCCGAAGGCCATATCTTCTTCATACGGACTCCGTTTTTTGAAAACTTGGACTCTATTTCGTGTATTTTTCCGAGACGAACGCAATGGCGTATCCCGTTTCCCTTAGTTCTTTGATTTCAGATTAATTATACTTTAATTCATGAATTTTACAGTTATAGAATTTTCGGGGTGTTACATAGCCCTTGCTTCCAATGTGAAGGATTGGTTTTTGCAACACCCAATTCAAATGATTCATCATCTTTCATATTTGTTGATCTACCCCTACTATGCTTAAATTAACATTACTTCTCTTAATAATTCAAAAAAATCCTTCTTTTTAATACTATCCCTAATTCTTTAAATAACCCTTCCTTCCAACAATTACACCTATTTTTTAACTTCTGTGATGGGTTGTTTTTTGGTGCACCCAATCCAAACGACTCATAATCTTTCATATTTGTCGATCTACCACTACTATGCTAAAACTACCCATACTTCTCTTAATACTTTAAAACAGTCCTTTTTAATCCTACCCTTAATTTTCTAAATAGCCCTTACTTCCAACAATTATGCCTTTCTTTTTACTACCGTGAAGGATTGGTTTTTGCAGCACCCAATCCAAACGACTCATGATCTTTCAAATTTGTTAATCTAGCCCTACAATGCTTAAACTACCCCTACTTCTCTTAATACTTCAAAATAGTCCTTTTTTTAATCCTACCCCTAATTCTCTAAATAGTCTTTACTTCCAACAATTACCTCTATTTTTAACTATTGTGAAGGGTTCATTTTAGCAACACCCAATCTAAATGATTCATCATCTTTCATATTTGTCGATCTACCCCTACTATGCTTAAACTACCCCTATTTCTCTTCATACTTCTAAACAACCCTTCTTTTTAAACCTAACCCTCATTCTCTAAATATCCCGTACTTCCAACAATTACCCATATTTTTTATCTTCTGTGAAGGGTTGGTTTTTGCAGCACCTAATCCAAACGATTCATCAACTTTAATATTTGTCGATCTTCCAATACTGTGCCTAAATTACCTCTACTTCTCTTAATACTTCAAAACAGCTATTCTTTTTAATCTTACCCCTAATTCTCTAAACAGCCCTTCCTTCCAACAATTACCCCTATTTTTAACTACTGTGAAGGGTTGGTTTTTGAAGTACCTAATCCAAATAATTCTTCATCTTTCATATTTGTCGATATACCCTTAATATGCTTAAACTACCCCGACTTCTCCTGATACTTCAAAATAGCTATTCTTTTTAATCCAACCTCTAATTATCTAAATATCCTTACTTCCAACAATTACCCCTATTTTTTAACTACTGTGAAGGGTTTGTTTTTGAAGCACCCAATTCAAATGATTCATTATCTTTCATATTTGTCGATCTACCCCTACTATGCTTAAACTACCCCTACTACTCTTAATACTTCAAAATAGTTACCCCTATTTGTTAACAACTGTTAAGGGTTGGATTTTGCAGCAACCAATCCAAATGATTCATCATATTACATATTTCTGGATCTACCACATTCCAAAATAAGGAATGTTTTGAAGTATCAGGAGAAGTTGGGGTAGTTTAAGCATATTAGCGGTAGATCGACAAATATGAAAGATGATGAATCATTTGAATTGGGTGCGGCAAAAACCAACCCTTCATAGAAGTTAAAAAATAGGGGTAATTGTTGGAAGTAAGGGCTATTTAGAGAATTAGGGGTAGGATTTAAAAGAAGGGTTGTTTTGAAGTTTTAAGAGAAGTAGGGGTAGTTTATGCATAGTAGGGGTAGATCGACAAATATGAAAGATGATGAATCGTTTGAATTGGGTGCTGCAAAAACCAACCCTTCACAGTAGTCAAAAAATAGGGGTGATTATTGGAATTAAGGGCTAATTAGAGAATTTGGGGTACGATTAAAAAGTTGGGCTGTTTTGAGGTATTAAAAGAATTATGGGTATTTTATGCATAGTAGGGGTAGATCGACAAATATAAATGATGATGAATCGTTTGGATTGGGTGCTGCCAAAACCAACCCTTCATATTAGTGAAAAGATAGGGGTAATTGTTGGATGTTATGGCTATTTATAGAATTAGGCATAGGATTTAAACGAAGGACTGTTTTGAAGTATTAAGAGAAGTAGGGGTAGTTTAAGCATAGTAGGGGTAGATCGGCAAATATAAAAGATGATGAATCGTTTGGGTTGGGTGGTGCAAAAACCAATCCTTCACAATAGTAAATAGATAGGGGTAATTGTTGAAAGGAAGGGCTATTTTGAGAAATAAGGGTAGGACTTAAAAGAAGGACTGTTTTTAATTATTAAGAGAAGTAGGGGTAGCTTAAGCATAGTAGGGTTAGAGCGACAAATATGAAAGATGATGAATCATTTGGATTAGGTGCTGCAAAAACCAATCCTTCATAGTAGTTAATAAATAGGGGTAATTGTTGAAAGGAAGGGCTATTTAGATAATTAGGGGTAGGATTAAAAAGAAGGGTTGTTTTGTAGTATTAAGAGAAGTAGGGGTAGATTAAGCATAGTAGGGCTAGATCGACAAATATGAAAGATGATGAATCATTTGGATTGGGTGCTACAAAAAGCAAACCTTCAAAAAAGGTAAAAAAAATAGGGGTAATTTTTGGAAGGAAGGGTTGTTTAGAGAAATATGGGTAGGATTAAAAAGAAGGGCAATTTTGAAGTATTGGGATAAGTAGGGGTAGTTTAAGCATAGTAGGGTAGATCGACAAATATGAAATATAAATGAATCGTTTGGATTAGGTGCTACAAAAACCAATACTCCACAGTAGTGAAAAGGTTGGGATAATTGTTGGAAGTTTAAGAGAAGTAGGGGTAGTTTAAGCATAGTAGAAGTAGATCGACAAATATAAAAGATGATGAATCGTTTGGATTGGGTGGTGCAAAAACTAGTCCTTCACAATTGTTAAAAAATAGGGGTAAAGGTTGAAAGGAAGGGCTATTAAGAGAATTAGGGGTAGGATTAAAAAGAAGGGCAATTTTGAAGTATTAAGATAAGTAGGGGTAATTTAAGCATAGTAGGGGTAGATCGACAAATATGAAAGATGATGAATCGTTTTGATTAGGTGCTGCAAAAACCAATCCTCCACAGTAGTGAAAAGGTAGAGGTAGTTGTTGGAAGTAAGGGATATTTAGAGAATTAGGGGCACAATTAAAAAGAAGGGTTGTTTTGATGTATTAAGAGAAGTAGGGGTAGTATTAGCATAGTAGGGGTAGATAGACAAATATAAAAGATGATGAATCATTTGGTTTGTGTGCTGCAAAAACCAATCCTTCACAGTAGTAAACAGATAGGGGTAATTGTTGGAAGTAGGGGCTATTTATAGAATTAGGGTTAGGATTTAAAAGAAGGATTGTTTTGAAGTATTAAGAGAAGTAGTGGTAGTTTAAGCAGAGTAGGGGTAGATCGACAAATATGAAAGATGATGAATCGTTTGGATTGGGTGCTACAAAAACCAATCCTTCAAAATAGTTAAAAAATAGGTGTAATTGTTGAAAGAAAGGGCTATTTAGGGAATTAGGGTTAGGATTAAAACGAAGGGATGTTTTGAAGTATTAAGAGCAGTAGGGGTATATTAATCATAGTAGGGGTAGATTGACAAATATGAAAGATGATGAATCATTTGGATTGGGTGCTACAAAAACCAACCATTCACAAAAGGTAAAAAATAGGGGTGATTGTTGGAAGTAAGGGCCATTTAGAGAATTAGGGGTAGGATTAAAAAGAAGAGTTGTTTTGAAGTGGTAAGATAAGTAGGGGTAGTTTATGCATAGTAGGGGTAGATCGACAAATATGAAAGATAATAAATCATTTGGGTTAGGTGCTGCAAAAACCAATCCTTCACAATAGTTAAAATATAGGGGTAATTGTTGGAAGTAAGGGCTATTTACAGAATTAGGGGCAATATTAAAAACAAGAGTTGTTTTGAAGTATTAACAAAAGTAGGGGTAGTTTAAGCATAGTAGGGGTAGATAAACAAATATAAAAGATGATGAATCATTTGGTTTGTGTGCTGCAAAAACCAACCTTTCACAGTAGATAAACGATCGGGGTAATAGTTGGAATTAGGGGCTATTTATAGAATTTGGGGTAGGATTTAAAAGAAGGTTTGTTTTGATGTATTAAGAGATGTAGTGGTAGTTTAAGAAGAGTATGGGTAGATCGACAAATATGAAAGATGACGAATTGTTTGGATTGGGTGCTACAAAAACCAATCCTTCACAATAGTTAAAAAATAGGGGTAATTGTTGAAAGGAAGGGCTATTTAGAGAATTAGTGGTAGGATTAAAAACAAGGGATGTTTTGAATTATTAAGAGAAGTTGGGGTAGATTAAGCATAGTAGGGGTAGATTGACAAATATGAAAGATGATGAATCATTTGGATTGGGTGGTACAAAAACCAACCCTTCTCCAAAGGTAAAAAATTGGGGTAATTGTTGGAAGCAAGGGCCATTTAGAGAATTAGGGGTAGGATTAAAAAGAAGAGTTGATTTGAAGTGGTAAGATAAGTAGGGGTAGTTTACGCATAGTAGGGGTAGATCGACAAATATGAAAGATAATGAATCGTTTGGATTGGGTGCTGCAAAAACCAATCCTTCACAATAGTTAAAATATAGGGGTAATTGTTGGAAGTAAGGGCTATTTACAGAATTAGGGCTAGGATTAAAAAAGTGTTGTTTTGAAGTATTAAGGGAATTAGTGGTAGTTTAAGCGTAGTAGGGGTAGATCGATAAATATGAAAGATTATGAATCGTTTGAATTGGGTGCTACAAAAACCAATCAATCACAATAGTTAAAAAATAGGGGTAATTGTTGGAAGGAAGAGATATTAAGAGAATTAGGGGTACGATTAATAAGAAGGGTTGTTTTGAAGTATTAAAAGAAGTGGGGGTAGTTTAAGCATAGTAGGGGTTGATCGACAAATATAAAAGATGATGAATCGTTTGGATTGGCTGATGCCAAAACCAACCATTCAAAGTAGTAAAAAGATAGGGGTGATTTTTGGATGTAATCGCTATTTATAGAATTAGGCGTAGGATTTAAATGAAGGACTGTTTTGAAGTACTAAGAGAAGTAGGGGTAGTTTAAGCATAGAAGGGGTAGATCAGCAAATATAAAAGGTGATGAATCGTTTGGAGTGGGTGCTGCAAAAACAAATCCTTCACTATAGTAAAAAGATAGGGGTAATTGTTGAAAGGAAGGGCTATTTAGAGAATTAGGGGTAGGATTAAAAAGAAGGACCGTTTTTAAGTATTAAGAGAAATAGGAGTAATTTAAGCATAGTAGGGGTAGATCGACAAATATGAAAGATGATGAATGTTTTGGATTGGGTGCTGCAAAAACCAATCCTTAACAATAGTTAATAAATAGGTGTAATTGTTGAAAGGAAGCGTTATTTAGAGAATTAGGGGTAGGATTAAAAAGAAGGGTTGTTTTGAAGTATTAAGAAAAGTAGGGGTAGATTAAGCATAGTAGAGGTAGATCGACAATTATGAAAGATGATGAATCATTTGGATTGGGTGCTACAAAAACCAACCCTTCAAAAAAGGTAAAAAATAGGGGTAATTGTTAGAAGTAAGGGTTGTTTAGAGAATTATGGGTAGGATTAAAAAGAAGGGCAATTTGGAAGTATTAAGATAAGTAGGGGTAGTTTAAGCATAGTAGGGGTTGATCAACAAATATGAAAGATGATGAATTGTTTGTATTAGGTCCTGCAAAAACCAATCCTCCACAGTAGTGAAAAGGTATGGGTAATTGTTGGAAGGAAGGGCTATTTAAAGAATTAGGGGTAGGTTTAAAAAGAAGGGCAATTTTGAAGTATTAAGATAAGTAGGGGTAGTTTAAGCAAAGTAGGGGTATTTCGACAAATATGAAAGATTATGAAGCATTTGGATTAGGTGCTACAAAAACCAATCCTCCACAGTAGTGAAAAGGTTCAGATAATTGTTGGAAGTTTAAGAGAAGTAGGGGTAGTTTAAGCATATTAGGAGTAGATCGACAAATATAAAAGATGAGGAATCGTTTGGATTGAGTGCTGCAAAAACCAGTCCTTCACAATTGTTAAAAAATAGGGGTAATGGTTGGAAGGAAGGGCTATTAAGAGAATTATTGGTTGGATTAAAAAGAAGGGCAATTTTGAAGTATTAAGATAAGTAGGGGTAGTGTAAGCATATTAGGGGTAGATCGACAAATATGAAAGATGATGAATCGTTTGGATTAGGTGCTGGAAAAACCAATCCTCCACAGTAGTGAAAAGATAGAGGTAACTGTTGGAAGTAAATGCTATTTAGAGAATTAGGGGCACGATTAAAATGACTGGTTGTTTTGAAGTACTAAAAGAAGTAGGGGTAGTTTTAGCATAGTAGGGGTAGATAGACAAATATAAAAGATGATGAATCATTTGGTTTGTGTGCTGCAAAAACCAATCCTTCACAGTAGTAATGTGATAACCCGTAACTTCCCCGGTAAGGAAAGCCCGTATTACCTTGAGAACACGACAAAATAGAACGCAAACAGAAGCACATTTCTTTTTTTATTACAACAAGTCCATCAGAATACAAGAATATGCAGAGTGTGAATAAATATTATACAACAAAAGAATATCAGAGATTACAATAAATTACATAGCAGCGGAAAAATAATACAAAACACAACTGAAAGTAATACACGGATACAGAGCTTTCCGAGCATCGTTCCAGCCGTAAATCAGGATTCTGTGAATATAAATCTACAAAACCAAAACTATTAGCTGCCCGTGTGGGAAATAGGGGCACCCAGAGTTTAGGTTAAAACAATAAACTCCAGGTCAATCATGTGACTGGTGTGAGAACTAAAACAGTTATTAATCTTTATTTTAAAGTTCGGTAAATCAAGGGACCACGCCGTATAACACGGAACGGGTTTCCTCCCAAGAATAACAGTGCATAAAACAAACAGCGCGATGCTAAATAAAGAAAAATGAAGCTATTATAAGACCCAAGTCCCATCACACAATGCAACGCAAGCCGGAGGATAGGGTTTTTACCTTATAATAGCCAAAGCATGCTTGATACGTTTAAAACACATTATTTTGATATTACTATAAGTGTATAGTGTCAAAACAATTTCAATCATAAATATCAATCATTGGCGGCATGAATGACCCATACCACTATGTCGCCATACTAGGTTCTACAAATAAAACCGCAATATCATGTGTTGGAAATTGGATTTCCGTCATAAGTCGAGGCAAGGGGCAAGCTCCTCTCTGCTTCGAGACACTCTAGCAATTGCCTCGGGACTCACACTCCGGGTAACCCCTGTAATCAGCTGGGCCGGTCCTCCCTTACGTTTGAGGATTAGTTATTCCTGAACACACGTTTCCCGGTCCTTACAGACCTAAATCCGAGGCGCCTCGCATTTCAACAACCGCAAAGGTGAAAATAATATAAATGTCAGCCAGTTTAAGCATTGACACCACCATAGCTAGAAAGAAACGTCGTGTTCTCCCAGCGGTTACTATCCTGTTATTGACTCATACCGAGGTGTGAGGCTCGCGAATCCACGCTATACACAAAGCTATGCCACGTAGGTCGTGCTTTGATCATCAACCACAAGACTTTGGTTTTCAACAGAAGCCTCGATCATTTGCCACTTAGGCGTGCCACCTTGGCAATTCATGCCATGCGACTGATGTCCATCGATATACAACCTCTGAGCTTGTACTTCTCAAGGAAGGGCGTTAAGCAAGAGAATAAATTCTCCGCCGCCAAACAGATGTATATTTAATAGAGATCAATCAACACAGAATAAAATCCAATGTCAGACACACAGTCCATTTACAAGTCCGTTCTGCGTCTGAGCGAAACCGGAGGCACTTTCCTCGCATATCCATCGATCTCCAAGTACGTCTAGACGATCACCAACTGATTCCCCTATCTTGGGTGTACAGCCCAATCAAGATCATCATTAATCACCCAAACGATGTGAAGACTTCCGGTCTTCAACCACCGCCTTCACCTTTGACATATCGTCAAATCGGTTATTCAGAATGGATATAAACCCGGCCTTTCTAAATAACCCGCGTATATAATAAACAAATGTTACACAAACACAACATAGGCCTCATTCCAATTCATCAGTCACTAACCGTAAATTAGCAAGAGAACAATTCCCCAAATATTAACCCCGAAGGCCGAAACCAACATCAGATCAATACCCAGGAAACCACTCATCTAAACTAACCTGCAGTTACTTTCTAAATTTCACATTCTTAGGGAAAGGTTCCCATTAATTTTATCAAAGATAAATTTTTCTAAATTTATTCTTTAATCTTCCTTTGAATATCATTTCAAACGATGTTAAGGTTTTCCAAACAAGTCGGGATTAGCGAACTACACCGAAGTAATTATTTATTTTATTTCCCAACCACAACCTATTCATCCCATGAAGCAAAACTGGTAATACTCCATATCTAACACCACGGTGTTATCGGTAAAATTAATTACCATTTCACGTTCAAATCTATTTAAGATTTAACTATCGCTTTGGAGCAAAACTGGTGATACTCCATTCTCGCCCACTTTCCAAATTTGATAATTTAAATTATCAATTCACATTTCAATCTAATTACAGATTCATTAAAACTCCTTTTTATGGGTCAAAGAACTAATGCCATTTAAAACACGGTTCACGATAAACCCAAATCACATTCTAATTATTATCGGGTTAAAGAACATGTGTTATTTAAAACACCGTTCACGATAAATCCACAATTCAATTCTAATTCAATTCCAATTAAATATATTAGAAATTTTGGTTATCTAAAACCCATTTCAAATCCAATTTATTTATTTAAAAATAATTGGGTTCTAATTTTAGTTCAATACTAGTTCATTTCGATAAAAAACTATTTTTATCTTTTCAAATATGGAGTTTTCCATCCCTGTTTTTCCCAAATCATATCTTATGATTTTACACAAATTATTACTATTTTTAATAATTTTATCAAGGCCCGTACAGTCGATTTCCAACAACGGCCATCGAACTGCACTTACAGCGACCTTTTCCCAACTTGATTTGGACGTATCTCCAAATCCAAACGTTAGATTTCAAATTTCTAATATTCATTGGAAAGCGCTTTTCGATACGAACCCAACGGTTCCGGATTTAGGAGATTCCGATGGTCGGGTCTCCCGTAATGTCCGTTCGAAATCAATGGTCGAAATTCACAAACTGCCACGGTGCGGCGCGTTCTATTCAGGCCATTATATATATATATATAATATATATATATTATATATACTTCGTCGATTTCCTTTTAAAACGAATTTTATAGATCGTTTCAAATTTGTTTCTATAACAACTTCAACTTTCATTTCAAATTCAAATCAAAATTGAATTTTCCATTATAAGTTCTTTTTACTTTCCTTTCTATTTGATTTCAATTCAAATCGATTTTATTCGATTTGAATTCATTTTCTTTTCAATTCAATTCAATTCGAATTCATTTTTATATTCAATTCAATTCGAATTCGTTTTATATTCAATTCAATTCGAATTCGTTTTATATTCAATTCAATTCGAATTCGTTTTATATTCAATTCAATTCGAATTAGTTTTATATTCAATTCAATTCAAAATCATTTTGTATTCAATTCAATTCGAATTTTTTAATATCTTTTCAATATTCATTATAAAAACGAATATAATCAATATAAATATCGTTCGCATCAAAATAGCTCATCTCTAATCAACACGGCTTTATATATTTCAATAATTCCGTTATTCTATTCAACAAATAAATATTTATTCTATTCAACACATGAATCTATATTTCTTTCAACACATGACTAATCTCAACAAATGAGTACTGTCCGCATGTGAATATTTTTGTTATTCAATATATTTTATAAAATTATGATTTCTATCCTTTAATTTTGTAACACCCCGCCTCCGCTAGGGTCACTCGCAAAGGAATGCACTAGCTTTAGAGGGGCATTATTGGTAAACATGCACAGAAATATCACAAGACAGAACATATAAAGTAGCGGAAGTAAAATCATACTTTCATAACATGAATAAATAAGGTCTAAAGCCTTTTACATCAGAGTACATCAAAACCTGTCTTGCAATAGTAAAGAAGCATAAAGACATTTTCATAAATTATTCCCCAAGTAAAAACAGTAAAGTAGCCATTAGTCAAGAAAAGTCCAAGCCATCCATGATGACCTTCAAGCAGAAGAAGTCCGAACTAAACAACAGTATTTCCTCCCTGTAACCTGGGGGGGAAACGGAAGAAAAGAGGCGAAACAAAACGGGTCAGTCAAAAAGACTGAGTAAGCCCTATCTACTATTAGCATAAAAACTAGTAAAGTTAACTGACATGAGAAACTGAGATGAACATAAGCATGATAACAAGATAGATAAGCTAAATCAAAATAACAGGATGAACTACTGAACTCAGATAAACTAAGGTGTCATGATAAATTACGATGTCAAGATAAAACAAGGTATCACATCATCAGGTTTCTATCAAGTATAATATCCCCAAGATATCTGTCACGTATAACGCCCCGTGATATCTATCCTGTATTTTAGCTCTGCACCTACCGTACTAGTATCCCCACCGTGTCATGTGTTAACCAAGAATGACCCTCACTCAAAAGTCGTGTAATGGTCCATGTCAACCTAATATATCGCATATATAGGTTACTCAACTTGTATGTTTTATTCCATGTAAATGTTCAGTCCCTTGCCGTAGACCATACGGGCTTTCCCATGAGATTATATATTACTTTAACATAGTTCCATGATCCTTAAGATCGGTTTGGACTGTTATCCTAAACCTAGCTAGGGTCTTCCAACATGAATTATTGTTTGTACAACTAGGACTTATGCTACCTAGGGCTGCTAGGGATTATGCTCACCTATTGCACGTTTCCGTATCTCGGTTTGGGTTCAACCACCTAGGGCCACTAGGGATTACGCTAACCGCCAACCGCGCCCTTTTTCCCACGCATTCATCGTGAATCGCTTTTCCATGACTGTATGCACATGTATCACATCGTGCCATCCGAGTCCTGTCACAGGGCAAATCAAGAAATACAGGACTCGGTCGGGAGCTTTCGATTTATTTGTCGATGCAGATGCTAAGGTCTGTTTTTCTTATACGTGGCTATGGTCCCACGAGACCACTCCCTCAACTAGTGAAAGACAAGACAGGATAAATCCTGTATGAGAACACAACACTGGCCAACCCACATCCAAGCCTTACCGCAACCATAATTAGATAGCAATTATGGTCTTTTGGGTGTTCTCTGCCTTTCCGTACGTACACACTTGACCAAAGATGGTAGGTAGCCTGACGAAATGCTATCTAGGGTACAACCGTGTATCGTCGACTATCCCCTATCCATCCCCGTCTTTAGGTCGCTCGTATAGCAACCAAGGCATACTCTTGGTTCTTCTAACGCAGACCTTAACCTCTCATGAGCCTAGTATAATCACCTGGAAGCTCATAGAGGGATACCAAGAATATCCTCACGTTCCCCGAAGCCGCTGCTTCGTTACCCAGTTCGCTGGAGCCTTTATCTAAATCAGATACTTGCTCCTACTCGTATACTTAAACGATGACCTACCGTATCAGGTTACTCATCTATCTATGAACTGGTCTAAATTTCCTTAACTAAGAATCATTACTTAGTTATTCTTCAACTAAGGTTTACCACTTAGCATTGTTCCCGTTATCCTTGTTAACTACGTTTATCCACCTAATCCTCAGAACTAGGGTTTACATAATGGATTAAGTGTCACTTAAGTTCATGACTTAACCCGTCTACAAATCCTGTCAAAATTGGCTAAGTATCCAAGTTCAAGGCTTAATCCTACAAACCATGCTCAAGTTGGTTAAGTATATTAAGCAATTCACGACTTAACCTCGTCCAATTATCATTCTAGATTGGTTAAGTATATATTAACTTGACCCTATCAATTTACATAGTCAAATCGGTCAAGTGTATTCAAGCGATTCGTGACTTAGCCTTATCATGTTTTCACATTATATTGGTTAAGTATTGGTTAACTTAACCACAATAAATTAACGAGTTAGATTGGATAAGTATAGGTCACTTAACCACATCAATTCATCATGTTTAGATTAGTTAAGTGTTTAACTTAACCCCATTAAACTACCAAGTGGGATTAATTAAGTCTAGGCTAACTTAACCCCATCCGATTTCCATGTTTAGACTAGTTGAGTCTAATCTTAACCCCATTCGTTAACCTTATTTTTCGGTTAAGCGTCATTAAGAAAACTTACTTAACCTTACCAAGTTATCGCGTTGGATTGATTAAGTGTTGGTTAACTTAACCCCATCCACTAGTCATATAAAAATGGTTAAGTGTCATTAGGAAAATCAAGTTACTTAACCTACCCAACCTTGTCATGTTTTGTTAAGTATCATTAGCCTAATCAAATTACTTAACCCATTTGTCCATGTCATATTTGGTTAAGAGTCATTAATCAAATTAACTTAACCCTATCATGTGGCATTAATTACTTAATGCACCTTCACCTCTCACATTAGACTTTGTTGTGGTTACTAGTTAAGCCGGTCGGTTCCGGGTAGCTTTACACCACAACTTGGTCTAACCTCGGGTTCAAGCACAACATGACCAACTTCTCACATTGGGTCCTATTGTTTGCAACTACTAGTTAGGCCGGTCGGTTCCGGGTAGTTTTACGTTGCAAACTCAACCCAACCTCGAGTTGGCCACACTTATATTATCTAAGTGTCATGTCCATCATGTTTCCCAAAACATGTTACAAGTTTTCAAGCATTTGGGTAGACCTAACTTAATAGGTAAATTCCCAAAGGGTAGACCTAACTTAATAGGTAAATTCCCAAGCTTATGTTTTTATGCATACTTACATGTCAACTTCCATGTTATATTTCAAGTCATGTTTTCAAGTTGTATTTTCATGTCATTAGAAATTACCCATAACATAACCCAACGCTTTTAAACTCGCATATACGTTCGCGACAACGTAATGGATTAAAAGAAGAGACTTGGCAAAGGCATGACAAAAATGGATATTAAGCCACAAGTTAATCATGGTGGCAAATGAGGCACAAATGTGTTCATTAACTTGCATGTTACATTCTTAAGCCTCAAAACATGCATAAACCCAAACTTGGCACATAAGCGAATCATGGTGACAAAAGATATGGAATGATGACTAGTAACTCGCATATATCATCATATAAGGGTTATGACTTCATATGCAAGTTGACATAAAGGTTATGAGGGTTCTCATGTTGCCGAATGCAACATTTCAACATAAAGGTTGTAGCTTTTAGCTCACAAGATCAAGATAATGACTTCATAAACTTGCATGACATGATAGCATGTATCATACTCAATGATCAAACCCAAACTTGCAACGTGAACATTTAACTTCATAGTTAATATCTAAGAGTAGGGAAAGGGCTTACATTGCTATGAAGGCACAAAAGATATGACAAAGCCCTTATGCAATCAAATAGACCCAAAATGCTAGCTCTAACATAAAAACCCTTGAGCCAAAATGATCAAAACCCTTGCTTTATGATGAAAAGATAGAAACTTGACTTGAATGCAAGCTAATGACACTCATACAAGCTTGAAAACACTTGTATGCATGGAAAATCTCTCATAGAAACCATTTAGAAATTTTATGAAGAGAGTGGAGGCCATAAGAGGTAAAATTTTGCCATAGTTTAGTTGCATGAATGAATAATGAGGATTTAGGATAGGTTAGGGTCTTATTTATAGATTAGGCAAGTGTTTTAGGCCATAGGATTAAACCTAGATTCAATCCAAGCCATCAAAGCATGTCTTGGGGAAGAAGTCAAGTGTAGGAACCATCTAGGGCCTTTAGATTAAAGATGAACCATGAGAACCATCCAAATGCAAAATCTGCATTTGAGCGAATCGGCCCACGGGTTGACAGCCAAACACCCTGGATTAACCCCTAGTCGACCCAGTAGGCTCGGGTCGACCTCAAAAATCGGCCGGTTCGGTTATTCCCCTCTCCCAATTCGCTGTTTTGAACATTTTTGCATATTTATTTATTTAATTTTCAATTATATATATATATATATATATCAATATATATATATTTCTCTGCGCAACCCATTTCACTTAATTAAGTATACTTTAATTTGGGAATTTTTCGTGAAACTTCGCGAGGCCATATCTTGGTCATACGGACTCCGATTTTCGAAAACTCGGACTCTATTTCGCGTATTTTTCCGAGACGAACGCAATGGCATAGCCCGTTTCCCTTGATTCAGATTTTACAGTTTAATTCTGCCTCCATTTATGTTATAACAGGTTATTGAAAATACGGGTTGTTACATTCTCCCCACCTTTTAGGATTTCGTCCCCGAAATCTCCAAGTTAGGAAGAACATATCCTACCATCCATCATCCATCTACTCAAAACATCATCCACAAGCAACCATTGTCCTTAGATGATTTCTAATGCTGTATGAATATATGCAAAACGTGTGTGTACATGTTCCTTAGCTAATGCTAATGATCAGGCCTGAATAATCTTTCTAATGCAAAATATGTATAGTGCCATGAATCCAACATGTATGCAAATAGTCCTAGTCATATAGATACTATATGCGTGCACAATCATTCATTCATATGCAACAACCGCATGATAATACATTCGATTTCATCCATAAACAAGTATAAATACTCGTGCATATGCAATATGAAATGTGACCGAGTCGAGCTAGTATCTAATGTGTATTCGCGCATCCACGAGCAACCACTTGCAACCACTTGCAACCATATCAATCATAACATGTTTCAAATACATGTTTACATCCACAGGGTTCTACCTAGAATTCCCTGAAACAGGGTCGAGAAGATAAACAGGACAAACTCCTTACAGGGTTTGTAACGGAGAATAGGACCGAGAGGATGTCCACAAAAGATAGCCTACAAGTAAGCTCTACAGAAAACAGGGATCAAGGATATACTCCCAAAAAGAGATATCATGCGCGTATCTAGTCTTTGACCATCAAAGTCGTCTTTTAACTTCTCGATTTTGTAGCTTCTTATTCCTGTTTCCATAACATGAGCTGGAACTCATTTCTTCGTCGCCTCTCGTTCCACTTGCACTTATCCTTTTCCTAGAATACTTGACGCAAACATGACTGCGTACTCATGATCTCATGCAAGCTTTCCAAAATTCACTAGTGAATCTTAGATCTCGTTTATATACTATAAGGCATTCCATGTAGAAGAACTTTCTCTTGAAAGTAAACAGATGTCAATCAGGTTATCATGCGCACTTACTAGCGTGATCTCTATAACCCATGCATAAATGAAGTAAACCATCCGTCTTACTGGCGAACACCACTCGATCGGGCTTCAAATTTCCAATAAAGGCATCAAGGGATTCTAAGTAACTAGTCATGACAGAAACTCAAAAAGGTTACCCGATACTTCGAGGGCATTACCAAGGCTAGTCAAAAGGTCTAACTACCCTCCTATCAAAACCGAGAGTGGCACCCCCTACTGGATAACCACTTCATCCCTAGAATCCATCCATAGCATATAAACATAAGCATTATTTCCAAACTCAACACTTGGCATAGACATTCCCAAATCCAAACAAGTCATGTATAAATGGACTGATTCTCCAATAGGACTTTGAGACAAAAATGGGATTCTCTATTACGCTAGTACTTAAGGTGCAGAGACTCAACTATCGAAGCAGACTTAAATGATACGAACAACGAAGTCCTAACGGGATGATAGAGAAGAAAAGCTAAACCTTTAACATGATCGTTACCCTCCTTCCGAGGTACTCTAGAAATGAGAGCATACTACTGCCCTCCCGATGATCTTGTCCTTGTCCCATAATACTTAACTATCCGCCCCGTTTTACCATGCCAAAGGTACTCTCTCGTCATGGGTTTCATTGTTCATCTTTCTCCCTCCTTTGAGGACTAAGCCATACCAACAAGTTGCTCATCCTTAAGCTCGTATCCTTTATCCCTCTTTCTCACGATCCTTTCTTATAACGCGGCCACTGGTCTCTCGAGAACCATCTCCATCGTATGGAAAGCACTTTCGTAGGTAGAAAAGACTAGTCGCAGTTAAAACTACTGTGACTACAGATGGAGGAAAGAAAGGAAAAGAGACTCAATTAAGGAAAAAGGATAGTGCTAATGGCCTTTGGGGAATAGCCTTTTTCTTTTAAAAGAAAATTTTCTTGAAAAATGCTTCTTTGTAAACGGTTTTTTTTTTTCAAATAGTTTTCCATAGGTCTTTAAAAACTTTTGCCCAGTCTGGTAACCTTCTGCTCTGATACCACGTGTAACACCCCGCCTCCGCTAGGGTCACTCGCAAAGGAATGCACTAGCTTTAGAGGGGCATTATTGGTAAACATGCACAGAAATATCACAAGACAGAACATATAAAATAGCAGAAGTAAAATCAAACTTTCATAACATGAATAAATAAGGTCTAAAGCCTTTTACATCAGAGTACATCAAAACCTGTCTTGCAATAGTAAAGAAGCATAAAGACATTTTCATAAATTATTCCCTAAGTAAAAACAGTAAAGTAGCCATTAGCCAAGAAAAGTCCAAGCCATCCATGATGACCTTCAAGCAGAAGAAGTCCGAACTAAACAACAGTATTTCCTCCCTGTAACCTGGGGGGGGGGGGGAAACGGAAGAAAAGAGGCGAAACAAAACGGGTCAGTCAAAAAGACTGAGTAAGCCCTATCTACTATTAGCATAAAAACTAGTAAAGTTAACTGACATGAGAAACTGAGATGAACATAAGCATGATAACAAGATAGATAAGCTAAATCAAAATAACAGGATGAACTACTGAACTCAGATAAACTAAGGTGTCATGATAAATTACGATGTCAAGATAAAACAAGGTATCACATCGTCAGGTTTCTATCAAGTATAATATCCCCAAGATATCTGTCACGTATAACGCCCCGTGATATCTATCCTGTATTTTAGCTCTGCACCTACCGTACTAGTATCCCCACCGTGTCATGTGTTAACCAAGAATGACCCTAACTCAAAAGTCGTGTAATGGTCCATGTCAACCTAATATATCGCATATATAGGTTACTCAACTTGTATGTTTTATTCCATGTAAATGTTCAGTCCCTTGCCGTAGACCATACGGGCTTTCCCATGAGATTCTATATTACTTCAACATAGTTCCATGATCCTTAAGATCGGTTTGGACTGTTACCCTAAACCTAGCTAGGGTCTTCCAACATGAATTATTGTTTGTACAAATAGGACTTATGCTACCTAGGGCTGCTAGGGATTATGCTTACCTATTGCACGTTTTCGTATCTCGGTTTGGGTTCAACCACCTAGGGACACTAGGGATTACGCTAACCGCCAACCGCGCCCTTTTTCCCACGTATTCATCGTGAATCGCTTTTCCATGACTGTATGCACATGTATCACATCGTGCCATCCGAGTCCTGTCACAGGGCAAATCAAGAAATACAGGACTCGGTCGGGAGCTTTCGATTTATCTGCCGATGCAGATGCTAAGGTCTGTTTTTCTTATACGTGGCTATGGTCCCACGAGACCACTCCCTCAACTAGTGAAAGACAAGACAGGATAAATCCTGTATGAGAACACAACACTGGCCAACCCACATCCAAGCCTTACCGCAACCATAATTAGATAGCAATTATGGTCTTTTGGGTGTTCTCTGCCTTTCCGTACGTACACGCTTGACCAAAGATGGTAGGTAGCCTGACGAAATGCTATCTAGGGTACGACCGTGTATCGTCGACTATCCCCTATCCATCCCCGTCTTTAGGTCGCTCGTATAGCAACCAAGGCATACTCTTGGTTCTTCTAACGCAGACCTTAACCTCTCATGAGCCTAGTATAATCACCTGGCAGCTCATAGAGGGATACCAAGAATATCCTCACGTTCCCCGAAGCCGCTGCTTTGTTACCCAGTTCGCTGGAGCCTTTATCTAAATCAGATACTTGCTCCTACTCGTATACTTAAACGATGACCTACCGTATCAGGTTACTCATCTATCTATGAACTGGTCTAAATTTCCTTAACTAAGAATCATTACTTAGTTATTCTTCAACTAAGGTTTACCACTTAGCATTGTTCCCGTTATCCTTGTTAACTACGGTTATCCACCTAATCCTCAGAACTAGGGTTTACATAATGGATTAAGTGTAACTGAAGTTCATGACTTAACCCGTCTACAAATCCTGTCAAAATTGGCTAAGTATCCAAGTTCAAGGCTTAACCCTACAAACCATGCTCAAGTTGGTTAAGTATATTAAGCAATTCACGACTTAACCTCGTCCAATTATCATTCTAGATTGGTTAAGTATATATTAACTTGACCCTATCAATTTACTTAGTCAAATTGGTCAAGTATATTCAAGCGATTCGTGACTTAGCCTTATCATGTTTTCACGTTATATTGGTTAAGTATTGGTTAACTTAACCACAATAAATTAACGAGTTAGATTGGATAAGTATAGGTCACTTAACCACATCAATTCATCATGTTTAGATTAGTTAAGTGTTTAACTTAACCCCATTAAACTACCAAGTGGGATTAATTAAGTCTAGGCTAACTTAACCCCATCCGATTTCCATGTTTAGACTAGTTGAGTCTAATCTTAACCCCATTCGTTAACCGTATTTTTCGGTTAAGCGTCATTAAGAAAACTTACTTAACCTTACCAAGTTATCGCGTTGGATTGATTAAGTGTTGGTTAACTTAACCCCATCCACTAGTCATATAAAAATGGTTAAGTGTCATTAGGAAAATCAAGTTACTTAACCTACCCAACCTTGACATTTTGTTAAGTATCATTAGCCTAATCAAATTACTTAACCCATTTGTCCATGTCATATTTGGTTAAGAGTCATTAATCAAATTAACTTAACCCTATCATGTGGCATTAATTACTTAATGCACCTTCACCTCCCACATTAGACTTTGTTGTGGTTACTAGTCAAGCCGGTCGGTTCCGGGTAGCTTTACACCACAACTTGGTCTAACCTCGGGTTCAAGCACAACATGACCAACTTCTCACATTGGGTCCTATTGTTTGCAACTACTAGTTAGGCCGGTCGGTTCCGGGTAGTTTTACGTTGCAAACTCAACCCAACCTCGAGTTGGCCACACTTATATTATCTAAGTGTCATGTCCATCATGTTTCATGTTACAAGTTTTCAAGCATTTGGGTAGACCTAACTTAATAGGTAAATTCCCAAAGGGTAGACCTAACTTAATAGGTAAATTCCCAAGCTTATGTTTTTATGCATACTTACATGTCAACTTCCATGTTATATTTCAAGTCATGTTTTCAAGTTGTATTTTCATGTCATTAGAAATTACCCATAACATGACCCAACGCTTTTAAACTCGCATATACGTTCGCGACAACGTAATGGATTAAAAGAAGAGACTTGGCAAAGGCATGACAAAAATGGATATTAAGCCACAAGTTAATCATGGTGGCAAATGAGGCACAAATGTGTTCATTAACTTGCATGTTACATTCTTAAGCCTCAAAACATGCATAAACCCAAACTTGGCACATAAGCGAATCATGGTGACAAAAGATATGGAATGATGACTAGTAACTCGCATATATCATCATATAAGGGTTATGACTTCATATGCAAGTTGACATAAAGGTTATGAGGGTTCTCATGTTGCCTAATGCAACATTTCGACATAAAGGTTGTAGCTTTTAGCTCACAAGATCAAGATAATGACTTCATAAACCTGCATGACATGATAGCATGTATCATACTCAATGATCAAACCCAAACTTGCAACATGAACATTTAACTTCATAGTTAATATCTAAGAGTAGGGAAAGGGCTTACATTGCTATGAAGGCTCAAAAGATATGACAAAGCCCTTATGCAATCAAATAAACCCAAAATGCAAGCTCTAACATAAAAAGCCTTGAGCCAAAATGATCAAAACCCTTGCTTTATGATGCAAAGATAGAAACTTGACTTGAATGCAAGCTAATGACACTCATACAAGTTTGAAAACACTTGTATGCATGGAAAATCTCTCATAGAAACCATTTATAAATTTTATGAAGAGAGTGGAGGCCATGAGAGGTAAAATTTTGCCATAGTTTAGTTGCATGAATGAATAATGAGGATTTAGGATAGGTTAGGGTCTTATTTATAGATTAGGCAAGTGTTTTAGGCCATAGGATTAAACCTAGATTCAATCCAAGCCATCAAAGCATGTCTTGGGGAAGAAGTCAAGTGTAGGAACCATCTAGGGCCTTTAGATTAAAGATGAACCATGAGAACCATCCAAATGCAAAATCTGCATTTGAGCGAATCGGCCCATGGGTTGACAGCCAAACACCCTGGATTAACCCCTAGTCGACCCAGCGGGCTCGAGTCGACCTCAAAAATCGGCCGGTTCGGTTATTCCCCTCTCCCAATTCGCTGTTTTGAACATTTTTGCATATTTATTTATTTAATTTTCAATTATATATATATATATATAAATATATATATATATTTCTCTGCGCAACCCATTTCACTTAATTAAGTATACTTTAATTTGGGAATTTTTCGTGAAACTTCGCGAGGCCATATCTTGGTCATACGGACTCCGATTTTCGAAAACTGGGACTCTATTTCGCGTATTTTTCCGAAACGAACGCAATGGCATAGCCCGTTTCCCTTGATTCAGATTTTACAGTTTAATTCTGCCTCCATTTATGTTATAACAGGTTATTGAAAATACGGGTTGTTACAAATTTCTAATCAAACTCCAACCGTAAATTAGTAAGAGAATGATTCCCTAGGCATTAACCCCGAAGGACGAAACCAACATCAGATCAATACTTTGGAGACCACTCATCTTATCTATTTCCCAGTTAGTTTCTAATTTTATATATGATAAAGATGTAAATTTTATTGTTAAAATATTTCGTCCAACACATGACTAATCTCAACAAATGAGTACTGTCAACGTATGAACCTATATTTTAAAATATTCTTTATTTTCCCAATTGGAATGAGGCCCAATCAATCACCATATAATGTTAATTATATCGATTCCATACAACACATGTATATAATGGCAACGATAAATAATCAACCATCATCCAAAGTGCACTGCAGAACTGCATAAGCATCAAATATAAATAATTAATGCTCACACAGTCTATCGACCAATCGATCGACATACAATTAAATAATTGGGATTAGTGTACGTCAAATCCTACCCCTAATTATTTTAAATCGTTTGGATTGGGACGACAAATCGTACCCCTAATTCTTTTAAATCCTACCCCTATTTCTCTAAATATCCCTTATTTCCAACTATTACCCCTATCTTTTTACTACTGTGAAGGGTTGATTTTTGCAGCTCCCAATCAAAACGATTCATCATCTTTCATACTAGTCGATCTACCCCTCTATTGCTGAAACTACCCCTACTTTTGTTAATACTTCAAAACAACCCTTCTTTTTAATTGTACCCCTAATTATCTAAATAGCCCTTACTTCCAACAATTACCTCTATTTTTTAACTACTGTAAAGGGTTAGTTTTTGCAGCACCCAATCCAAACGATTCATTATCCTTCGTATTTGTCGATCTATCTCTACTATGCTTAAACTACCCTTACTTCTCTTAATACTTCAATACGGTCCTTCTTTTAAATCCTACCCCTAATTCTCTAAATATCCATTACTTCCAACAATTACCCCTATTTTTTACTACTGTGAAGGATTGGTTTTTGCAGCACCCAATCCAAACGTTTCATCATCTTTATATTTGTCGATCTACCCCTACTATGCTTAAATTACCCCTACTTCTCTTAACACTTCAAAACGGCCATTTTTTTAATCATATCCCCAATTCTCTAAATAGCCCTTCCTTCAAACAATTACCCCTATTTTTTAACTATTGTGAAGGAATGGTTTTTTCTGCACCCAATCCAAATGATTCATCATCTTTCATATTTATCGATCTACCCCTACTATGCTTAAACTACCCCTACTTCTCTTAATACTTCAAAACAACCCTTCTTTTAATCCTACCCCTAATTCTCTATATGACCCTTACTTCCAACAATTTCCCCTATTGTTTTTCCTTTTGTGAAGGGTTGGTTTTTGTAGGACCCAATCCAAATGATTCATCATCTTTCATATTTGTTGATCTACCCCTACTATGCTTAATTTACCCCTACTTCTCTTAATACTTAAAAACAAGCTTTATTTTAATCCTACACCTAATTCCGTAAATAGCCCTTACTTCCAACAATTATCCCTATTTTTTACTATTCTGAAGGATTGTTTTTTGCAGCACCCAATCCAAACGATTCATCATCTTTCATATTTGTCGATCAACCCCTACTATTCTTAAACTACCTCTACTTCTCTTAATACATCAAAACAGTCCTTCTTTTAAATTCTACCCCTAATTCTCTAAATAGCCCATATTTCCAACAATTACCCCTATCTTTTTACTACTGTGAAGGGTTGGTTTTTGCAGCGCCCAATCCAATCGATTCATCATCTTTTATATTTGTCGATCTACCACTCTATTGCTTAAACTACCCCTACTTCATTTAATACTTCGAAACAACCCTTCTTTTTAATTGAACCCCTAATTCTCTAAATAGCCTTTACTTCCAACAATTACTTTTACTTTTTATCTACGGTGAAAGCTTGGTTTTTGCAGCACACCATCCAAACGATTCATCATCTTTCATATTTTTCGATCTATCCCTATTATGCTTAAACTACCCCTACTTCTCTTAATACTTCAAAACTGTCCTTCTTTTAAATCCTACCCCTAATTCTCTAAATTGCCATTACTTCCAACAATTACTCCTATTTTTTTACTATTGCGAAGGGTTGGTTTTGGCAGCACCCAATCCAAATGATTCATCATCTTTTATATTTGTCGATCTACCCCTATTATGTTTAAACAACCCCACTTCTTTTAATACTTCAAAATAACCATTCTTTTTAATCGTACCCCTAATTCTCTAAATATCCCTTCATTCCAACGATTACCCCTATTTTTAACTATTGTGAATGATTGGTTTTTGTAGCACCCAATCCAAACGATTCATAATCTTTCATATTTATCGATCAACCCCTAATATGCTTAAACTACCCCTAATTCTCTTAATACTTCAAAAGAACCCTTCTTTTTTATCCTACCCCTAATTCTGCAAATAGCCCTTACTTCCAACAATTACCCCTATATTATAACTATTGTGTAGGGTTGGTTTTCGCAGCACCCAATCCAAACGATTCTTTATCTTTCATATTTTTCGATTTACCCCTACTATGCATAAACGACCCCTACTTATCTTAACACTTCAAAACAATTCTTCTTTTTAATCCTACCCCTAATTCTCTAAATGGCCCTTTCTTCCAACAATTACCCTTATTTTTTACCTTTGGTGAAGGGTTGGTTTATGTAGCACCCAATCCAAATGAATCATCATCTTTCATATTTGTCAATCTACCCCTAATATGCTTAATCTACACCTACTTCTCTTAACACTTCAAAACATCCCTTCTTTTTAATCCTACCCCTAATTCTCTAAATAGCCGTTCCTTTCAACAATTACCCCTATTTTTTTAAATATTGTGAAGGATTTGTTTTTGTAGCACCCAATCCAATAAATTCATCATCTTTCATATTTGTCGATCTACCCCAACTCTGATTAAACTACCACTACATCTATTAATACTTCAAAACAATCCTTCTTTTAAATCCTACCTCTATTTTTATAAATAGCCCCTACTTCCAAACCAAATGATTCATTATCTTTTATATTTGTCTATCTACCCCTACTATGCTTAAATTACCCCTACTTCTCTTAACACTTCAAAACGGCCATTTTTTTTAATCATATCCCCAATTCTCTAAATAGCCCTTCCTTCAAACAATTACCCCTATTTTTTAACTATTGTGAAGGAATGGTTTTTTCAGCACCTTATCCAAATGATTCATCATCTTTCATATTTATCGATCTACCCCTACTATGCTTAAACTACCCCTACTTCTCTTAATACTTCAAAACAACCCTTCTTTTAATCCTACCCCTAATTCTCTAAATGACCCTTACTTCCAACAATTTCCCCTATTGTTTTTCCTTTTGTGAAGGGTTGGTTTTTGTAGGACCCAATCCAAATGATTCATCATCTTTCATATTTGTTGATCTACCCCTACTATGCTTAATTTACCCCTACTTCTCTTAATACTTAAAAACAAGCTTTATTTTAATCCTACACCTAATTCCGTAAATAGCCCTTACTTCCAACAATTATCCCTATTTTTTACTATTCTGAAGGATTGTTTTTTGCAGCACCCAATCCAAACGATTCATCATCTTTCATATTTGTCGATCAACCCCTACTATTCTTAAACTACCTCTACTTCTCTTAATACATCAAAACAGTCCTTCTTTTAAATTCTACCCCTAATTCTCTAAATAGCCCATATTTCCAACAATTACCCCTATCTTTTTACTACTGTGAAAGGTTGGTTTTTGCAGCGCCCAATCCAATCGATTCATCATCTTTTATATTTGTCGATCTACCACTCTATTGCTTAAACTACCCCTACTTCATTTAATACTTCGAAACAACCCTTCTTTTTAATTGAACCCCTAATTCTCTAAATAGCCTTTACTTCCAACAATTACTTTTACTTTTTATCTACGGTGAAAGCTTGGTTTTTGCAGCACACCATCCAAACGATTCATCATCTTTCATATTTTTCGATCTATCCCTATTATGCTTAAACTACCCCTACTTCTCTTAATACTTCAAAACTGTCCTTCTTTTAAATCCTACCCCTAATTCTCTAAATTGCCATTGCTTCCAACAATTACTCCTATTTTTTTACTATTGTGAAGGGTTGGTTTTGGCAGCACCCAATCCAAATGATTCATCATCTTTTATATTTGTCGATCTACCCCTATTATGTTTAAACAACCCCACTTCTTTTAATACTTCAAAATAACCATTCTTTTTAATCGTACCCCTAATTCTCTAAATATCCCTTCATTCCAACAATTACCCCTATTTTTAACTATTGTGAATGATTGGTTTTTGTAGCACCCAATCCAAACGATTCATAATCTTTCATATTTATCGATCTACCCCTACTATGCTTAAACTACCCCTAATTCTCTTAATACTTCAAAAGAACCCTTCTTTTTTATCCTACCCCTAATTCTGCAAATAGCCCTTACTTCCAACAATTACCCCTATATTATAACTATTGTGTAGGATTGGTTTTCGCAACACCCAATCCAAACGATTCTTTATCTTTCATATTTTTCGATTTAACCCTACTATGCATAAACGACCCCTACTTATATTAACACTTCAAAACAATTCTTCATTTTAATCCTACCCCTAATTCTCTAAATGGCCCTTTCTTCCAACAATTACCCTTATTTTTTACCTTTGGTGAAGGGTTGGTTTATGTAGCACCCAATCCAAATGAATCATCATCTTTCATATTTGTCAATCTACCCCTAATATGCTTAATCTACACCTACTTCTCTTAACACTTCAAAACATCCCTTCTTTTTAATCCTACCCCTAATTCTCTAAATAGCCGTTCCTTTCAACAATTACCCCTATTTTTTTAAATATTGTGAAGGATTTGTTTTTGTAGCACCCAATCCAATAAATTCATCATCTTTCATATTTGTCGATCTACCCCAACTCTGATTAAACTACCACTACATCTATTAATACTTCAAAACAATCCTTCTTTTAAATCCTACCTCTATTTTTATAAATAGCCCCTACTTCCAAACCAAATGATTCATTATCTTTTATATTTGTCTATCTACCCCTACTATGCTTAAACTACCCCTACTTCTGTTAATACTTCAAAACAACCCTTCTTTTTAATCGTGCCTCTAATTCTGTAAATAGCCCTTACTTCCAACAATTACCCTTATATTTTAACTATTGTGAAGGATTGGTTTTTTGCAGCACCAAATCCAAATGATTCATTATCTTTCATATTTTTCGATCTACCCCTAGTATGCACAAACTACCCCTACTTATCTTACCACTTCAAAACAACTCTTCTTTTTAATCCTACCCATAATTCTCTAAATGGCCCTTCCAACAATTACCCATATTTTTTCCTTTTGTGAATGGTTGGTTTTTGTAGCACCCAATCCAAATGATTCATCATCTTTCATATTTGTCAACCTACCCCAACTATGCTTAATCTACCCCTACTTCTCTTAACACTTCAAAACATCCCTTCTTTTTAATCCTACCCCTAATTCCGTAAATAGCCCTTTCTTTCAACAATTACACCTATTTTTTAACTATTGTGAAGGATTGGTTTTTGTAGCACACAATCCAAACGATTCATCATCTTTCATATTTGTCGATCTACCCCTACTCTGCTTAAACTACCACTACTTCTCTTAATACTTCAAAACAATCCTTCTTTTAAATCCTACCCCTAATTCTATAAATAGCCCTTAATTCCAACAATTACCCCTATCTGTTTACTACTATGAAGGACTGGTTTTGCAGCACACAAACCAAATGATTCATCATCTTTTATATTTGTCTATCTACGCCTACTTCCCTTAATACTTCAAAACATACCTTCTTTTTAATCGTGCCCCTAATTCTCTAAATCGCCCTTACTTCCAACAATTACCTCTACCTTTTCACTACTGTGGAGGATTGGTTTCTACAGCACCTAATCCAAATGATTCACCATCTTTCATATTTGTCGATCTACCCCTACTATGCTTAAACTACCCCCACTTATCTTAATACTTCAAAATTGCCCTTTTTTATCCTAACCCTAATTCTCTTAATAGCCCTTCCTTCCAACCATTACCCCTATTTTTTAACAATTGTGAAGGACTGGTTTTTGCAGCACCCAATCCAAACGATTCATCATCTTTTATATTTGTCGATCAACTCCTACTATGCTTAAACTACCCCTACTTCTCTTAAATTTCAAACAATTATCCCAACCGTTTCAATACTGTGGAGGATTGGTTTTTGTAGCACCTAATCCAAACGATTCATCATCTTTCATATTTGTCGATCTACCCCTTCTATGCTTAAACTACCCCTACTTATCTTAATACTTCAAAATTGCCCTTCTTTTTAATCCTACCCCTAGTTATTTAAATAGCCTTTCCTTCCAACAATTACCCCTACCTTTTCACTACTGTGGAGGATTGGTTTTTGCAGCACCTAATCCAAAAAATTCATCATCTTTCATATTTGTCGATCTACCCCTATTATGCTTGAACTACCCCTACTTATCTTAATACTTCAAAATTGCCCTCCTTTTTAATCCTACCCATAATTCTCTAAACAACCCTTACTTTTAACAATTACCCTATTTTTTACCTGTAACACCCCACCTCCGCTAGGGTCACTCACAAAGGGAATGCCTTACTTTTGGAGGTGTATTATCTAGTAAACAGGCACAGAGATAACACAAGACAGAACATATATAAAATAGAGTATATAAAGCAGCGGATATAAACTTTAAAACCAAATCTCATTACTGAAAAATAGAGTCAAAACCTCTAACATCAAAATGACAAGTCATTATTTCACTACATCAAGTTCTAAAGAAGCAAAGTACTTTAAAACAACATAAGTAAAATATGATCCCGAAAAAGTGCATGAGTGCAGCCATAGCATAACTCAAGACCAAACCGTACATGAACTGTCAGAAAGCAAGGAAAGTCCAGGCTAAGAGCTAGAGTTTCCTCCCTGAGAACCTGGTGGGGGGGGAACGAAAGACAAAGAGATGAAAGAAAATGGGTCAGTCAAAAAGACTTGTAAGCCTTAGTGACTATTAGCATAGAAACTAGTAAAGTTAACAAGACATGAATAAACTGGAATTAAACATAGGAATGATGATACGTATGACATGATAACTAAGCTAACAAGATAACTCAAGTCTAACATTGCGTATTCAAGGTTCGCCATACCAACTATACTGGTATACTAATCCCGTGTCAACTATAAATCAAGAAATAATCCCTTGGCGCAATATCGTGAAGTGACCCAATTTAGGGTCCAACGGTATGATCTAATCGATCGGCTCCGTACAAGTCTAGGTCATCGTGTGTCTGTGTCATACGGCCCTATCATGAATGTAGTCGCCTGTGCTAGGTCCACCATAGGGTGTATCAAGCCCTAGGGTGCCGACCACCGACATGAATCAAGAATGCATAAATAATCCTACTGATGCCCAATGCCTGCTTTTCCAACACCGGACTAAGTGCACGACCCTAGTCCGCCTGAACCTACAATGGCGCACCAACTCAACCGTCGTTCTGGTCGCTTACAATCAGCCCAGCAATTGTGCCCCACCCGCCAAGTCCCAGGGTACTGTGATACATCGAGTGGGTTACTGCTGAAAAGGACCGTGTAACTAGGGTTTCGTTTAGCAGGTTAAGTTGTCATTTAAAATCGAAACTTAACCCCATCTACGTGTCATGTCAAATTGACTAAGTGTGTCGTTCTAGTTCAAGATTTAGTCCTACGAATCATGTGTCAGGTTGGTTAAGTGTGTTCAAGCGGTTCATGACTTAACCCTATCCATTGGCATTAATTTACTTAATGCACCCCTAACCTCTCACATTAGACTAGGTTATGGTTACTGGATGTGCCGGACGGGTCCCGGCAGTTTTACACCATAACCTAGTCTAAGCTCGGGTTTCGAGTGCGATATGACCAATTACTAACATTGGGTCCTATTGTTTGTAGTTACTGGATTCGCCGGGCGGTTCCGGGCAAATTTATACTGCAAACTCAACCCAACCTCGAGTTGGCCACGTTCAAGTTTTCTAAGTGTCATGTCCCAAATTCATATTTTCAAGTATAATTTCATGTCAGGTTCATGTTCCTATCCAAGCTCAAGTTATAACGATATTCATGTTTTCAAGTTCATACTAAATTTAGGTTTTCCTAAACTACCCAAATCGCATCCCCAACGCTTGCGAATTCGAATCAAGGCAATAGATGTAACTATGGAATAACATAACGAGGATGGGTATAAAGTGGCAAAGGTGATTTCAAGGCAAGCATGGTGTGACTTGAGATATGATCATAACATCATTGGCATATGAAATAGGGTGATAAACATAGCAATAAATGACATAAAATGATAATCCTAAACTTGTGACTAGCAATAGTTTCAACATCACAACATCACATGCATGTTAAAATAATGATAGGGTTTAGGTTATGATATGAACAGGCCCCTAAATCAAGTTCTTATCAGTATTCCACAAATCAAGGTTCAATATGAACGATACTAGGTTCAAGGTGAATAGATCTAGGGTGAACAAGAGTAGATCTAAAATAATATATCAAAAAGGAATATTCATACATCAAAGATATACAAGAGTAGGTCTCAAGTAGTTATCATGTTTATGTTCAACTTCAGTTTACACATGTCCATATTAAGTTTAGAGTTTAGATCTAAGAGTAAATGGGACTTACATATCGTGGTTTTTGAGAACTAAGAACAGAAATTGTGGTAGGATCGTTGTTGAGATGTAGATCTGTTCCCTTGAATTGTTGTAGAAACGTTGGCCTTCGATTTGGATCTAGTTTGAATGTTTAAACATCAAGTTGGAGGCGGGGGCCATGGTTCAAGAGGAGACTTAGCAGCATAATGGTGTTAGAAAGATTTGTTGTGGGTTAGCCTAGGTCTTACGGTGTTTTTATAGTTGCAACAACTAGTTTAGGCTATAGGATAAACCCTAGAATCGAACTGAACTGCCAAAAATCGTCACAGGCCCTCAAACAAGCCAACAGGGTCAAGCAGGAGCAACCAGGCCCAAACCAGGTTCGGGGACCAGGTCGACACCCAAGTCTACTGCGCAGTCGACCTGGTCCTGGGGGTGTCGACTGCCCAGTCGACTCACCGGTCAAACTGGTGTAACACCCCTTGTATTCTATAATAGTGAAATTCACAAATTAAAGTATAATTAATTTCAAATCAAAGAATTAAGGGAAACGGGATACGCCGTTGCGTTCGTCTCGGAATTCTTCTTGAAATAGAGTCCGAGTTTGCGTAAAAACGGACTCCGTATGAGGGAGATATGGCCTCCGGAAGTTTCAAATTTTAGTTTAAAATTCAAACAGACAAAAACAACTCAGAAAACAAATTTAAATTTCAAAAATCAGGCCGGATTGGCCAGGGCGGGAATTTTCCCGCCCAAGGCACCCAAGTCGACTGGGTGGTCGACCTGGGCTACCCAGGTCGACTGGGTAGTCGACCTGGGGCACCCAGGTTGACTACATAGTCGACCTGGGGGTCGACTGGGGTGTAGACCTGGCCCCTGAGCCAGGTCGAACCCAGCCCCCCTGGCTGGCCTTCTGTGTTTGGCCGAATTTCTGAGCCTTGCCTTGTCACTAGGGCTAGGTGTCAGCTCCTGATTGGTCTCTCCTTCAAATGAATGGCTGATATTAATCCAAGCTCCATCGACGGTCCTAATCAATTCACAAACTATATAAAAAGGTCCTAAGACTCCACCTAATTCATACAAATAAAAATGAGAATGAGACCGTCATGCTGCTGAGGAAAGACTAAGAATAGCAGTCAAAATAGACAGACGATTAGGAGACAATTCAAAAGCTTAAAGCAATGACAACTAAATCAAAACAACGCCTACGACAAAGGATAGCATCTCCAATTTCAGAATTCATATTCCTGAATTGAAGATTCGTCATACGTTGTAAGTAGAGTGCTATTCCGATGTGAATGAACAATTGAGTTTTGATTTATGTAAAATGAGAAAAGGAATTGTACTTAATATAATTCATGATTGTATGTTGCTATGATTCTAATTCTGAATCGATTTGGGATATTGTGGTGTAACGATGTTAGGCCTATTGGATATTTGCAAGTATATGATTCATGTTAACGACTATATGTTGTGGTAGTTTATTTGAGATTCATGCAAGTATATGATTAGCTATTATGCCAATATGATGTACATACTTTTATGATCACTTTTAGTGTGTAATTGGATTCAACTAAGTATTATGGTTTATATGAATTTATGTTGGAATTGGCATCGTGATTCAAGTGTAAAACCATACTTTGGAATTAGAGACAAAAGTAAGCAACTTTATGAACATGACTAAACTATGTTTGGTGTTATGCCTAGTTGAAAACATGTTTTAAGCCTATGTTTTATCAAAATCATATGATGATATATGTGACACATAATTAAGTTAGATTTACATTCCAATTGCAAGTTTACATGAATAGATTAAAAACCATGATTCATGTTTAGGTATGTTTATGCCATGGTTATATGAATAGAATGGTTCATGTTTAGGTATGTGTAACACCCCACGTCCATTAATGTCACTCACAAAGGGAATGCATTAACTTCCATGGAGGTTTTAAGTGAATATAGAACAGTAAAATTACAACAAGACAGATATAAAATAGTACTTGGAAATTCAAAAACTTTATTTTCATTGTAGCAGAAGTCAAAACATGTTTGATTACATCATAACACCATATTCAATGTCAAGTACAATATCTATCTTGAAAAAACAAGTACATAATCCCATTACATGAATAGCCATTAAAAAGAAAGATAACAAGCTGGACTTTACTTCAGCAGTCGAAGCTTTCCAGAAGATAAGCGATCCAACTAGACTCCACTAGAACTTGGCCCAACCTGCGGACCTGAAGGGAGAAAAAGGATGGAAAAGAGGGGGTCAGACATAAAGTCTGGTGAATATGATAATTCTACAATACTATTACCAAAGTAACTGGACTAAGGCATAAGCTGGAAAACAAGAAAATGTCTTTGAAGAGCAGATTAAGGACATAGACAATCGCTAAAGGCAACGTTATAGGCGCTCCTAAATACTAAAGGATAAACACTATACTGCACCACACCAGTCACCCTAAAGATTCATCCCACTTAGCTTCACTTAGAAACTTTCCCAATGGCTTTACGTACCCCTAGCTGACTACATAGGTGCCGCCTGCCCCTATCTCCACTAGGTGTACCCTACTTCCCATTATTCGATCGGCTCCCTAACTCGTAGATACCCGTGCTGGCCCCACAGTGGGGTGTATCACTCCCCTAATGTGGCAACCTGATACAACGGACATGCACGGCTTATACCTACACGATGCAACAACGTCTTACCTACCAGCCCGGGTCCACACACGCATATGAAACCCGTTGGACTTGCGTTGCCACCGCTCCCTGTTTTGGCCTCTTATAGTCAAACCCAGTATGCGTGTCCCGTCCTCGACTTGGGTCGAGCCCACAAAGATACGTTTTGGGATACTGGTTGAAATGGGCCCCCACTATTTACCACAAGCATTCCACCTAAGCTTGTCCCCATTAGTCCATCCCACTTAACCCACTTAGTCATGTTCATTTACATGTGTGTTTGGTTTAGTCTATTCGTATTTCAAATGCCTCTAAAGGCAACCACCAGATTCCTCATGCCACCCAAGGCACCTACTTAACCCCCATGTCCCACCTTACATGATTATCTGGTTAAGTATTTCTTAGTTCATTAAGGCCATAACCTCATAAAGACCTCTCACATTAGACTGGCATTTATGGCAGCTGGATTTGCCGGGCGGGTCCGGGCAGTCTTACACCATAAAAGAGTCTAACCTCGTGTCTTTACAACTGTTATGCTTTGGTTTGGGCCTAGGACCTCTCACATTGGGCCGACATTTGTGACTACTGGATTTGCCGGGCGGGTCCGGGCAGGTTTACATCACAAACGGGTCCAACCTCGTGTCCTAAGCATTGATTATTAATAATAATCCACTTCCCCCCAATTTTAATAATTCCCTACTTGAATTATTAATTACTTCCAATTTTTAACAATGTCCATAATTGACTCAATTATGGACATCCATTCATGGTATGCAAAATCTTACAAAATTGCACCCAATTTATTAATTCCTAATATTACCCCTACCCCACGTTTGAACGTTTATTCGCAAAATATATGTTAGACTCGAATAGCCTAACTCATAGCATAAAAGAGATTATCATAATAACAACATGTATATGTGACCAAATGAATCATAATAAGGGGTGAAACTTGCATATGTCCAAATTGCATAGATTATACATGTCATGGACCTAAAGGTGTCAACTTGTTCAAAATTCACCTAATATAATCTCAATCAATTTTCATAAACTTACATATGAACATGTGTGAATCAACATCATCTAATTTTTTAACAACATGGTTTTATATGGGTACACCTAACTCAATAGGCAAATTCCCATAATCAAGTTTTATTTAATTATAGTTTCAAGTTTATGGGTACACCTAACCTAATAGGCAAATTCCCATAAACAAGATCCATTTAAATTAAGAAAAAAAAACATAACTTTAAGCATGATCCAACAACATGATTTTTCAACATAATATAGCATGATTTATAACATGGCATAGTATGATAGTATAACATAGCTTGACATGATTCTCAACATAGCACGACATAGCATAAGAGAATTTACAACATAGCATGACATAGCATATATAATTTACATCATACGACAACATAATAACATAACAAGAGATCCACAATATATTGAATTTACAATTACAAATCACATCACTTTCTTGTGATCCATTCATAACTGAGTCAAATTAGTTTGTAATAGTCTTGTGAGAATCATCATACTCACCAACAAAAGAAAAGAATTAGAGAATGAGAGAGATCTTTTGATTTGATTTGTGTAGATTTAGTTGTAGATGATTAGGCTTCCTCTTCTTAGTTTGTGACGGCTATGCTGAACTCCATGGCAGCAGCATGACGGTAGCTTCTCTAATTTTACAAGTGATTTAGGTCTAGGGTCTACCCACTTATTTATAGATTTTAGAATGCGTTTAGGCCATTAGATTTAACCTAGAAATAACCGCAGCCGTCCAGACAAGATGGGGTTTATCTTGTTGACTCAGCAATGAGTCAGAAGTGACTCAGCAAACACTCAGCATATTAATAAACTTCTATTCATGTCATAAATATATATATATTTTCTACAATGTACATATTAGATACATCCCCCCTTACTTATTATTGTTTTTATATACATATTAGATACATCCCCTCTCTCACACACTTATTAATATTTTTATATTCATATTAGATACATCCCCTCTCTTACACACTTATTAATATTTTTATATTCATATTAGATACATCCCCTCTCTTACACACTTATTAATATTTTAGCAACTTTAGTGTTAATAGAAAATTCGGGGTGTTACATTCTCCCCTCCTTTTAGGATTTCGTCCCCGAAATCTTCAAGTCTGGAAGAATGTATATCCTACCATCCAAACGTCCATCTACTCATCCATCATACACAGGCATCCATTGTCCTTAAAAGACTTCTAATGCTTTATGATCATATGCAAGTGTGTGTACATGTCCTTACCTAATGCGAAATCATGCGGTCTACTGATTCAGTTGACCTCCTTAATGCAAATTATGTAAGTGTCATGAATCCATTATGTATGCAAAAGATCCTAATTGCTTACATACTACTTCTATATGCGTGCACACCCATTCAACCGAATGCAGCATCCATATGATGGTACAACCATTATACATCCATTATACTAAATACATCCATATATATGCAATATGCAATATGAAGTGACTGAGCCGATCTAGTGCCTAAAGTGTGTGTATATATGCATCCACGAGCAACCACTAGCAAACACTTGCATCCATTTTGCATCCATCATACATAACATGTCTCAAACACATGTTTCAACCATAGGATTATCCTAACTAAAGGTCAAAGATACTAATGAGAGGACATACTAAAGATAAGATAAGATAAGCTAAGCGATAAAGGAGAAATTAAAAGACATACCCTCAAAAAGAAAAGGGTACAACGAACGCATCTTCTCTTCTGTCTCCCAAGTTGCGTTGCTCTCATCATCTCCCCATTGTACTTTAACCAGTCTGACCTCTCGATTCCTCAACTTTTTGATCTCCGACCCAAGAATGCATGTAGGAGCTCGTCTAATTGTTGCATCACGCTCTATTTCCACCTCTTTAAGCAAGCTCGGCTCTACCACCTCCGCGGTCTTGTGCAAACACTTCCTCAAATGTGATACATGGAATACGTCGTGTACTCCACTAAGTTTCTCAGGCAACTCCACCCTATATGCCATCTTCCCAATCCTGTTTTTTTTACAGGAAACGGCCCTACAAACCTTGGTGCTAATTTCCCCACGGACCCAAAGCGAACAACATTCTGTAACGGAGACACCATGTCCCCAATGTCAAACTCAAGATCTGTCCTCCTCTTATCAGCATACGATTTTTGCCTATCTTGTGCTGCTTTCATCCTCCTTCGAATCAACTCAATCTTCTCCGAGGTTTCCCTAACCATATCGGGCCCAAGTAGGATTTTATCGGTAGATTCCCACCAACATGTAGGCGAATGGCAAGGCCTTCCATAAAGAGCTTCGAAAGGTGCCATGCCAATACTAGACTGAAAGCTATTATTATATGCGAATTCTACTAACGGAAGGGGCTCTTCCCATGTACCCCCAAAGTCTAGGATACAAAGCCTTAAAAGATCCTCTAGAATGCGATTCACCCTCTCGGTCTGGCCGTCTGTCTGAGGATGATATGCGGTGCTCAAACATAGCTGAGTCCATACCGCCTCTTGTAAACTCTTCCAAAATTCGCTAGTAAAGATGGGGTCACGGTCGCTTACTATACTAGAAGGAATACCGTGCAAACGAACTATCTCCTTAATGTATACAAAAGCCAACCACGGAGCAGTCCTCTTACTTTTCACGGGAATAAAATGGGCGCTTTTAGTAAGTCTATCTACTATAACCCAAATCCCCGTGTTACCCTTCCTTGATCTTGGTAATCCATCCACAAAATCCATTGAGATGCTTTCCCATTTCCATAGTGGAACTTCTAATGGGTGAAGCAACCCACCGGGTTTCTTTTGTTCTGCTTTAACTCGTTGGCACACCAAGCATCTAGCGACGTACTCGGCCACATCCTTTTTCATACCGGCCCAAAAGAAAACCCGCTTCATATCTTTGTACATCTTATCCCCGCTGGGATGAATGGTCATTTTTGAGCGATGAGCATCATCAAGAATGGCCTTCCTTAAGTCTTCGTCTTGTGGTACACAAAGTCTATTATCCCTTCGTAACCAACCCTTATCGTCTAGGGTATACCTACGAAGATGGCTTGACGACTCCCCCCTTTGAGCTTTTCTACTATCTCAACCAACTGTGGGTCGTCTCGCTGTGCCTCACCAACCCGTCCTAGAAGTGTAGGTCTAACCTCCAAGGATGCTAACAGATCGGGTACTAAGTCAACGGAGGGTCTAAAGTCAAACATAGAGATGAATTCTAAGCTTTGTCATTCAACAAACAACGGACTCAAGGACAACCTTTTCCTACTTAAGGCGTCTGCCACCACGTTACCCTTGCCCGGGGTATATGCTATTTCAAAATCGTAGGAGGCTAAGAATTCCATCCACCGTTGCTACCTTAAATTCAAATCCTTCTGAGAGAATAAGTATTTTAATGATTTGTGGTCAGTGAACAGTTCGAATTTCTCACCAAGAAGATAGTGACGCCAAGACTTAAGCGCGAAAACAATTGCGGCTAGCTCTAAGTCATGCGTGGGGTAATTCTTTTCATGAACCCTCAACTGCCTTCCACCATAGGCTATTACTCTTCCCTCTTGCATGAGGACCGCGCCAAGTCCCGTCCCACAAGCATCAGTATAGATGGTAAACGGTTTATTCCTGTCTGGCAGCACTAAGACTGGGGCTGAAGTTAAGGCTCTCTTTAAACGTTGGAACGCATCATCGCAATCTTTGTCCCACGTAAAAACCAGGTTCTTCTTCGTTAACCGTGTTAATGGAGCTGATATTTTTGCGAAGTCTTTGATAAACTTCCTATAATAGCCAGCCAACCCCAAGAAACTTCTTACTTCGGTTGCATTTTTAGGGACCTTCCAATCTTGGATGGCCACCACCTTTGCGGGATCCACTGCTATCCCTTCTTTGGAAACCACGTGCCCTAAGAACCGTACTTCCTTCCTCCAGAAGTGACACTTAGAAAATTTTGCCTTAAGGTTATGCGCTCGAAGGGTTTCCAACACTTCCCTAAGATGTAGGGAGTGCTCTTCTTTATTCTTAGAAAAGACTAAGATGTCATCCACAAAGACTACCACGAATTTGTTAAGGTATTCCCTAAACACCCTACTCATCAAATCAACAAAATACGCAGGGGCGTTTGTCAAACCAAAGGGCATCACTAGCCATTCATAGAATCCGTCAGGAGTCCTAAAAGCAGTCTTATCTATATTATCCTCAGCCACTCTCAGTTGATGAAAGCCAGTGGCTAAGTCCAACTGCGAAAACACTGAGGCGCCAACTAATTGATCAAAGAGATCGTCAATCCTCGGCAGTGGGTGTCGGTTCTTTTTAGTAAGCTTGTTTAGTTCTCTATAGTCCATACAAAGTCTAAGAGACCCATCCGCCTTTGTGGCAAAAACTACTGGAGCACCCCACTCCGATATACTACGTCTTATGAACCCCTTCTCAAGCAACTCCTTTACTTGCTTATTGAGTTCCCTCCTTTCACGAGGAGCCATGTGGCGCACTGGCAAAGATACGGGTTTAGCATTATCCACAAGATAAATTCGAAAGTCTATCTCCCGCTTTGGAGGTAAGCCCTTCACCTCCTCAAACACATCCGGATATTCTCGGACCACTTCTACCGATCGCAGGTTTTCTACAGACGCGTCAAGCGATTCAAGATAACTTAGCATAACGGAATTTATGGGATTACAAAAGATGTCGAGAGCATTACCAAGGCGAGTCACAAGCCTAACTACTCTCCTTTCACAATCAAGAATGGCCCTATTTCTAGACAACCAATCCATTCCTAAAATTAGCCCATAGCCCGTGAAGCCCAATACATAAGCATCACATCTAAATTCAACGCTAAGTATAGAGATTTTCAAATCCAAACATATCATGGTCAAATGAGCCGAACCCCCAATTGGATTTGAAACGACCAAGGGATCCTCTACTAAACTGGTGTTCAAGTGCAGTGATTCAACTAATGATGCAGAGATAAACGAATGAGATGCGCCAGAATCGAATAAGGTACGGACAGGATGATCAAACAGAAAAACTAAGCTTTCAACAGAAATTGTTCTACCTCTTTCTTGCAGCGGTGGGGCCGCAATAGCCTGAACTTGCCCCCTTGCCTGCCCTGGTGCCATAAGAGCCTGCACCTGTCCTCCCGAGGTAGACCCTGCCCTCTGCCCCTTCTTTGGACAGTCCTTCACTAAATGTCCCGCATCTCCACAATGAAAACAACCAGTCTTCTTTTTCTTTCTACAATCTTTGCTGAGATGGTCAGGCGTCCCACAATTGAAGCATTTCTTCTTCCCTTTGCCATTATTGTTTTTACCACCCTTCTTATTTTGCTGTTGGGGTTTCTTCTGATCCCCTTTCTTTTCAACTGCCTTATCCTCATGCATAAGTGCCATTTCTACTAGCTTTTCAAAGGTGGCTCCCATAGGGATGTGGGTCATAGCCAACCCTTGCAACGGTTCATTCAAGCCTCTAACGAACCTCAAAGCTTTCTTCTCTGGCGTGTTCACCAACTCCAAGCCAAACCTTGCTAACTGATTAAATTTATTGACATATTCCTTTACTGATGAGCTCCCTTGCTTTAGTGCCAGGAATTTTTCCATATTTAAGTTCTCCTCTGCCCTTGAAAGAAACTTTGCCTCAAACCTTCGTCTGAAATCCGCCCATGAATCAACTGGACGTTCCCCGTTAGTGACCTCCCACCAAAACGAGGCCTCTCCCTTCATTAACCAAGCAGCTAAACGGACTTTCCTCCCATCTTCCACTTCAAAGATATCCAACAATTCCTCAGTCTCCTTAAGCCAATCTCTGGCCTCCACAAACGTCTCAGTCCCTTGAAAAGTTTTTCCTCCCATAGCCTTGAATTCCTTGCACGTCTTTGCAAAAGTGTTAACACGAGGAGGAGGAGGAATGGGTGCAACTAGGGGTGGAGGAGTATCCGCTGGGCCTGCAGTGGTGGCCCTAGCCTCCAAGTATCTCCTAAACCACCCTGGAATCGTCACACCTTCTGGGAGATTAAGATCTTCAGCCATGCTGAAACGAAAAAGGAAAGATTCAAAATGGAGAATTCGAAAGATAAAGATAAGGATGTGGCTATTTGGGATTATGTTTTTCATAAAAACTCTCTTTAAATAACATGTTTTTTTTTTTTTTTTTGAAAGCACTTCTTCCAAAAATACTTTAGAAAAAAATATTTTTCTAAAAAAATTTTTTTTATCTGTTCTGGTAACCTTATGCTCTGATACCACGTGTAACACCCCACGTCCATTAATGTCACTCACAAAGGGAATGCATTAACTTCCATGGAGGTTTTAAGTGAATATAGAACAGTAAAATTACAACAAGACAGATATAAAATAGTACTTCGAAATTCAAAAACTTTATTTTCATTGTAGCAGAAGTCAAAACATGTTTGATTACATCATAACACCATATTCAATGTCAAGTACAATATCTATCTTTATAAAACAAGTACATAATCCCATTACATGAATAGCCATTAAAAAGAAAGATAACAAGCTGGACTTTACTTCAGCAGTCCAAGCTTTCCAGAAGATAAGCGATCCAACTAGACTCCACTAGAACTTGGCCCAACCTGCGGACCTGAAGGGAGAAAAAGGATGGAAAAGAGGGGGTCAGACATAAAGTCTGGTGAATATGATAATTCTACAATACTATTACCAAAGTAACTGGACTAAGGCATAAGCTGGAAAACAAGAAAATGTCTATGAAGAGCAGATTAAGGACATAGACAATCGCTAAAGGCAACGTTATAGGCGCTCCTAAATACTAAAGGATAAACACTATACTGCACCACACCAGTCACCCTAAAGATTCATCCCACTTAGCTTCACTTAGAAACTTTCCCAATGGCTTTACGTACCCCTAGCTGACTACATAGGTGCCGCCTGCCCCTATCTCCACTAGGTGTACCCTACTTCCCATTATTCGATCGGCTCCCTAACTCGTAGATACCTGTGCTGGCCCCACAGTGGGGTGTATCACTCCCCTAAAGTGGCAACCTGATACAACGGACATGCACGGCTTATACCTACACGATGCAACAACGTCTTACCTACCAGCCCGGGTCCACACACGCATATGAAACCCGTTGGACTTGCGTTGCCACCGCTCCCTGTTTTGGCCTCTTATAGTCAAACCCAGTATGCGTGTCCCGTCCTCGACTTGGGTCGAGCCCACAAAGATACGTTTTGGGATACTAGTTGAAATGGGCCCCCACTATTTACCACAAGCATTCCACCTAAGCTTGTCCCCATTAGTCCATCCCACTTAACCCACTTAGTCATGTTCATTTACATGTGTGTTTGGTTAAGTCTATTCGTATTTCAAATGCCTCTAAAGGCAACCACCAGATTCCTCATGCCACCCAAGGCACCTACTTAACCCCCATGTCCCACCTTACATGATTATCTGGTTAAGTATTTCTTAGTTCATTAAGGCCATAACCTCATAAAGACCTCTCACATTAGACTGGCATTTATGGCAGCTGGATTTGCCGGGCGGGTCCGGGCAGTCTTACACCATAAAAGAGTCTAACCTCGTGTCTTTACAACTGTTATGCTTTAGTTTGGGCCTAGGACCTCTCACATTGGGCCGACATTTGTGACTACTGGATTTGCCGGGCGGGTCCGGGCAGGTTTACATCACAAACTGGTCCAACCTCGTGTCCTAAGCATTGATTATTAATAATAATCCACTTCCCCCCAATTTTAATAATTCCCTACTTGAATTATTAATTACTTCCAATTTTTAACAATGTCCATAATTGACTCAATTATGGACATCCATTCATGGTATGCAAAATCTTACAAAATTGCACCCAATTTATTAATTCCTAATATTACCCCTACCCCACGTTTGAACGTTTATTCGCAAAATATATGTTAGACTCGAATAGCCTAACTCATAGCATAAAAGAGATTATCATAATAACAACATGTATATGTGACCAAATGAATCATAATAAGGGGTGAAACTTGCATATGTCCAAATTGCATAGATTATACATGTCATGGACCTAAAGGTGTCAACTTGTTCAAAATTCACCTAATATAATCTCAATCAATTTTCATAAACTTACATATGAACATGTGTGAATCAACATCATCTAATTTTTTAACAACATGGTTTTATATGGGTACACCTAACTCAATAGGCAAATTCCCATAATCAAGTTTTATTTAATTATAGTTTCAAGTTTATGGGTACACCTAACCTAATAGGCAAATTCCCATAAACAAGATCCATTTAAATTAAGAAAAAAAAACATAACTTTAAGCATGATCCAACAACATGATTTTCCAACATAATATAGCATGATTTATAACATGGCATAGTATGATAGTATAACATAGCTTGACATGATTCTCAACATAGCACGACATAGCATAAGAGAATTTACAACATAGCATGACATAGCATATATAATTTACATCATACGACAACATAATAACATAACAAGAGATCCACAATATATTGAATTTACAATTACAAATCACATCACTTTCTTGTGATCCATTCATAACTGAGTCAAATTAGTTTGTAATAGTCTTGTGAGAATCATCATACTCACCAACAAAAGAAAAGAATTAGAGAAAGAGAGAGATCTTTTGATTTGATTTGTGTAGATTTAGTTGTAGATGATTAGGCTTCCTCTTCTTAGTTTGTGACGGCTATGCTGAACTCCATGGCAGCAGCATGACGGTAGCTTCTCTAATTTTACAAGTGATTTAGGTCTAGGGTCTACCCACTTATTTATAGATTTTAGAATGCGTTTAGGCCATTAGATTTAACCTAGAAATAACCGCAGCCGTCCAAACAAGATGGGGTTTATCTTGTTGACTCAGCAATGAGTCAGAAGTGACTCAGCAAACACTCAGCATATTAATAAACTTCTATTCATGTCATAAATATATATATATTTTCTACAATGTACATATTAGATACATCCCCCTTTACTTATTATTGTTTTTATATACATATTAGATACATCCCCTCTCTCACACACTTATTAATATTTTTATATTCATATTAGATACATCCCCTCTCTTACACACTTATTAATATTTTTATATTCATATTAGATACATCCCCTCTCTTACACACTTATTAATATTTTAGCAACTTTAGTGTTAATAGAAAATTCGGGGTGTTACAGTATGTTTATGCCATGATTATATGAATAGAATGGTTCATGTTTAGGTATGTTTATGCCATGATTATATGAATTGAATGATTCATGTTTAAGTATGTTTATGCCATGATTATATGCTATTACAATGCAAGTTCACATGTGCCTAATTCATGTTAATTAGATCGTTATGTTGCAAGTTCATGCGTTCACACTCCCCTTTTTATGTTACCTAGAATATATAAACACCATGTTCTAAGCCTCACCTTTTTCACGTGGCTAAGTTGGGTTTAAATGCTAAACCCAACATATGTTATATTTTAGCGAACGTATAAAACGGGGGTAATGACATTTGGGTTAAAATATAAAACATATGTGTTGGAATGTTTGACGCATGCCAACGACCTTGGAAAACGATTAAGTGGTATAAATTAATTTTACCCAATAAAGATGAATTTGAATAATGGGCCGCAAATATTTACATATAAAAAGGAAAGAGACAAAATATGTAAATTTAGAAAATACGAGGTGTTTAACCCGAGGTTGGATTGAGTTGTGATGTAAACCTGCCCGGAACCGCCCGGCTGTCCAGTAGTCACAACAATACCTATCCAATGTGGGTGGTTAAAAACGGAGCCCAATAAAGACCCGAGGTTAGACTGAGTTGTGGCGTAAGACTGCCCGGACCCAACCGGCAACAAGCAGCCATAACAATATCTGTCTAATGTGAGAGGTCGAGGCTTTAATAAGACAATTAAGGCTGATTCAGGATTGATAGGATTAAGTAAATTGAATTAATACTTAATCAAATGGAACATGCTAAACTATACAGACTGATTGGGGATTAGGTTTACAAAACACTTAAACAACTTATCATGTTGGCTGGAAATAGAAAACCTAGTAGCGGGGGAACCTTTTCAGCAGTGTAGGTTCTAACAGGGTGCGGGCGTGCACACACTCCGGCGCAGAAAAATAAGGCAATGGGCAACAGTAGCATACCTGTGCATTCTAGGATTGTTTCGGGCCGCCACCATGGGACTTGATACACCCCATGGTGGGACCAGCATTGGTAACTACAGCAACGGTGGCCGTAAGACACATGTAACTATGCGATTAGGAGCCGGTCATTAGAAACAAATCACTTCACCCTGATTATAGGGTGCCAGTTGGGAACTAGTTTATATGGATGCAGAGATTAATATGGGGTACGATAAGTACATTCGACTCTAGACAACTTAACCTAGTTTATAGTGCTTTCCCATTTCCAGTTTATACTTATCATGCCCAGTTCTTTATTCGTAGACTGAATAGTCCTAGACTTACTCAGGCTTTATGTATGACTCTACTTTTCTTTCGTCTTCTTTTATTTCGTCCCCCCCCCCAGGTCCATAGGGAGGGAATACCGCAGCTTGACCAGTTTTCACATCCAGCTTGAAGAAAAAGAATGTATTGCTTGGATCTTTTTCGTTTTGGACTATGGCTTTGGACAGCAATTATGGGACTTATGCAGTTTACTTATGTTTTTATGCTTCTTTAAATAATGTAATCAAGACAGTTGTGAAGATGTTATGTTTTTGGAAGTATTGTAAGACAATTATGACATGGTTTGTGTAACACGTATTTTATTGAAATAAAAAGATTTCTGTTGTTTTCCGCTGTTAAAAAATATGTGTATTTATATCTGTCTTGTGTATCGGTGACTTGTACTTATAAACCTCCACCAAAATTAGGGCATTCCCTTTGAGAGTGACCCTAACGGAGGTGGGGTGTTTCAACTGGGGTGTTGGGCGGTAAATTTCCTGGGCGGTCTGTCTGGGTTTTGAAATTCGAATTTGAACTCGAATTCGAACTGTTTTGAATTCTGAAAATTTCAGAAACTTTGGGGAGCCATAACTTGGTCATACGGATTCCGATTTTCGTAAACTCGGACTCGATTTCATGTAGAATTCCGAGTTGAACGCAATGGCGCAACCCGTTTCCCTTGGTTCTTATTTTAAAATTTAATTCTGTATAGATTTCTGGTTATAATACGTTATCAAAATACGGGTTGTTACATTCTACCCTCCTTAAAGGATTTCGTCCCCGAAATCTCTAAGTTAGGAAGAACATATCCTACCACCCATCATCCATCTACTCAAAACATCATCCACAAGCAAACATTGTCCTTACGAGATTTATAATGTTGTATGAACGTATGCAGAAAGTGTGTGTATATGTTCCTTATCTAATGCAAATGATCAGGCCTGATTGATCTTTCTAATACAAAATATGTTAAGTGTCGTGAATCCAACATGTATGCAAATAATCCTAGTCACGTAAGCATTATGTGTGTGCACAAACATTCATCCATATGCAACATTCATATGATAACATATTCAATTTCATCCATAAATAAGTGTAAACACTCATGCATATGCAATATGAAAATGTGTCTGAGCCGATCTAGTGTCTAATGTGTGTTATGCAACCACGAGCAATCACTTGCAACCACTTGCAACCATTTGCAAATATCAAGCATAACATGTTTCAAATACATGTTTACATTCATAGGATTCTACCTAAGGTTCTCAAGATAGGATCGAAAGGATATACAAGATAAAACAGAGTATCTAGGGAAAAGACGTTAAAGATGTACCCCTAGAAGGTCCTTCTTGCGGTGCTTGCCCTTGCTTCTTAGGGCAGTTCTTGCTAATGTATCCAGTTTCACCGCATTGAAAACATGCTCCTATCTTCATCTTCTTCTTCCTATAGTCCTGGACTATATGCCCGTCAATACCACAGAAGTTGCATTTTCTTTTCTCACGTGACTTGTCATTTTTTTTTTTGCTGTTCTTTCCTCCTTTCTCGGAGTCTACCTTCTTGTCTTTAGACTCATTCGCCTTGACCTTCTTCTTGCCATTCTCGTCTTCTTCATGAAGTAAGGCCATATTCACCAAGCTTTCAAAGGTCTGCCCCTTGAGTACATGAGTCATGGCCATAGTGTGGTGTGGCTCGCTCAATCCTTGAGCAAAGCGTAGAGCCTTCTTCTCAGCCGTGTTGACTAAGTCCAAACCAAACCGAGCAAGCTGATTAAAGTTATTCACTTATTCCCTAACTGGCATGTCCCCTTGCTTGAGTGCCAGGAACCTCTCCATCTGAAGGCTCGCTTCTGCGGATGATAATAAGCCCAAACCTCTCTCTAAAGTCTGCCCAAGTCTCAATTGGCCTGGTAGCGTTGGTGACTTCCCACCAAAATGCAGTTTCGTCTTTCAACAACTATGCTGCCAACTGAACTTTCCTATGATCCTCCATATCGAAAATAACAAACAAGTCTTCAGTCTCTTTTAGCCAGTTTCGCGCCTCAACAAAGGTTTCAGTTCCGATGAAGTTCTTGCCGCCCATTCCTATAAAGTCCTTGCATATTTTGGCAAAGGCGGTACCCGGAGGAGGAGAAGGAAGAACCGTGGCCACCGGGGGAGGAGGAGATGGGATATCTCCCGGGCCCGTGCCGTTGGCCGTAGCTTCCAAGTATCTTCGGAACCATCCAGGTATGGGTACTCCCTCAGGAAGGTTAAGATCAGACATGCTGAAAAGCGAAAAGGAAAAAGATTCAAACGAGGAAAAAAGGAAAGTGCTAATGGCTTTTGGGGAATAGCCTTTTCTTAAAAATAAAACTTTTCTTGAAAATTTCTTCTTTATAAACAGTTTTGAAAATAGTTTCAGAAGGTTTTTAAAACTTTTTCCCAGTCTGGTAACCTTCTGCTCTGATACCAAATGTAACACCCCACCTCCGATAGGGTCACTCACAAAGGGAATGCCCTAGTTTTGGAGGGGTATTATCTAGTAAACAGGCACATAGATAACACAAGCCAGAACATAGATAAAATAGAGTATATAAAGCAGCAGATATAAACTTTAGAACCAAATCTCATTGGTGAAAAATAGAGTCAAACCTCTTACATCAAAATGCAATGTCATTATTTCATTACATCAAGTTCTAAAGAAGCAAAGTACTTAAAACAACATAAGTAAAATATTATTCCCATAGCATAGCTCAAGACCAAACCGTACATGAGTAGTCAGAAAGCTAGCAAAGTCCAAGCTAAGAGCTAGAGTTTCCTTCCAGAGAACCTGGGGGTGGGGGGGGGGCGAAAGACAAAGAGGCGAAAGAAAACGGGTCAGTTAAAAAGACTGGTAAGCCCTAGTGACTATCAGCATAGAAACTAGTAAAGTGAACAAGACATGAATAAACTGGAATTAAACATAGGAATGATGATAAGTCTGACATGATAACTAAGCTAACAAGATAACTTAAGCCTAACATTGCGTATTCAAGGTTTGCCATACCATCTATACTGGTATACTAATCTCGTGTCAACTATAAATCTAGAAATAATCCCTTGGCCCAATATTGTGAAGTGACCCAATTCGTGGTCCAACGATATGATCTAATCGACCGGCTCCCTACAGGTCTAGCTCGTAGTGTGTTTGTGTCATACGGCCCTATCATGAATGCAGTCACCTGTGCTAGGTCCACCATAGGGTGTATCAAGCACTAGGGTGCCAACCACCGACACGAATCAAGAATGCACAGAAAATCCTACTGATGCCCAAAGCCTTCTTTTTCAACTCCGGACTAAGTGCACGACCCTAGTCCGCCTGAACCTAAAATGGCGCACCAACTCAGCCGTCGTTCTGGTTACTTACAATCAGCCCAGTAATCAGGCCCCACCCTGCCTAGTCCCAGGGTACCGTGATACATCTAGTGGGTTGCTGCTGAAAAGGACCGCGTAACTAGGGTTTCGTTTAGCAGGTTAAGTTGTCATTTAAAATCGAGACTTAACCCCTTCTACGTGTCAGGTCAAATTGACTAAGTGTGTCGTTCTAGTTCAAGACTTAGTCCTACGAATCATGTGTCAGGTTGGTTAAGTGTGTTCAAGCGGTTCATGACTTAACCCTATCCAGTGGCATTAATTTACTTAATGCACCCCTAACCTTTCACATTAGACTTGGTTATGGTTACTGGATGTGCCGGGCGGGTCCGGGCAGTTTTACACCATAACCTTGTCTAACCTCGGGTTTCGAGTGCGATATGACCAACTACTCACATTTGGTCCTATTGTTTGCAGTTACTGGATTCGCCGGGCGGTTCCGGGCAGATTTATACTGCAAACTCAACCCAACCTCGAGTTGGCCACGTTCAAGTTATCTAAGTGTCATGTCCCAAATTCATATTTTCAAGTATAATTTCATGTCAAGTTCATGTTCCTATCCAAGATCAAGTTATAATGATATTCATGTTTTCAAATTCATACTAAATTCAGGTTTTCCTAAACTACCCAAATCGCATCCCCAACGCTCGCGAATTTGAATCAAGGCAATAGACGTAACTAGGGAATAACATAACAAGGATGGGTATAAATTGGCAAAGGTGATTTCAATGCAAGCATGGTGTAACTTGAGTTATGATCATTACATTACTGGCATATGAAATAGGATGATAAACATAGCAATAAATGACATAAGATGATAATCCTAAACTTGTGGCTAGCACTAGTTTCAACATCACAAAATCACTGGCATGTTAAAATAATGATAGGGTTTGGGTTATGACATGAACAGGCCCCTAAATCAAGTTCTTATCAGTATTCCACAAATCAAGGTTCAATATTAACGGTACTAGGTTCAAGGTGAATAGATCTACGGTGAACAAGAGTAGATCTAAAATAATAGATCAAAAAGGAATAGTCATAGATCAAAGATATACAAGAGTAGGTCTCAAGTAGTTATCATCTTTATGTTCAACTTCAATTTACACATGTCCATATTAAGTTTAGAGTTTAGATCTAAGAGTATCTGGGACTTACAGATCGTGGTTTTTGAGAACTAAGAACAGAAATTGTCGTAGGATCGTTGTTGAGATGTTGATCTATTCCCTTGAAATGTTGTAGAAACGTTGGCATTCGATTTCGATCTAGTTTGAATGTTTAAGCTTCAAGTTGGAGGCGGCGGCCATGGTTCAAGAAGAGACTTAGCAGCATAATGGTGTTAGAAAGATTTGTTGTGGATTTGCCTAGTTCTTAGGGTGTTATTATAGTTGCAACAACTAGTTTAGGCCATAGATAAATCCTAGAATTGATTTGAACTGCCAAAAATCGTCACAGGCCCCCAAACAATCCAACAGGGTCAAGCAGGAGCAACCAGGCCCAAACCAGGTTCGGGGACCAGGTTGACAGCCAAGTCGACTGCGCAGTCGACCTGGTCCTGGGGGTGTCGACTGCCCAGTCGATTCCCCAGTCGACCTGGGGTGCTGGGCGGGAAATTTCCCGCCCAGTCTGTCTGGGTTTTGAAATTCGAATTTGAACTCGAATTCGAACTGTTTTGAACTCTGAAAATTTCTGAAACTTTGGGGAGCCATAACTTGGTCATACGGACTCCGATTTTCGAAAACTCGGACTCGATTTCATGCAGAATTCCGAGACGAACGCAATGACGCAACCTGTTTCCCTTGGTTCTTATTTTAAAATTTAATTCTGCCTAGATTTATGGTTATAACACGTTATCAAAATACGGGTTGTTACATTACCTTTTTTGAAGGGCTGGTTTTTGTAGCACCCAATCCAAATGATTCATCATCTTTAATATTTGTCGATCTACCCCTACTATGCTTAATATACCCCTACTTCTCTTAATACTTCAAAACAATCTTTCTTTTTAATCCTACACCTAATTCTCTAAATAGCCCTTCATTTCTACAATTACCTGTATTTATTAACTATTGTGAAGGATTGGTTTTTGCAGCACCCAATCCAAACGATTCATCATCTTTCATATTTGTCGATCTACCCCTACTATGCTTAAACTACCCCTACGTCTCTTAATACTTAAAAATAGTCTTTATTTTAAACCCTACCCCTAATTCTCTAAATAGCCCTTCCTTTCAACAATTACCCCTATCTTTTTATTATTGTGAAGGATTGTTTTTTGTAACACCCAATCCAAAACATTCATCATATCTTATATTTGCCAATCTACCCTACTATGCTTAAACTACCCCGACTTCTCTTAATACTTCAAAATAGTCCTTTATATTTGTCTATCCACCCCTACTATGCTTAAACTACCCTTACTTCTGTTAATACTTCAAAACAACCCTTCTTTTTAATCGTGCCCCTAATTCTGTAAATAGCCCTTACTTCCAACAATTACCCCTATATTTTAACTATTGTGAAGGATTGGATTTTGTAGCACCTAATCCAAATGATTTATTATCTTTCATATTTGTCGATCTACCCCTACTATGCATAAACTACCCCCACTTATCTTACCACTTCAAAACAACTCTTCTTTTTAATCCTACCCCAAATTATCTAAATGGCCCTTACTTCCAACAGTTACCCCTATTTTTTACCTTTTGTGAATGGTTGGTTTTTGTAGCACCCAATCCAGATGATTCACCATCTTTCATATTTGTCCATCTACCCCTACTATGCTTAATCTACCCCTACTTCTCTTTATACTTCAAAACATCCCTTCTTTTTAATCCTACCCCTAATTCCGTAAATAGCCCTTCCTTTCAACAATTACACCTATTTTTTAACTATTGTGAAGGATTGGTTTTTGTAGCACCCAATCCAAACGATTCATCATGTTTCATATTTGTCAATCTACCCCTGCTATGCTTAAACTACCACAACTTCTCTTAATACTTCAAAACAATTCTTTTTTTAAATTCTACCCCTAATTCTATAAATAGCCCTTAATTCCAACAATTACCCCTATCTGTTTACTTGTAACAACCCGGAAATGTGAGCCAATTTAAAATTTTTATTTTGGCAATTTTAGCGAATTTTAATATTTAAAATGAATTATTTTAAATAATATCGACGAGAAATTTATTTTGAATAGAATTCGAACGAATATTTATATAGATCATCGTTAGAATATAAATATTTATTTATTTATATAAAAGGAATTGAAAATGCAGCGGTAGTTCGATAATTCGATTTCAAATTTTAATTGAATGTACCGGGTGCAAAATAAACCGGATTTTAACGAACCAAAAATATTAGAATCTATTTGAGAATATCTTTCCAAAGAATCCGAAAAATCAAAATTTCATAGCGGGAATCAAAAGATACGCCCAGTTGAAAATTCAAAATAGTCGCTATGGAATTCTGGCCCTTAAAAATGGGAATTTTGCAAACGACCTCGGTTTTCGACGAAACTACTTTTGTTGGGTCCGGGATGTTTAATTATTGCTAGGTTTCAAAATTCGTAATTTTCTGAATCAATATATGCGCGTGGCAAAGGAAAACGTGTTTTGACAATTACAGTTGATTTTAATCAACTGGAAAATGGACATTTTTCAAATGATCTCATAATTTGACGAAATTAGTTTTGTTAGGACCGTATCTTCAATACGAAGATAGAAAATATTTTCGGGAATTTTTAGAGCTAGTATGTGGCCTCGGTAAATTGAAATGCGCGTTCAAATTCAATATATAGAGTTATATGTTGATTTTTATGAAAACTGATAGAAACGATCGAATCAGCTTACGATACATATCCCACTGTTTCGGAATGGGGGTAATTAGCTATGGACGAGAGGCGGTGGGTCCTGTTTCGAGGTCGAAATAAAAAGTACCTTTTTGAAATTAAATAATTAAATAAAATAAAATAAACCCCCCTTACCTTTATCTTCCTCTCCCCGTTGACTCAGTCATAACGAAATAAAAAATAGAAAAAAAACCTACAGCTGAATCCTCGTCGCCTTCTACTTCCGTCCAACACTGTTCATCGTCGACGCCTCCTCCTGTGCTGCCGCCGCTGCTTCTTCTTCCTCCGCTCCTCCTTCCGTCGAATCTCTGCCTCGTTCCCCCTTCCTCCTCACAAAGACCGCGCCCCCCCTAAAATCGTAAGCCCATTTCTGTCGCCTGCCAGCCCCGCAACCACCCACCGCCAGTTGGCCTCGCGCAGCACCTCCTCCCCCTCCAGCAAGCCCCCCCATCGCTCCTCCGTTCAAGTCACCCCCAAACCCCCAAAAACAGCCGTGCCCTGGCCAATGCAGACCCGTTTCACCACCACCGAAGCTCCGTAGCCCCATCGTCGATGGTCAGAGGTCGGAACCCACACCCCTTTTCCTCTGAAAATCGAAAGTAACAATAAGTTTTAATTAATTTACTTCTTTTTTTTATTTATTCAAAGATTTTCAGTTGATAAAAGTAGTGATTTTTACCTTAACAAAGTAGCGATTTTTATTATAACAAAGAAGCGATTTTTAATGCAAAAAGATTGAATTTTTCCTATATAACATTAGTAAAAAGATTGGATTTTTCCTATATGAACATTAGCAAAAATATTTGATTTTTATATATACAACAGCATAATAAAAATATGATTTTTATTATGAAGTAGTGAAGTAAAAAATTCAATTTTTATATATTGAATAGCGAAGTAAAAATTCGATTTTTATATATGTAGTGACTACGGGCAGTGAAATTGACAAAAGGCGAGCACAACGTAGATTTCTACATCTGAAGAGTCGTGGCATTTGGATTAGCTAGTCGGTGAGAAATTCTCACTTTAAATTTTATTTTCTAGTTATAAAAATATATATAGGATGCAGACGGTGCTTAGCAGCACCCGACACCTCTCGTCCACAGACCATGGATGGCTTGTTTGTTTAGTTAATTGTTTGGTGATTGATTTATTTGTTTGGTTGATAAATTTGATTGAATTGATTGTGTGATGGGAAATGGAATAAAATATTTATATAGTTAAAAATATTTTATCGTTAAAAATATAATTTTTAACGTGGATGTGAATAAATAAATCTTCATTTACAAACCGGACGGTTTGTTTATGTACACCTATTTGAAGGACATTGATTGGGACGAAAATTTTACACATCGCCCAACTGCACAAATAATATTCAGTGTTTGTGGATTGAAAACCCCACACAGGTATTGGGATGATATTTGACGTACACTAATCCCAATCATTTAATTGTATGTCGATCGATTGGTCGACAGACTGTGTGAGCGCTAATTATTTATATTTGATGCATATGCAGTTTTGTAGTGCACTTTGGATGATGGTTGATTATTTATAGTTTCTATTATATACATATGTTGTATGGAATCCATATAATTAACATTATATGGTGATTGATTGGGCCTCATTCCAATTGGGAAAATAAAGAATAATTTAAAATATAGGTTCATGTGTTGACAGTACTCATTTGTTGAGATTAGTCATGTGTTGGACGAAATATTTTAACAATAAAATTTACATCTTTATCATATATAAAATTAGAAACTAACTGGAAAATAGATAGATGAGTGGTCTCCTGGATATTGATCTGATGTTGGTTTCGGCCTTCGGGTTAATGCTTAGGGAAGCGTTCTCTTACTAATTTACGGTTGGAGTCTGATTAGAAATTAAATGATAGAAATCATAGTTTTATAAAATATATTGATAACAAAAATAGTCACATGTGGACAGTACTCATTTGTTGAGATTAGTCTTGTGTTGAAAGAAATATAGATTCATGTGTTGAATAGAATAAATATTCATTTGTTGAATAGAATAACGGAATTATTGAAATATATAAAGTCGTGTTGATTAGAGATGCGCTATTTTGACGCGAACGATATTTATATCGATTATATTCGTTTTTATAATGAATATTGAAAACAGATTTAAAAATTCGAATTGAATTGAATATAAAACGAATTCGAATTGAATATAAAACTAATTCGAATTGAATTGAATATAATACGAATTCGAATTTAATTGAATATAAAACGAACTCGAATTTAATTGAATATAAAACGAATTCGAATTGAATTGAATTGAAAAGAAAATGAATTCAAATCGAATAAAAATCGATTTGAATTGAAATCAAATAGAAAGGAAAATAAAAAGAATTTATAATGGAAAATTCAATTTTGATTTGAATTTGAAATGGAAGTTGAAGTTGTTTTAGAAACAAATTTGAAACGATCTATAAAATTCGTTTTAAAAAGAAATCGACGAAATATATATAATATATATATTTAATATATAATGGCCTGAATAGAACGCGCTGCGCCGCGGCAGTTCGTGAATTTCGACCATTGGTTTCGAATGGACATTACGGGAGACCCGACTGTCGGATTCTCATAAAACTAGAACCGTTGGGTTCGTATCGAAAATAGCTTTACAATGAATATTAGAAATTTGAAATCTAACGGTTGGATTTGGAGATACGTCCAAATCAAATTGGGAAATGGTCATTGTAAGTGCAGTTCGATAACCGTTGTTGGAAATCGACTGTATGGGCCTTGATAAAATTATTAAAAATAGTAATAATTTGTGTAAAATCATAAGATTTGATTTGGGAAAAACCGGGATGGAAAACTCCATATTTGAAAAGATAAAAATAGATTTTTATCGAAATGAACTAGTTTTGAACTAAAATGAAAACCCAAATATATTTATATAAATAAACTGGATTTGAAACAGGTTTTAAATAACCAAAATTTCTAATATATTTAATTGGAATTGAATTATAATTGATTTGTGGGTTTATCGTGAACGGTGTTTTAAATAACACTTGTTCTTTAACCCGATAATAATTAGAATGTGATTTGGGTTTGTCATGAACTGTGTTTTAAATGGCATTAGTTCTTTAACCCAGAAAAAGTAGTTTTAATGAATCTGCAATAGATTGAAATGTGAATACATAATTTAAATTATCAAATTTGGAAAGTAGGCGAGAATGGAGTATCACCAGTTTTGCGGCAAAGTGATATTTAAATCTTTAAATAGATTTGAATGTGAAATGGTAATTAATTTTACCGATAGCACCGTGGTGTTAGATATGGAGTATTACCAGTTTTGCTTCATGGGATGAATAAGTTTGGGTTAGGAAATAAAATAAACAATTACTTCGGTGTAGTTCGCTAATCCCGACTAGTTTGGAAAACCTTAACATCGTTTGAAATGATATTCAAAGGAAGATTAAAGAATAAATTTAGAAAAATTTATCTTTGATAAAATTAATGGGAACCTTTCCCTAAGAATGTGAAATTTAGAAACTAACTGCAGGTTAGTTAGATGAGTGGTTTCTTGGGTATTGATATGATGTTAGTTTCGACCGTCGGGGTTAATATTTGGGGAATTGTTCTCTTACTAATTTACGGTTAGTGACTGATGAATTGGAATGAGGCGTATGTTGTGTTTGTGTAACATATGTTTATTATATACGCGGGTTATTTAGAAAGGCCGGGTTTATACCCATTCTGAATAACCGATTCGACGATATGTCGAAGGTGAAGACGTTGGTTGAAGACCGGAAGTCTGCACATCATTTGGGTGATTACTGGTGATCTTGATTGGGCTGTACACCCAAGATGAGGGAATCAGTTGGTGATTGTCCAGACGTACTTGGAGATCGATGGATATGCGAGGAAAGTGCCTCCAGTTTCGTTCAGACCCAGAACAAACTTGTAAATGGACTGTCTGTCTGACATTGGATTTTATTTTGCGTTGATTGATCTCTATTAAATATACATCTGTTTGGCGGCGGAGAATTTATACTCTTGCTTAACGCCCTTCCCTGAGACGTACGAGCTCAGAGGTTGTATATCGATGGACATCAGTCGCATGGCATGAATTGCCAGTGTGGCACGCCTAAGTGGCAAATGATCAAGGCTTCTGTTGAAAAGCAAAGTCTTGTGGTTGATGATCAAAGCACGGCCTACGTGGCATAGCTTTGTGTATAGTGTGGATTCACGAGCCTCACACCTCGGTATGAGTCAAAAACGGGATAGTGACCGCTGGGAGAACACGATGTTTCTTTCTAGCTATGATGGTGTCAGTGCTTAAACTGGTTGACATTTATATTATTTTCACCTTTGAGTGTAACGACCCGGAATTTTGGGGCCAATTTAAAAATTTTATTTTAGAAATTTTAATGGATTTTATATATTTAAAATAATCTATTTTAAATAAGAACGACTAAAAATTTACTTTAAAACGAATAAATTTAATTTAATTATAAAAGGAGTTTGAAACAGTGCTGCAGTTTGAAAATTCGATTTCAAACTTTGACTGATTATACAGAATTCATTTTAAATCAGAATTGAATGAAACAAGAAATATTTAAATCTGTTTAATCATATCTTTCCAACGAATCTAAAAAACTGAAATTTGGTTTTAAAACTCAAAAGTTATGTCCAGTTTAAAATTTTGAAAAGTCGTTGTAGAATTTATTTATATTTTAATTAAGTATATTAGCCTTAAAAATAGCCATTTTGCAAACGACCTCGGTTTTCAACGAAACCACTTTTGTTGGAACTGGAATGTCAAATTATTGCTAAGTTTCAATTTTCATAATTTTTCTAATGAATATGTGAGCGTGGTAAAAGAAAATGTGTTTTTACTATTTTAGTCAAATTTAATCGACTAGAAAAAGGCCATTTTTCAAACGTTCTCAGAATTCGACGAAATTAGTCTCGTTGGAACCGTATTGTCAAAACATAACTAGAAATAATTTTTCTGTAATTTTTAAAGGTCGTATGTGGCGCCGGTGAAATTAAATATAAGATTGAATTAATTGAATAAATGATTTAAATATAAAATTAAATAAAACAAGTCGGATATGATCAAACGGGCTGACGAGGCCTAGCCCATTGCGTCCGGAACGTGGGTATTTTCCTTGGGTCAACTATTGTTGGGCTGGATTTGAAGATATTCTGAATGAACGGGCTTTTTTAAAGGATTAACGAACTAATTAGTATAATAAAAAATAATATAATTTTATGAAAATTCACTAAACCCTAATGCCACAAACACTACAGCCCCCGGTTAGAAATGGAGCGCTGAAACGATGCGAACTTCTTCACTTAAATTCTCTTAATCTACTTAGAATTGAACTACAATTCCAAATCAAACATTGTCGAGCATCGGGAGATCTCCGCGATGAACGGTGGTGATCGGGTATTGGAGGACGATGAGGCCGTGGTGGTGCCTCGAATTTGCCGCGACCGATCTGAAATTGGGGAGGCTAGGGGGTTGCTAGCGGTACGGGGTTCAGGGAGCAGGTGGCTTCTTCAAAGGGCGAGAGGGTGGCATGCTCAGATTGGCGGTCGGTGGCCGTTGGTGAGGTGCGAAGGTGGTTTGTGGAGCGGTGTTTGGGTTCGATGCTTTCTGGAGAGCGTGTATACAAAGAAGAAGAATGAAAGGGGAACGACAACACTTAAGCTAAGTGTGGTGGATTAAATTTAATTATAATTAAATAATGATAATAGAAAACGACCATAACTTATCCATTTTATTCAGAATCGCACGGTTCATGGTGCGTTGGATTCGTATTTCTGAGATTTACACGATGAAACCAAACAGATCCGAAACAGAGGAAATCAGGAGTTGTGGAAAAATCAACTCTGAACTGTACAGAATTAATATCGAGGTGAGAAATTTTATTCTTTTTATTTTATAATTAAAATTTGTTATCATAATTGTAGTGTTACTCTTGCGCTGTAATATTCTGCTGAATACCATATGTGATTTGATCTGTGATTTGTGTGCTCTGTTGATCTGTTAGAATTAGCATTTGTATTAATTAGAATTGGATTAAACAAAGCTATTACCTTGTTTTATTAGGATTGTTGAATTAGCAATTAACATTGGGGTTAATTAGAATATTGGATTAAACAAAATTTATCATTTTGTTTATCAGATTTGTTGAAACCAGAATTAACCTTTTGTTAATTAAAATTAAATTAAACCAAGTTATCATTTCTAATGTAAATATAACAATCTCATTTTATAAGAATGAATTAAAACATTCTTTTGGGTCATTCTATAAGAATGAAAATTAAAACATTCTTTTGGACATTTTAAAAGGATAAAACAAAAACATTCATTTTTGTTATTTCAAAAGAATAAATTGAGAACATTCATTTTGTCACTTTGGGAAGAATGAAGTAAATTCATTCATTTTGCCAATTTGAAAGAATGAAGTAGAAATGATCATTTCTGTCACATTAAAAGGGATTTGTTAGACCAAAAAGTGGTTCTAACACCCAAATTGACTAAAAGCAGAATGAAATTAGATCAAAAATAAAATTAACACACAGGATTTATAGTGGTTCGGCGAAGGAATGCCTACGTCCACTTGTTTTTCACTATTTTCAATGATGTAGTTGCAATTACAATGAAATATTCACTGAATTTCTCTCACAACTAACTTACAATCACTCAATTGTCTAAAAACAAATAATGAAAGAAGATTTGGATTTTCCGGGAATGCTGGAATTCGGGTTATGAAGGTGGTCGAACTCTCAAAGTGCCAGAAAAAAGATCCTTTTCTTTGTCTCCAGACAGGGTATTTATAGGTGAGAATTTGCTTAGAACCCGATCCGGATCGGAGCCACGTGTCATCCATCCCATTAGCCTCGGGCTCGGATGGATTTCTGTGTTGACAACGCATCAGAGCAGTGGACGTTATGGGTAGGAACTGGTCATAGCCGCTCCGAATAACCAGGCGCTCATGCAGGAGAGTGGCGTGGAAGACAGGCTCGGATCGGAAGGGTGTGCACAAGGGGTTCGGATCGAAGTACCCGATCCGACCCGGATTGACTTAGGACTAATTCCTGTTTTTACTCTGCTCCGCTCAGATCCGTTGCTCTCCGCTCCAACTGGAAATAGGTTGCTCTCCGATCCGAACAGCCGTGCCTCTCTGATTCCGATAACAATAGTTCACCGATCCGAACAGCAGACTTTATCCGATCCGAACCGCTACACTGCTCCGATCCGACCCGCTTCAGTGTTTTTCAAGTTCTTCAATATTTCACATCTTGACTTTGTGTTGCCCAGTTCACAAAGTGGGGTAACATTTTTCCCCATCAAAGGATGCTTCTGTTGGAGACGGAGCGTGTTTTGACTATCATTGCACAGCGATCTTCGAGGTGATTTTTCTTTTGATTTTCCTTGCGTTTTCATCTTTTTCTTCAAATTTCAATTTAATTCGTTGCTGAGCTAAAGGACTCGGTTCGGTTCGGATTCCGATCCGAACAGACCCCTTCTCCTTTCTATTTTTCACTGGACTATTGGGCCAAGCTTTGCTTCTGGACTGTCCATCCGATCCGAACGGGGGTTCTTCTACTGGGCTGCCGATCCGAATGGGGAGACGAATGGACACTCTACTCCTCTATATAAGCTGAATCTTCTTCCTTCTCTCACTTTTACTGTTTTACTCCCCAAGTTCTGCAAAACGAGAAAAAACCCGATTCGTGAAGCATCAAAATTCCTTTTAGTTCTCGAAGTAATTACATCGGTAGGTCATAAAACTTTAGACAATTCCTTTTTTAATTGACTTTGATTCGAATTCGTAGATGATTAGGATGATCTGAATATGGAATTGGGATGACCTTGCCACCGTGACCCCCCTCGTCATCGTCGCTAGTAGACTCGTCGTCACCTCGAGTTAGTAACAGAGGGGGTTAGAATTCGTGGTTGAATGCGCCAGCGCATAGTCGTTTGGCTTTGATTTGTGTAATGGGCACAAAACTGGCCTTGGCGTAGGTTAGGGAAGAAATAGGATGAAGGAGAAGAAGAAGACAGTAGGGAATCGTTTCGGTTCGGAGGGATATGGAAGGTGAAAAAGATAAGGGAAAGAGGAGGGAAGTTCAGGAAGTCGGACCGGGTCGGAGCAAGTAAAGAAAGGAAAAAGAAAAGAAATCCAGGAGATCGGATCGGGTCGGAGCAAGTATTTAAAGAAGGGGGAAAGGAGCCTACCTAACCGGATCGGGTCGGACCGTAAGATGACGGAGGAGAAATATAACTACCTAATCCGATCCGAACCGTTAGGGGACTTTGCCTCCGATCTGATCTGATTTTGATTTCTGAGTTTCAATGAGATATCTAAGCCTAAGGACACGCCCCCGATCCGATCCCAATGAATGCACCCGAACCGAACCGAAGCACAGTCTACCTTAACGCATAAAAACTCGTCTAACTGGCCCAATCAACTTTTGGCATAATCTTCAACTTAATGGACAGTTAGGATAGTGCCCTGCGAACGTAACTGGACATCAGGATCTACTACAATCCTTTATATTTTGCCAAACTTTTTCGTTGCACTTTTAAACATTTACTTTGCACTTTCCGCATACATTGTTTACACTTTAGTTTGCACACATGCACGGGAGGATACGGGCTAATTTGCTCTAATTTGTGCTATTGCTTCTTCAATAGTTTTATGACCATGAGACCCAGACGCTCTTCCAGACTAGCGGAGAAGAAAGAAGTCCCAGAAACCTCCAGCAAAATTACTCTCGAGGACATATCTTCTCCGTCGGATCCAGAATGGAATTATGAGGGTTCAGACTACGAGGTTGGAAATCGTGAAAGTGACGAGGTGTCTTCAGAGAATGAAGTTTCTCTAGGCTTCGAAGAGGAAGGAGGGGTTGGTGACGACCGGGCTCCTGATGAGTTTGAATCGGCTGTCATATTGGAATCACTACAAGATTCTGTTGAATCAACAATCGACGACGACCGGCTTATCCGAATCTGTTTAAAATACGGAATAATGAAAAAGGACACTTTAGTGCCTTCAAGATCTGATCGTCCCCACAACCCTCCAGAAGGATACATGACAATTACTCGGTTGATGTGCATGGTCGGTGCTATCCCTCCATTTTCTCCCTTCATCGTAGACTTTCTAAGACAGATGCGGATTGCCCCCATGCAGCTGCATCCCAATTCTTATGCTTACTTACACACTTTATATATAGCATACCGTGAGATCCTAGGTATAGAACTCACTTTCGATGACGTTCATTTCTTGTATAACTTCAAGCATCGAACTCGGGAAACTCCTTCTTTTTGCTACTTTGAGTCTGTTCCTAAGAGGAAGATAATTTCAATGCCATTCAGTAGTAAAGTCGGAGATTCCAGACTGGAATGGTTTTATGTGAAGCGACAACCTGGGTGTGCCAGGAGGTGGACGAAATCAAGTAAAGCACCGATTTTTTAAATCCGGGCTCTATAAACTCGAGTCACCGCCTTAACTTGTTTTTCTTTTTACTTGCAGTCGACAACCCAAAACAAATATCAGATCAGGTGTTCTTTGACCGGATGCACCAGCTCCTTAATGGCGATCAGAAGTTCCTGACTATTGATGCAGTCCTTAAGGACGAATATCTTCACTTTCATGGACTACTATCTGTTTTTCGTAGTATCGGTCGTGGGACGGCTCCATACGTATACATTCCTCCAGTGGATGTAGTCCCAGAGACAGGAGAAGGTTCGGGAGCTCCTGTAGTGCCTCTTCAAATTTCACCTTCTCCATCTTCTACTCAGGATGACGAATTGGCTGACTTGGCCGAAGAGCATCGTGAAGGGTATACTGCCTCTGAGGAGGCTACTTCTCTGGAAAAGTCAACATCCTCCAAAGAGTCGCCACTTAATGCTTCCGAGGGAGATGTCCCTAGTACTGTGGACCCATTATCTCAGGGTTTGGGGGATCTCCCCTTACTTGAAACTATATACACTTCAGAGGATTTTATGAAGGGTCCTTTAGTCTTTACCTCTTCTGAAGAGACTACTCCTGCTAAGGCCAAAAAGCCTGCACGTTCTAGTCTAGCTTCAGACTCGGGTTGGTTGGGGGAAACAAATCACTTAGGACACACTTTATACAATAGCATTAGCATTCATTGCACCTCTCTCTCTGCAAAACTATTGATTCTGAATTTCATTTGTTTTATTGTGCAGGCGCGATATCCCGATCTTACTATGATATCAGGAAGCTTCGCCGCAGCATGTCTAATCCACCTCAGGATATCGAGTATGATCGCCGCGACGATCGCGGTAGAGAGGAGAGAAGGCCCTATGAACCCTATCGCTCTCGAACCTCACGCTCTTGCTCTCTCGTTCGATCGGACCAAGAGAAATACAAAGGTTATCAAAGTCGTAGGGAAGAGGACAGGCCACAATCGAAAGACTCCACCTTTTCCCACGAAAAGCGCAGCAGAGAGAGAAGCCCTCCAAAAGATGTTGAGTCTCGAAGTAAACGCAAGGTCCCTGCTACTAAACGACCTAGGACAGATAAAGAAACTACTGAATCCTCCACACACAGGGACACTGAATTGACGATCCCCGCTCCTCCACCACTAAATGCGGAAACTGCAATCAAGCGGGCGTATTTAGAGGAGCAATTTCCCGAACATTACTTCGAGACTTTGACTTTTTTACCTGCCCTCGAACCTATTTCTTCCAGGTGGGCAGACGAGGCCAAAGCAAAGATAGACGCGGTTGAAAAACAGTATTTTGAAATGTTCAAATATTCACGCAACCTTTCCAGAATTATCCGTACTCTAATCACGAATGCTGATTCAATGCAAAAGACCGCGGAAGAAGATGCAAAGGCCTTAAATAATTTAGGAAAAGATTTAGAGGACACACAGGCCCAGCTCGCTGTTGCTCAAAGGGACGCTTCTAATTTCAAACAACAATTTGAAGACATGCAAAAACGTTATCATGATTTGCTTGAATCTCACACTCAAGAGCGTTCTGAGTTAAAAAAGCAAGCCGATGATGCTAAGTCAGAAGCCGCTAAGACGCGCCTTGCTTACACTGACCTCGAACTGAAAAATGCTGAGCTAGAAAAGAAAAACGCTGATTTGGCTTCAAAGCTATTGGAAGCGGAGAACAGAGATGCCCTGGCGGAGGGCAATGTTGAGTGTGCTATCAAATCTGCGGAGGAGGCCCGCAAACAATTGTCAGAGGCGGAGGAAGAGATTCAGGGCTTCGGCGAATTAATAATTGAATTCTTTGAACATATCATCCGTCGCCGAAACATTTCTTGGATTGAGGATTATCCATCTACTCTAGTCCAAGTATCGAGTCAGATCGTTGAGTGGGAAAAAGAGGAACTCAAGGTCGATTCCATCGATGAAGACAAGTTGATGGAGAAATACTTAAGGGATGATGAGCCAGAACGCCTAGCTGAAGGGCGCCGCCTCATTGCTGAGGCTATGGAAGAAGAAAGGCGGAGGACTAAACAGAAGAACATTCCCGAGGCTGGTTCCTCTTCTGCTGCCCCCGCAACTCCTGAAGTTGAGGGATATGATCCTGAACACCTGGGACTCCCTCGAACAACTCTGCTATCCCCTATCCCTGAAATGGCATTAGAGACAGCAGTTACACCCGCTGAGAAGTCTTCGGAAGTTATCGCTACCTTTTCTCCTCAATTCTTCAAGGCTATTTCTACCTTTCGCCACGTGATTGAGCAATCGATGAAAAACCCATTATTTTCTCCTGAGTTGATAACTGTTGCTTCCCATTCTGTAGGTATTGAGCCATCCGAAAAGACAGATGTGACTCAGGGAGCCGCCTCTGGGGCTGAGCCTACTGAAAAGGCAAAATGAGGGAAGGACAAGGCTGCTCCTATAGACTTGGGAGAAGGAATTGAGCCGACTAAGGCTGACACTCCCCATGATGAAGAAATGATAGCAGCCTTAAAGGATGATGGCGATGACTGAGGACATGAGGGCGATCCAGAGGTGGCAATAGTCGGGGAGTCGAAAAGTGCAGAGTATGTTACTTTGGCTGCAATGAAAGTTGATCAAGACAAACGCTTGCAGTTAAAAGCCGAAGACCTAGACCCTGAAGCTCTCAAGCCTCTCGCAGTTGTGGATGCGGGATCAAGGTTAGTTGTTAAGCTCTCAACTAGATCTATTACAGAGGAACTCGCTAAAAAATCTTCTCTTGATTCCAGCGCTCCGCCCTTCGGGAAGAAGTCAACCAGTTCCAGCACCGCACCTTCAGGAAAGAAGAAATCAAAGCGCATCTTGACCGAAGCCGAGAAAGAGGCAAAGGATGCGGAGAAAGCCGCCAAGAAGTCCAAGACTCCCTCAAAATCCAAATAGTGGGTTGTCCTGCATTGTTTTAGTATTTGGTAGATCAATAATTGCTGCTGTAAGGGTGGTTCTTACGCCTTCTTTTTTTAGCTATTTTCCTGTACAAATTCATTCATTCGTAAATAAAAAATAATTCATTTTCTGCAATGTCTGTTTGTCAGTAGTTCTGCACTTATGTAAAAATGCCTGTCATACTATAGTTATGAAATGAAGTTACGGAGGGAGGAAATATGTGTATACATATATGCCCCCAGTCAATTCTCAACAATTATTTAAGGCTTAATCAAGCAATCTGAATGCTCCCGATTTTCTGACGGGATAGCATTTTCCTGTGTTGTCAATGCCTGTCATTTTTTCTAGCATTTCTTTTATACTCTCCTGTCTTACACTCAGGTTAGAGTTCTTACTGAAGCGGTCCCTTGCCTGGATGCACCTTCACGCCTCAGAGGACGCCGTCATCCCGTCCTTTTATATTCTCTCTCTCTCTGGAGAATTAGAGTTCGAACTCAGCAATCTATTCATTCCCCGATCCTTCAGCGGGGAGGGATCTCTTTCTCAGCGCTCAGTCGGAGACGCTTTTATACTCTCTCCCTCTCTGGAGAGTTAGAGTTTGAGCTCAGCAATCTATTCACTCCTCGATCCTTCAGCAGGGAGGGATCTCTTTCTCAGCGCTCAGTCGGAGACGCTTTTATACTCTCTCTCTCTCTCTCTCTGGAGAGTTAGAGTTAAGAATGTCGTTTTCTCATTCTTTTATGTCTTGTCGCACAAATAGTTGTTGTGCTTTTTCTTATGTTTAAACTGTTTTCAACCTTTTCATGTTTTAAATCATCTTATATACCATAATCACAACAGAATAGTCGATGAATGTATATATGTAATGCATAAAAGTAAATAACACACAATATTTTTATAGTGGTTCGGCTAAGTCGTAGCCTACATCCACTTTATAGTCCTTTATTCATATCATCAGATTTTCCTAGGGCAAGTCGTGCCTTATTACAGAGTTCATAAGAAAAATAACAAAGAGTACAACATTTCTAATCCAAATATCGCATCAAGTGTTGGGCATTCCATGCTCTAGGGACTTCTTCGCCATCTACGGTCGTTAACTTGAAGGTTCCTTTTTCAAGTTTCCGTTGGATGACAAAGGGTCCTTCCCACTTTGGACCGAGGTGAGGAAGGGATGGAAAAACTCTCTTTAGCACCAAATCTCCTAGTTCAAAAGTCCTAAGGCGAACTTTTTTGTCGTAATAGCGTGCCATCTGACGTCGATGTCTTGCTGCACGCAAATCCGCTTCGTCCCTTTTTTCTTCGATTTCATCAAGAGACTCGAGTAAGAGGGCCCTATTCGTCATCGGGTCATAATATGTCACCCGGTGGGAAGGGACTTTAAGCTCAACTGGAAATACTGCTTCTGAGCCAAAAGAGAGAGAGAAAGGGGTATGATCAGTGGCCGTCTTAAATGTTGTCCGATATGCCCACAAAGCTAGGGGCAATTCGTCAAACCATTTTGCCTTTGCACGCTCTAACCGTTTCTTGAGGATGGATTTTATTACTTTGTTTATTGCCTCTACTTGCCCGTTCGACTGCGGATAAGCAACCGTAGTGTATCGCTTGTCAATCTTATACTTCTGGCAGAAATTTCTGAATTCAGTACCATCAAACTGGGTTCCGTTGTCAGTTATAATGGTCCTTGGGATCCCGAATCGGCATATAATATTTCTAACCATGAAACTTATCACCTTTCTTGCCGTGATTTTGGTCAAGGGCTCAGCTTCCACCCACTTCGTAAAATAGTCCACGACAACTATTGCATATTTCGCTCCTCCTTTAGCGATCGGTAGAACTCCAATGATATCAATTCCCCACGTGGCAAATGGCCAAGGACTCACCATTGATTTAAGTTGGGTCGACGGTGCTCTAGGGATTTTGGCGAATCTCTGGCACTTATCGCAGCGTCGTGAATAATCAGCTGCATCTTTATTAATTGTGGGCCAGAAGTATCCGTATCGCAATATCTTTTTCGCTATAGTCTGACCTCCTGTATGATCTCCACACTCACCTTCGTGCACTTCTCTTAGTACACGCTTGATGTCGTCGTGTGCTATACATCGTAACAGGGGCATAGAAAATCCTTGCCTATAAAGAGTATCATCTTGCATGACATATTTGGTAGCCTTGCGAACTACAGCCCTTTTCTTACTCTTCTTTGATGGGAGTGTCCCATTCTTAAGGAAATTCTTAATTGGGGTCATCCACGACTCCTTCTCCGGTTCCGCTTCGAAAGCGAACTCAATTTCCATCGACTCAAAGCTTGGCAATTCCAACGTTTCAATTGGAATTATTTCAGTCTCTTCTGGATTGTCGGAACTAGCTAGCTTTGTCAGCCTGTCTGCTTTCTGGTTTTCGGCTCTTGGGATATGTGTTATACTGTACCGCTCCAGGTTGCTCAATAGCTCTCTCACTTTCCTGATGTAGGCGATAATTCGAGGTCCCCGAGCCACAAATTACTCTCGCACTTGGCAAACAACGATTTTGGAGTCACAGAATATGTCCAACATTTTTATTCCGAAGTCTTTAGCAAGCTTCAGCCCGGCAATCAGGGCTTCGTACTTAGAGTCATTATTAGTCGTTGAAAATTCTAATCGTAGAGCGTAATATAACGACCGTCTTTCAGGAGTGACTAAGACGATTCCAGCTCCGGACCTTCGGTCGTTCTTGCCTCCATCTGTGTACAGCTTCCATGGATCTATCTTTAATCATCCTCGGACTTAACCATTCTGTCATCGATTACTTCCTCCTCTGGGATAGTGAACTCTGCTATAAATTCTGCCAGAGATTGCCCCCTAATCGACCTTCGTGGCTGAAAATTTAAATCAAACTGACTTAATTCTATATTCCATTTGATCAACCTTCCCGATGCTTCGGGTCTCTGCAACACCTGCCTCAGAGGCTGGTCAGTGTATATGGTTATTGGATGAGCTTGGAAATAGTGACGAAGTTTTCGGGATGCGATTAGGAGGCTGTAAGCGAGCTTCTCAATCTTTGGGTAGTTGTGTTCTGCCGCTGCTAATTTCTTGCTTACATAATATACTGGCCTTTGCACTTTGTCTTCTTCTCGAACCAAGGTTGTGCTAACGGCGTGAGCCGAGACTGCCAAGTAAACAAACAATTCTTCGTGATCCACTAGCTTTGACAAAATCGGCGGTTTCTCTAGCAGTTCCAATAAATTTCGAAAGGCCTCAACACAGTCCGGAGTCCACTCGAAGTTTTTCTTTCCCCTTTTAATCAAATAAAAAAACGGAACGCATTTGTTTGTGGCTTTGGAGATGAATCTACTCAACGTGGCTACTTTCCCTGCATGACTTTGGACATCTTTAATTCTTCTCGGCTCTTCAATGTTTCTTATCGCTGCTATTTGGCTAGGATTGATTTCAATTCCTCGGGAGCTCACAATGAAGCCTAGGAACTTTCCCGATGCCACTCCAAATGAGCATTTCAAAGGATTCAACTTCATCCGATACTTTCGCAGGATACCAAACATTTCCGCCAAGTCTTGCGTTTGGCTGGAGGACTGTTTCGATTTGACAAGCATATCATCCACGTAAACTTCCATAGTCTTCCCTATTTGATTATAAAACATTCTGTTCACCAAGCGCTGATACGTGGCTCTGGCGTTTTTCAATCCGAATGGCATCACAACATAGCAATATAGCCCCAAATTTGTAATGAAGCTCGTATGCTCTTGATCTGGTACGTGCATAGGAATTTGGTTGTACCCAGAATATGCGTCCATGAAAGAAAGATGTTCATGACCTGCTGTCGAATCTACAAGCTGGTCAATCCTGGGAAGTGGGAAACTATCTTTTGGGCAAGCTTTGTTCAAATCTGAAAAGTCAATGCAAGTCCGCCACTTTCCATTCGGCTTCTTTACTAAGACGGGATTCGATATCCAGTCGGGATATGTCGAATCTCGAATAAATCCGTTCTGTTTCAGCTTCTCCACTTCTTCTTTGAGAGCAGCCGACCTCTCTGGGCCCAGGATACGTCTCTTTTGCTTCACAGGCGGATGTTTTGGGTTTACATTTAGTGAGTGACTTATGATGGATGGCGATATCCCACACATGTCAGCGTGGGCCCAGGCAAATACGTCCAAGTTCGCCTTCAAGAAGTCTGTTAGTTCTTTGGCCCGACATGGATCCAATTGAGAACCAATCTTCAAAACTCTTGTTGGATCAGCTTCATCAGGGGGAATTTCCACTGTCGCTTCATTAGGAGTTGCATTTCTAATCTCTGGTTCCTCGTCTTTTCTAGGATCCAGGTCTTCAGGTGTTCCTTTGGGCAACTCCTTCGGGGTAGATCTCTCTAATAGCTATGCCGAGCCCCCCTTTGGGGGAGGCGAGGCATCTTTACTCTCGATGTTAAGTCCTTTCATCAACATCTTTAATTCGACAACATAGCAGGCCCGTCCGGAAACTTGATCCCCTCTCATTACTCCAGTTCCGGCTTCAGTTGGGAATTTAAGCAATAAACACCAAGGGGCGATGCAAGCCCTGAATTCAGCAAGGGCAGGCCTTCCCAAAAATGCATTATTAGGCGAATCTACGTCTAATACTATGAACTGAAGCATCTGCACTCTTCGGCGCTCTCCTTGCCCCAAGGTTACGGGCAATTCTATGTACCCCATGGGGGCTGTTGACGCCCCGTTGAAGCCTCTGATCCATCCTTCACATGGCTTCAAATCTTCAGATTCAAGCTTCATCTGATCGAATGACTTTTTAAATAAAATATTGACAGAACTTCCGTTGTCTACCAACACCTTATGAACCAAGGCCGGCCCAATGGTGGTAGTAATGACCAACGGATCATCAGTGGGTGATTGGATCCCAGTATTATCTCTGCTGCGGAATACCACGTCGTCAAACATTGTCTTCTGTTGTTTTATGGGGGCGATATCTTCCAAATCATCACCTTCATTCACATCTATGTGCTTGGTAGCATTTACATATTGATCCATCGCTCTGAAACTACGGATTGCTGGGTGAGGTCCATCCACTATGGAGTTGATAACAATTCCTTTACCTTTCTGCTGCGCCGTAAGCTTGGGAGCAGATTGAATCTGTTTTGGTGCCTGCTCTCCTTGCCCCCTGTCCCTCGGGGCAACTTTGTATTCATCCAGCTTCCCTTCACGCAGCAGCTTCTCAATCACATCTCTCAAATGCCGACATTCATTGGTTGAATGCCCATGAGTTCCATGAAACAAACAAAACTTCCCAGTTGCCATTTCTTTCTCTGTCGAGTCACGAGGTGGCGGTCTTTTATATTGCAAAACATTGTACGTATCCAGGTAAATGTTTTCCAGAGTGTCGTTCAATGGTGTATAATTCTCATAAGTCTGGAATCAGGGTCTTTTGTCAGAATCATTTCCCCTATTTCTATTCCTTCTGTTACCGTTCGCGTTACGGTTATTGTTGATGCCCCCGTTTCCAGCATTGTTGTTTCCATCCTTGTTTCCCACATTTACTTCAACTTTTCCGGAACTTTCCCCAGACTGCTTCACGGCGACGTTACTCTGCACATTTTCTTTTGAAGCCGCTACAGACTTTCTCTTTCGGTTTGCCCTGGCCTCCTCTCGTCTTAAATAAATATCGGCCTTTTCATAGAATATCTCTCTCGTGGAGGGTGTCTTCCCAGAAAGGTAATCTCCAAACTTGGATTTAGGGTCGACTCCTTCCTTTAATGCCATCAAAATGGTGGGCTCATGCGGGTCACTAACTTCAGTCACAGCTAAGTTAAAACGGTCAAGATATGACCTCAAAGACTCTCCTGGCGCTTGCTTAATTCTTGACAATTCAATAACACTTTTGGACTTTCGGGTATGGAGTCAGAACTGATTCATAAAACGTTTGCTCAGTTCCCTATAATTCGAAACCGAACGAGGGGGAAGTCGGGTAAACCAGAACAGCGCCACATCTTCTAATTAGATCGGGAATGCTTTACACTTCACTGCATCAGGGGCAGCAGCAGCGTTCATGAGCCACGAGTATCGCATCAAATGTTGTCCCGGATCAGTTCTCCCGTTGTACTTGTCCATCTGTGGCAGGTTAAAACGCTTGGGAAACTGAAAGTCGAGGATGTCGTCAGTGAAAGGAGTATGGCTTCGCTCAATGCCGTAATCGGTATAGTTCCGGCTCTCGGACATAATCTGGCGTACCATTGCCTGTACATCAGCATTAGTTAGGGGCCGTTCAAGTTCCCTGGCCCTGGTATCCGGGTTCCTTCTGGGCTCTAGTTCAGGAGATGCCCTTCATCTTCGAGCTGCTTCTGCTCTATTCCGTTCCCTACGCTCCCGGTCGATCTCGGGAGGAGGGGACTGGAGCCTTTGCCCCTGAGTGGGATCATTGTTTCCTAGTGCTCGTGCAATATCCTCGCGAGACCCCAAAGATCCGAATGTCAGCTGCTCCAAATTCTGAGGTCGTTCGAGTGGCCTTCGTTCACGGGGCCGCTCTTCCTCGGAAGATGAAGACTGATCCACTGGTGTGTGACGAACCGGTGATGGGGTTCTTTGTCGACGGAGTTCGCTAATCTCCCTGCTCATGAGTCTCATATTCTCCTGCATCATGAGATTGGTGCGCTCGTGGATTTTCATAGCCTCCCTAGTACTCACAAACATGTCAAGTAGGCGCGAGAAATCTCCTTGAGTAATGGGCGCGGATGGATTGACCTGATCATTGACCCTGGTGGTTGAAATTGGAGCATTTGCAGGGACTCAAGTAGAGGTTCCAACATCGCCATGTGTCGGATCGGTTCGGAGATGGGAGATCGGGTCGGTTCGGAGTTGGGGAGCCTGGTCGGGACGGTACATGGCAAGCTGCTCGGGTCGGTTCAGGTTGGGGGAATGCACTGCTTCAGAATCTCCTACCCGGATCGGATCGGAGCTCTCCCCCTGAAGGCGGTTCGGGTTTCCTGTATCGGTTCGTCCTGCTGCTGAACTCTGCCCACGAGACCTTGTCACGACCGCATTTTGCTAATCTTCGCCAACTCCATTTCTTCGACCAGATTGAACTTCTTTGCCTTTTCCTTTGGCCATGTTTCTTCAACAATCGATTCAACAAATATCCAAGGGCGTCGAAACTTGAGGATTAGCTTCTTTGAACTCAACGGTCCAAAAAGTAGAACGATAATCCCGAAAAACAAAGAATTCAGATGGTTCTCAGTGAAAGCACCAAAATGTTAGACCAAAAAGTGGTTCTAACACCCAAATTGGCTAAAAGCAGAATGAAATAAGATCAAAAATAAAATGAACACACAGGATTTATAGTGGTTCGGAGAAGGAATGCCTACGTCCACTTGTTTTTCACTAGTTTCAATGATGTAGTTGCAATTACAATGAAATATTCACTAAATTTCTCTCACAACTCACTTACAATCACTCAATTGTCTAAAAACAAATAATGAAAGAAGATTTGGATTTTCCGGGAATGCTGGAATTCAGGTTATGAAGGTGGTCGAACTCTCAAAGTGCCAGAAAAAAGATCCTTTTCTTTGTCTCCAGACAGGGTATTTATAGGTGGGAATTTGCTCAGAACCCGATCCGGATCGGAGCCACGTGTCATCCATCCCATTAGCCTCGGGTTCGGATGGATTTCTGTGTTGACAACGCATCAGAGCAATGGACGTTGTGGGTAGGAACTGGTCATAGCCGCTCCGAATAACCAGGCGCTCATGCAGGAGAGTGACGTGGAAGAAAGGCTCGGATCGGAAGGGTGTGCACAAGGGGTTCGGATCGGACTACCCGATCCGACCCGGATTGACTTAGGACTAATTCCTGTTTTTACTCTGCTCCGCTCAGATCTGTTGCTCTCCGCTCCAACTGGAAATAGGTTTCTCTCTGATCCGAACAGCCGTGCCTCTCTGATTCCAATAACAATAGTTCACCGATCCGAACAACAGACTTTATCCGATCCGAACCGCTACACTGCTCCGATCCGACCCGCTTCAGTGTTTTTCAAGTTCTTGAATATTTCACATCTTGACTATGTGTTGCCCAGTTCACAAAGTGGGCTAACAGGAATTATTAGAAATGATCATTTATGTTACATTGAAAGGATTTGTTCAAAATTGCATTTTAGTTTACATCAAAAGTTTATAAACAAAATTCACATTTTCGTTTGCATTAAAAGTTTACAGGCAAAATTAACATTTTTGCTAATTAGATTATAAAGGACTAACGAAAAAAAAACATTTTGTTATGAAGTGAAATAAAATAACATTTTTGACAAAAGAATGATTAGTGAAATAATTCCTTTTTGGTCATTTAAAGGAAGTTTACAAAATTAACATTTTGTTCATTTAAAAAGGATTTGACAAAGTCAACATTTGGTTTATTTAAAAGGATTAGACAAAATTATCAGTTTTGGTCATTTTAAAAGAATGAATCTTTGTTTGAAAACTTGTTAACATGTAATTTCCATTTTTAATGATAATTAGAATTAATTAAAAAGAATGAATCTTTGTTTGAAACTTGTGAACATGTAATTTACATTGTTATATAAATGAATTATTAAAAAGAATAAAAACTTGATTAGAATGTGTTAACATGTAAAATTACATTTCTATGTAGTTAGTATTCGTCAATAAGAATTAAACAAAAATGTAAATTTTATTCATTTACAGAGAATGTAATAAGAATATACATTTTTGTGTTAAAATATGTTAGTGAAGAAAAATTACATTTTTTGTGTAAAACATGTTATGTAAGTTAAAATATACATTTTGTTAATATTAAAAAGGATTATAACAAAATTCACATTTTGTTAATATTAAAAGGATTTTAACAAAATTCACATTTTGTTAACTGTTTATGGAAAGGAAACGAAAAGGACATTTTTGTATATTAAGAATGAATTAGACAAATGATCATATTTTTATAAGCAGAATATGTTGACATTAAAAATCTACCTTTTAATGTAAAATAGAATATTAGAGAAATGTTCATATTCTGACAAAGCAAAATATGATAACATTAAAATCTTATTTTCAAGAAAGAAATAGGAAAGTACATTTTTATATGTATTCAAAGAAAGGAATAACAGATTACAATTTTTGTATGTAATCAAAGAATGAAAATAAAAGGTTACATTTTCATGTAATAAAAGAAATAAAAGATTTCATTTCTATGTGATATCAAAAATATTCATTTTGTCTTTTAGAAAGAATTTCACCAAAATATTCATTTTTGGTCACTTAAAAGAATTTCACCAAAATATTCATTTCTGGTCAAAACTTGATTATCAAAAGAAAATGTATATTTTTATACATTAAAAAGGAATGGATATGAAATGTATATTTTTTTTATACATTAAAAGGGAATGAATTAGAAATGGACATTTTTGTCATATTAAAAAGAACAAAGAGAAATCACATTTTTGTCATTAATAAGGATTAAAAACAAAAATATACATTTTTGTTCATTTAGAAGAAAGATTACATTTTGATCATTTAAAAGATTAGACAAAATTAACATATTTTGTTACATTGGTAAGATTAGACAAAATTAACATGTTTTGTTACATTGGAAAAGATTAGACAAAATTTGCATATTTTGTTACATTGGAAAGGATTAGACAAAGTATCAAATTTTGTCACTTTAAAAGAATTAGAATAAAAGAGACATTTTTGTCATTGTAAAAAGGATGAAGTAAAATATTCATTTTGTCATTTAAAAATGAACGAGACCAAAAATATACATTTTGGTAAATAAATGAGAGTGATTATTTTTATTTTCATTTGCCAACAATATAAAAGATGGAAATAAAAGACTAGAATTCTATTGCCTTTGGTTCACAATAAAGAGAATTGAAATTTTATGTTTATGATGTTGAAATGTTTGATGTGATAAATATAATGTTTGTATATTCAAATTGAATATTACACTCCCATTTACAAGTTACCCGACTTGTCTATGTGATTGGGATGATAATTTTCGCACATCGCCCAAGTGCACAAATAATTTATTATTTGGTTGATGGATGAAACGCCACACGGGAATTGGGATGATATTGGATACACACTAATCCCAATATTTAGTTATCTATCAATCGATGGATTGACAGTCTGTGATGAGCTTTAGTTATTTACTTTAATGCTCACACAGTAATAAAATCCACTCTATTTTTTATTTGAATGTTTGATCATTATTTATCATGATTGTTGATCACATACAATATATGGTTGTTGATTTAGTCACATTCCAATAAAGGGTATTCTAGAAAGAATATTTTAAAAAATGTCTTAAAAAAGAATATTTCAGAATAGGAATATATTTTGAGAAAATATTTTTGTTTAAATGAACTAGTTATTAACTAGAATAAATCATTAAATTAAGATTTAATGAAGTTTTCCAATTTGCCAATATTTAATTGAAGATTAAATTAAATAAATTGGATTTGCGTTTGTCATGAATAGTGTCTTAAATAACACTGTTCTTAAACCCCATATGAAAATAATAATCTTTTAATTCAGATTATTAAAGTTTTCGATTATATTTTGTAATTGAAATAAAAAAATGAGAGTTGGGTTTATTGTGAACTGTGTTTTTAAGCGACACTTGTTTTTTAACCCAACTGACAATGAAAGTATGATTTGGAATTTATAAATCTTTCATTAAGATTTAAATGGAAATTTCCAAAAGTAAAGTTTTCCAATTTAATATATTAAATTGGAATTGAACAGAATTCGAATTAATTATAACCGAGATAAGATTCTGTAAAAGAAGACCGATACTACATATGGAATTTAAGAGGCTTTGCCATTATTCCATTTATATTATTGGTCAGATACAGAAATTTATAGCGATTATATATTGATTTGATTTCTGTGAAGATTCCATATTTTATGGAAGATGATTTTGGGTTTATCGTGAACTATGTTTTAAATGACACTAGTTCTTTAACCCAGTTAAAAGTAAGATTAATTTCTTAAATTTAAATAAATCATTGAATAATGATTTGTGATATTTAAAACCAAATGGTGTTTTAAATAAATCTTTAAAAGAAAGATTTAAGAATAAATTTAAAGAATTTATCTTTGATAGAATAATATGAATATATTATTTAAAAGAATATTCTGAGTTGGAATGGGGCGTTGGATGTGTTTTATAGTACTTGATTTTTAATTACAAAAATACGCGAATTATTCGGAAAGACCGGGTTTATCCCATTCTGAATAATCACTACGACGATGAAGAGTCGAAGTTGAAGACGGTGATTGAAGACCGACGATCTTCACATCGAACAGATGTGTTGCTACTGAGACCCTTGATGGGAGTAGCTACCATGAAGGAGGTTCAGTGGTGGCCGTCCGGAATATGGTTGATTGTTCGGATTTGATTTTCGCTCAAACCCAGAGCATAAGCAAGTAAATGGATGCGTGTCTGACATTGGATTTCGTTCCATGTGAATTAAATCGATTTCTATTAATGTATGTCTGTTTGGTGGTGGGGAATTTATTCTCTACTTAACACCCTTGTATATATTAATAGTCATTGATCGCATGGCGCAAATTGTCAAAGTGGCATGCCAAGATGCAAATGATCAAGGCAGTTGTTGAAAATCAGCGCCTTGTGGGATGATCAAAGCATAGCCTATTACGGCATTGCTTTGTATATAGCGTTACTTCGCGAGCCTCACACCCCGGTATGAGTCAAAAACGGGATTAGGACTGCAGGGAGTGCACACGTTTCTTTCTAGCTAGGATTGGTGTCAATGCTTAAACTGGCTGACATTTTACTTATGTGGATGATGGATTTTGAGGCGCCTCGGATTTCTATAGGCGGTTAGTGGTCATACTATACGTCCAAAGGGGCCGGGAAGCATGTGTTTAGGCATAATTAATCCACTATCCTTATGTAGGGACCGACCCTGAAGATCCAAGGGTTCACTGCGGGGGATCCTGAGGCATTTTCTAGAGTGTCTCGAATCAGAGAGGAGCTTGCCCCTAGCCTCGACTCATGATGGAAATCCAACTTTCGATACGACCTTGCGGTTTTGAGTGTAGAACTAGTATGGCGACATGATATATGGTACCTATGCCGTCTAAGATTGATATATTATGATTGAAATTGTTTTTGGAAACATATATACACTAATGATAATATCAAATCCATTTTTATCATATCAAGCATTTTTGTCCATTATAAGGTAAAACCCTATCCTACGGTTTGCGTTGCATTGTGTGATGGGACTTGGGACTTATAATGGTTTCATTTTTCTAAAAAGCATTGCATTGTTTAACGATTTACCTTATGTTTTGCACTGGCAATCCAATGGAGTAAACCCGTTCCCCGCTAGCGGCGTGGTCCTGTGATTAGCCTTATTATTAGATAGTTAAGTTAAGATTTCTCATACCAGTCCCATGACTGACGTGTAGTTTGTTTCACTGGCAAACTCGGGTGCCCATATTTTCCGCACGAGCAGTCGAGTAGCTTTTTTGCAGATATTTACAGGATCCTGGCTTACAGCTGAAGCAGTATTCGGAAAGCTCTGTATCTGTGTATTCCGTCCAGTTGTATATTTGTTTTATTTTTCCGCTTCTATTTAAATGTAATTTAAATATATGATATTATTGTATTTCTATTGTGTAATTAAGTATTCATACTCTGCTATATTCTTGTACTCTGATGTAATTGTTGTAATCAGCAATAAAATGTTCCTCAGTTGGGTTCTGATGTGTATTGTTCTCAAAGCAATCCAGGCTTTCCTTTACTGGGAAGTTTGGGTCGTTTCATTTAGTATCAGAGCTTTGGTTTACAGAGCTCGAGAACAAGACACATTACAACCAAACGAAAGAACTCATCAGAGATTGGATTAATAATATCGAATAAGAATAACTCGTTAGTGATAGGATTAGCAGTATCCTAGAATGAGTGTGAAGAGTATTATTTTCTTTAAAAATAAAAATGAAAACAAATTTAATTTTGAAAATTTTATCTTAAATATACGTATTTGAGTATATTATATTTTAACGTGCACAATCGAGTATATAAAGATTTTGAATATACGAGTAATTAACGGATATTCGAAGTTTTAATATACTGGATTGATATATAATCACACTCTAGTCGCCCGAAGATGATTCTGATGATCGGTGCACCATCATCAGAGTTTATGTTCGAGTTTTGAAGGTGGTATATCTATATATTTTCATTGAATGGTATGAGGACCAAAACTTAGTAAGTACACATGGGTGTGATTTGCACTAAAAATATGATTTTTGGCCATATATAAAAGTTATGTATATTTGAAAAGTTAATCACCTAATTGATTGCTGGTTGTGATGTTTGATTATTGGTTTAACTAATAAAAGTATAGAAATGATAATTAATTTAACTAACAAAAAAATTATTGAAACAATAAATAAAATTTAAAGTTGAGTTGGTTAAATTAAACAACTTTTAGCTTCGTTCCTTTTCGAGGACGAAAAGATTTTAAGTGGGGGCGATTGTAACAACCCGGAATTTTGGGGCCAATTTAAAATTTTTATTTTAAAATTTTTAATGGATTTTATATATTTAAAATAATCTATTTTGAATAAGAACGACTAAAAATTTACTTTAAAACGAATAAATTTAATTTAATTATAAAAGTAGTTTGAAAATTCGATTTCAAACTTTGACTGATTATACAGAATTCATTTTAAATCAGAATTGGAAGAAACAATATATATTTAAATCTATTTAATCATATCTTTCTAACGAATCTGAAAAGCTGAAATTTCGTTTTAAAAATCAAAAGTTATGTCCAGTTTAAAATTTTGAAAAGTCGCTGTAAAATTTATTTATATTTTAATTAAATATATCGGCCTTAAAAATAGCCATTTTGCAAACTACCTCGGTTTTCGACGAAACCACTTTTGTTGGATCCGGAATGTCAAATTATTGCTAAGTTTCAATTTTAATAATTTTTCGAATTAATATGTGAGCGTGGTAAAAGAAAATGTGTTTTGACTGTTTCAGTCAAATTTAATCGACTAGAAAAAGGTCATTTTTCAAACGTTCTCAGAATTCGACGAAATTAGTCTCGTTAGAACCGTATTGTCAAAACATAACCAGAAATAATTTTTCTGCAATTTTTAAAGGTCGTATGTGGCGCCGGTGAATTTAAATATAAGATTGAATTAATTGAATAAATGATTTAAATATAAAATTAAATAAAACAAGTCGGATATGATCAAACGGGCTGACGAGGCCTAGCCCATTGCGTCCGGAACGTGGGTATTTTCCTGGGGTCAACTATTGTTGGGCTGGATTTGAAGATATTCTGAATGAACGGGCTTTTTTAAAGGATTAACGAATTAATTAGTATAATAAAAAATATTGTAAATACATGAAAATTCACTAAACCCTAATGCCACAAACACTACAGCCCCCGGTTAGAAATGGAGCGTTGAAACGATGCGAACTTCTTCACTTAAATTCTCTTAATCTACTTAGAATTAAACTACAATTCCAAATCAAACATTGTCGAGCTTCGGGAGATCTCCGCGATGAACGATGGTGATCGGGTATTGGAGGACGACGAGGCCGTTGTGGTGCCTCGAATTTGCCGCGACCGATCTGAAATTGGGGAGGCTAGGGGGTTGCGAGCGGTACGGGGTTTAGGGAGCAGGTGGCTTCTTCAAAGGGCGAGAGGGTGGCATGCTCAGATCGGCGGTCGGTGGCCGTTGGTGAGGTGCGAAGGTGGTTTGTGGAGTGGTGTTTGGGTTCGATGCTTTCTGGAGAGCGTGTATACAAAGAAGAAGAATGAAAGGGGAACGACAACACTTAAGCTAAGTGTGGTGGATTAAATTTAATTATAATTAAATAATGATAATAGAAAACGACCATAACTTATCCATTTTTTTCAAAATCGCACGGTTCACGGTGCGTTGGATTCGTATTTCTGAGATTTACACGATGAAACCAAACAGATCCGAAACAGAGGAAATCAGGAGATGTGGAAAAATCAATTATGAACTGTACAGAATTAATATCGAGGTGAGAAATTTTATTCTTTTTATTTTATTATTAAAATTTGTTATCATAATTGTAGTGTTACTCTTGCGCTGTAATATTCTGCTGAATACCATACGTGATTTGATCTGTGATTTGTGTGCTCTGTTGATCTGTTAGAATTAGCATTTGTATTAATTAGAATTGGATTAAACAAAGCTATTATCTTGTTTTATTAGGATTGTTGAATTAGTAATTAACATTGGGGTTAGTTAGAATATTGGATTAAACAAAATTTATCAATTTGTTTATCAGATTTGTTGAAACCAGAATTAACCTTTTGTTAATTAAAATTGAATTAAACCAAGTTATCATTTCTAATGTAAATATAACAATCTCATTTTATAAGAATGAATTAAAACATTCTTTTGGGTCATTCTATAAGAATGAAAATTAAAACATTCTCTTTCGACATTTTAAAAGGATAAAACACAAACATTCATTTTTGTTATTTCAAAAGAATAAATTGAGAACACTCATTTTGTCACTTTGGGAAGAATGAGGTAAATTCATTCATTTTGCCACTTTGAAAGAATGAAGTAGAAATGATCATTTATGTCACATTAAAAGGGATTTATTAGAAATGATCATTTATGTTACATTAAAAGGATTTGTTCAAAATTGCATTTTAGTTTACATCAAAAGTTTATAAACGAAATTCACATTTTCATTTGCATTAAAAATTTACAGGCAAAAATAACATTTTTGTTAATTAGATTATAAAGGACTAAAGAAAAAAAAACATTTTGTTATGAAGTGAAATAAAATAACATTTTTGTCAAACGAATGATTAGTGAAATCATTCATTTTTGGTCATTTAAAGGAACTTGACAAAATTAACATTTTGTTCATTTAAAAAGGATTTGACAAAGTCAACATTTTGTTTATTTAAAAGGATTAGACAAAATTATCAGTTTACTCATTTTAAAAGAATGAATCTTTGTTTGAAAACTTGTTAACATGTAATTTCTATTTTTAATGATAATTAGAATTAATTAAAAAGAATGAATCTTTGTTTGAAACTTGTGAACATGTAATTTACATTGTTATATAAATGAATTATTAAAAAGAATAAAACCTTGATTAGAATGTGTTAATATGTAAAATTACATTTCTATGTAGTTAGTATTCGTCAATAAGAATTAAACAAAAATGTACATTTTATTCATTTACAAAGGATGTAATAAGAATATACATTTTTGTGTTAAAATATGTTAGTGAAGAAAAATTACATTTTTCGTGTAAAACATGTTATGTAAGTTAATATATACATTTTGTTAATATTAAAAAGGATTATAACAAAATTCACATTTTGTTAATACTAAAAGGATTTTAACAAAATTCACATTTTGTTAACATTTTATGGAAAGGAAACAAAAAGGACATTTTAGTATATTAAGAATGAATTAGACAAATGATCATATTTTTACAAGCAGAATATGTTGACATTAAAAATCTACCTTTTAATGTAAAATAGAATATTAGAGAAATGTTCATATTCTGACAAAGCAAAATATGTTAACATTAAAATTTTATATTCAAGAAAGAAATAGGAAAGTACATTTTTATATGTATTCAAAGAAAGGAATAACAGATTACAATTTTTGTATGTAATCAAAGCATGAAAAGAAAAGGTTACATTTTCATGTAATAAAAGAAATAAAAGATTTCATTTCTATGTGATATCAAAAATATTCATTTTGTCTTTTAGAAATAATTTCACGAAAATATTTATTTTTGGTCACTTAAAAGAATTTCACCAAAATATTCATTTCTGGTCAAAACTTGATTATCAAATGAAAATGTATATTTTTATACATTAAAAAGGAATGGATATGAAATGTATTTTTTTTATATACATTAAAAGGGAATGAATTAGAAATGGACATTTTTGTCATATTAAAAAGAACAAAGAGAAATCACATTTTTGTCACTAATAAGGATTAAAAAAAATTACATTTTTGTTCATTTAGAAGAAAGATTACATTTTGATCATTTAAAAGATTAGACAAAATTAACATATTTTGTTACATTGGTAAGATTAGACAAAATTAATATGTTTTGTTACATTTTTGTCATTAATAAGGATTAAAAACAAAAATATACATTTTTGTTCATTTAGAAGAAAGATTACATTTTGATCATTTAAAAGATTAGACAAAATTGACATATTTTGTTACATTGGTAAGATTAGACAAAATTAATATGTTTTGTTACATTGGAAAAGATTAGACAAAATTTGCATATTTTGTTACATTGGAAAGAATTAGACAAAAGTATCAAATTTTGTCACTTTAAAAGAATTAGAATAAAAGAGACATTTTTGTGATTGTAAAAAGGATGAAGTAAAATATTCATTTTGTCATTTAAAAATGAATGAGACAAAAAATATACATTTTGGTAAATAAATGAGAGTGATTATTTTTATTGTCATTTGCCAACAATAAAAAAGATGGAAATAAAAGACTAAAATTCTATTGCCTTTGGTTCACAATAAAGAGAATTGAAATTATATGTTTATGATGTTGAAATGTTTGATGTGATAAATATAATGTTTGTATATTCGAATTGAATATTACACTCCCATTTACAAGTTACCCGACTTGTCTATGTGATTGGGACGATAATTTTCGCACATCGCCCAAGTGCACAAATAATTTATTATTTTGTTGATGGATGAAACCCCGCACATGTATCGGGATTATATTGGATACACACAAATCCCAATATTTAGTTATCTGTCAATCGATGGATTGATAGTCTGTGATGAGCGTTAGTTATTAACTTTAATGCTCACACAGTTATAAAATCCACTCTGGTTGTTATTTGAATGTTTGATCATTGTTTATCATGATTGTTGATCACATACAATATATGGTTGTTGATTTAGTCACGTTCCAATAAAGGGTATTCTAGAAAGAATATTTTAGAAAATGTCTTAGAAAAGAATATTTCAGAGTAGGAATATATTTTGAGAAAATATTTTTATTTAAATGAACTAGTTATTAACTAGAATAAATCGTTAAATTAAGGTTTAATGAAGTTTTCCGATTTGCTAATATTTAATTGAAGATTAAATTAAATAAATTGGATTTGGGTTTGTCGTGAATAGTGTCTTAAATAACACTATTCTTAAACCCCGTATGAAAAGAATAATCTTTTAATTCAGATTATTAATGTTTTCGATTATATTTTGTAATTGAAAAAAAAATGAGAGTTGGGTTTATTGTGAACTGTGTTTTTAAGCGACACTTGTTCTTTAACCCAACTAACAGTGAAAGTATGATTTGGAATTTATAAATCTTTCATTAAGATTTAAAGGGAAATTTTCCAAAAGTAAAGTTTTCCAATTTAATATATTAAATTGGAATCGAATATAATTCGAATTAATTATAACCGAGATAAGCTTCTGTAAAAGAAGACCGATACTACATATGGAATTTGAGAGGCTTTGCTGTTATTTCATTTATATTATTGGTCAGATACAGAAATTTATAGCGATTATATATTGATTTGATTTCTGTGAAGATTCCATATTTTATGGAATATGATTTTGGGTTTGTCGTGAACTATGTTTTAAATGACACTAGTTCTTTAACCCTGTTAAGAGTAAGATTAATTTCTTAAATTTAAATAAATCATTGAATAATGATTTGTGATATTTAAAACCAAATGGTGTTTTAAATAGATCTTTAAAAGAAAGATTTAAGAATAAATTTAAATAATTTATCTTTGATAGAATAATATGAATATATTATTTAAAAGAATATTCTGAGTTGGAATGGGACGTTGGATGTGTTTTATAGTACTTGATTTTTAATTACAATAATACGCGAATTATTCGGAAAGACTGGGTTTATCCCATTCTGAATAATCACTACGACGATGAAGAGTCGAAGTTGAAGACGGTGATTGAAGACCGACGATCTTCACATCAAACGGATGTGTTGCCACTGAGACCCTTGATGGGAGTAGCTACCTTGAAGGAGGTTCAGTGGTGGCCGTCCGGACTATTGTTGATTGTTCGGATTTGGTTTTCGCTCAGACCCAGAGCATAAGCTAGTAAATGGATGTGTGTCCGACATTAGATTTCGTTCCATGTGAATTAAATTGGTTTCTATTAATGTATGTCTGTTTGGTGGTGGGGAATTTATTCCCTACTTAACAGCCTTGTATATATTAATAGTGATAGATCGCATGGCGCGAATTGTCAATATGGCACGCCAAGATACAAATGATTACGGCTTTTGTTGAAAAGCAGGGCCTTGTGGGACGATCAAAGCATAGCCTATTACGACATATCTTTGTATATAGCGTGACTTCGCGAGCCTCACACCCCGGTATGAGTCAAAAACGGGATTAGGACTGCAGAGAGTGAACACGTTTCTTTCTAGCTAGGAGTGGTGTCAGTGCTTAAACTGGCTGACATTTTACTTATGTGGATGATGGATTTTGAGGCGCCTCGGATTTTTATAGGCCGTTAGTGGTCATACTATAGGTCCAAAGGGACCGGGAAGCATGTGTTCAGGCATAATTAATCCACTAACCTTAGGTAAGGACCGACCCTGAAGATCCAAGGGTTCACGGCGGGGGATCCTTAGGCATTTGTTAGAGTGTCTCGAATCGGAGAGGAGCTTGCCCCTAGCCTCGACTCATGATGGAAATCCAACTTTCGATACGACCTTGCGGTTTTGATTGTAGAACTAGTATGGCGACATGATATATGGTACCCATGCCATCTATGATTGATATATTATGATTGAAATTGTTTTTGGAAACATATATACACTAATGATAATATCAAATCCGTTTTTATTGCATCAAGCATTTTTGACCGTTATAAGGTAAAACCCTATCCTCCGGTTTGCGTTTCATTGTGTGATGGGACTTGGGTCTTATAATGGTTTCATTTTTCTAAAAAGCATTGAGTTGTTAAACGATTTACCTTATGTTATGCACTGACAATCCAATGGAATAAACCCGTTCCCCGCTAGCGGCGTGGTCCTGTGATTAGCTTTACTATTAGATAGTTAAGTTAAGATTTCTCGTACCAATTCCGATGACTGACCTGTAGTTTGTTTCACTGGCAAACTCGGGTGCCCATATTTTCCACATGGGCAGTCGAGTAGCTTTTTTGCAGATATTTACAGGATCCTGGCTTACAGCTGAAGCGGTATTCGGAAAGCACTGTATCCGTGTATTCCGTCCAGTTTTATATTTGTATTATTTTTCCGCTGATGTTTAAATGTAATTTAAATATATGATATTATGGTATTTCTATTGTGTAATTATGTATTCATACTCTGCTATATTCTTGTACTCTGATGTAATTGTTGTAATCAGCAATAAAATGTTCCTCAGTTGGGTTCTGATGTGTATTGTTCTCAAAGCAATCCAGGCTTTCCTTTACTGGGAAGTTTGGGTCGTTTCATTGAGGTTGTTGGAATGCGAGGCGCCTCGATTTAGGTCTGTAAGGACCGGGAAACATGTGTTCAGGAATAACTAATCCTCAAACGTAAGGGAGGACCAGCCCAGCCGATTCCAGGGGTTACCCAGAGTGTGTAGTCCCGAGGCATTTGCTAGAGTGTCTCGAAGCGGAGAGGAGCTTGCCCCTTGCCTCGACTCATGACGGAAATCCAATTTCCAATACGTGATATTGAGGTTTTATTTGTAGAACCTAGTATGGCGACATAGTGGTATGGGTCATTCATGCCGCCTATGATTGATATTTATGATTGAAATTGTTTTGACACTATACACTTATAGTAATATCAAAATAATGTGTTTTAAATGTATCAAGTATGCTTTGGCTATTATAAGGTAAAAACCCTATCCTCCGGCTTGCGTTGCATTGTGTGATGGGACTTGTGTAACGACCCAGAAAATCTGAACCAATTTAAAAATTTTAAATTGGCTAAAATAATGGATTTTAAATATTTAAAATAAATATTTTAGTTAATGACGATGAAAACTGAGTTTGAATCGACATTTGAAAACGAATATAATTAATTATAATTATATATAGAATTGAAAATGGCGCGGTAGTTCGATAATTCGATTTCAAACTTCAATTGAATATACCGGGTGCAAAACAATCCGGATTTTAGTGAGACCAAAAACATTAGGATCTTATTGGTAATATCTTTCTAACGAATCTAACCAATCGGAATTTGATAGCGGGAATCAAAAGATATGTCCAGTTAAAAATTCTGAATAGTCGCTATGGAATTCAGGCCCTTAAAAATGGACATTTTGCAAACGACCTCGGATTTCGACGAAACCACTTTTGTTGGGTCCGCAGTGTCAAGTTATTGCTAGGTTTCAAATTTCATAATTTTTCGAATCAATATGTGAGCGTGGCAAAAGAAAACGCGTTTGACCAGTTTCTATTGAATTTAATCGACTGGAAATTGGCCATTTTTCAAACGGTCTCAGAATTCGACGAAACTAGTTTTGTTAGGACCGAATCGTCAATACGAAACTAGAAAATATTTTTCTGGAATTTTTCTAGTTAGTATGTGACCCCGGTAATTTGAAATGTGCGTTTAAAATTCAATATAGTGATTTAAATGTAAATTCAAAAGGAAACCGATTGTAATGATCAAACCAGCTTGCGATACATATCCCATTGTGTTCGGAATGGGGGTGAAACGCTATGGGCGACAGGCGGTGGGCCCCGTTTCGAGGTCGTGGATGAAAGTCAACCCTTTTGCAAATTTAAATTAAATAAAAAAAAAAAAAAAAAAGGGTACTCTTTCTCCCCCTTTTTCCCTTCTGATTGGCCCCCCCCCCCCGTTAGTTATAATTCGAAACAGAAGAAAAAAAAAAAGAAAAAAAAAACCAAAAACCTAAATCTAATCGGAGCCGCCCCCCCCCCCCAACCTCGAGCCGCCGACGAACTCACGCCGCCACCCCCCATCTCGAAGCCACTCACCGCCTCCCCGCAGCCTCCGCCTCCACCTCGAGCACCCCCCGTCGAATCCAGTCGCGACACCACCGTTCGAACCAGCGAACGCCCACCTCCTCCGACGCCTTCATTTCCCCCCCCCAGAAGTGCCGCCGCCGACATCAGCATCCCCCCCCCTTCTTCGAAGCACTGTAAGTTTTTTTTAATTTGATTTATTTATTTTATTTTTGTTTTAAGTTCTGATTTTAAATACTGTGATTTGTTTAATAAGTATTAAACTGAATTTTATAAAAAGTATAAAAACCTGTTTTTGAAATAAAAAATAAATAAAATAAAACTGCATTTATAAAAAAAAAAAAAAGAGAAAAACTGATTTTGAAAAGGAATAAAAAAAGGTAAAAACTGAATAAATTAAATAAAGTTTAAAACTGAAACTGTTTTAAAATATAAAGAAATAAAACTGAATTTTTTTAAAGAATAAAAACTGATTTTGTTTTTTTAAATAAAAACTGATTTGATTTTAAAGAAATTTTAAAGAATATAAAAACTGATTTTAAAAATGACTTATAAAATAGAAAACATATTTTTATATGTGAAAGCAAAAATAGAAAACATGTTTTTATATGTGAAAGCGAAGGTAAAAATCATGTTTTTATATGTGAAAGCAAAAATCATATTTTTATATGTGAAAGCAAAAATCATATTTTTTATATGTGAAAGCAAAAGTAAAAATCATATTTTTATATATATTGAATAGCATGGTAAAAATTCGATTTTTACTTATGTAGAGAATACGGGAAACGAAAGCAACAACAAGGCGAAGTAGGCGAAGTTTCTATTAAGGAACAATCGTGTGAGTGGATAGCTATTGGTGAGGATTTCTCACTCTTCAAATTCTTTTTATAAATAAACATATATGAGTTGAAAATGAACTGCTATATATAAATATCTATATATATATATATATATATATACGCCCCTCGTCCACAAACCATGGACGATATTTATTGGTTGGAATTGATTGATTGTTTGGGATTGTTTGTGATTGATATTGGTTGATTGTGGTTGAAAAATACCCAATTGTGATTGGAAAATATTTGGTTGAAACCACATAGGATTAGTTTGTGGAAATGGAAAAAAAATATAAACATGCCGCCTGCGTGCGAATTAGATGCATGATTCCCATTGTCAAAAACCGCGAGGTTTTAAGGTAGAGCGAGGAGCCGTACTAGGGACGGTGCCGGTGTAACTACCCTGCCGTTATGCTGCCGAAATTTTGAATAATATTTGTGTGTTTGAATTATTTTCATATGCTTAAACTATATTTATTCCTTATATTGAAAACATTCGTGTGTTGAATTGATATTCATTCGTTGTTTAGAAATTCATGTGTTGAATGGTATTCATATTTTGAAATAAACTGTTAGATAATAAAAATCACATTTTTATCTATATCTAAAAACTATTGAAAACATTCGTGTGTTGAATTGATATTCATTCGTTGTTTAGAAATTCATGTGTTGAATGGTATTCATATTTTGAAATAAACTGTTAGATAATAAAAATCACATTTTTATCTATATCTAAAAACTATTGAAAACATTCATGTGTTGAATTGATATTCATTCGTTGTTTAGAAATTCATGTGTTGAATGGTATTCATATTTTGAAATAAATCGTTCGATAATAAAAATCACATTTTTATCGATATATAAAAACTATTGAAAACATTCATGTGTTGAATTGATATTCATTCGTTGTTTAGAAATTCATGTGTTGAATGGTATTCATATTTTGAAATAAACTGTTTGATAATAAATATCACCTTTTATCGACTATGTGAACTATATAGAAAAATAGTGTTTTGAAATGAATCGTTTTACAATAAAAATCACATTTTTATTGTATGCATAAATCGTTGAAATGTGAAATGTTGAAAATAGCCACTTGTTCAAAATAAACATATATGAGTTGAAATATTCATTAATTAGCTAATGAAATGATTTGCACCTATTTATGTAACATTAGAATGAATGGTGTTTTTAAAACCTAATAGAAATCAAATATGAAGTTGAATAGAAAATGAAAAATGATATGAACTGTATATATATGTACATGCAATATTCTTTGAACAGGTTATAGCAAAGGGGCTAGAGAAGAGGAATAAAATTTTGTGCCCGACAAATAGGTACACATTTACTGATTTGTTTGGGTGATGATTTTGAGCCTATTGGCTAGCCGCTTGGCTTTTTCTTTTTTTTTTTCTTTTTGAGATTAGAAGGACCGGGACGCTATTTGCGATTTCCCGACGCTCCCGGTACAGGGGAGGTTATGGCGAAATTTTTCCAAAATTTAAGGAGTTAGAAAATTTTTTGAAGTTAAAACGATATTGAAATCGTTGAATGAACTATATTTATATAACTATATAAATATAAATAAAATTAAAACGAAACGAAGCCGTGCAGTTCGTATTTCGAAACCGTAATTTCAAACGACTAGTACGGGAAATCCGACCATTGGATTTTCCCGAAACCTCAACCGTCGGGTTCGCCTTGGAATAATCTTTCCAACGGCACCAACCTTGTAGAAATCCAACGGTTGGATTGTCTGGAATGTTTAATTCAAATCTGAAGAAAAACAGCGCCAGAAACGATTATATTTATTTATATATATAAATAAAATTATATTTAATCGAATAACGACGCTGCAGTTCGTATTTTGAAATCAAAACTTCAAACGATTGTACCGGGAGATCCGACCGTCGGATTTTCCCGAAACTGGAACCGTTGGATTCGTTTTGAAAAGACATTTCTAATGATGTAAATTTTGTGAAGATCCAACGGTTAGATTTTCAGATATGTGTAAATCAAATCTGAAGAAAAACAGCGCCACGGCCACGTTATGGCCCGAAACGTCGTTTTGAATATATTAGCTATTTTAAAATAAATAAAAATAGCGATAAATAGTTATAAAATATCGTAAGCGATATGGAATGGAAATAAACTGAATTTGCTTGATTTATGTGATGTTTGATGGTTGAATGTGTTTGGTGTGAAAACTATATTAAAGAACACAATTGGTGTTGTTGAATAATTTAACCATTGAAATAAATCGATTTGAAATTCTGAATATACGTGAATTATTTGAAAAGGCCGAGTTAATTCTCATTTCGAATAATCGACCGACGATTGAAATTCGAAGATGAAGACGATGGTCGAAGACCGGAGATCTTCACCTCGTTTGGATGGTAACCGAGGTCCTGATTGGGAGGCATCCCGAAATATGGATAATGAGTGGTGATCGTTCAGACGTACGTGTTGATCAAAGGGTTTGCGAGGTATTTAGTGCCTCCGGTTTCGTTCAGACCCAGAACGGACTTGTAAATGGACTGTGTGTCTGACATAGGATTTATTCTGTGTGGCATGCTAAGATGCAGTGATCAGGGCTTCTGTTGAAAAGCAAAGTCTTGTGGTGATGATCAAAGCACCGCCTGTGTGGCGTAGCTTTGTGTGTAACGTGAATTCGCGAGCCTCACACCCCGGTAGGAACCTAAAACGGGAGGAAGGACCTCAGGGAGGGCATGCGTTTCTTTCTAGCTAGGGTGGTGTCAGTGACCTACCAGCCCTGACATTTATATACTTTTCACCTATGTGGTTGTTGCTGTTGCGAGGCGCCTCGGTTTGATCGGACGATCCGGGTCCGATGGAGTCATTCGTTGGCTCGTTTACGCCCCAAAGGGCGGGGAAACGTATTGTTCAGGCATAATAATCCACATCGGTGGACCGGCCCTGACGATCCAGGGGGCAGTTGCGGCTGTTCCTGAGGGGCGGGCTAGAGCGTCTCGAATTCGGTAAGGACTATCTTTTGCCTTGGTTCATGACGGAAATCCAATTTCCAAATACGTGATTGTGCGGTTTTGATTGTATACCTATATATGGCGACATAGTGGTATGGGGCATTAATGCCGTCTATGATTGATAGTTATGATTTGAAATTGTTTTCAAAACATATATACACTAGCAATAATATCAAATGCCTTTGTTTTATTCGTATCAAGCATATTTTGGCCGTTATAAGGTAAAAACTCTATCCTCCGGTTTGCGTTGCATTGTGTGATGGGAACTGAGTCTTATAACGGCTTCATTTTTATAAAAAGCATAGCGATGTTTAAAAGAAAGATTTGTTTTAAAGCACTGGCAATCCAATGGAGTAAACCCGTTCCACGAAAGTGGCGTGGTCCTGTGATTAGCCAATTATATATGTGTTGAGTGGATTTCTCATACCAGTCCCATGACTGACTCGTAGTTTGTTTCACTCTCAAACTCGGGTGCCCCTTTTTCTACACGGGCAGCCTTGTATTCAGGTTTAGCTGGTTCTCTTCTGGATAGCTGGAGCTGAAGATGGATTCTATCATTTATTTCTTTTTATGCTGTTCAGCTCCTATTGTACATATTTTGTTTATTTCCGCTGTAGACATTTATGTATAGCTGAACTGTATTTGTACTAAGTAAGATCCTGTATACTGTGTAACTCTGATGATTATTTTTATCCAGTATATTTTGTTGTTCATTCTGGTGTATTTATTTAATTCTGTTCTGCTATTATATGTTTCTGTGTTATATTCCAAAGATAACCTTGTTTCCGTGAGAACGGGAAATCGGGTCGTCTCAACGTGGTATCAGAGCTTTGGTTAAGCTTAGTTCTGGAATATAACATTTGAACGAACTCGTCAGAAATAGAACCAGTAGTGTTCTAGGACGGGTAACTCAATACAGATAGGATCAGCAATATCCTAGTATGAGTAAAGCAGAATGAATACACTTCGATAGACACATTTACACTTCAAGTATTTGTCTCTATATTTTAAAATACCTTTTCTGTGACCTGACACTTGATCTGCTATCTGCAGAAGAACTAGAAAATGAGTGCCAGAAACAGAAGAAGTAATACTAGCCCGGATATTGAAGCTCTATTCATGAAGTATAGAAATCTGGGTGGAAAGCCGTTCTCGGGCGAAGAATCTATTATGAGAACCCAAGCTTGGATTCGTTCGGTTGAGAAAATATTCGAAGCATTAAAGCTTAGGGATGACCAGAAAAGATTACTGGCCTCCTGGGCACTGGAAGATGAAGCTTTGTTCTGGTGGGATTCTGTTGTTAAGGATAATCCAGAAGGTGATATCACCTGGGACAGATTCAAAGTGATTTTCTTAGAAAGATTTACTCCTCCCGAAGCGACAGAGCGACTATGCGACGAATTTTCTTATCTGATACAAGGAGACATGACAATTCCCGAATATCATAAGAAATTTAATGAACTTTCTCACTTTGCTCCTCATCTAATTCAAAATCCGAAGAGGAAAAATCTGAGATTTATTCACGGACTTCAAAGGAAATACCAGAATAAGGTATTGGGGCATGTGAAGCTTCCTTTCTCAGAAATGATTTATATGGCTTATCAGTACGAAGATCTCCATAAGAAAGGAATGTTGCGCGACGAAGAAGAAGTCTGTTCTAGTGACAAAACAGGGTCAGAAACTGATATTCCTGAAACCAGTACGAGGTCTGAAGTCAATAAGAGGCCCAGTGCCAAGAGAAAAAGGGCTGAATCTGGGAACGAACGAATAATGACCGCCACGTGCTCAAGCTGCAATAGAAAAGGACATTTGGCGATAAGTTGCAAATCTTGGAACGAACAAAGAAAGAGTGGATCTAAAGCAAAGAAGGATTTTCAAGGAAAGCAAAGGTGCAATCAATGCGACCAGTTTGGTCACGTAAAGCAAGATTGCTGGCAGTTGAAAAAGACTGAGATAGTTCAAGTGAATGAAGTGGCAGAAACTTCTGAGCCCTCAGCTATTCAGGAAAGGCCAGATGTTTTAGAAGGCACGCTAACTGTCAAAGACATCCCAGTTAAAGTACTGTTTGACACAGGCGCGTCACGAAGCTTCATTTCCAAAGATGCAGCTAAGAAACTGGATTTGAATTTGAAGAAGCTCAAGGAACCAATGACTGTCCAGAATCCAGTTGGGGGTTCCATTGATCTCAGTTGGATTTGTGGAGTGCCGGTTTCTTTCTCTCGTTATCGGTTTCCTACCATCGCGGTCGTCATGAATTTCAAAGAGTTTGATCTTATCTTGGGGTTAGACTGGTTGACCAAATATGAAGCTGAAGTCAAATGCGCCGAGAGGGTCGTAAAGGCGAAGATTAAATCAGGTGATTATATAACCATTCCCTGTGAAGGTCAGAATGCTAATAGAAAGGACTTCTGGGCAGCTTTGAATGTTTCTCCAGCCCAAATAGAAAATATCCCTGAAGTCACAGAGAATATTCCTGACCTCATCAAAGACATTCCTGTTGTCAAGAACTATGCGGATGTGTTCGAAGAAGTTGTTCGCTTACCTCCGCAGAGAGAAATAGATTTCAAGATTGCTTTGATTCCGAATGCAAGGCCGGTAGTTCACGCTATTCGAAGAATGTCCTTGAAAGAGAAGGAGGAATTAGACAATCAAACAAGACAACTAGTATGGAAAGGTCTGATAAGGCCTAGTTTCTCTGATTGGGGTGCAGCAGTGGTGTTTGTCCCAAAATCTGACGGTACTCTACGTCTATGTGTGGATTATCGTGATTTGAACAAGCAGACCATAAAGAACAAATATCCATTGCCGCGAATAGATGATTTGTTGGATCGATTAAATGGAGCACAAGTATTTTCGCGAATGGACCTAGCTACAGGTTTCCATCAACTTCGAATTGCCGAAGAGTGTGTTCCAATGACAGCGTTCAGAGGCCCCGACTTATTCTACGAGTGGTTAGTAATGCCGTTCGGCTTATGTAACGCTCCAGCTTATTTCGTCGATCTGATGAATAGAGTGTTCAGAGGGGTTTTGAATAAATTCGTTCTGGTTTTTATTGATGATATTCTAATCTTCTCTAAATCAAAGGCCGAACATGAAAAGCATCTGGAACAAGTGTTAGAAATCCTCAGAAGGAATGTATTGAAAGCAAAGTTTTCCAAATGTATATTCTGGCAAGATGAAGTGAAATTTCTGGGCCATGTCGTATCGAAAGATGGAATCGCTGTGGATCCAAGCAAAATCACAGCCATTCAAAATTGGAAACAGCCCAGTACTCCCACTGAAGTTCGCAGTTTTCTTGGACTGGCTAGCTATTATCGGAAGTTCGTTAAAGACTTTTCGAAGATATCTGGCCACTTAACGAAGCTTACAAAGAAGCATTCTAAGTTCAAATGGACTGAAAAGAGTGAGGAGGCTTTTGAAGAGCTAAAGTTAAGATTAACAACAGCTCCAGTGTTAACCATCATTGATGGCAACCAGGATCTAAAAGTCTGGACTGATGCTTCTAGAGAAGGCCTTGGCGCAGTGTTAATGCAAAGAGGCCAAGTAATTGCTTATGCTAGCCGTCAACTGAAGCCGCACGAGAAAAACTATGTAACTCATGATCTTGAGTTATTGGCTATCATATTCTCTTTGAAAATCTGGAGACACTATCTTCTCGGTGAGAGATTCGAACTGTTTACAGATCATCAGTCATTAAAGTATCTGTTCACTCAGAAGGACTTGAATTTGAGGCAGCAACGTTGGCTGGAGTTTCTTGCAGCATATGACTTTGAAATTATATATACTCCAGGGAAAGCCAATGTCGTGGCCGATGCGCTGAGTCGAAAGAATGTAATGATCGCCAGCTTTATTATCACGACTTCCTTGATTGACAAAATATCTATTCTTCAGAAGGAGGATAACTTTATTAAAGATATGATCAAAAGGATTCAGAAAGGCGAACCCTCGTGTTTTCAAATAGATAACGACGAGACCTTGAGATTAAAAGGAAGGATTTGTGTTCCTGACATCCCAGAGTTAAAAAGGGAAGTGTTAGACGAGTGTCACAAGTCCAAGCTGAGTATCCATCCTGGTGTGGCCAAAATGTATAACGATCTCAAAAGAACTTTCTGGTGGAAGGCTATGAAAAGAGACGTTTCGATATATGTTAGTCGATGCCCTACTTGCCAGCTAGTTAAAAGCGACCAACAGAAACTGGCTGGATTATTACAACCGCTGGAAGTTCCTGGTTGGAAGTGGGAGCATATCTCCATGGATTTCATTGATGGTTTGCCCAGAACCAGAAAAGGAAATGACAGTATTTGGGTGATCGTAGATCGCTTCACGAAGACCGCCCATTTTATACCTGTCAAATCAAACAGAACTGCTCAGAGTCTGGCGCAGATATACTTCAGGGAAATAGTTAGACTGCATGGAGTGCCGCTCAGTATAGTCAGTGATAGAGATACAATATTCACTAGTAAATTCTGGGAAGCATTTCAAGTCGAGCTGGGAACGAAGTTAAACTTGAGCACCGCTTATCATCCTCAGACAGACGGTCAGACTGAGAGGGTGAATCGCATTCTAGAAGATCTATTGCGGGCTTGTGTTATAGATTTCGGTGGATCATGGGAAGACAATCTACATTTGGCTGAGTTCTCTTATAACAACAGCTACCAGGTGAGTCTGACAATGTCGCCATTCGAAGCATTGTATGGTAGACCTTGCCGATCTCCTGCTTGCTGGGTCGAACCAGGAAATAGACTTGTGTTGGGTCCTGATATGATTCGAGAAGCGGCCGACAAAGTCGATTTTATTAAGAAACGATTGCTCGCCGCTCAAAGCCGACAAAAGAGCTATGCCGATAAAAGAAGAAGAGATATATCCTTTGAGGTTGGCGACTATGTATATTTGAAAGTATCGCCGATGAGAGGAGTTATCAGGTTCGGTAAAACTGGAAAGCTAGCACCCAAATTTATTGGTCCGTTTCCTATTCTGGAACGGATTGGAACTCTCGCTTATAGGGTCAAATTGCCTGACTGGTTGCCTGGTGTGCATGATGTATTTCATATATCTCAACTTCGAAAGCACGTTCATGATCCAGACTTGATCGTGGAAGAAGCAGCTCAGCAGGACATAGAAATTACTCCAGAATTAGCTGTGAGGCGAGAGCCGCTAAAGATTATCGGCAAAGAAGCCAAAGAGCTGAGGAACAAGAAGGTTCACTTAGTCAAAGTGCAATGGAGTGGAGATCCGCGAGATTGTACTTGGGAAACTGAGGAGAGCATTCAGAAAGCTTATCCTAGATGCCGAGTAGATATCTCTGATTGACTCCGGTGCAAGGTACATTTACCCTACTTTGCATTACCATTTAATTCTCTATTCTGTTGCTATTTTCTTCCCATGGATGTGCATTGTTTATTCTATACTCTGAATATTAAAAACAAATTGGTTGTTGTATTGTGTGATCGTAGAATTATCAAACCACTTTCGACTTTATTCCTTTTCGGGGACGAAAAGTTTTAAGTGGGGGAGATTGTAACGACCCAGAAAATCTGAACCAATTTAAAAATTTTAAATTGGCTAAAATAATGGATTTTAAATATTTAAAATAAATATTTTAGTTAATGACGATGAAAACTGAGTTTGAATCGACATTTGAAAACGAATATAATTAATTATAATTATATATAGAATTGAAAATGGCGCGGTAGTTCGATAATTCGATTTCAAACTTCAATTGAATATACCGGGTGCAAAACAATCCGGATTTTAGTGAGACCAAAAACATTAGGATCTTATTGGTAATATCTTTCTAACGAATCTAACCAATCGGAATTTGATAGCGGGAATCAAAAGATATGTCCAGTTAAAAATTCTGAATAGTCGCTATGGAATTCAGGCCCTTAAAAATGGACATTTTGCAAACGACCTCGGATTTCGACGAAACCACTTTTGTTGGGTCCGCAGTGTCAAGTTATTGCTAGGTTTCAAATTTCATAATTTTTCGAATCAATATGTGAGCGTGGCAAAAGAAAACGCGTTTGACCAGTTTCTATTGAATTTAATCGACTGGAAATTGGCCATTTTTCAAACGGTCTCAGAATTCGACGAAACTAGTTTTGTTAGGACCGAATCGTCAATACGAAACTAGAAAATATTTTTCTGGAATTTTTCTAGTTAGTATGTGACCCCGGTAATTTGAAATGTGCGTTTAAAATTCAATATAGTGATTTAAATGTAAATTCAAAAGGAAACCGATTGTAATGATCAAACCAGCTTGCGATACATATCCCATTGTGTTCGGAATGGGGGTGAAACGCTATGGGCGACAGGCGGTGGGCCCCGTTTCGAGGTCGTGGATGAAAGTCAACCCTTTTGCAAATTTAAATTAAATAAAAAAAAAAAAAAAAAAGGGTACTCTTTCTCCCCCTTTTTCCCTTCTGATTGGCCCCCCCCCCCCCCCGTTAGTTATAATTCGAAACAGAAGAAAAAAAAAAAGAAAAAAAAAACCAAAAACCTAAATCTAATCGGAGCCGCCCCCCCCCCCCCCAACCTCGAGCCGCCGACGAACTCACGCCGCCACCCCCCATCTCGAAGCCACTCACCGCCTCCCCGCAGCCTCCGCCTCCACCTCGAGCACCCCCCGTCGAATCCAGTCGCGACACCACCGTTCGAACCAGCGAACGCCCACCTCCTCCGACGCCTTCATTTCCCCCCCCCAGAAGTGCCGCCGCCGACATCAGCATCCCCCCCCCTTCTTCGAAGCACTGTAAGTTTTTTTTAATTTGATTTATTTATTTTATTTTTGTTTTAAGTTCTGATTTTAAATACTGTGATTTGTTTAATAAGTATTAAACTGAATTTTATAAAAAGTATAAAAACCTGTTTTTGAAATAAAAAATAAATAAAATAAAACTGCATTTATAAAAAAAAAAAAAAGAGAAAAACTGATTTTGAAAAGGAATAAAAAAAGGTAAAAACTGAATAAATTAAATAAAGTTTAAAACTGAAACTGTTTTAAAATATAAAGAAATAAAACTGAATTTTTTTAAAGAATAAAAACTGATTTTGTTTTTTTAAATAAAAACTGATTTGATTTTAAAGAAATTTTAAAGAATATAAAAACTGATTTTAAAAATGACTTATAAAATAGAAAACATATTTTTATATGTGAAAGCAAAAATAGAAAACATGTTTTTATATGTGAAAGCGAAGGTAAAAATCATGTTTTTATATGTGAAAGCAAAAATCATATTTTTATATGTGAAAGCAAAAATCATATTTTTTATATGTGAAAGCAAAAGTAAAAATCATATTTTTATATATATTGAATAGCATGGTAAAAATTCGATTTTTACTTATGTAGAGAATACGGGAAACGAAAGCAACAACAAGGCGAAGTAGGCGAAGTTTCTATTAAGGAACAATCGTGTGAGTGGATAGCTATTGGTGAGGATTTCTCACTCTTCAAATTCTTTTTATAAATAAACATATATGAGTTGAAAATGAACTGCTATATATAAATATCTATATATATATATATATATATATACGCCCCTCGTCCACAAACCATGGACGATATTTATTGGTTGGAATTGATTGATTGTTTGGGATTGTTTGTGATTGATATTGGTTGATTGTGGTTGAAAAATACCCAATTGTGATTGGAAAATATTTGGTTGAAACCACATAGGATTAGTTTGTGGAAATGGAAAAAAAATATAAACATGCCGCCTGCGTGCGAATTAGATGCATGATTCCCATTGTCAAAAACCGCGAGGTTTTAAGGTAGAGCGAGGAGCCGTACTAGGGACGGTGCCGGTGTAACTACCCTGCCGTTATGCTGCCGAAATTTTGAATAATATTTGTGTGTTTGAATTATTTTCATATGCTTAAACTATATTTATTCCTTATATTGAAAACATTCGTGTGTTGAATTGATATTCATTCGTTGTTTAGAAATTCATGTGTTGAATGGTATTCATATTTTGAAATAAACTGTTAGATAATAAAAATCACATTTTTATCTATATCTAAAAACTATTGAAAACATTCGTGTGTTGAATTGATATTCATTCGTTGTTTAGAAATTCATGTGTTGAATGGTATTCATATTTTGAAATAAACTGTTAGATAATAAAAATCACATTTTTATCTATATCTAAAAACTATTGAAAACATTCATGTGTTGAATTGATATTCATTCGTTGTTTAGAAATTCATGTGTTGAATGGTATTCATATTTTGAAATAAATCGTTCGATAATAAAAATCACATTTTTATCGATATATAAAAACTATTGAAAACATTCATGTGTTGAATTGATATTCATTCGTTGTTTAGAAATTCATGTGTTGAATGGTATTCATATTTTGAAATAAACTGTTTGATAATAAATATCACCTTTTATCGACTATGTGAACTATATAGAAAAATAGTGTTTTGAAATGAATCGTTTTACAATAAAAATCACATTTTTATTGTATGCATAAATCGTTGAAATGTGAAATGTTGAAAATAGCCACTTGTTCAAAATAAACATATATGAGTTGAAATATTCATTAATTAGCTAATGAAATGATTTGCACCTATTTATGTAACATTAGAATGAATGGTGTTTTTAAAACCTAATAGAAATCAAATATGAAGTTGAATAGAAAATGAAAAATGATATGAACTGTATATATATGTACATGCAATATTCTTTGAACAGGTTATAGCAAAGGGGCTAGAGAAGAGGAATAAAATTTTGTGCCCGACAAATAGGTACACATTTACTGATTTGTTTGGGTGATGATTTTGAGCCTATTGGCTAGCCGCTTGGCTTTTTCTTTTTTTTTTTCTTTTTGAGATTAGAAGGACCGGGACGCTATTTGCGATTTCCCGACGCTCCCGGTACAGGGGAGGTTATGGCGAAATTTTTCCAAAATTTAAGGAGTTAGAAAATTTTTTGAAGTTAAAACGATATTGAAATCGTTGAATGAACTATATTTATATAACTATATAAATATAAATAAAATTAAAACGAAACGAAGCCGTGCAGTTCGTATTTCGAAACCGTAATTTCAAACGACTAGTACGGGAAATCCGACCATTGGATTTTCCCGAAACCTCAACCGTCGGGTTCGCCTTGGAATAATCTTTCCAACGGCACCAACCTTGTAGAAATCCAACGGTTGGATTGTCTGGAATGTTTAATTCAAATCTGAAGAAAAACAGCGCCAGAAACGATTATATTTATTTATATATATAAATAAAATTATATTTAATCGAATAACGACGCTGCAGTTCGTATTTTGAAATCAAAACTTCAAACGATTGTACCGGGAGATCCGACCGTCGGATTTTCCCGAAACTGGAACCGTTGGATTCGTTTTGAAAAGACATTTCTAATGATGTAAATTTTGTGAAGATCCAACGGTTAGATTTTCAGATATGTGTAAATCAAATCTGAAGAAAAACAGCGCCACGGCCACGTTATGGCCCGAAACGTCGTTTTGAATATATTAGCTATTTTAAAATAAATAAAAATAGCGATAAATAGTTATAAAATATCGTAAGCGATATGGAATGGAAATAAACTGAATTTGCTTGATTTATGTGATGTTTGATGGTTGAATGTGTTTGGTGTGAAAACTATATTAAAGAACACAATTGGTGTTGTTGAATAATTTAACCATTGAAATAAATCGATTTGAAATTCTGAATATACGTGAATTATTTGAAAAGGCCGAGTTAATTCTCATTTCGAATAATCGACCGACGATTGAAATTCGAAGATGAAGACGATGGTCGAAGACCGGAGATCTTCACCTCGTTTGGATGGTAACCGAGGTCCTGATTGGGAGGCATCCCGAAATATGGATAATGAGTGGTGATCGTTCAGACGTACGTGTTGATCAAAGGGTTTGCGAGGTATTTAGTGCCTCCGGTTTCGTTCAGACCCAGAACGGACTTGTAAATGGACTGTGTGTCTGACATAGGATTTATTCTGTGTGGCATGCTAAGATGCAGTGATCAGGGCTTCTGTTGAAAAGCAAAGTCTTGTGGTGATGATCAAAGCACCGCCTGTGTGGCGTAGCTTTGTGTGTAACGTGAATTCGCGAGCCTCACACCCCGGTAGGAACCTAAAACGGGAGGAAGGACCTCAGGGAGGGCATGCGTTTCTTTCTAGCTAGGGTGGTGTCAGTGACCTACCAGCCCTGACATTTATATACTTTTCACCTATGTGGTTGTTGCTGTTGCGAGGCGCCTCGGTTTGATCGGACGATCCGGGTCCGATGGAGTCATTCGTTGGCTCGTTTACGCCCCAAAGGGCGGGGAAACGTATTGTTCAGGCATAATAATCCACATCGGTGGACCGGCCCTGACGATCCAGGGGGCAGTTGCGGCTGTTCCTGAGGGGCGGGCTAGAGCGTCTCGAATTCGGTAAGGACTATCTTTTGCCTTGGTTCATGACGGAAATCCAATTTCCAAATACGTGATTGTGCGGTTTTGATTGTATACCTATATATGGCGACATAGTGGTATGGGGCATTAATGCCGTCTATGATTGATAGTTATGATTTGAAATTGTTTTCAAAACATATATACACTAGCAATAATATCAAATGCCTTTGTTTTATTCGTATCAAGCATATTTTGGCCGTTATAAGGTAAAAACTCTATCCTCCGGTTTGCGTTGCATTGTGTGATGGGAACTGAGTCTTATAACGGCTTCATTTTTATAAAAAGCATAGCGATGTTTAAAAGAAAGATTTGTTTTAAAGCACTGGCAATCCAATGGAGTAAACCCGTTCCACGAAAGTGGCGTGGTCCTGTGATTAGCCAATTATATATGTGTTGAGTGGATTTCTCATACCAGTCCCATGACTGACTCGTAGTTTGTTTCACTCTCAAACTCGGGTGCCCCTTTTTCTACACGGGCAGCCTTGTATTCAGGTTTAGCTGGTTCTCTTCTGGATAGCTGGAGCTGAAGATGGATTCTATCATTTATTTCTTTTTATGCTGTTCAGCTCCTATTGTACATATTTTGTTTATTTCCGCTGTAGACATTTATGTATAGCTGAACTGTATTTGTACTAAGTAAGATCCTGTATACTGTGTAACTCTGATGATTATTTTTATCCAGTATATTTTGTTGTTCATTCTGGTGTATTTATTTAATTCTGTTCTGCTATTATATGTTTCTGTGTTATATTCCAAAGATAACCTTGTTTCCGTGAGAACGGGAAATCGGGTCGTCTCAACTTGGGTCTCATTATAGCTTCAGTTTTCTTTATTTAGCATTGCGCTGTTTGTTTTATGCACTGGTATTCTTGGGAGGAAACTTGTTCCGTGTTATACGGCGTGGTTCCTTGATTTACCGAACTTTAAAATAAAGATTAATAACCGTTTTAGTTCTCACACCAGTCACAAGACTGACCTGGAGTTTATTGTTTTAACCTAAACTCTGGGTGCCCCTATTTTCCACACGGGCAGCTAGTAGTTTTGATTTTGCAGATTTATATTCACAGGATCCTGATTTACAGCTGGAACGATGCTCGGAAAGCTCTATATCCGTGTATTACTTTCAGTTGTGTTTTGTATTATTTTTCCCCTGCTATGTAATTTATTGTAATCTCTGATATTCTTTTGTTGTATAATATTTATTCATACTCTGTATATTCTTGTATTCTGATGGAATTGTTGTAATAAACAATGAAATGTTCTTCTGTTTTTGTTCTATTTTGTCGTGTTCTCAAGGTAATCTGGGCTTTCCTTACCAGGGAAGTTACGGGTTATCACAGTTGGTATCAGAGCTCTGGTTTACAGAGCTCGGGAACAAGACACATTAGAACCGAACGAAAGACTCCATCAGATATTGGGTTAGTAGTATCCAATTAGAATGACTCGTTAGAGATAGGATCAGTAGTATCCTAGAACGAGTGTGATGAGTATATTTTTCAAATGAAAAAAAAATTGTTTTGAAAATTAAATTCAATTTTACGTATTTGAATATTTTATTTGTATTGAATTTGGACAATCGAGTACATAAAGGTTTTGCATATACGCGTCATGAACGTATATTCAAAGTTTTAATATACTGGATAGATATAGAATCACACTCTGATCGCCCGGAGAAGGTTCTAATGATCGCTATAGTTCGAACATCATCAGAATTGGTATTCGAGTTTTTAATGTGGGATATCTATATATTTCCATTAGACTGGTGTGAGAACCAAAATATAGCTAAAATACTTTGTTGTGATTTGGCATCAAAAACATGATTTTCTGTATATGTATCAAAAATTATGAATTTGAAAGGTTAATCCACTAATTGATTGCTGGTTGTGTTGTTTGTTTATTTGTTAGATAATTTTTAACCGTTATGCCAAATTGAACCAAATACTAAACTATATTGAAAATTAGTCGCATTTGCTTGCATATACCTGTACTTAAATTGAACAGGTCATAGCAAGGAGGCTTGAGAAGAAGGATAATATTGTTTGCCTGACAAATAGGTACATGTTTACCATAAATTACTGTTTTGTTTGGGTGATGATGATTTTATGAGCCGATTGGCTAGCCGCTTGGCTTTTTCTTTTTCTTTTAGATTGAAGAAGGCCATGGGAGGCAATATGAAATACCCCGAAGTCCCCGGTGCAGGGGAGGTTATGGCGAAATTTTTCGGAAATTTAAGGTGTTAGCCAAAAATTTTAAAAATTTGAAAAGTTCTTAGAAACTAAAAAGTTGAAGAACTTAAGCCGTAGCGAAAATAGTGAAAGTTGAGTTGACTAGTTAAACAACTTTCGGCTTCGTTCCTTTTCGGGGACGAAAAGTTTTAAGTGGGGGAGATTGTAACAACCCGGAAATCTGAGCCAATTTAAATTTTTTATTTTGGCAATTTTAGCGAATTTTGAATATTTAAAATGAATCATTTTAAATAATAACGATGAGAAATTTATTTTGAATAGAATTCAAACGAATATTTACATAGATCGTCGTTAGAATATAAATATTTATTTATTTATATAAAAGGAATTGAAAATGGAGCGGTAGTTCGATAATTCGATTTCAAATTTCAAATGAATGTACCGGGTGCAAAATAAACCGGATTTTAACGAAACCAAAAATATTAGAATCTATTTTAGAATATATATCCAACGAATCCGAAAAATCAAAATTTCATAGCGGGAATCAAAAGATACACCCAATTGAAAATTCAAAATAGTCGCTTTGAAATTCTGGCCCTAAAAAATGGGAATTTTGCAAACGACCTCAGTTTTTGACGAAACCTCTTTTGTTGGGTCCGGGATGTCTAATTATTGCTAGGTTTCAAAATTTGTAATTTTCTGAATCAGTATCTGAGCGTGGCAAAGGAAAACGTGTTTTGATAGTTTTAGTTGATTTTAATCAACTGGAAAATGGGCATTTTTCAAATGGTCTCAGAATTTGATGAAATTAGTTTTGTTAGGACCGTATCGTCAATACGAAGCTAGAAATTCGGGAATTTTTAGAGCTAGTATGTGGCCTGAGTAAATTGAAATGTGCGTTCAAATTCAATATATAGAGTTATATGTTGATTTTGACGAAAACTAATCGACACGATCGAATCAGCTTATGATACATATCCCATTGTGCTCGGAATAGGGGTAATTAGCTATGGACGACATGCGGTGGGTCCCGTTTCGAGGTCGAAATAAAAAGTACCTTTTTGAAATTAAAATAATTAAATAAAATAAACCCTCCTTACCTTTATCTACCCTTCCCGGTTGACTCAGTCATAACGAAATAAGAAAAAAACCCTACAGCTGAATCCCCATCGCCTTCTCCTCCCGTACACCACCGTTCATCGTCGTCGCCTCCTCTTGTGCTGCCGCCGCTACTTCTTCCTTCGCTCCTCCTTCTGTCGATTCTCTGCCTCGTTCCCCCTTCCACCTCTCGAAGACCGCGCCCCCCTAAAACCCCAAGCCCATTTCCGTCGCCTTCCAGCCCCACAACCACCCACCGCCAGTTGGCCTCGCGCAGCACCTCCTCCGCCTCTAGCGAGCCCCCCCATCGCTCCTCCTTTCAAGTCACTCCCAAACCATCAAAAAAAAGCCGTGTCCTGCCAATGCAGACCCGTTTCACCACCAACGAATCTCCGTAGCCCCCTCACCGACGGTCAGAGGTCAGAACCCCCCTTTTCCTCTGAAAATCAAAAGCAACAGTAAGTTTTAAATAATTTACTTCATTTATTTTATTTATTCAAAGATTTTCAATTGATCAAAGTAGTGATTTTTACCTTAACTATGTAGCGATTTTTATTATAACAAAGAAGCGATTTTTAATGCAATAATATTGAATTTTTCCTATATGAACATTAGTAAAAAGATTGGATTTTTCCTATATGAACATTAGCAAAAACATTTGATTTTTATATATACCGTAGCATAATAAAAATATGATTTTTATTATGAAGTAGTGAAGTAAAAATTCGATTTTTATACATTGAATAGCGAAGTAAAAATTCGATTTTTATATATGTAGTGACTACGGGCATTGAAATTGACAAAAGGCGAGCACGACGAAGATTTCTACATACGAAGAGTCGTGGTGTTTGGATTAGCTAGTCGATGAGAACTTCTCACTTTAAATTTTATTTTCTAGTTATAAAAATATATACTAGGATGCAGACGGTGCTTAGCAGCACCCGACACCCGCCGTCCACAAACTATGGACGACTTGTTTGTTTAGTTAATTGTTTGTTGATTGATTTATTTGTTTGGTTGATAAATTTGATTGAATTGATTGTGTGATGGGAAATGAAATAAAATATTTATATAGTTAAAAATATTTTATCGTTAAAAATTATATTTTTAACGTGGATGTGAATAAATAAATCTTCACTTACAAACCGGACGATTTGTTTACGTACACCTATTTGAAGGACATTGATTGGGATGACAAATTTTACACATCGCCCAACTGCACAAATATTATTCAGTGTTTGGATTGGGTGCTGCAAAAACCAATCCTTCAAAATTGACAAATGAAAGATGATGAATCGTTTGGATTGGGTGCTGCAAAAACCAATCCTTCAAAATTGACAAAAAATAGGAGTAATTGTTGAAAAGATGGGCTATTTAGAGAATTAGGGGTAGTATTAAAAAGAATGGTTTTTTTGAAGTATTAAGAGAAGTAGGGGTAGATTAAGCATAGTAGGGGTAGATCAACAAACATGAAATATGATGAATCATTTGGATTGGGTGCTACAAAAACCTACCCTTCACAAAAGGTAAAAAATAGGGGTAATTGTAGGAAGTAAGGGCTGTTTTGAAATTTTGGGGTAGGATTAAAAAGAAGGGTTGTTTTGAAGTACTAAGAGAAGTAGGGGATGTTTAAGCATAGTAGGGGTAGATCGACAAATATGAAAGATGATGAGTCGTTTGAATTTGGTGCTGCAAAAACCAATCCTCCGCAGTAGTGAAAAGATAGGGGTAATTGTTGGAAGTTAGGGCTATTTATAGAATTAGGGGTACGATTAAAAAAAGGGATGTTTTGAAGTATTAAGAGAAGTAGTGGTAGTTTAAGCTTAGTAGGGGTAGATAGATAAATATAAAAGTTGATGAATCGTTTGGTTTGGGTGCTGCAAAAACCAACCCTTCACAGTAGTAAAAAGATAAGGTTTATTGTTGGAAGTAAGGGCTATTAATAGAATTAGGAGTAGGATTTAAAAGAAGGACTGTTTTGAAGTATTAAGAGAAGTAGGGGTAGTTTAAGCCGAGTAGGGGTAGATCGACAAACATGAAAGATGACGAATCGTTTGGATTGGGTGCTACAAAAACCAGTCCTTCACAATAGTTAAAAAATAGCGGTAATTGTTGAAAGGAAGGGCTATTTAGAGAATTGGGGTCGGATTAAAAAGAAGGGATGTTTTGAAGTATTAAGAGAAGTAGTGGTAGATTAAGCATAGTAGGGGTAGATCGACAAATATAAAGGACGATGAATCGTTTGAATTGGGTGCTACAATACCAACCCTTCAGGAAAGGTAAAAAAATGGGGTTAATTGTTTGAAGTAAGGGATTTTTAGAGAATTAGGTGTAGGATTGAAAGAAGAGTTTTTTCGACGTATTAAGAGAAGTTGTGGTTGTTTAAGCACAGTAGGGTTAGATCGACAAATATGTAAGATGATGAATCTTTTGGACTGGGTGCTACAAAAACCAATCCTTTAAATTAGTTAAAAAATAGGGGTAATTGTTGAAAGGATGGGCTATTAGGAGTATTGGGGATAGGATTAAAAAGAAGGGCTGTTTTAAAGTATCCAGAGAAGTTGGGGTAGATTAAGCACAGTAGGGGTAGAACGACAAATATAAAAGATGAAGAATTGTTTGGATTGGGTGCTGCAAAAACCAACCCTTCAATGTAGTATAAAGATAAGGGTAATTGTTGGAAGTAAGGGCTATTTAGAGAATTAGAGATAATGTTAAAAAGAAGGGTTGTTTTGAAGTATTAAGAGAAGCAGGGGTAGTTTAAGCATAGTAGGGTTAGATCGACAAATATGAAAGATGATGAATCGTTTGGATTCGGTGCTACAAAAACCAACCCTTCACAGTAGTCAAAAGATAGGGGTAATTGTTGGAAGTAAGGGCTATTTAGAGAATTAGGGGTAGGATATAAAAGTAGGACTGTTTTGAAGTATTAAAAGAAGTTGGGGTAGTTTAAGCATAATAGGTGTAGATCGACAAAAATGAAAGATGATGAATCATTTGGACTGGGTGCTGTAAAAACCAATCCTTCATAATAGTTAAAAAATAGGGGTAATTGTTGGATGTAAGGACTATTTAGAGAATTAGTGGTACAATTAAAATGAAGGGCTGTTTTGAAGTATTAAGAGAAGTAGGGGTAGTTTAAGCATAGTAGGGGTAGATCGGCAAAAATAAAAGATGATGAATCGTTTAGATTGGGTGCTGCAAAAATCCACCCTTCACAGTAGTAAAAAGATAGTGGTAATTGTTGTAAGTATGGAATATTTAGGGAACTATGGGTAGGATTTAAAAGATTGTTTTGAAGTATTAAGAGTAGTAGGGGTAGTTTAATCATAGTAGGGATAGATCGATAGATATGAAAGATGATGAAACATTTGGATTGGGTGCTGCAAAAATCAACCTTTCATAGTAGTTAAAAAATAGAGGTAATTGTTGGAAGTAAGGGCTACTTAGAGAATTAGGGGTATGATTAAAAAGAAGTGTTATTTTGAAATATTAAGAGAAGTAGGGGTAGTTTAAGCATAGGAGGGGTAGATCGACAAATATGAAAGATGATGAATCGTTTGGATTGGGTGCTGCAAAAATCAACCCTTCATAGTAGTAAAAAGATAAGGGTAATTGTTGGAAGTAAGGGATATTTATAGAATTTGGGGTAGGATTTAATAGGAGGACTGTTTTGAAGTATTAAGAGAAGTTGGGGTAGTTTAATCATAGTAGGGGTAGATCGACTAAAATGAAAGATGATGAATCATTTGAATTGGGTTCTGCAAAAACCAACATTCACATAAGTTAAAAAATAGGGGTAATTGTTGGATGTAAGGGCTATTTAGAGAATTAGGGGTAGAATTTAAAAGTAGGTATGTTTTGAAGTATTAAGAGAAGTATAGGTAGTTTAATAATAGTAGGGATATATCGACAAATATGAATGATGGTGAATCATTTGGATTATGTGCTGCAAAAACCAATCCTTCACAGAAGTAAAAAGACGGGGGTAATTGTTTGGAGTAAGGGTTATTTAGAGAATTAGGAGTACGATTAAAAAGAAAGGTTGTTTTGAAGTATTAAGAGAAGTAGGGGTAGTTTAAGTATAGTAGGGGTAGATCAACAAATATGAAAGACGGTGAATCATTTCGATCGGGTGCTGCAAAAACCAATTCTTCACAATAGTTTAAAAAATTGGGGTAATTGTTGAAAGGAAGGGCTATTTAGAGAATTAGGGGTAGGATTAAAAGGAAGGGTTGTTTTGAAATATTTAGAGATGAAGGTGTAGATTAAGCATAGTAGGGGTATATCGACAAATATGAAAGATGATGAATCATTTGAATTGGGTGCTACAAAAACCAATCATTCACAAAAGGTAAAAAATATGGGTAATTGTTGGAAGCAAGGGCCGTTAAGAGAATTAGGTGTAGGAGTAAAAAGAAGGATTGTTTTGAAGTATTAAGAGAAGTAGGGGTAGTTTAAGCATAGTACGGGTAGATGGACAAATATGAAAGATGATGAATCGTTTTGATTGGGTGCTGCTAAAACCAATTCTTCACAATAATTGAAAAATATGGGTAATTGTTGGTAGGAAGGGTTTACTAGATAATTAGGGGTAGGATTAAAAAGAAGGGTTGTTTTGAAATATTAAGATAAGTAGGGGTAGTTTAATCATAGTAGGGGTAGATCGACAAATATCAAAAGATGGTGAATCGTTTGGCTTGGGTGCTGCAAAAACCAACCCTTCACAAAAGGTTAAAAATAGGGGTAATTGTTGGAAGTAAGGGATATTTAGAGAATTAGGGGGAGGATTAAAAATAAGGGAGGTTTTGAGGTATTAAGAGAAGTAGGGGTAGTTTAAGCATAATAGGGGTAGATCGATAAATATGAAAGATGATCAATCATTCGGATTGGATACTGCGAAATCCAATTCTTCACAATAGTTAAAAAGTAGGGGTAATTGTTGGAAGGAAGGGCTATTTAGAGAATTAGGGTTACGATTAAAAAGAAGGGCTGTTTTGAAGTATTAAGAGAAGTAGGGGTAGTTTAAGCATAATAGGGGTAGACCGACAAATATAAAAGATGATGAATCATTTGGATTGGGTGCTGCAAAAACCAACCCTTCACAGTAGTAAAAAGATAGGGGTAATTGTTGGAAGCAAGGCTTATTTAGAGAATTAGGATTAGGATTTAAAAGAAAGACTGTTTTGAAGCATTAAGAGAAGTAGGGGTAGGTTAAGCATAGTAGGGGTAGATCGAAAAATATGGAAGATGATGAATCATTTGGATTGGGTGCTACAAAAACCAACCCTTCATAAAAGGTAAAAAAATAGGGGTAATTGTTGGAAGTAAGGGCTCTTTATAAAATTAGGGGGAGGATTAAAAAGAAGGGTTGTTTTGAAGTATTAAGAGAAGTAGGGGTAGTTAAGCATAATAGGGGTAGATCAAGAAATATGCAAAATGAGGAATCATTTGGATTGGGTACCGCAAAAACCAATCCTTCAAAATAGTTAAAAAGTAGGGGTAATTATTGGAAGGAATGGCAATTTAGAGAGTTAGGGGTACGATTAAAAAGAAGGGTTGTTTTGAAGTATTAAGTGAAGTAGGGGTAGTTTAGGCATTATAGGGGTAGATTGAAAAATATATAAGATAATGAATCGTTTGGATTGGGTGCTGCAAAAACCAACCCTTCACAGTAGTAAAAAGATAGGGGTAATTAGAAATAAGGGCTATTTAGAGAATTAGGGGTAGGATTTAAAAGAAAGGCTGATTTGAAGTACTAAGAGAAGTGGGGATAGTTTAAGCATAATAGGGTTAAATCAACAAATATGAAAGAAGATGAATCGTTTCGATTGGGTGGTGCAAAAACCAATCCTTCACAATAGTTAAAAAATAGGGGTAATTGTTGAAAGGAAAGGCTATTTATAGAATTAGGGGTTGGATTAAAAAGAAGGGTTGTTTTGAAGTATTAAGAGAAGCAGGGGTAGATTAAGTATAATAGGGACAGATCGACAAATATGAAAGATGATGAATCATTTGGATTGGATGCTACAAAAATCAACACTTCACAAAAGGTGAAAAATAGGGGTAATTTTTGGAAGTAAGGGTTGTTTGGAGAATTAGGGGTAGGATTAAAAAGAAGTGTTGCTTTAAAATATTACGAGAAGTAGGGGTAGTTTAAGCATAATAAGGGTAGTGTAACAGCCTGCACCTCCGTTCACGCAAGATATTGTCCCAAACTTAGCTACCGTATAGGTGTGGGGTTTTGTTCCTCAAAAGGCCTCACCAAGTTTCGAGATCCACCAACACATGGCGTTGCCACATAGGCTGAGCCAACCTCCCCACTAACACCGATATTGTCCCTACTTTGCCACCTCTCAGGTGTAGGGTCTTCCATCACTAGGCCTCGGCATTAGTAAGAGATGGGCTCTACTATATAAGTACTCACTTCACACAGGCTTCCATGATGCGGGACTTAGGGGTGTTACATTCTCCCCTCCTATAGAGCCCAACGTCCCTGTTGGCCCACAAACACCTCACCCAAGCACTGTGGTCCACACAGGAGCAACAATTCCGGTTGGGTATTGGCTCTGATACCACTGTAACAGCCCGCACCTCCGTTCATGCAAGATATTGTCCCCAACATAGCCACCGTATAGGTGTCAGGTTTTGTTCCTTAAAAGGCCTCGGCAAGTTTCGAGATCCACCAACACATGGCATTGCCACGCATGCCGAGCCAACCTCCCTACTAACACTGATATTTTTCCCTACTTTGCCACCTCTCAGGTGTAGGGATTTCCATCACTAGGCCTCAGCATTAGTAAGAGATGGGCTCTACTATATAAGTACTCACTTCACACAGGCTTCCATGATGTGGGACTTAGGGGTGTTACAGGTAGATCGACAAATATGAAAGATGATGAATCGTTTGGATTGGGTGCTGCAAAAACCAATCCATCACAATAGTTAAAAAGAAGGGGTGATTGTTGGAAGTAAGGGTTGTTTTGAAGTGTTAAGAGAAGTAGGGGTAGATTAAGCATTGTAGGGGTAAATGGACAAATATGAAAGATGATGAATCATTTGGATTGGGTGCTACAAAAACCAGCCCTTCACAAAATGTATAAAATAGGGGTAATTGTTGGAAGTAAGGGCTATTTAGTGAATTAGGGGTAGGATTAAAAAGAAGAGTTGTTTTGATGTATTAAGAGAAGTAGAGCAGTTTAAGCATAGGAGGGGTAGGACAACAAATATGAAAGATGACGAATCGTTTGGATTGGGTGCGGCGAAAAAAAAACCTTCGCATAGTTAAAAAATAGGGTTAATTTTCAAAAGTAAGGGCTATTTATAGAATTAGGGATAGGATTAAAAAGAAGGGTTTTTTTGTGAAGTATTAAGAGGTATAGGTGTAGTTTAAGCATAGTAGGGGTAGATGGACAAATATGAAAGATGATGAATCATTTGGATTCGGTGCTGCAAAAACTAACCCTTCGCATTAGTAAAAAGATAGGGGTAATTGTTGGATGTAATGGCTAATTAAAGAATTAGGGTTAGGATTTAAAATAAGGACTGTTTTGGAGTATTAAGAGAAGTAGGTGTAGTTTAAGCATAGTAGGGATAGAGCAAAAAATATGAAATATAATGAATCGTTTGGATTAGGTGTTGCAAAAACCAACCCTTCATAGTAGTTAAAAAAATAGAGGTAATTGTTGGAAGTAAGGGCTATTTAGAGAATTAGGAGTATGATTAAAAAGTAGGACTGTTTTGAAGTATTAAGAGAAGTTAGGGTAGTTTAAGCATAGTAGGGGTAGATCGACAAATATGAAAGATGATGAATCATTTTGATTGGGTGCTGCAAAAAAACCAACCCTTCATAGAAGTTAAATAATAGGGGTAATTGTTGGAAGTAAGGGATATTTAGAGAATTGGGGGTAGGATTTAAAAGAAGGGTTGTTTTGAAGTATTAAGAGGAGTAGGGGTAGTTTAAGCACAGTAGGGGTAGATCGACAAATATGAAAGATGATGAATCATTTGGACTGGGTGCTGCAAAAACCAATCCTTCACAATAGTTAAAAAATAGTGGTAATTGTTGGAAGGAATGGCTATTTAGATAATTAGGGGTAGGTTTAAAAAGAAGGGTTGTTTTGAAGTATTAAGATAAGCAGGGACAGTTTAAGCATGGTAGGGGTAGATCGACAAATATGAAAGAAAATGAATCGTTTGGATTATGTGCTGCAAAAACCAATCCTTCACAATAGTAAAAAGATAGGTGTAATTGATGGAAGTAAGGGCTATTTAGAGAATTTGGGGTACGATTAAAAAGAAGGGTTGTTTTGAAGTATTAAGAGAAGTAAGGGTAGCTTAAGCATAGTAGGGGTAGATTGGCAAATATAAAAGACCATGAATCATTTGGATTGGGTGCGGCAAAAACAAAATATTCACAGTAGTAAAAAGATAGGGGTAATTGTTGGAAATAAGGGCTATTTGCAGAGTTAGGGGTACGATTTAAAAGAAAGATTGTTTTTAAGTATTAAGAGAAGTAGGGGTTGTTTATGTATAGTAGGGGTGGATCGACAAATATAAAAGACGATGAATCGTTTCGATTGGGTTCTACAAAAACTAATCCTTCACAATAGTTAAAAAATAGGGATAATTGTAACACCCCACATCCGTTAGTGTCACTCACAAAGGGAATGCACTAAGTTCTGTGGAGCATTTAGGGTAAAAGATGCAGATAAATTACAAGACAGACATAAATTAAACAGAGAAAAATAAAACTTTGCTTTATTGATAAAATAGTTTGTACAATGGTTTCTTTACAATATCAGAGTATCATCTATGTTACAAAATAAAGAAGCACAAAAACAACATTTATATTCCCCGATTTTAGCAAGAGTCAGCCACAGCATCTGAAAAGAGAATCCAAGCAAACTTCGACAAATCTTCAACCTGGGAAGGAGTGGCTGTCCAACTTGACCTGGGCTAAACTATTCCCTCCTTTACTACCTGTGGGGGGGGGGGGGGAAACCGAAGGAAAGAAGACAAAAGAAAAACAGAGTCAGACATAAAGCCTGAGTAAGTTCAGTAACTTCTAGCATGTGAACGTGGAAAACAAAACGACATGAATTAACTGAATACAAGATTACACGATGACGATAGGGTCAACATGATTAGACAAGGTAGTCACAAGATATGCTAAGATAAGATAAACTGGATATGCTCTAATACTTTCGCCACTTCGCTATTTCCTTGTTATACTGGTTTCTATTTCTCTGCACCGCCTATCTAGTGTCCCAACTAGTAACGATAACGTGATCACTATCCCTGTATTTTCCATTGCCTTCCGGCATACATTCATTATTTATTACCTAGATCAAATCTAGGGTTTTCTATCAAGTGCTTTCTAGATTTAACTAGAATTTACGCTATCTGCTGAGCGCTTCTCGGATTCAGGATTTATGCCACCTAGTCCAACTAGGGATTATGCTACCTGTCGAACGATGCCCCCAAGTCTAGGACACACTACCTACAGTGGTATATGTTCCTATACTTCCCCACACATGTATCGTGAATCGTTATCGCTTGTCTAGATGCACATGTCCTGTAATGTGCGGTCCGAGTCCTGTGACAGGGCAAATCAAGGAATACAGAACTCGGTCGGGAGCTTTCAAATATCTGCCGATGCAGATGCTAAGGTCTGTTTTTATTCCAGTGGCTATGGTCCCACTTGACCCCTCTCTCGAATAATGAAAGGCACACCTTGTAAAATGAGAACTATACGCCGGCCCCCGGTGCCCCTCTGTCCTATAGCCATCCTCACCGATAACTAGATAGCAAGTATATGGTCTTTTTGAGTTCTCCTCCTTTCCGCTTCATGTATCTCGATTGACTCAAGATGGATGGTTGACGACGAGTTGCTATCACACGGCTACCGTTTTCTCGCCGAATCACGCCGGTCCATCCTGGTCTTTAGGTTGCCATGTATTGCAACCAAGTCATACCCCTGGTTCTTCTACGCAGACCTTAACCTCTGTGAGCCCAGAAGGATTATCTACAGCCTCACAAGGGGATACCAAGAGTACCCTCACGTCCCCTCGAAGCCTCGGGCTTCGTAACGCAATTCGTTGGAGCCTTCTTTCTACTCAGACGGACATTCGCTCCTTCCCGTGTTATACTAAGAATTACTACTCAGTTTTACTAACTAAGATTTACCACTTAGTTTCCAGAATCGTTGTTTTCTTAACTAAGGTTTACTACTTAGTTACCTTTTCCGTCAATTTGGATTGGCTAAGTGTCATTAGTCAATTCAAGCCAACTTAACCCTCTTCATTCATCCTGTTTTACTGGTTAATTGTTATAAGTAATTCATGTTGACTTAACCCCACCACAAACCAAGTTATATTGGTTAAGTATTTATTATTACTTAACCCTACCCATTCACCCAGTATTGGTTAAGTGTTCCTTTTTAACTTAAACTTGCCCGTCTGTTTTAACTAACATGTTATTAATGGTTAAGTATTATCCCTTCATGTTTAGACTTAACCCTAATCTTTTATCACAATCAGATGGTTAAGTGTTTAAGTTTACTTAACCCTACGGTCTAGCCTAGATAACATATCAAATTGGCTAAGTGTATTTACTTAACCCCAACCTCTAGTCTAGTTAACATGTTAATTGGGCTAAGTGTATCAACTTTACTTAACCCCACCTTCTAGTCTAGTTAACATGTTAGTTTGGCTAAGTGTTTTCTTAGTTACTTAACCCCTACAAATCTGGTCTTGTTACCATAAGTTTGGTTAAGTGTCCCTATGGACTTAGCCCTCCCATTCTAGCTTGACTGTGATAAGTTGGTTAAGTGTTCCTATAGACTAAACCCTCCCATTCTAACTTAACTGTGTCTGTATGAACCTAACCCCACCCATCGGTTTGGTTATCTTGTTGAATTGGTTAAGTGTCTTAGTTAACTTAACCCTACCATTCTTGTTCTAGCTTTAACTAAATAAATTAAAGTCGCTACCACTCACATTAGACAGATATTGTTGCGATTACTGGATGTGCCGGTTGTTTCCGGGCAGGTTTACATCGCAACTCAGTCTAACCTCGGGTTAGGCATATTCGTGTTTTCTAAGTTCAAAGGGGTTTTGTTAATTTTCAAATCAGGTTTTGAAAGTAACCATCCCGACCGTCGGATCAGTTAGGGATAGCCAGGGAGAGCAGGAAACTTGTATTTTCCAAACCCAAGTCTAGACACTATCCTCTCTGTCACCCTAGAACTTTCTGGTGTACCATTAAAAGAGATGTCGTTAATAAACCTTTAATTTGTCTAAATTTGCATTTCCTTATTTAGGCCAAATTCTATAAGTAAATTATTCCTAATTTACTTATTTCCTAATTACCCTTTTAATGTAAACTGTCAACATTTATTCTTATGGCCCATTTTCCCCTCTATATCATAATTATGCCTTTTGGTATGTAAACTATACCAATTAAGTGTCACTAACCATGATTTTGCTAAACCTGACGGTTATTCCCAATTATGGCCAATTTCAAATTTATACCAATGTACTTATTACGCCAAATTAGCTAATCCAATCCTTATTTAACATTCTAATTACAGTTCACGTCAAACTAGACTTATTATTCCAGTTCATAACTCATGTAAATGCTAGATTTACAAGTCAATACTAGATTTCACTTACACATCCTATAATTCATGTTAAATTTATCCAATTTGTATTTCTATGAACATGCCATAATTTTTGTTCCCAATTTATGCCAAATTCCAAGTTTATAACTATGTTTTTCGTACATTTCACATTATGCCCAAATCGTATTCCCACCGTTCATATAATTGCGATTCAATCTAGATTATGGATAAATCTACACTCGTAGAAAATAGGGAATGAACCAAACATGCTATGAAAAAGGATGGACATAATAACTGGCATAAAAGGTTTGAATAACGACGTAGGTTCAAGAATATGGGTAGACCTAACTTAATAGGTAAATTCCCAAGGTCTAAAACCAAGGATAGACAGAATAGAGACGCAGGTTCAAGAACATGGGTAGACCTAACTTAATAGGTAAATTCCCATGGTCTAAAACCAAAGAAAACGAAGGATAGGCAGAGTAAATAATCGGGTTTAATCTCATAATCACAGAATTTAAGCAACACTTTCCTAGTCAAGAATCATAGGTGTTTAATCACAGATGTCCTTGTTATGTCATAGGCAATAGTTTATGTTTTCTAATCAAAGGCATAGGATTAGTCAAGGAAATAATCCTCATAGTCACAGTCATAGTCATAGGCAATGTTCGTAGTCATAGGCAATGTCCATAGTCATAGGCAATGTTCATAGTCATAGGCAATGTTCATAGTCATAGGCAATGCCTAGTTGGTTATCGAATCATAACAGTTCTTAATTAGGTCCAAAGATATAGGCACAGGTTCGAATAGAAAGATTTGGCATATTCTTTTATTCCTTTAATTTCATGTCACGAACAGAGAGAAACGTTCAAATCTAAAAATAACTGACTTACAGAGATTTAGATTAGAAAAGAAAGATGGCGTTGCTATGATTCGTGCGACTTTAGCCTTTGATCCTTATCTTGAAGCTTTAATCTTGATTTGAATCTCTTCTGGACAATTTGAGTAGCATAACCTTGTCTTGGATTTTCGTAGTATTTTCTTATATTTATTTATTTATATATATTTTCTCAGAGGCAGCATAAGGATAGAAAAGAATTGTGAATAGATAAGGAGACTTGGGCTGTTTATATAGTGTATAAGTCAACGAATCTGGTCAGAATGGCGTCCGGATAAAGAGAAACGAATCAGGTTCATAAAGTTGGAAAAAGCGCGGGGGGGGGGGGGGGGGGGGGGGTAGACTACCCTGTTGACTCCCCCGTCGACCCGGGGGGGTGGGTGGGTCGACTACCCAGTCGACCTTGGGGGGGGGGACTACCCAGTCGACTCCCCAGTCGAACTGGGTCCTGGGCGGGAAATTTCCCACCCAGCCCGCTTCTGAGTCTGTTTTGAAATTTGAACTTTGCTGAAACTTCCGGAGGCCATATCTTCCTCATACAGACTCCGATTTACGCAAACTCGGACTCGTTTTCATGCAGAATTCCAAGACGAACGCAATTGCGCATCCCGTTTCCCTTGATTTTGATTTAACTTTTAATTCTACCTTGATTTGTGAATCTTAGCTATACAGAATTACAAGGTGTTACAATAATTGTTGAAAGTAATGGCTATTTAGAGAATTAGGGGTAGGATTATAAAGAATTGTTGTTTTGGAGTATTAAGGGAAGTAGGGGTTGATTAAGCATAGTAGGGGTAGATCGACAAATATGGAAGATGATGAATCATTTGGATTGGGTGCTACAAAAACCAACCCTTCAAAAAAGGTAAAAAATAGGGGTAATTGTTTGAAGTAAGGGCTGGTTAGAGAATTAGGGGTCGGATTAAAAAGAAGGGTTGTTTTGAAGTATTACGAGAATTGGGGGTAGTTTAAGCATAGTAGGGGTAGATCCACAAATATGAAAGATGATGAATCATTTGGATTGGGTGCTGCAAAAACAAGCCATTCACAAGAGGTAAAAAATATGGGTAATTGATGGAAGTAAGGGTTGTTTAGAGAATTAGGGGTAGGAGTAAAAAGAAGGGTGTAATGACCCGAAAATCCGATCCAATTTGACCTGACCAAAAACACAAGTCCAACCCCAAATTAAACTGAAAATCGGGAAATTAATAGAAAGAAAACAGAGGGTGAGAATAGATAAGATAGAAACTTAGAGTAGAAGAAGAAGAAGAACACAATATCAGAGTAACACGAACCTCAGAGCGGAACGAATAACATATAATATATATAACATAACTTGAAATATACATCTGTACTTGGATATACATCATTATCAAGGTACAACACTTACAACATAGCAGAAATAACTATCACTATATAATCCTGAAGCCTCCTGCTCCAAGCTCTTCCAGTATATCTGTAAATCCTGACTACTTGACTGCCCGTACAAAATTGGGCAGCCAAGAGTTTAGGGAAAACAACAAAATAAACTCTAGGTCAGTCATGGGACTGGTACGAGTAAAACAATTTAAAACGATTTGAACAAGTAAACGATATCACACAAGACCGCACCGTATAACGGAACGGGTTTTTCCCTTATGTGAATATAAAATATCTTTATATCAAAAACCTTTTGATGTTATAATAATGTCTATCAACCACAACTATAATAATCATCTAGCAGAAACGCTTCCATCTCATGTTCTACATATATAGTATACAATCAAAACCGTAAGCACGTATTGGGTAATGGATTTCCAACTATGACAAGGTATGGAACCACCTTTTGCTAGTGTATCTCTAGAAAGGAATACACTGGGTTCAACAAGAACATCCTACAACCCGGCCACACATGACCGACCACTCATTTCGCTTGAGTGTATCGAATGTATATCACCAACGGTTGGGATCAGCAACAGTTTCCCGAATGGGACAGTATCGACAATAGATTTTTAGAAATAAATGAAACTCTAGATCAGGTGATTATACACCCTACTTCGGAGCGACAAACTTAGCCATGCTGCCTGCCCGATTTCTGTCATTTACCGGTTGATGAGGCTTGAGGTTACGCTACATCATCACATCAGATTCACTTCGAATGCCACATTGTCAGATCCATCAAAAATCACTAATTGACGTCTACAACAGTACATTACGTGTTAGCTAAAGAAGTTTACTTCTCCGCTCCCACTCTTGGTACGATTGAAGAAATCAATGTACGTGACCTTTCTGGGAATACTCTGTCAGACATTCATCCAGGAACAGGATGAACTGAAGGTACTGTTCAGTATATCCATCTTAGACACTGTTATCTAAGACTTATACCATAGCCCTTGCACTTTACTCCGTCTTCAATTATCTTTGGCATATATGATTCGCACCGCTTATGCCAATACAGGGTGGTTCTTTGGATAATAATCCAACCGGTCTCTCCATATTAACAGCGTTAAAATGGTCAAAACTTTGATAGTCTGTGATTTAACCATTAAAGAAAACTCGTGTGCAAACACCGATATTATCTCCCAATGGAAATTCTATCAATCAATTATCAATCATATATATATATATATCTATATATATATATATACTCATATTTCCTATTTCAATATTTGATTACTTTTCTGATTCTATTTGGAAAACATTTCCAAATCTTCTTTACTTGGATTTAAAACAGGTTGTTTAAATCAACACCGCGACGACAACTCAAACCACTATACTTATTTACTAAATTCACTTAACCACTTTCACTCTCAAACCTTAACCATTTCTAAATTTAAAACAAAGTCAATCAAGTTGGGGTATAACTACCTCTCAGACCTTAATCGAACAACATTTCAAATCTCGAAATAGGTTAAGTTCATCTTTTAGCACTTCCTTACGTAACTCTCGTTCAAATAAATCTCTATTCGATAACTCCTCCCTTCGAATAACTATATTTGATAATCTCTCTTACGAATAACTAGATTCGAAAACCCTTCTTCGAATAAACTAAATTCAATTAACTCTATTTATTTAACCCTAATCGATTAACTCTTTTTACTTAACTCCTTACTTAACTCCTTTCGAATAACTAATTCGATAACTCCTTTCGAATAACTAATTCGATAACTCCGTTCGATTAAACTATAATCGATAACTCCTTTCGAATAACTAATTCGATAACTCCTTTGTGTTTAACTCTATTCGAATAACTAATTCGACTAACTCTTATTTATTTAACTCTATTCGAATAACTAAATTCGATTTACTCCATTTGAATAACTCTAGTTCGATTTAACTCTATTCAATAACTCTAGTTCGGTTTAACTCTATTCAATAACTCTAGTTCGATTTAACTCTATTGAATAACTCTAACTGGTTAACTCTATCTAACCAACTCGACTCGACTAACCCTTTTCGAATAACATATTCGATTTACTAACTTTCGAATACCATATTTGATTTGACTAACTTTCGAATACCATATTTGAATAACTCCCTTCGAATAACTATATTCAATTTAACTCCTTTTAATTAACTTCTTTTGATTAGCTCCTTTCAACTCTATTCGAATAACTAAATTCGATAACTCTTTTAACTCTATTTCTTTAGCAAATAAATATTCTTTTCAATTCTATTTAAAATGTTTTACAAATATTTTCTCTTTGCATTTGTTGAACAAATATTTCCCTTTACATTTGTTTTACCAAACCATTTCCTTTATATTTTTTTGACAAATATATTCTTTTAACCCTTTTGATTATTATACTTATTTCCTTTTCTAAAAATCCTTTTTCCTTTTATATATAAAATCCCGTAATTTTATATAAGTAAATTATTTTCAAATTATTCTTTGAAAATCTCTTTTTCCCATTCCGGTATTTCTATGGTACTTAACACATCAAATCACGATGACCAATATCGTCTAAACACATGTAATCAACCACGGATTATAAATCACATCATATATCACAATATATGAAAAACGATAAAATAACTTTTGTGGAATCCAGTCGGATTCCTCCAACCTGTTTCCCTGCATCGCAGATGTTAAACAATATAGATAACATCACTTTCAGTTCCATATGATATATTCTGTTAAACAGAATCAATATAGAAATTCACTAACTGACTAGCAGTTCAATCAAATAGTCAACACACAGCCAATCAGCCAATATTTGATAGTTCTAAAATTACAACATGAAATTATAAACTGTTCAGAGTTTGTGAGAATTACTCACTTTGGCAGTTCGTCGTTAAAGAACGATAAACTGTTTTTTTTTTGAATCAAACAATTTATTTTGCCATAAATTCATACAAGCCGCAATCCATTTTCAGTCAGCTTCATTGTGAAGCTCTCGTCCATACGATTCCATTTTCAGTCAGGTTCATGATTCTGATTTCGTATGGAAAAGATATAAATTATACAAGTTATACGGTTATTAAAAATTTAAATTAAAACTAAATTTTTAATTAAATTATGGGCATGCTCTTTTCTTAAGGCCCATTAACCAAATTAAAGACCCAACCCGTATGGACTCTTCTCCACCAAATTGAAATCATGAACTCCAGGCTTTCACCGTTGCCAGTTCCGACTTCCTCCCATCCTCGTTCCTTCTCTGATCATCCGAAATCCAAACGATCATCACCATTTCAATGCTCTTCAACTCCTCCTTCATCTCACACAATTACCACCAAACTCGCACATTAACTGGACATTTGCGTCACCCCCGAAATATCGAACCACCACTACAGGTATCGACATTGATCCTCACGGATTCCCTCAAAATAACCTCAACACAACCTGAATCTCATCGCGACCTCAAATACAACCATGAAATCTCACATCGATGCTCTCATATGCCGAAACGACGAACCCTAGACCCATGCTGATCAATTTCAGCGAACCTAAAACAATTCGAATGCTTTAAAACCCATATGAGATTGAAGTGGACGACTTCAGGAATCGAAATATGTTTATGGTTTGATTTATAAAATTTTCCTTCTATTTCTTTTGATTTCCAAAGGATTTTTTTTTTTTTTTCATCAAATACTGGCGGCTCACTTTTTGATCGTAGAAAAAATGAAATTAGGTTAGGAGAAAGTTTAAGGGGGTATTTATATGCAATTTAGATATTTTAGATATTTCATTTTTAGTAAATTATCCATTAATTTCGTCTTTTAAAAATTCGCATGATCACACACAACATTCAAAAATCATGAAACTTGACATGTAGCTAGAGTTCGACATTACGGTCCCAACGAAACTGGATTCGTCGAATTCCGACTTCGTATGCTCGCACAGCGCATTTTTAACAGTCAAAATACTGACTGTTTTTCACTCTATAATTCGTACGGCTACACAGTGACCCCAAAAATCACGAAACTGGAAATCTAGCAACTATTTGACATTGCAGATCCAACAAAATTAGTTTCGTTGAATTCCGACTTCGTTTGCAAAACTGGCTATTTTTAAAGCTCTGAATGACCCATTTAAATATATAAATATATTTAAATATAATTAAATTTAATATTTAAAAATAAATATTATCGTACATATTCACAACAGAATATCATACAGCTCTAGAATACTACTCTATGAATTTCTAACTTGATATTTCAAATCCTGATTAAATCGATATTTGATTTATATTGAAATTCCTTTTTAAAATATAAATAATTCCTTTATAAAGTATAAAGGAATTCCATAGTGACTTTTCTGAAATTTGATTTGGACGTTCATCAAAATCTACATGACGAAATCTAGATTTTTCCTCTTCCACTAGAAAGATATACTCCACCAACACCACACGTTTCTTGTTTCATAGAAATCTGGCTTAAAATCAATCCTGTACATTCAGTTGAAGTTCGAATCGCCAACTTACGAACTACAGCGCCATTTCGAGCTCGATTTTAATTATATTACAATTCTACGTTCAAACTGTCGTTATTTAAATATATTCGTTATTCTAATTCAATTCTAAACCGAATTAAATATCACGGATGATCCATTTCACACAATATCGCCATTTCAGCCAATTCTGATTATTTCATAATTAAATATATTACTTAATTTATTATTTTAATTAAATATTCACTATTATTTAATTAAACCGCCATTAAATTCACTATATCACTATTTATATAATTAAATAAATTAATTTTAATACCTCTGCCAATGCGGGTCATTACAAAGGGTTGTTTTGAAGTATTAAGAGAAGTAGGGGTAGTTTAAGTATAGTAGGGGTAGATCGATAAATATGAAAGATGATGAATCGTTTGGATTGGGTGCTGCAAAAACCAATCCTTCACAATAATTGAAAAATAAGGGTAATTGTTGGAAGGAAGGGCTTACTCGAGAATTAGGGGCAGGATTAAAAAGAAGGGTTGTTTTGAAATATTAAGATAAGTAGGGGTAGTTTAAGCATAGTAGGGGTAGGTCGACAAATATGAAAGATGGTGAAACGTTTGGATTGAGTTCTGCAAAAACCAACCCTTCACAAAAGGTAAAAAATAGGGGTAATTGTTGGAAGTAAGGGCTATTTAGAGAATTAGGGGAAGGAATAAAAAAAAGGGAGGTTTTGAGGTATTAAGAGAAGTAGGGGTAGTTTAAGCATAGTAGGGGTAGATCGATAAATATGAAAGATGATGAATCATTCGGATGGGTGCTGCGAAAACCAATCCTTCACAATAGTTAAAAAGTAGGGGTAATTGTTGGAAGGAAGGGCTATTTAGAGAATTAGAGGTACGATTAAAAGAAGGGTTATTTTGAAGTATTAAGAGAAGTAGGGGTAGTTTAAGCATAATAGGGGTAGATCGACAAATATAAAAGATGATGAATCGTTTGGATTGGGTGCTGCAAAAACCAACCCTTCACAGTAGTAAAAAGATAGGGGTAATTGTTGGAAATAAGGGCTATTTATAGAATTAGGATTAGGATTTAAAAGAAAGTCTGTTTTGAAGTATTAAGAAAAGTAGGGGTAGTTTAAGAATTGTAGGGGTAGATCGACAAATATGAAGGATGATGAATCGTTTCGATTGGGTGCGGCAAAAACCAATCCTTCACAGTAGTTAAAAAATAGGGGTAATTGTTGAAAGGAAGGGCTATTTAGAGAATTATGATTAGGATTAAAAAGAAGGGTTGTTTTGAAGCATTAAGAGTACTAGGGGTAGGTTAAGCATAGTAGGGGTAAAGCGAAAAATATGAAAGATGATGAATCATTTGGATTGGGTGCTACAGAAACCAACCCTTCACAAAAGGTAAAAAATAGGGGTAATTTATGAAGTAAGGGCTCTTTATAAAACTAAGGGGAGGATTTAAAAGAAGGGTTGTTTTGAAGTGTTAAGAGAAGTAGGGGTAGTTAAGCACAATAGCGGTAGATCAAGAAATATGCAAAATGAGGAATCATTTAGATTGGGTGCTGCAAAAACCAATCTTTCACAATAGTTAAAAAGTAGGGGTAATTGTTGGAAGGAATGTTTAGAGAGTTAGGGGTACGATTAAAAAGAAGGGTTGTTTTGAAGTATTAAGTGAAGTCGGGGTAGTTTAAGCATAATAGGGGTAGATCGAAAAATACATGAGTTAATGAATCGTTTAGATTGGGTGCTGCAAAAACCAACCCTTCATGGTAGTAAAAAGATAGGGGTAATTGTTGGAAATAAGGGCTATTTAGTGAATTAGGGGTAGGATTTAAAAGAAAGGTTGTTTTGAAGTATTAAGAGAAGTAGGGGTAGTTTAAGCATAATAGGGGCAAATCGACAAATATGAAAGACGATGAATCGTTTCAATTGGGTGGTGCAAAAACCAATCTTTCACAAAAGTTAAAAAATAGGGGTAATTTTTGAAAGGAAAAGATATTTATAGAATTAGGGGTTGGATTAAAAAGAAGGGCTGTTTTGAATTATTAAGTGAAGTAGGGGTAGATTAAGCATAATAGGGGCAGATCGACAAATAAGAAAGATGATGAATCATTTGGATTGCATGCTACAAAAACCAACACTTCAGAAAAGGTAATAAATAGGGGGAATTTTTGGAAGTAAGTGCTGTTTAGAGAATTAGGGGTAGGATTAAAAAGAAGTGTTGCTTTGAAGTATAACGAGAAGTAGGGGTAGTTTGAGCATAACAGGGGTAGATCGACAAATATGAAAGATGATGAATCGTTTGGATTGGGTGCTGCAAAAACCAATCCATAACAATAGTTAAAAAATAGGGGTGATTGTTGGAAGTAAGGGCTAATTATAGGTGTAGGATTAAAAGAAGGGCTGTTTTTATGTATTAAGAGAAGTACGGGTAGATTAAGCATTGTAGGGGTAGATCGACAAATATGAAAGATGATGAGTCATTTGGATTGGGTGCTACAAAAACCAGCACTTCACAAAATGTAAAAAATAGTGGTAATTATTGGAAGTAAGGGCTATTTAGAGAATTAGGAGTAGGATTGAAAAAACAAGGGTTGTTTTGAAGTATTAAGAGAAGTAGAGCAGTTTAAGCATAGGAGGGGTAGGTCGACAAATATGAAAGATGATGAATCGTTTGGATTGGGTGCTGCCAAAAACAACACTTCACAGTAGTTAAAGGATAGGGGTAATTTTCGGAAGTAAGGGGTATTTAAAGAATTAGGGATAGGATTAAAAAGAAGGGTTGTTTTTTGAAGTATTAAGAGGAGTAGGAGTAGTTTTGGCATAGTTGGGGTAGATGGACAAATATGAAGGATGATGAATCACTTGGATTGGTTGCTGCAAAAACCAACCCTTCACAGTAGTAAAAAATAGGGGTAATTGTTGGAATAAGGGTTGTTTAGAGAATTAGGAGTACGATTAAAAAGAAGGGTTATTTTGAAGTATTAAGAGAAGTAGGGGTAGTTTAAGCATAGGAGGGGTAGATCGACAAATATGAAAGATGATGAATCATTAGGATTGGGTGTTGCAAAAACCAACCCTTCATAGTAGTAAAAAGATTGGGGTAATTGTTGGAAGTAAGGGCTATTTAGAGAATTAGGGGTAGGATTTAAAAGTAGGACTGTTTTGAAGTATTAAGAGAAGTTGGGGTAGTTTAAGCATAGTAGAGGTAGATCGACAAATATGAAAGTTGATGAATCTTTTTGATTGGGTGCTACAAAAACACCAACCCTTCACAGAAGTTAAAAAATAGGGGTAATTGTTGGAAGTAAGGGCTATTTAGAGAAATGGGGGTAGGATTTAAAAGAATGGTTGTTTTGAAGTATTAAGAGAAGTAGGGGTAGTTCAAGCATTGTAGGGGTAGATCGACAAATATGAATGATGATGAATCGTTTGGATTAGGTGCTGCAAAAAACAATAATTCATAGTAGTAAGAAGATAGGGGTAATTGTTGGAAGTAAGGGATATTTAGAGAATTAGGGGTACGATTAAAAAGAAGGGTTGTGTTGAAGTATTAAGAGAAGTAAGGGTAGCTTAAGCATAGTAGGGGTAGATTGGCAAATATAAAAGATGGTGAATCATTTGGATTAGGTGCTGCAAAAACTAACCCTTCACAGTAGTAAAAAGATAGGGGTAATGGTTGGAAATAAGGGCTATTTAGGGAATTAGGAGTAGATTTAACAGAAAGACCGTTTTGAAGTATTAAGAGAAGTATGGGTAGTTTAAGCATAGTAGGGGTCGATCGAAAAATATGAAAGACGATGAATCGTTTTGATTACGTGCTACAAAAACTAATCCTTCACAATAGTTAAAAAAGTAGGGGTAATTGGTTAAAGTAATGGCTATTTAGAGAAGTACGGGTAGGATTATAAAAAAGGGCTATTTTGAAGTATTAAGGGAAGTTGGGGTAGATTATGCATAGTAGGGGTTGATCGACAAATATGAAAGATGATGAATCATATGTATTGGGTGCTACAAAAACCAACCCTTCACAAAAGGTAAAAAATAGGGGTAATTGCTTGAAGTAAGGTCTTTTAAGAGAATTAGGAATAGGATTAAAAAGAAGGGTTGTTTTGAAGTATTACGAGAATTAGGGGTAGTTTAAGCATAGTAGAGGTAGATCGACAAATATAAAAGATGATGAATCGTTTGGATTGGGTGCTACAAAAACCAATCATTCACAATAGTTAAAAAATAGGGGTAATTGTTGGAAGTAAGGGCTATTTAGGGAATTAGGGATATGATTTAAAAGAAGGGTTGTTTTGAAGTATTAAGAGAAGTAGCGGTAGTTTACGCATAGTAGGGGTAGATCGACCAATATGAAAGATGATGAATCGTTTCGGTTGGGTGCTGCAAAATCCAATCCTTCACAATAGTTAAAAAATAGGCGTAACTGTTGAAAGGAAGGGCTATTTAGAGAACTAGGGGTAGGATTAAAAAGAAGGACTGTTTTGAAGTATTAAGAGAAGTAGGGGTAGATTAAGCATAGTAGGGGCAGATCGACAAATATGAAAGATGATGAGTCATTTGGATTGTGTAACAACCCGTATTTCGATAACATGATTAAAGACGAGAATCAAGGCAGAATTTAATTTTAAATTCTGAATCAAGTGAAACGGGCTATGCCATTGTGTTCGTCTCGGAAAAATACGCGAAATAGAGTCCGAGTTTTCGAAAATCGTAGTCCGTATGACCAAGATATGGCCTCGCGAAGTTTCACGAAAAATTCCCAAATTAAAGTATACTTAATTAAGTGAAATGGGTTGCGCAGAGAAATATATATATATTGATATATATATATATATATATATATATATATATGTATATATAATTGAAAATTAAATAAATAAATATGCAAAAATGTTCAAAACAGCGAATTGGGAGAGGGGAATAACCGAACCGGCCGATTTTTGAGGTCGACCCGAGCCCGCTGGGTCGACTAGGGGTTAATCCAGGGTGTTTGGCTGTCAACCCGTGGGCCGATACGCTCAAATGCAAAGTTTGCATTTGGATGGTTCTCATGGTTCATCTTTAATCTTAAGGCCCTAGATGGTTCCTACACTTGACTTCTTCCCCAAGACATGCTTTGATGGCTTGGATTGAATCTAGGTTTAATCCTATGGCCTAAAACACTTGCCTAATCTATAAATAAGACCCTAACCTATCCTAAATCCTCATTATTCATTCATGCAACTAAACTATGGCAAAATTTCTACTCTCATGGCCTCCACTCAACTATCCTAGCCTCCACCTCATTTCTATGAAATGTTTCATGATCATGAGAGTGTTAGAGAGTCCCTATGTTAGTATGAGAGCCTCTCAAGTTGATTTCAAGGCAAAAGCTTTGATCTTTGTTCATAAAGATGGTGTTTTTGTTGATTTGGGGCATCCATCTTTGGGTTTTTGGGTGATGGCATGCATAGGCTTCCTCACAAGCTTTAGTTTAATCGATTTAGGCCTTCAAGGCAATGTAAGCCCTTTTCCTACTCTTAGATATTAACTATGAAGTTAAATGTTCATGTTGCAAGTTTGGGTTTGATCATTGAGAATGATACATGCTATCATGTCATGCAAGTTTATGAAGTCATTATCTTGATCTTATGAGCTAAAAGTTACAACCTTTATGTTGAAATGTTGCATTATGCAACATGAGAACCTTCATACCCTTTTTTTTGTCAACTTGCATATGAAGTAATAACCCTTATATGATGATATATGCGAGTTTCTAGTCATCATTCCATGTCTTTTGTCACCATGATTCGCTTATGTGCCAAGTTTGGGTTTATGCATGTTTATGAGGCTTAAGAATGTAACATGCAAGCTAATGAACACATTTGTGCCTCATTTGCCACCATGATTAACTTGTGGCTTAATACCCATCTTTGTCATTCCTTTGCCAAGTCTCTTCTTTTAATCCATTACGTTGTTGCGAACGTATATGCGAGTTTAAAAGCGTTGGGTTATGTTATGGGTAATTTCTAATGACATGAAAATACACCTTGAAAACATGGCTTGAAATATAACATGGAAGTTGACATGTAAGTATGCATAAAAACATAAGCTTAGGAATTTACCTATTAAGTTAGGTCCACCCTTTGGGAATTTACCTATTAAGTTAGGTCTACCCAAATGCTTGAAAAACTTGTAACATGTTTTGGAAACATGATGAACATGACACTTAGATAATATAAGTGTGGCCAACTCGAGGTTGGGTTGAGTTTGCAACGTAAAACTACCCGGAACCGACTGGCCTAACTAGTAGTTGCAAACAATAGGACCCAATGTGAGAAGTTGGTCATGTTGTGCTTGAACCCGAGGTTAGACCAAGTTGTGGTGTAAAGCTACCCGGAACCGACCGGCTTAACTAGTAACCACAACAAAGTCTAATGTGAGAGGTTGGGGTGCATTAAGTAATTAATGCCACATGATAGGGTTAAGTTAATTTGATTAATGACTCTTAACCAAATATGACATGGATAAATGGGTTAAGTAAATTGGTTAGGCTAATGATACTTAACAAAACATGACAAGGTTGGGTAGGTTAAGTGATTTGATTTGCCTAATGACACTTAACCATTTTTATACGACTAGTGGACGGGGATTGAGTTAACCAACACTTAATCAATCCAACATGATAAGTTGGCAAGGTTAAGTAAGTTTTCTTAATGACACTTAACCAAAAGATACAGTTAATGGATGGGGTTAAGATTAGACTCAACTAGTCTAAACACGATAATCGGATGGGGTTAAGTTAGCTTAGACTTAATTAATCCCACTTGGTAGTTTAAAGGGGGTTAGGTTAAACACTTAACTAATATAACCCGTTAATTTGATATGGTTAAGTGACCTAAACTTAGCCAATATAACCCGTTGATTTGATATGGTTAAATGACATAAACTTAGCCAATATAACCCGTTAATTTGATATGGTTAAGTGACCCAAACTTAACCAATCTAACTCGTTAATTTGATGTGGTTAAGTAATCTATACTTAACCAATCTAACTCGTGAATTTATGGAGGCTAAGTTAACCCATACTTAACCAATATAACGTGAAGACATGATAAGGCTAAGTCACGAATCGCTTGAATACACTTGACCGGTTTGACTAAGCAATTTGATAGGGTCAAGTTAATATATACTTAACCAACTTGTAGGGCTAAGTCTTGAACTTAAATACTTAGCCAATCTGGACGTGATTCGTGGGCGGGTTAAGGCATGGACTTGAATGATAACACTTAACCCAATAAGACAAAACCTAGTTAGAGGAACTAGGTAGAGACTCGTGGTTAATCAAGGATAACGGGAAAGGAAGCTAAGTGGTAAACCTTAGTTAAGGGTAACTAAGTAATAATTCTTAGCTAAGGACATAGGACTAATTCACAAAATGATGAGTAACCTGATACGGTAGGTCATCGCTTAGTATACGAGAGGGAGCAAGTTATCTGACTTGGATAAAAGCTCCAGCGCACTGGGTGCCGAAGTGGAAGCTTCGGGGGACGTGAGGATATTCTTGGGATCCCTCTGTGGGCTGCCAGGTAATTATTCTAGGCCCATGAGAGGTTAAGGTCTGCGTTAGAAGGACCAAGAGTATGCCTTGGTTGCTATGCGAGCAACCTAAAGACTGGGATGGATTAGCGTGGAGTCGACGATTCTTGTTTTTGCCCTGGATAGCGCATCGCCGACTACCTACCATCTTTAGTCAATCGTGTACGTACGGAAAGGCAGGGAACCCCCAACAGACCATGTTCTTGCTATCGAGTCATGGGTGAGGTGGGCCCGTAGGAAAGTGGGCTATAGTGGGGCCGGGGAGTGGTTCTTATACATGATTCTTCTTGGATTGCCTTTCAGTAGTTGAGGGAGGGGTCACGTGGGACCATAGCCACGGGTACAAAAACAGACCTTGATATCTGCATCGGCAGACGATTTAAAGCTCCCGACCGAGTTCCGTATTTCTTGATTTGCCCTGGCACGGAACTCGGATGGCACATTGGGGGACATGTGCATCTAGACATGGAAAACGATTCATGATACATACGTGGGATCAAGGGCGAGGTTGACGGGTGGCGTAATCCCTAGTGGTCCTAGGTGGCCAAAACCCAAACCGAGACACGGAAACGTTCATTAGGTAGCATAATCCCTAGCGGTCCTAGGTGGCATAAATCCTAAGTGGACGCGCGATAGTTCATGGTAAGGAAACACAACTAGATCAAGGGTTGCAGTCCAAAACAACTTCAAGGATAAACCGTTTACATGGGAAAGCCCGTACAGCCTACGACAAAGAACTGAACTTATACATGGAAAGAAACATATGAGTTGAGTAACCTATATATGCGGGATATTAGGTTGACAGGGACCATTACACGACTTTTGAGTAAGGGTCATTCACGGATAACACGTAATACAGTTGGGATACTAGTACGGTAGGTGCAGAGCAGATATACAGGATAGATACCATGGGACGTTATACGTGCTAGATATCTTGGGATATTATACTTGATAGGAACCTGACGATGTGATACCTTGTTTTGTCTTGACATCGTAATTTATCATGACATCTTAGTTTATCTGAGTTCAGTAGTTCATCCTGTTATTTTGATTTAGCTTGTCTATCTTATCATGCTTATGTTCATCTCAGTTTCTCATGTCAGTTAACTTTACTAGTTTTTATACTAATAGTAGATAGGGCTTACTCAGTCTTTTTGACTGACCCGTTTTGTTTCGCCTCTTTTCTTCCGTTTCCCCCCAGGTTACAGGGAGGAAACACTGCTGTTTAGTTCGGACTTCTTCTGCTTGAAGGTCATCATGGATGGCTTGGACTTTTCCTGGCTATGGCTACTTTACTGTTTTTATTTGGGGAATAATTTATGAAAAAGTCTTTATGCTTCTTTACTATTGCAAGACAGGTTTTGATGTACTCTGATGTAAAAGGCTTTAGACCTTATGTATTCATGTTTATGAAAGTTCGATTTTACTTCCGCTATTTTATATGTTCTGTCTTGTGATATTTCTGTGCATGTTTACCAATAATGCCCCTCTAAAGCTAGTGCATTCCTTTGCGAGTGACCCTAGCGGAGGCGGGGTGTTACATTTGGTATCAGAGCAGAAGGTTACCAGACTGGACAAAAGTTTTTAAAAACCTTCTGAAACCTATTTGAAGAACCGTTTATAAAGAAGCATTTTTCAAGAAAAGTTTGCTTTAAAAGGCTATTCCCCAAAAGCCATTAGCACTATCCTTGTTTCCTTAATTGAATCTCTTTTCCTTTCTTTCCTCCATCTGTAGTCACAGTGGTTTTAACTGTGACTAGTCTTTTCTATCTACGAAAGTGTTTTCCTTACGATGGAGGTGGTTCTCGAGAGACCAGTGGCCGTGTTATAAGAAAGGATAGTGAGGAAGAGGATAAAGGATACGAGCTTAAGGATGAGCAACTTGTTGGTATGGCTCAGCCCAGGACGAGAGAGAAGGATGAAAAATGAAACCCATGACGAGAGAGTACCTTTGGCATGGTAAAACGGGACGGATAGTTAAGTATTATGGGAAAAGGACAAGATCATCGGGAGGGCAGCAGTATGCTCTCATTTCTAGGGTACCTCGGAAGGAGGGTGACGATCTTGTTAAAGGTTTAGCTTTTCTTCTCTATCATCCCGTTAGGACTTTGTTTTGATCATCGTATCATTTAAGTCTGCTTCGATAGTTGAGTCTCTGCACCTTAAGTACTAGCGTAATAGAGAATCCCATTTTTGTCTCAAAGTCCTATTGGAGAATCAGTCCATTTATACATGACTTGTTTGGATTTTGGAATGTCTATGCCAAGTGTTGAGTTTGGAAATAATGCTTATGTTTATAAGCTATGGATGGATTCTAGGGATGAAGTGGTTATCCAGTAAGGGGTGCCACTCTCGGTTTTGATAGGAGGGTAGTTAGACTCTTGACTAGCCTTGGTAATACCCTCGAAGTCTCGTGTAACCTTTTGGGTTCGGTCATGGTTAGTTACTTAGAATCCCTTGATGCCTTTATGGGAAATTGGAAGCCCAATCGAGTGGTGTTCTCCGATAAGACGGATGGTTTATTTCACTTATGCATGGGTTATAGAAATCACCTTAGTAAGTGCGCTTGATAACCTGGTTGGCATCTGTTTACTTTCAAGAGAAAGTTCTTCTATGTGGAATACCTTGTGGTACGAGGTCCGATATTCATTAGTGAATTTTGGAAAGCTTGCATGAGATCATGAGTACGCAGTCATGTTTGCGTCAAGTATTTTAGGAAAAGGATAAGTGCAAGTGGAACGAGAGGCGACGAAGAAATGAGTTTCAGTTCATGTTATGGAAACAGGAAATAAGAAGCTACAAAATCGCGAAGTTAAAGGACGGTCAAGGCACAATGGAATTAAGCTCAAGGAAATACGACTTTGATGGTCAAAGACTAGATACGCGCATGATATCTCTTTTTGGGAGTATATCCTTGATCCCTGTTTTCTGTAGAGCTTACTTGTAGGCTATCTTTTGTGGACATCCTCTCGGTCCTATTCTCCGTTACAAACCCTGTAAGGAGTTTGTCCTGTTTATCTTCTCGACCCTGTTTCAGGGAATTCTAGGTAGAACCCTATGGATGTAAACATGTATTTGAAACATGTTATGATTGATATGGTTGCAAGTGGTTGCAAGTGGTTGCTCGTGGATGCGCGAATACACATTAGATACTAGCTCGACTCGGTCACATTTCATATTGCATATGCACGAGTATTTATACTTGTTTATGGATGAAATCGAATGTATTATCATGCGGTTGTTGCATATGAATGAATGATTGTGCACGCATATAGTATCTATATGACTAGGACTATTTGCATACATGTTGGATTCATGGCACTATACATATTTTGCATTAGAAAGATTATTCAGGCCTGATCATTAGCATTAGCTAAGGAACATGTACACACACGTCTTGCATATATTCATACAGCATTAGAAATCATCTAAGAACAATGGTTGCTCGTGGATGATGTTTTGAGTAGATGGATGATGGATGGTAGGATATGTTCTTCCTAACTTGGAGATTTCGGGGACGAAATCCTAAAAGGTGGGGAGAATGTAACAACCCGTATTTCGATAACATGATTAAAGACGAGAATCAAGGCAGAATTTAATTTTAAATTCTGAATCAAGTGAAATGGGCTATGCCATTGTGTTCGTCTCGGAAAAATACGCGAAATAGAGTCCGAGTTTTCGAAAATCGGAGTCCGTATGACCAAGATATGGCCTCGCGAAGTTTCACGAAAAATTCCCAAATTAAAGTATACTTAATTAAGTGAAATGGGTTGCGCAGAGAAATATATATATATTGATATATATATATATATATATATATATATATATATATATATAATTGAAAATTAAATGAATAAATAAGCAAAAATGTTCAAAACAGCGAATTGGGAGAGGGGAATAACCGAACCGGCCGATTTTTGAGGTCGACCCAAGCCCGCTGGGTCGACTAGGGGTTAATCCAGGGTGTTTGGCTGTCAACCCGTGGGCCGATACGCTCAAATGCAGATTTTGCATTTGGATGGTTCTCATGGTTCATCATTAATCTTAAGGCCCTAGATGGTTCCTACACTTGACTTCTTCCCCAAGACATGCTTTGATGGCTTGGATTGAATCTAGGTTTAATCCTATGGCCTAAAACACTTGCCTAATCTATAAATAAGACCCTAACCTATCCTAAATCCTCATTATTCATTCATGCAACTAAACTATGGCAAAATTTCTACTCTCATGGCCTCCACTCAACTATCCTAGCCTCCACTTCATTTCTATGAAAGGTTTCATGATCATGAGAGTGTTAGAGAGTCCCTATGTTAGTATGAGAGCCTCTCAAGTTGATTTCAAGGCAAAAGCTTTGATCTTTGTTCATAAAGTTGGTGTTTTTGTTGATTTGGGGCATCCATCTTTGGGTTTTTGGGTGATGGCATGCATAGGCTTCCTCACAAGCTTTAGTTTAATCGATTTAGGCCTTCAAAGCAATGTAAGCCCTTTTCCTACTCTTAGATATTAACTATGAAGTTAAATGTTCATGTTGCAAGTTTGGGTTTGATCATTGAGAATGATACATGCTATCATGTCATGCAAGTTTATGAAGTCATTATCTTGATCTTATGAGCTAAAAGCTACAACCTTTATGTTGAAATGTTGCATTATGCAACATGAGAACCTTCATACCCTTTTTTTTGTCAACTTGCATATGAAGTCATAACCCATATATGATGATATATGCGAGTTTCTAGTCATCATTCCATGTCTTTTGTCACCATGATTCGCTTATGTGCCAAGTTTGGGTTTATGCATGTTTTTGAGGCTTAAGAATGTAACATGCAAGCTAATGAACACATTTGTGCCTCATTTGCCACCATGATTAACTTGTGGCTTAATACCCATCTTTGTCATTCCTTTGCCAAGTCTCTTCTTTTAATCCATTACGTTGTTGTGAACATATATGCGAGTTTAAAAGCGTTGGGTTATGTTATGGGTAATTTCTAATGACATGAAAATACAACTTGAAAACATGGCTTGAAATATAACATGGAAGTTGACATGTAAGTATGCATAAAAACATAAGCTTGGGAATTTACCTATTAAGTTAGGTCCACCCTTTGGGAATTTACCTATTAAGTTAGGTCTACCCAAATGCTTGAAAAACTTGTAACATGTTTTGGAAACATGATGAACATGACACTTAGATAATATAAGTGTGGCCAACTCGAGGTTGGGTTGAGTTTGCAACGTAAAACTACCCGGAACCGACCGGCCTAACTAGTAGTTGCAAACAATAGGACCCAATGTGAGAAGTTGGTGATGTTGTGCTTGAACCCGAGGTTAGACCAAGTTGTGGTGTAAAGCTACCTGGAACCGACCGGCTTAACTAGTAACCACAACAAAGTCTAATGTGAGAGGTTGGGGTGCATTAAGTAATTAATGCCACATGATAGGGTTAAGTTAATTTGATTAATGACTCTTAACCAAATATGACATGGATAAATGGGTTAAGTAAATTGGTTAGGCTAATGATACTTAACAAAACATGACAAGGTTGGGTAGGTTAAGTGATTTGATTTGCCTAATGACGCTTAACCATTTTTATACGACTAGTGGACGGGGATTGAGTTAACCAACACTTAATCAATCCAACATGATAAGTTGGCAAGGTTAAGTAAGTTTTCTTAATGACACTTAACCAAAAGATACAGTTAATGGATGGGGTTAAGATTAGACTCAACTAGTCTAAACACGATAATCGGATGGGGTTAAGTTAGCTTAGACTTAATTAATCCCACTTGGTAGTTTAAAGGGGGTTAGGTTAAACACTTAACTAATATAACCCGTTAATTTGATATGGTTAAGTGACCTAAACTTAGCCAATATAACCTGTTGATTTGATATGGTTAAGTGACATAAACTTAGCCAATATAACCCGTTAATTTGATATGGTTGAGTGACCCAAACATAACCAATCTAACTCGTTAATTTGATGTGGTTAAGTGATCTATACTTAACCAATCTAACTCGTGAATTTATGGAGGCTAAGTTAACCCATACTTAACCAATATAACGTGAAGACATGATAAGGCTAAGTCACGAATCGCTTGAATACACTTGACCGGTTTGACTAAGCAATTTGATAGGGTCAAGTTAATATATACTTAACCAACTTGTAGGGCTAAGTCTTGAACTTAAATACTTAGCCAATCTAGACGTGATTCGTGGGCGGGTTAAGGCATGGACTTGAATGATAACACTTAACCCAATAAGACAAACCCTAGTTAGAGGAACTAAGTAGAGACTCGTGGTTAATCAAGGATAACGGGAAAGGAAGCTAAGTGGTAAACCTTAGTTAAGGGTAACTAAGTAATAATTCTTAGCTAAGGACATAGGACTAATTCACAAAACGATGAGTAACCTGATACGGTAGGTCATCGCTTAGTATACGAGAGGGAGCAAGTTATCTGACTTGGATAAAAGCTCCAGCGCACTGGGTGCCGAAGTGGAAGCTTCGGGGGACGTGAGGATATTCTTGGGATCCCTCTGTGGGCTGCCAGGTAATTATACTAGGCCCATGAGAGGTTAAGGTCTGCGTTAGAAGGACCAAGAGTATGCCTTGGTTGCTATGCGAGCAACCTAAAGACTGGGATGGATTAGCGTGGAGTCGACGATTCTTGTTTTTGCCCTGGATAGCGCATCGCCGACTACCTACCATCTTTAGTCAATCGTGTACGTACGGAAAGGCAGGGAACCCCCAACAGACCATGTTCTTGCTATCGAGTCATGGGTGAGGTGGGCCCGTAGGAAAGTGGGCTATAGTGGGGCCGGGGAGTGGTTCTTATACATGATTCTTCTTGGATTGCCTTTCAGTAGTTGAGGGAGGGGTCACGTGGGACCATAGCCACGGGTACAAAAACAGACCTTGATATCTGCATCGGCAGACGATTTAAAGCTCCCGATCGAGTTCCGTATTTCTTGATTTGCCCTGGCACGGAACTCGGATGGCACATTGGGGAACATGTGCATCTAGACATGGAAAACGATTCACAATACATACGTGGGATCAAGGGCGCGGTTGACGGGTGGCGTAATCCCTAGTGGTCCTAGGTGGCCAAAACCCAAACCGAGACACGGAAACGTTCATTAGGTAGCATAATCCCTAGCGGTCCTAGGTGGCATAAATCCTAAGTGGACGCGCGATAGTTCATGGTAAGGAAACACAACTAGATCAAGGGTTGCAGTCCAAAACAACTTCAAGGATAAACCGTTTACATGGGAAAGCCCGTACAGCCTACGACAAAGAACTGAACTTATACATGGAAAGAAACATATGAGTTGAGTAACCTATATATGCGGCATATTAGGTTGACAGGGACCACTACACGACTTTTGAGTAAGGGTCATTCACGGATAACACGTAATACAGTTGGGATACTAGTACGGTAGGTGCAGAGCAGATATACAGGATAGATACCATGGGACGTTATACGTGATAGATATCTTGGGATATTATACTTGATAGGAACCTGACGATGTGATACCTTGTTTTGTCTTGACATCGTAATTTATCATGACATCTTAGTTTATCTGAGTTCAGTAGTTCATCCTGTTATTTTGATTTAGCTTATCTATCTTATCATGCTTATGTTCATCTCAGTTTCTCATGTCAGTTAACTTTACTAGTTTTTATACTAATAGTAGATAGGGCTTACTCAGTCTTTTTGACTGACCCGTTTTGTTTCGCCTCTTTTCTTCCGTTTCCCCCCCAGGTTACAGGGAGGAAACACTGCTGTTTAGTTCGGACTTCTTCTGCTTGAAGGTCATCATGGATGGCTTGGACTTTTCCTGGCTATGGCTACTTTACTGTTTTTATTTGGGGAATAATTTATGAAAAAGTCTTTATGCTTCTTTACTATTGCAAGACAGGTTTTGATGTACTCTGATGTAAAAGGCTTTAGACCTTATGTATTCATGTTTATGAAAGTTCGATTTTACTTCCGCTATTTTATATGTTCTGTCTTGTGATATTTCTGTGCATGTTTACCAATAATGCCCCTCTAAAGCTAGTGCATTCCTTTGCGAGTGACCCTAGCGGAGGCGGGGTGTTACAGATTGTGTGCTACAAAAACACAAACTTTACAAAAGGTAAAAAAATAGGTTTAATTGTTGGAAGTAAGGGCTATTTAGAGAATTAGGGGTAGGTTTAAAAAGAAGGGTTTTTTTGAAGTATTACGAGAAGTAAGGGTAGTTTAAGCATTGTTGGGGTATATCGACAAATATGAAAGACGTTGAATAGTTTGGATTGGGTGCTGCAAAAACCAATCCTCCACAATAGTTAAAAAAGGATAATTGTTGGAAGTGAGGGATATTTACAGAATTAGGTGTAGGATTGAAAGAAGTACGGTTTTTATGTATTAAGAGAAGTAGGGGTATATTAAGAATAGTAGGGGTAGATCGACAAATATAAAAGATGAAGAATCATTTGGATTTGGTGGTACAAAAACCAACCCTTCACAAAAGGTAAATAATAAGGGTAATTGTTGGAAGTAAGGGATATTTAGACAATTAGGGGTTTGATAAAAAAAGGGTTGTTTTGAAGTATTAAGAGAAGTAGTGTAGTTTAAGCACAGGAGGGGTAGGTCGACAAATATGATTAAAGAGATTGGGTGCTGCAAAAACCAACCCTTCATAGTAATAAAAAGCTAGGGGTAATTTTCGGAAGTAAGGGCTATTTAGAGAATTAGGGATAAGATTAAAAAGAAGGGTTTTTTTGTGAAGTATTAAGAGGAGTAGGGGTAGTTTAAGCATAGTATGGGTAGATCGACAAATATGAAAGATGATGAATCGTTTAGATTGGGTTCTGCATTAACCAACCCTTCACAGTAGCAAAAAGATAGGGGTAATTGTTGTAAGTAATGACTATTTAGAGAATGAGGTGTAGGATTTAAAAGAAGGACTGTTTTGAAGCATTAGGAGAAGTAGTGGTAGATTAAGCATTGTAGGGATAGATCAACAAATATGAAAGATGATGAATCGTTTGGATTGGGTGCCGCAAAAACCAACCCTTCGTATTAGTTAAAAAATAGAGGTAATTGTTGGAAGTAAGGGATATATAGTGAATTTGGGGTACAATTTAAAAGAAGGGATGTTTTGAAGTATTAAGAGAAGTAGGGGTAGTTTAAACATAGGAGTGGTAGATCGACAAATAGGAAAGATGATGAATCGTTTGGATTGGGTGCTGCAAAAACCAACCCTTCACAGTAGCAAAAATATATGGGTTATTGTTGGAATTAAGAGCTATTTAGAGAAAGGGGTAGGATTTAAAAGTAGGACTATTTTGAAGTATTAAGAGAAGTTGGAGTAGTTTAAGCATAGTAGGGGTAGATCGACAAATACGAAAGATGATGAATCATTTGGATTATGTGCTGCAAAAATCAACCCTTCATAGAAGTTAAAAAATAGGGGTAATTGTTGGAAGTAAGGGTTATTTAGAGAATCGGGGGTTGGATTTAAAAGTAGGATTGTTTTGAAGTATTAAGAGAAGTTGGGGTAGTTTAAGCATAGTAGGGTTAGATCGACAAATACGAAAGATGATGAATCATTTGGATTGGGTGCTGCAAAAACCAACCCTTCACAGAAGTTAAAAGATAGGGGCAATTGTTGGAAGTAAGGGCTATTTAGAGAATTGGGGCTTGGATTTAAAAGAAGGTTTTTTTTTTTTGAAGTATTAAGAGAAGTAGGGGTAGTTTAAGCATAGTAGGGGTATATCGACAAATATGAAAGATTATGAATCATTTGGATTGGGTGCTGCAAAAACCAGTCCTTCATGATAGTTAAAAAATAGTGGTAATTGTTGGAAGGAATGGCTATTTAGATAATTAGGGGTAGGATTAAATAGAAGGGTTGTTTTGAAGTATTAAGATAAGTAGGGACAGTTTGAGCATAGTAGGGGTAGATCGACAAATATGAAAGATGATGAACCGTTTGGATTAGGTGCTATAAAAACCAATCCTTCACAGTAGTAAAAAGACAGTGGTAATTGTTGGAAGTAAGGGCTGTTTAGAGAATTAGGGGTACGATTAAAAGAAAGGGTTGTTTTGAAGTATTAATAGGAGTAGGGGTAGTTTAACCATAGTAGGGCTAGATCGCCAAATATAAAAGATGATGAATCATTTGGATTGGGTGCTGCAAAAACAACCCTTCAAAGTAGTAAAAAGATATGTGTAATTATTCGAAACAAGGGTTATTTACAGAATTAGGGTTAGGATTTAAAAGAAAGATTGTTTTGAAGTATTAAGAGAAGTAGGGGAAGCTTAAGCATAGTAGGGGTAGATCGACAAATATGAAAGACAATGAATCGTTTCGATTGGGTGCTGCAAAAACCAATCCTTCACAATAGTTAAAAAAAAAGGGGTAATTGTTGAAAGGAATGGCTATTTAGAGAATTATGTGTAGGATTAAAAAGAAGGGTTGTTTTGAAGTATTAAGAGAAGTAGGGGTAGATTAAGCATAGTAGGGGTACATCGACAAATATGAAAGATGATGAATCATTTGGATTGGGTGCTACAAAAACCAACCCTTCACAAAAGGTAAAAAATAGGGGTAATTGCTTAAAGTAAGGGCTGTTTAGAGAATTAGGGGTAGGATTTAGAAGAAGGGTTGTTTAGAAGTAATAAGAAAGTAGGGGTAGTTTAAGCATAGTAGAGGTAGATCGACAAATATGAAAGATGATGAATCATTTGGATTGGGTGCTGCAAAAACCAATCCTTCACAACATTTAAAAAATAGGGGTGATTATTGGAAGTAAAGGCTATTTACAGAACTAGGAGTAGGATTAAAAGAAGGAATGTTTTTAAGTATTAATAGAAGTAGGGGTAGATTAAGCATAGTAGCGGTAGATCGACAAATATGAAAGATGATGAATCATTTGGATTGGGTGCTACAAAAACCAATCCTTCACAAAAATTAAAAAATAAGGGTAATTGTTGGTTGTAAGGGATATTTAGATAATTAGGGGTAGGATTAAAAAGAAGGGTTGTTTTGAATTATTAAGAGAAATAGGGGTAGTTTAAGAATAGTAGGTGTAGATCCATAAATATGAAAGATGATAAATCATTTGGATTGGGTGCTGCAAAAACCAATCCTTCACAATAGTTAAGCAACAGGGTAATTGTTGGAAGGAAGGGCAATTTAGAGAATTAGGGGTAGGTTTAAAAAGAAGGGTTGTTTTGAAGTATTAAGAGAAGTAGGGGCAGTTTAAGCATAATAGGGGTAGGTCGACAAATATGAAAGATGATGAGTCGTTAGGATTGGGAGCTGCAAAAACCAATCCGTTAACCGACGTATTGGTCCGGTTACCAAAAGTACACAAGACAAGCTTATCTCAACATATCGCGTGATATTACAGCCCCGAGGCGTCGCCAATATCATCCGGGGTCCAGTACCAGAAGACTCGAGTCTGGCCATTAGCAGGATGTCGCGTCCCTCGAACGCAATCTCCATTAGTATCCATCTGCATCCATACCGAAGGCTAGCCGTGGTCCAAGTCGAAGGCGAGCCGTCAAGCGGATCCGGGCGCAACGCCGACAGGGGTCCGGTGACCCACCACCCGATTCATCCGATTTCCGCAAAAATGTTTGCTGCCCAGAATTACCAGATCAATTCAAAGTCAAGATTCAGCCAACAACTTAAGCGAGCCCCGCCACTCCTCCAGCACATTCCCGAACAAAGACCTTGACATCCCCGGACGCACCGACTAGGATTTCGAGCCCCCAAGCCACTCGGACAGATCTCGCGCCTCTCAAACGGAATTTTTGCACCCTCGAGAGGTGCGAAGATCCGCACCCTCGAGGTGTGAATTTTCGCACCTGCGAGGTGCGAAATTTCGAACCTTCGAGGTGCGAATTTTCGCACCCACAAGGTGCGAAATTTCATACCCTCGAGGTGCAAAATTTCGCACCCACGAGGTGCGAAATTCGCACCCTTTGGAAGAGGTGCGAAGAAACGAGGCCGAGGGCTGTACGTGCAAATTTTCTGTAGATGGTCCCCATTTCTATCGACTCCTACCTAACCACTTCCTATAAATACCCCATGGCCTCACACTTCAAAAGGGGGAGATTCTTGAGCTTTGATACTTCCACAGAGCTTCATCAATGGCACCCCCTCTTTGAGGAAGAAGAAGGGCAAAATTGTCCATTTTACTATTTCTTGCAAATATGACTATTGTAACTTCATGTATCATAGTCAACAAATTTAATGAGATGGTCTCAAACTTGTAATCCTTCAAGTGATCAATAAAATTCCATAAACTCTTCAAAGTTGACGTAGGCCCTCACTGAGGCCGAACCACTATAAATCTCTTGTGCTATTAACTACTTATGTTCTATTTTATGTTCTTGTCTATGCGACCATATTTATAATTCCTAGTAATTGGGAATCTTTGGTGTTTACTACATTTTTGGCCATCAACACAATCCTTCACAATACTTAAAAAATAGGGGTAATTGTTGGAAGAAAGGCAATTTAAAGAATTAGGGGAAGGATTAAAAGAAGGAATGTTTTTTAGTATTAAGAGAATTAGGGGTTGATTCAAAAATATGAAAGATGATGAATCATTTGGATTGGGTGCTACAAAAACCAACCTTCAGCAAAATGTAAAAAGCAGGGGTAATTGTAGGAAGTAAGGGCTGTTTAGTGAATTAGGGGTAGGATGAAAAAGAAGTGTTTTTTTGAAGTATTAAGAGAAGTAGGGATAGTTTAAGCATAGTGGGGGTTGATCGACAAATATGAAAGATGATGAATTGTTTGGATTGTATGCTACAAAAACCAACCCTTCACAGTAGTTAAAAAATAAGGGTAATTGTAGGAAGTAAGGGCTATTTAGAGAATTAGTGGTACGATTAAAAAGAAGGGATGTTTTGAAGTATTATGAGAAGTAGGGGTAGTTTAAGCATAGGAGGGGTAGATTGACAAATATGAAAGATGATGAATCGTTTGGATTGGGTGCTGCAAAAACAAACCATTCACTATAGTAAAAAGATAGGGGTAATTGTTGGAACTAAGGGCTATTTAGAGAATTAGGCACAGGATTAAAAAGAAGGGTTGTTTTGTGAAGTATTAAGAGGAGTAAGGGTAGTTTAGTCATAGTAGGGGTAGATCGACAAATATGAAAGATGAAGACTTGTTTGGATTGGGTGCTGCAAAAACCAACCCTTCACAAAAGTTAAAAAATAGGGGTAATTCTTGGAAGTAAGGGAAATTTAGAGAATTAGAGGTACGATTAAAAAGAAAGGATGTTTTGAAGTATTAAGAGAAGTAGGGGTAGTTTAAGCATAGTAGGGGTAAAGCGACAAATATGGAAGCTAACGAATCATTTTGTTGGGGTGCTGCAAAAACCGACCCTTCACAGTAGTAAAAAGACAGGCGTAATTGTTGGAAGTAAGGGTTATTTAGAGAATTAGTGGTATGATTAAAAATAAGGGTTGTTTTGAAATATTAAGAGAATTAGGGGCACTTTAAGCATAGTGGGGGTAGATCGACAAATATTAAAGACGATGAATCGATTGGATTGGGTGCTGCAAAAACCAATCCTTCACAATAGTTAAAAATAGGAGTAATTGTTAGAAGGAAGGGTTATTTAGAGAATTAGGTGTAGGATTAAAAAGAAGGGATCTTTTGAAGTATTAATATAAGTAGGTGGAGTTTAAGCATAGTAAGGGTAGGTCGACTAATACGAAAGATGATGAATCATTTGGATTAGGTCCAACAAAAACCAATCCTTCACTGTAGTAAAAAGATTGGGGTAATTTTTGGAAGTAAGGGCTATTTACAGAACTAGGGATAGGACTTAAAAGAAAGACTGTTTTCAAGTATTAAGAGAAGTAGGGTTAGTTTAAGCATAGTAGGGTTAGATCGACAAATATAAAAGATGATTAATCATTTCGATTGGGTTCTGCAACAACCAATGCTTCACAATAGTTAAAATATAGGGGTAATTGTTGAAAGGAAGGGCTATTTAGAGAATTAGGGGTAAGATTAAAAAGAAGGGCTGTTTTGAAGTATTAAGAGAAGTAGGGGTAGATTAAGCATATTAGGGGTAGATCGACAAATATGAAAGAAGATGAATCACTTGGATTGGTTTCTACAAAAACCGACCCTTCACAAAAGGCAAAAATATGGGTAATTGTTGGAAGTAAGAGCTGTTTAGAGAATTAGGGGTAGGAGTAAAAAGGTGGGTTGTTTTGAATTATTAAGAGAAGTAGGGGTAGTTTAAGCATAGTAGGGATAGATCGACAAATATGAAAGATGATGAATCTTTTAGATTGGCTGCTGCAAAAACCAATCCTCCACAATAGTTAAAAAATAGGGGTTATTGTTGGAAGTAAAAGCTATTTAAAGAATTAGATGTAGGATTAAAAGAAGGACTGTTTTTAAGTATTAAGAGAAGTAGGTGTAGACTAAGCATAGTAGGGGTAGATCGATAAATATGAAAGACGATGAATCATTTGGATTGGGTGCTACCAAACCAAGCCTTCACAAAAGGTAAAAAATAAGCGTAATTATTGGAAGTAAGGGCTATTTAGAGAAGTAGGGGGAGGATTAAAAAGAAGGGTGGTTTTGAAGTATTAAGAGAAGTAGGGGTAGATCGACAAATACGAAAGATGACGAATCATTTGGATTCGGTGCTGCAAAAACCAATCCTTCACAATAGTTAAAAAGTAGGGGTAATGTAACAACCCGAAAATCTAGGCCAGTTTAAAAAATTTTATTTTGGCAATTTTAGCGAATTTTGATTATTTAAAATGAATTATTTTAAATAATAACGACGAGAAATTTATTTTGAATATATTTATAACGTATATATTATACGCGTCGTCGTTAGAATATAAATAATTATTTATAATTATAAGAGGAATTGAAAATGGCGCGGTAGTTCGATAATTTGATTTCAAACTTCAAATGAATGTACCGGGTGCAAAACAATCCGGATTTTAGTGAAACCAAAAATAATGGAATCTAATAGTGACTATCTTTCCAACGAATCCGAAAAATCGAAATTTCATAGCGGGAATTAAAAGATATGTCCAGTTGAAAATTCTGAATAGTCGCTATGGAATTCAGGCCCTTAAAAATGGAAATTTTGCAAACGACCTCGGATTTCGACGAAACCACTTTGGTTGGATCCGTGATGTCAAGTTATTGCTAGGTTTCAAATTTCATAATTTTTTGAATCAATATGTGAGCGTGGCAAAGGAAAACGCGTTTGACTAGTTTTAGTTGATTTTAATCGACTGGAAAATGGCCATTTTTCAAACGATCTTGGAATTTAACGAAACTAGTTTTGTTAGGACCGTATCGTCAATACGAAGCTAGAAAATATTTTTCGGAATTTTTCTATTTAGTATGTGGCCCCGGTAATTTGAAATGTACGTTTGTAATTCAATATAATGATTTAAATGTAAATTCAACGGAAACTGATCGAAACGATCGAATCAGCTTACGATACATATCCCATTGTGTTCGGAATGGGGGTAACTAGCTAGGGACAACAGTTGTTGGGTCCCGTTTCGAATTCAAATGAAAAAGTCAACTTTATGTAAATAAATTAAATTAAATTAAATTAAAATCCCCTCCACCCCCTTTTTTTTCAACTCAGACCCCTCCCCCCGTTCGATTCAGATAAATCAAAAATAAAAAAGAAAAAGAAAAAAAAGGGAGCCCGCGATGGCAGCCGCCGCCTCCAGGCGGAGCACCGCCGCAACCCCCTCCTTCCGCCGCCTCCTTTCTTCTCCTCCTCCTCCACTCCTCCTTCTCCGACTGCGACCTCATCCTTCCCCCCCCCCCCCCTTCCTCCAGCGATCGCAGAAACCCCCCCTCCTTCCTAACCGACGCGATACCCCCCCTTTCCCTACTGCCGACCGCACCCCCTCCTTCCTAACCGACGCGATACCCCCCCTTTCCCTACTGCCGACTGCACCCCCCCTCTTCAGCCTCCCCTCGCGTCGCCGAAATCCCCCCCCCCCCAGTCGGTCAACACAGCGCAGAAGACCCCCCCCTCTCTCTAAAATTCCATTGTAACTTTTACTTATTTATTTTAATTTATATAGAATCTGTCTTTGTTTATTCTTAGTATGTATAATAATTTGTTTATTTATTCATCAATTTACATAAAGGTTTGATTTTTAAAATAGAAAAGTTATGATTTTTAAATTAGATAAAGATTTGATTTTTAAAATAGAAAAGATTAGATTTTTAAAGGAAGGAAGAAAGATACAATTTTTATATGTGTAGCAAAATAAAAATATCATCTTTATATAGTAGCAAGTTAAAGATATTATTTTTATTAGAGTAGCAAGTTAAAAATATTATTTTTATTCGTGTAGCTAAGTAAAGATATAATCTTTTATGTGTAAAAGACGTTGTAAAAATATAATCTTTGATATATATATATAGCGATGTAAAAATATAATTTTCATAACGAAGTAAAAATATCATCTTTATATATGTAGCAAAATAAAAATGTGATTTTTATAGTGATGAAGTCTATATTTTTGAAAAGGTGAAGTCTATATTTTTGAAAAGGTGAAATCTATATTTTTGAAAAGGTGAAATCTATATTTTTGAAAAGGTGAAGTCTATATTTTTGAAAAGGCGAAATCTTTATATGAAGAATAGCGGGATAGAAATGGAATTTTTATCTATATGACATCATAGTAAAAATTCGATTTTTATATACTGAATAGCATAGTAAAAATTCGATTTTTATATATTGAATAGCATAGTAAAAATTCGATTTTAATATATTGAATAGCGAAGTAAAAAATTCGATTTTTATATATTGAATAGCATAGTAAAAATTCGATTTTTATATATGTAGTGAATACAGGTAACGAAGATGACAAAGGCGAGAACAATGAAGATTTCTATTAATGAAGAGTCGTGGTATTGGATAGCTATTGGTGAGAAATTCTCACTCAAAATTCTTTTTCTAGTTATATATATACTAGGATGTAGACGGTGTTTAGTAGCACCCGACACCCGTCATCCACAGACCATGGATGGCTTGTTTGTTTAATTGTTTGGTTGTGTATTTGGTTTGAATTGAATTGTTTGATGAAATGAAATTGATTTGATTGATGTGTGAATGGCGTGGGCCTTCACTAGACCGGGGATAAGGCTAGGCCTTGTCCCGTTTCTAGTATCGTGCCGTTATGCCGCTGAAATTTTCTAAATTAAGTTAGAAAAATAAAGATATCATTTTATTTAATAAATGAACCGAATAGAATATTCATAGGTTGAATAAAATAGTTTGATAGTTAAAAATATAATTTTTAACGTGAATCTGAATAAATAAATATTCATTTACAAACCGGACAGTTTGTTTATGTACACCTATTTGAAGGATATTGATTGGGACGATAAATTTTACACTTCGCCCAACTGCACAAATAAAATCTGTGTTTGATTGTTTGAAACCCCACACGGGTATTGGGATGATATTTGGCATACACTAATCCCGATTGTTTAGTTGTATGTCGATCGATTGATTGACAGGCTGTTATAAGCGTTGGATATTTATATTTGATGCTTATACAGTGTAGAATGCACTTTGGATGATGGTTGATTATTCATCGTTGTTGATATATACATGTGTTGTAGAAAATCCATATAATTAACATTATATGGTAATTGATTGTGCCTCATTCCAGTTTTAAAATAGAAATATTTGAAAAGGAAATATTTGAAATAGAATATTTGAAAATAGGAATATATGAAGCCGTATTGATTAGATTGACGCCATTTTGACGTGAACAATATTTATATCGATTTTATTCATTTTATAATGAATATCGAAAGTGATTTCAAAATCTGATATTTTGAAAAGAATTGAATATAAATAAATTCGAATTGAAATTGAATATAAATGAATTCGAATTGAGATTGGATAGAAATGAATTCGAATTGAAATTGAAGTGAATTGAAAACGAACTGAAATTGAATTAGAAATCAATTTGAATTGAAATCAATTTGAAATGAATTTAAAATGAATTTAAATTGGAATATTCAATTTTGAATTGAAATTGAATATGAAGTTGAAACCGTTTTGAAAATGAATTTAAAACGATTTATAAAGCACGTTTTGAATTGAAATCGATGAAGTATATATTATATATATTATATATATAATATAGTGGCCTGAATAGAACGCGCCGCGCCGCGGTAGTTCGCGAATTTCGACCATTGACTTCGAACGGATATTACGGGAGATCCGACCGTCGGATCCTCCTAAAACCAGAACCGTTGGGTTCGTATCGAAAAGAGATTTCTAATGGATATTTGAAAATTGAAATCTAACGGTTTGATTCGGAATTATGTCCAAATCAAATTTGAAAATGGTCGCTGTAAGTGCAGTTCGATGACCGTTGATGGAAATCGACTGTACGGGCCTTGATAAAATTATTAAAAATATTAATATTTTGTGTAAAATCGTAAGAAATTATTTAGAAAGGATTGGGATGAAAAACTACATATTTGAAAAGATAAAAATTGATTTTTATCGAAATGAACTAGTTTTGAACTAGAGTTAAAATTCTATTTATTTTTAAATAAATAAATTGAATTAAAAAGGGGTTTTAAAAATAACCAGAATTTCCAATGGTTGCATTGGAGTGGATTTGAATCGAAATTGTCTTCGGAATATTTCGATGTTGGAATTCGTGATTATACAGATGTTGTTATGCAAATTTGAAAGATATATATCTATATCGTTATTTCCAACACGACATTTGTTAATCGTAGAATTTGATATTGAATATAAGCCGATATATTTTCTATTCAGAGCCTTGTATTGAATATCAAATGTGATTTGGGTTTTCATGAATGGTGTCTTCATCAACACTGTTCTTGAACCCAGTTGAGAAAAGATTAAATCTTTTTATTTAGACTTAATGAAGAGTACCAATTAAATAATATTTAATTGGAATTGAAATGATATTGATTTTTGGGTTTATCGTGGACAGTGTTTTAAATAACACTCGTTCTTTAACCCAATAATTAATGGAATGTGACGAAAAGGAATCTCGCTCGATCCGAACCAGTTGCTAAACCGACCCAGACCATTCGAAACGCCTGATCGTTTGAGAACAAGACAAAATAGAACGCAGACGGAAGAACATTTCATTGTATATTACAACAATGCATCAGATTACAAGAATAGACAGAGTATAAATGAATATACATTACACAGAAATATCAGAGATTTAAATTACATTTAAATACATAGCAGCGGAAAATAATACAATACACAACTAGAGGAGATATACGGATACAAAGCTTTCCGGATATCGTTCCAGCCGTAAACCAGGATCCTGTGAATATAAATCTGCAAAACCAAAACTACTAAAGGACATCAGGGAGGGCATGCGTTTCCTTCTAGCTAGGGTGGTGTCAGTGACCTACCAGCCCTGACATTTATATACTTTTCACCTGTGTGGTTGTTGCTGTTGCGAGGCGCCTCGGTTTGATCGGACAATCCGGGTCCGATGGAGTCATTCGTTGGCTCATTGACGCCCCAAAGGGCGGGAAGACGTATTGTTCAGGCATAATAATCCACATCGGTGGACCGGCCCTGACGATCCATGGGGCAGTTGCGGTTGTTCCTGAGACACGGGCTAGAGCGTCTCGAATCGCTTGAGGACTATCTTTTGCCTCGGTTCATAGATGGAAACCCAATTTCCAAATACGTGACTTTGCGATTTTGATTGTATAACCTATATATGGCGACATAGTGGTATGGGGCATTCATGCTGCCTATGATTGGTACTTATGATTTGAAGTTGCTTTATACGCTATGCACTTATAATAGTATCAAATGATTTGTTTTAAACGTATCAAGCATTCTTGGCTATTATAAGGTAAAAACCCTATCCCCCGGCTTGCGTTGCATTGTGTGATAGGACCTGGGTCTTATAATAGCTTCATTTTTCTTATTTAGCATTGCGCTGTTTGTTTTATGCACTGGTATTCTTGGGAGGAAACCCGTTCCGTGTTATACGGCGTGGTCCCTTGATTTACCTAACTTTAAAAATAAAGATTAATAACTATTTTAGTTCTCACACCAGTCCCATGACTGACCTGGAGTTTATTGTTTTAACCTAAACTCTGGGTGCCCTTATTTTGACACGGGCAGCTAGTAGTTTTGGTTTTGCAGATTTATATTCACAGGATCCTGGTTTACGGCTGGAACGATATCCGGAAAGCTTTGTATCCGTATATCTCCTCTAGTTGTGTATTGTATTATTTTCCGCTGCTATGTATTTAAATGTAATTTAAATCTCTGATATTTCTGTGTAATGTATATTTATTTATACTCTGTCTATTCTTGTAATCTGATGGATTGTTGTAATATACAATGAAATGTTCTTCCGTCTGCGTTCTATTTTGTCTTGTTCTCAAACGATCAAGCGTTTCGAATGGTCTGGGTCGGTTTAGCGACTGGTTCGGATCGAGCGAGATTCCTTTTCGTCACATTTGGTATCAGAGCTTTGGTTTACAAAGCTCAGAGAGCAAGGCACATTAGAACCATACGAAAGAATTCATCAGATATTGGATTACCAATATCCAATGAGAATGACTCGTTAGAGATGGGATCAGTAGTATCTTAGAACGAGTGTGAAGAGAATATTTTTAAAGTAAAAACAAATTTTGTTTTGAAAATTTAAATCAATTATTCGTATTTGATTATTTATTTGTATTGATTTGGACAGTCCAGTATATAAAGATTTTGCATATACGCCTTGCAAACGTGTATTTGAAGTTTTAATATACTGGATAGATATAGAATCACACTCTAGTCGCCCGGAGATGGTTCTGATGATTGAAGCTTCATCATCAGAATTAGTGTTCGAGTGTCGAAGGTGTGATATTTATATATTTCCTATTGACTGGTGTGAGAACCAAAATTAGATAGGGCCTATTGTTGTGATTTGGCATCAAAAATGTGATTTTTGACTATATATCAAAGTTATGCATTTGAAATGATAATCAACTAATTGATTGATGTTTGTGTTGTTTGTTTATTTGTTTGATAATTTTGAACCATTTAGCCTAATTGATTCACATGTTGAATCATATTGAAAATTGGTCGCATTACTTACATTGAACAGGTCATAGCAAGGAGGCTAGAGCAGAGAATAAAATTTGTTTGCCCGACAAATAGGTACATGTTTACTACATAATTTACTGTTTTGTTTCGGTGATGATGATTTTATGAGCCTATTGGCTAGCCGCTTGGCATTTTCTTTTTCATTTTGAGATCAGAAGGCCTATAAGGCAATTTTGGGATTTTCCCATGCTCCCGGTGCAGGGGAGGTTATGGCGAAATTTTTCGAAAATTTAAGGTGTTAGCCAAAATTTTGAAATTTTAGAAAATTCTCAGAAACTGAAAAGTTGGAGAATGGAAGCCAGATCGAACGTAGAGTTGATTAATCAAACCACTTTCGACTTTGTTCCTTTTGGGGGACGAAAAGTTTTAAGTGGGGGAGATTGTAACAACCCGAAAATCTAGGCCAGTTTAAAAATTTTTATTTTGGCAATTTTTGCGAATTTTGATTATTTTAAATGAATTATTTTAAATAATAACGACGAGAAATTTATTTTGAATATATTTATAACGTATATATTATACGCGTCGTCATTAGAATATAAATAATTATTTATAATTATAAAAGGAATTGAAAATGGCGCGGTAGTTCGATAATTTGATTTCAAACTTCAAATGAATGTACCGGGTGCAAAACAATCCGGATTTTAGTGAAACTAAAAATAATGGAATCTCATAGTGACTATCTTTCCAACGAATCCGAAAAATCGAAATTTCATTTTGGGAATCAAAAGATATGTCCAGTTGAAAATTCTGAATAGTCGCTATGGAATTCAGGCCCTTAAAAATGGAAATTTTGCAAACGACCTCGGATTTCGACGAAACCACTTTTGTTGGATCCGTGATGTCAAGTTATTGCTATGTTTCAAATTTCATAATTTTTCGAATTAATATGTGAGCGTGGGAAGGGAAAACGCGTTTGACTAGTTTCAGTTGATTTTAATCGACTGGAAAATGGCCATTTTTCAAACGATCTCGGAATTTGACGAAACTAGTTTTGTTAGGACCGTATCGTAAATACGAAGCTAGAAAATATTTTTCGGGAATTTTTCTAGTTAGTATGTGGCCCCAGTAATTTGAAATGTACGTTTGTAATTCAATATAATGATTTAAATGTAAATTCAATGGAAACTGATCGAAACGATCGAATCAGCTTACGATACATATCCCATTGTGTTCGGAATGGGGATAATTAGCTAGGGACGACAGTTGTTGGGTCCCGTTTCGAATTCAAATGAAAAAGTCAACTTTGTGTAAATAAAATAAAATAAAATAAATTAAATTAAAATCCCCTCCACCCCCTTTTTTTCAACTCAGACCCCCCCCCCCCCCGTTCGATTCAGATAAATCAAAAATAAAAAATAAAAAGAAAAAAAAGGGAGGACACGATGGCAGCCGCCGCCTCCAGGCGGAGCACCGCCGCAACCCCCTCCTTCCGCCGCCTCCTTTCTTCTTCTCCTCCTCCACTCCTCCTTCTCCGACTGCGACCTACTCCTTTCCCCCCTTCCTCCAGCGATCGCAGAAACCCCCCCCCTCCTTCCTAACCGACGCGATACCCCCCCCTTTCCCTACTGCCGACCGCACCCCCCCCTTCCTAACCGACGCGATACCCCCCCTTTCCCTACTGCGGACCGCACCCCCCCCCCTCTTCAGCCTCCCCTCGCGTCGCCGAACCCCCCCCCCCCAGTCGGTCAACACAGCGCAGAAGACCCACCCCCCGACCTCTCTCTAAAATTCCAATGTAAGTTTTACTTATTTATTTTAATTTATATAGAATCTGTCTTTGTTTATTCTTAGTATGTATAATAATTTGTTTATTTATTCATCAATTTACATAAAGGTTTGATTTTTAAAATAGAAAAGTTATGATTTTTAAATTAGAAAAAGATTTGATTTTTAAAATAGAAAAGAATAGATTTTTAAAGGAAGGAAGAAAGATATAATTTTTATATGTGTAGCAAAATAAAAATATCATCTTTATATAGTAGGAGGGATAAAAATATTATTTCTATCATGGTAGCAAGTTAAAGATATTATTTTTATTAGAGTAGCAGGTTAAAAATATTATTTTTATTCGTGTAGCTAAGTAAAGATATAATCTTTTATGTGTTAAAGACGTTGTAAAAATATAATCTTTGATATATATATAGCGATGTAAAAATATAATTTTCATAACGAAGTTAAAATATCATCTTTATATATGTAGCAAAATAAAAATGTGATTTTTATAGTGATGAAGTCTATATTTTTGAAAAGGTGAAGTCTATATTTTTGAAAAGGTGAAATCTATATTTTTGAAAAGGTGAAATCTATATTTTTGAAAAGGTGAAGTCTATATTTTTGAAAAGGCGAAATCTTTATATGAAGAATAGCGGGATAGAAATGGAATTTTTATCTATATGACATCATAGTAAAAATTCGATTTTTATATATTGAATAGCATAGTAAAAATTCGATTTTTTATATTGAATAGCATAGTAAAAATTCGATTTTTATATATTGAATAGCAAAGTAAAAATTCGATTTTTATATATTTAATAGCATAGTAAAAATTCGATTTTTATATATGTAATGAATACGGGTAACGAATATGACAAAGGCGAGAACAATGAAGATTTCTATTAATGAAGAGTCGTGGAATTGGATAGCTATTGGTGAGAACTTCTCACTTAAAATTCTTTTTCTAGTTATATATATATATACTAGGATGCAGACGGTGTTTAGTAGCACCCGACACCCGTCATCCACAGACCATGGATGGCTTGTTTGTTTAATTGTTTGGTTGTGTATTTGGTTTGAATTGAATTGTTTGATGAAATGAAATTGATTTGATTGATGTGTGAATGGCGTGGGCCTTCACTAGACCGGGGATAAGGCTAGGCCTTGTCCCGTTTCTAGTATCGTGTCGTTATGCCGCCGAAATTTTCTAAAATACGTTAGAAAAATAAAGATATCATTTTATTTAATAAATGAACCGAATAGAATATTCATAGGTTGAATAAAATAGTTTGATAGTTAAAAATATAATTTTTAACATGAATGTGAATAAATAAATATTCATTTACAAACCGGATAGTTTGTTTATGTACACCTATTTGAAGGATATTGATTGGGACGATAAATTTTACACATCGCCCAACTGCACAAATAAAATCTGTGTTTGATTGTTTGAAACCCCACGTGGGTATTGGGATGATATTTGGCATACACTAATGTCGATTGTTTAGTTGTATGTCGATCGATTGATTGACAGGTTGTTATAAGCGTTGGATATTTATATTTGATGCTTATACAGTGTAGAATGCACTTTGGATGATGGTTGATTATTCAACGTTGTTGATATATACATGTGTTGTAGAAAATCCATATAATTAACATTATATGTTAATTGATTGGGCCTCATTTCAGTTTTAAAATAGAAATATTTGAAAAAGAAATATTTGAAATAGAATATTTGAAAATAGGAATATATGAAGCCGTATTGATTAGATTGACGCCATTTTGACGTGAACGATATTTATATCGATTTTATTCATTTTATAATGAATATCGAAAGTGATTTCAAAATCTGATATTTTAAAAAGAATTGAATATAAATAAATTCGAATTGAAATTGAATATAAATGAATTCGAATTGAGATTGGATAGAAATGAATTCGAATTGAAATTGAAGTGAATTGAAAACGAACTGAAATTGAATTAGAAATCAATTTGAATTGAAATCAATTTGAAATGAATTTAAAATGAATTTAAATTGGAATATTCAATTTTGATTTGAAATTGAATATGAAGATGAAACCGTTATGAAAATGAATTTAAAACGATTTATAAAGCACGTTTTGAATTGAAATCGACGAAGTATATATTATATATATTATATACATAATATAATGGCCTGAATAGAACGCGCCGCGCCGCGGCAGTTCGTGAATTTCAACCATTGACTTCGAACGGATATTACGGGAGATCCGACCGTCGGATCCTCCTAAAACCGGAACCGTCGGGTTCGTATCAAAAAGAGCTTTCTAATGGATATTTGAAAATTGAAATCTAACGGTTGGATTTGGAATTATGTCCAAATCAAATTTGAAAAAGGTCGCTGTAAGTGTAGTTCGATGACCGTTGATGGAAATCGACTGTACGGGCCTTGATAAAATTATTAAAAATATTAATAATTTGTGTAAAATCATAAGAAATGATTTAGAAAGGATTGGGATGAAAAACTCCATATTTGAAAAGATAAAAATAGATTTTTATCGAAATGAACTAGTTTTGAACTAGAGTTAAAATTCTATTTATTTTTAAATAAATAAATTGAATTAAAAAGGGGTTTTAAAAATAACCAGAATTTCCAATGGTTGCATTAGAGTGGATTTGAACCGAAATTGTCTTCGGAATATTTCGATGTTGGAATTCGTGATTATACAGATGTTGTTATGGAAATTTGAAAGATATATATCTATATCGTTATTTCCAACACGACATTTGTTAATCGTAGAATTTGATATTGAATATAAGCTGATATATTTTCTATTCAGAGCCTTGTATTGAATATCAAATGTGATTTGGGTTTGTCGTGAATGGTGTCTTCATCAACACTGTTCTTGAACCCAGTTGAGAAAAGATTAAATCTTTTTATTTAGACTTAATGAAGAGTACCAATTAAATAATATTTAATTGGAATTGAAATGATATTGATTTTTGGGTTTATCGTGGACAGTGTTTTAAATGACACTCGTTCTTTAACCCGATAATTAATGGAATGTGACATTGGGTTTATCGTGAACCGTGTTTTAAATGACATTGATTCTTTAACCCAATTAACGATTAAAACTAAGTAGAGTTTTAATGAATCTTTAATTAGATTGAAATGATCGAGAATGGAGTATCACCAGTTTTGCTCCAGGCGATAGTTAAATCTTTAATTAGATTTGAACATGAAATGGTAATTGAATTTACCGATAACACCGTGGTGTTAGATATGAAGTATTACCGGTTTTACTTCATGGGATGAATAGGTTGGGATTGGTAAATTAAAATAAATGATTACTTCGGTAAGGTTCGTTAATCCCGACTAGTTGAATCGAAATTCAAAAGATGATTAAAGAATAAATTCAAGGAATTTATCTTGGACAAAATTAATGGGAACCTTTCCCTGTGAATGTGAAATTTAGAAACTAACTGTCGGTTAGCCAAGCAGAATGGTGTTCTGGATATTGATCTGATGTTGGTTTCGGCCTTCGGGGTTAATATTTGGGGAATTATTCTCTTGATTAATTTACGTTTAGTGACTGATAAATTGGAATGAGGCGTATGTTGTGTTTGTGTAACATTTATTTAAAATATAAGCTAGTTATTTGGAAAGTCCGGGTTTATCCCATTCTGAATAACTGATACGACGATAATTCGAAGATGAAGACGGTGGTCGAAGACCGCAGGTCCTCACGTCGTTTGGGTGATTACTGATGATCTTGATTTGGCTGTACAGCCAAGAAGATGGAAACAGTTGGTTATCGTCCAGCCGTACATGGAGATCGATGGATATGCGGGGTACTAGGTGCCTCCGGTTTCGTTCAGACCCAGAACGGACTTGTAAATGGACTGTGTGTCTGACATTGGATTTTAGTCCGTGTGATTGATCTCTATTAAATAAATATCTGTTTGGCGGCGGAGAATTTATTCTCTTGCTTCACGCCCTTCTCTGAGACGTACGAGCTCAAGGGTTATATATTGATGGATATCAAACGCATGGAGTGAATTGCCTGTATGTCATGCCTAAGTGGCAATTGATAGAGGCTTCTGTTGAAAAGCAAAGTCTTGTGGTGATGATCAAAGCACAGCCTGTGTGGCACAGCTTTGTGTAACGTGAATTCGCTAGCCTCGCACCCCGGTTGTGAACCAGAAACGGGAGAGGACATCAGGGAGGGCATGCGTTTCCTTCTAGCTAGGGTGGTGTCAGGGACCTTCCAGGCCTGACATTTATATACTTTTCACCTGTGTGGTTGTTGCTGTTGCGAGGCGCCTCGGTTTGATCGGACGATCCGGGTCCGGTGGAGTCATTCGTTGGCTCATTGACGCCCAAAAGGGCGGGGAGACGTATTGTTCAGGCATAATAATCCACATTGGTGGACCGGCCCTGACGATCCATGGGGCAGTTGCGGCTGTTCCTGAGACACGGGCTAGAGCGTCTCGAATCGGTTGAGGACTATCTTTTGCCTCGGTTCATAGATGGAAACCCAATTTCCAAATACGTGACTTTGCGATTTTGATTGTATAACCTATACATGGCGACCTAGTCGTATGGGGCATTCATGCCGCCTATGATTGGTACTTATGATTTGAAGTTGCTTTATACGCTATGCACTTATTATAGTATCAAATGATTTGTTTTAAACGTATCAAGCATTCTTGGCTATTATAAGGTAAAAACCCTATCCCCCGGCTTGCGTTGCATTGTGTGATAGGACCTGGGTCTTATAATAGCTTCATTTTTCTTTATTTGGCATTGCGCTGTTTGTTTTATGCACTGGTATTCTTGGGAGGATACCCGTTCCGTGTTATACGGCGTGGTCCCTTGATTTACCTAACTTTAAAAATAAAGATTAATAATTGTTTTAGTTCTCACACCAGTCCCATGACTGACCTGGAGTTTATTGTTTTAACCTAAACTCTAGGTGCCCTTATTTTGACACGGGCAGCTAGTAGTTTTGGTTTTGCAGATTTATGTTCACAGGATCCTGGTTTACGGCTGGAACGATATCCGGAAAGCTTTGTATCCGTATATCTCCTCTAGTTGTGTATTGTATTATTTTCCGCTGCTATGTATTTAAATGTAATTTAAATCTCTGATATTTCTGTGTAATGTATATTCATTTATACTCTGTCTATTCTTGTAATCTGATGCATTGTTGTAATATACAATGAAATTTTCTTCCGTCTGCGTTCTATTTTGTCTTGTTCTAAAACGATCAGGCGTTTCGAATGGTCTGGGTCGGTTTAGCGACTGGTTCGGATCGGGCGAGATTCCTTTTCGTTACAGGTAATTGTTGGATGGAAGGGCTATTCAGAGAATTAGGGGTACGATTAAAAAGAAGGGATGTTTTGAAGTATTAAGAGAAGTAAGAGTAGTTTAAGCATAATAGGGGTAGATCGACAAATATAAAAGTTGATGAATCGTTTGGATTGGGTGCTGCAAAAACCAACCCTTCACAGTAGTAAAAAGATATGGGCAATTGTTGGAAATAAGGTCCACTTAGAGAATTAGGGGTAGGATTTAAAAGAAGACTATTTTGAAGTATTAAGAGAAGTCGGTGTAGTTTAAGCATAGTAGGGGTAGATCGACAAGTATGAAAGCTGATGAATCGTTTCGATTGGGTGCTGCAAAAACCAATCCTTCACAATAGTTAAAAAATAGTGGTAATTGTTGAAAGGAAGGGCTATTTAGAGAATTATGCGTAGGATTAAAAAGAAGGGCTGTTTTGAAGTATTAAGAGAAGTAGGGGTAGATTAAGCATAGTAGGGGTAGATCAACAAATATGAAAGATGATGAATCATTGGGATTGGGTGCTACAAAAACCAACCCTTCACAAAAGGTAAAAAATAGGGGTAATTGATGGAAGTAAGAGATATTTTGAGAATTAGGGGGAGGATTAAAAAGAAGTGTTGTTTTGAAGTATTAAGAGAAGTAGGGGTAGTTTAAGCATAATAGGGGTAAATCGATAAACATGAAAGATGATGAATCATTTGGATTGGGTGCTGCAAAAACTAATCCTTCACAATAGTTAAAAAGTAGGGGTAACTTTTGGGAGGAAGGGCTATTTAGAGAATTAGTGGTAAGATTAAAAAGAAGGGCTGTTCTGAAGTATTAAGAGAAGTGGGGGTAGTTTAAGCATAATAGGGTTAGATAAACAAATATAAAAGATGATGAATCGTTTGGATTGGGTGCTGCAAAAACCAATCCTTCACAGTAGTAAAAAGATTGGGGTAATTATTGGAAATTAGGGCTATTTAGAAAATTAGGGGTAGGATTTAGAAGAAAGACTGTTTTGAAGTATTAAGAGAAGTAGGGGTAGTTTAAGCATAGTAGGGGTAGATCGACAAATATGAAAGATGATGAATCGTTTCGATTTGATGCTACAAAAAACCAATCCTTCACAATAGTTAAAAAATAGAAGTAATTGTAGAAAGGAAGGGCTATTTAGATAAATAGGGGTAGGAATAAAAAGGACTGTTTTGAACAATTAAAAGAAGTAGGGGTAGTTTAAGCATAGTAGGGATACGTCGACAAATATGAAAGATGATGAATCATTTGGATTGGCTGCTGCAAAAACCAACCCTTTACTATAGTTAAAAAATAGAGGTAATTGTTGAAAGCAAGGGCCATTTAGAGAATTAGGGGTATGATTTAAAAGAAGGGTTTTTTTGAAGTATTAAGAGAAGTAGGGGTAGTTTAAGCATAGGAAGGGTAGATCGACAAATATGATAGATGATGAATCGTTTGGATTAGGTGCTGCAAAAACCAACCCTTCATAGTAGTAAAAAGATAGGGGTAATTGTTGGAAGTAAGGGATGTTTAGAGAATTAGGGGTTGGATTTATAAGTAGGACTGTTTTGAAGTATTAAGAGAAGTTGGGGTAGTTTAAGCATAGTAGGGGTATATCGACAAATATGAAAGACGACGAATCAATTGGAATGGGTGCTGCAAAAACCAACCCTTCACAGAAGTTAAAAAATAGCGGTAATTGTTGGAAGTAAGGGATATTTAGAGAATTGGGGGTAGGATTTAAAAGAAGGGTTGTTTTGAAGTATTAAGAGAAGTAGGGGTAGTTCAAGCATATTAGGGTTAGATCGACAAATATGAAAGATGATGAGTCATTGGGATTGGGTGCTGCAAAAACCAATCCTTCACAATAGTTAAAAAATAGTAGTAATTGTTGGAAGGAAGGGCTATTTAGAGAATTAGGGGTAGGATTAAAAAGAAGGGTTGTTTTGAAATATTAAGATAAGTAGGGACAGTTTAAGCATAATAGGGGTAGATCGACAAATATTAAAGATGATGAATCATATTGATTAGGTGCTGCAAAAACTAATCCTTCACAGTAGCAAAAAGATAGGGGTAATTGTTGGAAGTAAGTGTTATTTAGAGAATTAGGGGTATGATTAAAAAGAAGGTTTTTTATGAAGTATTCAGAGTTTTAGGGGTAGTTTAATTATAGTAGGGCTAGATCGACAATTATAAAAGATGATGAATCATGTGGATTGGGTGCTGCAAAAACCAACCCTTCACAATAGTAAAAAGATTGCGATAATTGTTTGAAATAAGGGCTATTTAGAGAATAAATTGTAGGATTTAAAAGAAAGACTGTTTTGAAGTATTAAGAGAACTAGCTGTAGTTTAAGCATAGTAGGGGTAGATCGACAAATATGAAAGATGATGAATCTTTTCGATTGGGTGCTGAAAAAACCAATCCTTCACAATAGTTAAAAAATAGGGGTAATTGTTGAAAGGAATGGCGATTTAGAGAATTAGAGGTATGAATAAAAAGAAGGGATGTTTTGAAGTATTGAGAGAATTAGGGGTAGATTAAGCATAGTAGGGGTAGATCGACATATATGAAAGATGATGAATCATTTGGATTGGGTGCTACAAAAACCAACCCTTCACAAAAGGTTAAAAATAGGGGTAATTGTTTGAAGTAAGGGATGTTTAGAGAATTAGAGGTAGGATTAAAAAGAAGGGTTGTTTTGAAGTATTAAGAGAAGTATGGGTAGTTTAAGCATAGTAGGGGTAATTGTTGGAAGTAAGGGCTATTTCCAGAATTTGGGGTAGGATTTAAAGAAGGATTGTTTTTAAGTATTAAGAGAAGTAGGGGTAGGTTAAGCATAGTAGAGGTAGATCGACAAATATGAAAGATGATGAATCATTTGGATTGGGTGCTACAAAAACCAAACCTTCACAAAAAGTAAAAAAATAGGGGTAATTGTTAGTATTAAGGACTGTTTGGAGAATTAGGGGTAGGATTAAAAAGAAGAGTTGTTTTGAAGTATTACGAGAAGTATGGGTAGTTTAAGCATAGTAGGGGTAGGTCGACAAATTTGAAAGATGATGAATCGTTTGGATTGGGTGCTGCAAAAACCAATCCTTTACAATAGTTAAAAATAGGGGTAATTTTTGGAACTAAGGGCTATTTACAGAATTAGGTGAAGGATTAAAAGAAGGACTGTTTTTATGTATAAAGAGAAGTAGGGGTAGATTAAGCGTAGTAGGGGTAGATCGAAAAATATGAAAGATGATGAATCATTGGGATTGGGTGCTACGAAAACCAACCCTTCACAAAAGGTAAAAAATAGGGGTAATTGTTGGAAGTAAGGGCTTTTTAGAGAATTAGGGGGAGGATTAAAAAGAAGGGCTGTTTTGAAGTATTAAGAGAAGTAGGGGTAGTTAAAGCATAATAGGGTTAGATCGATAAATATGAAAGATGATGAATCAATTGGATTGGGTGCTGCAAAAACCAATCCTTCACAATAGTTAAAAAGTGGGGGTAATTGTTGGAATGAATGGCTATTTGGATAATTAGGGGTGCAATTAAAAAGAAGGGCTGTTTTGAAGTATTAAGAGAAGTAGGGGTAGTTTAAGCATAATAGGGGTAGATCGACAAATACAAAAGATGATGAATCGTTTGGATTGGGTGCTGCAAAAACCAACCCTTCACAGTTGTAAAAAGATAGGGGTAAAATTTGGAAATAAGGACTATTTAGAAAATTAGGGGTAGGATTTAAAAGAAAGACTGTTTTGAAGTATTAAGAGAAGTAGGGGTAGTTTAAGCATAGTAGGGATAGATCAACAAATATGAAAGATGATGAATCGTTTCGATTGGGTGCTGCAAAAAACCAATCCTTCACAATAGTTAAAAAATAGGGGTAATTATTGAAAGGATGGATATTTAGAGAATTAGGGGTAGGATTAAAAAAAGGGTTGTTTTAAAGTATTAAGAGAAGTACCAACACTTCACTAAAGGTAAAAAATAGGGGTAATTTTTGGAAGTAATGGCAGTTTAGAGAATTAGGGACAGAATTAAAAAGAAGGGTTATTTTGAAGTTTTACGAGATGTAGGGGTAGTTTAAGCATCGTAGGTGTAGATCGACAAATATGAAAGATGGTGAATCGTTTGGATTGGGTGCTGCATAAACCAATCCTTCACAATAGTTAAAAAATAGTAGTAATTGTTGGAAGGAAGGGCTATTTAGAGAATTAGGGGTTGGATTAAAAAGAAGGGCTGTTTTGAAATATTATGATAAGTAGGGACAGTTTAAGCATAGTAGGGGTAGATCGACAAATATTAAAGATGATGAATCATTCGGATTAGGTGCTGCAAAAACTAATCCTTCACAGTAGTAAAAAGATAGGGGTAATTGTAGGAAGTAAGTGTTATTTAGAGAAGTAGGGGTATGATTAAAAAGAAGGTCTTTTTTTTTGAAGTATTCAGAGAAGTAGGGGTAGTTTAATTATAGTATGGGAAGATCGGCAATTATAAAAGATGATGAATCATATGGATTGGGTGCTGCAAAAACCAACCCTTCACAATAGTAAAAAGATTGGGATAATTGTTTGAAATAAGGGCTATTTAGATAATAAATTGTAGGATTTAGAAGAAAGACTGTTTTGAAGTATTAAGAGAAGTAGGGGTAGTTTAAGCATAGTAGGGGTAGATCGACAAATATGAAAGATGATGAATCTTTTCGATTGGGTGCTACAAAAACCAATCCTTAACAATAGTTAAAAAACAGGGGTAATTGTTGAAAGGAATGGCTATTTAGAGAACTAGGGTTAAGAATAAAAAGAAGGGATGTTTTGAAGTATTGAGAGAAGTAGGGGTAGATTAAGCATAGTAGGGGTAGATCGACATATATGAAAAATGATGAATCATTTGGATTGGGTGCTACAAAAACCAACACTTCACAAAAGGTAAAAAATAGGGGTAATTGTTTGAAGTAAGGGCTGTTTAGAGAATTAGGGGTAGGATTAAAAAGAAGGGTTGTTTTGAAGTATTAAGAGAAGTATGGGTTGTTTAAGCATAGTAGGGGTAATTGTTGGAAGTAAGGGCTATTTACAGAATTAGGGGTAGGATTAAAAGAAGGATTGTTTTTAAAAGAAGGGTTGCTTTGAAGTATTACGAGAAGTATGGGTAGTTTAAGCATAGTAGGGCTAGATCGGCAAATATGAAAGATGATGAATTATTTGGATTGGGTGCTGCAAAAACCAATCCTTCACAATAGTTAAAAATAGGGGTAATTGTTGGAAGCAAGGGCTATTTACAGAATTAGGTGAAGGATTAAAAGAAGGACTGTTTTATGTATAAAGCGAAGTAGGGGTAGATTAAGCATAGTAGGGGTAGATCAACAAATATGAAAGATGATGAATCATTGGGATTGGGTGCTACAAAAACCAACCCTTCACAAAAGGTAAAAAATAGGGGTAATTGATGGAAGTAAGGGCTATTTTGAGAATTAGGGGGAGGATTAAAAAGAAGTGTTGTTTTGAAGTATTAAGAGAAGTAGGGGTAGTTTAAGCATAATAGGGGTAGATCGATAAATATGAAAGATGATGAATCATTTGGATTGGGTGCTGCAAAAACTAATCCTTCACAATAGTTAAAAAGTAGGTGTAACTGTTGGAAGGAAGGGCTATTTAGAGAATTAGTGGTACGATTAAAAAGAAGGTCTGTTCTGAAGTACTAAGAGAAGTGGGGGTAGTTTAAGCATAATAGGGTTAGATAAACAAATATAAAAGATGATGAATCGTTTGGATTGGGTGCTGTAAAAACCAATCCTTCACAGTAGTAAAAAGATTGGGGTAATTGTTGGAAATAAAGGCTATTTAGAAAATTAGGGGTAGGATTTAGAAGAAAGACTGTTTTGAAGTATTAAGAGAAGTAGGGGTAGTTTAAGCATAGTAGGGGTAGATCGACAAATATGAAAGATGATGAATCGTTTCGATTTGATGCTACAAAAAACCAATCCTTCACAATAGTTAAAAAACAGAAGTAAATGTAGAAAGGAAGGGCTATTTAGATAATTAGGGTTAGGAATAAAAAGGACTGTTTTGAACAATTAAAAGAAGTAGGGGTAGTTTAAGCATAGTAGGGATACATCGACAAATATTAAAGATGATGAATCATTTGGATTGGGTGCTGCAAAAACCAACCCTTTACAGTAGTCAAAAAATAGAGGTAATTGTTGAAAGAAAGGGTCATTTAGAGAATTAGGGGTATGATTAAACAGAAGGGTTGTTTTGAAGTATTAAGAGAAGTAGGGGTAGTTTAAGCATAGGAAGGGTAGATCGACAAATATGATAGATGTTGAATCGTTTGGATTGGGTGCTGAAAAAACCAACCCTTCATAGAAGTAAAAAGATAAGGGCAATTGTTGGAAGAAAGGGATATTTAGAGAATTAGGGGTTGGATTTATAATTAGGACTGTTTTGAAGTATTAAGAGAAGTTGGGGTAGTTTAAGCATAGTAGGGGTAGATCGACAAATATGATAGACGACAAATCAATTGGATTGGGTGCTGCAAAAACCAACCCTTCACAGAAGTTAAAAAATAGTGGTAATTGTTGGAAGTAAGGGCTATTTAGAGAATTGGGGGTAGGATTTAAAAGAAGGGTTGTTTTGAGGTATTAAGAGAAGTAGGGTAGTTCAAGCATAGTAGGGGTAGATCGACAAGTATGAAAGATGATGAATAATTTGGATTGGGTGCTGCAAAAACCAATCCTTCACAATAGTTAAAAAATAGTAGTAATTGTTGGAAGGAAGGGCTATTTAGAGAATTAGGAGTAGGATTAAAAAGAAGGGTTGTTTTGAAATATTAAGATAAGTAGGGACAGTTTAAGCATAGTAGGGGTAGATCGAAAATTATTAAAGATGATGAATCGTTTGGATTAGGTGCTGCAAAAACTAATCCTTCACAGTAGTAAAAAGGTAGGGGTAATTGTTGGAAGTAAGTGTTATTTAGAGAATTAGGGGTATGATTAAAAAGAAGGTTTTTTTTGAAGTATTCAGAGAAGTAGGGGTAGTTTAATTATAGTAGGGCTAGAGCGACAATTATAAAAGATGATGAATCGTGTGGATTGGGTCCTGCGAAAACCAACCCTTCACAATAGTAAAAATATTGCGATAATTGTTTGAAATAAGTGCTATTTATAGAATAAATTGTAGGATTTAAAAGAAAGACTGTTTTGAAGTATTAAGAGAAGTAGCGGTAGTTTAAGCATAGTAGGGGTAGATCGACAAATATGAAAGATGATGAATCTTTTCGATTGTGTGCTAAAATAACCAATCCTTCAAATAGTTAAAAAATAGTGGTAATTGTTGAAAGGAATGGCTATTTAGAGAATTAGGGGTAAGAATAAAAAGAAGGGATGTTTTGAAGTATTGAGAGAATTAGGGGTAGATTAAGCATAGTAGGGGTAGATCGACATATATGGAAAGATGATGAATCATTTGGATTGGGTGCTACAAAAACCAACCCTTCACAAAAGGTAAAAAATAGGGGTAATTGTTTGAAGTAAGGGCTGTTTAGAGAATTAGGGGTAGGATTAAAAAGAAGGGTTGTTTTGAAGTATTAAGAGAATTATGGGTAGTTTAAGCATAGTAGGGGTAATTGTTGGAAGTAAGGGCTATTTCCAGAATTTGGGATAGGATTAAAAGAAGGATTGTTTTTAAGTATTAAGAGAAGTAGGGGTAGGTTAAGCATAGTAGGGGTAGATCGACAAATATGAAAGATGATGAATCATTTGGATTGGGTGCTACAAAAACCAAACCTTCACAAACAGTAAAAAATAGGGGTAATTGTTAGTAGTAAGGACTGTTTGGAGAATTAGGGGTAGGATTACAAAGAAGAGTTGTTTTGAAGTATTACGAGAAGTATGGATAGTTTTAGCATAGTAGGTGTAGATCTACAAATATGAAAGATGATGAATCGTTTGAATTGGGTGCTGCAAAAACAAATCCTTCAAAATAGTTAAAAATAGGGGTAATTGTTGGAAGTTAGGGCTATTTACAGAATTAGGTGAAGGATTAAAAGAAGGACTGTTTTTATGTATAAAGAGAAGTAGGTGTAGATTAAGCGTAGTAGGGGTAGATCGACAAATATGAAAGATGATGAATCATTGGGATTGGGTGCTACAAAAACCAACCCTTCACAAAAGGTAAAAAATAGGGGTAATTTTTGGAAGTAAGGGCTATTTATAGAATTAGGGGGAGGATTAAAAAGAACGGTTGTTCTGAAGTATTAAGAGAAGTAGGGGTACTTAATGCATAATAGGGTTAGATCGATAAATATGAAAGATGATGAATCAATTGGATTGGGTGCTGCAAAAACCAATCCTTCACAATAGTTAAAAAGTAGGTGTAATTGTTGGAAGGAATGGCTATTTGGAGAATTAGGGGTGCAATTAAAAAGATGGGCTGTTTTGAAGTATTAAGAGAAGTAGGGGTAGTTTAAGCATAATAGGGGTAGATCGACAAATATAAAAGATGATGAATCGTTTTGATTGGGTGCTGCAAAAACCAACCCTTCATAGTAGTAAAAAGATAGGGGTAATTGTTGGAAATAATGGCTATTTAGAAAATTAGGGTTAGGATTTAAAAGAAAGACTGTTTTGAAGTATTAAGAGAAGTAAGGGTAGTTTAAGCATTGTAGGGGTAGATCAACAAATATGAAAGATGATGAATCGTTTCGATTGGGTGCTGCAAAAAACCAATCCTTCACAATAGTTAAAAAATAGGGGTAATTATTGAAAGGATGGCTATTTGGAGAATTAGGGGTAGGATTAAAAAAAGGGCTGTTTTAAAGTATTAAGAGAAGTACCAACACTTCACAAAAGGTAAAAAATAGGGGTAATTTTTGGAAGTAATGGCAGTTTAGAGAATTAAGGACAGAATTAAAAAGAAGGGTTGTATTGAAGTTTTACGAGATGTTGGGGTAGTTTAAGCATCGTAGTTGTAGATCGACAAATATGAAAGATGGTGAATCGTTTGGATTGGGTGCTGCAAAAACCAATCCTTCACAATAGTTAAAAAATAGTAGTAATTGATGGAAGGAAGGGCTATTTAGAGAATTAGGGGTAGGATTAAAAAGAAGGGCTGTTTTGAAATATTAAGATAAGTTGGGACAGTTTAAGCATAGTAGGGGTAGATCGACAAATATTAAAGATGATGAATCGTTCGGATTAGGTGCTGCAAAAACTAATCCTTCACAGTAGTAAAAAGGTAGGGGTAATTGTTGGAAGTAAGTGTTATTTAGAGAATTAGGGGTATGATTAAAAAGAAGGTCTTTTTTTTGAAGTATTCAGAGAAGTAGGGGTAGTTTAATTATAGTAGGGGTAGATCAGCAATTATAAAAGAAGATGAATCATTTGGATTGGGTGCTGCAAAAACCAACCCTTCACAATAGTAAAAAGATTAGGATAATTTTTTGAAATAAGGGCTATTTAGATAATAAATTGTAGGATTTAAAAGAAAGAATGTTTTGAAGTATTAAGAGAAGTAGGGGTAGTTTAAGCATAGTAGGGGTAGATCGACAAATATGAAAGATGATGAATCTTTTCGATTGGGTGCTGCAAAAACCAATCCTTCACAATAGTTAAAAAATAGGGGTAATTGTTGAAAGGAATGGCTATTTAAAGAATTAGGGGTAAGAATAGAAAGAAGGGATGTTTTGAAATATTGAGAGAAGTAGGGGTAGATTAAGCATAGTAGGGGTAGATCGACGTATATGAAAGATGATGAATCATTTGGATTGGGTGCAACAAAAACCAACCCTTCACAAAAGGTAAAAAATAGGGGTAAGTGTTTGAAGTAAGGGCTGTTTAGAGAATTAGGGGTAGGATTAAAAAGAAGGGTTGTTTTGAAGTATTAAGAGAAGTATGGGTAGTTTAAGCATAGTAGGGGTAATTGTTGGAAGTAAGGGCTATTTACAGAATTAGGGGTAGGATTAAAGGAAGGATTGTTTTTAAGTATTAAGAGAAGTAGGGGTAGGTTAAGCATAGTAGGGGTAGATCAACAATATGAAAGATGATGAATCATTTTGATTGGGTGCTAAAAAACCAAACCTTCACAAAAAGGAAAAAATAGGGGTAATTTTTGGTAGTAAGGACTGTTTGGAGAATTAGGGGTAGGATTAAAAAGAAGGGCTATTTTGAAGTATTACGAGAAGCATGGGTAGTTTAAGCATAGTTAGGGTAGATCGACAAATATGAAAGATGATGAATCGTTTGGATTGGGTGCTGCAAAAACCAATCCTTCACAATAGTTAAAAATATGAGTAATTGTTGGAAGTAAGGGCTATTTACAGAATTAGGTGAAGGATCAAAAGAAGTACTGTTTTATGTATAAAGCAAAGTAGGGGTAGATTAAGCGTAGTAGTGGTAGATCAATAAATATGAAAGATGATGAATCATTGGGATTGACTGCTACAAAAACCAACCCTTCACAAAAGGTAAAAAATTGGGGTAATTGTTGGAAGTAAGGGCTATTTTGAGAATTTGGGGGAGGATTAAAAAGAAGGGTTGTTTTGAAGTATTAAGAGAAGTAGGGGTAGTTTAAGCATAATAGGGTTAGATCGATAAATATGAAAGATGATGAATCATTCGGATTGGGTGCTGCAAAAACCAATACTTCACAATAGTTAAAAAGTAGGGGTAATTGTTGGAAGGAATGGTTATTTGGAGAATTAGGGGTACAATTAAAAAGAAGGGCTGTTTTGAAGTATTAAGAGAAGTAGGGGTAGTTTAAGCATAATAGGGGTAGATCGACAAATATAAAAGATGATGAATCGTTTGGATTGGTTGCTGCAAAAACCAACCCTTCACAGTAGTAAAAAGATAGGGGTAATTGTTGGAAATATAGGCTATTTAGAAAATCAGGGGTAGGATTTAAAAGAAAGACTGTTTTGAAGTATTAAGAGAAGTATGGGTAGTTTAAGCATAGTAGGGGTAGATAAACAAATATGAAAGATGATGAATCGTTTCGATTGGGTGCTACAAAAAACCAATCCTTCAAAATAGTTAAAAAATAGGGGTAATTATTGAAAGGATGGCTATTTAGAGAATTAGGGGTAGGATTAAAAAAAAGGGTTGTTTTAAAGTATTAAGAGATGTGGGGGTAGTTTAAGCATAGTAGGGGCAGATCGACAAATATGAAAGATGATGAATCATTTGGATTGGGTGCTACAAAAACCAACACTTCATAAAAGGTAAAAAATAGGGGTAATTGTTGGAAGTAAGGGCTATTTAGAGAATTAGGGGCAGGATTAAAAGGAAGGGTTGTTTTGAAGTATTAAGAGAAGTAGGATAATTTAAGCATAGGTGGGGTAAGTCGATAAATATGAAAGATGATGAATCGTTTGGATTGGATGCTGCAAAAACCAATCCTTCACGGTAGTTAAAAATTAGGGGTAATTGTTGGAAGGAAGGGCTATTTAGAGAATTAGGGGTACGATTAAAAAGTAGAGTTGTTTTGAAGTATTAAGAGAAGTATGGGTAGTTTAAGCATAATAGGGATAGATCGAGAAATATAAAAGATGATGAATCGTTTGGATTGGGTGCTGCAAAAACCAACCCTTCACAGTAGTAAAAAGATAGGGGTAATTGTTGGAAATAAGGGCTATTTAGAGAATTAGGGGTAGGATTTAAAAGAAAGACTGTTTTGAAGTATTAAGAGAAGTAGGGGTAGTTTAAGCATAGTAGGGGTAGATCGACAAATATGAAAGATGATGAATCGTTTGGATTAGGTGCTGCAAAAACCAATCCTTCACAGTAGTAAAAAGATAGTGCTAATTGTTGGAAGTAAGGGTTATTTAGAGAACTAGGGGTAGGATTAAAAAGATGGGCTATTTTGAAGTATTAAGAGAAGTGGGGGTAGACTAAGCATAGTAGGGGCAGATCGACAAATATGAAAGATGATGAATCATTTGGATTGGATGCTTCAAAAACAAACACTTCACAATAGTTAAAAATAGGGGTAATTGTTGGATGTAAGGGCTATTTGCAGAATTAGGTGTAGGATTAATAGAAAGACTGTTTTTATGTATTAAGAGAAGTAGGGGTAGATTAAGCATAGTAGGGGTAGATCAACAAATAGGAAAGATGGTGAATCGTTTCGATTGGGTTCTGCAAAAACCAGCCCTTCACAAAAGGTAAAAAATAGAGGTAACTGTTGGAAGTAAGGGCTATTTAGAGAATTAGGTGTAGGATTAAAAAGAAGGGTTGTTTCGTAGTATGAAGAGAAGTAGGGGTAGATTAAGCATAGTAGGGGTACATCGACAAATATGAAAGATGTTGAATCGTTTGGATTGGGTGCTACAAAAACCAACCCTTTATAGTAGTAAAAAGATATTGGTAATGGTCGGAAGAATGGGTTATTTAGAGAATTAGGGATAGGATTAAAAAGAAGGGTTGTTTTCTAAAGTATTAAGGTGTAAATCGACAAATATGAAAGATGATGAATCGTTTGGATTGGGTGCTGAAAAAATCAACCCTTCACAGTAGTAAAAAGATTGGGGTAATTGTTGTAAGTAATGGCTATTTAGAGAATTAGGGGTAGGATTTAAAAGAAGGACTGTTTTGAACTACTAAGAGAAGTAGGGGTAGTTTAAGCAAAGTAGGGATAAATCGACAAGTATGAAAGATGATGAATCGTTTGGATTGGGTGCTGCAAAAACCAACCCTTGACAGTAGTTAAAAAATAGAGGTAATTGTTGGTAGTAAGGGATATATAGAGAATTAGGGCTACGATTAAAAAGAAGGGCTGATTTGAAGTATTATGAGAAGGAGGGGTAGTTTAAGCATAGGAAGCGTAGATCGACAAATATGAAAGATGTTGAATCGTTTGGATTGGGTGCTGCAAAAATCAACCCTTCACAGTAGTTAGAAGATAGGGGTAATTGTTGGAACTAAGGGCTATTTAGAGAATTAGTGGTAGGATTTAAAAGTAGGACTGTTTTGGAGTATTAAGAGAAGTTGGGGTAGTTTAAGAGAAGTAGGGGTAGTTTAAGCATAGGAAGTGTAGATCAACAAATATGAAAGATGATCAATCGTTTGGATTGGATTTGGTGCTGCAAAAACAAACATGAATGAAAAGTAGGGGTCGTCTTTAATTGTAGGGGTAGATCGACAAATATGAAAGACGGCGAATCATTGGATTTGGTGCTGCAAAAACCAACACTTCACAGAAGTTAAAAAATTGGGGTAATTATCGGAATTAGGGGCTATTTAAAAATTGGGGGTAGGATTTAAAAGAAGGGTTGTTTTGAAGTATTGAGAGAAGTAGGGGTAGTTTAAGCATAGTAGGGATAGATCGTCAAGTATGAAAGATGATGAATCATTTGGATTAGGTGCTGCAAAAACCAATCCTTCACAACAGTTAGAAAATAGTGGTGAATGTTGGAAGGAAGGGCTATTTAGAGAATTAGGGGTAGGATTAAAAAGAAGGGTTGGTTTGAAGTATTAAGACAAGTAGGGACAGTTTAAGCGTAGTAGGGGTAGATCGACAAATATGAAAGATGATGAATCGTTTGGATTATGTGCTGCAAAAACCAAACCTTCACAGTAGTAAAAAGATAGGAGTAACTGTTGGAAGTAAGGGCTATTTAGATAATTAGGGGTACGATTAAAAAGTAGGGCTGTTTTGAAGTATTAAGAGAAGTATGGGTAGTTTAAGCATAATAGGGATAGATCGAGAAATATAAAAGATGATGAATCGTTTGGATTGGGTGCTGCAAAAACCAACCCTTCACAGTAGTAAAAAGATAGGGGTAATTGTTGGAAATAAGGGCTATTTAGAGAATTAGGGGTAGGATTTAAAAGAAAGACTGTTTTGAAGTATTAAGAGAAGTAGGGGTAGTTTAAGCACAGTAGGGGTAGATCGACAAATATGAAAGATGATGAATCGTTTGGATTAGGTGCTGCAAAAACCAATCCTTCACAGTAGTAAAAAGATAGTGCTAATTGTTGGTAGTAAGGGCTATTTAGAGAACTAGGGGTAGGATTAAAAAGATGGGCTATTTTGAAGTATTAAGAGAAGTGGGGGTAGACTAAGCATAGTAGGGGCAGATCGACAAATATGAAAGATGATGAATCATTTGGATTGGATGCTTCAAAAACAAACACTTCACAATAGTTAAAAATAGGGGTAATTGTTGGATGTAAGGGCTATTTGCAGAATTAGGTGTAGGAATAATAGAAAGACTGTTTTTATGTATTAAGAGAAGTAGGGGTAGATTAAGCATAGTAGGGGTAGATCAACAAATAGGAAAGATGGTGAATCGTTTCGATTGGGTTCTGCAAAAACCAGCCCTTCACAAAAGGTAAAAAATAGAGGTAACTGTTGGAAGTAAGGGCTATTTAGAGAATTAGGTGTAGGATTAAAAAGAAGGGTTGTTTCGTAGTATGAAGAGAAGTAGGGGTAGATTAAGCATAGTAGGGGTACATCGACAAATATGAAAGATGATGAATCATTTGGATTGGGTGCTACAAAAACACACCCTTTATAGTAGGAAAAAGATATCGGTAATGGTCGGAAGAATGGGTTATTTAGGGAATTAGGGATAGGATTAAAAAGAAGGGTTGTTTTCTAAAGTATTAAGGGGTAGATCGACAAATATGAAAGATGATGAATCGTTTGGATTGGGTGCTGAAAAAACCAACCCTTCACAGTAGTAAAAAGATTGGGGTAATTGTTGTAAGTAATGGCTATTTAGAGAATTAGGGGTAGGATTTAAAAGAAGGACTGTTTTGAACTACTAAGAGAAGTAGGGGTAGTTTAAGCAAAGTAGGGATAAATCGACAAATATGAATGATGATGAATCGTTTGGATTGGGTGCTGCAAAAACCAACCCTTGACAGTAGTTAAAAAATAGTGGTAATTGTTGGTAGTAAGGGATATATAGAGAATTAGGGCTACGATTAAAAAGAAGGGCTGATTTGAAGTATTATGAGAAGGAGGGGTAGTTTAAGCATAGGAAGCGTAGATCGACAAATATGAAAGATGTTGAATCGTTTGGATTGGGTGCTGCAAAAATCAACCCTTCACGGTAGTTAGAAGATAGGGGTAACTGTTGGAACTAAGGGCTATTTAGAGAATTAGTGGTAGGATTTAAAAGTAGGACTGTTTTGGAGTATTAAGAGAAGTTGGGGTAGTTTAAGAGAAGTAGGGGTAGTTTAAGCATAGGAAGTGTAGATCAACAAATATGAAAGATGATCAATCGTTTGGATTGGATTTGGTGCTGCAAAAACAAATATGAATGAAAAGTAGGGGTCGTCTTTAATTGTAGGGGTAGATCGACAAATATGAAAGACGATGAATCATTGGATTTGGTGCTGCAAAAACCAACACTTCACAGAAGTTAAAAAATTGGGGTAATTATCGGAATTAGGGGCTATTTAAAAATTGGGGGTAGGATTTAAAAGAAGGGTTGTTTTGAAGTATTGAGAGAAGTAGGGGTAGTTTAAGCATAGTAGGGATAGATCGTCAAGTATGAAAGATGATGAATCATTTGGATTGGGTGCTGCAAAAACCAATCCTTCACAACAGTTAGAAAATAGTGGTGAATGTTGGAAGGAAGGGCTATTTAGAGAATTAGGGGTAGGATTAAAAAGAAGGGTTGGTTTGAAGTATTAAGATAAGTAGGGACAGTTTAAGCGTAGTAGGGGTAGATCGACAAATATGAAAGATGATGAATCGTTTGGATTATGTGCTGCAAAAACAAAACCTTCGAAGTAGTAAAAAGATAGGAGTAACTGTTGGAAGTAAGGGCTATTTAGATAATTAGGGGTACGATTAAAAAGAAGGGTTGTTTTGAAGTATTTAGAGAAGTAGGGATAGTTTAAGCATAGTAGGGGTAGATCGAAAAGTATAAAAGATGATGAATCATTTGGATTGGGTGCTGCAAAAACCAACCCTTCACAGTAGTAAAAAGATAGGATAATTGTTGGAAAAAAGGGTTATTTAGAGAATTAAGGGTAGGATTTAAAATAAAGACAGTTTTGAAGTATTAAGAGAAGTAGGGGTAGTTTAAGCATAGTAGGGGTAGGTCGACAAATATGAAAGATGATGAATCGTTTCAATTGAGTGCTGCAAAAACCAATCCTTCACAATAGTTAAAAAATAGGGGTAATTGTTGAAAGGAATGACTATTTAGAGAATTAGGGGTAGGATTAAAAAGAAGAGCTGTTTTAAATTATTAAGAGAAGTAGGGGTATATTAAGCATAGTAGGGGTAGATCGACATATATGAAAGATGATAAATCATTTGGATTGGGTGCTACAAAAACCAACCCTTCACAAAAGGTAAAAAATAGGGGTAATTGTTAGAAGTAAGGGCTATTTAGAGAATTAGGAGTAGGATTAAAAATAAGGGTTGTTTTGGACTATTAAGATAAGTAGGGGTAGTTCAAGCATAGTAGAGGTAGACTGACAAATATGAAATATGATGAATCGTTTGGATTGGGTGCTGCAAAAACCAATACTTCTAAATAGTTAAATAATAGGGGTAATTGTTGGAAGTAAGGGAAATTTACATAATTAGGGGTAGGATTAAAAGAGCGACTGTTTTTTAGTATTAAGAGAAGTAGGGGTAGATTAAGCATAGTAGGGGTAGATCGACAAATATGAAAGATGAGGAATCATTTGGATTTGGTGCTACAAAAACCAAACCTTCACAAAAAGTAAAAAATAGGGGTAATTGTTGTAGTAAGGGCTATTTGGAGAATTAGGGGTAGGAATAAAAAGAAGGGTTGTTTTGAAGTGTTAAGAGAAATAGGGGTAGTTCAAGAATAGTAGGGGTAGATCAATAAATATAAAAGATGATGAATCGTTTGGATTTGGTGCTGCAAATACCAATCCTTCACAATTGTTAAAAAATATGGGTAATTGTTGGAAGGAAGGGCTATTTAGAGAATTAGGGGTAGGATTTAAAAGCAATGTTGTTTTGAAGTATTAAGAGAAGTAGGGGTAGTTTAAGCATAGCAGGGGTAAATCGACAAATATGAAAGATGATGAATCGTTTGGATTGGGTGCTGCAAAACGAATCTGTTAACCGATCTTTTGGTATGGTTACCAAAATTGCACAAGACACGATCGTCTCAATATATCGCGTGATATTACAGCCCGGGGGCGTCGCCAATATCATACGGGGTCCAGCACTAGAAGACTTGAGTCTGGCCACTAGCAGGATGTCGCGTCCGTCGAACGCAACCTCCATCAGTATCCGTCCGCGTCTGAGCGAAGGCGAACCGTGCTCCGAGCGGAAGGCGAGCCGTCAAGCGGGTCCGGGCACAGCGCCGTCGGGGTCCGGGGCCCCACTGCCCGATTCATCCGATTTCCGCCAACAAGTTTGTTGCCCAGAATTACCAAGTCAGCCCAAAGTCAAGATTCAGCCAACAACTTCAGCGAGCCTCGCCGCTCCTCCAGCACATTCCCGAACAAAGGATTTCGAGTCCCCAAGCCTCTTGGACAAACCTCGCGCCTCTCAAACGGAATTTTCGTGCCCCCGAGAGGTGCAAAATTCCGAACCCTCGAGGTGCGAAATTCCGCACCCTCGACGTGCAAATTTTCGTACACTCGAGCTGCGAAATTTCGCACCTGCGAGGTGCGTAATTTCGTACCTTCGAGGTATGAAATTTCGCACCCGCGAGGTGAGAAATTTCAAACCCTCAAGGTATGAAATTTTGCACCGACGAAGTGCGAAATTCGCACCCACTGGAAGAGGTTCGAAAAAACGAGGCCAAGGGCTGTACGCGCGAATTTTCTGCAAATTATCCCCATATCTACCTACTCCTACCTAACCCCTACCTGACCACTTTCTATAAATACCCTATGGCCTCACACTTCAAAAGGGGGAGATTCTTGAGCTTTTAGACTTCCATAGAGCTTCATTAATGGCACATCCTCTTTGAGGAAGAACAAGGGCAAAATTGCCCATTTTACTATTTCTTGCAAATATGACTATTGTAACTTCATGTATCATAGTCAACAAATGTAATGAGAGGGTCTCAACCTTGTAATCTTTCAAGTGATCAATAAAACTCCATCAACTCTTCAAAGCGGACGTAGGCCCTCACTTAGGCCGAATCACTATAAATCTCTTGTGTTATTTATAGCTTATTTCTATTTTATGTTCTTGTCCATGTGGCCATATTATAATTCCTAGTAATTGGGAATCTTTGGTGTTTATGAATTTTTTTTCCTTCAACGTAATCCTTTGCAATAGTTAAAAAATAGGGGTAATTGTTTGAAGTAAGGGTTATATAAAGAATTTGGTGAAGGATTAAAAGGAGGACTATTTTTTAGTATTAAGAGAAGTAGGGGTAGATTAAGCATAGTAGGGGTAGGTCGACAAATATGAAAGATGATGAATCATTGGGATTGGGTGCTACAAAAACCAACCTTTCACAAAAGGTAAAAAAATAGGGGTAATTGTTAGAAGTAAGGGCTACTTAGAGAATTAGGGGTAAGATTAAAAAGAAGTGTTGCTTTGAAGTATTAAGAGAAGCAGGGATAGCTTAAGCATAGTAGGGGTAGATCGACAAATATGAAAGATGATGAATCGTTTGGATTGGATGCTGCAAAAACCAACCCTCCACAGTAGTTAAATAATAGGGTAATTGTTGGAAGTAAGGGTTATTTATAGAACTAGTGGTACGATTAAAAAGAAGGGTTGTTTTTTAAGTATTACGAGAAGTAGGGGTAGTATAAGCACAGGAGGGGTAAATCGACAAAAATGAAGGATGATGAATCTTTTGGATTGGGTGCTGCAAAAACCAACCATTCATGGTAGTAAAAAGATAGGGGTAATTGTTGTAAATAATTGTTATTTTGAGAATTAGGGATAGGATTAAAAAGAAGGGTTGTTTTGCGAAGTACTAAGAGGAGTTAGGGTAGTTTAAGCATAGTAGGGGTAGATCGACAGATATGAAAGATGAATTATCGTTTGGATTGGGTGTAGCAGAAAACAACCCTTCACAGTAGTTAAAAAATTGGGGTTGAAAGTAAGGGCTATTTAGAGAATTAGTGGTATGATAAAAAAATGGCAGTTTTGAAGTAACAAGAGAAGTAGGTGTAGTTTAAGCACAATAGGGGTAGATCGACAAATATGGAAGCTGACGAATCGTTTTCATTGGGTGCTGCGAAAACCAACCCTTCACAGTAGTAAAAAGATAGGTGTAATTGTGGGAAGTAAGGGCTATTTAGAGAATTAGGGGTAGGATTAAAAAGAAGGGTTGTTTTGAAATATTAAGAGAAATAGGGGTACTTTTAGCGTAGTAGGGGTAGATCGACAAATATTAAAGATGATGAATCGTTTGGATTGTGTGCTGCAAAAACCAATCCTTCACAATAGTTAAAGCGGGGTAATTATTGGAATGAAGGGCTATTTAGAGAATTAGGTGTAGGATTAAAAAGAAGGGCTGTTTTTAAGTATTAAGATAAGTAGGGGTTTTAAGCATAGTAGGGGTAGATCGACAAATATGAAAGATGATGAAACGTTTGGATTAGGTGCTGGAAAAACCAATCCTTCACAGTAGTAAAAATATATAGGTAAATGTTGGAAGTAAGAGCTATTTACAGAATTAGGGACAGGATTAAAAGGAGGAATATTTTTAAGATTAAGAGAATTAGGGGTAGACTATGCATAGTAGAGGTAGATCGACAAATATGAAAGATGATAAATTTTTTGGATTGGGTGTAGCAAAAACCAACCCTTCACAAAAGCAAAAAAATAGGGGTAATTATTGGAAGTAAAGGCTATTTACAGAATTAGGGGAAGGATTAAAAGAAGTATTGTTTTTAGTATTAAGAGAAGTAGGGATAGATTAATCATAGTAGGGGTATATCGACAAATATGAAAGATGATGAATCATTTGGATTGGATGCTACAAAAACCAACCCTTCAGAATGAAACAACCCGTAACTTCCCCGTAAAGGAAAGCGTCGGTTAGTTCGAGAACAAACCACAACAAAACGCATACAGAAGAACATTTCATTGTATATTACAACAATGCATCAGATTACAAGAATATACAGAGTATAAATGAATATTACACAGAAATATCAGAGATTTAAATTACATTTAAATACATAGCAGCGGAAAATAATAAAATACACAACTAGAATGAGATATACGGATACAAAGCTTTCCGGATATCGTTCCAGCTGTAAACCAGGATCCTGTGAATATAAATCTGCAAAACCAAAACTACTAGCTGCCCGTGTCAAAATAGGGGCACCCAGAGTTTAGGTCAAAACAATAAACTCCAGGTCAGTCATGTGACTGGTGTGAGAACTAAAACAGTTATAATTCTTTATTTTAAATCATTAGGTAAATCAAGGGACCACGCCGTATAACACGGAACGGGTTTCCTCCCAAGAATACCAGTGCATAAAACAAACAGCGAAATGCTAAATAAAGAAAAATGAAGCTGTTATAAGACCCAGGTCCCATCACACAATGCAACGCAGCCGAGGATAGGGTTTTCCCTTATAACAGCCAAAGAATGCTTGATACGTTTAAAACAAATCATTTGATACTATAATAAGTGCATAGTGTATAAAACAACTTCAAATCATAAGTATCAATCATAGGCGGCATGAGCGCCCCATCCCACTATGTCGCCATATATAGGTTTACAAATAAAACCGCAAAGTCACGTATTTGGAAATTGGATTTCCGTCTATGAACCGAGGCAAAAGATAGTCCTCAACCGATTCGAGACGCTCTAGCCCGCCCCTCAGGATCAGAACGCATCAACCCTTTAGATCGTCAGGGCCGGTCCACCGATGTGGATTATTATGCCTGAACACTACGTTTCCCCACCCTATGGGGTGTAAGTCTGGTCCGTCAGCCGACCAGAATGCATCGGCCGAAACCGATATAACCGAGGCGCCTCGCAACAGCAACAACCACATAAGTCAAACTCGTCAGGGCGTGTAAAACCACTGACGCCACTTCTAGATAGAAAGAAACGCAAGTCCTCCCTGATGTCCTCTGCCGTTTTTGGTTCATACCGGGTGTGAAACTCGCGAAGTAAACGTTACACAAAGCTATGCCACGAAGGCCGTGCTTCGATCATCAACCACAAGACTTTGCTTTTCAACAGAAGCCTTGATCATTTGCCACTTAGGCATGCCACACAGGCAATTCACTCCATGCGTTTGATATCCATCAATATATAACCCCTGAGCTCGTACGTCTCAGAGAAGGGCGTTAAGCAAGAGAATGAATTCTCCGCCGCCTAACAGATATATATTTAATAGAGATCAATCACACGGACTAAAATCCAATGTCAGACACACAGTCCATTTACAAGTCCGTTCTGGGTCTGAACGAAACCGGAGGCACCTAGTACCCCGCATATCCATCGATCTCCAAGTACGTCTGGACGATCACCAACTGTTTCCATCTTCTTGGGTGTACAGCCCAATCAAGATCATCAGTTATCACCCAAACGACGTGAAGACCTCCGGTCTTCGACCATCGTCTTCATCTTCGACTTATCGTCGTATCAGTTATTCAGAATGGGATGAACCCGGTCTTTCCGAATAACTCACGTATATTTTAAATAAGTGTTACACAAACACAACATACGCCTCATTCCAATTCATTAGTCACTAACCGTAAATTAATCAAGAGAATAATTCCCCAAATATTAACCCCAAAGGCCGAAACCAACATCAGATCAATATCCAGAAAACCATTCTACTTGGCTAACCGACAGTTAGTTCCTAAATTTCACGTTCAAATCTAATTAAAGATTTAACTATCGTCTGGAGCAAAACTGGTGATACTCCATTCTCGATCTTTTCAATCTAATTAAAGATTCATTAAAACTCCACTTAGTTTTAATCATTATCTTGGTTAAAGAATCAGTGTCATTTAAAACATGATTCACGATAAACCCAAAATCACATTCCATTAATTATCGGGTTAAAGAACAAGTGGTATTTAAAACACTGTTCACGATAAACCCAAAAATCAATACCAATTCAATTCCAATTAAATATCATTTAATTGGTACACTTCATTAAATCTAAATAAAAAGATTTAATCTTTTCTCAACTGGGTTCAAGAACAGTGTTAGTGAAGACACCATTCACGACAAACCCAAATCACATTCGATATTCAATACAAGGCTCTGAATAGAAAATATATCGGCTTATATTCAATATCGAATTCTACGACTAACAAATGTCGTATTGGAAATAACGATACCAATATATATCTTTCAAATTTCCATAACAACACCTGTAATATCACGAATTCCAACATCGAAATATTCTGAAGACAATTTCGATTCAAATCCTCTCCAATGCAATCATTGGAAATTTTGGTTATTTTCAAAACCATTTCAAATTCAATTTATTTATTTAAAAATAAATAGAATTATAATTCTAGTTCAAAACTAGTTCATTTCGATAAAAATCTATTTTTATCTTTTCAAATATGGTGTTTTTCATCCCAAACTTTCACAAATCATTTCTTATGATTTTACACAAATTATTACTATTTTTAATAATTTTATCAAGGCCCGTACAGTCGATTTCCATTAACGGCCATCGAACTGCACTTACAGCGACCTTTTTCGAATTTGATTTGGACGTATCTCCAAATCCAACCGTTAGATTTCAAATTTCTAACATTCATTAGAAAGCTCTTTTCGATACGAACCCAACGGTTCCGGTTTTAGGAGAATCCGACGGTCGGATCTCCCGCAATGTCCGTTTGAAATAAATGGTCGAAATTTACGAACTGCCGCGGCGCGGCGCGTTCTATTCAGGCCATTATATTATATATATAATATATACTTCGTCGATTTCTATTTAAAACGAATTATATAAATAGTTTTAAATTCGTTTCAAAAGCAATTTCAACTTCCTTTTCAATTCAAATCAAAATTGAATTCTTCTTTATAATTTCGTTTCAAAATTCATTTCTATTCAATTCAAATTTCAATTCGATTTGAATTCATTTTAATTTGTTTTCAATTCAATTCATTTCGAAATCGTTTTCAATTCAATTCATTTCGAAATCGTTTTCAATTCAATTAATTTCGAAATCGTTTTCAATTCAATTCATTTCGAAATCGTTTTCAATTCAATTCATTTCGAAATCGTTTTCAATTCAATTCATTTCGAAATCGTTTTCAATTCAATTCATTTCGAAATCGTTTTCAATTCAATTCATTTCGAAATCGTTTTCAATTCAATTCATTTCGAAATCGTTTTCAATTCAATTCATTTCGAAATCGTTTTCAATTCAATTCATTTCGAAATCGTCGATTTCGAAATCACTTTTCAATATTCATTTTAAAATGAATAAAATCGATATAAATATCGTTCACGTCAAAATGGCGTCAATCTAATCAACACGGCTTCATAATTTCTATTTTCAAATTTCCTTTATTTTTCAAATTGGAATGAGGCCCAATCAATTACCATATAAAATTAATTATATGGATTTCCATACAACACATGTATATAATAGCATTGAAAAATAATCAACCATCAACCAAAGTGCACTACACTGTATAAGCATCAAATATAGATATCTAACGCTTATAACAGCCTGTCAATCAATCGATCGACATATTTAATCAATCAGGATGAGTGAACTTCAAATTTCATCCTAACACCCGTGTGGGGTTTCAAACAATCAAACACAGATTTTAGTTGTGCAGTTGGGCGATGTGTAAAATTTATCGTCCCAATCAATGTCATTCAAATAAGCGTACATAAACAAACCGTCTGGTTTGTAAATGAATATTTATTAATTCACATTCACGTTAAAAATTATATTTTTAACGACAAAACATTTTATTCCAACGTATGAATTTCTATTCAGTTCATTTTTTAAATAAAATGATATTTTTATTTTTCTAACTTATTTTAGAAAATTTCGGCGGCATAACGGCACGATACTAGGAACGGGACAAGGCCTAGCCTTATCCCCGGTCTAGTGAAGGCCCACGCCATTCACACATCAATCAAATTCACCAAACAACCAAATTCAAATCAAATCATATAACTAAGCTATGCAACCAAACAAACAAGTCCATGGTCTGTGGACGATTGTGTCGGGTGCTACTAAGCACCGTCTGCATCCTAGTATATATATATATATATAAATAGAAATGAAATTGAAAGGTGAGAAACTCTCACCGATAGCTATCCAATCATCTTGACTCTTCTTTTGCAGAAGTCTTCGTCGTTATCGCATTCTTGTCACTTTCTTTGCCCGTATTCTCTACATATGTAAAAATCACATTTTTACTTCGCTATTCAATATATAAAAATCGAATTTTTACTTCGATGTTCAATATATAAAAATCATATTTTTACTTCGATGTTCAATATATAAAAATCATATTTTTACTTCGATGTTCAATATATAAAAATCATATTTTTACTTCGATGTTCAATATATAAAAATCATATTTTTACTTTTGCTTTCAATATATAAAAATATGATTTTTACTTTTCTAAAAGAAATCAGTTTTATTCTTTTACAAAATCAGTTTTTATCTTTTTATAAGATTCAGTTTTTACTTTTAAAAATATTCAGTTTTAAACTACTTTTTAAAACAAAACAGTTTTAATCTTTTTAAAACAAAACAGTTATATTTTTAACAAAATCAGTTTATTATTTTTATAAAAAATCAATTCAGTTTTTATCTTTATAAAAATCTGTTCAAAATTCATAAAAAAAAATAGTTTTGAATTCTAAAAAGACAGTTCGAAATCAAAATAAAAAAACCAGTCTTTAAACCTAATTAAAAACTCAGTTTTTAAATTATTAAAATAAAATAACAAAATGCTTACAGGGGGGGGGGGGGGTTCTCGCAGATCGACGGCGGTGCTTCTCGAGCTGGGCGGCGCATCGATTCGAACGGTGGTGGCGCTTCAAGGCTCGAACGGAGGAGGCGCTTCAAGGGGGAGGTGGCGATGCTTCGATCGATGTCCAGACGAGGGGGGGGGGCGTCGCGATTGATTGCTAGGGTTTTTTTTTTTTTCTTTCTTTTTTTTTTCCTGGTTATAATCGAATGAGGGGGGGGGGGGGGGCAAGCAGGAGATAAGGAGGGAGGGAAATGATTATTTTTTTTTATTATTATTTAATTAACTAATTTAGCAAAGAGTTGACTTTTACATATGACCTCGAAACGAGGCCCACCGCCTGTCGTCCATAGTGTTTTACCCCCATTCCGAACACAATGGGATATGTATCGCAAGCTGATTTGATCGTTACAATCAGTTTCCTTTTGAATTTTCATTTAAATCACTATATTGAATTTTAAACGTACATTTCAAATTACCGGGGCCACATACTAACTAGAAAAATTCCAGAAAAATATTTTCTAGCTTCGTATTGACGATACGGTCCTAACAAAACTAGTTTCGTCAAATTCTGAGACCGTTTGAGAAATGGCCAATTTCCAGTCGATTAAAATCCACTGAAAATGGTCAAACGCATTTTCCTTTGCCACGCTCACATATTGATTCGAAAAATTATGAAATTTGGAATCTAACAATAACTTAACATCACGGACCCAACAAAACTGGTTTCGTCGAAATCCGAGGTCGTTTGCAAAATGGCTATTTTTAAGGGCCTTATATATATAAAAATATATATAAATTCCACAGCGACTATTTCTAATTTTAAACTGGACATATCTTATCATTTCTAAAATGAAATCTCAGTTTGTTAACTTCGTTACAAAGATATAGTTATACAGATTCAAATATTTCTTGTTTCGTTCAATTCTGACTTATATTGAATTCTGTATATTCATTTGAAATTAGAAATCGAATTTTCGAACTACCGCGTCATTTTCAATTCCTTTCATAATTATATATAATTATTATATATTCTAACGACGACGCGTATAATATATACGATCGAATTCTATTCAAAATAAATTTTTCGTCGATATTATTTAAAATAATTCATTTTAAATAATCAAAATTCGCTAAAATTGCCAAAATAAAAATTTCAAACTGGCTCGCATTTTACGGGTTGTTACACTAGAAAAGGTAAAAAATGGGGGTAATTGTTGGAATTAAGGGCTATTTAGAGAATTAGGGGTTGCATAAAAAAAAGGTTTGTTTTGAAGTACTAGGAGAAGTAGGGGTAGTTTAAGCATAGTATGGGTAGATCGACAAATTTGAAAGATGATGAAACGTCTGGATTGGATGCTGGAAAAGCCAATCCTTCATAATAGTTAAAAATTAGGGGTAATTGTTGAAAGGAAGGGCTATTTAGAGAATTATGGGTTGGATTAAAAAGAAGGTTTGTTTTGAAGTATTTAGTGAAGTAGGGTTTGATCGACAAACATAAAAGATGATGAGTCATTTGTATTCGGTACTGCAAAAACCAACCCTTCATAATAGTAAAAAGATAGGGGTAATTGTTGGAAGTAAGGGCTATTTAGATAAGTAGAGACATGATTAAAAAGAAGGGCTGTTTTGAAGTATTAAGAGAAGTAGGGGTAGTTTTAGCATAGTAATGATAGATCGATAAATATGAAAGATGATGAATTTTTTTGATTGGGTGCTGCAAAAACCAACCCTTCACAGTACTTAAAAAAGGTGGTAACTGTTGGAAGTAAGGGCTGTTTAGATAATTAGGGGTACGATTAAAAATAAGGGTTGCTTTGAAGTATTAAGAGAAGTAGGGGAAGTTTAAGTATAGTAGTGGTTGATCGAAAAAAACAAAAAATAATGAATCGTTTGGATTGGGTGCTACAAAAACCAACCCTTCACTATAGTAAAAAGATAGGTTTAATTGTTGGAAGTAAGGGATATTCAGAGAATTAGAGGTAGGATTGAAAAGAAGGACTTTTTTGAAGTATTAAGAGAAGTAGAGGTAGTTTAAGCATCGTAGGGGTAGATCGACAAATATGAAAGATGATGAATCGTTTGGATTGGGTGCTACAAAAACCAACCCTTCACAGTAGTTAAAAAATAGTGATAATTGTTGGAAGTAAGTGCTATTTAAAAAATTATAGTTACGATTAAAAAGAAGGGCTGTTTTGAAGTATTAAGAGAAGTAGGGGTAGTTTAAGCATAGGAGCGGTAGATCGACAAATGTGAAAGATGATGGATCATTTGGATTCGGTGCTGCACAAACCAACCATTCACAGTAGTAAAAAGATAGGGGTTTCTGTTGGAAGAAAGGGCTATTTGGTGAATTAGGGATAGGATTAAAAAGAAGGGCTGTTTTGTGAAGTATTAAGAGGAGTAGGGGTAGTTTTATCATAGTTCGGGTAGATCGACAAGTATGAACGATGATGAATCGTTTGGATTGGGTGCTGCAAAAACATACCCTTCATAGTAATTAAAAAATAGGGGTAATTGTTGGATGTAAGTTCTATTTAGAGAATAAGGGATAGGATTAAAAAGAAGGGTTGTTTTGAAATATTAAGAGAAGTAGGGGTACTTTAAGCATGGTAGGGGTAGATGTCAAATATCAAAGATGATGAATCGTTTGGATTGGGTGCTGCAAAAAGCAATCCTTCACAATAGTTAAAAAATTGGGGTAATTGTTGTATGGAAGGCCTATCTAGAGAATTACGTGTAGGATTAAAAAGATAAGTAGGGGTAGTTTAAGCATAATAGGGGTAGATCGACAAATATGAAAGATGGTGAACCATTTGGATTAGGTGCTGCAAAAGCCAATCCTTCACAGTAGTAAAAAGATAGGGGTAATTGTTGGAAGTAAGGGATATTTACAGAATTAGGGTTAGGATTAAAAGAAGGATTGTTTTTAAGTATTAAGAGAAGTAGGGGATAGACTAAGCATAGTAGGGGTAGATCGACAAATATGAAATATGATGAATCATTTGGATTGGTTGCTATAAGAACCAACCTTTCACAAACGGTAAAAAATTGGGGTAATTGTTGGAAGAAAGGCTATTTAGAGAATTAGGGGAATGATCAAAAAGAAGGGTTGTTTTGAAGTATTAAGAAAAGTAGGGGTAGTTTAAGCATAGTCGGGGTAGATCGACAAATATGAAAGATGTTGAATCGTTTGGATTGGGTGCTGCAAAAACAAACCCTTCACAACACTTAAAAAATAGGTTAATTGTTGGAAGTAAGGGATATTTACAGAATTAGTGGTACGATTAAAAAGAAGGGTTGTTTTGAAGTACTAAGAAAAGTAGGGGTAGTTTAAGCATAGGAGGGGTAGATTAACAAATATGAAAGATAATGAATCGTTTGGATTGGGTGCTGCAAAAACCAACCCTTCACAGTAGTAAAAGATAGGGGTAATTGTTGGAATTAAGGCTATTTAGAGAATTAGGGATTCGATTAAAAAGAAGGGCTATTTTTATGTATTAAGATAAGTAGGGCTAGTTTAAGCATAGGAGGGGTAGATCGACAAATATGAAAGATGATGAATCATTTGGATTGGGTGCCTCAAAACCCAACCCTTCACAAAAGGTAAAAAATAGGGGTAATTGTAGGAAGAAGGGCTACTTAGAGAATTAGGGGAAGGATTAAAAAGAAGGGTTGTTTTGAAGCATTAAGAGAAGTAAGGGTAGTTTAAGCATAGTAGGGGTAGATCGACAAATACGAAAGATGATGAATTATTTGGATTGGGAGCTGCAAAAACCAATCCTTCACAATAGTTAAAAATAGGGGTAATTGTTAAAAGGAAGGGTTATTTGGAGAATAAGGTGTAGGATTAAGACGCAGGGCTGTTTTGAAGTATTACGAGAAGTAGGGTTAGATTAAGCATAGTAGGGGATAGATCGACAAATATGAAAGATGATGAATCATTTGGATTGGGTGCTACAAAAACACCCCCTTCACAAAAGGTAAAAAATAGAGGTAATTTTTGGAAGTATGGGCTATTTAGAGAATTAGGGGTGGGATTAAAAAGAAGGGTTGTTTTGATGTATTAAGAGAAGTAGGGTAGTTTATGCATAGGAGGGGTATGTCGATAAATATGAAAGATGATGAATCGTTTGGATTAGGTGCTGCAAAAACCAATCCTAAACAAAAGGTAAAAAATAGGGGTAATTGTTAAAAGTAAGGGCTATATAGAGAATTAGGGGTAGGATTAAAAAGAAGGCTTGTTTTGAAGTATTAAGAGAAGTAGGGCAGTTTATGCATAGGAGGGGTAAGTCGATAAATATGAAAGATGATGAATCGTTTGGATTAGGTGCTGCAAAAACCAATCCTTCACAGTAGTAAAAAGATATGGGTAATTGTTGGAAGTAAGGGATATTTACAGAATTAGGGATAGGATTAAAAGGAGGACTATTTTTAAGTATTAAGAGAAGTAGGGGGAGACTATGCATAGTAGGGGTAGATCGACAAATATGAAAGATAATAAATCATTTGGATTGGGTGCTGCAAAAACCAACCCTTCACAAAAGGTAAAAAATAGGTGTAATTGTATGAAGAAGTGTTATTTAGACAATTACGGGGAGGATTAAAAAGAAGGGTTGTTTTGAAGTATTAAGAGAAGTAGGGGTAGTTTAAGCATAGTAGGCGTAGATCGACAAATATGAAAGAGGATGAATCACTCGAATTGGGTGCCGCAAAAAATAATCCTTCACAATAGTTAAAAAATAGGGGTAATTATTGAAAGTAAAGGCTATTTAGAGAATTAGGGGAAGGATTAAATGAAGTATTGTTTTTTAGTATTAAGAGAAGTAGGGGGAGATTAAGCATAGTAGGGGTAGATCGACAAATATGAAAGATGATGAATCATTTGGATTGGATGCTACAAAAACCAACCCTTCACAAAAGGTAAAAAATAGCGGTATTTGTTGGAAGTAAGGGCTATTTTGAGCATAAGAGTTGCATACAAAAAAGGGTTGTTTTGAAGTATTAAGAGAAGTAGGGGTAGTTTAAGCATAGTAGGGGTAGATCGACAAATTTGAAAGATGATGAATTATTTGGATTGGGTGTTGGAAAAACCAATCCTTCACAACAGTTAAAAATTGGGGGTAATTGTTAAAAGGAAGGGCTATTTAGAGAATTAGGGGTAGGATTAAAAAAGGGTTGTTTTGAAGTATTTAGAGAAGTAGGGGTAGATCGATAAATTTAAAAGACGATAAGTCATTTGGATTCGGTGCTACAAAAACCAACCCTTCACTAAATTTGGAAGTAAGGACTATTTAGAGAATTAGAGGTTGCATAAAAAAAAGGGTTGTTTTGAAGTATTAAGAGAAGTAGAAGTAGTTTAAGAATAGTAGGGGTAGAACAACAAATATGAAAGATGATGAATTGTTTGGATTGGGTGCTACAAAAACCAACCTTCATAGTAGTTAAAAAATAGGGGTAATTGTTGGAAGTAAGGGCTATTTAGAGAATTAGTATTACGATTAAAAAGAAGAGCTGTTTTGAAGTATTAAGAGAAGTAGGTGTAGTCTTAGTATATGAGGGGTAGATCGACAAGCATGAAAGATGATGAATCATTTGGATTGGGTGTTGCAAAAACCAGCCGTTCACAGTAGTAAAACGGTAGGGGTAATTGTTGGAAGTAAAGGCTATTTAGAGAATTAGGCATAGGATTCAAAAGAAGGGCTTTTTTGTGAAGTATTAAGAGGAGTAAAGGTAGTTTAAGAAAAATTGGGGTAGATCGACATGTATGAAAGATGATGAATCGTTTGGATTAGGTGCTGCAAAAATCAACCCATCATAGGAGTCGAAAAATATAAGTAATTGTTGATAATAAGGTCTGTTTAGAGAATTAGTGGTATGATTAAAAAGAAGGGTTGTTTTGAAGTATTAAGAGAAGTAGGGGTAGTATTAGCATAGTAGGGGTAGATCGACAAATATGAAAGCTAACGAATCGTTTTGATTGGGTGCTGCAAAAACCAACCCTTCACAGTATTAAAAAGATAGGCGTAATTGTTGGAAATAAGGGTTATTTAGAGAATAAGGGGTAGGATTAAAAAGAAGGGTTGTTTTTAAATATTAAGAAAAGTGGAGATACTATAAGCATAGTAGAGGTAGATCGACAAATATTGAAGATGGTGAATTGTTTGGATTAGGTGCCGCAAAAACCAATCCTTCACAATAGTTAAAAAATAGTGGAAATTGTTGGAAGGAAGTTCTATATAGTGAATTAAGTGTAGGATTATAAAGATGTGCTGTTTTGAAGTATTAAGATAAGCCGGGGTAGTTTAAGCATAGTAGCGGTAGATCGACAAATATGAAAGATCTTGAATCGTTTGGATTAGATGCTGCAAAAGCCAATCCTTCACATTATTAAAAAGATAGGGGTAATTGTTGGAAGTAAGGGCTATTTAGAGAAATAGGGATAAGACTAAAAAGAAGGGCTTTTTGAAGTATTAAGAAAAGTAGGGGTAGTTTTAGCATAGTTGGGTTAGATCGACAAATATGAAATGTGATGAATCGTTTGGATTGGGTGCTGCAATAACTAACCCTTCATAGTAGTAAAAAGATAGGGGTAATTGTTGGAAGTAAGGGATATTTATAGAATTAGGGGTACGGTTTAAAAGAAGGACTGTTTTGAAGTACTAAGAGAAGTAGGGGTAGTTTAAGCACTTAGGGGAAGATCGACAAATATGAAAGATGATGGATCATTTGGATTGGGTGCTGCAAAAACCAATCATTCACAATAGCTAAAAAATAGGTGTAATTGTTGAAAGGAAGGGCTATTTAGAGAACTAGGGTAGGATTAAAAATAAAGGCTGTTTTGAATTACTAAGAGAAGTGGGGACAGATTAAGCATAGTAGGGGTAGATCGACAAATATAAAAGATGATGAATCGTTTGGATTGGGTGCTGCAAAAACCAACCCTTCACAATAGTAAAAAAATAGGGGTAATTGTTGGAAGTAAGAGTTTTTTAGAAAATTAGTGGTAGGATTTAAAAGAAGGACTGTTTTGAAGTAGTAAGAGAAGTAGGTGTAGTTTAAGCACAGTAGGGGTAGATCGACAAATATGAAAGACGATGAATCAATTGGATTGGGTGCTGCAAAAACAAACCCTTCACAGTAGTTAAAAAATAGGTGTAATTGTTGGAAGTAACGGCTATTTAGAGAATTAGGTGTACGATTAAAAAGAAGGGCTATTTTGAAGTATTAAGAGAAGTAGGGGTAGGTTAAGGATAGTAGGGGTAGATCGACAAATATAAAAGATGATGAATCGTTTGGATTGGGTGCGGCCAAAACCAACCGTTCACAGTAGTAAAAAGACAGGGGTAATTGTTGGAAGTAAGGGCTATTTTGAGAATTAGGTGTAGGATTTAAAAGGAGGACTATTTTGAAGTATTAAGAGTAGTATGGGTAGTTTAAGCACGGTAGGGGTAGATCGACAAATATGAAAGATGATGAATCGTTTGGATTGGGTGCTGCAAAAACCAATCCTTCACAATAGTTAAAAAATAGGGGTAATTGTTGAAAGGAAGGGCTATTTAGAGAATTAGTTGTAAGACTAAAAAGAAAGGTTGTTTTGAACTATTAAGAGAAGTGGGGGTAGATTAAGCGTAGTTGGGGTAGATCGACAAATATAAAAGATGATGAATCGTTTGGATTGGGTGCTACAAAAACCAACCCTTCACAGTAGTAAAAAGATAGGGGTAATTGTTGGATGTAAGAGCTATTTAGAGAATTTGGGGTAGGATTTAAATGAAGGACTGTTTTGAAGAATTAAGAGAAGTAGGGGTAGTTTAAGCACAGTAGGGGTAGATCGCAAATATGAAAGAGGATGAATCGTTTGGATTGAGTGCTCCAAAAACAAACCCTTCTCAATAGTTAAAAAATAGGGGTAATTATCTGAAGGAAGGGCTATATAGTGAATTAAGTGAAGGATTAGAAAGAAGGGCTGTTTTGAATTATTAAGATAAGTAGGGGTAGTTTAAGCACAGTAGGGGTAGATCGACAAATATGAAAGATGATGAATGGTTTGGATAAGGTGCAGCAAAAACCAATCCTTCACAGTAGTTAAAAGATTGGGTTAATTGTTGGAAATAAGGGCAATTTAGATAATTAGGGATAAAATTAAAAAGAAGGGCTGTTTTGAAGTATTAAGAGAAGTAGGGGTAGTTTAAGCATAGTAGGTTTAGATCGACAAATATGAATGATGATGAATCATTTGGATTGGGTGCTGCAAAAACCAACCCTTCACAGTAGTTAAAAAATAGGGGTAATTGTTGGAAGTAAGGGGTATTTAGATAATTAGGGGTACGATTAAAAAGTATGGTTGTTTTGGAGTATTAAGAGAAGTAGGGGTAGTTTAAGCATAGTGGGGGTAGATCGACAAATATAAAAGATGATGAATCGTCTGGATTGGGTGCTGCAAAAACCAACCGTTCACACTAGTGAAAATATAGGGGTAATTGTAGGATTTAAAAGGAGGACTATTTTGAAGTATTAAGAGAAGTAGGGTTAGTTTAAGCACGGTAGGTGTAGATCGATAAATATGAAAGATGATGAATCGTTTGGATTGGGTGATGCAAAAACCATTCCTTCACAATAGTTAAAAAATGGGGGTGATTGTTGAGAGGAAGGGTTATTTAGAGAATTATGGGTAGGACTAAAAAGAAAGGCTGTTTTGAACTATTAAGAAAAGTAGGGGTAGATTAAGCATAGTAGGGGTCGATCGACAAATATAAAAATGATGAATCGTTTGGATTGGGTGCTTGTAACACCCCACATCCGTTAGTGTCACTCACAAAGGGAATGAACTAAGTTCTATGGAGTATTTAGGGTAAAAGATGCAGATAAATTACAAGACAGACAGAAATTAAATAGCGGAAAATAAAACTTTGCTTTATTGATAAAATAATATGTACAAAGATTTCTTTACAATATCAGAGTGTGATCTGTCTTACACAATAAAGAAGCATAAAACAACATTTATATTTCCCCAAATTTTAGCAAGAGCCAGCTGTAACACCCCGCCTCCGCTAGGGTCACTCGCAAAGGAATGCACTAGCTTTAGAGGGACATTATTGGTAAACATGCACAGAAATATCACAAGACAGAACATATAAAATAGCGGGAGTAAAATCAAACTTTCATAACATGAATAAATAAGGTCTAAAGCCTTTTACATCAGAGTACAACAAAACCTGTCTTGCAATAGTAAAGAAGCATAAAGACTTTTTAATAAATTATTCCCCAAGTAAAAACGGTAAAGTAGCCATAGCCAAGAGAAGTCCAAGCCATCCATGATGACCTTCAACAGAAGAAGTCCGAACTAAACTGCATTGTTTCCTCCCTGTAACCTGGGGGGGGGGGAAACGGAAGAAAAGAGGCGAAACAAAACGGGTCAGTCAAAAAGACTGAGTAAGTCCTATCTACTTCCAGTATAAAAACAGGTAAAGGTAACATGACATGCATAAACTGAAAGTAAACATAAGGATAACTACAAGATAGATAAACTAAACCAGGCTAGCCGGTTTAACTACTGTGGCAAGGTAAACTAAGGTATCATGATAAACTACGGTGTTATGATAAGTCAAGGTATCACATCGTCAGATTTCTATCGAGTACATTATCCCAAGGTATCTGCCCCGTCTATCATCCCACGGTATCTATTATGTATATTAGTTCTAACATGTATATTTGCTCTGCACCTCTCGTACTAGTACCCCTACCCGCGTCATGTGTTAACCATGAATGTCCCTTGCTCAAAGTCGTGTAATGGTCCATGTCAACCTAGTATATCGCATATATAGGTTACTCAAATCATATGTTTCTTTCCATGTATATAAGTTCAGTCCTTTGCCGTACCTCGTATGGGCTTCCTCATGTCGTATTATCCTTGAAATCGTTTGGACTGTCACCCTTGTTCTAGCTAGGTTCTTCCATATGAATCATCGTTTGAACTACTAGGACTTACGCCACCTAGCACCACTAGGGATTTCGCTTACCTATTGCACGCTTTCGTAATTCGGTTTGGGTTAAACCACCTAGGCCACTAGGGATTACGCTAACCCTCAACCGCGCCCCTTTTTCCCACGCATTCATCGTGAATCGTTTTTCTATAACTGTATGCACATGTATCACATCGTGCCATTCGAGTCCTGTCACAGGGCAAACCAAGAAATACAGGACTCGGTCGGGAGCTTTAGATTTATCTGCCGATGCAGATACTAAGGTCTGCTTTTCTACACGTGGCTATGGTCCCACGAGACCCCTCCCTCAACTAGTGAAAGGCAACACAAGAGAAAATCTTGCATGAGAACTACACTCCGGCCAGCCCACATCCTACGGCCTACCTCACCCATAATTAGATAGCAAATTATGGTCTGTTGGGTGTTCCCTGCCCTTCCGTACGTACACGCTTGACTCAAGATGGTAGATGATCGACGAACTTGCTATCTCGGGCACCTTATGTATTCGTCGACTCACTGCTATCCACCCCAGTCTTTAGGTCGCTCGCATAGCAACCAAGGCATATTCTTGGTTCTTCTACCGCAAACCTCAACCTCTCGTGAGCCTAGTATAATGACCTGGCAGCTCACAGAGGGATCCCAAGAATATCCTCACGTTCCCCGAAGCCGCTGCTTCGTTACCCAGTTCGTTGGAGCCTTTATCTAAATCAGATAGCCTGCTCCTATACGCATACTTAAACGTTGACCTAACGTATCGGGTTACTAATCTATCTAAGAAATGGTCCAAATTTCCTTGACTAAGAATTATTACTTAGTTTCCCTTAACTAAGGTTTACCACTTAGCCTTATTTCCATAATCCTTGTTAACTATGGTTATTTACCTAATCCTCCGAATTAGGGTTTATCTAATGGGTTAAGTTTCACTAAAGTTCATAACTTAGCCCGTCTACAAACCATGTCAAAATTGGCTAAGTATACAAGTCCAAGACTTAACCCTACAAACCATGTGTCAAGTTGGTTAAGTATATCAAGGAATCCATGACTTAACCTCGTCTAATTATCATTTTAGATTGGTTAATTACATAATTTAACTTGACCTTGTCATCAAATCGGCCAAGCGTATTCAAGTGATTCGTGACTTAGCCTTATCATGTTTTCACGTTAGATTGGTTAAGTATAGATTAACTTAACCTCATCAAATTAACGAGTTAGATTGGTTAAGTATAGGTCACTTAACCTCATCAAATCATCGTGTTAAAGTAGTTAAGTGTTTAACTTAACCCCATTAAATTACCAAGTTGGATTAATTAAGTCTAGGCTAACTTAACCCCATCCGATTACCATGTTTAGATTAGTTAAGCCTAATCTTAACCCCATCCATTAACTGTATTACACGGTTAAGTGTCATTAAGAAAATTTACTTAACCTCATCACGTTATCGTGTTGGATTGATTAAGTGTTGGTTAACTTAATCCCGTCCACTAGTCGTATAAAAATGGTCAAGTGTCATTAGGCAACTCAAGTTACTTAACCTACCCAAGCTTATCATGTTTTGTTAAGTATCATTAGCCTAATCAAATTACTTAACCCATTTGTCCATATCATATTTGGTTAAGCCTCATTAATCAAATTAACTTAACCCTATTATGTGGCATTAATTTAATTAATGCACCCTCAACCTCTCACATTAGACCTTGTTGTGGTTACTAGTTAAGCCGGGCGGGTCCGGGTAGATTTACACCACAACCTAGTCTAACCTCGGGTCTTAAGCGCGACATGACCAACTTCTCACATTGGGTCCTATTGTTTGCAACTACTAGTTAGGCCGGTCGGTTCCGGGTAGTTTTACGTTGCAAACTCAACCCAACCTCGAGTTGGCCATACTTATATTATCTAAGTTCATCATGTTTCCAAAACATGTTACAAGTTTTCAAGCATTTGGGTAGACCTAACTTAATAGGTAAATTCCCAAAGGGTAGACCTAACTTAATAGGTAAATTCCCAAGCTCATGTTTTTATGCATACTTACATGCCAACCTCCATGTTATCTTTCAAGTCATATTTTCAAGTATAAACACATGTCATATTCAAGTTAAGATTTTGCGATATGTTCATGTTTATCTAACTACCCAAAATCGTGTTTTCCCAACGCAAGCAAAGCGAGTCAACATAGTAAGGATACTATGTCACATATTGGTCTCAAAACATGCATGATGCCAAAAAGGGCTTGGCTTCCACATGCATAACATCATAAAGGGATTGGCCATAAACATGCATAGTGTCATAAGGTAATTTGGCCACAAACATGCATATTATCAAAAAGGATTTGGCCATAAACATGCACAACTTAAAAGAGGGGATTGGCCACGAGCATGCATAATCTCATAAAGGATTTGGCCACAAACTTGCATGTTAGCATAAGGGGTTTGGGTTCATAAACATGCATAAGCCCCAAAATCTTGTCTTAGCCAATGTTTCACAAGTAAAGTGGTTCCTAAAGGTTCATGCTAGCATTTCATGCATAAAGATCCAAACTTGCAAGATAAACTAGGTTATGCATAGCATGAGAGGCATGATTAAGTCACTCACATGGCCTAAAATCATAAACATGAACACAAGAGGCAAGGTAAGGTTCATATAGGTTCGCATAATCATGTTTAGCCTCATTTTATCCCATGTCATTATCAAAACTACCGTTTTTATCTAAAAGTAGCTAGAACTTACCTAGTTAGGCCTAGGGGAAGGAGCATGAATCATCTTGGCTAAGAAAGGTGCCTCCTTTGTAGAAGAATCGTCATGGAACTCGCATAGCAATGTTGATTTGGCCTTGATTTGGTGTAGCAAGCTTGCACCTTTTGATTTGAACTTGATTTGGATGCATAGGCTCAAGGGATTTGAGATGGAGGCCATGATCAATGAAGATTTTGGCAGCACTTAGTTGCTAGGTTTGATTTTTAGGGATTTAGGTTAGGTTTAGGGTCTTTTTATAGAGATAAGGATAGTTTTAGGCCATAGGATTAGATCTAGGATTAATCTAGACCACAGAAATCGTCACAGGCCCATCAGACCAGACCATGACTGCATCCAGGTGCACCAGGCCACAAAACACGAAATTGTGTTTTGGACCCAGTCGACACCCAAGTCGACAGCCCTGTCGACTTGGGGTCCAGGGGTGTCGACAGCCCTGTCGACTCCTCTGTCGACATGGGCTTTTGCGGGAAAATTCCCGCCTACCCCAAAACTTGAACTTCCTAGGTGATTTTCAAACTTGAAAACCCTGAAAACTTCGACGGATCATAACTTGGTCATACGGATTCCGATTCTCGAAAACTCGGACTCTATTTCGCGTATTTTTCCGAGACGAACGCAATGGCATAGCCTGTTCCACTTGATTCAGAATTTAAAATTAAATTCTTCCTTGATTCTCGTTTTAACATGTTATCGAAATACGAGTTGTTACATTCTCCCCACCTTTTAGGATTTCGTCCCCGAAATCTCTAAGTTAGGAAGAACATATCCTACCATCCATCATCCATCTACTCAAAACATCATCCACAAGCAACCATTGTCCTTAGATGATTTCTAATGCTGTATGAATATATGCAAAACGTGTGTGTACATGTTCCTTAGCTAATGCTAATGATCAGGCCTGAATAATCTTTCTAATGCAAAATATGTATAGTGCCATGAATCCAACATGTATGCAAATAGTCCTAGTCATATAGATACTATATGCGTGCACAAACATTCATCCATATGCAACGTCCACATGGTAACACCTTCAATTTCATCCATAAACAAGTATAAATACTCGTGCATGTGCAATATGAAATGTGACCGAGTCGAGCTAATATCTAATGTAAATTCGCGCATCCACGAGCAACCACTTGCAACCATTTGCAACCATATCAACCATAACATGTTTCAAATACATGTTTACATCCATAGCGTTCTACCTAAGGTTCCCAAAATAAGATCGAGAAGATAAACAAAACAAACTCCTTATGGGGTTTGTAACAGAAACAGGACCGAGGGGATATCCATAAAAGATAGCCTACAAGCAAGCTCAACAGAAAACAGGGATCGAGGATATATTCCCAAAAGAGATATCATGCACGTATTTAGTCTTCAGTCTCCTGAGTCGCATTACCTTGAGCTTAGTTCCATTGTGCCTTGACCGTCCTTTAACTTCGCGATTTCTTAGTTTCTTATTTCCTGTTTCCATAACATGAGCTGAAACTCATTTTCTTCGTCGCCTCTCGTTCCACTTGCACTTATCCTTTTCCTTAAATACTTGACGCAAACATGACTGTGTACTCATGATCTCATGCAAGCTTTCCAAAATTCACTAATGAATCTCGGACCTCGTACCACAAGGTATTCCACATAGAAGAACTTTCTCTTGAAAGTAAACAGATGCCAACCAGGTTATCAAGCGCACTTACTAAGGTGATTTCTATAACCCATGCGTAAGTGAAATAAACCATCCGTCTTATCGGCGAACACCACTCGATTGGGCTTCCAATTTCCCATAAAGGCATCAAGGGATTCTGAGTAACTAACCATGACCGAACCCAAAAGGTTACACGAGACTTCGAGGGTATTACCAAGGCTAGTCAAGAGTCTAACTACCCTCCTATCAAAACCGAGAGTGGCACCCCTTACTGGATAACCACTTCATCGCTAGAATCCATCCATAGCTTAAAAACATAAGCATTATTTCCAAACTCCACACTTGGCATAGACATTCCCAAATCCGAACAAGTCATGTATAAATGGACTGATTCTCCAATAGGACTTTGAGACAAAAATGGGATTCTCTATTACGCTAGTACTTAAGGTGCAGAGACTCAACTATCAAAGCAGACTTAAATGATACGATGATCAAAACAAAGTCCTAACGGGATGATAGAGAAGAAAAGCTAAACCTTTAACAAGATCGTCACCCTCCTTCCGAGGTACCCTAGAAATGAGAGCATACTGCTGCCCTCCCGATGATCTTGTCCTTTTCCCATAATACTTAACTATCCGTCCCGTTTTACCATGCCAAAGGTACTCTCTCGTCATGGGTTTCATTGTTCATCTTTCTCTCTCATTCTGAGTTGAGCCATACCAACAAGTTGCTCATCCTTAAACTCGTATCCTTTATCCTCTTTCTCACTATCCTTTCTTATAACGCGGCCACTGGTCTCCCGAGAACAGCCTCCATCGCATGGAAAGCACTTTCGAAGATAGAAAAGACTAGTCGCAGTTAAAACCACTGTGTCTACAGATGGAGGAAAGAAAGGAAAAGAGATTCAATCAAGGAAACCAGGATAGTGCTAATGGCCTTTGGGGAATAGCCTTTTTCTTTTTAAAAGAAAATTTTCTTGAAAAATGCTTCTTTATAAACGATTTTCAAATAGTTTTCAGAAGGTCTTTAAAAACTTTTGCCCAGTCTGGTAACCTTCTGCTCTGATACCAAATGTAACACCCCGCCTCCGCTAGGGTCACTCGCAAAGGAATGCACTAGCTTTAGAGGGGCATTATTGGTAAACATGCACAGAAATATCACAAGACATAACATATAAAATAGCGGGAGTAAAATCAAACTTTCATAACATGAATAAATAAGGTCTAAAGCCTTTTACATCAGAGTACAACAAAACCTGTCTTGCAACAGTAAAGAAGCATAAAGACTTTTTAATAAATTATTCCCTAAGTAAAAACGGTAAAGTAGCCATAGCCAAGAGAAGTCCAAGCCATCCATGATGACCTTCAAGCAGAAGAAGTCCGAACTAAACTGCATTGTTTCCTCCCTGTAACCTGGGGGGGGAAACGGAAGAAAAGAGGCGAAACAAAACGGGTCAGTCAAAAAGACTGAGTAAGTCCTATCTACTTCCAGTATAAAAACAGGTAAAGGTAACATGACATGCATAAACTAAAAGTAAACATAAGGATAACTACAAGATAGATAAACTAAACCGGGCTAGCCGGTTTAACTACTGTGGCAAGGTAAACTAAGGTATCATGATAAACTACGGTGTTATGATAAGTCAAGGTATCACATCGTCAGATTTCTATCGAGTACATTATCCCAAGGTATCTGCCCCGTCTATCATCCCACGGTATCTATTATGTATATTAGTTCTAACATGTATATTTGCTCTGCACCTCTCGTACTAGTACCCCTACCCGCGTCATGTGTTAACCATGAATGTCCCTTGCTCAAAGTCGTGTAATGGTCCATGTCAACCTAGTATATCGCATATATAGGTTACTCAAATCATATGTTTCTTTCCATGTATATAAGTTCAGTCCTTTGCCGTACCTCGTATGGGCTTCCTCATGTCGTATTATCCTTGAAATCGTTTGGACTGTCACCCTTGTTCTAGCTAGGTTCTTCCATATGAATCATCGTTTGAACTACTAGGACTTACGCCACCTAGCACCACTAGGGATTTCGCTTACCTATTGCACGCTTTCGTAATTCGGTTTGGGTTAAACCACCTAGGCCACTAGGGATCACGCTAACCCTCAACCGCGCCCCTTTTTCCCACGCATTCATCGTGAATCGTTTTTCTATAACTGTATGCACATGTATCACATCGTGCCATCCGAGTTCTGTCACAGGGCAAACCAAGAAATACAGGACTCGGTCGGGAGCTTTAGATTTATCTACCGATGCAGATACTAAGGTCTGCTTTTCTACACGTGGCTATGGTCCCACGAGACCCCTCCCTCAACTAGTGAAAGGCAACACAAGAGAAAATCTTGCATGAGAACTACACTCCGGCCAGCCCACATCCTACGGCCTACCTCACCCATAATTAGATAGCAAATTATGGTCTGTTGGGTGTTTCCTGCCCTTCCGTACGTACACGCTTGACTCAAGATGGTAGATGATCGACGAACTTGCTATCTCGGGCACCTTATGTATTCGTCGACTCACTGCTATCCACCCCAGTCTTTAGGTCGCTCGCATAGCAACCAAGACATATTCTTGGTTCTTCTACCGCAGACCTCAACCTCTCGTGAGCCTAGTATAATGACCTGGCAGCTCACAGAGGGATCCCAAGAATATCCTCACGTTCCCCGAAGCCGCTGCTTCGTTACCCAGTTCGTTGGATCCTTTATCTAAATCAGATAGCCTGCTCCTATACGCATACTTAAACGTTGACCTAACGTATCGGGTTACTAATCTATCTAAGAAATGGTCCAAATTTCCTTGACTAAGAATTATTACTTAGTTTCCCTTAACTACGGTTTACCACTTAGCCTTATTTCCATAATCCTTGTTAACTATGGTTATTTACCTAATCCTCCGAATTAGGGTTTATCTAATGGGTTAAGTGTCACTTAAGTTCATAACTTAGCCCGTCTACAAACCATGTCAAAATTGGCTAAGTATACAAGTCCAAGACTTAACCCTACAAACCATGTGTCAAGTTGGTTAAGTATATCAAGGAATCCATGACTTAACCTCGTCTAATTATCATTTTAGATTGGTTAATTATATAATTTTACTTGACCTTGTCATCAAATCGGTCAAGCGTATTCAAGTGATTCGTGACTTAGCCTTATCATGTTTTCACGTTAGATTGGTTAAGTATAGATTAGCTTAACCTCATCAAATTAACGAGTTAGATTGGTTAAGTATAGGTCACTTAACCTCATCAAATCATCGTGTTAAATTAGTTAAGTGTTTAACTTAACCCCATTAAATTACCAAGTTGGATTAATTAAGTCTAGGCTAACTTAACCCCATCCGATTACCATGTTTAGATTAGTTAAGCCTAATCTTAACCCCATCCATTAACTGTATTATACGGTTAAGTGTCATTAAGAAAATTTACTTAACCTCATCACGTTATCGTGTTGGATTGATTAAGTGTTGGTTAACTTAATCCCGTCCACTAGTCGTATAAAAATGGTCAAGTGTCATTAGGCAACTCAAGTTACTTAACCTACCCAAGCTTATCATGTTTTGTTAAGTATCATTAGCCTAATCAAATTACTTAACCCATTTGTCCATATCATATTTGGTTAAGCCTCATTAATCAAATTAACTTAACCCTATTATGTGGCATTAATTTAATTAATGCACCCTCAACCTCTCACATTAGACCTTGTTGTGGTTACTAGTTAAGCCGGGCGGGTCCGGGTAGATTTACACCACAACCTAGTCTAACCTCGGGTCTTAAGCGCGACATGACCAACTTCTCACATTGGGTCCTATTGTTTGCAACTACTAGTTAGGCCGGTCGGTTCCGGGTAGTTTTACGTTGCAAACTCAACCCAACCTCGAGGTGGCCATACTTATATTATCTAAGTTCATCATGTTTCCAAAACATGTTACAAGTTTTCAAGCATTTGGGTAGACCTAACTTAATAGGTAAATTCCCAAAGGGTAGACCTAACTTAATAGGTAAATTCCCAAGCTCATGTTTTTATGCATACTTACATGCCAACCTCCATGTTATCTTTCAAGTCATATTTTCAAGTATAAACACATGTCATATTCAAGTTAAGATTTTGCGATATGTTCATGTTTATCTAACTACCCAAAATCGTGTTTTCCCAACGCAAGCAAAGCGAGTCAACATAGTAAGGATACTATGTCACATATTGGTCTCAAAACATGCATGATGCCAAAAAGGGCTTGGCTTCCACATGCATAACATCATAAAGGGATTGGCCATAAACATGCATAGTGTCATAAGGTAATTTGGCCACAAACATGCATATTATCAAAAAGGGTTTGGCCATAAACATGCACAACTTAAAAGAGGGGATTGGCCACGAGCATGCATAATCTCATAAAGGATTTGGCCACAAACTTGCATGTTAGCATAAGGGGTTTGGGTTCATAAACATGCATAAGCCCCAAAATCTTGTCTTAGCCAATGTTTCACAAGTAAAGTGGTTCCTAAAGGTTCATGCTAGCATTTCATGCATAAAGATCCAAACTTGCAAGATAAACTAGGTTATGCATAGCATGAGAGGCATGATTAAGTCACTCACATGGCCTAAAATCATAAACATGAACACAAGAGGCAAGGTAAGGTTCATATAGGTTCGCATAATCATGTTTAGCCTCATTTTATCCCATGTCATTATCAAAACTACCGTTTCCATCTAAAAGTAGCTAGAACTTACCTAGTTAGGCCTAGGGGAAGGAGCATGAATCATCTTGGCTAAGAAAGGTGCCTCCTTTGTAGAAGAATAGTCATGGAACTCGCATAGCAATGTTGATTTGGCCTTGATTTGGTGTAGCAAGCTTGCACCTTTTGATTTGAACTTGATTTGGATGCATAGGCTCTAGGGATTTGAGATGGAGGCCATGATCAATGAAGATTTTGGCAGCACTTAGTTGCTAGGTTTGATTTTTAGGGATTTAGGTTAGGTTTAGGGTCTTTTTATAGAGATTAGGATAGTTTTAGGCCATAGGATTAGATCTAGGATTAATCTAGACCACAGAAATCGTCACAGGCCCATCAGACCAGACCAAGACTGCATCCAGGTGCACCAGGCCACAAAACAAGAAATTGTGTTTTGGACCCAGTCGACACCCAAGTCGACAGCCCTGTCGACTTGGGGTCCAGGGGTGTCGACAGCCCTGTCGACTCCCCTGTCGACATGGTCTTTGGCGGGAAAATTCCCGCCTACCCCAAAACTTGAACTTCCTAGGTGATTTTCAAACTTGAAAACCCTGAAAACTTCGACGGATCATAACTTGGTCATACGGATTCCGATTCTCGAAAACTCGGACTCTATTTCGCGTATTTTTCCGAGACGAACGCAGTGGGATAGCCTGTTCCACTTGATTCAGAATTTAAAATTAAATTCTTCCTTGATTCTCGTTTTAACATGTTATCGAAATACGAGTTGTTACACCAGCCATAGCATCTGATAAGAGAATCCAAGCAAACTTCGACAAATCTTCAAGCTGGGAAAGGGTGACAGTCCAACTTGACCTGAGCTATACTACTCCCTCCTCTACTACCTTGGGGGGGGGGGGTAACGGAAGAAAAGAAGACGAAAGAAAAACAGAGTCAGACATAAAGCTTGAGTAAGTTCAGTAACTTCTAGCATGTGAACATGGAAAACAAAACTACATGAATTAACTGAATACAAGATTACACCATGACGATAGGGTCAACAAGATTAGACAAGGTAGTCACAAGATATGCTAAGATAAACTGGATACGCTCTAATACTTTTGCCGCTCCGCTATTTCCTTATTTTGCTGGTTTTTATATCTCTGCACCGCATATCTAGTGTCCCATCTAGTAACGATAACGTGATCCCAATCCCTGTATTTTCCATTTCCTTCCGGCATACATTCATTATTTATTACCTAGATCAAATCTAGGGTTTTCTATCAAGTGCTTTCTAGATTTAACTAGAGTTTTTCGCTATCTGCTGAACGATTCTCGAGTTCAGGGTTTATGCCACCTTGTCCAATTAGGGATTACGCTACCTGTTGAACGATGCCCCCAAGTCTAGGACACACCACCTAGAGTGGTATATGTTCCTATATTTCTCCACGCATGTATCGCGAATCGTTATCGCTTGTCTAGATGCACATGTCCTGTAATGTGCGGTCCGAGTCCTGTGACAGGGCAAATCAAGGAATACATGACTCGGTCGGGAGCTTTCAGATATCTGCCGATGCAGATGCTAAGGTCTATTTTTATTCCCGTGGCTATGGTCCCACTTGACCCCTCCCTCAACTAATGAAAGGCATACCTTGTAAAATGAGAACTATACGCCGGCCCCTGGTGCCCCACTATCCTATGGCCATCCGCAACCATAACTAGATAGCAAGTATATGGTCTTTTGGACTTCTCCGCCTTTCCGCTTCACGTATCTCGGCTGACTCAAGATGGATGGTAGACGATGAGTTGCTATCACAGGGCTACCGTCTGCTCGCCGAATCACGCCGGTCCATCCTAGTCTTTAGGTTGCCATGTATTGCAACCAAGGGATACCCCTGGTTCTTCTACGCAGACCTTAACCTCTGTGGGCCCAGGCGGATCATCTGCAGCCTCAAAGAGCGATACCAAGAGTACCCTCACGTCCCCTCGAAGCCTCGGGCTTCGTAACCCAATTCGTTGGAGCCTTCTCTCTATTCAGACGGACATTCGCTCCTTCCCGTGTTATACTAAGAATTACTACTTAGTTCCCTTTCCCGTCAATTTGGACTGGTTAAGTGTCATTAGTCAATTCAAGCCAACTTAACCCTCTTCATTCATCCTGTTATACTGGTTAAGTGTTATCAGTAATTCATGTCGACTTAACCCTACCACAAACCAAGTTATATTGGTTAAGTATTTCTTATTACTTAACCGTACCCATTCACCCTGTATTGATTCAGTGTTCCTTTTTAACTTAACCTTGCCCGTCTGTTTTAACTAACTTGTTATTAACGGTTAAGTATTATCCCTTCATGTTTTAGACTTAACCCTATTCCTTTATCAAAATCTGATGGTTAAGTGTTCTAGTTTACTTAACCCTACGGTCTAGCCCAGCTAACATATAAAATTGGCTAAGTGTATTAAATCTTACTTAACCCCAACCTCTAGCCTAGTTAACATGTAAATTTGGCTAAGTGTATTAACTTTACTTAACCCCTACAAGTCTCGTTTTGCTACCTTGAGTTTGGTTAAGTGTCTCTATGGACCTAGCCCTCCCATTCTAGCTTATCTGTGTTAAGTTGGTTAAGCGTTCTTATGGACTTAACCCTCCCTTTCTAGCTTAACTGTGTTAAGTTGGTTAAGTGTTCCTATGGACTTAACCCTCCCATTCTAGCTTAACTGTATGAACCTAACCCCACCTACCAGTCTTGTTATCTTGTTGAGTTGGCTAAGTGTCTTAGTTTAATTAACCATAGCATTCTTGTTCTAGCTTTAACTAAATAAATTAAAGCCACGACCACTCACATTAGACAGATATTGTTGCGATTACCGGATTTGCTGGTTGGTTCCGGGCAGGTTTACATCGCAACTCAGTCTAACCTTGGATTTGGCCTATTCGTGTTTTCTAGTTCAAAGGGTTTTGATTAATTTTCAAATCAGGTTTTGAAAATAACCATCCCGTCCGTCGGATCAGTTAGGGATAGCCAGGGAGAGCAGGAAATTTTTATTTTTCAAACCCAAGCCTAGACACTATCCTCTCTGTCACCCTAGAACTTTCTGGTGTTTCATTAAAAGAGATGTCGTTAATAAATCTTTAATTTGTCTAAATTAATATTTCCTCATTTTGGACAAATTCTATAAGTAAATTAATCCTAATTTACTTATTTCCCAATTTCTCTTTTGATGTAAAATATCAACATTTATTCTTACGGCCCATTTTCCCCTCTATATCATGTTTATGCTTTTTGGTATGTAAACCATACCAAATGAAGTGTCACTAACCATGATTCTGCTAATCCTGACAATTACCCCCAATTATGGCCAATTTCAAGTTTATGCCAATATACCTATCGAGCCAAATTAGCTAATCCAATTCTGATTAACATTCTAATTCACGTCAAACTAGACTTATTACTCTAGTTCACTATTGTAACGACACGGATTTCGCCCGGACCTAATCGATCGCTAAACCGACCAAGACCGTTTGAATCCCGCATACGCTAACTTTGGGTATACAACACATCAGAACAAATAACAGAAGGCTTCAATAAACATCATAATAATGTTACATCAAAGTACAGAATATCAGAGTATATCAAAAATAATACACAGCGGAAATAAATTTACATAAATGTAATACAATGCACAGCGGAAATATAAACTACACAGCGGAAGACTGTAAATGTCTGGACACAGCTTAAAGCTTCAATCCAGAATCCTGCTCAATACATCGGCAAAATAAAACTACTCGACTGCCCGTGTGGAAAATAGGGGCACCCGAGTTCGCAAGGGAAAAGCAAACTACAGGTCAGTCATGGGACTGGTGTGAGAAACTCTAACAGTTATAATTAACTTATTTGATAATATGGTATATCACGGGACCACGCCGCTAACGCGGAACGGGGTTACCCCCATGAATACCTGTGTATAAACAACAATCAATATAGATATATGGATCTACTATGCATCAATCAACATGCAATATCCCAATCTACCCACTTAGATTAATCACTACACTTAGATTTTCTAAATCCAATTTAATTTACAGAAATCATTCCTTTGGATTTTATTCCCGAATTCTTATTTCAAATCATTTGAAATACATATCTAACTTTCTATATCAAAGTAGATTTCACTTCGGGATCTCAAATCAAATCGTCTGGAAATATGAATTCCAAAACATAACAATGCATACAAACAAGTATGCAACCAAATATCGTGCTCCCCATCGACAAGGCAAAGGGTACGCACCTCGCAACTCGATATATAAATGTGCACCTACCCCACATAGGAGTAGGCTACACCGACGATGCACCTCCCACACATGGAGAGCATACACCGCCCTCTCACCCATACTTTTAGTCTCAGGGTTACCCGACTCTTTAGCCACATACTAAATCATTTCATATCCCGAAGTAGGGAAAATCATTTCACAACGTAATAATCACAAGTACTTTCAAAATATAGTACTTCACATCAGTAATTCACGCATATGATCAGTCACTATTAATCACATAACCTTTTAGCTCGTACGTCTCAAAGAAGGGTGTTAAGCAAGAGAATAAATTCTCCGCCACCAAACAGATACATCATCAATAGCAACTAATCGAATATGCGATGAACCACAATGTAACATATAATACATTTCTAAATCATTTTAGAAATCATCGGGTTTTGGGCCTTCAAATCCTTTCTGTTTTATAAAACATTTTTATAAAACATTCCCTGTCCAAAATCGGGAATACATTTCTTTTCACTTATGAAAAATATCATTTCACAATCATTCATTAAATTTGAAATGGACACAACATCGCTAAACACCTTATCATCAAATCGTGAAGTGTTTCCCAAGGCGTTAGCACATAGATATTTTCAACCCTACCCAATGCTAAATGTAAAAGCATATTCTGCTCATAAACTGGTCGAGCACAATCCAAACAATCAATCAATCCAATTTGACATTAAATAGAAGGGTTTGAATAAAGATAGTATCGACTTATATTCAACATCAAATCCTGAAACCAATATATATCATATCGGGAATAACGATATCGATATCTTCCAAATTCCCATCACAATATCTATATAATCACGGAATCCAATATCGAAAATATCCAAAGATAATTTCAATTCAAATCTAATCCAATTTGTTTATTTATAACCATTGGATTATTTTTCTAGTTAATAAATAGTTCATTTCGATAAAAATATATTTTTATCTTTTCAAATATGGAGTTTTTCATCCCAATTCTTCACAAATCATTTCTTATGATTTTACACAAATTATCGATATTTTTAATAATTTTATCAAGGCCCAAACAGTCGATTTCCACCAACGGTCATCGAACTGCACTTGCAGCGATCTTTTCCAAATTTTATTTGGACATAATTCCAAATCCAACCGTTAGATTTCAAATCTCTAAGTTAGAAAGCTGTTTTCGATACGAACCCAACGGTTCTGGTTTCAGGAGAATCCGACGGTCGGATCTCCCGTAATGTCCATTCGAAGTCAATGGTCGAAATTCGCGAACTGCCGCAGCGCTGCGCGTTCTATTCAGGCCATTATATTATATATATAATATATATAATATATATTTCGTCGATTTCCATTTAAAACAAAATTTACAAATCGTTTTAAATTCGTTTCAAAAACAATTTCAACTTCCATTTCAATTCCAATTCGATTTCAATTCGAATTCATTCTCTATTCTATTCAATTCGAATTCATTTTCTATTCTATTCAATTCGAATTCATTTTCTATTCTATACAATTTTGTACGGTGTATATATATATGTTAAAAATAATATTTTTAACAATCAAATCATTTTCACGTTTCATTTATATGTATATATGTGTGTATATATATATATATATATATATATATATATCGTTTTCATTTTCAATATATATACGATATTTTCACTTTCAATATATACGATATTTTCACCTTCAATATATACGATATTTTCACTTTCAATATATACGATATTTTCACTTTCAATATATATATTTTCACTTTCAATATATACGATATTTTCACTTTCAATATATACGATATTTTCACTTTCAATATATACGATATTTTCACTTACAATATATATATTTTCACTTTCAATATATACGATATTTTCACTTTCAATATATATATTTTATTATCAATTTCACATCAACATCACAAACAATTTTCACATCACATCAATCAAACAAACAAGCCATCCATGGTCTGTGGATGACGGGTGTCGGGTACTGCTAAGCACCGTCTGCATCCTATTATATATATATAACTAGAAGAAGAAATTGAAGAGTGAGAAATTCTCACCGATAGCTATCCCAATTCCATGACACTTCTATTGTAGGAAATCATCGCCATTCTCGCCTTTTTGTCATCTTTGTTGCCCGTAGCCACTACTTGTATAAAAATTGAATTTTTACTTTGCTATTCAATATACAAAAATCGGATTTTTACTTTGCTATTCAATATATAAAAATCGAATTTTTACTTTGCTATTCAATATATAAAAATCGAATTTTTACTTCGCTATTCAATATATAAAAATCGAATTTTTACTTTGCTATTCAATATATAAAAATCGAATTTTCATATTCATAAAGATCAGGTCTTTATTCGTTTAAAAATCATATTTTTATGTTATGAAAGATATAACCTTTCCGTCATGCAAAATATAATATTTCCATATAAAAATCATTCTCTTTCATAATTAAAAATACAATCTTTTCATCATTAAAAATATATACTTTTCTTCTTTAAAAATATATACTTTTCTTCTTTAAAAATATATACTTTTCTTCAGGAATTAAAATAGGGAATAATTTACTGTGGGTTTCGGATTGGCGGAAGCGTTGGTTTAACTTGAGCAGCAAGCTCAGCAGCAGCACCAAGAGGCTGCGCCTCTGAAATTTGAATAACAGTAGTCGTCGTCGGCTTAAGATGACGGAAAGGGGTTTCTTCACGGCTTTTGATTAAGGAGGAGGAGAGGGTGTAGGATGACCGGCGCCAGCGGTTGGGGTTGCTCGCGGTGGTTTGTGGCCAAGGCGCGGTGAACGGTTTAGGGCTTGGGGGGTGTTATTGGCGATTGGAATTGGGTTTCCAGAAGGAGGAGGAGAGGGGAGGGAGGAGGCTGCGGAGGAGCGCCGACCATCAGGGGAAGGGGCGTGTAACACCCCGAATTTTCAATTAACACTAAAGTTGCTAAAATATTAATAAGTGTGTAAGAGAGGGGATGTATCTAATATGAATATAAAAATATTAATAAGTGTGTAAGAGAGGGGATGTATCTAATATGAATATAAAAATATTAATAAGTGTGTAAGAGAGGGGATGTATCTAATATGAATATAAAAATATTAATAAGTGTGTGAGAGAGGGGATGTATCTAATATGTATATAAAAACAATAATAAGTAAAGGGGGATGTATCTAATATGTACATTGTAGAAAATATATATATATTTATGACATGAATAGAAGTTTATTAATATGCTGAGTGTTTGCTGAGTCACTTCTGACTCATTGCTGAGTCAACAAGATAAACCCCATCTTGTCTGGACGGCTGCGGTTATTTCTAGGTTAAATCTAATGGCCTAAACGCATTCTAAAATCTATAAATAAGTGGGTAGACCCTAGACCTAAATCACTTGTAAAATTAGAGAAGCTACCGTCATGCTGCTGCCATGGAGTTCAGCATAGCCGTCACAAACTAAGAAGAGGAAGCCTAATCATCTACAACTAAATCTACACAAATCAAATTAAAAGATCTCTCTTTCTCTAATTCTTTTCTTTTGTTGGTGAGTATGATGATTCTCACAAGACTATTACAAACTAATTTGACTCAGTTATGAATGGATCACAAGAAAGTGATGTGATTTGTAATTGTAAATTCTATATATTGTGGATTCTCTTATTATGTTATTATGTTGTCGTATGATGTAAATTATATATGCTATGTCATGCTATGTTGTAAATTCTCTTATGCTATGTCGTGCTATGTTGAGAATCATGTCAAGCTATGTTATACTATCGTACTATGCCATGTTATAAATCATGCTATATTATGTTGAAAAACCATGATGTTGTTGGATCATGCTTAAAGTTATGTTTTTTTTCTTAATTTAAATGGATCTTGTTTATGGGAATTTGCCTATTAGGTTAGGTGTACCCATAAACTTGAAACTATAATTAAATAAAACTTGATTATGGGAATTTGCCTATTGAGTTAGGTGTACCCATATAAAACCATGTTGTTAAAAAAATTAGATGATGTTGATCCACACATGTTCATATGTAAGTTTATGAAAATTGATTGAGATTATATTAGGTGAATTTTGAACAAGTTGACACCTTTAGGTCCATGACATGTATAATCTATGCAAGTTGGACATATGCAAGTTTCACCCCTTATTATGATTCATTTGGTCACATATACATGTTGTTATTATGATAATCTCTTTTATGCTATGAGTTAGGCTATTCGAGTCTAACATATATTTTGCGAATAAACGTTCAAACGTGGGGTAGGGGTAATATTAGGAATTAATAAATTGGGTGCAATTTTGTAAGATTTTGCATACCATGAATGGATGTCCATAATTGAGTCAATTATGGACATTGTTAAAAATTGGAAGTAATTAATAATTCAAGTAGGGAATTATTAAAATTGGGGGAAAGTGGATTATTATTAATAATCAATGCTTCGGACACGAGGTTGTACCCGTTTGTGATGTAAACCTGCCCGGACCCGCCCGGCAAATCCAGTAGTCACAAATGTCGGCCCAATGTGAGAGGTCCTAGGCCCAAACTAAAGCATAACAGTTGTAAAGACACGAGGTTAGACTCTTTTATGGTGTAAGACTGCCCGGACCCGCCCGGCAAATCCAGCTGCCATAAATGCCAGTCTAATGTGAGAGGTCTTTATGAGGTTATGGCCTTAATGAACTAAGAAATACTTAACCAGATAATCATGTAAGGTGGGACATGGGGGTTAAGTAGGTGCCTTGGGTGGCATGAGGAATCTGGTGGTTGCCTTTAGAGGCATTTGAAATACGATTAGACTTAACCAAACACACATGTAAATGAACATGACTAAGTGGGTTAAGTGGGATGGACTAATGGGGACAAGCTTAGGTGGAATGCTTGTGGTAAATAGTGGGGGCCCATTTCAACCAGTATCCCAAATCGTATCTTTGTGGGCTCGACCCAAGTCGAGGACGGGACACGCATACTGGGTTTGACTATAAGAGGCCAAAACAGGGAGCGGTGGCAACGCAAGTCCAACGGGTTTCATATGCGTGTGTGGACCCGGGCTGGTAGGTAAGACGTTGTTGCATCGTGTAGGTATAAGCCGTGCATGTCCGTTGTATCAGGTAGCCACTTTAGGGGAGTGATACACCCCACTGTGGGGCCAGCACGGGTATCTACGAGTTAGGGAGCCGATCGAATAATGGGAAGTAGGGTACACCTAGTGGAGATAGAGGCAGGCGGCACCTATGTAGTCAGCTAGGGGTACGTAAAGCCATTAGGAAAGTTTCTAAGTGAAGCTAAGTGGGATGAATCTTTAGGGTGACTGGTGTGGTGCAGTATAGTGTTTATCCTTTAGTATTTAGGAGCGCCTATAACGTTGCCTTTAGCGATTGTCTATGTCCTTAATCTGCTCTTCATAGACATTTTCTTGTTTTCCAGCTTATGCCTTAATCCAATTATTTTGGTAATAGTATTGTAGAATTATCATATTCACCAGACTTTATGTCTGACCCCCTCTTTTCCATCCTTTTTCTCCCTTCAGGTCCGCAGGTTGGGCCAAGTTCTAGTGGAGTCTAGTTGGATCGCTTATCTTCTGGAAAGCTTGGACTGCTGAAGTAAAGTCCAGCTTGTTATCTTTCTTTTTAATGGCTATTCATGTAATGGGATTATGTACTTGTTTTATCAAGATAGATATTGTACTTGACATTGAATATGGTGTTATGATGTAATCAAACATGTTTTGACTTCTGCTACAATGAAAATAAAGTTTTTGAATTTCCAAGTACTATTTTATATCTGTCTTGTTGTAATTTTACTGTTCTATATTCACTTAAAACCTCCATGGAAGTTAATGCATTCCCTTTGTGAGTGACATTAATGGACGTGGGGTGTTACACGTGGTATCAGAGCATAAGGTTACCAGAACAGATAAAAAAAAATTTTAGAAAAATATTTTTTTTTCTAAAGTATTTTTGGAAGAAGTGCTTTCAAAAAAAAAAAAAAAAACATGTTATTTAAATAGAGTTTTTATGAAAAACATAATCCCAAATAGCCACATCCTTATCTTTATCTTTCGAATTCTCCATTTTGAATCTTTCCTTTTTCGTTTCAGCATGGCTGAAGATCTTAATCTCCCAGAAGGTGTGACGATTCCAGGGTGGTTTAGGAGATACTTGGAGGCTAGGGCCACCACTGCAGCCCCAACGGATACTCCTCCACCCCTAGTTGCACCCATTCCTCCTCCTCCTCCTCCTCGTGTTGACACTTTTGCAAAGACGTGCAAGGAATTCAAGGCTATGGGAGGACAAACTTTTCAAGGGACTGAGACGTTTGTGGAGGCCAGAGATTGGCTTAAGGAGACTGAGGAATTGTTGGATATCTTTGAAGTGGAAGATGGGAGGAAAGTCCGTTTAGCTGCTTGGTTAATGAAGGGAGAGGCCTCGTTTTGGTGGGATGTCACTAACGGGGAACGTCCAGTTGATTCATAGGCGGATTTCAGACGAAGGTTTGAGGCAAAGTTTCTTTCAAGGGAAGAGGAGAACTTAAATATGGAAAAATTCCTGGCACTAAAGCAAGGGAGCTCATCAGTAAAGGAATATGTCAATAAATTTAATCAGTTAGCAAGGTTTGGCTTGGAGTTGGTGAACACGCCAGAGAAGAAATCTTTGAGGTTCGTTAGAGGCTTGAATGAACCGTTGCAAGGGTTGGCTATGACCCACATCCCTATGGGAGCCACCTTTGAAAAGCTAGTAGAAATGGCACTTATGCATGAGGATAAGGCAGTTGAAAAGAAAGGGGATCAGAAGAAACCCCAACAGCAAAATAAGAAGGGTGGTAAAAACAATAATGGCAAAGGGAAGAAGAAATGCTTCAATTGTGGGACGCCTGGCCATCTCAGCAAAGATTGTAGAAAGAAAAAGAAGACTGGTTGTTTTCATTGTGGAGATGTGGGACATTTAGTGAAGGACTGTCCAAAGAAGGGGCAGAGGGCAGGGTCTACCTCGGGAGGACAGGTGCAGGCTCTTATGGTACCAGGGCAGGCAAGGGGGCAAGTTCAGGCTATTGCGGCCCCACCGCTGCAAGAAAGAGGTAGAACAATTTCTGTTGAAAGCTTAGTTTTTCTGTTTGATCATCCTGTCCGTACCTTATTCAATTCTGGCGCATCTCATTCGTTTATCTCTGCATCATTAGTTGAATCACTGCACTTGAACACCAGTTTAGTAGAGGATCCCTTGGTCGTTTCAAATCCAATTGGGGGTTCGGCTCATTTGACCATGATATGTTTGGATTTGAAAATCTCTATACTTAGCGTTGAATTTAGATGTGATGCTTATGTATTGGGCTTCACGGGCTATGGGCTAATTTTAGGAATGGATTGGTTGTCTAGAAATAGGGCCATTCTTGATTGTGAAAGGACAGTAGTTAGGCTTGTGACTCGCCTTGGTAATGCTCTCGACATCTTTTGTAATACCATAAATTCCGTTATGCTAAGTTATCTTGAATCGCTTGACGCGTCTGTAGAGAACCTGCGATCGGTAGAAGTGGTCCGGGAATATCCGGATGTGTTTGAGGAGGTGAAGGGCTTACCTCCAAAGCGGGAGATAGACTTTCGAATTTATCTTGTGGATAATGCTAAACCCGTATCTTTGCCAGTGCGCCACATGGCTCCTCGTGAAAGGAGGGAACTCAATAAGCAAGTAAAGGAGTTGCTTGAGAAGGGGTTCATAAGACGTAGTATATCGGAGTGGGGTGCTCCAGTAGTTTTTGCCACAAAGGTGGATGGGTCTCTTAGACTTTGTATGGACTATAGAGAACTAAACAAGCTTACTAAAAAGAACCGACACCCACTGCCGAGGATTGACGATCTCTTTGATCAATTAGTTGGCGCCTCAGTGTTTTCGCAGTTGGACTTAGCCACTGGCTTTCATCAACTGAGAGTGGCTGAGGATAGTATAGATAAGACTGCTTTTAGGACTCCTGACGGATTCTATGAATGGCTAGTGATGCCCTTTGGTTTGACAAACGCCCCTGCATATTTTGTTGATTTGATGAGTAGGGTGTTTAGGGAATACCTTAACAAATTCGTGGTAGTCGTTGTGGATGACATCTTAGTCTTTTCTAAGAATAAAGAAGAGCACTCCCTACATCTTAGGGAAGTGTTGGAAACCCTTCGAGCGCATAACCTTAAGGCAAAATTTTCTAAGTGTCACTTCTGGAGGAAGGAAGTACGGTTCTTAGGGCACGTGGTTTCCAAAGAAGGGATAGCAGTGGATCCCGCAAAGGTGGTGGCCATCCAAAATTGGAAGGTCCCTAAAAATGCAACCGAAGTAAGAAGTTTCTTGGGGTTGGCTGGCTATTATAGGAAGTTTATCAAAGACTTCGCAAAAATATCAGCTCCATTAACACGGTTAACGAAGAAGAACCTGGTTTTTACGTGGGACAAAGATTGCGATGATGCGTTCCAACGTTTAAAGAGAGCCTTAACTTCAGCCCCAGTCTTAGTGCTGCCAGACGGGAATAAACCGTTTACCATCTATACTGATGCTTGTGGGACGGGACTTGGCGCGGTCCTCATGCAAGAGGGAAGAGTAATAGCCTATGGTGGAAGGCAGTTGAGGGTTCATGAAAAGAATTACCCCACGCATGACCTAGAGCTAGCCGCAATTGTTTTCGCGCTTAAGTCTTGGCGTCACTATCTTCTTGGTGAGAAATTCGAACTGTTCACTGACCACAAATCATTAAAATACTTATTCTCTCAGAAGGATTTGAATTTAAGGCAGCAACGGTGGATGGAATTCTTAGCCTCCTACGATTTTGAAACAGCATATACCCCGGGCAAGGGTAACGTGGTGGCAGACGCCTTAAGTAGGAAAAGGTTGTCCTTGAGTCCGTTGTTTGTTGAACGACAAAGCTTAGAATTCATCTCTATGTTTGACTTTAGACCCTCCGTTGACTTAGTACCCGGTCTGTTAGCATCCTTGGAGGTTAGACCTACACTTCTAGGACTGGTTGGTGAGGCACAGCGAGACGACCCACAGTTGGTTGAGATAGTAGAAAAGCTCAAAGGGGGGGAGTCGTCAAGCCATCTTCGTAGGTATACCCTAGACGATAAGGGTTGGTTACGAAGGGATAATAGACTTTGTGTACCACAAGACGAAGACTTAAGGAAGGCCATTCTTGATGATGCTCATCGCTCAAAAATGACCATTCATCCCGGCGGGGATAAGATGTACAAAGATATGAAGCGAGTTTTCTTTTGGGCCGGTATGAAAAAGGATGTGACCGAGTACGTCGCTAGATGCTTGGTGTGCCAACGAGTTAAAGCAGAACAAAAGAAACCCGGTGGGTTGCTTCACCCATTAGAAGTTCCACTATGGAAATGGGAAAGCATCTCAATGGATTTTGTGGATGGATTACCAAGATCAAGGAAGGGTAACACGGGGATTTGGGTTATAGTAGATAGACTTACTAAAAGCGCCCATTTTATTCCCGTGAAAAGTAAGAGGACTGCTCCGTGGTTGGCTTCTGTATACATTAAGGAGATAGTTCGTTTGCACGGTATTCCTTCTAGTATAGTAAGCGACCGTGACCCCATCTTTACTAGCGAATTTTGGAAGAGTTTACAAGAGGTGGTAGGGACTCAGCTATGTTTGAGCACCGCATATCATCCTCAGACAGACGGCCAGACCGAGAGGGTGAATCGCATTCTAGAGGATCTTTTAAGGCTTTGTATCCTAGACTTTGGGGGTACATGGGAAGAGCTCCTTCCGTTAGTAGAATTCGCATATAACAATAGCTTTCAGTCTAGTATTGGCATGGCACCTTTCGAAGCTCTTTATGGAAGGCCTTGCCGTTCGCCTACATGTTGGTGGGAATCTACCGATAAAATCCTACTTGGGCCCGATATGGTTAGGGAAACCTCGGAGAAGATTGAGTTGATTCGAAGGAGGATGAAAGCAGCACAAGATAGGCAAAAATCGTATGGTGATAAGAGGAGGACAGATCTTGAGTTTGACATTGGGGACATGGTTTTTATCAAAGTATCTCCGTTACAGAATGTTGTTCGCTTTGGGTCCGTGGGGAAATTAGCACCAAGGTTTGTAGGGCCGTTTCCTATAAAAAAACAGGATTGGGAAGACGGCATATAGGGTGGAGTTGCCTGAGAAACTTAGTGGAGTACACGACGTATTCCATGTATCACATTTGAGGAAGTGTTTGCACAAGACCGCGGAGGTGGTAGAGCCGAGCTTGCTTAAAGAGGTGGAAATAGAGCGTGATGCAACAATTAGACGAGCTCCTACATGCATTCTTGGGTCGGAGATCAAAAAGTTGAGGAATCGAGAGGTCAGACTGGTTAAAGTGCAATGGGGAGATGATGAGAGCAACGCAACTTGGGAGACAGAAGAGAAGATGCGTTCATTGTACCCTTTTCTTTTTGAGGGTATGTCTTTTAATTTCTCCTTTATCGCTTAGCTTATCTTATCTTATCTTTAGTATGTCCTCTCATTAGTATCTTTGACCTTTAGTTAGGATAATCCTATGGTTGAAACATGTTTTTGAGACATGTTATGTATGATGGATGCAAAATGGATGCAAGTGTTTGCTAGTGGTTGCTCGTGGATGCATATATACACACACTTTAGGCACTAGATCGGCTCAGTCACTACATATTGCATATTGCATATATATATGGATGTATTTAGTAAAATGGATGAACGATGGTTGTATTATCATGTGGATGCTGCATTCGGTTGAATGGGTGTGCACGCATATAGAAGTAGTATGTAAGCAATTAGGATCTTTTGCATACATAATGGATTCATGACACTTACATAATTTGCATTAAGGAGGTCAACTGAATCAGTAGACCGCCTGATTTCGCATTAGGTAAGGACATGTACACACACTTGCATATGATCATAAAGCATTAGAAGTCTTTTAAGGACAATGGATGCCTGTGTATGATGGATGAGTAGATGGACGTTTGGATGGTAGGATATACATTCTTCCAGACTTGAAGATTTCGGGGACGAAATCCTAAAAGGAGGGGAGAATGTAACACCCCGAATTTTCTATTAACACTAAAGTTGCTAAAATATTAATAAGTGTGTAAGAGAGGGGATGTATCTAATATGAATATAAAAATATTAATAAGTGTGTAAGAGAGGGGATGTATCTAATATGAATATAAAAATATTAATAAGTGTGTAAGAGAGGGGATGTATCTAATATGAATATAAAAATATTAATAAGTGTGTGAGAGAGGGGATGTATCTAATATGTATATAAAAACAATAATTAGTAAAGGGGGATGTATCTAATATGTACATTGTAGAAAATATATATATATTTATGACATGAATAGAAGTTTATTAATATGCTGAGTGTTTGCTGAGTCACTTCTGACTCATTGCTGAGTCAACAAGATAAACCCCATCTTGTCTGGACGGCTGCGGTTATTTCTAGGTTAAATCTAATGGCCTAAACGCATTCTAAAATCTATAAATAAGTGGGTAGACCCTAGACCTAAATCACTTGTAAAATTAGAGAAGCTACCGTCATGCTGCTGCCATGGAGTTCAGCATAGCCGTCACAAACTAAGAAGAGGAAGCCTAATCATCTACAACTAAATCTACACAAATCAAATCAAAAGATCTCTCTTTCTCTAATTCTTTTCTTTTGTTGGTGAGTATGATGATTCTCACAAGACTATTACAAACTAATTTGACTCAGTTATGAATGGATCACAAGAAAGTGATTTGATTTGTAATTGTAAATTCTATATATTGTGGATTCTCTTATTATGTTATTATGTTGTCGTATGATGTAAATTATATATGCTATGTCATGCTATGTTGTAAATTCTCTTATGCTATGTCGTGCTATGTTGAGAATCATGTCAAGCTATGTTATACTATCATACTATGCCATGTTATAAATCATGCTATATTATGTTGAAAAATCATGATGTTGTTGGATCATGCTAAAAGTTATGTTTTTTTTCTTAATTTAAATGGATCTTGTTTATGGGAATTTGCCTATTAGGTTAGGTGTACCCATAAACTTGAAACTATAATTAAATAAAACTTGATTATGGGAATTTGCCTATTGAGTTAGGTGTACCCATATAAAACCATGTTGTTAAAAAAATTAGATGATGTTGATCCACACATGTTCATATGTAAGTTTATGAAAATTGATTGAGATTATATTAGGTGAATTTTGAACAAGTTGACACCTTTAGGTCCATGACATCTATAATCTATGCAAGTTGGACATATGCAAGTTTCACCCCTTATTATGATTCATTTGGTCACATATACATGTTGTTATTATGATAATCTCTTTTATGCTATGAGTTAGGCTATTCGAGTCTAACATATATTTTGCGAATAAACGTTCAAACGTGTGGTAGGGGTAATATTAGGAATTAATAAATTGGGTGCAATTTTGTAAGATTTTGCATACCATGAATGGATGTCCATAATTGAGTCAATTATGGACATTGTTAAAAATTGGAAGTAATTAATAATTCAAGTAGGGAATTATTAAAATTGGGGGAAAGTGGATTATTATTAATAATCAATGCTTCGGACACGAGGTTGGACCCGTTTGTGATGTAAACCTGCCCGGACCCGCCCGGCAAATCCAGTAGTCACAAATGTCGGCCCAATGTGAGAGGTCCTAGGCCCAAACTAAAGCATAACAGTTGTAAAGACACGAGGTTAGACTCTTTTATGGTGTAAGACTGCCCGGACCCGCCCGGCAAATCCAGCTGCCATAAATGCCAGTCTAATGTGAGAGGTCTTTATGAGGTTATGGCCTTAATGAACTAAGAAATACTTAACCAGATAATCATGTAAGGTGGGACATGGGGGTTAAGTAGGTGCCTTGGGTGGCATGAGGAATCTGGTGGTTGCCTTTAGAGGCATTTGAAATACGATTAGACTTAACCAAACACACATGTAAATGAACATGACTAAGTGGGTTAAGTGGGATGGACTAATGGGGACAAGCTTAGGTGGAATGCTTGTGGTAAATAGTGGGGGCCCATTTCAACCAGTATCCCAAATCGTATCTTTGTGGGCTCGACCCAAGTCGAGGACGGGACACGCATACTGGGTTTGACTATAAGAGGCCAAAACAGGGAGCGGTGGCAACGCAAGTCCAACGGGTTTCATATGCGTGTGTGGACCCGGGCTGGTAGGTAAGACGTTGTTGCATCGTGTAGGTATAAGCCGTGCATGTCCGTTGTATCAGGTTGCCACTTTAGGGGAGTGATACACCCCACTGTGGGGCCAGCACGGGTATCTACGAGTTAGGGAGCCGATCGAATAATGGGAAGTAGGGTACACCTAGTGGAGATAGGGGCAGGCGGCACCTATGTAGTCAGCTAGGGGTACGTAAAGCCATTGGGAAAGTTTCTAAGTGAAGCTAAGTGGGATGAATCTTTAGGGTGACTGGTGTGGTGCAGTATAGTGTTTATCCTTTAGTATTTAGGAGCGCCTATAACGTTGCCTTTAGCGATTGTCTATGTCCTTAATCTGCTCTTCATAGACATTTTCTTGTTTTCCAGCTTATGCCTTAATCCAATTATTTTGGTAATAGTATTGTAGAATTATCATATTCACCAGACTTTATGTCTGACCCCCTCTTTTCCATCCTTTTTCTCCCTTCAGGTCCGCAGGTTGGGCCAAGTTCTAGTGGAGTCTAGTTGGATCGCTTATCTTCTGGAAAGCTTGGACTGCTGAAGTAAAGTCCAGCTTGTTATCTTTCTTTTTAATGGCTATTCATGTACTGGGATTATGTACTTGTTTTATCAAGATAGATATTGTACTTGACATTGAATATGGTGTTATGATGTAATCAAACATGTTTTGACTTCTGCTACAATGAAAATAAAGTTTTTGAATTTCCAAGTACTATTTTATATCTGTCTTGTTGTAATTTTACTGTTCTATATTCACTTAAAACCTCCATGGAAGTTAATGCATTCCCTTTGTGAGTGACATTAATGGACGTGGGGTCTTACAGGGCGCCTCGCCTCCGGCGACCTGGATTGGCATGCGACGGGGAGGAAATGGGGCGACGTGGATCTGAAGGGCGGCAGGATTTTTATAAAAGGGGCTCGGTTTTTTTTTCTCTGAGGGAATTTAGGTTTAACCCCCCCCCCCCTTAAATATATATATATATATGTATATGTATATATATTTAATTATTATTATTTTCTCCTTGTAAGTTAAATTTTCATTCGAACCCTGAATCTGACCCAACGACTGTCGTCCATAGCTAATTACCCCCATTCTGAACACGATGGGATATGTATCGTAAGCTGATTCGATCGTTTCGATCAGTTTCCGTCAAAACCAACATATAACTCTATATATTGAATTTGAACGTGCATTTCAATTTATTGGGGTCACATACTAACTCTAAAAATTCCCGAAAAATATTTTCTAGCTTCTTATTGACGATACGGTCCTAACAAAACTAGTTTCGTCGAATTCAGAGACCGTTAGAAAAATGGCCATTTTCCAGTCGATTAAAATCAACTGAAACTGGTCAAACGCGTTTTCCTTTGCCACGCTCACATATTGATTCAGAAAATTATGAAAATTGGAATCTAGCAATAATTTGACATCACAGACCCAACAAAAGTGGTTTCGTCGAAATCCGAGGTCGTTTGCAAAATTTCCATTTTTAAGGGCCTGAATTCTATAGCGACTATTTAGAATTTTCAACTGGACATATCTTTTGATTCCCGCAATGAAATTTTGATTTTTCGGACTCATTGGAAAGATAGTCACAATTAGATTCCATTATTTTTGGTTTCACTAAAATCCGGATTGTTTTGCACCCGGTACATTCAATTGAAGTTTGAAATCGAATTATCGAACTACCGCGCCATTTTCAATTCCTTTTATAATTATATATAATTATTTATATTCTAACGACGACGTATATAATATATACGTTCTAAATATATTGAAAATAAATTTCTCATCGATATTATTTAGAATAATCTATTTTAAATGTTCAAAATTCGGTAAAATTGCCAAAATAAAAATTTTAAACTGGCCCAGATTATTGGGTTGTTACAATCTCCCACACTTAAAACTTTTCGTCCCCGAAAAGGAACAAAGTCGAAAGTGGTTTGATTAATCAACTCTACGTTCAATCTGGCTTCCATTCTCCAACTTTTCAGTTTTTGAGAATTTTCAAATTCTTCAAAAATTTGGCTAACACCCTAAATTTTCGAAAAATTTCGCCATAACCTCCCCTACACCGGGAGCCACGGGAAAATCCCGAAATTGCCATACACGCCTGCTGATCTCAAAAAGAAAAAGAAAAAGCCAAGCGGCTAGCCAATAGGCTCATAAAATCATCATCACCCAAACAAAACAGTAAATTATAGTAAACATGTACCTATTTGTCGGGCAAACAAATTTTATTCTCTGCTCTAGCCTCCTTGCTATGACCTGTTCAATGTAAGTACATGTATATGCAAGCAAATGCTACCAATTTTCAATACAATTCAATATTTGATTCTATTAGGCATAGTGGCTCAAAATTATCAAACAAATAAACAAACAAAACAAACATCAATCAATTAATTGATTATATTTTCAAATATATAATTTTATATATTTAAAATCATATTATCTAAAACCAGATTATATATATAATCACAAATACGTTATTTATAAACAAATAACTCTCGAGTCATTCTGGGGCATTTCTAACCCCATCTCTAATGAGTCACTCATTCTATAATGCTGCTGATTCTATCTCTAATGAGGATTCTTTCATAGGATATTACTAATCCTACCTCTGATGAGTCTTTTATTCTGTTCTAACGAGTTGTACCCCAAAGATTTGAGTTTAACCAAAGCTCTGATACCATATGTAACGACACGGATTTCGCCCGGACCTAATCGATCGCTAAACCAACCAAGACCGTTTGAATCCCGCATACGCTAACTTTGGGTATACAACACATCAGAAGAAATAACAGAAGACTTCAATAAACATCATAATAATGTCACATCAGAGTACAGAATATCAGAGTATATCAAAAATAATACACAACGGAAATACATTTACATAAATTTAATACAATGCACAGCGGAAATATAAACTACACAGCGGAAGACTGTAAATGTCTGGACACAGCTTAAAGCTTCAATCCAGAATCCTGCTCAATACATCTGCAAAATAAAACTACTCTACTGCCCGTGTGGAAAATAGGGGCACCCGAGTTCGCAAGGGAAATGCAAACTACAGGTCAGTCATGGGACTGGTGTGAGAAACTCTAACAGTTATAATTAACTTATTTGATAATATGGTATATCACGGGACCACGCCGCTAATGCGGAACGGGTTTACCCCCAAGAATACCAGTGTATAAACAACAATCAATATAGATATATGGATCTACCATGCATCAATCAACATGTAATATCCCAATCTACCCACTTAGATTAATCACTACACTTAGATTTTCTAAATCCAATTTAGTTTACAGAAATCATTCCTTTGGATTTTATTCCCGAATTCTTATTTCAAATCATTTGAAATACATATCTAACGTTCTATATCAAAGTAGATTTCACTTCGGGATCTCAAATCAAATCGTCTGGAAATATGAATTCCAAAACATAACAATGCATACAAACAAGTTTGCAACCAAATATCGTGCTCCCCATCGACAAGGCAAAGGGTACACACCTCGCAACTCGATATATAAATGTGCACCTACCCCACATAGGAGTAGGCTACACCGACGATGCACCTCCCACACATGGAGAGCATACACCGCCCTTCCACCCATACTTTTAGTCTCAGGGATACCCGACTCTTTAGCCACATACTAAATCATTTCATATCCCGAAGTAGGGAAAATCATTTCACAACGTAATAATCACAAGTACTTTCAAAATATAGTACTTCACATCAGTAATTCACGCATATGATCAGTCACTATTAATCACATAACCTTTGAGCTCGTACGTCTCAAAGAAGGGTGTTAAGGAAGAGAATAAATTCTCCGCCACCAAACAGATACATCATCAATAGCAACTAATCGAATATGCGATGAACCACAATGTAACATATAATACATTTCTAAATCATTTTAGAAATCATCGGGTTTTGGGCCTCGAAATCCTTTCTGTTTTATAAAACATTTTTATAAAACATTCCCTGTCCAAAATCGGGAATACATTTCTTTTCACTTAAGAAAAATATCATTTCACAATCATTCATTAAATTTGAAATGGACACAACATCGCTAAACACCTTATCGTCAAATCGTGAAGTGTTTCACAAGGCGTTAGCACATAGATATTTTCAACCCAACCCAATGCTGAATGTAAAAGCATATTCTGCTCATAAACTGGTCGAGCACAATCCAAACAATCAATCAATCCAATTTGACATTAAATAGAAGGGTCTGAATAAAGATAGTATCGACTTATATTCAACATCAAATCCTGAAACCAATAGATATCATATCGGGAATAACGATATTGATATCTTCCAAATTCCCATCACAATATCTATATAATCACGGAATCCAATATCGAAAATATCCAAAGATAATTTCAATTCAAATCTAATCCAATTTATTTATTTATAACCATTGGATTATTTTTCTAGTTAATAAATAGTTCATTTCGATAAAAATATATTTTTATCTTTTCAAATATGGAGTTTTTCATCCCAATTCTTCACAAATCATTTCTTATGATTTTACACAAATTATCGATATTTTTAATAATTTTATCAAGGCCCAAACAGTCGATTTCCACCAACGGTCATCGAACTGCACTTACAGCGATCTTTTCCAAATTTTATTTGGACATAATTCCAAATCCAACCGTTAGATTTCAAATCTCTAAGTTAGAAAGCTGTTTTCGATACGAACCCAACGGTTCTGGTTTCAGGAGAATCCGACGGTCGGATCTCCCGTAATGTCCATTCGAAGTCAATGGTCGAAATTCGCGAACTGCCGCAGCGCTGCGCGTTTTATTCAGGCCATTATATTATATATATAATATATATAATATATATTTCGTCGATTTCCATTTAAAACAAAATTTATAAATCGTTTTAAATTCGTTTCAAAAACAATTTCAACTTCCATTTCAATTCCAATTCGATTTCAATTCGATTTCAATTCGAATTCATTTTCTATTCTATTCAATTCAAATTCATTTTCTATTTTATTCAATTCGAATTCATTTTCTATTCTATTCAATTCGAATTCATTTTCTATTCTATTCAATTCGAATTCATTTTCTATTCTATTCAATTTTATACGGTGTATATATATATGTTAAAAATAATATTTTTAACAATCAAATCATTTTCACGTTTCATATATATGTATATATGTGTGTGTATATATATATATCGTTTTCGTTTTCAATATATATACGATATTTTCACTTTCAATATATACGATATTTTCACCTTCAATATATACGATATTTTCCCTTTCAATATATACGATATTTTCACTTTCAGTATATACGATATTTACACTTTCAATATATACGATATTTTCACTTACAATATATATATTTTCACTTTCAATATATACGATATTTTCACTTTCAATATATATATTTTATTATCAATTTCACATCAACATCACAAACAATTTTCACATCACATCAATCAAACAAACAAGCCATCCATGGTCTGTGGATGACGGGTGTCGGGTACTGCTAAGCACCGTCTGCATCCTATTATATATATATAACTAGAAAAAGAAATTGAAGAGTGAGAAATTCTCACCGATAGCTATCCCAATTCCATGACACTTCTATTGTAGGAAATCATCGCCATTCTCGCCTTTTTTCATCTTTGTTGCCCGTAGCCACTACATGTATAAAAATTGAATTTTTTACTTTGCTATTCAATATATAAAAATCGGATTTTTACTTTGCTATTCAATATATAAAAATCGAATTTTTACTTTGCTATTCAATATATAAAAATCGAATTTTTACTTCGCTATGCAATATATACAAATCGAATTTTTACTTTGCTATTCAATATATAAAAATCGAATTTTCATATTCATAAAGATCAGGTCTTTTTTAGTTTAAAAATCATATTTTTATGTTATGAAATATATAATCTTTCCGTCATGCAAAATATAATATTTCCATATAAAAATCATTCTCTTTCATAATTAAAAATACAATCTTTTCATCATTAAAAATATATACTTTTCTTCTTTAAAAATATATACTTTTCTTCAGGAATTAAAATAGGGAATAATTTACTGTGGGTTTCGGATTGGCGGAAGCATTGGTTTGACTAGAGCAGCAAGCTCAGCAGCAGCACCAAGAGGCTGCGCCTCTGAAATTTGAATAACAGTAGTCGTCGTCGGCTTAAGATGACGGAAAGGGGTTTCTTCACGGCTTTTGATTAAGGAGGAGGAGAGGGTGTAGGATGACCGGCGCCAGCGGTTGGGGTTGCTCGCGGTGGTCTGTGGCCAAGGCGCGGTGAACGGTTTAGGGCTTGGGGGGTGTTATTGGCGATTGGAATTGGGTTTCCAGAAGAAGGAGGAGGAGAGGGGAGGAAGCTGCGGAGGAGCGCCGACCATCAGGGGAAGGGGCGCCTCGCCTCCAGCGACCTGGATTGGCATGCGACGGGGAGGAAATGGGGCGACGTGGATCTGAATGGCCTTCCTTAAGTCCATAGCTAATTATTTTTTTCTCCCTGTAAGTTAAATTTTCATTCGAACCCTGAATCTGACCCAACGACTGTCGTCCATAGCTAATTACCCCCATTCTGAACACGATGGGATATGTATCGTAAGCTGATTCGATCGTTTCGATCAGTTTCCGTCAAAACCAACATATAACTCTATATATTGAATTTGAACGTGCATTTCAATTTACTGGGGTCACATACTAACTCTAAAAATTCCCGAAAAATATTTTCTAGCTTCTTATTGACGATACGGTCCTAACAAAACTAGTTTCGTCGAATTCAGAGACCGTTAGAAAAATGGCAATTTTCCAGTCGATTAAAATCAACTGAAACTGGTCAAACGCGTTTTCCTTTGCCACGCTCACATATTGATTCGGAAAATTATGAAAATTGGAATCTAGCAATAATTTGACATCACAGACCCAACAAAAGTGGTTTCGTCGAAATCCGAGGTCGTTTGCAAAATTTCCATTTTTAAGGGCCTGAATTCTATAGCGGCTATTTAGAATTTTCAACTGGACATATCTTTTGATTCCCGCAATGAAATTTTGATTTTTCGGACTCGTTGGAAAGATATTCACAATTAGATTCCATTATTTTTGGTTTCACTAAAATCCGGATTGTTTTGCACCCGGTACATTCAATTGAAGTTTGAAATCGAATTATCGAACTACCGCGCCATTTTCAATTCCTTTTATAATTATATATAATTATTTATATTCTAACGACGACGTATATAATATATACGTTCTAAATATACTCAAAATAAATTTCTCGTCGATATTATTTAGAATAATCTATTTTAAATGTTCAAAATTCGCTAAAATTGCCAAAATAAAAATTTTAAACTGGCCCAGATTTTTGGGTTGTTACAACTATTCATGTAAATGCTAGATTTACACGTCAATACAAGATTCAAATTACACATCTTATAATTCATGTCAAATTTATCCAATTTTCATTTCTATGAACATGCCATAATACATGTTCCCAATTTATGCCAATTTCCAAATTAAACTACGTTTTAGTAAATTTCATATTTTGCCCCAAATCGCATTCCCACCGTTCGTAAAATCGTGTTTCAATCTAGATTCTAGATTCGTGGCAAATAGGGAATGAACCAAAGATTGCTATGAAAATTATAGATATAACAACTGGCATAAAATGGTTTTGAATAACGACGTAGGTTCCAGAACATGGGTAGACCTAACTAAATAGGTAAATTCCCAAGGTCTAAAACCAAGAATTGACAGAATAGAGATAGAGGTTCAAGAACATGGGTAAACCTAACTTAATAGGTAAATTCCCAAGGTCTAAAACCAAAGATAACCAAGAATAAACTGAATAGAAAGTCAGGCCTAGATCCAAAATAAACAACATGGTTTTATAACTACAATGTCAGGGGCATAAATAATAATCTTATATTCATAGTCATAGGAAATAATCCTCACAGTTCAATGAATCACAGTTGTAACACCCCGTATGTTAAATAACTTGTTATAACATAAATCAGAGCAGAATTAAATTTAATATTCTGAATCAGGGAAAACGGGCTGCGCCATTGCGTTCCTCTCGGAAAAATACGCGAAATAGAGTCCGAGTTTTCGTAAATCGGAGTCCGTATGACCAAGTTATGGCCCGTCAAAGTTTCACGAAAAATCAAAAACAAAAACTGCTCATGTTTTGAGGCCCGGGATGAGTTTTGGGCTGTTTTTTTTGGGCTCTAAATGGTTCCTACACTTGACTTCTTCCCCAAGACATGCTTTAAAGGCTAGGATTGGTTCTAGGGTATATCCTATGGTCCTAAAACATCTAACTAATCTATATATACACCCTAATACCCCCCTTATCCTTACCAAAAATAGATCTAAGGCCATTATGCCACCACTTAGAAAATTGGAGAGCCTCCACTAAAAATCCTAAGAGGATTTGCAAGCTAATCTACATCTTCTTCTACTTAATCATTGGGATTTGCTTCATTTATCTTGCTAATCTTGTTTTGGTGAGCTTCTATCCCCTTAGTAATCAATTATTGAATTGATTATGATAAGATGTGATAAAGTATGGCTATGTTTGTGGATCCATATATTTATGCAAGCTTGATGTAGTGAATATTATGTGTTTTGCAAGTTATATGCCTTATGTCATGCAAGTTTCATAATATGTAATCATGATATTTTTATGCAAGTTGTTTCATGATGTTTATGATGCAAAACACTAAGTGAATATGGATCCATTATGCAAACATGTTATGCAAGTATGTGAGTACTTATGCAAGTCATGTATATGCTTATATGCATGATTAACATCTTATGCAAGTATATGAATGTTTATGCAAGTTATGTATATGTTGAAATGCAAGTTTAACATAATATGCAAGCTATGCAAGTATATGAATGTTTATGCAAGTTATGTATATGTTGAAATGCAAGTTTAACATAATATGCAAGCCTATGCAAGTATGTGAATGTTTATGCAAGTTATGTATATGTTGAAATTCAAGTTTAACATAATATGCAAGCTTATGCAAGTATATGAATGTTTATGCAAGTTATGTATATGTTGAAATGCAAGTTTAACATAATATGCAAGCCTATGCAAGTATGTGAATGTTTATGCAAGTTATGTATATGTTGAAATGCAAGTTTAACATGATATGCAAGCTTATGCAAGTATATGAATGCTTATGCAAGTATGTGAGTGCTTATGCAAGTTAAGTATATGCTAAAATGCAAGTTCTACATGTTATGCAAATCACATGTATGATGATATGTAAGTTCATATGCAACATGTTATGCAAATCACATGTTTGATGATATGTAAGTTCATATGCAACATGTTATGTAAGACACATGTTTGATAATATGCAAGTTTGGGTTGAATATAGTTGGGTTAATACATGCTCATATATGCAAGTTGACATCCTCTTAACCCATGATAAAGTTATATGCTAAACCCATGTTATGTGTGGTAAATCTTCCCTTTATTATGTTATGTCATAATGACGATTTACGTGGGGAACGATGGGGTTAATTAATATGTTAATTAAAAGTATGTTGAAATGGGTATGATTAAGCATACAAAAAAAAAAAAAAATTAATTACCATAAGTGGGAATTTACCTATTGAGTTAGGTCTACCCCATGGGAATTTACCTATTGAGTTAGGTCTACCCATGTTATGGAAAATTTGATATTAATTAGGGATAATTAATATAGGGGTGATTAATTAGGTTTAATTAATCAACTAAGACACGAGGTTGGACCCTTTTGTAGCGGAAGTCTGCCCGGAACCGACCGGCCATCCAGCGGCTACAAATGATTGGCCCAATGTGAGAGGTCTTAGTCATAAATTAAATACATGATTAAAGTAAAGACACAAGGTTAGGCCCTTTTGATGACAGAAGTCTGCCCGGAACCAACCGGCATATCCAGCAGTCATAAAAGACGGTCTAATGTGGGAGGTCTTTATGAGGTCATGATCTTAATTAATGAATTAAGAAACACTTAACCATATTAGCATGTAAGTGGGACATGAGGGGTTAAGTGGGTGCCTTGGGGTGGCATGATGAGACTAGTGGGTTGCCTTGGGTGGCAATAGAAAAATACGATTAGAATACTTAACCAAGGTGGAACATGTAATTAAACATGATAAAAGGGTTAAGTAAGTGCCATGGGTGGCATGTGAGAATACGATTAGAATACTTAACCAAGGTGGAACATGTAATTAAACATGATTAAGGGGTTAAGTAAGTGCCATGGGTGGCATGTGGGAATCTAGTGGGTGCCCTAAGTGGCAATTGAAATATGATTAAAGGACTTAACCAAGATTTATAACATGTAAGAGGACATGGTTAAAGGGTTAAGTGGGATGCACTAGATTAAACGACAAGCTTAAGTAGTAGCTTGTGGGGGCCCATTTCAACCAATATCCCAAACGTATCTTTGTAGGCTCGACTCTAGTCGGGTGACGGGACACGCATATTGGGCTTGACTGTAAGAGGCCAAAACGGGTTAGCGGTGGCAACGCGGGATCAACGGGTTTCATATGCGTGTGTGGACCCGGGCTGGTTGGTAAGTCGTTGTTGCATCGTGTAGATATAAAGCCGTGCACAGTGATATTATATGGTAGCCACTTTGGGGAATGATACACCCCCTTTTGTGGGACCAGCACGGGTATCTACGGTAGGGAGCCGATCGCTTGGGGGTAGTGGGTACACCTAGTAAAAATAGGGGCAGACGACACCTGTGTAGGGGTACAGGAAACTACCGGGTAAAAATTACTAAGTACACTTAGTGGGATCAACCTTTAAGTAGGAATTACTCTTGGTGGGTAAAACTGGTGTGGTGCAGTGTAGGAATTACCCTTGGTGAATAAGTCCGGTGTGGTGCAGTTAGTAATTATCCTTGGGTGGGTAGATGCGTCTTTACGGTTATCTTAGTTCGTCCTGTGTTCGTGGGCAACTTAGTGTAGTCATTATCCCCAAAGATACCATACCGAGTTCATATCATACCCTAATTACTTTAATAATTGTATTATTAAGGAGATAGGGTTCACTCAGGCTTATGTCTGACCCCCGTTGTTTTTATCTTTTTCCTTCAGGTCCTCTGGTTGGGCCTAGTGCTAGTGGGCTTTGATCAGTTTGCTTTATCTATCTCTTGGAGCTCGGACCGTAGATGTACAGCTCAGCTTATCTTATCTTTTCTGTTATGGCTATTTGTTATGAGTAGTGGGATTATGTACTTATTTTATTCAGGATGGATATTTTGTACTTGACTCTTGTTATGGTTTTATGATGTAACCAAACATGTTTTACTTTCCGCTTCTATGAGATGATGTTTTAAATTTTCAAGTATTACATTATATCTGTCTTGTTGTAATTTTACTGTTCTATACTCACTAAAAATACTCCACCGATGCTATGGCATTCCCTTAGTGAGTGACTATAGCCGGTGTGGGGTGTTACACGTGGTATCAGAGCAAAGGTTACCGAAACAGATAAAATTTTTAGAAAACTATTTTTCTAAAACATTTTTGGAAAAGATATTTTCAAAAACATGTCTTTTAGGAGAAAAGTTTTTGAAAGAAAAGCATAATCCCCGATAGCCATATCTTTATCTCTCGAATTCTCCATTTTGAATCTTTCCCTTTTTCGTCTCAGCATGGCTGAAGATCTTTTTCTTCCGGATAGTGTAGCGGTACCAGTATGGTATAGGAGGTTGTTAGAGGCTAGGGCCGCCGCTGCAGGTCCAGCAAATGTTCCTCCTCCACCCGTTGCACTCGTTTCTCCTCGCACGGATACTTTTGCTATGACTTGTAGGAAGTTTAAGGCTATGGGAGGAAAACCTTTTGTGGGAGCTAGGGATTGGCTTAATGAGACGGAAGAATTGATGGAAATCTTGGAAGTAGAAGAGGGAAAGAAAGTCAGGTTGGCCGCTTGGTTAATGGAAGGAGAGGCCTCGTTCTGGTGGGAGGTCACTAATGAAGAACGCCCGATTGACTCTTGGGTGGATTTCAGGCATAGGTTTGAGGCAAAGTTTCTCTCAAAAGCAGAAGAAAATATGCATAAGGAAGAGAAGGGTATCAATGCTAGTAAAGCACCCGAGAAGAAAGGAGATCAGAAGAGACCTCAACAACAACAGCAAAACAAAGGTGGCAAGGGAAAGAAGAGGTGCTTCAATTGTGGGACACTAGGCCACCTAAACAAAGATTGTCGCAAGAAGACTAAGACTGGCTGCTTCCACTGTGGCGAAGCAGGGCATCTGATGAAAAACTGTCCAAAGAAGGAGCAAGGGACGGGGTCTACCTCAGGAGGACTGGTGCAAGCTCATGTGGCACCAGGTCAGGCTAGGGGGCAAGTACAGGCTCTCGCGATTCGGGAAAGAGGTAGAACTACTTCTATTGAAAGTCTAGTTTTTCTGATCGATCATCCTGTCCATACTTTATTTGATTTTGACGCATTAAGTTCGTTTATCTCATCATTACTAGTAGAGTCACTGCACTGAGACACCAGTTGGTAGATGATCCCTTAGTTGTTTCAAACCCAATTGGGCTCCATGATGTGTTTGGGTTTGAAAGTTTCTATACTTAGCGTTGGGTTTAGATGTGATGCTTGTTGGGCTTCACGGGCTATGGGTTAGTGGGCATGGACTGGTTATCCAGTAGGGGTGCCGTTCTTGATTTTGAGGGGAGAGTTGTTAGGCTTATGGGCCGCTTGGGTGACACTCTTGAGATCTCTTGTAATCCCATAGAATCTGTTATGCTAAGATATCTAGAATCGCTTGACACGCAGGTCGAGAGTTTGCAATTTATAGGGTGGTCCGGGAATACTCGGATGGGTTTGGAGGAGGTGAAGGGCTTACCTCCGGAACGGGAGATTGACTTCCGAATATGTTTGGTAGACGATGCCAAATCAGTATCTTGGCCAGTGTGCCACAAGGCTCCTCGTGAGGGGAGGGAACTCCATAAGCGAGTAGGCGATTTGCATGAGAAGGGGTCATAAGACGAAGTATATCGGAGTGGGGCGCTCCAGTAGTTTTTGCGGATGGGTCCCTCAGACTTTGTGTAGGCTAAAGAGAACTAAAGAAACTCACAAAGAAGAATAGATACCCATCGCCGAGGATTAATGATCTCTTTGATCAGTTGGCTGGCGCCTCAGTACTTTTGTAGTAGGACTTAGCCACGGGATTTCATCAGTTGAGAGTGGCTGAGAATAGTATAGAGAAGACTGCCTTGAGGACTCCAGATGATTTCTTTTATGAGTGGCTGGTGATGCCATTGGGTTTGACGAACGCCCCCACATACTTTGTTGATTTGATGAGAAGGGTGTTCAGGGAGTACCTAAATAAGTTTGTGATGGTCTTTGTAGATGACATCTGGGTCTTTTCTAGGAGCAAAATAAGTTTTCGTATGTGCTCAATAGGCTGAGCAGGGCCAGTATAGGATAAACGACGGGTTTGGAGCGAGACTGGCGAGAACATCCAGAATTGGTCAAGGGCTTAATTATTTAGCCATTTTTACTAGTATCGTCTCACGTAGGTCGTCTGAATTCGAAGGAGGTATCCCTTGGGTGTTTGTCTGATATTGGTTTAGGCCTTTGGGGCTTGCATTTGGGGGATGCCGAATTCGACTAGGGTGGTCTACGTGGGAGACAGTTGTGATGATTTTGGATGATATTCTGGTGGAGAAGAGCATGCCCTACATCTTAGGGAAGTGTTGGAGACTCTTCGAGCGCATAGTCTTAGGACAGCAAAAGTGGATGGGATCCTTAGCATCCTATGAGTAAGGGTAACATGGTAACGGACACCTTAAGTAGAAAAAGGTTGTCCTTGAGTTCATTGTTCGTTGAACGACGGAGCTTAGAGTTTATTTCTAAGTTTGACTTTAGACCTTCCGTTGACTTTGTACCCGGTTTGCTAGCTTCTTTGGGAGTTAGACCTACTCTTTTGGGGCGGATTGGAGAAGCACAGAGGGGCGACCCACAGTTGGTTGAGTTAGTAGAGAAGCTCATAAGGGGGGAGTCGTCCAGCCATTTGAGTAGGTACACCTTAGAGATAGAGGGTGCTTGCGTAGAGACGGTAGACTTTGTGTACCGCAGGACGAGGGTTTGAGGAAGGCTATTCTTGATGACGCACACCGTTTTAGGATGACCATTCATCCCGGTGGGGGTAAGATGTACCAAGACATGAAGAGGGCTTTCTTCTGGGCCGGTATGAAGAAAGATGTGGCCGAGCATGTCGCTCGATGCTTGGTGTGCCAACGAGTGAAGACGGAGCGAAAGAAACCGGGTGGGTTGCTTCACCCATTGGAGGTTCCGCAATGAAAGTGGGACAGCGTCTCGTTGGATTTTATTGACAGGTTACCCAGATCGAGAAAGAGTAATACAGGAATTTGGGTGGTGGTAGACAGACTTACTAAGAACACCCATTTCATACCTGTGAAGAGTAAGTGGACTGCTCCATGGCTAGCTTTTGTATATCTTCGAGAGATAGTTCGATTGCATCGGGTACCCTCCAGTATAGTGAGTGATCGAGATCCTATCTTCACTAGAGAGTTTTGGAAGAGTTTGCAAAAGGCGGTAGGGACTCAGTTGCGTTTGAGTACCGCATATCATCCTCAGACGGACGGCCAGACCGAGAGGGTGAATCATATTTTAGAAGACCTTTTGAGGCTATGTATCTTGGATTTTGGAGGTACATGGGAGGAGCATCTTCCATTGGTGGAGTTGCCCGACAGACTTAGTGGTGTACATGATGTATTCCATGGGAGGAAGTGCCTACATAAGACCGCAGAGGTGGTAGAGCCAAGTTTGCTTAGAGAAGTGGAAGCAGAGCGTGATGCGACTATTCGACGAGCTCCTACTCGCATCCTTGGGTCAGAGACTAGGAAATTGAGGAATCGAGAGGTTCGGCTAGTCAAAGTGCAATGGGGAGAAGAGGAGAGCAACGCAACTTGGGAGACGGAAGCGAAGATGCGTTCTTTGTATCCATTTCTTTTAGAGAGTATGTCTTTTAACTTCTCCTTTATCGTTTGACTGGTACTTATCTTATCCTTAGTATGTCCTCTCGTTAGTACCTTTGACCTTCAGATAGGATAGTCCTATGGTTGAAACATGTGTTTGAGACATGTTATGTATGATGGATGCAAGTGGATGCAAGTGTTTGCTAGTGGTTGCTCGTGGATGCATATACACACACTCTAGGCACTAGATCGGCTCAATCACTTCATATTGCATATTGCATAAAATTGTGTGTAGGAAGTTATATTTATGGATGTATGATGATTGTGTTATCATATGGATGATGCATTTTGGTGAATGATTGTGCACTCATGTAGATATTGTATGTGTCGATAGGGTTCCCTCGCATACATAATGGATGCATGGCACTATCATGGTTTGCATATGTTCATACATTAGATAGGGAACATATACACACACTTTTTGCATATGCTCATACATCATTAGAAATTGTTTTAAGGACAATGGATGCCAGTGTTTGATGGTTGAGTAGATGGTTGTTTGGTTGGTAGGATACGTTCTTCTTGACTTAGAGATTTCGGGGACGAAATCCTTCTGACTTTTATAATAATGCGAATAAGTAGGGGAGAATGTAACACCCCGTATGTTAAATAACTTGTTATAACATAAATCAGAGCAGAATTAAATTTAATATTCTGAATCAGGGGAAACGGGCTGTGCCATTGCGTTCGTCTCGGAAAAATACGCGAAATAGAGTCCGAGTTTTCGTAAATCGGAGTCCGTATGACCAAGTTATGGCCCGTCAAAGTTTCACGAAAAATCAAAAACAAAAACTGCTCATGTTTTGAGGCCCGGGATGAGTTTTGGGCTGTTTTTTTTTGGGCTCTAAATGGTTCCTACACTTGACTTCTTCCCCAAGACATGCTTTAAAGGCTAGGATTGGTTCTAGGGTATATCCTATGGTCCTAAAACATCTAACTAATCTATATATACACCCTAATACCCCCCTTATCCTTACCAAAAATAGATCTAAGGCCATTATGCCACCACTTAGAAAATTGGAGAGCCTCCACTAAAAATCCTAAGAGGATTTGCAAGCTAATCAACATCTTCTTCTACTTAATCATTGGGATTTGCTTCATTTAACTTGCTAATCTTGTTTTGGTGAGCTTCTATCCCCTTAGTAATCAATTATTGAATTGATTATGATAAGATGTGATAAAGTATGGCTATGTTTGTGGATCCATATATTTATGCAAGCTTGATGTAGTGAATATTATGTGTTTTGCAAGTTATATGCCTTATGTCATGCAAGTTTCATAATATGTAATCATGATATTTTTATGCAAGTTGTTTCATGATGTTTATGATGCAAAACACTAAGTGAATATGGATCCATTATGCAAACATGTTATGCAAGTATGTGAGTACTTATGCAAGTCATGTATATGCTTATATGCATGATTAACATCTTATGCAAGTATATGAATGTTTATGCAAGTTATGTATATGTTGAAATGCAAGTCTAACATAATATGCAAGCTATGCAAGTATATGAATGTTTATGCAAGTTATGTATATGTTGAAATGCAAGTTTAACATAATATGCAAGCCTATGCAAGTATGTGAATGTTTATGCAAGTTATGTATATGTTGAAATGCAAGTTTAACATAATATGCAAGCCTATGCAAGTATATGAATGTTTATGCAAGTTATGTATATGTTGAAATGCAAGTTTAACATAATATGCAAGCCTATGCAAGTATGTGAATGTTTATGCAAGTTATGTATATGTTGAAATGCAAGTTTAACATGATATGCAAGCTTATGCAAGTATATGAATGCTTATGCAAGTATGTGAGTGCTTATGCAAGTTAAGTATATGCTAAAATGCAAGTTCTACATGTTATGCAAATCACATGTATGATGATATGTAAGTTCATATGCAACATGTTATGCAAATCACATGTTTGATGATATGTAAGTTCATATGCAACATGTTATGTAAGACACATGTTTGATAATATGCAAGTTTGGGTTGAATATAGTTGGGTTAATACATGCTCATATATGCAAGTTGACATCCTCTTAACCCATGATAAAGTTATATGCTAAACCCATGTTATGTGTGGTAAATCTTCCCTTTATTATGTTATGTCATAATGACGATTTACGTGGGGAACGATGGGGTTAATTAATATGTTAATTAAAAGTATGTTGAAATGGGTATGATTAAGCATACAAAAAAAAAAAAAATTAATTACCATAAGTGGGAATTTACCTATTGAGTTAGGTCTACCCCATGGGAATTTACCTATTGAGTTAGGTCTACCCATGTTATGGAAAATTTGATATTAATTAGGGATAATTAATATGGGGGTGATTAATTAGGTTTAATTAATCAACTAAGACACGAGGTTGGACCCTTTTGTAGCGGAAGTCTGCCCGGAACCGACCGGCCATCCAGCGGCTACAAATGATTGGCCCAATGTGAGAGGCCTTAGTCATAAATTAAATACATGATTAAAGTAAAGACACGAGGTTAGGCCCTTTTGATGACAGAAGTCTGCCCGGAACCAACCGGCATATCCAGCAGTCATAAAAGACGGTCTAATGTGGGAGGTCTTTATGAGGTCATGATCTTAATTAATGAATTAAGAAACACTTAACCATATTAGCATGTAAGTGGGACATGAGGGGTTAAGTGGGTGCCTTGGGGTGGCATGATGAGACTAGTGGGTTGCCTTGGGTGGCAATAGAAAAATACGATTAGAATACTTAACCAAGGTGGAACATGTAATTAAACATGATAAAAGGGTTAAGTAAGTGCCATGGGTGGCATGTGAGAATACGATTAGAATACTTAACCAAGGTGGAACATGTAATTAAACATGATTAAGGGGTTAAGTAAGTGCCATGGGTGGCATGTGGGAATCTAGTGGGTGCCCTAAGTGGCAATTGAAATATGATTAAAGGACTTAACCAAGATTTATAACATGTAAGAGGACATGGTTAAAGGGTTAAGTGGGATGCACTAGATTAAACGACAAGCTTAAGTAGTAGCTTGTGGGGGCCTATTTCAACCAATATCCCAAACGTATCTTTGTAGGCTCGACTCTAGTCGGGTGACGGGACACGCATATTGGGCTTGACTGTAAGAGGCCAAAACGGTTAGCGGTGGCAACGCGGGATCAACGGGTTTCATATGCGTGTGTGGACCCGGGCTGGTTGGTAAGTCGTTGTTGCATCGTGTAGATATAAAGCCGTGCACAGTGATATTATATGGTAGCCACTTTGGGGAATGATACACCCCCTTTTGTGGGACCAGCACGGGTATCTACGGTAGGGAGCCGATCGCTTGGGGGTAGTGGGTACACCTAGTAAAAATAGGGGCAGACGGTACCTGTGTAGGGGTACAGGAAACTACCGGGTAAAAATTACTAAGTACACTTAGTGGGATCAACCTTTAAGTAGGAATTACTCTTGGTGGGTAAAACTGGTGTGGTGCAGTGTAGGAATTACCCTTGGTGAATAAGTCTGGTGTGGTGCAGTTAGTAATTATCCTTGGGTGGGTAGATGCGTCTTTACGGTTATCTTAGTTCGTCCTGTGTTCGTGGGCAACTTAGTGTAGTCATTATCCCCAAAGATACCATACCGAGTTCATATCATACCCTAATTACTTTAATAATTGTATTATTAAGGAGATAGGGTTCACTCAGGCTTATGTCTGACCCCCGTTGTTTTTATCTTTTTCCTTCAGGTCCTCAGGTTGGGCCTAGTGCTAGTGGGCTTTGATCAGTTTGCTTTATCTATCTCTTGGAGCTCGGACCGTAGATGTAGAGCTCAGCTTATCTTATCTTTTCTGTTATGGCTATTTGTTATGAGTAGTGGGATTATGTACTTATTTTATTCAGGATGGATATTTTGTACTTGACTCTTGTTATGGTTTTATGATGTAACCAAACATGTTTTACTTTCCGCTGCTATGAGATGATGTTTTAAATTTTCAAGTATTACATTATATCTGTCTTGTTGTAATTTTACTGTTCTATACTCACTAAAAATACTCCACCGATGCTATGGCATTCCCTTAGTGAGTGACTATAGCGGGTGTGGGGTGTTACAACAGTCTTAGGCGATGTTCATAGTCATAGGCAATAGTCCTCACAGTTCAATGAATCACAGTCTTAGGCGATGTTCATAGTCATAGGCAACGTTCATAGTCATAGGAAATATTCATAGTCATAGGCAATATTTTATGTCCCAAAATCGAAGGCTTATGTTCATAGTTCCAAGGCATATGGTTCCAAAGTCCATAGTTTCACCGTCACAGTCTTATTGGTCATCGAATCACAACAGTTCTTAATTAGGTCCAAAGGTACAAGCACTGATTCAAGAAGAAAGATTAGGCATAGTCTTTTATCCCTTTAATTTCATGTCGTAAATAAAGGAAAAACGTTCAAATCTCAAAATAACTGACTTACAGAGATTAGATTAGAATAGAAAGGAGGCGTTGCTATGATTCATAGAAGATCATTCGTTGAAGTCGTTTGAACCTCCTTTTGAATCCTAACTTGAATCTCTTCTTCTTGAAATTCTTTTGAGCAGCATCTCCTCATCTTGTTTTATTATATTTATATTATTTATTTATTTATATATTTTAGAGGAGGAGAAGAAGCCATGTCTAACTAGAATCTTCGCAGCATAAGGGTAGAAAAAGAATTGTGAATAGAGAAGAAGACCAGGGCTGCTTATATAGTGCTAGGCGGACGAACCTGGTCAGAAAACGTGACCAAATACAACAGAACGAACCAGCTACAGAAAGCTGGAAAAAGCGGGCAGGTCGACACCTGTGTCAACTGGGCAGTCGACACGGGTGGGGGGGGGGGGGGGGTGGGGTTGACTGTGCAGTCGACACCCTTGTCGACTTGACCTGGGCGGGAATTTTCCGGCCCTGCCCCCTGCGCGTTTGAATTTCGAATTGAACTCTATTTTAAACTGTTTTGAACATGGAATTTTCTGAAAACTTTGACGGGCCATATCTTGGTCATTGACTCCAATTTTTGAAAACTCGGACTCTATTTCGCGTATTTTTCCGAGACGAACGCAATGGCGCAACCCATTTCCCTTGATTTTGATTTTAACTTTTAATTCTTCCTTGATTTGCGAATCTTAGTTTTACAGATTTACGGGGTGTTACATTCTCCCCCACTTAAAAGGATTTCGTCCCCGAAATCTCCAAGTTAGGAAGAATGTGTCCTACCATCCAATCACCCATCTACTCAACCATTCAGTCACAGGCATCCATCGTCCTTAAAAGATTTCTAATGCCTACATGTTCATATGCCTAGTGTGTGTATATGTCTTTATCTAATGCAAAATCAGGCGGTCTACTGATTCAGTTGACCTCCTTAATGCGAATCATGTCAGTGCCATGCGTCCAATCATGTATGCAAGCATCCCTAGTGATGTAAATACTACATGCGTGCACAGCCATTCATCCATATGCAATGTGCATATGATAACATATCAAGTTCAACTTACAAACAAATACATATCTGTAAATGCAATATGAAAGCGTCCGAATTTGATCTAGTGCCTAATACGTATGCATATGCATTCACGAGCAACCATTTGCAACCATTCAACCATAACATGTTTAAAACACATGTTTACATCCATTGGCTTCTACCTAAGGATCGATGATACGTCCTAGAGGATATACTTTGGAAAGATAGAAACAATTAAACAAAAGAAATCAATGATGCACCCAAGGAAAAAGGGTATGATGCTAGTATCTAGCCTCCTTGAGCTTTACTCCACTGTATCTTAACTAATTTAACATCACGATTGTGAAGTTTCTGACCTCCATCTCTAAAGTAAATAGATGTCAACTATGATACCAAGTGTATGTACCAGGATGATCAGAGATCTCTCCTCCTAGCTTATCCATCATGCCATAACTATAAGGGTCAAAAGGTCGCTACGTGCTTTTTGGAGTGCCTGCCACAACTATTCATCTCTCACGCAAACCACCCTAGTCGAACTCGATATTCCTCAAGTACAAGCCCCAAAGGCCGAAACCAATATCAGACAAGCATCTAAGGAATATCTCCTTCGAATTTAGACGACCTACGTGAGGTGATATAAGCAAACTAGATAGCTATTCTCAAATCCTACTAACCAAAAATAAACGGGTCGGACCACCAATTGGATTTGAGACTCTAGCGTGATCTTTCTACTATACAAGTACTATGGTGCAGCGACCCAACTATGGAAGTGGATATGAACAATTGAGAAGCGCTAGAACCTAAGGAAATAGTACGAACAGAAAACTAGACTTTTCCAACAGAACTTTACTACCTTTTTCCTAGGTACGCTTGGTGGTGAAAGTATGTACTTGCCCTTCTGAAAATCTTGTTCCTCATTCTTGCCCTTGTCCCTAATTATATGCCCTATCATACCCTAGCAAAGATACTTCCTCTTGTCTTAGGTTTTATCCATGAATTCCTCATCATCGGGTTGTGCTCCTTAGCCAAACTCCTCATTCACTTCTTTGTGTAGTCATGTTGACAAATCCCTCGAAAGCTGCCTCCATCGTACGAAAAATCCTACTAAGCTTGGAAGAAAACTAACCGCAGGTGAAACTACTACAGTTATAGATGGAAGTCGGGCACTACTTCGCCCATCGATGAGGTTATCTCCCAGAAAGCCAGGAGCCACAGAGACTCAAGAAAGAAGGAGACATGAATTCAAACTGAGGAAGAGAAGACAATGCGTATGGCTTTGGGGAATATGCCTTTAAAACAAATCTTTTCTCTTGAAAATGCTTCTTTTAAAACCGTTTTGAATATAATTTTTCAAATAATTTATCTGATCCGGTAACCTTCAGCTCTGATACCACGTGTAGCACCCCACATCCGTTAGTGTCACTCACAAAGGGAATGCACTAAGTTCTGTGGAGCATTTAGGGTAAAAGATGCAGATAAATTACAAGACAGACATAAATTAAACAGAGAAAAATAAAACTTTGCTTTATTGATAAAATAGTTTGTACAATGGTTTCTTTACAATATCAGAGTATCATCTATGTTACAAAATAAAGAAGCACAAAAACAACATTTATATTCCCCGATTTTAGCAAGAGTCAGCCACAGCATCTGAAAAGAGAATCCAAGCAAACTTCGACAAATCTTCAACCTGGGAAGGAGTGGCTGTCCAACTTGACCTGGGCTAAACTATTCCCTCCTTTACTACCTGTGGGGGGGGGGGGGGGAAACCGAAGGAAAGAAGACAAAAGAAAAACAGAGTCAGACATAAAGCCTGAGTAAGTTCAGTAACTTCTAGCATGTGAACATGGAAAACAAAACTACATGAATTAACTGAATACAAGATTACACCATGACGATAGGGTCAACAAGATTAGACAAGGTAGTCACAAGATATGCTAAGATAAACTGGATACGCTCTAATTCTTTCGCCGCTTTGCTATTTCCTTGTTATACTGGTTTCTATATCTCTGCACCGCCTATCTAGTGTCCCATCTAGTAACGATAACGTGATCCCAATCCCTGTATTTTCCATTGCCTTCCGGCATACATTCATTATTTAATACCTAGATCAAATCTAGGGTTTTCTATCAAGTGCTTTCTAGATTTAACTAGAGTTTTTCTCTATCTGCTGAACGCTTCTCGAGTTCAGGGTTTATGCCACCTAATCCAACTAGGGATTACGCTACCTGTCGAACGATGCCCCCAAGTCTAGGACACACCACCTAGAGTGGTATATGTTCCTATATTTCCCCACGCATGTATCGCGAATCGTTATCGCTTGTCTAGATGCACATGTCCTGTAATGTGCGGTCCGAGTCTTGTGACAGGGCAAACAAGGAATACAGAACTCGGTCGGGAGCTTTCAGATATCTACCGATGCAGATGCTAGGGTCTGTTTTTATTCCAGTGGCTATGGTCCTACTTGACCCCTCCCTCAACTAATGAAACGCATACCTTGTAAAATGAGAACTATACGCCGGCCCCCGGTGCCCCACTATCCTATGGCCATCCGCAACCATAACTAGAAAGCAAGTATATGGTCTTTTGGAGTTCTCCGCCTTTCCGCTTCACGTATCTCGACTGACTCAACATGGATGGTAGACGACGAGTTGCTATCACAGGGCTACCGTTTGCTCGCCGAATCACGTCGGTCCATCCTAGTCTTTAGGTTGCCATGTATTGCAACCAAGGCATACCCCTGGTTCTTCTCCGCAGACCTTAACCTCTGTGGGCCCAGGCGGTTCATCTGCAGCCTCACAGAGGGATACCAAGAGTACCCTCACGTCCCCTCGAAGCCTCGGGCTTCGTAACCCAATTCGTTGGAGCCTTCTCTCTATTCAGACGGACATTCGCTCCTTCCCGTATTATACTAAGAATTACTACTTAGTTCCCTTTCCCGTCAATTTGGATTGGTTAAGTGTCATTAGTCAATTCAAGCCAACTTAACCCTCTTCATTCATCCTATTATACTGGTTAAGTGTTATCAGTAATTCATGTCGACTTAACCCCACCACAAACCAAGTTATATTGGTTAAGTATTTCTTATTACTTAACCTTACCCATTCACCCTGTATTGATTCAGTGTTCCTTTTTAACTTAACCTTGCCCGTCTGTTTTAACTAACCTGTTATTAACGGTTAAGTATTATCCCTTCATGTTTTAGACTTAACCCCATTCCTTTATCAAAATCTGATGGTTAAGTGTTCAAGTTTACTTAACCCTACGGTCTAGCCCAGCTAACATATCAAATTGGCTAAGTGTATTAAATCTTACTTAACCCCAACCTCTAGCCTAGTTAACATGTAAATTTGGCTAAGTGTATTAACTTTACTTAACCCCTACAAGTCTCATTTTTCTACCTTGAGTTTGGTTAAGTGTCTCTATGGACTTAGCCATCCCATTCTAGCTTAACCGTGTTAAGTTGGTTAAGTGTTCTTATGGACTAAACCATCCCTTTCTAGCTTAACTGTGTTAAGTTGTTTAAGTGTTCCTATGGACTTAACCCTCCCATTCTAGCTTAACTGTATGAACCTAACCCCACCTACCAGTCTTGTTATAATGTTGAGTTAGTTAAGTTTCTTAGTTAACTTAACCATAACATTCTTGTTCTAGCTTTAACTAAATAAATTAAAGCCACGACCACTCACATTAGACAGATATTGTTGCGATTACTGGTTGTGCCGGTTGGTTCCGGGCAGGTTTACATCGCAACTCAGTCTAACATCGGGTTAGGCCTATTCGTGTTTTCTAGTTCAAAGGGTTTTGATAAATTTTCAAATCAGGTTCTAAAAATAACCATCCCGTCCGTCGGATATGTTAGGGATAGCCAGGGAGAGCAGGAAACTTTTATTTTCCAAACCCAAGCCCAGACACTATCCTCTTTGTCACCCTAGAACTTTCTGGTGTTTCATTAAAAGAGATGTCGTTAATAAATCTTTAATTTGTCTAGATTAATATTTCCTCATTTAGTACAAATTCTATAAGTAAATTAATCCTAATTTACTTATTTCCCAATTTCTCTTTTAATGTAAGTTATCAACATTTATTCTTACGGCCCATTTTCCCCTCTATATCATGTATATGCTTTTTGGTATGTAAACCATACCAAATGAAGTGTCACTAACCATGATTCTGTTAATCCTGACAATTACCCCCAATTATGGCCAATTTCAAGTTTGTGCCAATATACTTATCGAGCCAAATTAGCTAATCCAATTCTGATTAACATTCTAATTCACGTCAAACTAGACTTATTACTCTAGTTCACTATTCGTGTAAATGCTAGATTTACACGTCAATACAAGATTCAAATTACACATCTTATAATTCATGTCAAATTTATCCAATTTGCATTTTTATGAACATGCCATAATACATGTTCCCAATTTATGCCAATTTCCAAGTTAAACTACGTTTTAGTAAATTTCATATTTTGCCCCAAATCGCATTCCAACCGTTCGTAAAATCGTGTTTCAATCTAGATTCTAGATTCGTAGCAAATAGGGAATGAACCAAAGATTGCTATGAAAAGGATAGATATAACAACTGGCATAAAATGGTTTTGAATAACGACGTAGGTTCAAGAACATGGGTAGACCTAACTAAATAGGTAAATTCCCAAGGTGTAAAACAAAGAATAGACAGAATAGAGACAGAGGTTCAAGAACATGGGTAGACCTAACTTAATAGGTAAATTCCCAAGGTCTAAAACCAAAGATAACCAAGAATAAACTGAATAGAAAGTCAGGCCTAGATCCAAAATAAACAACATGGTTTTATAACTACAATGTCATGGGCATAAATAATAATCTTATATTCATAGTCATAAGCAATAATCCTCACAGTTCAATGAATCACAGTCTTAGGCGATGTTCATAGTCATAGGCAATAGTCCTCACAGTTCAATGAATAACAGTCTAAGGCGATTCATAGTCATAGGCAACGTTCATAGTCATAGGAAATATTCATAGTCATAGGCAATATTTTATGTCCCAAAATCAAAGGCTTATGTTCATAGTTCCAAGGCATATGGTTCCAAAGTCCATAGTTTCACCGTCACGGTCTTATTGGTCATCGAATCACAATAGTTCTTAATTAGGTCCAAAGGTACAAGCACTGATTCAAGAAGAAAGATTAGGCATAGTCTTTTATCCCTTTAATTTCATGTCGCGAATAAAAGCAAAAAGTTCAAATCTAAAAATAACTGACTTACAGAGATTAGATTAGAATAGAGAGGAGGCGTTGCTATGATTCATAGAAGATCATTCGTTAAAGTCGTTTGAACCTCCATTTGAATCCAAGCTTGAATCTCTTCTTCTTGAAAGTCTTTTGAGCAGCATCTCCTCGTCTTGTTTTATTTTATATATATTATTTATTTATTTATATATTTTAGAGGAGGAGAAGAATCCATGTCTAACTAGAATCTTCACAGCATAAGGGTAGAAAAAGAATTGTGAATAGAGAAGAAGACCAGGGCTGCTTATATAGTTCTAGGCGGACGAACCTGGTCAGAAAACGTGACCAAATACAGCAGAACGAACCAGCTACGGAAAGCTGGAAAAAGCGGGCAGGTCGACACCCGTGTCGACTGGGCAGGTCGACACCCGTGTCGACTGGGCAGTCGACACGGGGGGGTGGTGTCGACTGTGCAGTCAACACCCCTGTCGACTTGACCTGGGCGGAAATTTTCCCGCCCTGCCCCCTGCGCGTCTGATTTTCGAATTTAACTCTATTTTAAACTATTTTGAATTTGGAATTTTCTGAAAAATTTGACGGGCCATATCTTGGTCATACCGACTCCAATTTTCGAAAACTCGGACTCTATTTCGCGTGTTTTTCCGTGACGAACGCAATGGCACAGCCCGTTTCCCTTGATTTTGAATTTAACTTTTAATTCTACCTTTATTTGCGAATCTTAGTGTTACAGAATTACGGGGTGTTACAGTGCTGCAAAAACCAACCATTCAAAGTAGTAAAAAGATAGGGTTAATTGTTTGAAGTAAGAGCTATTTAGAGAATTAAGGGTAGGATTTAAAAGAAGGAATGTTTTGAAGTATTAACATAAGTAGGGGTAGTATAATCATAGTAGGGGTAGATCGACAAATATGAAAGATGATGAATCTTTTGGATTGGTGCTGCAAAAACCAATCCTTCACAGTAGTTAAAAAATAGGGGAATTGTTGGAAGGAAGGGCTATATAGTGAATTAAGTGTAGGATTAAAAGAAGGGATGTTTTGAAGTATTAAGATAAGTAGGGGTAGTTTAATCATAGTAGGGGTAGATCGACAAATATGAAAGATGATGAATCGTTTGGATTAGGTGCTGCAAAAACCAATCCTTCACAGTCGTAAAAAGATTGGGGTAATTGTTGGAAGTAAGGGCTATTTAGAGAATTAGGGATAAGATTTAAAAGAAGGACTATTTGGAAGTATTAAGAGAAGTAGAGGTAGTTTGAGCATAGTAGGGTTAGATCGACAAATATGAAAGATGATGAATTGTTTGGATTGGATGCTGCAAAAACCAAACCTTCACAGTAGTTAAAAAATAGGGGTAATTGTTGGAAGTAAGGACTATTTAGAGAATTGGCGGTATGATTAAAAAGAAGGGCTGTTTTGAAGTATTAAGAGAAGTAGGGTTAGTTTAAGCACAGTAGGGGCAGATCGACAAATATGAAAGATAATGAATCCTTTGGATTGGGTGCTGCAAAAACCAATCCTTCACAGTAGTAAAAAGATAACGGTAATTGTTGGAAGTAAGGGCTATTTAGAGAATCAGGGATACAATTAAAAAGAATGTCTGTTTTGTTAAGTATTAAGAGGAGTAGTGGTAGTTTAGGCATATTAGGGGTAGATCGACAAATATGAAAGATGATGAATCGTTTTGATTGGGTGCTGCAAAAACCAACCCTTCACATTAGTTTAAAAATAGGGGTAATTTTTGGAAGTAAGGGCTATTTAGAGAATTAGTGGTACAATTAAAAAGAATGGTTGTTTTGAAGTATTAAGAGCAGCAGGAGTAGTTTAAGCAAAGTTTGTGTAGATCGAAAAATATGAAAGATGATGAATCGTTTGGATTGGGTGCTGCAAAAAACAACCCTTCACAGTAGTAAAAAAATAAGGGTTATTGTTGGAAGTAAGGGATATTTAGAGAATTAGGGATTGGATTAAAAAGAAGGTCTGGTTTGTGAAGTATGAAGTGGAGTAGGGGTAGTTTAAGCATAATAGGGGCAGTTCGAAAAATATGAAAGATGATGAATCGTTTGGATTGGGAACTGCAAAAACCAACCCTCCACCGTAGTTAAAAAATAGGGGTAATTGTTGGAAGTAAGGGTTATTTAGAAAATCAGTGATACGATGTAACAACCCGTGTTCTACGCATCGGGGGATCATGGATATTTATTTCTTTCCCATGTGAAGTCGTATGGTCATGTAACTTTGAGAAACAACCATTAGTGCCATTTCCCATGTTCATGAATTTTTTCGATTTTTAAATGACCGATTTGCCCCTTGCTGATCTTGTTTCTGCCATAACTTTTGATTGGAAAGGAATTTTGACCTGAAACCAATTCCTTGGCTCTGGATGATGGTTTACCTTTCCGTAGAGTGGTCACATGTGAAAAACGGACTTACCGTTCGGGAGATATGGCTGAAATAAGGTTTGGAAGGTGAAAAACTGCTTAACCGGGCCAAATAGGGTGATTAGTGAATGGGCCCATAACCTATTTCGGGATTAGGGTTAAGGGGAGGCTGAAAAGAGTTAGGATTTCATCCCATTTCAGTTTTCTAGCCTCCACTTACCTCTAAGAAACCCTAAAAATGGCCTCCAACGTCTAAATCTCCTCCAAATCACTTTCTACTTGAAGATTTGGCTTAGCAACATTAAATCAAGGGAGATCAACAACAAATCAACATTAGAGCTGCTATTTAGCATTGATATTCACGTCCAAACAGAGAATTATTTCAGTTTGAAGTTTTATTTGTGGCTAAGGTGAGTGATTTGCATAGTTCCTCACTAAGTATGGCTAATTAAGGGTAATTAGTGTTAATTAGCGAATTTAAACATGATAAAAATGTGGAAAAATATTTATAAAATTCCAAATGATGTCTTAGACCTCTGATATGAATTTGTGTTAATTTGGTTAAGTTTTGCTAATCATATCATTAGTTTCACCTAAACACGCTTAAGGGAAAATATGGGGTTTTGGCTATGTTTGATCCATTTTAACTATCATATTGTTGTTTTGGTGTTTGTGGTTGATTATACATGTTGCTATGACTGTATGGTATGCTTTGTGATTGATTAGAATAGTTGGAATGGTCGAAAACACCGTCGAATGGCGTAAACTGCTTGCTGGAGAAAGTGCAGAAAATTGGCCGATCCGGATTGGAACGGGGGATAGACCCGATCCGAACTACCTCCCTTACCCGACCCGAACCGATTCGTGGGTATTTGCAACGATCCGGACCGGAGACCACGACCTGATGGTGGAAGGAGCTCGAACCCGAACCGCGTCACGTACTGGAGCACCCGATCCGCTTGCACGATTCAAACCGTGGAGCATGAAGCACGATCCGAAGATGATTCACGACTCCACCAGCAGCTCCGACCCGAACCAATGGATGGAGATGGATTTGGAGACCCCGACCCAACCCGTTGAGGTGTTGACGATCCGAACCGCCACCAGGTGGATACTACGAGCCGAACCGTGTTGACGATGGAGAGCTGGAGATCCGAACTGATCCGGTGATGACCAATAACCCGAGATGCATAGGTAGTCCAAATGGAAGTTAGAGCTCAGGATCCAGTTGGGAACCAATGAGTTCACTTCATGGTTGGGCTTTGCTGCGGTACGTGTGCCAAGGAGTTGTCGACGTTCATAACTTCGATTCACCGCTGAAAATGAATGATGGGCTACTTATCAGTGCAGTAGAGTCACTATGACTCGAGGGGCAAGGTGATGGTAGCAAAACTATGAGCCAGCACAGACGAGGTGAATAACTCCATGGGGCAAGTGGACATAGTAAAGGATTGGTAAGGCTATGAGCCAACGCAGATGGGTTGAACAACTCCATGGTGCAAGTGGACATAGCGAAGGATTTGTGGCAATGTATCAGTGCAGTGAAGCCATTTATGACTTCATGGGGCAAGGTGATCATAGCAAAGTATTGGGGTGATCGAAGTGGTGAATATCGTATGCTTTACGAACCGAGTGAGAGATGTGAGGATGGTTGCTTTGCTTGATTGTTTCCATCACTATGACATGCACACCCCCACCCCCGTATCTTTACACCATATGTTAGTGACACCTTAGAGTGTTGTACAGTATGCAGTGCTAACTCTTTGGTTGTAGGTCAAGGTTCAGGTATGGTTTAATATAACAGTTATTGTTCTGCTTAGATGCTTATCGCTCATACCAGACTTTTTGTCTGACCCGGAGTTTTATGTCTCTTCTTATTACTCTGGGTGCTCACACGAGTAGACTAGAGACAGGTTAGCTGGTGATGCGCGAGTAGCTGATTTGGAGGAGAGCATGAGGCTTCCACGTATGATATATAGATATTCTCCCTGTGTCGTTGGTGGTCGCTACTTGTGCATTAGTAGTGTACCTCCTTTATCTTGCTTTTGCTTTTTGAGACAGTTTGAAAAGTTATAATAATGTTAGCTTTGGATCATAAGCTGTTCTTGGATTTTCCGCTGCTATGTTAGTTTGTTTTCAGCTTATGCACTGTCTCACCTGTTTTATGTCAAGTATGTTGTTATTATATTTTGTACCATGCGCTGTGAGACATTCTGTTCCTTGTTAGTTCATTCTCTTCTTTCCTTTTCTTCTGGCGACCGTCCCGTGCTAACTGGACATGTGTATATCGCACTTTTGGAGTAAATGTAGGTTGGTGCGGGGCGGGCCGTCACATTTGGTATCAGAACTCTAGGTTGCGTAGTTAACATGGGGAAAGACACTAGGGAGAGATAGTACGTATATAAGAGCGCGTATTTGTGATTACTTTGGTTTTCAAAAACTATATATATACATACATACTATTAGTAGTATAAGAATGAAGTTGTACTGCACTAGCACCACTATGGGGTCGTTAATCGTTTTCTCTTTACAGATTGAACGATGAGTCGAGGCACCAGGGGTGCTGGTAGAGGGACCAATCATGGGAATGCTCCCGACATGAGGACAATGTTCACTAACTTCATGAGTGAGATGCTTAGGGATGTTCAAGGGGCAGTTCCCAAACCCGATAATGGTGGTGGTCCAGTAGTGCAGGCTACTAGGGTCGATTTCGCCAAGTTGTGCAAGGATTACACTAACCTTGGTGGGAATCCGTTCCACGGAATGGGGTCGGACACAGATGTTCAGGATTGGTTGGATAGTTGTGATCGTATCTTCGACGACTTGGGTATTGAGGATGCGATGAAGAGAAGGATAGCGTCTCGTCAGCTGCAAGGGCAAGCGATGAATTAGTGGAATGCCATTAGAACAGCTAGTCCAGAAGATCAGGTTACTTGGGATCAGTTCAAGGCTCGCTTTAGCGAGAAGTTCATTCCAGCTGCCCAGAAGTTGGTGTTGTTTAAGAGATTCTTAGAACTCAAGAAGAATGGTAGGGCAATCTCTGACTATATTGCTGAGTTCGACACTTTGTCGAAGTATGGACTATCTCCTATCGATACTCCTGAGTAGAAGAATGAGAAGTTCATTACTGGTTTGGATGGATACTTGGGGGAAAGGCTTATTAACCACATCGATGAGACTTTTGAATCGATTGTTGGAAAAGCTTTGAGATCAAAAAGTCTTTACCCTAAGCCAAAGACTGAGGCTGCATCTGCAGAAGGGCCGAAGCCGCAAGCAGGCGGTGGATGCAAGAATAACTCTCAGAATAAGAAGAAGCAGAACCAATCTAAGGATGGCCAGAAAAAGAGCAAGAAAGATGTTAGTGCTTCAGCTGTGGTAAGAAGGGCCATTATGCCAAAGATTATCGGGCCAAGTCAGCGGATAAGAAGTGCTACAACTGTGGCCTAGTGGGACATTTAAAGGATAAGTGTCCACAACCTCCTAAAGAAAAGCAGATGGCGAAAGCATATGCCCTTAACGCTATTCCTTCTTCGTCGAATGCCCCAACTGCAGCGGAGAAAGGGAAGAATGCCATCATTCAAGGTATGCTTTCTATTTATGATGTACCAGTTCGAGTTTTGTTTGATACTGGGGCTTCACGTTCCTTCATATCTAGTGACCTGGTGGATAGTTTGGGACTGGAACCCGAGTTAGTCGATAGACCGTTGGTTGTGACGAACCCGATTGGTGGTTCGACTAACCTTAGTATGATTTGCCGAAATTTTGTCTTATCGAGTCATGGATGTATGTTTGTGATTGCTTTGTTTTGGGCTTTACTGGGTATGGCATTATATTGGGGGTCGATTGGCTCCAAAGATACGGGATGGTGGTAGACTGTGAGGGCTTTTTGGTTACAGTTAGGGCGGATGATGGGCGGAGGTTAGTGTTTGGTAGTCTACCTAGTGATGGGGTAATGGCTAGTTTTATAAATTCCCTCGACATCCCGCATGATGAGTTGTCAGATGTGCCCATGGTAGGCCAGTATCCGGACGTCTTCGAGGAAGTGACCGGCTTCCACCACACCGAGAGATTGAGTTCCGTATTGATTTAGTGAAAGATTCCAAACCTATAGTGATGCCACTTCGTCGTATGGCACCAAGGGAGCAGCGAGAGCTCGGGGTGCAAGTCAGCAATCTTTTGAAGAAGGGGTTTATTAGAATAAGTGTCTCCGAGTGGGGAGCACCAGTTGTGTTTGCCACTAAGGCAGATGCTTCCCTTCGTTTGTGTGTGGACTATCGCGAGTTGAATAAGGTGATGAGGAAGAATAAGTATCCTCTACCGCGGATGGATGATTTGTTTGGTCAACTGGACGGAGCAAGAGTGTTCTCCTAGTTGGACCTCACGACAGGATTTCATCAGCTCCGAGTAGCGGATGAGAGTGTTCCGAAAACGGCATTCAGGACACCGTCTGGATTCTATGAGTGGTTGGTCATGCCATTTGTGTTGACCAATGCACCAGCATACCTTGTGGATCTTATTAATCGAGTATTCAGAGATCAGTTGAATAAGTTTGTTCTTGTGTTCTTAGACGACATCCTTGTTTACTCGAGGACAGAGGAGGAACACAAGGGACACTTGAGGATAGTGATGGAGGTGTTGAGGGAACACCAATTGAAAGCGAAATTCTCTAAGTGTCACTTCTGGAGAAGGGAAGTGAGATTCTTAGGCCATGATGTTTCAGAGGATGGTATTGCCGTGGACCCTGCGAAGTTGGCTACGGTATAGGATTGGCCTACGCCCAAGAATGCAACAGATGTAAGAAGTTTCTTGGGGTTTGCTGGCTATTATCGTAAGTTTATCCAGGACTTCTCCAAGATAGCAGCACCGTTGACTCAGATGACTAAGAAGAATCAGGCCTTCGTCTGGGATGGAGTGCGTGAGAATGCATTTAAGTGTCTAAAAGAAAAGTTGACGCGCGCGCCAGTGCTAGTCATTCCTAAAGGGAATGAAGAAATGACGGTATCCACTGATGCTTGTGGTACCGGACTAGGTGTTGTACTGATGCAAGGAGGTAGGGTTGTAGCTTATGTTAGTCGACAACTAAAGCCACATGAGAAAAGGTACCCTACCCATGATTTGGAACTAGCAGCTATCGTGTTTGCGCTGAAGATGTGGAGACATTATCTCTTGGGAGAAAGATTTGAGTTGTTACCGATCATAAATCGTTAAAGTATCTCTTCTCTCAGAAAGATCTGAACCTCTGTCAGTAGAGATGGTTAGAGTTCTTGGCTTCGTATGATTTTGATATCGCATACACACCTGGGAAAGGTAATGCGGTAGCCGATGCCTTGAGTAGGAGACATGCCAGTTTAGGGGCTACGTTTCTTGAATGGAAGAAACTGGAGTATATCGTACGGTTAGATTTCAGACCAAAGTGCAAATTGGATCCAGATATGCTTGCTAGTTTGGCGATCAGACCCACTTTGATAGAGCGAATTGGTTCCAGCCAGAGGGACGATCCTAATCTATTGGAATTCATCTCCAAGTTAGAAATGGATATCGACGGTGACGAGATGACTTTGTATGGGCTTGATCGAGATGGATGGCTTAGAAAGATTGGAAGACTAGTTGTACCCAACGTGAATGGTTTGAGAGAAGAAGTGCTTAGAGAATGTCATCACTCAAAACTGATTATACACCCCGATGGTGATAAGATATATCGTGACATGAGACAGACTTACTACTGGGAAGGGATGAAAAGGGACGTTGAGAAGTTTATATCCAAATGCATGAATTGCCAGCTAGTTAAAGCCAAGCAAAAGAAGCCTAGTGGTTTGTTGCAACCATTAGAAATTCCCGAATGGAAATGGGAGCAAGTCTCGATGGATTTCATTGATGGTTTACCAAGGACTAGATCGGGACATGATAGCATTTGGGTAAATGTGGCTCGATTGACTAAGAGTGCAAGATTTATACCAGTCAAATTTACCAGAACGACAGCTAAGTTAGCAGAATTGTATATGAAGTGGTTAGTGAGATTTCATGGAGTACCTAAAAGAATTGTGAGTGACCGAGACTCATTGTTTACTAGTGGGTTTTGGAAGAGCTTATAAGAGGCTCTAGGGTCAGAATTACATCTCAGTACCACATATCATCCTTAGACCGACGGTCAGACGGAGAGGGTGAATCGTATATTGGAATATCTTTTGAGAGCTTGTATGTAACAACCCGAATTTTAATAACGTGTTAGGACAAGAGTCAAGGTAGAATTATATTTCAGATTAAGAATCAAGCGAAACGGGTTGCGGCGTTGCGTTCGTCTCGGAATTCTGGTTGGAAACGAGTCCGAAATTTCGTAAATTGGAGTCCGTATGACCGAGATATGGCCTCTAGAAGTTTCACGAAAAATCAGAAACGAAAACAAATTTTCGAATTTCAAAATTTAGCCCCAAACGGACTGGGCGGGAAATTTCCTGCCCAGCCCCAGGTCGACTGGGGAGTCGACTGGGGAGTCGACCCCCCAAGGACCAGGTCGACTGCCCAGTCGACCTGGGTGTCGACTTCCATGGTCGGACCAGGTCGGCCTGGGTGCACCTGCATGGTCTTTTGGCTCTGGTTTGGGGGCCTGTGACGATTTTGTCAGTTCAGATCTAAACTAGGGTTAATCTAAGGGACTATACTAGTCCTAACTCCTATAAAATCACTCTAAGACCTAACCTAAATCACTAAAAATCATTCTAGCAACTAAGTTCTGCCAAAATGCTCCTAAATCATGGCCTCCATCTTCATCATTGAAAGCTTGAGAGTTCTAAACTAAAGCTAAGGCAAAGGAGCAATCTTTCTCCATCAAATCAAGGAGCTACTTACATTCTCAAGGCTTCTAGTGTTGCTACATCATTCCTAGAGCTTCTACAACGATTCTATGACGATTCTTGCTCCTAATTCACTAGCCACGCTTTGTAAGTTCCAGCTACTTTTAGATCTAAATGGTAGTTCTGATGTTGACATGGAATAAAATGAGATGAAACCTAAGTATGCTAGTCTATGTGAATCTAGTCTTTCCTCTCTCTTGAACCTATGACTTTGGGTTATTTCTTAGTGATTAAATCATGCCACTCATGTTGTGTTTGACTTAGTTTATCATACAAGATTGAATTTTTACTTATGGAATGTTGGCATGAACCCTTAGAACCATTTGGCTTGTGGAACATTCATATGAACTTGACTTGGGGCTTATGCATGTAAAAGAACCTAAACCCCTCATGACCATTTACATGCCTATGATGATGAACCTAGTGTTATGCTATCATACATGCTTGAGGCCAATCCTTTTATGCTATCATACATGCTTGAGGCCATTCCTTTTATGCTATCATACATGTTTGAGGCCAATCCCTTTATGCTATCCTACATGATTTGAGGCCAATATGTTGTCATATTATTCCTACTATGTTGACTTGCTTTCACTTGCGTTGGGAATACACCTTGGGTAGTTTAGGCAAACGTGAGATGGGCTATGAAATTTAACATGAATTAAGTAATGGGACAATGGGCACAAGTGTAAAACGTGGACTTTGTCGTAGCCTAAATTTGACATGAACATGATAAATAGGAAAACATGGAAGTGGCCAACTCGAGGTTGGGTTGAGTTTGTGGCATAAATCTGCCCGGAACCGCCCGGTAAATCCAGTAGCTACAGACAATAGGACCCAATGTGAGAAGATGGTTATATCGCGCTCAAAAACCCGAGGTTAGACTAGGTTGTGGTGTAAAGCTGCCTGGACCCGCCCGGCGTAACCAGTAACCACAACAAAGTATAATGTGAGAGGTTGGGGTGCATTAATTTACTTAATTCCACGTGATAAGGTTAAGTTAGATTGACTAATGGCACTTAACTGATATGACATGAATGGGTAGGTTAAGTAAGACCGGACTTGATTTCTTAAAGACACTTAACCATATAACATGATTAGCGGATGGGTTAGTTTAACCTAAATGGGTTGATAACACTCGACTTGGATAACGCGATGCGTGGTAGAGTTAAGTAAACCCGCAAGAATGATACTTGACCAATTATAAATACGACTACTTGATGGGGTTAAGTTAACCTACACTTAACCAATCCGACTCGGTAATTTAATGGGGTTAAGTTAACTTACACTTAACCAATCTGAATTGATTATTTGATAGGGTTAAGTCACGAACCTCTTAACTATACTTAACCAATCCTACTCGATAATTTAACGGGGTTAAGTTAACCTACACTTAACCAATTTTACTCGGTAATTTGATGAGGTTAAGTTAACCTATACTTAACCAATCTGACACGGTGAATTTGATAGGGTTAAGTTAATCCATACTTAACCAATCTGACATGATAATATAGGGTTAAGTCATGAATGTCTTGGTATACGTAACCAACTTGATACATGGTTAGTAGGGCTAAGCCTTGAATTTGAATACTTAGCCAATTTTGACATGATTCATAGGCGGGGTACGTCATGAACTCGAATTACAACACTTAACCCGTTAGACAAAAGCCTAGTTCAGGGGACTAAGTGAAAAATCGTAGTTAATAAGCACAACGGGAAGGGAAACTAAGTGATAAACCTTAGCTAAGGAAAACTAAGTAATAATTTTTAGTCAGGAAAATTGGACCAGTTCACAGATAGATGAGTAACCCGATACGGTAGGTCATTGTTTAAAACGAAACACACGAGGAGGAGCGAATGTTTATCTGACTTAGATAAAGGCTCCAGCGAACGGGGTGATGAAGCGGTAGCTTCAGGGGACGTGAGGGTACTCTTGGTATCCCTCTGTGAGGTTGCAGATGATCCTCTTGGGCTCACAGAGGTTAAGGTCTGCGGTAGAAGAACCAAGGGTATGCCTTGGTTGCTGTGCGAGCAACCTAAAGACTGGGGTGGATTAGCGTGGAGTCGGCGATATCTAGTTTAGCCCTGTGATAGCACGTCGTCGATTACCTACCATCTTTAGTCAATCGTGTATGTATGTGGAAAGGCAGAGAACTCCCATGTAATGGCGCGTTTTGTAAGGTATAATAATTAAGTTATTTAATTATTTAAATAACGAATATATTAAATAAACGATAGTTGAACGTATAAATTATAATAATAATTATAATCGAGGCTGTAACGACGCGACAGTTCGTTATTTGGCGAGTTGAACTTCAACTGAATATACAAGATTCGTTATAAGTCGGATTTCTGTGAAACAAGAAACGTGTGTAGCTGGTGGAGTATATCTTTCTAGTGGAAGAGAAAAATCAGGATTTCGTCGTGTAGATTTTAAGATACGTCCAAATCAAATTTCAGAATAGTCACTATAGAATCGTTTATCGGCCATAACGGTTATTTCAAAATAACTAGATACCGTGTGTGAATTTAGACAAGGTTCTTTTGGGACATTATGATAAATTAATTTTTAGAATTTTACTGTAATTTTTAATTAATTTAATAAGCGACTTTTTATTTGAAGTATTTCGCACCCTTAAATCAACATTTTGAAGTTTCAAAATATGAGTTAAACTACCGGTATTATTTTATTTTTGGAATCCTGGCACATCGCTGATTACAAAAGTATTTTTATTTCTGTCGTTGGCCGTCCGGATGAGAACAGAACTTCATATAGAAGGGTCATCAAATGTTATAACTTAAAATCTCCTATGCCTAGAACTTAGCCACTCACTTCTGTGATCAAATAAAGGACCATGAAATGTCTTTCTCAGCCACAAACAAGTGAACGGTGGCATCCTTTAAAGCACAATCGAAATGAAACCATGGACAAACCAACGCCACAAGAATCAAAGCAACCATATATATATAAACCCGTATACTTCCTAAAGACCTAATCCCTCTTCTCTGGCCAATACATTATCACGCCGCCCCTTTCTTTCTTCCATCAAAATAAATTCCTCTTCTAAAATTCTAAAACCAAGCTCGTTGTTTTCCCGAACAAACTCTTCATCCTCATTTGTGTTTTGCTGGGTTCCGGGCGAATTAAGATCGCATAGGAGTTTCGTGAGTTGGCTATTGTTGTGAAGAACATGGTGCGAAGGGGAAGGTCGAGATGCGTGAGTATGACCATGGAAGAGCAGTATACGGACGGGTATTTGAAAAGTGGGTTTGTATAAGAAGAGCAGGTCCGAGTTTTGTGCATGGACGATATGGTTTCAAACAAAACAAGCGGACGTCAGTCTCCGTTCTGGTGGTTCGAGCACGAGGTGGAGGCGTGGAGAAAGGTTAGTTCGGGAAGAGAAGTGTGTTGACACTTTTTGCATGAAGTTTTACTGGAGCAGAACGGTGTTGCACTTCCCTCGGGAGCTACTGTATTGGGCTCGATGTCGGCTTCCTCGTATGGAGTGCCAGTTGCTGACGTTGGTATTAGCAAGGAGGAGAAAGAGAAATTGCATGAGAAGTTTGGGTGCTACAGGAGCATGCGTGAGGCAAAGGGTAGCAGAACTTGGTTGAGGAGTTGTGTTTTGTGGCCAACCATCGGTGAAGTGACGGGGTAAATTAATAGCAAAATGGGTTTAACGGTAAGGAGTAGTGCAGCATCTTTTTGGTTGATCTTTAATGTTGGGGAAGAAAGGAGCAGTGGCTTGAGGACCTGAGGTTGGTCACGGCACCATGAAGTCGTACATGAAGAGGTTGAAAATGCAGTAATGGTTGGAGTGAAGTAGCTTATTACGGGTTAAAACATTTTGGATAAATGAAGGAAGAAAGAGAGGAGCAGGTCACCATATTTCTGAGTAATAACAATTGGAAATGTTAGGATTAGATTGGTTAATGGATGTGTTAACGGGTTCGGCTATATGGTTGGAAAGAAGGGATCAGCACTAACGAAAACGTGATGAGTTGGCTTTATCTGTTCTAAACGGTAATTAAATTGAGAGTTTAAATGTTTTAATTATTGATTTAAGTTGATCACAGTTGTTTCCAAAAACTTTTAAAATATATATCTTTCGTTTACAATATTAGAATTAAACGAAAAACTGGATCTGCTAGAATCGTATGGAAGGCGACACTCTGGAACTGAATTGGAATGTTCTGCAGCTTATCTGAATTTATGGCGAAATAAATTATATGATCCGAATCGACGACCGAAAATCGTTATTTAACGATGATAGTCCAAGGTGAGTAAATCTCACTAACTCTGAACAGTTTATAATTTCATGTTGTATTGTTAGAACTGTTAAAATTGTCTGTTTGACTGTGTGTTGATTGGTTGATTGAACTGCTAGTCAGTTAGTTAAATTTCTATATTGATTCTGTTTAACAGAATATATCATATGGAACTGAAAGTGATGTTATCTATATTGTCTAACATCTGTGATGCAGGGAAACAGGTTGGAGGAATCCGGCTGGATTCCTCAACAGTTATTTTATTGTTTTCCATATATTGTTATATAATGTGGTATAAAATCTGTGGGCGATTATATGTGCTTGGACGATATTGAACATCGTGATTTGATATGATTGAATACCCTAACATACCGAAATGTTGATAAGGGGATTTTCAATGTTTATATTGAAAATGAATCTTATTTATAAAATCGATAGGATTTTATAAAAGGAAAACATTTATTTATTTAGAAAATAAATGAAATAAAATAGAAACATTTATTTGGAAAATAAATGAATTAGAATATAAAGGAATGTTTATTTTAGGAAATAAATAAAGGAAACATTTATTTAGATTTTAAATAAATGGAATAAAGGAATATTTATTTAGGGAATAAATAAAGGAACACTTGTTCGGAAAATAAATAGAATTATACAAGGATAGATTTAAACACGTGCTTCGCACACAAGTATAACACGATAAGGATTTTAAGGAGATATTGTAGAAGTAGGAATTATAACGTTATAGTTATAATCAAACGTTTCAATATAAGAAGTAGATTCGTAACCTGAATCCGAGAATTTGCGTAAACAGATGATTGGAAAAAGTGAGTGACGAACTTCATCTATTTCACAGTAAAGGACGTTGTTCAATTAAGGTCTGAGAGGTAATTATACCCCAACTTGATTAACTTCAGAATTGACAAAGGAATAGTTGTGGTTCGGTAGAAAAGGTTGATTTGAAATATAGTTAAGTAATAAGCGATAAATGGATTAAGCGTAACGATGTTTTATACAACGTTCATTGGAAATCCGTAAATGAGTTTTGGAAACGTTTTCCAAATATAGTCAGATATGTTTTCTAAACATAGGGAATGAAATGTTTTCATGATAAGAATTTAAGAAATAGAGTTAAGCAAATTCAGAAACTGACTGGAGAGGGTAAGTTGAACGGTTTTCTAAGTGACGATCTGATGTTGGTTTCGACCTTCCGAATTGATACTTAGAGAATTGTCCTCATACTAGTTACTGTTAGGGACTGACAGTTGCGAAATAATAGAGATGTGAAAATAAGCTATGGAAATGTTTTCCAATGATTAATAACATATATTTTCTAAATATATGAAATAAGGAAATATGAACATATGATGATTGATCGATCGAATTTCCATTTGGAAATAAGATCGTTGTTTGTACACCGACATGTTTTCATTTGATAGTTGAATCACAGACTATCAAAGTTTTTACCATTTTAACGTTGTTAATATGGAGAGACCGGTTGGATTATTATCCAAAGAACCACTCTGTATTGGCATAAGTGTTGCGAGCAATATCTGCCAAAGATAAATTGAAGACGGATTAAAATGCAAGGGCCGTTGTATAAGTCTTAGATAACAGTGACTAAGATGGATATACTGAATAGTGCCTTCGGTTTGCCCAGTCCCAGGACAACGTATATGGAAGAAGGTCTGATAGAGTATATCCAATGGATCGCGTAAGTTGATCTGTTCAAACGTATTCACGTTTGGTGGCGGAGGAATTCGTTTCTCTGAGCTATATACCCGTGTTATTTTTGGATAAGTCAATTTGTGATTTGGCGGGTATGACGATGTGGCATTCAAAGTGAATGGTGATCAGATGTTCTGAAGATAGACGTAGCTTCTAGCCTCACACCGGGAAGTAACAAAAGTTGGGCTAGGCAGCATGGCTAGTTGGGTCATCCCCAAGCAGGGTGTATTGTCACCGATCTAGAGAATATTCATATTTATACTTCTTTTTGATTCTGTATCTTCGGATGACGGTTTGATGGCCTACAACCGTGGTGGCAATATATTTGCGACACTCAAGCTAAATGAGTGGGCGGTCATGTGTGGCCGGGTTGCAAGACGTTCTTGTTGAACCCTGAGTGTATCACCTCTAGAGTACACTATTCAGAAGGTGCTCCCGTACCTTGTCTGTTGGAATCCATTCTCCGATAAGAGCCCTGCGGTTTATGATTTTATACTATGTATGTAGAACGTGAGATGCAAGCGTTTCTTCTAGATTGATACCTATTTGTACTTATACATTATTATAATATCACAATGATATTGCTTGTCAAAGTTGTTAAGATACTCATAAGGGAAAAACCCGTTCCGTATTCACGGCGTGGTCTTATGAGATATCCTATACCTGTTTTAAACTATTTTACTCACACCAGTCCCATGACTGACCCGGAGTTTACTTTGTTGTTTTCCCTAAACTCTTGTGTGCCTAAATTTGTACGGGCAGTCAAGTAGTCGGGATTTACAGATATACTTGGAGAGCTTGGAGCAGGAGGCTGCAAGATTTTATAGCTATAGTTATTTCCGCTGTGTTGTAAGTGTTGTACTCTGATAAGTGCTATTGTATATATATAACTGTTTACTTCAAAGTCATGTTATATATTATATGTTATTCGTTCCGCTGTGAGATTCGTGTTACTCTGATGATTCTGATGTTCTTCTTCTTCTTCTATTCTATTAGTTCTATCTTTTCTTTCTCACCTTCTAAATTCTTTCACTAACGTCTCGGAATTTCCGACTCTCGAGGAGTCGGAAATTTCCAGCCGTTACAGTTGATATCAGAGCTTAAGTTAAGTGATTACCTTGGCTCTGTGGCATAACTCGATAGAGATGGGATTAGTAATATCCTAGATTGAGTTTGAGTGTATATATATGAGCGCGTAATTGTTATTCAATATAAAATGGTTTTATATTGTGGAGACTCATTGGTTGAGTGGCTTATGAATTCTGGTCGATCAGTTGATCCACTGTATCGATAAGGGTTACTAAACGCTCGAATACGATGAACCGTCATGGTATGTTTTGAAAGAGGGTAAATGAAATAATTTTTCCCAAAATATATTTGTTTATAGAAGAAATATATATCTTGAAATTATTATAGTATATTGATTGTGTTGGTGGTTATTATAATCGAATAAGATTATAAAAGGGTGAAATGGTTATAAATGACCAATCAGAATTCATATGAATATAATATATGAAATAGATGAATTAAATATGAATTTAAATCAGATTTGGAATTTAAGATAAGGAAATTTTAAGTTCCTGGGAGATTTTGAAAATGTTTTTCAAATTGAAAATGATATAGTATTGAACTCACTTCGATAGCTAGAAAATAGATTCTGATGATGAATCTAGACATCATCAGTGTTCATTTTCGAGTTCTAAGTGACGGATTACTACCAAAGGTTTTGTTTTTGAATTGTTTTGAGGAAACAAGTTGTTTAGAAATTCAAAGGTTTTGAATTGGCATTATGATTTCAAATTTGATTTGAAAGAAACCCAGGAACTTAAGTACTGGAATTAGAATTTAACTAATGAAGTTAAATAAAATGAGATGGTAAAAATAAATTGAAATTTAACTTGAACCGAGTTAAATAAAATTGAATTGGGATTAGAGATAATCTAGAATGGAACCAAATTGATAAGTCAATAATTTGGAATTTGATATTAGAGTTCGAATGAAATTCGATTTGGATTTGAGGATATGAACTGATTGGAGATCAATTGGAATGGATAACATAGGTATATGTTGAAGTGGTGGCAGATGAAAGGGATAGAGCGAAATGCCCGACAAAAAGGTACAAGTTTATATCATATATAAGTTTGGATTTTATGAGCCGAATTGGCAAGCCGCTTGGCTATTTTGATTTCCTTTTTAGATTGGAGGAGGCCTAGAGAGGCGAGTTGTGGTTTGAGGTATTGAGCCGTACAAAGGAGGTTATGGCGAAATTTTTCGAAAATTTAAGGTGTTAGAAAATTTTCAGAATTTTTGAAAATTTTAGTTGGTCGGAAATGAATTAATAAATTAATTAAAATTAAATGAATCCAGTCGAAACTGAAATTTAGAGGTAAAAAGATTTTTAAATCTAGTTAGTAGAGTTAGTAGCATTTTCCTAGCTTAGCAATTTCGAGGACGAAATTATTTTAAGGGGGGGAAGTCTGTAATGGCGCGTTTTGTAAGGTATAATAATTAAGTTATTTAATTATTTAAATAACGAATATATTAAATAAACGATAGTTGAACGTATAAATTATAATAATAATTATAATCGAGCCCGTAACGACGCAACAGTTCGTTATTTGGCGAGTTGAACTTCAACTGAATATACAAGATTCGTTATAAGTCGGATTTCTGTGAAACAAGAAACGTGTGTAGCTGGTGGAGTATATCTTTCTAGTGGAAGAGAAAAATCAGGATTTCGTCGTGTAGATTTTAAGATACGTCCAAATCAAATTTCAGAATAGTCGCTATAGAATCGTTTATCGGCCATAACGGTTATTTCAAAATAACTAGATACCGTGTGTGAATTTAGACAAGGTTCTTTTGGGACATAACGATAAATTAATTTTTAGAATTTTACTGTAATTTTTAATTAATTTAATAAGCGACTTTTTATTTGAAGTATTTCGCACCCTGAAATCAACATTTTGAAGTTTCAAAATATGAGTTAAACTACCGGTATTATTTTATTTTTGGAATCCTGGCACATCGCTGATTACAACAGTATTTTTATTTCTGTCGTTGGCCGTCCGGATGAGAACAAAACTTCATATAGAAGGGTCATCAAATGTTATAACTTAAAATCTCCTATCCCTAGAACTTAGCCACTCACTTCTGTGATCAAATAAAGGACCATGAAATGTCTTTCTCAGCCACAAACAAGTGAACGGTGGCATCCTTTAAAGCACAATCGAAATGAAACCATGGACAAACCAACGCCACAAGAATCAAAGCAACCATATATATATAAACCCGTATACTTCCTAAAGGCCTAATCCCTCTTCTCTGGCCAATACATTATCACGCCGCCCCTTTCTTTCTTCCATCAAAATAAATTCCTCTTCTAAAATTCTAAAACCAAGCTCGTTGTTTTCCCGAACAAACTCTTCATCCTCATTTGTGTTTTGCTGGGTTCCGGGCGAATTAAGATCGCATAGGAGTTTCGTGAGTTGGCTATTGTTGTGAAGAACATGGTGCGAAGGGGAAGGTCGAGATGCGTGAGTATGACCATGGAAGAGCAGTATACGGACGGGTATTTGAAAAGTGGGTTTGTATAAGAAGAGCAGGTCCGAGTTTTGTGCATGGACGGTATGGTTTCAAACAAAACAAGCGGACGTCAGTCTCCGTTCTGGTGGTTCGAGCTCGAGGTGGAGGCGTGGAGGAAGGTTAGTTCGGGAAGAGAAGTGTGTTGATACTTTTTGCATGAAGTTTTACTGGAGCAGAACGGTGTCGCACTTCCCTCGGGAGCTACTGTATTGGGCTCGATGTCGGCTTCCTCGTATGGAGTGCCAGTTGCTGACGTTGGTATTAGCAAGGAGGAGAAAGAGAAATTGCGTGAGAAGTTTGGGTGCTACAGGAGCATGCGTGAGGTAAAGGGTAGCAGAACTTGGTTGAGGAGTTGTGTTTTGTGGCCAACCATCGGTGAAGTGACGGGGTAAATTAATAGCAAAATGGGTTTAACGGTAAGGAGTAGTGCAGCATCTTTTTGGTTGATCTTTAATGTTGGGGAAGAAAGGAGCAGTGGCTTGAGGACCTGAGGTTGGTCACGGCACCATGAAGTCGTACATGAAGAGGTTGAAAATGCAGTAATGGTTGGAGTGAAGTAGCTTATTACGGGTTAAAACATTTGGGATAAATGAAGAAAGAAAGAGAGGAGCAGGTCACCATATTTCTCAGTAATAACAATTGGAAATGTTGGGATTAGATTGGTTAATGGATGTGTTAACGGGTTCGGCTATATGGTTGGAAAGAAGGGATCAGCACTAACGAAAACGTGATGAGTTGGCTTTATCTGTTCTAAACGATAATTAAATTGAGAGTTTAAATGTTTTAATTAATGATTTAAGTTGATCACAGTTGATTCCAACAAACTTTTAAAATATATATCTTTCGTTTACAATATTAGAATTAAACGAAAAACTGGATCTGCTAGAATCGTATGGAAGGCGACACTCTGGAACTGAATTGGAATGTTCTGCAGCTTATCTGAATTTATGGCGAAATAAATTATATGATCCGAATCGACGACCGAAAATCGTTATTTAACGATGATAGTCCAAGGTGAGTAAATCTCACTAACTCTGAACAGTTTATAATTTCATGTTGTATTGTTAGAACTGTTAAAATTGTTTGTTTGACTGTGTGTTGATTGGTTGATTGAACTGCTAGTCAGTTAGTTAAATTTCTTTATTGATTCTGTTTAACAGAATATATCATATGGAACTGAAAGTGATGTTATCTATATTGTCTAACATCTGTGATGCAGGGAAACAGGTTGGAGGAATCCGACTGGATTCCTCAACAGTTATTTTATTGTTTTCCATATATTGTTATATAATGTGATATAAAATCTGTGGGCGATTATATGTGCTTGGACGATATTGAACATCGTGATTTGATATGATTGAATACCCTAACATACCGAAATGTTGATAAGGGGATTTTCAATGTTTATATTGAAAATGAATCTTATTTATAAAATCGATAGGATTTTATAAAAGGAAAACATTTATTTATTTAGAAAATAAATGAAATAAAATAGAAACATTTATTTGGAAAATAAATGAATTAGAATATAAAGGAATATTTATTTTAGGAAATAAATAAAGGAAACATTTATTTAGATTTTAAATAAATGGAATAAAGGAATATTTATTTAGGGAATAAATAAAGGAACACTTGTTCGGAAAATAAATAGAATTATACAAGGATAGATTTAAACACGTGCTTCGCACACAAGTATAACACGATATGGATTTTAAGGAGATATTGTAGAAGTAGGAATTATAACGTTATAGTTATAATCAAACGTTTCCATATAAGAAGTAGATTCGTAACCTGAATCCGAGAATTTGCGTAAATAGATGATTGGAAAAAGTGAGTGACGAACTTCATCTATTTCACAGTAAAGGACGTTGTTCAATTAAGGTCTGAGAGGTAATTATAACCCAACTTGATTAACTTCAGAATTGACAAAGGAATAGTTGTGGTTCGGTAGAAAAGGTTGATTTGAAATAAAGTTAAGTAATAAGCGATAAATGGATTAAGCGTAACGATGTTTTATACAACGTTCATTGGAAATCCGTAAATGAGTTTTGGAAACGTTTTCCAAATATAGTCAGATATGTTTTCTAAACATAGGGAATGAAATGTTTTCATGATAAGAATTTAAGAAATAGAGTTAAGCAAATTCAGAAACTGACTGGAGAGGGTAAGTTGAACGGTTTTCTAAGTGACGATCTGATGTTGGTTTCGACCTTCCGAATTGATACTTAGAGAATTGTCCTCATACTAGTTACTGTTAGGGACTGATAGTTGCGAAATAATAGTGATGTGAAAATAAGCTATGGAAATGTTTTCCAATGATTAATAACATATATTTTCTAAATATATGAAATAAGGAAATATGAACATATGATGATTGATCGATCGAATTTCCATTTGGAAATAAGATCGTTGTTTGTACACCGACATGTTTTCATTTGATAGTTGAATCACAGACTATCAAAGTTTTTACCATTTTAACGTTGTTAATATGGAGAGACCGGTTGGATTATTATCCAAAGAACCACTCTGTATTGGCATAAGCGTTGCGAGCAATATCTGCCAAAGATAAATTGAAGACGAAGTAAAATGCAAGGGCCGTTGTATAAGTCTTAGATAACAGTGACTAAGATGGATATACTGAATAGTGCCTTCGGTTTGTCCAGTCCCAGGACAACGTATATGGAAGAAGGTCTGACAGAGTATATCCAATGGATCGCGTAAGTTGATCTGTTCAAACGTATTCACGTTTGGTGGCGGAGGAATTCGTTTCTCTTAGCTATATACCCGTGTTATTTTTGGATAAGTCAATTTGTGATTTGGCGGGTATGACGATGTGGCATTCAAAGTGAATGGTGATCAGATGTTCTGAAGATAGACGTAGCTTCTAGCCTCACACCGGGAAGTAACAAAAGTTGGGCTAGGCAGCATGGCTAGTTGGGTCATCCCCAAGCAGGGTGTATTGTCACCGATCTTGAGAATATTCATATTTATACTTCTTTTTGATTCTGTATCTTCGGATGACGGTTTGATGGCCTACAACCGTGGTGGCAATATATATTCGCGACACTCAAGCTAAATGAGTGGGCGGTCATGTGTGGCCGGGTTGCAAGACGTTCTTGTTGAACCCTGAGTGTATCACCTCTAGAGTACACTATTCAGAAGGTGCTCCCGTACCTTGTCTGTTGGAATCCATTCTCCGATAAGAGCCCTGCGGTTTATGATTTTATACTATGTATGTAGAACGTGAGATGCAAGCGTTTCTTCTAGATTGATACCTATTTGTACTTAGACATTATTATAATATCACAATGATATTGCTTGTCAAAGTTGTTAAGATACTCATAAGGAAAAAACCCGTTCCATATTCACGGCGTGGTCTTATGAGATATCCTATACCTGTTTTAAACTATTTTACTCACACCAGTCCCATGACTGACCCGGAGTTTACTTTGTTGTTTTCCCTAAACTCTTGGGTGCCTAAATTTGTACGGGCAGTCAAGTAGTCGGGATTTACAGCTATACTTGGAGAGCTTGGAGCAGGAGGCTGCAAGATTTTATAGCTATAGTTATTTCCGCTGTGTTGTAAGTGTTGTACTCTGATAAGTGCTATTGTATATATATAACTGTTTACTTCAAAGTCATGTTATATATTATATGTTATTCGTTCCGCTGTGAGATTCGTGTTACTCTGATGATTCTGATGTTCTTCTTCTTCTTCTATTCTATTAGTTCTATCCTTTCTTTCTCACCTTCTAAATTCTTTCACTAACGTCTCGGAATTTCCGACTCTCGAGGAGTCGGAAATTTCCAGCCGTTACATCCCAACAGACCATATACTTGCTATCTAGTTATGGGTGAGGTTGGCCAATAGGAAAGTGGGGGATGATTGGCCGGAGCATAGTTCTCGTGCATGATTTTCTTGGATTGCCTTTCAGTAGTTGAGGGAGGGGTCACGTGGGACCATAACCAACGGTAGAAAAACAGACCTTGATATCTGCATCGGCAGATAACCTAAATCTCCCGACCGAGTCCTGTACTTCTTGATCAGCCCTGGCACGGGACTCGGATGACACATTGTCATACATGTGCATCTAGACATGGAAAAACGATTCACGATACATACGTGGAAAAAAGGGGCGTGATTGATGGGTAGCGTAATCCCTAGCGGTCCTAGGTGGCTAAAACTCAAAAGCAAGTTATGAAAACGTTTAGTAAGTAGCGTAATCCCTAGTGGTCCTAGTGGCTTAAACCCAAACCGAGTTACGAAAACGTTTAGTAGGTAGAGTAATCCCTATTGGTCATAGGTGGCATAAATCCTAGCTGAACATTCGAGAATTCATGGTAAAAAAACATAGCTAGATAAAGGGTGACAGTCCAGACGATTTCAAGGATAATGGAACTACGTTTAAGTAGTGTAGAACTACGTGAGGAAGCCCGTAGGATTTACGGCAAAGGACTAAACATATGCATGGAAAGAAACATACGAGCTGGGAAAACCTACATTAAGTTGGCATGGACCATTTCATGACATTGGGTGAGGGAAATTTTGTAGCTAACACATGAACGGGTTGGGATACTAGTACGGAAGGTGCAGGGCAAATATACTTGATAGAACCTTGGGACGTTATATTCAATAGAACCTTGGGATGTTATACTCGATAGAACCTTAGTATGTTATACTTGATTCACATTGACCATAGTTTATCTTGATACAATAGTTCATCCTGCTACCTTGGTTTAGCTTGTCTATCTTGTCATCATCCTTATGTTTACTCTCAGTTATGCATGTCATGTTACCTTTACCTGTTTTTATGCTGGATGTAGATAGGACTTACCAGTCTCTATGACTAACCCCGTTTTGTTTCGCCTCTTTTTCTTCCGTTCCCCCCCAAGGTTTACAGGGAGGAAATGATGCTACTTAGTGCAGATTTTCTGCTTCAAGATCATCATCTATGGCTTGGACTTTTCTTGGTTATGGCTATTTTACTGTTTTACTTGGGGAATAATTTATGACTATGGTATTATGCTTCTTTAATATTGCAAGATAGGTTTTGATGTGAGAAATTTAATAGCACTTTGATGTAAAAGGTTTTAGATCATACTACTTTTATAAAGTAATAAAATCATGTTTTCTTCCGCTGTTTTATATGTTCTGTCTTGTAATATTTCTATGCATTTTTACCAAGATAATACTCCACCAAAGCTAGTGCATTCCCTTTGTGAGTGACCCTAGCGGATGTGGGGTGTTACATTTGGTATCAGAGTAGAAGGTTACCAGACTGGGCAAAAGTTTTAAAACCTTCTTGAAACTATTTGAAAACCGTTTACAAAGAAGCATTTTTCAAGGAAAGTTTTTTTTTTAAAAAAAAGCTATTCCCCAAAGGTCGTTAGCATTATCCTTTGTTTCCTTGATTGAATTTCTTTTCCTTTCTTTCCTCCACCTGTAGTCACAGCGGTTTGAACTGCGACTAATCTTTTCTAACTACGTCAGTGTTTTCGGTACGATGGAGGCAGTTCTCGAGAGACTTGTTACCGCATTATAAGAAAGGATAGTAAGAACAAGGATAAAGGATACAAGCTTAAGGACAAGCAACTTGTTGGTATGGCTCAATCCACAAAGGAGGAAAAGGGTGAATGATAAAACCCATGACAAGAGAGAGTATCTCTAGTAGGATAAAAAGGGAAAGATAGTCAAAGTATTATGAGACGAGGACAAGATCATCAAGAGGGCAATTATATGCTCTCACTGTTAGCGTACCTAAGAAGGATGGTAACGTTTCTGTGAAAGGTTTAGCTTTTCTTCTCTATCACCCCGTCAGGACTTTGTTTTGATCACCGCATCATTTAAGTCTGCTTCGATAGTTGAGTCTCTGCACCTTCGTACTAGCATAGTAGAGGATCCCAATTTTTTTCTCAAATCTTGTTGAGGAATCGGTCCATTTATTCATGACTTGTTTGGATTGGAGGACGCCTATGACTTTTGGGAATAATGCTTATGCTTTTAAGCTATGGGTTGAATTCTAGGAATGGAGTGGTTATCCAGTAAGGGTGCCATTCTCGGTTTTGAAAGGAGGGTAGTTAGGCTCTTGACTTGCCTCGGTAATACCCTCGAAGTCTCGTGTAACCTTTAGGGTTCTGTCATGATTGGTTACCTAGAATCTCTTGATGCATTTGTTGGTAATCCGTTCGAGTAGAGTTCGCCGCTAAGGCGGATGGTTCATTTCGCTTGTGCATGAGTTATGGAAATCACTCTAGTAAGTACACTTGGTAACATGGTTGGCCTCTGTTTGTTTTCAAGAGATAAGTTCTTCGGCGTGGAATGCCGTAAAGCGAGTAAACGAGATCCATGATTCACTAGTGAATTTTGGAGAGCTTACATGAAACCATGAGTGCACAGATATGGTTGAGCCAAGTATACTAGAGGAAGAATAAGTAAAAGTGGAACGAGAGGCGACAATGAAATGAGTTCCAGCCCATATTTGGAAATAGGAGTTAAGAGGCCACGAAATCATGAAGTTAAAGATGGTCAAAGCACAATGGAATTAAGCTCAAGGAAATGCGACTTAGAAGATTGAAGACAAGATACGTGCATCATATCTCTTTTTAAGAGCATATTTTTGATCCCTGTTTTCCTGTAGGGCTTACCCGCATGCTATCTTTTATGCATATCCTCTCGATCCTATTCTTGATCTTTTTTCTGTTGCAAACTCCATAGGGGGTATGGCTCATCGGTTAATAATACATGTCAAGGTTTGAAGGTGTCCGTTAGGTTGACTAAACCTTTTGGGCTTTATAGATCATGGGTTGGGTTTAGAAAGGGATTTCTTGCAATCCAAAAGGAGTTTATCTTGCGTATCATCTCGGTCCTACCTTGAGGACCTTAGATAGAACCTTGTGGATGTAAACATGTATTTGAAAACATGTTATGATTGATATGGTTGCAAGTGGTTGCTCGTGGATGCACGAATACACACTAGGCACTAGATCGGTTCAGTCACATTTCATATTTCATATGTATACGTGTTTATGCTTGTTTATGGATGGATTTGAATGTGTTATCATGTGAATATTGCATATAGATGAATGGTTGTGCACACATATAGTGTTTATGTGACTAGGACCATTTGCATACATGTGGATTCATGGCACTGAACATATTTTGCATTTAGAAGATCAATCAGGCCTGATCATTTGCATTAGATAAGGAACATATACACACACTTTCTGCATATGTTCATACAGCATTAGAAATCTCTTAAGGACAATGTTTGCTTCTGGATGATGTTTTGAGTAGATGGATGATGGATGGTAGGATACGTTCTTCCTAACTTAGAGATTTCGGGGACGAAATCCTTAAAGGAGGAGAGAATGTAACAACCCGAATTTTAATAACGTGTTAGGACAAGAATCAAGGTAGAATCAAATTTTAGAATAAGAATCAAGCGAAACGGGTTGCTCCGTTGCGTTTGTCTCGGAATTCTGGTTGGAAACAAGTCCGAAATTTCATAAACCGGAGTCCGTATGACCGAGATATGGCCTCTAGAAGTTTCACGAAAATTCAGAAACGAAAACAGATTTTTGAATTTCAAAATTTAGACCCAAACGGACTGCGAGGGAAATTTCCCACCCATCCCCAGGTCGACTGGGGAGTCAACTGGGGAGTCGACCCTCCAGAGACCAGGTCGACTGCCAGTCGACCTGGGTGTCGACCTGGGTGTCGACTTCCCTGGTCGGACGAGGTCGGCCTGGGTGCAACTGCATGGTCTTTTGGCTCTGGTTTGGGAGCCTGTGACGATTTTGACGGTTCAGATCTAAACTAGGGTTAATCTAAGGGCCTAAACTAGTCCTAACTCCTATAAAAACACCCTAAGACCAAACCTAAATCACTAAAAATCATTCTAGCAACTAAGTGCTGCCAAAATGCTCCTAAATCATGGCCTCCATCTTCATCATTGAAAGCTTGAGAGTTCTAAACTAAAGCTAAGGCAAAGGAGCAATCTTTCTCCATCAAATCAAGGAGCTACTTACATTCTCAAGGCTTCTAGTGTTGCTACATCATTCATAGAGCTTCTACAATGATTCTATGACGATTCTTGCTCCTAATTCACTAGCCACGCTTTGTAAGTTCTAGCTACTTTTAGATCTAAATGGTAGTTCTAATGTGGACACGGAATAAAATGAGATGAAACCTAAGTATGCTAGTCTATGTGAATCTAGTCTTGCCTCTCTCTTGAACCTATGACTTTGGGTTATTTCATAGTGATTAAATCATGCCACTCATGTTGTGTTTGACTTAGTTTATCATGCAAGATTGAATTTTTACTTATGGAATGTTGGCATGAACCCTTAGAACCATTTGGCTTGTTGAACATTCATATGAACTTGACTTGGGGCTTATGCATGTAAAAGAACCTAAACCCCTCATGACTATTTACTTGCCTATGATGATGAACCTAGTGTTATGCTATCATTTTGAGGCCAATCCTTTTATGCTATCATACATGCTTGAGGCCAATCCTTTTATGCTATCATACATATATGAGGCCAATCCCTTTATGCTATCATACATGATTTGAGGCCAATATGTTGTCATATTATTCCTACTATATTGACTCGCTTTCACTTGCGTTGGGAATACGCCTTAGGTAGTTTAGGCAAACGTGAGATGGGCCATGAAATTTAACATGAATTAAGTAATGGGACAATGGGCACAAGTGTAAAACGTGGACTTTGTCGTAGCCTAAATTTGACATGAACATGATAAGTAGGAAAACATGAAAGTGGCCAACTCGAGGTTGGGTTGATTTTGTATCGTAAATCTGCCCGGAACCGCCCGACAAATCCAGTAGCTACAGACAATAGGACCCAATGTGAGAAGTTGGTCATATCACGCTCAAAAACCTGAGGTTAGACTAGGTTGTGGTGTAAAGCTGCCCGGACCCGCCCGGCGTAACCAGTAACCACAACAAAGTCTAATGTGAGAGGTTGGGGTGCATTAATTTACTTAATGCCACGTGATATGGTTAAGTTAGTTTGACTAATGGCACTTAACCGATATGACATGAATGGGTAGGTTAAGTAAGACCGGACTTGATTTCTTAAAGACACTTAACCATATAACATGATTAGCGGATGGGTTAGTTTAACATAAATGGGTTGATAACACCTGACTGGGATAACGCAATGCGTGGTAGAGTTAAGTAAACCCGCAAGAATGATACTTGGCCAATTATAAATACGACTAGTGGACGGGGTTAAGTTAACCTACACTTAACCAATCTGACTCGGTAATTTAATGGGGTTAAGTTAACTTACACTTAACCAATCTGACTTGATTATTTGATAGGGTTAAGTCACGAACCTCTTAACTATACTTAACCAATCCTACTCGATAATTTAATGGGGTTAAGTTAACCTACACTTAACCAATTTTACTCGGTAATTTGATGAGGTTAAGTTAACCTATACTTAACCAATCTGACACGGTGAATTTGATAGAGTTAAGTTAATCCATACTTAACCAATCTAACATGATAATCTAGGGTTAAGTCATGAACGTCTTGATAAACTTAACCAACTTGATACATGGTTCGTATGGCTAAGCCTTGAACTTGAATACTTAGCCAATTTTGACATGATTCGTAGGCGGGGTAAGTCATGAACTCGAATGACAACACTTAACCCGTTAGACAAAACCCTAGTTCAGGGGACTAAGTGAAAAATCGTAGTTAATAAGCATAATGGGAAGGGAAACTGTAACAACCCGTATTTTCAACAACCTGTAATAATGAAAATCGAGGAAGAATTTAATTCAAAAATCTGAATCAAGGGAAACGGGCTATGCCATTGCGTTCGTCTCGGAAAAATACGCGAAATAGAGTCCGAGTTTTCGAAAATCGGAGTCCGTATGACCTAGTTAAGGCCCATTGAAGTTTTCAGAAATTTCTATGTTAAAAACAGATTTAAATTTAAATTTAAAACATGGGTTAGGGCAAACTGGGCAGGTGGGAAAAATTCCCGCCCAGGACCCCATGTCGACAGGCCTGTCGACAGGGGTCTTAGCATGTCGCCTGCCCTGTCGACAGGGGGTGGCCGGGCTACTTGGCCTGGTGCACCATTTCTGGTTTGGGCTTGATAGGGGGGCTTGGTTCTAGAGAGTTCCGAGATCTGATGGACCTAATTGAATCTAGGATTAATCCTATGGTCCAAATCACTAGCCTAATCTATAAATAAGACCCTAACCTACCCTAAATCACTCATTATTCATTCTAGCAACAAAACTATGGCAAAATCCAAACTCTCATGGCCTCCACCCTCTTCATACAATTCCTAAATTAATTCCTAAGTGATTTTCCATGCATACAAGTATATTTAGGCTTGTATGATCCTCCTTAGCTTGCATTAAAGGCTTGTTTCTCTATTGGCATCATAAAGGAGGAGTCTTGATCAAGTTTGCTTGCATTTGGGGGTTTTAATTAGTTGCATAAGGGGTTTCTTACAATTGCTATACTCATTTGAGTCCGCATAAGCATTGTAAGCCCTCTTACCTTCATTTTAGAAACTCTAAAGTTAATATGTGATGCAAGTTGGGATTTATGTATGTTTATTGAGTTATGCATGTTTATGCAAGTTTGCTAAGCCATGATTTGCAAGTTTATTGAGTTATGCATGTTTATGCAAGTTCACCATGCCATGATTTGCAAGTTTGATAAGTTATGCATGTTTTGCAAGTTCACTATGACATGATTTGCAAGTTTGATAAGTTATGCATGTTTTGCAAGTTCACTATGACATGATTTGCAAGTTTGATAAGTTATGCATGTTTTGCAAGTTCACTATGACATGATTTGGAAGTTTGATAAGTTATGCATGTTTTGCAAGTTCACTATGCCATGGTTTGCAAGTTTATTGAGTTATGCATGTTTATGCAAGTTTGCTAAGTCATGATTTGCAAGTTAAATAAGTTATGCATGTTTATGCGAGTCCACTATGCCATGATTTGCAAGTTAAATGAGTTATGCATGTTCATGCAAGTTCATTATGCCATGTTATGCATGTTTAATAAGTTATGCATGCTTATGCAAGTTTAGAATGACAAGTTGTGCATGTTTGACAAGTTATGCATGTTTATGGTAATATGCAAGTTCACTATGCTAAGTTATGCGAGTTTAACATGTTATGCATGTTTATGGCAATATGCAAGTTCACTATGCTAAGTTGTACAAGTCTAACATGTTATGCATGATTGTTGTGCAAGTTTATCATGTATGTTGTGCCAAGTTCCCTCTTCCTATCCTTTATGCGTTATTACGAATATGTAAGCGATAGAATGACGTTGGGGGTTTGGGTAAAACTTAAAATACATGAAAATATAAGATTGGGAATTTACCTATTAAGTTAGGTCTACCCCTTGGGAATTTACCTATTAAGTTAGGTCTACCCAAGCATTTGTTGACTTGTAATTATGTTTTGAAATAAAGTGGACATGACACTTAGAAAACATAAGTGTGACCAACTCGAGGTTGGGTTGAGTTTGTAGCGTAATTCTACCCGGAACCGACCGGCTTAACTAGTGGCTACAAACAATAGGACCCAATGTGAGAAGTTGGTCATGTGGTGCCAAAACCCTAGGTTAGACTAAGTTGTGGTGTAAACCTACCCGGACCCGCCCGGCCTAACTAGTAACCACAACAAGGTCTAATGTGGGAGGTTAAGGTGCATTAAATTAATTAATGCCTCATGATTAGGGTTAAGTCAGGGTCCACTAATACTTAACCAATTTGGGGATTCGAGGGATTGAAATAGGGTTAAGTGGTGAACTGTGGGTTACACTCAACTAGTTTAATCCAGGATTAGTGAAGGGTTAAATCACCCTTAACCCTCTTAGGAAACCCTAGCAACGTGGTCTGTTCTAACAGTAATCCCAGTTTGGTATCATTCACAACCCTAGAAGCTAGGCTAGGGCGGGGCACGATTACTGGACGGATGTAAGCGACCAAATGGCGATGGCCGAGTGGTACAGCGGTGCGGGTCCAGGCGGGCTACGGACGTGCACGTAGTCCGGTGTTGGACAAACTCGAGGCACGGGTACCAGTAGGTTAGGGCTGTGCATTATTGCTTAAGTGTCTGGGGTTGACACCCGAGGGCTTGATACACCCAAAGGTGGACCCAGCACAGTCTAACTACAACCATATGTGGGCCATATGGACACCAACACTTGACGTGTTAGGTTTATAGGGAGCCGATCGACTAGACCGTTGGGCTGGACCTTATATTAAGGTCACTTCATGTTATTGGGTTAAAAGCTTGGGCCAAGGGATCAATACCTGTTATGTTGGTTCGCTAGTACACCGTGGTGCAAAACTTAACCTTGTTTTATGCGATGACACCTCTATCTATCTTGTAGTTGATTTATCATGCCAGTATGTTGTTATTTACGATAATCTCAGTTCCCATCATGATGTTAACTTTATTAGTTTATAGACTGATCGTAGCAGGGCTTACTCAGTCTGTTTGACTGACCTGTTTTCTTTCGCCTCTTTTCTTCCGTTTCCCCCCCCAGGTTCTCAGGGAGGGAATACTGGAGCCTAGCTTGGATTTTAGCTGCTTCCTTGGATAGCTCAAGTATGCTTTGGACTTGAGCCGCTATGGTTTATCACTCTTATTTGGGGATAGTACTTATGTATTTTAGTTTATCAGATGATGTATTTATCTAGACTTGTAATTTTGGGAAATTGACATTTTGATGTACCAGACTTGTGTTTTGAAATGGTTTAAAAATCTTCCGTTGTTTTATCTACTTACTCTGTTTATTTACATATATATATGTCATGTCCTGCCTTGCTATATCATTATGCATGTTTACCTTATTTTTAAAACGCCCCACCAAAGTCAGAGTTGCTCGCGAGAGCCACCCTGGCGGAGGTGGGGTGTTACAGAAACTAAGTGTTAAACCTTAGCTAAGGATAACTAAGTAATAATTCTTAGTCAGCAAAATTGGACTAGTTCACAGATAGATGAGTAACCCGGTACATTAGGTCATCGTTTAAAACGAAACACACAAGGAGGAGCGAATGTTTATCTGACTTAGATAAAGGCTCCAGCGAACGGGGTAATGAAGCGGTAGCTTCAGGGGACGTGAGGGTACTCTTGGTATCCCTCTGTGAGGTTGCAGATGATCCTCCTGGGCTCACAGAGGATAAGTTCTGCAGTAGAAGAACCAAGGGTATGCCTTGGTTGCTGTGCGAGCAACCTAAACACTTGGGTGGATTAGCGTGGAGTCGGCGATATCTAGTTTAGCCCTATTATAGCACGTATTCGACTACCTACCATCTTTAGTCAATCGTGTACCTATGCAGAAAGGCAGAGAATTCCCAACAGGCCATATACTTGCTATCTATTTATGGGTGAGGTTGGCCAATAGGAAAGTGGGGCATGGATGGCCGGAGTATTGTTCTCGTGCATGATTTTCTTGGATTGCATTTCAGTAGTCGAGGGAGGGGTCACGTGGGACCATAACCACCGGTAGAAAAAAAGAACTTGATATCTGCATCGGCAGATAACCTAAATCTCCCTACCGAGTCCTGTACTTCTTGATTAGCCCTGGCACGGGACTCGAATGGCACATTGAGATACATGTGCATCTGTACATGGAAAAACGATTCACGATACATACATGGAAAAAAGGGGCGTGGTTGACGGGTAGCGTAATCCCTAGCGGTCCTAGGTGGCTAAAACCCAAAACCAAGTTATGAAAACGTTTAGTAAGTAGTATAATCCCTAGTGGTCCTAGGTGGCTTAAACCCAAACCGAGTTACGAAAAAGTTTAGTAGGTAGCGTAATCCCTAGTGGTCCTAGGTGGCATAAATCCTAGCTGAACATTCGAGAATTCATGGTAAGAGAACACAGCTAGATCAAGGGTGACAGTCCAGACGATTTCAAGGATAATGGAACTACGTTGAAGTAGTATAGAAATACATGAGGAAGCCCGTAGGATTTACGGCAAAGGACTAAACATATACATGGAAAGAAACATACGAGCTGGGAAAACCTACATTAGGTTGACATGGACCATTTCATGACATTGGGTGAGGGACATTTTGTAGCTAACACATGACACGGGTTGGGATACTAGTACGGAAGGTGCAGGGAAAATATACTTGATAGAACCTTGGGACGTTATATTCAATAGAACCTTGGGATGTTATACTCGATAGAACCTTAGTATGTTATACTTGATTCATATTAACCGTAGTTTATCTTGATACAATAGTTCATCCTGCTACCTTGGTTTAGCTTGTCTATCTTGTCATCATCCTTATGTTTACTCTATGTTATGCATGTCATGTTACCCTTACCTGTTTTTATGTTGGAAGTAGATAGGACTTACCAGTCTTTATGACTGACCCCATTTTGTTTTGCCTCTTTTTCTTCCGTTTCCCCCCCTCCTCCCCAAGGTTTACAGGGAGGAAATGATGCTACTTAGTGCGGATTTTCTGCTTCAAGTTCATCATCTATGGCTTGGACTTTTTTTGGCTATGGCTATTTTACTGTTTTACTTGGGGAATAATTTATGACTATGGTTTTATGCTTATTTATTATTGCAAGATAGTTTTTGATGTGAGAAATTTAATAGCACTTTGATGTAAAAGGTTTTAGACCTTACTACTTTTATAAAGTAATAAAATCATGTTTTCTTCCGCTGTTTTATATGTTCTGTCTTGTAATATTTCTGTGCATATTTACCTAGATAATACTAAACCAAAGCTAGTGCAATCCCTTTGTAAGTGACCCTAGCGGAGGTGGGGTGTTACATTGTATATTGGATTTTGGGGGATCATAGGATGACCATTTGCATCTGGTAGAGTTTGCATTTAATAATAATTACCAATCCAGTATCGGTATGGCTCCATATGAAGCTTTGTACGGAAGACCGTGCAACTCACCATCATGTTGGATAGAGACCGGTGAGAAGTTTATGCTTGGACCAGATGTGGTGAGAGAAACCTCGGACAAGATTAAGATCATTCAACAACGAATGAAGGCTGTCCAAGATAGGCAGAAGAGTTATGCCGATAAGAGGAGAAGAGACATAAAATTCTCCGTTGGTGACTTGGTGTTTGTCAAGATATCTCCGTTGAAGAGCGTGATACGATTTGGCAGGAAAGGCAAGTTGGCACCAAGATTTGTTGGACATTCCCAGTTCTCGAACAAGTTGGCAATTTGGCATATAGAGTTGACTTACCAGAAAAGATGGCGGGAGTTCACAACGTATTTCATGTTTCCCAACTAAGGAAGTTCGTACACGACCCAGATATGACTATCTCACCTGATCAGTTAGAGGACTTCGAAGTGGAACCCGAGGCGGTTGGGAACCGCAAGCCGATTCGTATTGTCGAGCACGATACGAAGCAACTACGAAGGAAGGCGGTGAAGCTAGTCAAGGTTCAGTGGGGCGAGAACGAGAATGACTGTACTTAGGAGACAGAGGAGAGCATTAGGAAGACGTATCTAGAACTCTTCACCTGGTAATATTTACTTTGCGATTTAGTTATTCCGCATGCTAGGATAGACTTGTTTTGCATGTTTGATTGTTGTTTTATGGCTGACAGGCATGCGGGACCCTTTTGTGTGCTTTGGTTAGGGAATTTCGGGGGCAAAATTTCTTAAGGGGGGGGGGGGGGGGGAGAATGTAACAACCCGCATTCTACGCATCGGGGGATCATGGGATATTTATTTCTTTCCCATGTGAAGTCGTATGGTCATGTAACTTTGGGAAACAACCATTAGGGCCATTTCCCATGTTCATGATTTTTGTCGATTTTTAAATGATAGTTTTGCCCCTAGTTGATCTTGTTTTGGCCATTACTCTTGATTGGAAAGGAATTTTGACCTGAAACCACGTCCATTGGCTCTGGATGATGGTTTACCTTTCAGTAGAGTGGTCATATGTGAAAAACGGACTTACCGTTTGGGAGATATGGCTGAAATAAGGTTTGGAAGGTGAAAAACAGCTTAACCGGGCCAAATAGGGTGATTAGTGAATGGGCACATAACCCATTTCGGGATTAGGGTTAAGGGGAGGCTGAAAAGAGTAAGGTTTTAATCCCAATTCAGTTTTCTAGCCTCCACTTACCTCTAAGAAACCCTAAAAATGGCCTCCAACCTCTAACTCACCTCCAAATCACTTTCTACTTGAAGATTGGGCTTAGCAACATCAAATCAAGAGAGATCAACACCAAATCAAAATTAAAGCTGCTTTTTAGCATTGATATTCACATCCAAACAGAGAATCATTTCAGTTTGAGGTTTTATTTGTCGCTAAGGTGAGTGATTTGCATAGTTCCTCACTAAGTATGGCTAGTTAAGGGTAATTAGTGTTAAATAGCGAATTTAAACATGATAAAAATGTGGAAAAATATTTATAAAATTCGAAATGATGTCTTAGACCTCTGATATGAATTTGGGTTAATTTGGCTAATTTTTGCTGATCATATCATTAGTTTCACCAAAACATGCTTAAGGGAAAATATGGGGTTTTGGCTATGTTTGATCCATTTTAACCTATCATATTGTTGTTTTGGTGTTTGTGGTTGATTATACATGTTGCTATGACTATATGGTATGCTTTTTGATTGATTAGAATAGTTGGAATGGTCGAAAACGCCGTCGAGTGGCGTAAACTGCTTGCTGGAGAAAGTGCAGAAAATTGGCCGATCCGGATCGGAACGGGGGAAAGAACCCGATCCGAACTACCTCCCTTACTCGACCCAAACCGATTCATGGGTATTTGCAACGATCCGGACCAGAGACCATCACCTTTTGGTGGAAGGAGCTCGAACCCGAGCCGCGTCACGTACTGGACCACCCGATCCGCTTGCACGATCCGAACCGTGGAGCATGGAGAATGATCCGAAGAAGGTCCACGACTCCGCCAGCATCTCCGACCGGAACCCATGGATGGAGATGGACTTGGAGACCCTGACCCGGCCTGTTAAGGTGTTGACGATCCGAACCGCCACCAGGTGGATATTACGAGCCGAACCGTGTTGACGAGGGAGAGCCGGAGATCCGAACCGATCCGGTGATGACCAATAACCCGAGATGCAAAGGTAGTCCAAATGGAAGTTAGAGCTCTGGATCCAGTTGGGAACCAATGAGTTCACTTCACGGTTGGGCTTTGCTGCGGGACGTGTGCCAAGGAGTTGTCGACGTTCATAACTTCGATTGACCACTGAAAATGAATGATGGGCTACTTATCAGTGCAGTAGAGTCACTATGACTCGAGGGGCAAGGTGATGGTAGCAAAACTATGAGCCAGCGCAGATGGGGTGAATAACTCCATGGGGCAAGTGGACATAGTAAAGGATTGGTAAGGCTATGACCCAGCGCAGATAGGGTGAACAACTCCATGGGGCAAGTGGACATAGCGAAGGATTTGTGGCTATGTATCAGTGCAGTGAAGCCATTTATGACTTCATGGGGCAAGGTGATCATAGCAAAGTTTTGGGGTGATCGAAGTGGTGAATATCTTATGTTTTACACACTGAGTGAGAGATGTGAGGATGGTTGCTATGCTTGATTGTTGCCATCACTATGACATGCACACCCCCACCCCCGTATCTTTACAACATATGTTAGTGACACCTTAGATTGTTGTACAGTATGCAGTGCTAACTCTTTGGGAGCAGGTCCAGGTTCAGGTATGGTTTAGTATACCTGTTATTGTTCTGCTTAGATGCTTATCGCCATACCAGACTTTTTGTCTGACCCAAAGTTTTATGTCTCTTCTTATTACTCTGGGTGCTCACACGAGCAGACTAGAGACAGGTTAGCTGGTGGTGTGCGAGTAGCTGATTCGGAGGCGAGCAGGAGGCTTCCACATATGATATATAGATATTCTCCATGTGTCGTTGGTGGTCGCTACTTGGGCATTAGTTGTGTACCTCCCTTATCTTGCCTTTGCTTCTTGAGACAGTTTGAAAAGTTGTAATAATGTTAGCTTTGGATCATAAGCTGTACTAGGATTTTCCGCTGCTATGTTAGTTTGTTTTCAGCTTATGCACTGTCTCACCTGTTTTATGTCAAGTATGTTGTTATTTTATTTTGTACCATGCGCTGTGAGACATTCTACAGGTTCCTTGTTAGTTCATTCTCTTCTTTCCTTTTCTTCTGACGACCGTCCCGTGCTAACTGGACATGTGTACAACACACTTTTGGAGTAAATGTCGATTGGTGCAGGGAGGGCCGTCACATACGATTAAAAAGAAGGGTTGTTTTGAAGTATTAAGAGAAGTAGGGGTAGTTTAAGCATACGTGGGTAGATCGACAAATATGAAAGATGATGAATCGTTTGGATTGGGTGCTGCAAAAACCAACCCTTAACAGTAGTTAAAAAGTAGAAGTAATTGTTGGAAGTAAGGGCTATGTAGAGAATTAGTGGTACAACTAAAAAGAAGGGTTGTTTTGAATTATTAAGAGCAGCAGGGGTTGTTTAGGCATAGGTTGGGTAGATCGATAAATATGAAAGATGATGAATCGTTTGGATTGGGTGCAGCAAAAAACAACCCTTCACAGTAGTAAAATGATAAGGGTAATTGTTGGAAGTAAGGGCTATTTAGAGAATTAGGGAGAGGATTAAAAAGAAGGGCAGTTTTGTGAAGTATTAAGAGGAGTAGGGGTAGTTTAAGCATATAGGGGTAGTTCGACAAAAATGAAAGATAATGAATCGTTTGGATTGGGAGATGCAGAAACCAACTCTCCATATTAGTTAAAAAAATAGGGGTAATTGTTGGAAGTAAGGGTTATTTAGAGAATTAGTGGTACGATTAAAAAGAAGGGCTGTTTTGAAGTATTAAGAGAAGTAGGGACAGTTTAAGCATAGTAGGGGTAGATGATGTGCATGGAAAAATGCACATTTATATTCACATATTTATTCTTGTTTAGTGCTAATAAATGTCATATATAGGTATTTTATCATGTTTAAACAATAATTGAATTGATTTCAGAACATCATGCATTTATCATCATATAGGAGGAAAATGGTCATTTTTGTGCTTATATTATTTTGAGAATGTTTACATGGACATTTTTTATATTTTTGCAGAAATTGGATGCATGTAGAAGAGGACTTCATAAAAACATATATGCATACAAAAAAAAGGGAAATCAATCAACGGAAAGGGAATCAATTCAAAAGGAGGAAATCAATGCCTTGCCAAAAAAGATGAAAGAGGGAATCAATTCAAATAGAGAATTAATGGTGGACCCTATTCACTCTCCTCTTTAGTGGAGACACAAAATTAGGGCTTCATGAATCATTATTGATAAAAGACAAAATGATGCTTAAAGAGGGGGCATTTTGGGTAGCACGCTAAAAGTCATTTTAGGGTTTCACTCATGTATAAATAACCCATGTATGTTAATGTAAAAGGGATCTTGGATTTTTAGTTTAGAGAGAGGCTAAAAACCAAAACCTCTATTTTTCTGCCATGGCTTCTTAGCCATTTCTTTTTTGTAATCTATCGCTTTAACGCAATATTAATTTGTTGTTTTTCATTTTCATGTTATTTTCTCTTTTGCAAGTAGAATAGATTTTTATCTTTATTTGCTCTTTATTTTGTTCTCTTTTATAATGGAATATCTTTATGTTATCATTGAATCCATTATGAGTAGCTAAACCTCTTCAATATAGGAGTAGTGAAGCTCTCATGATTCATGAATAATTAACATAAAAATTTCATATTTCTAACTCTCTTATTTTTGCTTAATCTAAAATTGGATATAGATAAAGTAAAGATTTTATATGTGAAAATTGATAGCACATGTTGGTTGATTATTTCTAAATGTGTTATACTCATATCATTAATAGAATCATAATTTATCACAATCTAATTCATTTTAGAAAAAGTAGTGACATTAAAAGTGAAACTATCCTTGATGTTCTATGTAGTTAGTGAATATTAACATATAGAACACACTCATAATATTTCATTTTTATTAGAACTTTTATTATCTATGTGATAATTAGGGATTTAAATTTGTAATGAAAATTGATGATTCATGTAGCTTGAATTTTCTAGCATATAAATCATGCTTCTATGAATACAACACTTAATGTGCTAGTTATTAAAGTGAGTTAGAGTCATTTTTATGTTAATTAGATTGATGTTGATAGTGAATCTACTCCTACATTGTCTCTTAGTCTCATATTTGTATTCATTTGAACATTGTTAGTTTTCTTTTAATTTATAGTCAATAATTTCACAGTTTGGTTTAATTTGATTGAATAGAATTTAAAATTATTCTTTCCCTGAGGATCGTCTCGTATTCGCTAACGTACTAACAATTGTATGCCTTGCGCTTGCGGTTTATTCCAATATTCGCGACGATTTTCTAATTCATAGAATATTCGTCGTCGAAAAAGTTATTGGTGCCGTTGCCGGGGGGAGAATTTAATTTTAGTTTTATTCTTCGAATTAATTTTCTAGTTTGTTCATTAAAGAAAAAAAATTGTGTACATATGTGTGTTTGTTTTATTTGATCTCGTTTAAATTGCATTTGTGTGTATTTTGTCAAATTTAATTGTCCCTCTTTGTTTGTTTGTTGTTTCTTAAAAAAGAAAAAAAAAACTTGCCGTTTTGTTTATAATTTCTTTCCTATTTTCCCTTCCTTCCATTTATTTCCTCTCCATCTCTCTTTCTCTCATTTATTTCTTTCCTTCCCTTTCTTTCATTACTTTGGGGGAGTTTCATATTTATTTTGATTTTGCATAGAATTTTCTTTTTCTTTTTTATTTTCATTCAAAAAAATAATAATTCACAATTTTATTTACTTTTAAATAAGACATGATGGAGTAAGCATATAATTTTTGTCGTTCAATCTAAATATTTGGAAATTTACTTCTCTTAGCGGATAACGAAAGGAAAGTTTGAATTATGAGCAAATTTGGTGTAACTGGTATATTGGGAAATTCGTAGGGGATGAGTATGAAATGTTTTCTGAATTGTAATCCGACTAAATGAATGGTTGTGTTTGACTACTTTCAATAACATTTTAGATCTTTTAAGTAAAGTTGTGCTAAGATATTCTCGCTTAACTCTCTCTCTCTTATGTAAAAAAAGAAAAAAAAGGAAAAAAAAGAAAAAAATAATGTATATATATAATAATAATCCAAGGGTATCCAACATTGCTATTACATCTCACGTTGGTGTACAAACCCGCCAAGCTCTTTCCGACTCCTTGTTGACAATGTCAGCGTTGGTATATCTTCGTCTCATTTTATGAGTTGGACACCTAAGGATTACCGACATCTTGTTGACAAAGTCAGCGTCGGTCAGCACAATCTGCCAAGCTCTGTCCCAAACTCTCACGGGTGGTATACCTTGGTCTTTTCGGTTAGGTGTTTGTAAATAGCTATAATGTAAATATTTTGTAATAAAGAGAGAGAAAGCACTTGAAATCCAAGCACACTCTTCACTTATTCGACCTAACTTGTTAATAAAAAGGAAGTTGAGGTGCCGTTTTATGATTGTTGATATCGATTATAGAATTCATTTCATATTTGCACTATGTTTCTACCAAAACAACTGACCAAGCTGGAGGAGTTTGTGATGATAACATGACTTTTATTTGAAGTTTTGATTAGTAATAGACTTAAATTTCATTATGACGACCCAAATTTGTGTTAACTCAATCGTGTAATATTTAAAAGTAAATTATCCATTTGTAAATATTTCTTTAAAAACTTGCATTCATATTGTAAATATTTTTGAATTTTGCAATTTGTAAATATATTTTGTGCATTTAACTTTTGGATTTTGTGGGTAGTATCCGCTGAAAACCCTCACGAGACAACACTCATCCTACTGGGGGCACCCAGTGGTTTAACGGCTTATTGCATATGCTCAATGCAATCGTGCTCCCTACGAAAATGGATTTAGCTTATTTTTTCAGTTTATTCGAGGACGAATAAAAAGATAAGTGTGGGGGTATTTGATGTGCATGTAAAAATGCACATTTATATTCACATATTTGTTCTTGTTTAGTGCTAATAAATGTCATATACGGGTATTTTATCATGTTTAAACAATAATTGAATTGATTTTAGAACATCATGCATTTATCATCATATAGGAGGAAAATGGTCATTTTTGTGCTTATATAATTTTGAGAATGTTTACTTTGACATTTTTTATATTTTTGCAGAAATTGTATGCATGTTGAAGAGGACTTCATAAAGACATATATGCATAAAAAAAGAGAAATCAATCAATGGAAAGGGAATCAATTCAAAAGGAGGAAATAATTGCCTTGCCAAAAAAGATGAAAGAGGGAATCAATTCGAATAGAGAATTAATGGTAGACCCTATTCACTCTCCTTCCTCATTTAGTGGAGACACAAAATTAGAGCTTCATGAGTCATTATTGCTAAAAGACAAAATTATGCTTAAAGAGGGGGCATTTTGGGTAGCACGCTAAAAGTCATTTTAGGGTTTCACTCATGTATATATAACCCATGTATGTTAATGTAAAAGGGATCTTGTTTTAGTTCAGAGAGAGGCTGAAAGCAAAACCTCTATTTTTCTGCCATGGCTTCTTAGCCATTTCTTTTTTGTAATCTATCGCTTTAATGCAATATTAATTCGTTGTTTTTCATTTTCATGTTTGAAACACCCCACCTCCGTTAGGGTCACTCTCAAAGGGAATGCCCTAATTTTGGTGGAGGTTTATAAGTATAAGTCACATATATACAAGACAGATATAAGAACACATATTTTTGAACAGCGGAAAAACAACAACTTTTATTTCATTAAAAATACGTGTTACAACAACCATACCATAATTGTCTTACAATACTCCCAAAAACATAACATCTTCATAACTGTCTTGATTACATTATTTAAAGAAGCATAAAGAGAACATAAATAAACTGCAAAAGTCCCATAGTTGCTGTCCAAAGCCATAGTCCAAAACGAAAAGATCCAAGCAATACATTCTTTCTCTTCAAGCTGGATATGAAGGCTGGTCAAGCTGCGGTATTCCCTCCCTGTGGACCTGGGGGGGGGGGGGGAACGGAAGAAAAGAAGACGAAGGAAAAGTAGAGTCAGACATAAAGCCTGAGTAAGTCTAGGACTATTCAGTCTATGAATAAAGAACTGGGTATGATAAGTATAAACTAGAAATGGGAAAGCACCATAAACTAAGTCAAGTTGTCTAGGGTTGAATATACTATCGTACCCCATATTAATCTCTGTACCCATATAAACTAGTTCCCAACTGGCACCCCAAAATCAGGGTGAAGTGATCCATTTTATGATGATCGGCTCCTACTCGCATAGTTGCATGTGTCTTACGGCCCCCGATGTTGTAGTTACCTATGCTGGTCCCACCATGGGGTGTATCAAGTCCCATGGTGGCGGCCCGACACAATCCTAGAATGCACAGGTATGCTACTGGTGCCCAGTGCCTTATTTTTCTGCGTCGGAGTGTGTGCACGCCCGCACCCCGTTAGAACCTACACTACTGCACCACCGCCGTCGATTTGACCTCTTACAATCAGCCCAGTAATCGTGCCCCACCCTGCCTAGTTTCAGGGTATCATGATACCTTATAGGGTTACTGCTGAAAAGGGTCCCCCGCTACTAGGTTTTCTATTTCTAGCTAACATGCTAAGTTGGTTAAGTGTTTTATAAACCTAACCCCCAATCAGTCTGTTTAGTTTAGCATTTTCCATTTTGATTAAGTATTAATATAATTTACTTAATCCTATCAATCCTGACTCAGCCTTAATTGTCTTATTAAAGCCTTGACCTCTCACATTAGACAGGTATTGTTGTGGCTGCCTGTTGCCGGTTGGGTCCGGGCAGTCTTACGCCACAACTCAGTCTAACCTTGGGTCCTTATTGGGCTCCATGTTTAACCACCCACATTGGATAGGTATTGTTGTGACTACTGGACAGCCGGGCGGTTCCGGGCAGGTTTACATCACAACTCAATCCAACCTCGGGTTAAACACATCGTATTTTCTACATTTACATATTTTGTCTCTTTTCTTTTTATATGTAAATATTTGCGGCCCATTATTCAAATTCATCTTTATTGGTTAAATTTCATTTATGCCACTTAATTGTTCTTTCAAGGTTGTTGGCATGCGTTAAACATTCCAACACATATGTTCTATATTTTAGCCCAAACGTCATTACCCCCGTATTATACGTTCGCTCCAACGTAAGGTGTGTTGGGTTTAATACTTAAACCCAATTTAGCCAAATGAAAAGGGGAGGCTTATAACATGATGTTTATAAGATAACATGAAAAAGGGGAGTGTGAACGCATGAACTTGCAACGAACGATTCAATTAACATAAAATAGGCACATGTGAACTTGCAATTGTAACATCATATAATCAAGGCATAACATGAATCATTTTATCCATATAATCATAGCATAAACAATACTTAAACATGAATCATTCTATTCGTATAATCATGGCATAAACAATACTTAAACATGAATCATTCTATTCATATGGTTAATGCATAGACAATACTTAAACATGAATCAATCTATTCATATGATTATGGCATAAACAGTACTTAAACATGAATCATTTATTCATATGACTATGGCATAAACAATACCTAAACATGAATTATTCTGTTCATATGATTATGGCATAAACAATACCTAAGCATGAATTATTCAATTCATATGATTATGGCATAAACAATACTTAAACATGAATCATTTATTCATATGACTATGGCATAAACAATACCTAAACATGAATTATTCTATTCATATGATTATGGCATAAACAATACCTAAGCATGAATTATTCAATTCATATGATTATAGCATAAACAATACTTAAACATGAATCATAGGTTCAACTAACCATGTAAACTTGAAATTAAGAATCTAACTAAATTAGATATCATTATTATTGGCACATGGTCTTGACTAGAAATATAAGCCTATATTTTTATTTAGGCATAAACTAATCGTTTTCATTAAAATCACTACATGTTAACAAAAGGGTACTTACTTTTGTCACTAATACAAAAGTATGGTTCAACTAGAATTATCCCAACCTAATTCTTATATGAATCATGGTTTTCATTCTATTCATAGAATTATAGCATAAACATATCTAAACTTACATCATGGTTTTTATTTTATCTATGTAAACTTGCAAGAGGAATGTAATTCTAATGTAATTCTAATGTAACTTATGATAACAACATGAGCCTAAAAACATGTTTTTCAATTGGGCGTAATAACGAACATAGTTTAGTCATGTTCATAAAATTAATACAAATTTACAAAGATGCGTGCTTTTGTCACTATCACAAAAATATGATTTTTATACTTGAACTATGATGCCAATTTCAACATAACCTTCATATGAATCATAATACTTAAGTGGATCAAATTACACTAAAGATGACCATAGAATTATACACCATGTTGTCATAACAATAGATCATAGACTTGCATGAATTTCAAAATAAACTATTACAACATATAGTTGTTGTTTCAACATGAATCTTATACTTGCATTTACCAAATGGGTGTTGTAAATAACAACCACAAACATGTAGTTTTCAATATGAATCATATGCATACATAAGTCCCAATCAAAATTCCACAACATGTGGTTGTCAACATAAGCCACATACTTGTATGAATCAAACCATAGCATTGCCAAATCGTTTAAAGTCAAAATAACATACAAATATAAGTCATTATCGCCACAATTCCAATTCGTTTCCAACGCAAATCGCGTACTTTTAAATATCCAATCGTATACCATAATATTCCCAAATCGTTTTGCATCAAAGAAACATACAAATATAGATTATTATCGCCACAATTCCATTTCTTACATTACACAAATCAACACAATTATTTAATTCATATCGGAATAGCACTCTACTTACAGCGTATGGCGAATCTTCAATTCAGAAATCTGAATTCTGAATTTGGAGTTGCTATCCTTTGTTGTAGGCGTTGCTTTGATTTGATTTACGTTGCTTTAAGCTTTGAATTACCTCCTAGTTGTCTCTCTATTTCTGACGGCTATCTTCAGTCTCTCCTCAGCAGCATGACGGTCTCATCTCCATTTTAGTTTATGTGAATTAGGGTTAGCCTTAGGTCCTTTTTATAGAGTTTGTGAGTTGATTTTGACCGTCGATGAAGCTTGGTTCAATAATAGCCGTTCGTTTGAAGGAGAGACCAACAGGAGCTGACACCTAGCCCTAGTGACAAGGCAAGGCTCAGAAAATCGACCAAACACAGACCTGGGCAGCCAGGGTGGGCTGGGTTTGACCTGGCTCAGGGGCCAGGTCGACACCCCAGTCAACACCGTGTCGACTTGGCAGTCGACACGGGTTACCCAGGTCGACGGCCCAGTCGACCTGGCTAGCACCAGGTCGACTACCAAGTCGACCTGGGTGCTTTGGGCTGGAATTTTCCCGCCTTGGCCAATTGGGCCCGATTTTGAATTTTGAATTGGTTTTTCTGAGCTGTTTTCGTCTGTTCGAATTTTAAACCTAATTCTGAAACTTCCGGAGGCCATATCTTGGTCATACTGACTCCGATTTTCGAAAACTCGGACTCTATTTCGCTATTTTTCCGAGACGAACGCAATGGCGTATCCCGTTTCCCTTAATTATTTGATTTGAATTTAATTATACTTTAATTTATGAATTTCACGGTTATAGAATGCACGGGGTGTTACATTCTCCCCCACTTAAAAGGATTTCGTCCCCGAAATCTTCAAGTTAGGAAGAATGTATATCCTAACATCCAAACATCCATCTACTCATCCATCAAACACGAGCATCCATTGTCCTTAAAAGACTTCTAATGCTTCATGATCATATGCGAAGTGTGTGTGTACATGTACTCATCTAATGCAAAATCAGGCGGTCTACTGATTCAGTTGACCTCCTTAATGCGAATTATGTTAGTGCTATGAATCCATTATGTATGCCAATCCTCCTATTCATGATTCTACATGAGTGTACAATCATTCATATAAATGCAACATCCATATGACAACACATTAAAGTTCAACCATATACGAATGCAAACATATATGCACATGCAATATGAAGTGACTGAGCCGATCTAAAACGTAGATTGTGTGTGTATATGCAACCACGAGCAACCACTAGCAATCACTTGCAACCACTTGCAACCATCAATCATAACATGTCTCAAACACATGTTTACACCCAATTGTTCCTATCTAAAGGTATAGTCGAATGATAGAAGCAAGTAAAGACTTTGTGCCCATTAGGCAATGTCAAAACTGGAAATCTATGCCATATATATTGAATAGGAGAAGAATTCTCTAAGCATCAGCCCCGAAGACCGAAATCAACATCAGACTGACACCCAAAGAATTACTCAACCCAACCACTATATATGATTCTAGGAAACTAAGCATAATGGACTCCTTTTAGGTCACAAGGGAGTCCCTTCCTAAGACCAACCCGTATCCTATAAAACCCAAAAAGTTTAGTCAAACCAACGAACATCCTCGAGCCCCAACATGTGTTACTAAAAGATGAGTCATACTCCCTATGGGGTTTGCAATAGAAATTGGATTGAGAATGGGACCGAGAGGATATATACAAAAGATAGCATGCAAGTAAGCTCTACAGGAAGAGAGGTATCAAGGATATACTCTTAAGAAGAGATATGATGCACGAATCTAGTCTTCAATCTTCTAAGTCGCATTCCTTGAGCTTAACTCCATTATGCTTTGTCCGTCTTTAACTTCACAATTTCGTAGCTTCTTAATTCTTTTTTCCAAAATATGAGTTGGAACCTATTTCAATATTGCCTCTCGTTCCTCTTTCACTTACTCTACTTCTAGTATACTCAGCTCAAACATAACGGCGTACTCATGGTTTCATGCAAGCTCTCCAAAATTCACTAGTGAATTTTAGATCTCGTCCACTTACTATCAGGTATTCCACGTAGCAGAACTATCTCTTGGAAATAAATGCCAGCTATGTTGCCAAATGTACTTAATAAGGTGATTCTCCACAACTCATGCATAAGCGAAATGAATCTTCTGCCTTAGTGGCGAACACTACGGGAGCGCCCCATTCTGAAATGCTCCTTCTAATGAACCCCTTCTCTAGAAGCTTCTTTAATCTGTTTACTGAGCTCTTTCCTTTCCCGTGGAGCCATGTGTCTAACGGGCGACACAACGGGCTTTGCATTATCTACAAGATGTATACGGAAGTCTATCTCCCGCTTCGGAGGCAAGCCCTTCACCTCTTCAAAGACATCCGGATATTCCCGGACCACTCTAATCGATTGCAAATTTTCAACAGAGGCATCTAGCGATTCAAGGTAACTAAGCATAACCGCATACGAAGGATTACAAGAAATTTCCAAAGTGTTACCGAGCTGGGTTAGGAGCCTGACAACCCTTTTCTCACAATCAAGGATGGCCCCATTACTGGATAGCCAATCCATGCCCAAAATCAAACCATATCCCGAAAAGCCCAAAACAAAGGCACTACATTGAAATTCTACGCTTAGAATAGAAATTTTCAATCCCAAACAGATCATAGACAAATGAGCTGGGCCCCCAATTGGGTTTGAAACAATTAAGGGGTCCTCTACCATACTAGATTTTAGGTGCAGAGATTCTAACTAAAGCAGACGAGATAAAGGAGTGTGACCCGCCGGAATCAAATAAAGTGCGAACGGGGTGATCATAAAGATAAACTACACTTTCTACAGAAGTATTTATACCTCGTTTCTTTGGGCAGTCCTTAGCCATGTGGCCTGTCTCACCGCAAGAAAAGCACCCACCATTCATCTTGGCCTTCTTTTTCCGGCAATCTTTCACTAAGTGTCCCACTTTGCCACAGAATTTACACTTCTTCTTCTCTCGGGACTTGCTGTCTTTCCCGCCCTTCTCAAAGTCTGTCTTCTCAGGGCAGTCTATGCTGATGTGTCCAGTCTCCCCACAATGAAAACATTCTCCTTGCTTTCTTTTCCTCTTTCTACAATCCTTGGCTATGTGCCCTTCCGTACCACAAAAATTGCATTTCCTTTTTTCCTGTTTCTTATTATTACTATTACGATCCTTTCTTGTTTGACTATTATTCGTCTTCCTACTCTGGGACTCTTCCGCTTGCTGGTTCACGTGGAGGAGGAGGAGTGAAAGCGTCAGCAGCTGGGGAGTAAGGTCCCCAGACATGCTGAAACAGAAAGGGTAGATTCAAAACGAAGGATAAGAGATAGTACCTATGGCTTTGGGGAGGGGACTTTGCCTTTTAAAATAAAATAATATTTTATCTTTTAAAAATGCTTCTTTAAATTTCCTTTTTGAAAATAAATTTTCAAAATTTTTTATCTTATCTGGTAAACCTATGCTCTGATACCAAGTGAAACACCCCACCTCCGTTAGGGTCACTCTCAAAGGGAATGCCCTAATTTTGGTGGAGGTTTATAAGTATAAGTCACAGATATACAAGACAGATATAAGAACACATATTTTTGAACAGCGGAAAAACAACAACTTTTATTTCATTAAAAATACGTGTTACAACAACCATACCATAATTGTCTTACAATACTCCCAAAAACATAACATCTTCATAACTGTCTTGATTACATTATTTAAAGAAGCATAAAGAAAACATAAATAAACTGAAAAAGTCCCATAGTTGCTGTCCAAAGCCATAGTCCAAAACGAAAAGATCCAAACAATACATTCTTTCTCTTCAAGCTGGATATGAAGGCTGGTCAAGCTGCGGTATTCCCTCCCTGTGGACCTGGGGGGGAACGGAAGAAAAGAAGACGAAAGAAAAGTAGAGTCAGACATAAAACCTGAGTAAGTCTAGGACTATTCAGTCTATGAATAAAGAACTGGGTATGATAAGTATAAACTAGAAATGGGAAAGCACCATAAACTAAGTCAAGTTGTCTAGGGTTGAATATACTATCGTACCCCATATTAATCTCTGTACCCATATAAACTAGTTCCCAACTGGCACCCCAAAATCAGGGTGAAGTGATCCATTTTATGATGATCGGCTCCTACTCGCATAGTTACATGTGTCTTACGGCCCCCGATGTTGTAGTTACCTATGTTGGTCCCACCATGGGTTGTATCAAGTCCCATGGTGGCGGCCCGACACAATCCTAGAATGCACAGGTATGCTACTAGTGCTCAGTGCCTTATTTTTCTGCGCCGGAGTGTGTGCATGCCCGCACCCCGTTAGAACCTACACTGCTGCACCACCGCCGTCGATTTGACCTCTTACAATCAGCCAAGTAATCGTGCCCCACCCTGCCTAGTTTCAGGGTATCATGATACCTTATAGGGTTACTGCTGAAAAGGGTCCCCCGCTACTAGGTTTTCTATTTCTAGCCAACATGCTAAGTTGGTTAAGTGTTTTATATACCTAACCCCCAATCAGTCTGTTTAGTTTAGCATGTTCCATTTTGATTAAGTATTAATATAATTTACTTAATCCTATCAATCCTGACTCAGCCTTAATTGTCTTATTAAAGCCTTGACCTCTCACATTAGACAGGTATTGTTGTGGCTGCCTGTTGCCGGTTGGGTCCGGGCAGTCTTACGCCACAACTCAGTCTAACCTCGGGTCCTTATTGGGCTCCATGTTTAACCACCCACATTGGATAGGTATTGTTGTGACTACTGGACAGCCGGGCAGTTCCGGGCAGGTTTACATCACAACTCAATCCAACCTCGGGTTAAAAACATCGTATTTTCTACATTTATATATTTTGTCTCTTTTCTTTTTATATGTAAATATTTGCGGCCCATTATTCAAATTCATCTTTATTGGTTAAATTTCATTTATGCCACTTAACTGTTCTTTCAAGGTTGTTGGCATGCGTTAAACATGCCAACACATATGTTCTATATTTTAGCCCAAACGTCATTACCCCCGTATTATACGTTTGCTCCAACATAAGGTGTGTTGGGTTTAATACTTAAACCCAATTTAGCCAAATGAAAAGGGGAGGCTTATAACATGATGTTTATAAGATAACATGAAAAAGGGGAGTGTGAACGCATGAACTTGCAACGAACGATTCAATTAACATAAAATAGGCACATGTGAACTTGCAATTGTAACATCATATAATCATGGCATAACATGAATCATTTTATCCATATAATCATAGCATAAACAATACTTAAACATGAATCATTCTATTCGTATAATCATGGCATAAACAATACTTAAACATGAATCATTCTATTCATATGGTTAATGCATAGACAATACTTAAACATGAATCAATCTATTCATATGATTATGGCATAAACAGTACTTAAACATGAATCATTTATTCATATGACTATGGCATAAACAATACCTAAACATGAATTATTCTATTCATATGATTATGGCACAAACAATACCTAAGCATGAATTATTCAATTCATATGATTATGGCATAAACAATACTTAAACATGAATCATTTATTCATATGACTATGGCATAAACAATACCTAAACATGAATTATTCTATTCATATGATTATGGCATAAACAATACCTAAGCATGAATTATTCAATTCATATGATTATGGCATAAACAATACTTAAACATGAATCATTTATTCATATGACTATGGCATAAACAATACCTAAACATGAATTATTCTATTCATATGATTATGGCATAAACAATACCTAAGCATGAATTATTCAATTCATATGATTATGGCATAAACAATACTTAAACATGAATCATAGGTTCAACTAACCATGTAAACTTGAAATTAAGAATCTAACTAAATTATATATCATTTTTATTGGCACATGGTCTTGACTAGAAATATAAGCCTATATTTTTATTTAGGCATAAACTAATCGTTTTCATAAAATCACTACATGTTAACAAAAGGGTACTTACTTTTGTCACTAATACAAAAGTATGGTTCAACTAGAATTATCCCAACCTAATTCTTATATGAATCATGGTTTTCATTCTATTTATAGAATTATAGCATAAACATATCTAAACTTACATCATGGTTTTTATTTTATCTATGTAAACTTGCAAGAGGAATGTAATTCTAATGTAATTCTAATGTAACTTATGATAACAACATGAGCCTAAAAACATGTTTTTCAATTGGGCATAATAACGAACATAGTTTAGTCATGTTCATAAAATTAATACAAATTTACAAAGATGCGTGCTTTTGTCACTATCACAAAAAATATGATTTTTATACTTGAACTACGATGCCAATTTCAACATAACCTTCATATGAATCATAATACTTAAGTGGATCAAATTACACTAAAGATGACCATAGAATTATACATCATGTTGTCATAACAATAGATCATAGACTTGCATGAATTTCAAAATAAACTATTACAACATATAGTTGTTGTTTCAACATGAATCTTATACTTGCATTTACCAAATGGGTGTTGTAAATAACTACTACAAACATGTAGTTTTCAATATGAATCATATGCTTGCATAAGTCCCAATCAAAATTCCACAACATGTGGTTGTCAACATAAGCCACATACTTGTATGAATCAAACCATAGCATTGCCAAATCGTTTAGAATCAAAATAACATACAAATATAATTCATTATCGCCACAATTCCATTTCATTTCCAACGCAAATCGCGTACTTGCAAATATCCAATCGTATACCATAATATTCCCAAATCGTTTTGCATCAAAGCAACATACAAATATAGATTATTATCGCCACAATTCCATTTCTTACATTACACAAATCAACACAATTATTTAATTTATATCGGAATAGCACTCTACTTACAGCGTATGGCGAATCTTCAATTCAGAAATCTGAATTCTGAATTTGGAGTTGCTATCCTTTGTTGTAGGCGTTGCTTTGATTTGATTTACGTTGCTTTAAGCTTTGAATTATCTCCTAGTTGTCTCTCTATTTCTGACGGCTATCTTCAGTCTCTCCTCAGCAGCATGACGGTCTCATCTCCATTTTAGTTTATGTGAATTAGGGTTAGCCTTAGGTCCTTTTTATAGAGTTTGTGAGTTGATTTAGACCGTCGATGAAGCTTGGTTCAATAATAGCCGTTCGTTTGAAGGAGAGACCAACCAGGAGCTGACACCTAGCCCTAGTGACAAGGCAAGGCTCAGAAAATCGACCAAACACAGACCTAGCCAGCCAGGGTGGGCTGGGTTCGACCTGGCTCAGGGGCCAGGTCGACACCCCAGTCGACACCGTGTCGACTTGGCAGTCGACACGGTTACCCAGGTCGACTGCCCAGTCGACCTAGCTAGCCCCAGGTCGACTACCAAGTCGACCTGGGTGCTTTGGGCGGGAATTTCCCGCCTTGGCCAATTGGGCCCGATTTTGAATTTTGAATTAGTTTTTCTGAGCTGTTTTCGTCTGTTCGAATTTTAAACCTAATTCTGAAACTTCCGGAGGCCATATCTTGGTCATACAGACTCCGATTTTCGAAAACTCGGACTCTATTTCGCGTATTTTTCCGAGACGAACGCAATGGCATATCCCGTTTCCCTTAATTCTTTGATTTGAAATTAATTATACTTTAATTTATGAATTTCACGGTTATAAAATACACGGGGTGTTACAATGTTATTTTCTCTTTTGCAAGTAGAATAGATTTTTATCTTTACTTGCTCTTTATTTTGTTCTCTTTTATAATGAAATATCTTTATGTTATCATTGAATCCATTATGAGTAGCTAAAACCCTTCAATTTAGGGGGAGTGAAGCTCTCATGATTCATGAATAATTAACATAAGAATTTCATATTTCTAACTCTCTTATTTGAGCTTAATCTAAAATTGGATATAGATAAAGTAAAGATTTTATATGTGAAAATTGATAGCACATGTTGGTTGATTATTCCCAAATGTGTTATATTCATATCATTAATAGAATCATACTTTATCACAATCTAATTCATTTTAGGAAAAGTAGTGGTATTAAAAGTGAAACCGTCCTTGATGCTCTAGGTAGTTAGCGAATATTAGCATATAGAACATAATCATAATATTTCATTTTTATTAGAAGTATTATTTTCTATGTGATAATTAGGGATTTAAGTTTGTAATGAAAATTGATGATTAATGTAGCTTGAGTTTTCTGGCATATAAATCATGCTTCTATGAATACAACATTTAATGTGCTAGTTATTAAAGAGAGTTAGAGTCATTTTTATGTTAATTAGATTGATGTTGATAGTGAATCTACACCTACATTGTCTCTTAGTCTCATATTTGTATTCGTTTTAAAATTGTTAGTTTTCTTTTAATTTATAGTCAACAATTTCATAGTTTGGTTTAATTTGATTGAATGGAATTTAAAATTATTCTTTCCCTGAGGATCGACTCGTATTCGCTAACTTACTAACAATTGTATCCCGTGCGCTTGCGGTTTATTTCAATATTCGCGATGATTTTTTAATTCATAAAATATTCATCGTCGAACAAGTATTAAGAGAAGTGGGGGTAGTTTAAGCAAAGTAGGGGTTGATCGATAAATATGAAAGATGATGAATCGTTTAGATTGGGTGCGGCAAAAACCAATCCTTCACAATTGTTAAAAAATAGAGGTAATTGTTGAAAGGAAGGGTTATTTAGAGATTTAGGGGTAGGAATTAAAAGAATGGTTGTTTTGAACTATTAAGAGAAGTGGGGGTATATTAAGCATAGTAGGGATAGATCGACAAATATAAAAGATGATGAATCGTTTGGATTGGGTGCTGCAAAAACCAATCCTTCACAGTAGTAAAAAGATTGGGGTAATTGTTGGAAGTAAGAGCTATTTAGAGAATTTGGCGTAGGATATAAAAGAAGGTATGTTTTGAAGTATTAAGAGAAGTGGGGGTAGTTTAAGCATAGTACGGGTAGTTCGACAAATATGAAAGATGATGAATCCTTTGGATTGGGTGCTGCAAAAACCAATCCTTTACAATAGTTAAAAAATAGGGGTAATTGTTGGAAGGAAGGGCTATATAGTGAATTAAGTGTAGGATTAAAAATAAGGGTTGTTTTGAAGTATTAATATAAGTAGGGGTAGTTTAAGCATAGTAGGGTTAGATCGACAAATATGAAAGATGATGAATCATTTGGATTAGGTGCAGCAAAAACCAATCCTTCACAGTAGTAAAAAGATTGGGGTAATTTTTGAAAGTAATGGCTATTTAGAGAATTAGGGATAAGATTAAAAAGAAGGCTGTTTTGAAGTATTAAGAGAAGTAGGGGTAGTTTAAGCATAGTAGGGTTAGATCGACAAATATGAAAGATGATGAATCGTTTCAATTGGGTGCTGCAAAAACCAACCCTTCACAGTAGTTAAAAAATAGGGGTAATTGTTGGAAGTAAGGGCTATTTAGAGAATTAGGGGTACGATTAAAACGCAGGGATGATTTGAAGTATTAAGAAAAGTAGGGGTAGTTTAAGCATAGTAGGGGTAGATAGACGAATATAAAAGATGATGAATCGTTTGGATTGGGTGCTGCAAAAACGATCCGTTCATGGTTGTAAAATGATAAGGGTAATTGTTGGAAGTAAGGGATATTTGGAGAATTAGGGGTAGGATTTAAAAGGAGGACTGTTTTGAAGTATTAAGAGAAGCAGGGGTAGTTTAAGCACGGTAGGGGTAGATCGACAAATATGAAAGATGGTGAATCGTTTGGATTGGGTGTTGCAAAAACCAATCCTTAACGATAGTTAAAAAATAGGGGTTATTGTTGAAAGGAAGGTCTATTAAGAGAATTAGGGGTAGGACTAAAAAGATAGGTTGTTTTGAACTATTAAGAGAAGTGGGGGTAGATTAAGCATAGTAGGGGTAGATCAACAAATATAAATGATGATGAATCGTTTGGATTGGGTGCTGCCAAAACCAACCCTTCACAGTACTAAAAAGATAGGGGAAATTGTTGGAAGTAAGAACTATTTATAGAATTAGGGGTAGGATTTAAAAGAAGGACTGTTTTGAAGTACTAAGAGAAGTAGGGGTAGTTTAAGCACAGTATGGGTAGATCGACAAATATGTAAGATGATGAATCACTTGGATTGGGTGCTGCAAAAACCAATCCTTTACAATAGTTAAAAAATAGGGGTAATTGTTGGAAGGAAGGGCTATATAGTGAATTAATTGTAGGATTAAAAAGAAGGGGTGTTTTGAAGTATTAAAATAAGTAGGGGTAGTTTAATCATAGTAGGGGTAGATCGACAAATAGAAAGATTATGAATCGTTTGGATTAGGAGCTGCAAAAACCAATCCTACACATTAGTAAAAAGATAGGGGTAGTAGTTGCTAGTAAGGGCTGTTTAGAGAATTAGGGATAAGATTAAAAAGAAAGCCTGTTTTGAAGTATAAAGAGAAGTATGGGTAGTTTAAGCATAGTAGGATTAGATCGACAAATAGGAAAGATGATGCATCGTTTGGATTGGATGCTACAAAAACCAACCCTTCACAGTAGTTAAAAAATAGGGGTAATTGTTGGAAGTAAGGGCTATTTAGAGAACTAGGGGTACGATTAAAAAGAAGGGTTGTTTTGAAGTATTAAGAGAAGTAGGGGTAGTTTAAGCATAGTAGGGGTATATCGTCAAAGATAAAATATGATGAATCGTTTGGATTGGGTGCTGCAAATACCAAACCTTCACAGTAGTAAAAAGATAAGGGTAATTGTTGGAAGTAAGGGGTATTTAGAGGATTAGAGGTAGGATTTAAAAGAAGGACTGTTTTGAAGTATTAAGAGAAGTAGGGGTAGTTTAAGCACAGTAGGGGTAGATCGACAAATAAGAAAGAAGATGAATCGTTTGGATTGGGTCCTACATAAACCAGTCCTTCGCAGTAGTAAAAAGATAGGGATATTTGTTGGAAGTAAGGGCTATTTAGAGAATCAGGGATAGGATTAAAAAGAAGGTCTGTTTTGTTAAGTATTAAGAGGAGTAGAGGTTGTTTAAGCATAGTAGGGATAGATCGACAAATATGAAAGATGACGAATCGTTTTGATTGGGTGCAGCAAAAACCAACCCTTCACAGTAGTTAAAAAATAGGGTTAATTGTTGGAAATAAGGGCTATTTAGATAATTAGTGGTACAATTAAAAAGAAGGGTTGTTTTGAAGTATTAAGACAACAGCGGTAGTTTAAGCATAGGTTGGGTAGATCGACAAATATGAAAGATGATGAATCGTTGGGATTGGGTGCTGCAAAAACCAACCCTTCACAGTTGTAAAAAGATAGGGGTAATTGTTGGAAGTAAGGGCTATTTAGAGAATTAGGGATAGGACTAAAAATAAGGGTAGTTTTGTGAAGTATTAAGAGGAGTTGGGGTAGTTGAAGCATATTAGGGGTAGTTCGACAAATATGAAAGATGATGAATCGTTTGGATTGGGAGCTGCAAAAACCAACCCTTCAAAGTAATTAGAAAATAGGGGTAATTGTTGGAAGTAAGGTTTATTTAGGGAATTAGTGGTACGATTAAAAAAAAGGGTTGTCTTGAAGTATTAAGAGAAGTAGGGGTAGTTTAAGCATAGGAGGGGTAGATCGATAAATATGAAAGATGATGAATCGTTTGGATTGGGTGCTGCAAAAACCAACCCTTCACAGTAGTAAAAAGATAGGGGTAATTGTTGGAATTTGAAACGACCCAAACTTCCCCGTAAATGAAACCCCGGATTGAGTTGAGAACACGACAAATCAGAATAAAAACAGACGAACATTTCATTGCTTATTACAATAATTACATCAGAGTACAAGAATATAACTGAGTATGAATAAATATAACACATCAGTGATTTAAATTACATAGCAGCAGAAAAATAATACAAAACACAACTGAATCAAATACACAGATACAGAGCGTTCCGAATATAGCTCCAGCTGTAAACGAAGATCCTGGAAAAGAAATAATCTGCAAAACCAAAACTACTTGTTGCCCATGTGGAAAATAGGGGCACCCAGAGTTTAGGTTAAAACAATAAACTCCAAGTCAGTCATGTGACTGGTGTGAGAACTAAAACAGTTATTAATCTAATTTTAAAGTCGGGTAAATCAAGGGACCACGCCATATAACACAGAATGGCTTTACCCCCCAAGAATACCAGTGCATAAAACAAATAGTGCAATGCTAACTAAAGAAAATGAAGCTATTATAAGACACAAGTCCCATCACACAATGCAACGCAAGCCAGGGGATAGGGTTTTACCTTACAATAGCAAAATAATATTTAATACGTTGAATTTAATCTTTTATTATTACTATAAGTGAAGAAAACAACTTCAAATTTAAATGTATCAATCATAGACGGCATATCATGTCGCCATACTAGTTCTACAATTAAAACCGCAAAGTCACGTATTGAAAGTTGGATTTCCATCTGTGAACCAAGCCAATGGATTATCCTTACCGCTTCGAGACAATCTAGCCCATTTCCCAGGATCAGAACGCATCGACCCTTGGATCGTCAGGGCCGGTCCACACGAAGTGGATTAAAATGCCTAAACAATGCGTTTTCCCACCCTATGGGGCGTAAACTGATCATATATCGACCAAACCACCCATCGGCCCCGTAGTGCCGATATATTCGAGGCACCTCGCTTTCCGTCAACCATATAAGTAAAATGTCAAGGCTTGCCAAAGCTGACACCACTCCCAGCAAGAAAGAAACGCATGTCCTCCCTGAGGTCCTCTCCCGTTTCTGGTTCACACCGGTGTGTGAAACTCGCGAATTAACGCTACACAAAGCTATGCTATCTTAAAGCTGTGCTTTGACCATCAACCTCAAGACTCTGCTTTTCAACAGAAGCCTTGATCATTTGCATCTCAGCATGCCACAAAGGCAATTCACGCTATGAACTGACGTCTATCAATCACACAGAATGAAATCCAATGTCAGACAAACAGTCCATTTAAAAGTTCATTCTAGGTATGAACGAAAGCGGAGGCCCCTTATTCCTCATCCCATATGTCCAATACGGGAGAGAGGTCCTCGCATATCTGATTGATCTCCAAGTACGTCTGGACGATCACCACTTATTACCTCGTCTTGGATGTACAACCCAATCAAGACATCAGTAATCATCCAAACGATGTGAAGACCTCGGTCTTCAACCACCGTCTTCATCGTCGACTTATCGTCGATTCAGTTATTCAGAATAGGATAAACCCGATCTTTCTGAATAACTCGCGTGTATAATAAACAAGTGCTATAAAAACACAACATACGCCTCATTCCAATCCAGAATATTCTTTCCTCCAGTTAAACCATATTAAGGGTTTCCAAACTAGTCGGGATTGATGAACGTTACCGAAGTGATCCTTTATTTAATCTCCCAATCCCAACCTATTCATCCCATGAAGCAAAACCGGTAGTACTCCATATCTGACACCATGGTGTTATCGGTAAATTTTATTACCGTTTCATTTTCAAATCTAATTAAAGATTTAACTATCTCCTGGAGTGTTGACGGCAAAAAATGTCGTAAACACCAAAGATTCCTAATTACTAGGAATTATAAATATGGTCGCATAGACAAGAACATATTATAGAACATAAACAGTAAATAACACAAGAGATTTATAGTGGTTCAGCCTTATGGAGGGCCTACGTCCACTTTGATGAGTTGTATGAATTTTATTGATCACTTGAAAGATTACAAGGTTGAGATCCTCTCATTACATTCATTGACTGTGATATATGAAGCTACAATAGTCATATTTGCAAGAAATAGTAAAATGGACAAGTTTGTCCTTATTCTTCCTCAAAGAGGAGATGCCATTAATGAAGCTTTATGGAGGTCTCAAACCCCAAGAATCTCTCTCTTTTGAAGTGTGAGGTAGTGGGGTATTTATAGGAAGTGGTTAGGTAGGGGTTAGGTAGGGGTAGGTAGAAATGGGTTCCATCTTCAGGAAATTCGCGCCTCAAGCTGTCGGCCACGGAAAATTCGTACCTGGGTGGAGGTACGAAATTTCTCACCTTGGCAAGGTGCGAAGTTGGTTTGGAGGGGACGTGGCCGAGGTTCGTTGGCGCGGTACGTTGGTTCTTTTGGGGCGTCGAAGCTCCTTAGCACGAAGTGAAGGAATCTATCATTTAGCTGGTACGAAGTGAAGGAATCTGAGCTTCCGGCATGGAGAAAATCGGATGAATCGGGGGGTGCCCACAGTTTCGACCTAACCGGTTAGGTCGATTGCCGCCGGGACTGTGGGGCCTCGGACCCCCACTGGCGCTGTGCCCGGACCCGCTTGACGGCTCGCCTTCGGCTCGGATGCGAACGGATACTGATGGAGGTTGCGTCCATGGGATGCGACATCCTGCTAGTGGCCAGACTCGAGTCTTCTGATACAGGCCCCCGGATGATATTAGCGACAACTTCGGGCTGTAATATCACATGATATGTTGAGTCAATCGTGTTTTGAGTAATTTTGGTGACCGGACCAAAAGGCCGGTTAATATTTGCCCCCCAAAGTACGTCTTGTCTTGACATGATGTACTTTGGAATGAAAGTTGAGATGATAGTTGGTTTGCGGATTTATCCTGCAAGTTATAGGAAAGACTTGTTAGTTAGCGAGCACGCTTGTTGGGAATCGTGAGCGAGCCACTGCTGGTTTGGTGTCGCACTCGCATTTCTTAGTAGCCGCATTGTGCTGTTGTCGCGCGTTTTAGGCGACTTGACACTTGCGTGGGATGTGCGTACGCGGGCGCCTTGATGATTGAGCATTTGGTGAGTGTGCAAGTGGTCGTTGAGTCGTGATTGTCTTGGTAGCCAGTGCTTCAATGTTAAGTGGATGTAGCCATATTTAGGTGTACGATCTCGAATTCCGACCTTGGAACGTTCGTTTGGGGCATCCCGATCCCCTGACTATAGTTACTTCCTTTCTCCTCTTCTCTGGATAGAAAATCACTGTAGGGCATGAAGGATGCCAGAATACTTCTTTTGTACTTTGGTTGTTCAAGGTATTGCTTGGTTTTTGGGAGAAGGGAAGATAGATGTGGACAGTAAGACGGCTTTCGGATCTTGTACCCAAGAAAGTGGAGCGGCGTATCTTGGGAAACGGGTTTAGGAATTTGGATAAAGGTTGTCAAGCATGTGTGCATATGGGATTCGGCGTTGTGTCCCAAACGCTTATTAAATCTTTCACGCTCTTTAGGAGTTCGAATCTTGGTTGAGGAGATGACAATTAAGCCGACGCGCGGGAGCATGAGACATAACTTCGCACTCCTACGACTTTGTCGAACCCTGTCTTCGATCTTGAGTTTGTAAACTTGAACCATTGCATGGTGCCATATGAGCGGATAGTGATTAGTGATTTTTTCTCTCGCGACGTGGTCTTCAAGGAATGGACCTACTTGGATTGTCAGCTTGAATGCTTGTGTAAGATATAGACACATGGTTAAGCGGTTAGTCTTGGGATCCGATCAATAACCTAACCATGATGCGGTCGCATCTTAACTTAGGCGTTCCACTGGCGGTTGGTGATGGTCGTGGCATTAGTTGTTGAGGCTAAAGGCTGCCACGATGTTCCGAAGCGTCAGCTTTTTGTGGAGTCCGGGTAATGATGGAAGCCGAGAAGCCTCCAGGGCCTGAACTTTGGCTCCGGATTTCCTTCGTTGCAAGGTAAAGGTGCTCTAAAGATGGTGGTTCCATATGATGCTGTGAAGATGATGCCAGCGCGGAGACTATAGGGGATTTGATCGGGTCATGAGATTGCCAGACCGGTGTGACAATCCGTAGAGGGTTGCCCCAGACCCGGGTACTTGCTAGATTCTTCTCGATGTCAGATACGAACTAGCAAGCTCGGATCGTTGCTCAATGTTTCATGCCTGATCAGTAACTGAATTTTAACTTAACACAATTGGTTGGCGAATGATTCTAGAAATGAACTTATTCGGACTGATTACTCGGATATGTGTGCAAGATGAGAGCATATGTTCAAGTCGTTAGTCTCCAGCCCAATTATGTCGGGGTCGTTTACCGATTCGGAAAATGGTGCCGACGATTACCGGTAACTACTGCCATGGTTATCTAAATTACGTGTCATCACCGCGTTTCAATGCGCTTGTAGGTATGCATCGAGGGGTGTGAGTTAGCTTCATGTTGCGTTTAAGTATGAGTTTGCTGGCAGGGCGCTGAGACCTTGCGAACCCGATGAACCGGCCATGGAAACCTGACAACTCGCACTGAAATATGGATTTTTTAATTCGCGTCTTGACAATTTATCTAAGTTCTCCAGTTCCCCGGGGCACTATGATCGTATTGCTTCCTCTGCCCTTTGGTTCGGGCCTCAATGCCTTGTCTGCCTAGTACTATCGGGAGGTTAGAAGTTTCCGAGACCCAAGGTTTTGGGTTCGGGTCCTTCTCGTGGCGAGGTTTATGTTCCTCCTTAGAATGGTTGACCCCACGACCGTGTCAATGGAATTGCCAGTGTGGAAGCTGGCAGAAATCCTCCTCAGGTCCTGCGATGAGTAAACTGGTGTGGAGATGGGTAGGATACTGCCCCCACGCTCGTGTACTTGCCCTTCGAGCGGAGGTGACGCCAGGCTTTGCCCCGTACTTCCTCAAGAGTTCGTGTCCCAGTTGTAATCACAGCGGGAACAATCTGGAGAAGTAGGGGAGCCCATGGCTTTGGGGTCCCATGTTTATATGATCCTCCTTTGAGGAGGAGAAGTTGTGGCTGTCGAAGTGCTCATGCAACGGGCGTAGATGGAGAAAGTGTGCAAACAATGCAAGCTACGGTTGTAACAGCCCGCACCTCCGTTCATGCAAGATATTGTCCCCAACTTAGCCACCGTATAGGTGTGGAGTTTTGTTCCTCAAAAGGCCTCGGCGTTAGTAAGAGATGGGCTTTACTATATAAGTACCCACTTCACATAGACTTCCACGAAGTGAGACTTAGGGGTGCTACATTCTCCCCTCCTGTAGAGCCCAACGTCCTCGTAGGCTCACAAACACCTCACCCAGGCGCTGTGTTCCACACAGGAGCTACAATTCTGGCTGGGTATCTGCTCTGATACCACTGTAACAGCCCGCACCTCCGTTCATGCAAGGTATTGTCCCCAACTTAGCCACCGTATAGGTGTGGGGTTTTGTTCCTCAAAAGGCCTCGGCGTTAGTAAGAGATGGGCTTTACTATATAAGTACCCACTTCACATAGACTTCCACGATGTGATACTTAGGGGTGCTACAATGGTGGTAGATCAGGAAGCCCGGCTGGTGGCAAATTTGGACGAGCCGGAGGGGAAGAGGGACAGGATGAGGCTGCCATACACGATGCACGGGCAAAGGCTTGTCAGGATGCCGACGAGAAATCTACCGCTGTGGTGGTGAAAAGGTAGGCCGATGCTGAGGCGGAGAAGGAGTGGACCTCTGAGTTGGCTAGGAATAAGGAGAGCCACTGGCGATGCCCGCTAGAAGAGGGCGAGAGGTCCCTTAGGACACTTGTAGCAGATACCATTATGGCGCTCCGGGCCAAGCGCTTAGCTGATCGGAAGACTGCCGATGATGCTAAGAAGATAGCGGAGTTAGGCACCAAGAAGGCTTGAGGAGACACCTATGCTGGATTGATTCTTGCTTCTTATATCGTCCCTAAGTTGTTGCCATGTGTTGCTCTCAGGGAGGCTATAATGATTACAAGCGGCGAGGATGATGGCGGAAGGCGTGCATCGATGCCTCATGAATCCATTACTCTTGTATAGTGTAGAGGAGGAGGAAGCAGTTCTGGAAGGAAATGGCATGTCATTGGTGGTTAACTGCCGGTATCGAACCTGTATTGACGAAAGAAAAGAAAAGAAAATGATGAGTAGCATCAGTAATTGTTAAAGGAATTAAAGGTGCCTTGGGTTAAGTGAACCAAAAGTATATGCGAGTGCGGTCCCCGCTTTTGGTCCTTAAAGACATGGTGTGGTATTCATGAATACCCTGTCATTAGAGAGAAGAGATGTTATTCATGAATACCCTGTCCTCGCTTTTGGTCCTTAAATAGTAGGGGTAGATCGACAAATATGTAAGTTGATTAATTTTTTGGATTGGCTACTGCAAAATCCAATCCTTCACAATAGTTAAAAAATAGGGGTAATTGTTGAGAGGAAGAGCTATTTAGGGAATTAGGGGTAGGGTTAAAAAGAAGGGTTGTTTTGAAGTATTAAGGGAAGTAGGGGTAGATTAAGCATAGTAGGGGTAGATCGACAAATATGAAAGATGATGAATCGTTTGGATTGGGTGCTACAAAAACCAACCCTTCACAGTAGTAAAAAGATTGGGCTAATTGTTGGAAGTAAGGGCTATTTAGAGAATTAGGGACATGATTAAAAAGAAAGGTTGTTTTGAACTATTAAGAGAAGTAGGGGTAGTTTAAGCATAGTAGGGGCAGATCGACAAATATGAAATATGATGAATCATTTGGATTGGGTGCTGCAAAAACGAACCCTTGACAGAAGTTAAAAAACAGAGGTAATTGTTGGAAGTAAGGACTATTTCGAAAATGGGGGTTTGATTAAAAAGGGGTTGTTTTTAAGTATTAAAAGAAGTAGGGGTAGTTAAAGCATAGTAGGGGTAGAACGACAAATATAAAAGATGATGAATCATTTGGATTGGGAGCTGCAAAAACCAACCCTTCATAGTAGTAAAAAGATAGGGGTAATTGTTGGAAGTAAAGGATATTTAGAGAATTAGGGGTAGGATTTAAAATAAGGACTGTTTTGAAGTATTAAGATATGTATGGGTAGTTTAAGCATAGTAGGGGTAGATCGACAAATATGAAAGATGATGAACCGTTTGGATGCTGCAAAATCCAATCCTTCACAATTGTTAAAAAATAGGGGTAATTGTTGAAAGGAATGGCTATTTATAGAATTATGGGTAGGATTAAAAAGAAGGGTTGTTTTGAAGTATTAAGAGAAGTGGGGGTAGATTAAGCATAGTGGTAGATCAACAAATATAAAAGATGACGAATTGTTTCGATTGGGGGCTGCAAAAACTAACCCTTCACAGTAGTAAAAAAAAGGGGTAATTGTTGGGCTATTTATGGAATTAGGGATAGGATTAAAAAGAAGGGTTGTTTTGAAGTATTAAGAGAAGTAGGGGTAGTTTAAGAATAGTACGGGTAGATCGACAAATATGAAAGTTGATGAATCATTTGGATTGGGTGCCACAAAAACCAACCCATCATAGTAGTAAAAAAATTAGGGAAATTGTTGGAAGTACGGGCTATTTAGAGAATTAGGGGCACGATTAAAAATAATGGCTATTTTGAAGTATTAAGAGAAGTAGGGGTAGTTTAAGCATAGTTGGGGTAGATAGACGAATATAAAAGATGATGAATCATTTGGATTGGGTGCTGCACAAACCAACCCTTCGCAACAGTAGAAAGATGGGGGTAATTTTTGGAAGTATGGGATATTTAGAGAATTAGGGTAGGATTAAAAAGAAGAGTTGTTTTGTGAAGTATTAAGAGGAGTAGGGGTTGTTTAAGCATAGTAGGGTTAGATCGACAAATATGAAAGATGATGAATCGTTTGGATTGGGTGCTGCAAATACCAACCGGTCATAGTAGTTAAAAAATAGAGGTAATTTCTGAAAGTAAGGGTTATTTAGAGAATTAGTGGTACGATTAAAAATAAGGGTTGTTTTGAAGTATTAAGAACAGAAGGAGTTGTTTAAGCATATGAGGGGTAGATCGACAAATATGAAAGACGATGAATCGTTTGGATTGGGTGCTACAAAAACCAACCCTTCACAGTAGTAAAAACATAGGGTAATTGTCGGATAAAAGAGCTATTTGGAGAATTAGGGATAGGATTAAAAAAGAAAGGTCGTTTTTTGAAGATTTAAAACAAGTAGGGATAATTTAAGCATAGTAGGGGTAGATCGAAAATTATTAAAGATGATGAATCATTTCGATTGGGTGCTGCAAAAACCAACTCTCTACAATAGTCAAAAAATAGGGGTAATTGTTGGAAGTAAAAGATATTTGGAGTATTAGGGAAACTATAAAAAAGAAGGGTTGTTTTCAACTATTAAGAGAAGTGGGGGTTGTTTAAGCAAAGGAGGGGTAGATCAACAAGTATGAAAGATGATGAATCGATTGGATTGGGTGCTGTAAAAACCATCCCGACAAAGTAGCAAAAAGATATGGGTAATTATTGGAAGTAAGGGCTATTTAGAGAATTTGGGATACGATTAAAAAGAAGGGTTGTTTTGAAGCATTAAGAGAAGTAGGGGTAGTTTAAGCATAGTAGGGTTAGATCGACAAATATGAGAGACGATGAATCATTTGGATTGGGTGCTGCAAAAATGAAACCTTCACAAGAGTTTAAAAAATAGGGGTAATTGTTGTAAGTAAGGGCTATTTAGATAATTAGGGGTTGGATTAAAAAGAAGGGCTGTTTTGAAGTATTAAGAGAAGCTGGGGTAGTTTAAGCATAAGAGGGTAGATAGACAAATATGAAAGATGATGAATCGTTTGGATTGGGTGCTGCAAAAACCAACCCTTCAAAGTAGTAAAAAGATAGGGTTATTTTTTGGAAGTAAGGGCTAGTTAGAGAATTAGGGTAGGATTTAAAAGAAGGACTGTTTTGAAGTATTAAGAGAAGTAAGGGTAGTTTAAGCATAGTAGGGGTAGGTCGACAAATATGAAAGATGATGAACCGTTTGGATGCTACAAAAACCAATCCATCACAATATTTAAAAAAATACGGGTAATTGTTGAAAGGAAGGGCTATTTAGAGAATTAGGGGTAGGATTAAAAAGAAGGGTTGTTTTGAAGTACTAAGAGAAGTAGGGGCAGATTAAGCATAGTAGGGGTAGATCGACAAATATAAAAGATGATGAATCGTTTGGATTGGGTGCCGCAAAAACCAACCCTTTACAGTAGTAAAAAGATAGGGGTAATTGTTGGAAGTAAGAGCTATTTAGGGGATTAGGGACAGGATTAAATAGAAGGGTTGTTTTGAAGTATTAAGAGAAGTAGGGATAGTTTAAGAATAGTAGGTGTAGATCGACAAATATGAAAGATGATGAATCGTTTGGATTGGGTGCTGCAAAAACCAACCCTTCATAGTAGTAAAAAGATGGGGGTAATTTTTGGAATTAAGGGCTATTTAGAGAATTAGGGATAGGATTAAAAAGAAGGGCTGTTTTGTGAAGTATTAAGAGGAGTAGGGGTAGTTTAACCATAGTTGGGTTAGATCGACAAATATGAAAGATGATGAATCATTTGGATTGGGTGCTGCAAAAACCAACCTTTCACAATTGATAAAAAATAGTGGTAATTATTGGTAGTAAGGGTTATTTAGAGAATTAGTGGTACGATTAAAAAAGAAGGGCTGTTTTGAAGTATTAAGAGCAGTATGGGTAGTTTAAGCATAGGAGGGGTAGCTCGACAAATATGAAAGATGATGAATCATTTGGATTGGGTGGTGCAAAAACCAACCCTTCACAGTAGTTAAAAGATAGGCATAATTGTTGGATGAAAGTGCTATTTATAGAATTGGGGATAGGGTTAAAAAGAAGGGTCATTTTGAAGTATTAAGAGAAGTTGGGGTAGTTCAAGCATAGGAGGGTTAGATCGGCAAATATGAAAGACGGTGAATCGTTTTGATTGGGTTCTGCAAAAACGAACCCTTCACAGAAGTTTAAAAATAGGGTTAGTTTTTGGAAGTGAGGGCTATTTAGATAATTAGGGTTTGGATTCAATAGAAGGGCTGTTTTGCGAAGTATTCAAAGGAGTAGGGGTAGTTTAACCATAGTAGGAGTATGTCGACAAATATGAAAGATAATGAATCGTTTGGATTGGGTGTTTCCAAAACCCACCCTTTACAGTGTTAAAAAATAGGGGTAATTGTCGGAAGTAAGGGCTATTTGTAGAATTAGGAGTAGGATTAAAAAGAAGGGTTGTTTTGAAGTATTAATAGAAGTAAGGGTAGTTTAAGCATAATAAGGGTAGATCGACAAATATGAAAGCTGAAGAATCGTTTTGATTGTGTGCTGCAAAAATCAACCCTTCACAGTAGTAAAAAGATAGGCGTAATTGTTGGATGTAAGGGCTATTTAGATAATTATGGGTAGGATTTAAAAGTACTATTTTGAAGTATTAAGAGAAGTAGGGGTAGTTTAAGCATAGTAGTGGTACTTTAAGAATAGTAGGGGTAGATCGATAAATATTAAAGATGATGAATCCTTTGGATTAGGTGCTACAAAAACCAATCCTTCACAATAGTTATAAAATAGGGTTAATTGTTGGAAGGAAGGGCTATTTAGAGAATTAGGTGTAGGATTAAAAAGAAGGGATGTTTTGATGTATTAAGATAATCAGGGGTAGTTTAAACATAGTAGGGGCAGATAGACAAATACGAAAGATGATGAATCATTTGGACTAGGTGCTGCAAAAACCAATCCTTCATAGTAGTAAAAAGATAGGGGTAATTGTTGGAAGTAACGGCTATTTACAAAATTAGGGGTAGGATTAAAAGAAGGACTGTTTTTAAGTATTAAGAAAACTAGGGGTAGTTTAAGCATAGTAGGGGTAGATCGACAAATATGAAAGATGATGAATCATTTGGATTGGGTGCTACAAAAACCAACCCTTCACAAAAGGTAAAAATAGGGGTAATTGTAGGAAGTAAGGGCTATTTAGAGAATTAGGGGAAGGATTAAAAAGAAGGGTCGTTTTGAAGTATTAAGAGAAGTAGGTGTAGTTTCAGAATAGTAGCGGTAGATTGACAAATATGTAAGATGATGAATCTTTTGGATTGGGTACTACAAAAACCAATCCTTCACAATAGTTCAAAAAATAGGGGTAATTGTTGAGAGGAAGGGCTATTTGGAGAATTAGTGGTAGGACTAAAAAGAAGGGCTGTGTTGAAGTATTAAGAGAAGCAGGGGTAGATTAAGCATAGTAGGGGTAGATCGACAAATATAAAAGATGATGAATCGTTTGGATTGGGGGCTGCAAAAACCAACCTTTCACAGTAGTAAAAGATAGGGGTAATTGTCTGAAGTAAGGGCTATTTAGAGAATTTGGGATAGGATCGAAAAGAAGGGTTGTTTTGAAGCATTAAGAGAAGTAGGGGTAGATCGACAAATATGAAAGATGATGAATCGTTTGGATTGGGTGCTGCAAAAAACAACCCTTCACAGTAGTCCAAAAATAGGGGTATTTGTTGGAAATAAGGGATATTTAGAGAATAAGGGGTACGATAAAAAAGAAGGACTGTTTTAAAGTATTAAGAGAGTAGGGGTAGTTTAAGAATAGTATGGGTAGATCGACAAGTATAAAAGATGATGTAATAACCCGGAAATTCTGAGCCAGTTTAAAATTTTTATTTTGGTAATTTTAGTGAATTTTGAATATTTAAAATAGATTATTTTAAATAAAATGAACGAGAAATTTATTTTGAATATAATTCGAACGTATATATTATACGCGTCGTCGTTAGAATATAAATATTTATATATAATTATAAATAGATTTGAAAATGGCGCGGTAGTTCGATAATTCGATTTCAAACTTCAATTGGACATACCGGGTGCAAAACAAACCGGATTTTAGTGAAACCAAAAGTATTAGGAACTAATTGATAATATCTTTCCAACGAATCCGAATAATCGAAATTTCATAGCGGGAATCAAAAGATATGTCCAGTTGAAAATTCTGAATAGTCGCTATGGAATTCAGGCCCTTAAAAATGGACATTTTGCAAACGACCTCGGATTTCGACGAAACCAGTTTTGTTGGGTCCGTGATGTAAAGTTATTGCTAGATTCCAAATTTCATAATTTTTCGAATCAATATGTGAGCGTGGCAAAGGAAAACGCGTTTGACTAGTTTCAGTTGATTTTAATCGACTGGAAATTGGCCATTTTTTAACGGTCTCAGAATTCGACGAAACTAGTTTTGTTAGGACCGTATCGTCAATACGAAGCTAGAAAATATTTTTCTGGAATTTTTCTAGTTAGTATGTGACCCCGGTAAGTTGAAATGTACGTTTAAAATTCAATATATAGATTTAAATGTAAATTTAACAGAAACAGATTCAAACGATCGAATCATACTGCGATACATATCTCATTGTGTCCGGGATGGGGTAATACGCTGGGGACGACAGTCGTTGGGGTTGATTTCGCGTTCGAATGGAAAAGTCAACCATTTGAAAGATAAAATAATTAAATATTAATGGATATATATATATATATTCCCCACCCCTTATTCTCTCTCTCCCCTCCCAAAATCAAAAAAAAATCCGTCAGCCCTAAACCCCCCCAAATCGCGCCCTCAGCCCCTCCGATCGTCGTCGAACCCCCCTCCGTCGCCCCAGCCTGACGCGCCGCCACCCACCACGGTCATCCCCTGCCCCTCTTCTTCCCTCTTCTCTCTCCTCTCTCTTTCCCTCCTCAAATCCCGAGCCACCACCCAATTAAGCCACCCTCCGCCTGTCAGACCACCCCACCCCACTAACGACATGTTGCGCCCCCTTGGCCACCTCCTCAGCCCAGCGCCGACGCCCCAAGCCCAGAAACCCACCGCCTTCCACCTGAATCCCCCTCTGTCGCAGCCACCTCCTACTCGAGCCCCCTTCTTCGTGTTCGAGACCAGCGAACGATAAACCTCGAGTCCCCCTTCAATGAAAAACTGAAAACCTTGAGTTTTACTTTTTATTATTGTTTATTTACTTTGAATATAATTTTCAGATTTTTAGGTATTTAAAGTTCAGATCTTTGTATATTTAAAGTAGAGGCCTTTATGTATTTGCAGTCAAGATTTTTAGTGATTTAAAATTTCGATCTTTATGTATTATGACATAGGATAAAAATGTGGTTTTTATTTTAAAGTCATCGAAATGTAAAAATGTGTGATTTTTATATATAGTATAACGGAATTTTGTTTGGTAGAAGGAGTAAAACATGATTTTTATATTTTTAAAGTATTAAAAATATAATCTTTACTATATAGAAATATTAAAAATATGATTTTTATATTTTTAAAGTATTAAAAATATGATTTTTATATTTTTAAAGTATTAAAAATATAGTCTTTACTATATAGATGAAGTCAAAATATGATTTTTGTTTATGTAGAGAGTTAAAAATATAATTTTTACATGATCGGGATATTAAAAATATCATCTTTATAAGTGTAGAAAAATAAAAATGAGATTTTTATAAAGATGAAATCTTTATTTTAGAAAAGGCGAAATCTTTATAGTTGAAAAGGCGAGATTTTTATATATTGAATAGCATAGTAAAAAATTCGATTTTTAAGTGTATGAAGTGATTATAAAAATATTATTTTTAAATTGAAAATGAATAAATAAAAATGTGATTTTTATTTTAAATATAAAAATGTGTGATTTTTATATATGTAGAGAATACGGGCAACGAAGATGACAAAGATGCGATAACGATGAAGATTTCCATCATAGAAGTGCCATGGAGCTAGGATAGCTTTTTGTGAGAATTTCTCACCTTTCAATTTCTTTTTCTATTTATATATATATATATATATATATTAGGATGCAGACGGTGCTTAGTAGCACCCGACACAATCGTCCACAGACCATGGACTTGTTTGTTTGATTGCAAAAATTAGTTAGATTATTTGATTGAAATTGAATTGTTTGGTGAAATGAATTGATTTGATTGATGTGTGAATGGCGTGGGCCTTCACTAGACCGGGGATAAGGCTAGGCCTTGTCCCGTTTCTAGTATCGTGCCGTTATGCCGCCGAAATTTTTCTAAAATAATTTAGAAAAATAAAAATATCATTTTATTTGTGTAAATGAATAATAGAAATTCATATGTTGGAATAAAATGTTTTATCGTTAAAAATATAATTTTTAACGTGAATATGAATATAGTGAAAGTGAATAAAATAAATATTCGTTTACAAACCAGACGGTTTGTTTATGTACACCTATTTGAAGGACATTGATTGGGACGATAAATTTTACACATCGCCCAACTGCACAAACAAAATATTTGTTTGATTGTTTGAAACCCCACACGGGTGTTAGGATGAAATATGCAGTTCACTCATCCTGATTGATTAAATATGTCGATCGATTGATTGACAGCCTGTTATAAGCGTTAGATATCTATATTTGATGCTTATACAGTGTAGTGCACTTTGGTTGATGGTTGATTATTTTTCAATGCTATTATATACATGTGTTGTATGAAAATCCATATAATTAATTTTATATGGTAATTGATTGGGCCTCATTCCAATTTGAAAAATAAAGAATATTATAAAGTAAAGGTTCATGTGTTGACTGTACTCATCCGTTGAGATTAGTCATGTGTTGAACGAATATTTTAATAATAAAATTTACATCTTTATCAATATAAAATAAAGGTTCATGTGTTGACTGTACTCATCCGTTGAGATTAGTCATGTGTTGAACGAATTATTTTTATAATAAAATTTACATCTTTATCAATATAAAGTAAAGGTTCATGTGTTGACTGTACTCATCCGTTGAGATTAGTCATGTGTTGAACGAATTATTTTTATAATAAAATTTACATCTTTATCAATATAAAGTAAAGGTTCATATGTTGACTGTACTCATCCGTTGAGATTAGTCATGTGTTGAACGAAATATTTTGATAATAACAAATATTTTGAAATAGAATATTTGAAAATAGAAATATATGAAGCCGTGTTGATTAGATTGACGCCATTTTGACGTGAACGATATTTATATCGATTTACATCATTTTAAAATGATGTTGAAAAGTGATTTCAAAATCGAATATTTTGAAATGAAATTTGAATCGAATTGAATATATAACGATTTCGAAATGAATTGAATATATAACGATTTCGAAATGAATTGAATATATAACGATTTCGAAATGAATTGAATATATAACGATTTCGAAATGAATTGAATATATAACGATTTCGAAATGAATTGAATATATAACGATTTCGATTTGAATTGAATATAAAACGATTTCGAATTGAATGGAATAGAAAACCAATTTGGTTTCAAATTGAATATATAATGAACTTGATTCAAATAGAAAACAAAACGAATTTAATTTGAATAGAAAATGAATTTGAATCGAATAGAAAACCAATTTGAATTGAATTGAATTGAAAACGAATTCGATTTGAATTTAAAATGAAGCGAAATGAATTCAAATTGAATTGAAATTCGAATTGAATAGAAATGAATTTTAAAACGAATTTATAAAGAAGAATTCAATTTTGATTTGAATTGAAATGGAAGTTGAAATGATTTTTGAAACGAATTCAAAACTATTTATAAAATTCGTTTTAAATAGTAATCGACGAAATATATATTATATATATAATATAATGGCCTGAATAGAACGCGCCGCGCCGCGGCAGTTCGTGAATTTCGACCATTTATTTCAAACGGGCATTACGGGAGATCCGACCGTCGGATTCTCCTAAAACCGGAACCGTTGGGTTCGTATCGAAAAGAGCTTTCTAAAGAATATTAGAAATTCAAAATCTAACGGTTGGATTTGGAGATACGTCCAAATCAAATTCGAAAAAGGTCGCTATAAGTGTAGTTCGATGGCCATTGTTGGAAATCGACTGTACGGGCCTTGATAAAATTATTAAAAATAGTAATAATTTGTATAAAATCATAAGAAATGATTTGGGAAAATTTGGGATGAAAAACTCCACATTTGAAAAGATAAAAATGGTTTTTATCGAAATGCACTAGTTTGAACTAAATTTGAAACCCAATTGTTTCTAAATAAATAAATTAGATTTAAAAAGGGGTTTTAAATAATCGGAATTTCCAATATATTTGATTGAATTTGAAATGGGTTTATCGTGAACAGTGTTTTAAATAACACTGGTTCTTTAACCCGATAACAAACAGAATGTGATTTGGGTTTGTCGTGAACTGTGTTTTAAATAACACCTAGTTCTTTAACCCAGAAAAAGGAGTTCTAACGAATCTGCAAATAGATTGAAGTGTGAATTTGTAATCTTAATTATCAAATTTAGAAATGAGCGAGAATGGAGTACTACCAGTTTTGCTCCAAAGCGATAGTTGAATCTTTAATTAGATTTGAACGTGAAATGGTAATTAATTTTACCGATAACTCCACGGTGTTAGATATGGAGTATTACCAGTTTTGCTTCATGGGATGAATAGGTTGGGATTGGGAGATAAAATAAATAATTACTTCGTTACAGTTCGCTAATCTCGACTAGTTGGAAAAACCATAATTTGGTTTTAAATGACATCCAAAGGAAGATACAGGATAAATTTTAAAGAATTTATCTTGGATAAAATTAATGGAAACCTTTCCCTAAGAATGTGGAATTTAGAAACTAGCTGTAGGTTGGCTAAGAAGAATGGTTTCCTGAATATTGATCTGATGTTGGTTTCGGCCTTCGAGGTTAATGTTTGAGAAATTGTTCTCTTGCTAATTTACGGTTAGTGACTAATGAATTGGAATGAGGCGTATGTTGTGTTTGTGTAACATTTGTTTTTAATATACGCGGGTTGTTCGGAAAGTCCGGGTTTACACCCATTCTGAATAACCGATTCGACGATATGTCGAAGAGGAAGACGGTGGTTGAAGACCAGAAGTCTTCACATCGTTTGGATAATTACTGACGATCCTGATTGGGCTGTACACCCAAGAGGATGGAAATAGTTGGTGGTCGTCCAGACGTACTTGGAGATGGATGGCTATGCGAGGAAAGTGCCTCCGGTTTCGTTCAGACCCAGAACGGACTTGTAAATGGATTGTGTGTCTGACACTGGATTTTATTCTATGTTGATTGATTTCTGTTAAATATACATCTGTTTGGCGGCAGAGAATTTATTCTTTTGCTTAACGCCCTTCTCTGAGACGTACGAGCTCAGAGGTTGTATATCGATGGACATCAGTCACATGGCATGAATTGCCTGTGTGGCACGCTAAGATGCAATGATCAAGGCTTCTGTTGAAAAGCAAAGTCTTGTGGTTGATGATCAAAGCATGGCCTTTGTGGCGTAGCTTTGTGTATAGCGTGAATTCGCGAGCCTCACACCTCGGTATGAGTTAAAAACGGGATACGGACTGCAGGGAGAGCACGACGTTTCTTTCTAGCTTTGGTGGTGTCAGTGACTTACCAGCCCTGACATATATATACTTTTCACCTTTGTGGTTGTTGGATGAGGCGCCTCGATTATAGGTCTGTAAGGACCGGGAAACGTGTGTTCAGGCATAACTAATCCTCTAACGTAAGTGAGGACCGGCCCTGAAGATCCAGGGGTTACCCAGTGTGCGTAATCCTGAGGCATTTGCTAGAGTGTCTCGAACGCGGAGAGGAGCTTGCCCCTTGCCTCGACTCATGACGAAAATCCAATTTCCAATACGTGTATTGCGGTTTTAATTGTAGAACTAGTATGGCGACATGATAGATGGTACCCATGCCGTCTATGATTTATATTTATGATTGAAATTGTTTTGACACTATACACTTACTATAGTATCAAATGATTTGTTTTAAACGTACCAAGCATGTTTGGCTATTATAAGGGAAAACCCTATCCTCCGGCTTGCGTTGCATTGTGTGATGGGACTTGGGTCTTATAATAGCTTCATTTTTCGAAAAAGCATTGCGTTGTTTACTCTATGCACTGGTATTCTTGGGAGGAAACCCGTTCCGTGTTGTACGGCGTGGTCCCTTGAATTACTCTCTTTTAAAGTAAAGCTTTAAATAACTGTTTAGTTCTTACACCAGTCAAATGACTGACCTGGAGTTTATTGTTTCAACCTAAACTCTGGGCGCCCTTATTTTCCACACGGGCAGCTAGTAGTTTTGGTTTTGCAGATTTATATTCACAGGATCCTGGTTTACAGCTGGAATGATATCCGGAAAGCTCTGTATCCGTATATCACCTTCAGTTTGTGCTTTGTATTATTTTCCGCTGCTATGTAATTTATTGTAATCTCTGATATTTATCGAATGTAATTTATTCATTTATATTCTATATATTCTTGTAATCTGATGCATTGTTGTAATATACAATGAAATGTTCTTCTGTTTGTGTTCTGATTTGTCCTGTTCTCAACGTTCAGGGGTTTCGAACGATCTAGATCGGTTTAACGACTGATTCGGGTCGAGCGAAATTCAAGGCCGTCACATTTGGTATCAGAGCTTTGGTTTACAGAGCTCGAGAACAAGGCACATTAGAACCATACGAAAGAATTCATCAGATATTGGATTAGTAATATCCAATTAGAATGACTCGTTAGAGATAGGATCAGTAGTATCCTAGAACGGGTGTGAAGAGTATATTTTTCAAATGAAAACAATTTTTGTTTTGAAAAATTTAAATCAATTCTACGTATTTGATTATTTATTTATTTTGATTATGGACAATCGAGTATATAAAGGTTTTGCATATACGCGTCATGAACGTATATTCGAAGTTTTAATATATTGGATAGATATAGGATTACACTCTAGTCGCTCGGGGATGATTTTGATGATGGAGCTCCATCACCAAAATTTATGTTCGTGTTTCGAAGGTGTGATTTTCTATATATTTCCATTAGACTGGTGTGAGAACCAAAACTTATATAGCTAGAACACATTGTTGTGAATTGGCATCAAAACATGATTTTTTGTATATGTAGCAAAATTATGAATTTGAAACTCTAATTCACTAATTGATTGATGTTTGTGTTGTTTGTTTATTTGTTTGCTAATTTTGAACCATTATGCCTAATTGAATCAAATATTGGATTATATTGAAAATTGGTCGTATTTGCTTGCATATACAAATACTTTCTCTGATCAGGTCATAGCAAGGAGGCTAGAGCCGAAGAATAAAATTTGGTTGCCCGACAAATAGGTACATGTTTGCTACATAATTTACTGTTTTGTTTGGGTGATGATGATTTTATGAGCCTATTGGCTAGCCGCTTGGCTTTTTCTTTTTCTTTTTGAGATCTGAAGGACCGGGGAAGCTATTTGAAATTCCCCGATGCTCCCATTGCAGGGGAGGTTATGGCGAAATTTTTCAAAAATTTAGGGTGTTAGCCAAATTTTTGAAATTTTGAAAATTCTCAGAAACTAAAGAGTTGGAGAATGGAAGCCAGATCGAGCGTAGAGTTGAATAATCAAACCACTTTCGACTTTGTTCCTTTTCGGGGACGAAAAGTTTTAAGTGGGGAGGATTGTAATAACCCGGAAATTCTGAGCCAGTTTAAAATTTTTATTTTGGTAATTTTAGTGAATTTTGAATATTTAAAATAGATTATTTTAAATAAAATGAACGAGAAATTTATTTTGAATATAATTCGAACGTATATATTATACGCGTCGTCGTTAGAATATAAATATTTATATATAATTATAAATAGAATTGAAAATGGCGCGGTAGTTCGATAATTCGATTTCAAACTTCAATTGGACATACCGGGTGCAAAACAAACCGGATTTTAGTGAAACCAAAAGTATTAGGAACTAATTGATAATATCTTTCCAACGAATCCGAATAATCGAAATTTCATAGCGGGAATCAAAAGATATGTCCAGTTGAAAATTCTGAATAGTCGCTATGGAATTCAGGCCCTTAAAAATGGACATTTTGCAAACGACCTCGGATTTCGACGAAACCAGTTTTGTTGGGTCCGTGATGTAAAGTTATTGCTAAATTCCAAATTTCATAATTTTTCGAATCAATATGTGAGCGTGGCAAAGGAACGCGTTTGACCAGTTTCAGTTGATTTTAATCAACTGGAAATTGGCCATTTTTCTAACGGTCTCAGAATTCGACGAAACTAGTTTTGTTAGGACCGTATCGTCAATACGAAGCTAGAAAATATTTTTCTGGAATTTTTCTAGTTAGTATGTGACCCCGGTAAGTTGAAATGTACGTTTAAAATTCAATATATAGATTTAAATGTAAATTTAACAGAAACTGATTCAAACGATCGAATCATACTGCGATACATATCTCATTGTGTCCGGGATGGGGTAATACGCTGGGGACGACAGTCGTTGGGGTTGATTTCGCGTTCGAATGGAAAAGTCAACCATTTGAAAGATAAAATAATTAAATATTAATGGATATATATATATATTCCCCACCCCTTATTCTCTCTCTCCCCTCCCAAAATCAAAAAAAAAATCCGTCAGCCCTAAACCCCCCCAAATCGCGCCCTCAGCCCCTCCGCTCGTCGTCGAACCCCCCTCTGTCGCCCCAGCCTGACGCGCCGCCACCCACCACGGTCATCCCCTGCCCCTCTTCTTCCCTCTTCTCTCTCCTCTCTCTTTCCCTCCTCAAATCCCGAGCCACCACCCAATTAAGCCACCCGCCGCCGGTCAGACCACCCCAACCCACTAACGACATGTTGCGCCCCCTTGGCCACCTCCTCAGCCCAGCGCCGACGCCCCAAGCCCAGAAACCCACCGCCTTCCACCTGAATCCCCCTCTGTCGCAGCCACCTCCTGCTCGAGCCCCCTTCTTCCTGTTCGAGACCAGCGAATGATAAACCTAGAGTCCCCCTTCAATGAAAAACTGAAAACCGTGAGTTTTACTTTTTATTATTGTTTATTTACTTTGAATATAATTTTCAGATTTTTATGTATTTAAAGTTCAGATCTTTGTATATTTAAAGTAGAGGCCTTTATGTATTTGCAGTCAAGATTTTTAGTGATTTAAAATTTCGATCTTTATGTATTATGACATAGGATAAAAATGTGGTTTTTATTTTAAAGTCATCGAAATGTAAAAATGTGTGATTTTTATATATAGTATAACGGAATTTTGTTTGGTAGAAGGAGTAAAACATGATTTTTATATTTTTTAAAGTATTAAAAATATAATCTTTACTATATAGAAATATTAAAAATATGATTTTTATATTTTTAAAGTATTAAAAATATGATTTTTATATTTTTAAAGTATTAAAAATATAGTCTTTACTATATAGATGAAGTCAAAATATGATTTTTGTTTATGTAGAGAGTTAAAAATATAATTTTTACATGATCGAGATATTAAAAATATCATCTTTATATGTGTAGAAAAATAAAAATGAGATTTTTATAAAGATGAAATCTTTATTTTAGAAAAGGCGAAATCTTTATAGTTGAAAAGGCGAGATTTTTATATATTGAATAGCATAGTAAAAAATTCGATTTTTAAGTGTATGAAGTGATTATAAAAATATTATTTTTAAATTGAAAATGAATAAATAAAAATGTGATTTTTATTTTAAAGGAATCAAAATATAAAAATGTGTGATTTTTATATATGTAGAGAATACGGGCAACGAAGATGACAAAGATGCGATAACGATGAAGATTTCCATCATAGAAGTGCCATGGAGCTAGGATAGCTTTTTGTGAGAATTTCTCACCTTTCAATTTCTTTTTCTATTTATATATATATATATATTAGGATGCAGACGGTGCTTAGTAGCACCCGACACAATCGTCCACAGACCATGGACTTGTTTGTTTGATTGCAAAAATTAGTTAGATTATTTGATTGAAATTGAATTGTTTGGTGAAATGAATTGATTTGATTGATGTGTGAATGGCGTGGGCCTTCACTAGACCGGGGATAAGGCTAGGCCTTGTCCCGTTTCTAGTATCGTGCCGTTATGCCGCCGAAATTTTTCTAAAATAATTTAGAAAAATAAAAATATCATTTTATTTGTGTAAATGAATAATAGAAATTCATATGTTGGAATAAAATGTTTTATCGTTAAAAATATAATTTTTAACGTGAATATGAATATAGTGAAAGTGAATAAAATAAATATTCGTTTACAAACCAGACGGTTTGTTTATGTACACCTATTTGAAGGACATTGATTGGGACGATAAATTTTACACATCGCCCAACTGCACAAACAAAATATTTGTTTGATTGTTTGAAACCCCACACGGGTGTTAGGATGAAATATGCAGTTCACTCATCCTGATTGATTAAATATGTCGATCGATTGATTGACAGGCTGTTATAAGCGTTAGATATCTATATTTGATGCTTATACAGTGTAGTGCACTTTGGTTGATGGTTGATTATTTTTCAATGCTATTATATACATGTGTTGTATGAAAATCCATATAATTAATTTTATATGGTAATTGATTGGGCCTCATTCCAATTTGAAAAATAAAGAATATTATAAAGTAAAGGTTCATGTGTTGACTGTACTCATCCGTTGAGATTAGTCATGTGTTGAACGAATATTTTAATAGTAAAATTTACATCTTTATCAATATAAAATAAAGGTTCATGTGTTGACTGTACTCATCCGTTGAGATTAGTCATGTGTTGAACGAATTATTTTTATAATAAAATTTACATCTTTATCAATATAAAGTAAAGGTTCATGTGTTGACTGTACTCATCCGTTGAGATTAGTCATGTGTTAAACGAATTATTTTTATAATAAAATTTACATCTTTATCAATATAAAGTAAAGGTTCATGTGTTGACTGTACTCATCCGTTGAGATTAGTCATGTGTTGAACGAAATATTTTGATAATAACAAATATTTTGAAATAGAATATTTGAAAATAGAAATATATGAAGCCGTGTTGATTAGATTGACGCCATTTTGACGTGAACGATATTTATATCGATTTACATCATTTTAAAATGATGTTGAAAAGTGATTTCGAAATCGAATATTTTGAAATGAAATTTGAATCGAATTGAATATATAACGATTTCGAAATGAATTGAATATATAACGATTTCGAAATGAATTGAATATATAACGATTTCGAAATGAATTGAATATATAACGATTTCGAAATGAATTGAATATATAACGATTTCGATTTGAATTGAATATAAAACGATTTCGAATTGAATGGAATAGAAAACCAATTTGGTTTCAAATTGAATATATAATGAACTTGATTCAAATAGAAAACGAAACGAATTTAATTTGAATAGAAAATGAATTTGAATAGAATAGAAAACCAATTTGAATTGAATTGAATTGAATTGAAAACAAATTCGATTTGAATTTAAAATGAAGTGAAATGAATTCAAATTGAATTGAAATTCGAATTGAATAGAAATGAATTTTAAAACGAATTTATAAAGAAGAATTCAATTTTGATTTGAATTGAAATGGAAGTTGAAATGATTTTTGAAACGAATTCAAAACTATTTATAAAATTCGTTTTAAATAGTAATCGACGAAATATATATTATATATATTATATATATAATATAATGGCCTGAATAGAACGCGCCGCGCCGCGGCAGTTCGTGAATTTCGACCATTTATTTCAAACGGGCATTACGGGAGATCCGACCGTCGGATTCTCCTAAAACCGGAACCGTTGGGTTCGTATCGAAAAGAGCTTTCTAAAGAATATTAGAAATTCAAAATCTAACGGTTGGATTTGGAGATACGTCCAAATCAAATTCGAAAAAGGTCGCTATAAGTGTAGTTCGATGGCCATTGTTGGAAATCGACTGTACGGGCCTTGATAAAATTATTAAAAATAGTAATAATTTGTATAAAATCATAAGAAATGATTTGGTAAAATTTGGGATGAAAAACTCCACATTTGAAAAGATAAAAATGGTTTTTATCGAAATGCACTAGTTTGAACTAAATTTGAAACCCAATTGTTTCTAAATAAATAAATTAGATTTAAAAAGGGGTTTTAAATAATTGGAATTTCCAATATATTTGATTGAATTTGAAATGGGTTTATCGTGAACAGTGTTTTAAATAACACTGGTTCTTTAACCCGATAACAAACAGAATGTGATTTGGGTTTGTCGTGAACTGTGTTTTAAATAACACCTAGTTCTTTAACCCAGAAAAAGGAGTTCTAACGAATCTGCAAATAGATTGAAGTGTGAATTTGTAATCTAAATTATCAAATTTAGAAATGAGCGAGAATGGAGTATTACCAGTTTTGCTCCAAAGCGATAGTTGAATCTTTAATTAGATTTGAACGTGAAATGGTAATTAATTTTACCGATAACTCCACGGTGTTAGATATGGAGTATTACCAGTTTTGCTTCATGGGATGAATAGGTTGGGATTAGGAGATAAAATAAATAATTACTTCGTTACAGTTCGCTAATCTCGACTAGTTGGAAAAACCATAATTTGGTTTTAAATGACATCCAAAGGAAGATACAGGATAAATTTTAAAGAATTTATCTTGGATAAAATTAATGGAAACCTTTCCCTAAGAATGTGGAATTTAGAAACTAGCTGTAGGTTGGCTAAGAAGAATGGTTTCCTGAATATTGGTCTGATGTTGGTTTCGGCCTTCGGGGTAAATGTTTGGGAAATTGTTCTCTTGCTAATTTACGGTTAGTGACTAATGAATTGGAATGAGGCGTATGTTGTGTTTGTGTAACATTTGTTTTTAATATACGCGGGTTGTTCGGAAAGTCCGGGTTTACACCCATTCTGAATAACCGATTCGACGATATGTCGAAGATGAAGACGGTGGTTGAAGACCGGAAGTCTTCACATCGTTTGGATAATTACTGACGATCCTGATTGGGCTGTACACCCAAGAGGATGGAAATAGTTGGTGGTCGTCCAGACGTACTTGGAGATGGATGGATATGCGAGGAAAGTGCCTCCGGTTTCGTTCAGACCCAGAACGGACTTGTAAATGGATTGTGTGTCTGACACTGGATTTTATTCTGTGTTGATTGACTTCTGTTAAATATACATCTGTTTGGCGGCGGAGAATTTATTCTTTTGCTTAACCCCCTTCTCTGAGACGTACGAGCTCAGAGGTTGTATATCGATGGACATCAGTCACATGGCATGAATTGCCTGTGTGGCACGCTAAGATGCAATGATCAAGGCTTCTGTTGAAAAGCAAAGTCTTGTGGTTGATGATCAAAGCATGGCCTTTGTGGCGTAGCTTTGTGTATAGCGTGAGTTCGCGAGCCTCACACCTCGGTATGAGTTAAAAACGGGATACGGACTGCAGGGAGAGCACGACGTTTCTTTCTAGCTTTGGTGGTGTCAGTGACTTACCAGCCCTGACATATATATACTTTTCACCTTTGTGGTTGTTGGATGAGGCGCCTCGATTATAGGTCTGTAAGGACCGGGAAACGTGTGTTCAGGCATAACTAATCCTCTAACGTAAGTGAGGACCGGCTCTGAAGATCCAGGGGTTACCGAGTGTGCGTAATCCTGAGGCATTTGCTAGAGTGTCTCGAACGTGGAGAGGAGCTTGCCCCTTGCCTCGACTCATGACGGAAATCCAATTTCCAATACGTGTATTGCGGTTTTAATTGTAGAACTAGTATGGCGACATGATAGATGGTACCCATACCGTCTATGATTTATATTTATGACTGAAATTGTTTTGACACTATACACTTACTATAGTATCAAATGATTTGTTTTAAACGTACCAAGCATGTTTGGCTATTATAAGGGAAAACCCTATCCTCCGGCTTGCGTTGCATTGTGTGATGGGACTTGGGTCTTATAATAGCTTCATTTTTCGAAAAAGCATTGCGTTGTTTACTCTATGCACTGGTATTCTTGGGAGGAAACCCGTTCCGTGTTATACGGCGTGGTCCCTTGAATTACTCTCTTTTAAAGTAAAGCTTTAAATAACTGTTTAGTTCTCACACCAGTCACATGACTGACCTGGAGTTTATTGTTTCAACCTAAACTCTGGGTGCCCTTATTTTCCACACGGGCAGCTAGTAGTTTTGGTTTTGCAGATTTATATTCACAGGATCCTGGTTTACAGCTGGAATGATATCCGGAAAGCTCTGTATCCGTATATCACCTTCAGTTTGTGCTTTGTATTATTTTCCGCTGCTATGTAATTTATTGTAATCTCTGATATTTATCGAATGTAATTTATTCATTTATATTCTGTATATTCTTGTAATCTGATGCATTGTTGTAATATACAATGAAATGTTCTTCTGTTTGTGTTCTGATTTGTCCTGTTCTCAACGTTCAGGGGTTTCGAACGATCTAGATCGGTTTAACGACTGATTCGGGTCGAGCGAAATTCAAGGCCGTCACAGATGATGAATCGTTTGGATTCGGTGCTGCAAAAACCAACCCTTCACTGAAGCAAAAAGATAGAGGTAATTGTGGGAAGTAAGGGCTATTTAGAGAATAATGGGTAGGATTTAAAAGAAGGATCGTTTAAAAATATTAAGAGAAGTAGGGGTAGTTTAAGCATAGTAGGGGTATATCGACAAACATGAAAGATGATGAATTGTTTGGATTGGGTGCTGCACAAACCAGTACTTTACAATAGTTAAAAAATAGGGGTAATTTTTGAAAGGAAGAGCTATTTAGAGAATTAGGGGTAGGAATAAAAAGAAGGGTTGTTTTGAAGTATTAAGAGAAGTAGGGGTAGATTAGGCATAGTAGGGGTAGATCAACAAATATAAAAGACGATGAATCGTTTGGATTGGGTGCTGCAAAAACCAACCCTTCAAAGAAGTAAAAAGATAGGTGTAATTGTTGCAAGTAAGGAATATTTAGAGAATTAGGGACAGGATTAAAAAGTGGGCTATTTTGAAATATTAAGAGAAGTAGGGGTAGGTTAAACATAGCATAGGTAGATCGACAAATATGAAAGATGATGAATCGTTTGGATTGGGTGCTTAAAAAACCAACCCTTTACAGCAGTTAAAAGATAGGACTAATTGTAGAAAGTAAGCTCTATTTAGAGAATTAGGGGTATGATTAAAAATAAGGGCTATTTTGAAGTATTAAGAGAAGTAGGGGGTAGTTTAAGAATAGTAGTTGTAGATCGACAATTATAAAAGATGATGAATCATTTGGATTGGGTGCTGCAAAAACCAACCATTCACAGTAGTAAAATGATAGGGGTAATTTTTGGAAGTAAGAGATATATTGAAAATTAGGGGTAGGAGTTAAAAGAAGGACAATATTGAAGTATTAGGAGAAGTAGGGGCAGTTTAAGCATAGTAGGCGTAGATCGAAAAATATAAAAGACGATGAATGATTTGTATTAGGTGCTGCAAAAACCAATCCTTCATAGTAGTTATAAAATAGGGGTACTTATTGGAAGTAAGGGATATTTAGAGAATTATTGGTATGATTAAAAAGAAGGGTTGTTTTGAAGTATTAAGAGAAGCAGGGGGAGTTTAAGCATAAGAGGGGTAGATAGACAAATATGAAAGATGATGAATCGTTTCGATTGGGTGCTACAAAAACCAACTGTTCACAGTAGTAAAAAGATAGGGGTAATTGTTGAAAGTAAGGGCTATTTAGAGAATTAGGGATTGGATTAAAAAGAAGGGCTGTTTTGTGAAGTACTAAGAGGAGTAGGTGTAGTTTAAACATAGTGGGGGTAGATCGACAAATATGAAAGATGATAAATCGTTTGGAATGGGTGCTGCAAAATCCAACCCTTCACAGTAGTTAAAAAATAGGGGTAGTTGTTGGAAGTAAGGGATATTTGGAGAATTAGGGATAGGATTAAAAAGAAGGGTTGTTTTGAAGTATTAAGAGAAGTAGGGTTAGTTTAAGCATAGTAGGGGCAGACCGACAAATATGAAAACTGATGAAACATTTTGATTCGGTGCTACAAAAACAAACCCTTCATAGTAGTAAGAAGATATACGCAATTGTTGGAAGTAAGGGCGATTTAGAGAATTAAGGGTAGAATTAAAAATAAAGATAAGTAGAGGTACTTTAAGCATAATATGGGTAGATCGACAAATATTAAAGATAATGAATCGTTTGGACTGGGTGTTGCAAAAACCAATCCTTCACAATAGTTAAAAAATAGCGGTAATTGTTAATAGGAAGGGCTATTTAGAGAATTAGGGTAGGATTAAAAAGAAGGGTCGTTTTGAAGTATTAAGAGATGTATGGGTAGATTACGCATATTAGGGGTAGATCGACAAATATAAAAGATGACGAATCATTTGGATTGGGTCCTGCAAAAACAAACCCTTCATAGTAGTAAAAAGATAGGGGTAATTTTCATAAGTAAGGGCTATTTAGAGAATTTGGGATAGGATTAAAAAAAGGGCTGTTTTGTGAAGTGTTAAGAGGAGTAGGGGTAGTTTAAGCATAGTAGGCGTAGACCGAAAAATATCAAAGCTAACGAATCATTTTGATTGGGTGCTGCAAAAACCAACCCTTCATAGTAGTAAAAAAAATAGGCATAATTTTTGGAAGTAAGGGCTATCTATAGAATTAAGGGTAGGATTAAAAAGAAGAGTTGTTTTGAAATATTAAGAGAAGTAGGGGTGGACTAGGAATCATAGGGGTAGATCGACAAATATGAAAGATGATGAATCGTTTGGATTGGGTGCTTCAAAAATCAACACTTCAAAGTAGTAAAAAGATAAGGGTAATTGTTGGAAGTAAGGTCTTCTTAGAGAATTAGGGATACGATTAAAAAGAAGAGCTATTTTGAAGTATTAAGAGAAGTAGGGGTAGTTTAAGCATAAGAGGGGTAGATCGACAAATATGAAAGATGATGAATCATTTGGATTGGGTGCTGCAAAAACCAACCCTTCATAGTAGTAAAAAGATAGGGGTAATTTTTGGAAGTAAGGGATATTTAGAGAATTAGGGATATGATTAAAAAGATGAGCAGTTTTGTGAAGTATTAAGAGAGGTAGGGGTAGATTAAGCATAGTAGGGATAGATCAACAAATATCAAAGATGATGAATCGTTTGGATTGGGTGCTACAAAAACCAACCCTTCACGGTAGTTAAAAGATAGGGGTAATTATTGGAAGTAGCAACGTCTTAGAGAATTTGGGATAGGATTAAAAAGGGGTTGTTTTGAAATATTAAGAGAAGTAGGTGTAGTTTAAGCATAGTAGGGGTAGATCGACAAGTATGAAAGATGGTGAATCGTTTGGATTGGGTGCTACAAAATCCAACCCTTCACATTAGTTTAAAAATAGGGGTAATTGTTGGAAGTAAGGACTATTAAGAGAATTAGGAGTACGATTAAAAAGAAGGGTTGTTTTGAAATATTAAGAGAAGTAGGCGTAGTTTAAGCATAGTAGGGGTAGATCGACAAATATAAAAAATGATGAATCATTTGGATTGGATGCTGCGAAAACCAACCCTTCACTGTAGTACAAAGATAGGGGTAATTGTTTAAAGTAAGGGCTATTTAGAGAATTAGGGTTATGATTTAAAGGAAGGACGGTTTTGAAGAATTAAGAGAAGTAGGTGTAGTTTACGCAAAGTAGGGGTAGATCAACAAATACGAAAGATGATGAACCGTTTGGATTGGGTGCTGCAAAAACCAACCCTTCACAGTATTTGAAAAATTGGGGTAATTGTTGGCAGTAAGGGTAATTAGAGAATAAGTGGTCTGATTAAAAAGAAGGGTTGTTTTGAAGTATAAAGAGAAGTAGGGGTAGTTTAAGCATATGAGGGGTAGATCGACAAATATGAAAGATGATGAATCGTTTGGATTGGGTGCGGCAAAAACCAACCCTTCACAGTAGTAAAAAGATAGGGGTAATTGTTGGAAGTAAGGGCTATTTAGAGAATCATGGATAATATAAAAAAGAAGGGCTGTTTTGTGAAGTATTAAGAGTTGGGGTAGTTAAGCATAGTACGGGTAGATCGACAAATATGAAAGATGATGAATCGTTTGGATTGGGTGCTGCACAAACCAACCCTTCATCGTAGTAAAAAAAATAGGGGCAATTTTTGGAAGTAATGGTTATTTATAGAATTAGTGGTACGATTAAAAAGAAGTGTTGTTTTGAAGTATTAAGAGAAGTAGGGGTAGTTTAAGCATAGGAAGAGTAGATCGACAAATATGAAAGATGATGAATAGTTTGGATTGGGTGCTGCAAAAACCAATCCTTCACAGTGGTTAAAAAATAGGGGTAATTGTTTGAAGTAAGGGTTATTTAGTGAATTAGTGGTACGATTATAAAGAAGGGTTGTTTCAAAGTATTAAGAGAATTAGGGGTAGTTTAAGCATAGGAGGGGTAGATCGACAAATATGAAATATGATGAATCGTATGGATTGGTGTTGACATGCTTTTTAGTTAAAACAGTCACACATGGAATTTCTGGTTAGCAACACACTCAAGCTTTGAGAACATCGTCAAAAGACGAGAAGCGATCTGGTTGAAACCTCATCACAAATAAAGAATAGCCTGAAAGTCCTAACAGATGACCTTTTTTAGGCCTTAAAACATCAATTACGGAGCATAGCTCAGTAACTCTTGTAGCGCTCTGAATTTGCTTCAGATTTAGCTTTTGCGTGGCCAAAATAGACTTACGGTTTGGAAGTTACGCACATTTCCATGAACGCAGGCATAATAGGAATAACTTGGAAGTTTGGAGTTTAGCATGGGACAGAACCTCAGATCGGATCGGAGGTCACGGTTCGGATCAAACCTTATCTTCCTGATGAATAACTTGGCATTTGCATTAGCACACTGGCACCTTCGGTTCGGTTCGTCCTGGACCCGATCCACTTTCTCTAGACTCTCCGAAGAGCACGCAGTCTTCGGCTTAAAGGCTTTGGATCGGTTTGAGGGCACCGGTTCGGCTCGGATTCGGCCCGACCGGCCTGGCAATTCCTGCACGCACAACAAACTTGACCGATTCTCATGCCATAACCGCCTTCTATTAATACAGATCGGCTTACACTTGGCATAATAAAAATTGGACAGGCTTTCTCCACGTTATCCATGATATCTTAAATTGAAAGGGATTTCCTGCACGTGGCATATGAACCAGAACTCCTTAGGTCCTCCCTACGGCTATAAATACACCCTCACTTGGCTTTTGGAGAGGATTTTTGGCCACTCCAACACTTGGCCTCCATTACAACCAAGTAAGGACATTGCTCATCAATCTAACACGAGGAATTCGTGTATAAAATCAATATCTAATCTCCTCCTCTTCATTGTATCAAAAGGCTATTGTTTATGAACGAATCTCATGGATTATGAGATTTCATTGTACTTATAATTTGCTAGGCTTTAAGAAAATATAAAGTGGGCGTAGGCTTGATTTGAGCTAAACCACTATAAAAATCTCGTGTGTCTCCTGTAATTTACTGCTTTTTATCTGTGGTCTGTGATTGTGAGGACTTCACACTGAATTTGGGTGTTAGTACCAGATTTTGGTCTAACATTTAGGCGCGCCAGGAAGGGGGGCACATGATACTACTTCAATTTCTAGCTCTAAAGGAATCGAATTGCTTGGCTATTGGATAAATTGTAAAAAGAAAGAAGGGCGGAACCTTCTCCCGAACTGAGGGTGCTGATGTAGAAGGCGCTAGGAACGAGAACAGCTACGAGGCTTCCTCGCATGGAAATCTATCAGCATACTTAACTCGAGACGAGATAGACGGAGTTCTTACTGAATTGAGGGCCCAGATGGCGAGGCAGGATGATCTCCTTAGGAAACAACAGGAGATGATCGATGGATTCTTTGCTCGGATGGAAGGCAGGCCGAGCGGCAACGCACAACTTGAAGGAAATGGCACGGAAATGGCTCAAGCAGTTGGAGTCATCCAGGTCAGTTCGGTCCTCACCCGACCCACGCAAATCACATCAAACCAGAATCCAGCACAGATGGAAAAAGGTGGCTTTCCCCACCGGGTCGGTTCAGGCCCGATCCAAGCCGCCAATCTGCATGAACTTGGTGGCATCAGCCTCCCCTCTCGAAATCAAGGCTTCGGTCGGGTTCGACCTACATCCGCTCCGGTTCGAATGGACACTCAGGCACCAACTCCAGCTCAATGGCATTAGGACACAGTTCGGTGCAGAGAACCCGAACTGGGTCCGTTCGGAGCCTCCAACCCGAACCGGATGGCTTCCCTTGGCCCCCATACGTTGGCAAACTCCTCCGGACTAGATGCTTGGGGCACCGGCTCCGATCTTATCATCTTGCAACAGCTCTTTGAAGGCAACTGACTTTGCAATCTCATTCAATGCCTCTCCAGATGTCGTGCTTATCAAAGTGACGTGGATGACGTCAATCACAATCTATCCACACATGAAATTAGGATTCTGGCAATCCCTCAGATTTCAAACTTCCACAATTGGAGCCCTACAATTGCAGGAATGATCCCACTATGAACCTGATGCGCTACAAATGACATGTGGAAGTTCAATCAGCGTCAACGTCATAGCTAAATATTTTCCCCTCTTTCTGACTGATATAGCAGCCATGTGGATTCGACAGCTAGAAGCAGAATCGATCAACAACTGGAACATGTTGGTCGCACGCTTTATTGAACAAATTTGGTTCCACTTCGCTCGACCTAAGAACGTAATGCCGCTTACTACAATCAAGAAGAGGCCTAGAGAAACTCTGCGCTCATTCCTGGCAAGGTTCGACGTTGCAGCAGCATCGGTTGATCGACATGAACCATCAATGGTACTGATGGCAGCAGTATCCGGTGTCTTAGATAGCTCAGAATTCAAAAAATCTTTGCACCGAGACCCACCGCGAAACCTCGGCGATTTCTACCTTGAAGCAGACAGATTTCTGTGGGAAGGAGAAGCAATCTCCGAGAAGAAAATTCTCGATGTCAACATGCTTGAAGCCGGAGAACCATCTGATTATGGAAAAGGAAAGGAAAAAGCTGCCGTCACGAATGACCGGAACACTTTACCAAGGAGAGGGCCCAGATATGAAAAGTAAACTAAACTCAATTCAACCCTGACTTACATCTATATGGACAAAAATGTTGCCATATCCTATCCAAAGTCTCCTAGGAAGGGGCCATCGCAACAAGAACGTGATTCTGGAAAACATTGCATATTCCATGATATGGACAGTCATGACACAAATGACTGCAGGCATCTGCTCGATTTAATTGAGGAACGGGTTAGACGTGGAGAGCTATTCGAGTATGTTAAACAACTGAGAACGCATGCACCGGCGCTACCACAACCTGCTCCACGGAGAGGGAATTACCCTGGATCAAGCTCTCATGGGCACATCATCAACTAATCTAGATGAGATCAGCATGGATTTCTTCCATTGCTTAGGACTTAAGATGTGTTTTTTCTTTCTCTAGGTATTCAGATTGGCTAAATTGGAGTACAAATGTACGACATTAGGATTTAACTCCAAAGCGTGCTCTGGACTCGATGACAAAGCAATTAGGATTTGCTTTGGTTTTGTACTTTGAATTGAATAAGTAAGGACTTTCCGAGCATGGATTATGTTTGGCATATTTAAGTATCTTGTCAGTTGGTGGCAGGATTTTCAATCTCAATTAAAGTATGACCTATACTTATCTCGACACCCTAGGTACAGATTGTGCCTAGGGATAGACTGTTTTGTCATTCTTCTGCAAGTATAGCTCTATCTCAGTATGAGTATGGATTTTACTCCACTGAATTTCTAAGTATGGATTATACTCAGGAACGACGAATGGTCTCATTAAGATTTGGCAAAGGAACTCAATAAAACTCGAGTATGGATTATGGTCAGTTTGGACTTCCTGGTATGGCTTATACCTGGAAGGTTAGGTCCCTTGTCAGGTTTTGACAGGATGATTCGAACGTCCCTCGAGTCTGGTTTATGCTCAATCGGACGCCCAAACATGGTTATTCTCGAATGTGTAACCAGTTTAGTTAGGTTTTGACATGTCCGTTCGCTTCTTTTTCTTTGTAGGTATGGATTATACTTGCTGGTGGCAGGCCCGACGTGGCCTTGGATTTTTTGGATTATCCATATCACATGCTCCTTCAATCAGCAAGATATGTTCTAGGGTCAAAAATGTTGACATGCTTTTTAGTCAAAGCAGTCACACATGGAATTTCTGGTTAGCAACACATTCAAGCGTTGAGAACATCGTCAGAAGACGAGAAGCGTTCTAGTTGAAACCGCATCACAAATAAAGAATAGCCCTGAAGTCCTAACAGATGACCTTTTTTAGTCCCAGAAACATCAATTACAAAGCATTGCTATGTAACTCTTGTAGTCCTCTGAATTAGCTTCAGATCGAGCTTTCGCTAGGCCAAAACGGACTTACGATTTGGGAGTAATGCTCCTTTCCGTGAATGCATGCAGAATTGGAATAACTTGGAAGTTTGGAGTTTGGCATGGGACAGAACCTCGGATCGGATTGGAGGTCACGGTTCGGATCAAACCTTATCTTCTCGATGAACAACTTTGCATTTGCATTGGCACGCTGGCTCCCTTGGTTTGGTTCGGGCTGGACCCGATCCGCTTTCTCCAGACGCTCCGAAGAGCATGTTGTCTTCGGCTTGAAGGCTTCGGATCAGTTTGAGGGCACCGGTTCAGCTCGGATCTGGTCCGATCGGCCTGGCAATTCCTGCAAGCACAACAAAGTTGACCGATTCTCATGCCATAAGCGCCTCCTATTAATCCGGACTGGCTTACACTTGGCATAATAAAAATTGGGCAGGCTTTCTCCACATTATCCATGATAAGTCGAGATGGAAATGATGTCCTCCACGTGGATTAAGAACCGGAACTCTTTACGGCCTTTCTATGGCTATAAATACACGCTCACATGGCATTTCGAGAGGACTTTTGGACATTCCAACACTTGGCCTCCATTACAGCCAAGGAAGGACATTGCTCATCACTCAAACAAGGGGAATTCTTGTATAAAATCAATCTCTAATCTCCTCCTCTTCATTGTATCACGAGGCTATTGTGTATGAACGAATCTGACGGATTGTGAGATTGCATTGTACTTGTAATTTCATAGGCCTTAAGAAAATATAAAGTGGACGTAGGCTTGATTTGAGCCAAACCACTATAAAAATCTCGTGTGTCTCCTGTAATTTACTTCTTTTTATCTGTGATCTATGGTTGTGAGGGCTTCACACTGAATTTTGGTGTTAGTACCAGATTTTGGTCTAACAATTGGGTGCTGCAAAAACCAACCCTTCACGGTAGTTAAAAGATAGGGGTAATTGGTAAATGTAAGAGATATTTAGAGAATTAGGGATAAGATTATAAAGAAGGGTTGTTTTGTGAAGTGTTAAGAGGAGTAGCGGTAGTTAAGCATAGTAGGGGTAGATCGACAAATATGAAAGATGAATCGTTTGGATTTGGTGTTGTAATAACCAACCCTTCATAGTAGTTAAAAAATAGGTGTAATTATTTGAAGTAAGGGCTATATGGAGAATTAAGGGTAGGATTTAAAAGAAGAATTGTTTAGAAGTATTAAGAGAAGTAGCGGTAGTTTAAGCATAGTAGGGGTAGATCGACAAATATGAAAGCCGATGAATCGTTTTGATAGGGTGCTGCAAAAACCTACCCTTAACAGTAGTAAAAAGACAGGCGTAATTATTGGAAGAAAGTGCTATTTAGGAATTAGGGGTAGTGTTGACGGCAAAAAATGTCGAAAACACCAAAGATTCCTTCTGCAAGGAATAGTAGCTATGGTCGTAAGACTATGTAAAAGAAAGCGGTAAATAAAAAGAGGGATTTATAGTGGTTCGACCCGGCGTGGCCTACGTCCCCTTTGAAGAGGTGTTGGAATATTATTAATCACCATGAATTACAAGGGTGAGACTATCCTTAGATATCTCATTACATTCATTTGGTAGGATGATGCCATATTTTCGATATATTAAATAAATAAGGAAAATTGTGGTTAGGTCCTTCTTCTTCTTCAAAGATGAGATGCCATTAGAGAAGGTCTAGGAATGTTCCAAGGTCATTAAATCCAACCCTTTTGAAGTGGGAGGCCATGGGCTATTTATAGGAGTGGGAGTAGGTAGGATTAGGTGGGAGTAGGTAGGAATGGGGACCACGTGCAGGAAATTCTCGCCCACACCACTCTCAGCGAAGAATTTCGCACCCGGGCCTCGGTGCGAAATTTCACTCCCGTGGGGGGCGAAATTTCGCACCCGGTTGGGTTCGAGGCTCTTGTGAGGGGTGTGAGGGTCCCGTTTTTAGGCGCGCGAGGCTTGAATATCCTTCAAGGCCCGAGGCCTCGGTCCCGGGATGCTTCCTGGATGCTGTGAGGTTTTGGGCCGTGCAGCCTCCTCCCGATACGGCTTCCTCTACTCCTTAGCCCTGCTTCTTGACCTCAGCTCCACGTAATTCGTTGAATTGAGCGTGTCTGATGCACTCTTGGGAACCGGGCTAAAAAGCCGGTTAATATTTGCCCCCCAAAGTACGTCTTGTCTCTGACATGATGTGCTTTGTGTTGGTTGAAGTAGTAGCTAAGCTGTTATCTCATCCTATAAAAGAAAAGGAAAATAAGCGTTAGTTATCGAGCTCATCCCTCTTAGGGCGCGGATGAGCCATTGTTGGGAGATGCGTCGTACTCAAATCGTCAAGTATCCATTAGCGCGTCGCCTCCGTGGATGCACAGGAGTCAGAATGCACGAGCATGGAGTACGTATACGAGAGAGTGTAGCGCGGAATTACAAATCAGGGGGTGCAATTATTTTTTTTGTTTGGGTCGATACTTCAAGTCCCTGGAGTGCTCGAAATTTTGAACCCATGGGGTTCCAAATTTCGAACCGCGTGGGCTCGAAATTTCGAGACCACGACGGAATGCGAAGGGTTGTTTTTTCATTTTATAAATAGGGCCTCTTCCCTCATTTTTTCCCTCTTGTTTCTTCTCTCGTAGGCTGCCATTGTTGAAAGCTTCGAACCCACGAATTTGAAGCCGGTGAATTTCGAAACCAAACCAGATGGGGACTAGGATCAAAGAGAGTGAGGAGGTCGGAGGAAGCCGAGGTGCCGCGGTTGAAGACCTTGAAACTGGAACCCGACTGGGCTCAAGGTTCTAGAGCCTCGCCGGTTCGAATTTATGAACCCAACTAGTTCGAAGTCTTGGACCCTGTTGGGTTCGAGTTTTCAATGTCTGTTGGGATCTAGTTTTCGAACCTGCTGGTTCCAAAGCCTCGAACCCTCCGGGTTTGAAACTTTGGACCCATGGGTCAAGAGGCCTCGAACCCGGCGGGTTCGATCTTTCGAACCTTTATGGGTTCGGATTTCCAGAATCCTATGGTTTAGGTCTCCGGCCCTTGATGGTTTCTGACTTTCGAGGTGCCGGGATTGTCCGCCTCTCATGCCGTTGGACTTCGACATTCGAATATCTGCCTCAGAAGTTGCATAATTATCCTTCATGCATATGTTGTTTGCTCCGGGCGCGGCCTTTATGATTGTTCACATAGAGTAGAGCCTAAAATCGGACTATGACTAGGACTCTTTAGAATCGTTCTGAACTTCCCTTTATATAGCTTATAATTACATTGCACCACACATACATGTTTGTTGGCACCAACACGAGGGGTACGGGTCACCATAATGCTTGCACTAACACTGATGTGTTGAAGTATAGCTAAAGATGCAGACAAGATCGAGGACCGGAAAGAATACGGAAGCTAAGACTTCCCAGCCCGCACTACACGCATCCGACCCTATCCTTAGAGATGGCCCATCTGGTAGCGAGCTTGATACTACCGGAGGATCGTCTCCTTCTCATAAGAATAGCTCATCCGAAGTGTTTGAGTCCAGAGAGCAACTTGAACAAAAAATTTCCCTAGTCGTGACTGAAGAGACCTAAAATGTAGACATCATGGGCGAGGACGAGCCCACCCCTCCAGTAGCTCCGGATATGCTTCCTGATGCGGTGATCTTGTAGAGTACCATAGACTCACTGCCATCGCGTATGGATGCTACCGCAGTTAGGAAAATGGCTGCATGATTTAACATTCCTGTGAATGATTCCCACGCCCCCGGGAGGGTGGCCGAGCCCATGCGCCGCCCGAGGGTCTTACTGCTTGGAACCAACAGGCTTGCTTTGCCGGGTGTGTGCCCACGGCCAACAACTTCATTCGGGACACGTTATTCTATTTCTGTCTTGCGCCATAACAACTACATACCAACTCTTATGCTTCTGGCCTAGACACTTACGTGCTCTTTCATGAGTTCTTGAACCGGGAGCCAATCGGAGAGGATATTCGATATATTTTCCACTTAAGGAAAATGAGCGCTGCCTCCCCCTCTCAATGGTCTTTGGAACTTACGGCTGCCACCAAATTCTGTGTCGGGTCGTGGCCTAGACCGTCAATGTTCAAGAAGGAGTGGTTTTTTGTGAGCTTCTCTCCCGAATTCGCCAGGCGATGGATTGAGGGAATTTAGTATTTGTCGAACTCAGTTCCTTACCGTAAATTCTTGGATTTCTTTCCTTGTTGATGGTTTTAATCGGGTTATGGCAGGGAATCCAAAAGCACCTACCGGGGACGAGTACTGGAAACGCCCTAGTGATTTACAAGCGATTCCAGCGAATCTCCATAATGCCAACACCATGACCAGCCAGGATCGCCTTCGCCGTGCTGGGTTGCTTCCTGATTACCGGGCTGTGATCAGGACCGCGGTTGCTATTAGTACGTCGAAGAAGGGAGTTGTGGCAGGCCCAGCCGATATTGTTCAGAAGAGGAAGACGCCCCCTGTTGGAATGGAGCTACAGGATACCGCTCAGCCTCGAAGAGATGTGGACGGGGACGTGCCCTATGGCCAAGAGGAATTCGCTAGAGATGAGGAATTACCGAGCACTTCCGTCCTGTCTCCGACAGGGGAGAGGGAGGGAGCGCCGGTTAGACCACGGTCTCCCGTGACTCACTCCAGGGCCACTATTTTGCTCGAACCTGTAGGCCAGTTCGATGGTCTGAGGGGGCTCGATTTAGTGGTGACTTCATGTCCGAATATGCCGAGCCTAGAAGTAATCACCCACGCTACGGAGGGGTTGACTTCTCCGAGCGAACCACATTATGGTTTGTTAAGAGAACACTTAGGGCATACCTCCGTGCGCTGTATAACATTGGAGTTTTCCTGAGAGGATGAATTAATTAACTTTGGCTTGTTTCATTGGCAGGTGACATGGAAGGAGGACCCGGTGGACGAGGTCATGGACACGGGGAGCGCCAGCACCCCAGAGTTCTTCCTTTAAGAGGTTCCAAAGATCCACTAGTTTGTACGATGCCCCACCTCCACTAGGACAAGATAGCGGACCTCGAAGCCGGGATCCGCCTGGGCGATCTCCGACGCCTCCTCCTTCTATTCGCATGCCCGTGGGAGATACTCAGCCCAGCGTGGGCGGCTATCGATCTTTTCCCCTGACAGCCCCTCGTCGATCAACCCTCTTATCCCTGTTCCCTCCACCGTGAAAGGGCGGACACGTCTTGACTATCCGAGGCTGGAGAGGGAGGTTGAGATAGAGGTACCGGATTTGACATATCCTCAGGTTCAAGAGCTATCCATGGATGAGTGAAGGGCTTTTTTATACACCATTTCCCTCGGCGCTATTTCGATGAGTTAAAGTTTATTCCCGATCTCCGTCCAGGTCCTAACAGGGAATCCAGGGAGGTGTGGATGCGTGTGAAAGCCTCTTACCATCAAACCAATGAGTTCCACAAATACTCCCTCGGGCTTTCGGAGTTGGTCAGAAAGAAGAACTTGCAGCTTACTGCAAAGAAGACTGCAGTCGAATCTTTGAACAAGAAGATAGTTATGCCTGTTTCCTGCCCTGTGAGTTCTTTTCTTCGTACTACCAAACTATTTAATCCTGGCTTTGTCACTTCAACTGAGATGTCATGGGCTCATGATGCGCTGAAGGGGGAGTCGGATTATTCCCTCTCGAATTTTAAGAATGCCGTGGCAAACCTGCCTACTGATGTCACAGCTCTACAAAAGGACAAGGCTGATCTAAAGCGAGCATGTGACATCTTAGAGAAGGACAATGCGAGAGTAACCGAGCTTCAGAATGACAATGCCGCTTTGAGGGAAGAGAATAAAAACTACGGGCGGGGAATGCTGTGGTGGATGAGCTACATAGGCATCCTGAGGTACCGGTAAAAGCTTTGGAGGATGCTGAGGCTAACAACAAAGATGTGCTGAGAACGACTGAGGGGGTAAAGGCCGAGCATTTGCGAGAGATAGCTCAGTTGAGGCATCAAGTGAGTGATGCGGAATTACATATTGGGTCCTCCTTCGAGGAGAGCATAACAACATGTGTGTTAAAGCTTTGAGATTTCGCGGCATTTCGTGGGTTGAAGACTACCCCCGCGATTTGGCCTGAACTTGGGAGAGGTTAGTCCCCTGCAAGGGCCACTTGTGCAGAGTGGATGTGAGCACTTTGGATGAGTGCCAGCTTGCGGGTGTTCTCTTGGACAATGAAGAACGGGAGAAGCTGGAGGAGGGAAGGAGATTGTTGCGAGAGGATGCCGAGAATGATAGGATAGCGAGGCTTGCTAAGGGGAAGGGGAATTCATCTTGGCAGAAGGCATGGTTGTGGCCGAAACATTTGTAGGAGGAAGTTCCAATCAGCCCCTGGCTATTGAATCTCCGATGGTAACTAGTTCCGAGAGGGGTCGGTCTAAGCCTCTTCTGAGTACAATCCCGACTTCCTGGCACTAGATGGTGCCAGTTTAACGTGCCTACCACCACGAGCACCCTTCCTATTCTTCTTACGACATCCTTGGCCATAGGTAAATTCCTATTAACCTGCATCCCCGAGTTATTGCCGAATTTATGGGCTAAATAGATTGTGTCTTTTCTATGCAGTTCCTCTTGAGTTTGCTACGACAGTAGATCCTGCCCCTGTGCTCCCACGAGTGACTGAGTCCGGGCATGGCCCTACAGAAGCATAGTTCGGAGAGGGCGGAGACCAACTCAATACCTTTTCTAGCATTTGGATTACCCATAGCATGGTCGATATTCTTAACGAGGATGGAGAGGTGGTGGACGAACAGAGTGCCTCTGCTAAGGGACGAGAGGAAGCGACCCAACAGGAAAAGATGATGACCGAGCACGGGAAGGTGGAGGAGACGGAGTAGGCCGCTACCGAGTCCCGAAAGAAAAGTGAAGAAGAGGAGGCACAGCAGAGGACCACTGAGACCCTTGAGGAGGCCAAGTTTGCTGAAACCATATCGCGCAAGTCTCAGAAACTCGCCGACCGATGGGCTGCGAGAGAAGCAAAGGTAAAAGCTGAATCTGAAGGATTGGGGATCCTGAAAAGGAGCGAGGCCGTGGTAGGCCTTCCTTCTGGGGATGCCCCTGTACCTCCGACGCTCACCATTATTACCGACGTCACGGAGATCTCCAGCAGTGACGGTGCTCGGGAGCATCGTCTCTCCATTACTCATGAATCATCTACTCCTCTGAAAGGTAGAGCGGGCCGGAGTGGATCTGGCAGGAAGAGATCTGTTGCAGGGGATGGGCCGTCGAGCGCGGAGTCTGCAAAAAAGAACAAGCACAAGAAAAAGAAGAAAAGACATGATTAGTAGACTAGCTAGAGGTTACCGTTATTTTGGTAGTGTAGGCCGATAGTTTACGCGAGTACGACCCTCACTTTTGGTTTTTCAAGGAACGGGGTGGTTCTCATGTACACCCTGTCATTAGAAAATAAATAGTATTAGACACATAGTTAATTTAGCGTGTGTGTGTAGAAATTGAAATATGAATTAGTAAATATCACTGTTTGTGTCAAGCATTCAGATGTTCTTTTTATTTTTTCCGACGTCCTGTACTTGCATAAACGTACTTATCGTTACTCTTGTCACAAAAGCGATTTGGGGCCATCTCCAGGTAAATTATTCTAGAGAGGTGAAATAGAGCGTTGGTTTTAGTAAGTTTCCCTCAACACAAGAAACCCGTAATTTGAGAAACCAAGCTGTGCGCCTGCTGTTTTGGGTTGCCCGGGGTAAACCCCAATTATAGAGAAGGCGTAGAGTGTCGCGTTGTGCGTTCCGCTAGGTAGGTGGCTATCCCGTCATTCATCAGGTTGAGGCGAGCTGCCAGACGTCGTTTTTCATCGGCGTAATTTTCAGCCCCGGTCATCAGCTCGTAAGGTCCGATCATGGCTACGGGATGCCCCTCAACCTTGAGAGCCAGGGGGAAGAAACGATTTAAGTTCGGTCTTGGTGCTGCGCCAAGATTCGACCGACACCCGCAACCAGCGAAGAGAGATTTTCCTTGATCTTAGTCGGTCGCGGGTGGTACCAAGCCACCTTGGCTAGGGCGTATAATGATTTATGCTTGGCCTCGGCGCTAGGCCGAGGTTCGAGTTAGTGGTTGTTTATACTCAGTCACGCCGCGGGACGACGATTTGAGTAGCGTTATCGGCTCCCATGCTTAGGGTGTCGGGCGTAGCCAAGTGCCTTAGACTAGATGTTGCCTTGTAGTTGGAAAACCGACAACGGCTCCCATGCTCGGGGTGCCGGTGTGGCCGTAACTGGCATGAGTCAAGCTATGTGCCTTAGACTTGACGCTGCCTTACAGTTGGAAAACCTGCAACGACTCCCGTGCTCGGCGTGCCGGTGTCGCCGTCGCAGGCACGAGTCAAGCTAATTATCAGAACTACAAAATGAGTTATGCGAGAAGTAAACAATAAGGAGATAGGGAACTGAACATTATTTCTACTAATAACTTTGGTTGTAAAAGCCTTTACAATGCCTTGAATTTTTGAAAAGCAAAACATTGTTGAAAAATCGTAAACAACCGTGAACTGAGTTACGTAAAGTAGCGGCGCAGATGTTCGCCATTCCACACCCTTGGGAGTCCTGCTCAATCGACGATTGTAAGTTTAAAGGTTCCATTGCTGAGCTTTCGCTGTGTACAGTATGAACCTTCCCAGCGAGGCGCTAGGCCTGTTGACGAGGGAAAGACCTGCTTTAAAACGAGGTCGCCGATGTTGAAGTTGCGAGGGCAGACCCTAGAGTTGTAGTACCGGGCGACTCGTTGACATTGGGCGGCGGCCCTGTTGTGGGCCTCGTTCCTTTTTTCCTCTAGCAATTCGAGTGATCTTAGAAGCAGGTCTTGGTTCGTCCTCGGATCGAAGTACATGACTCGGTGGGACTGGAGCTTGAGCTTAATCGGAATGACAACTTCTGATCCAAAGGTGAGGTCGAAAGGAGTATGACCGGTGGCTGTATTTTTGGTGGTGCGGTAAGCCCACAAAGCTAGAGGAAGTTCGTCTGCCCACATGGCCGCAGCATTTTCTAGGCGCTTCTTGATGATAGACTTGATGACCTTGTTAATGCCATGATGCTGTCAGAAAGTTTTGAATTCGCTGCTCTCAAATTGAGTGTAGTTGTCAGAGATGATGTCCCGGGGGACCCGGGTTATGATGTTGAGGACAACAAAGTTGATCATCTTCTTCATGGTAATGGTGGCGAGAGGTTCGGCTACCTACCCACTAAGTGAAGTAGTCCGTTGCGACGATAGCGTACCGTGCCCCGCCTCTAGCCATTGGGAGAATTACGATGAATTCGATTCCCCCACATGGCGAATGGCTATGGGCTGACCATTTGAGTCAATTCGGTAGGCGGGGCTCTTGGAATTTTGGACAAGCGCTGACACTTATCAAACTTACGGGCATAGTCCGTGGCATCTTGGTCAACTGCAGGCCAATAATATCCATGTCTGAGTATTTTCCTGGCCAGAGTTTGTCCCCCAGTGTGGTCGTCACACTCGCCCTCATGCACGTTATTTAGCACCCGGACCATGTCGCCATGGGCTACGCATCGCAGCAAAGGGACGGAGAAACCCATACGGTAGAGTACTCCATCCATAAGGAGGTAACGAGCTGACTGGCGAGTGAGCGTACGCCTTTCCTTGTAGTGCTTAGGCAGAGTCCCCTATTGCAGGTAATTTCTGATCGGTGTCATCCAAGACTCGAGCATGGGCTAAGTGCTCACGACCATATCATTTTTCCCTTGATTGATGCTTGGAGAGTTGAGGGCTTCAATCGGGGCGAACCTGTTAAGTTGCGAATCTTCAGATCTTGCCATTTTGGCGAGGGAGTCCGCTTTTTCGTTCTTCTCGCGCGGGACATGGGTGATGGTGAAATGCTCGAGGTGGGCGAGTAACCCCTGAACCCGAGCCAGGTATTGGGCGAGATGCCCCTCCTTTGACTGATACTCTCATATCACTTGTCGGATGATAAGCTGTGAATCGAAGAAGATGTGGACGGTCTCAAGCTTGAGATCGATCACGATTCGAAGCCCGGCTATCAAGGCCTCATATTCCGCGTTGTTATTTGTAGTCGGGAAATTCAGCCTTAATGCGAAATACATCAGACGATCCTCGGGGGTGATGAGCACGATTCCAGCCAAAAACACTTTTTGTTAGACGAGCCATCTACGAACAAATTCCACTGGGCGTCGGGGGCCATGGTTTTCACTGCGGGATCCTCTTCGGGGGTTGTGAATTCCACGATAAAATCTGCGAGTGCTTGGCCGAGGATGGCTCATCGGCGGATGAAGGTTATCTCGAACTAGCTCATCTCCGTACTCTATATTAATAATTGACCAGACACTTTGGGCCGCTGAAGTACCAGGCGCAGTGGTTGGTTAGTAAAAACCTTTATGGGATGAGATTGAAAGAATGGTCAGAGCTTTCTTGAGGATATTAATAAGAAGAACGCCAGCTTCTCCATCTTCGAGTTATTCTTTTCTGCCCCCGTTAGCCGCTTGCTGATGTAGTAGACTGGCCATTGAGTACGATCTTCAAAGACCAGATAGCCTACGCAGAGACAGCCAAGTAACTATATAATTCTTCGTGATCTATAGGCTTGGAAAGGATAGGCAGTCGCTCTAAGTGATCTAGCAGTTCTTTGAATGTGGCGACGCATTCAGGGGTCTACTCGAAATTGCGTTTCCCTTTCCAGAGTAAATCGAAAAAGGGGATGCACTTGTCTATGGCCTTAGAGATGAACCGACTTAAAGCAGCGACCTTTCCGTTTAGAATTTGGACATCTCTGATATTTTCGGGAACGCGGATGTCCCGAATAGCTTGGATCTTTTTTGGGTTGGCTTCGGTGGCTCGAGAATTGACAATGACACCTAAGAATTTTCCCGAAGCGACAATGAAGAGTACTTCAGGAGATTGAGTTTCATGTCATGCTGGCAGAGGACGTCGAACATCTCGGAGAGGTCGTGGACGTGATTGCTTGATATTTTAGATTTCACTAGCATGTCATCCACGTACACGTCCATTGATTTTCCAATCTAGTTATTGAAGAGTCGATTAACCATTCGCTGATAGGTGGCGCTGGCATTCTTAAAACCGAAGGGCATAACACTGTAGCAATGGAGCCCAAGATCGGTTATGAAAGAGGTGTGGTCTTGATCGCGTAGGTTCATTGGGATCTAATTGTAACTGGAGTAGGCGTCCATGAAATATAGAAGCTGGTAACCTGTAGTCGAGTCGACTAATCGTTCAATCTTTGGGACCCGAAAACTTTCCTTGGGACATGACTTGTTCAGATCGGAGAAGTCGATGCATGTCCTCCATTTACGGCCTTTTTAACCAGGACTGGGTTGGAAACCCACTGAGGGTAGTCGGCTTTGGGAATGAAGTTATTGTTGAGCAGACAGTCTACCTCTTCTTCGAGCGCTTTGGACCTCTCCCGACCTAAGAAATGTCGTTTTGTTTGACAGGAGGCATTCTGGGATTCAGGCTAAGAGAATGGAAAGCAATCGCGGGGTCGATGCCCTTCATGTCAAAGTGAGTCCATGCAAACACATCCAGATTGGCCTTTAGGAAGCATATAAGGTCTTCTTTGATAGCGGGGTGGAGTTCTGACCCTACCTTCAATAAACTTGTAGGGTCGTTGAGGTCGATGGGAACGTCCACCATGGATTCGACCGGGGTAGCCCTCTCGTACTCGGGCTCCTCGTCCTTCCGTGGGTCGAGATCATCGGAAATACGGAAATGGCGCCTGAGCCAGGGCTCAGACGCCGCTGGCTACTATGCTAAGACATTTTTGGCGGAAGATGGTGCGTGCACGGCTTTGCCCTTGTCCTTGTTGCATGCGTTCTTCCATTCTGTGGCATAGCATTCCCTGGCGCTTCATTGATCACCCAAAATGGTGCCAATTCCATATTCCGTTGGGATTTTCATCAAGAGAGTCCACGGTGCCGTGTAAACCCATAATTCAGTAAGGAAAGGGTGCCCCACGAAAGCATTGTAAGGGGAGACGATGTCTATGACAATGATGGTGTGAATCTGGACTCGGCTTCGATCCATCTCACCCAGTTTCACAGGCAGGTCGATCATCCCTACAGGGGAACTAGATGCCCTATTGAAGCCGTGGATTGTGGAATTGAACGACTTCAAGTCATTTGTTTCAAATTTCATCTGGTAGTAAGCGGATTTAAAGTTGATGTTGACCAAACTCCCTGAGTTGATTAAGACTTTTCGAACGGAAGCGGCTCCGATGCGGGCCTTGATGACCAATGGATCGGTGGTTGGGATTTCTACCCCCATTGACTCTCTTTCTCGGAAGATGACGTCGTCTTGCATAGTTTTTTGTAGCTTGGCTGAGGCGGACTCAGGGAGAGCAGAGCAGGCTTCGTAAGTAGCATGCTTTATGGCACTCATATACTCATACATCTTTCAAAAACTGCCATGTGTGGGGTAAGGTCCGCCACATATGGTGTTTATCATGATTCCCCGTTTCGGGTTAGATGGTGACGGAGCTGCCTTGGTAGCTGCTTGGGGAGCTGGTGCTGGAGGCTGCGAGTTCGCTTCAGGGGGAAAGGGCTCTTGGACATATTTCTCGAGCCGTTTCTCGCGAATAAGTTTCTCGATTGCGTCTCTGAGTTGACGGCACTCGTTGGTATCATGCCCGTACACGTCGTGGTACCGACAGTACCTCCCGGTGTTCCTCCCATGATCGATGGATTCTCTGACACGCGGCTTTATGTATGGCAAGGTGTTGCAGGTTTCCAAGTAGATTGTCTCTATGTCTTTGTTCAGAGGGGTGTATGTTTCGAAGGCTTGGCGGGGGCCGGGCCTTCTAGGTTCTGTCTAGGCTTGCCCGTTGTTCCGTCCGTCCAACCTACCGTTGTTTGGTCTCTGCCTGGTGGGACCTGCCCCTGTATTCGGGTCGAAGGGCTCCCTGTCCCGCCTACCCCTGAGGTTGTTATTTGTGGCATCTGCTTGGGGATCGTTGGGAGGACTTGTAGCAGAGAGCTGGTTTCGCCTTGCCTCTTCCTGGTATAAGTATTGATCTGCCTTCTCGTAGAAGGCATCATGGCTCTTGGGCTGCTTTCGATCTATCAATGCCCCGAATTCCAACGTTGGGAGGACACCTTTCGCTAGCTGAAAGAGTATGGTGCGAGGATCTGGGTCCTTGACCTCAACAAGAGCTATGTTAAACCGAGAGAGGTAGCTTTTGAGGGACTCGGCGGGTCCCTAGTATAAATTGGATAAAGTGGGGGCATTCTTCGGAGTCGTGATATGCACCCTAAATTATTTAACTAGCTAAGTCGCTAACTGTCCAAAGTTGTCAATGGAGACGAGTGGGAGGCGAGAAAATCAAAGTAAAGCTGTACCGGACAGGAAAACCGGGAGGCATTTGCACTTGGCTGGATCATTGCCCCGGCTTGAGTCCATCTGCCATTTGTATCAATTCAAGAAAGCACAAGGATCAGTGGTACCATCATAGAGTGGAATTTGGAGCATGCTAAAGCGCCTAGGCAACTCGGCCTCATTTACTCTTCTCATGAAGGGGTTGCGCCGGATCTCAGCTTCACATGAGCCGTGGGTGCCCCCGCGCATCGACCTCATGACCCTTCTTACTACTTCGGGAAGATTGGTCGAGTGAGGATCCGCCATCAGGATCCGAGGATTTTAACGTGGTTCCAGAGACCTGTTGCAAGGTTGCCTCCTATGATGGATGTTCGGATCATCGTCCTCCACATCCTCTACATCTATGATGGAGTTTCGAGTGGATGCTTAGGTGAATCGGGGTGATGCGGTTCTTGTTCCGGGGAAGCACGGGCCATTAGATAGCGGGCCCATCACCCTGATTAGCACAGACCGGGTTGCGTTGAGGAAGAGTATGGTTGTAGGACCGGGTCCGTCGTTGATAATCAAGCGAGGTTGGTCTCGGTAGTGCGCCCCCTAGCTGTATGTAAATGCGGTTCGATTGTTGTTGTCATTGCCGTTACCATTTTTGAGGGCATTGTTGCGAGCGGCAATGTTGTTGATTAGGCTGAACCTCCTCATTTGATGTGGGCTACTTGACTCGAAAGAGGAGGTTTCCAAGGTGGTTGGTCGAGGTCGAGCATTGTTTTGAGTTATTCGAAGTCATGCGACGACGCGTTGACTTTCTTGAAGTTAGCGCATAAGGTCGATGATGTGCCTTAGCGCTTGGTCGAGCTCGTCCGTGTTGTTCTCATATCTTTTGTTAATCTCGCATATTTGAGCTTGTGAAACGGCCCTTCGTGGTGCACAATAGGAGGGACGGTTTCGTTAGCCACCGGGATATCCGCCGTTTGTGGTTGTTGTGATGTACCAGCCTCGGTTACGGCTGAAGAGTCGACCATTGCATTCTTTTAATCCTATCCCATTGTAAGCATACTCGACAGCAGGCTGGATTGGCTGCAACAAAAAACCAACCCTTCACAGTAGTTAAAAAATAGGGGTAATTCGTGGAAGCAAGGGCTATTTAGAGAATAAGTGGTACGATTAAAAACAAGGGTTGTTTTGAAGTATTAAGATAATTAGGTGTAGTTTAAGCATTGGAGGGGTAAATCAACAAATATGAAAAATGATGAATCGTTTGGATTGGGTGCTACAAAAACCAACCCTTCATAGTAGTAAAAAGATAGGGGTTATTGTTGGAAGTAAGGGCTATATAGAGAATTAGGGATACGGCTAAAAGGACTATTTTGATGTATTAATAGAAGTAGGGTTAGTTTAAGCATAGGAGGGGTGGATCGACAAATATGAAAGATGATGAATCGTTTAGATTGGGTGTTGAAAAAACCAACCCTTCACAGTAGTTAAAAAAATGGAGTAATTGTTAGAAGTACGGGCTATTTAGAGAGTTAGTGGTATGATTAAAAAGAAGGGATGTTTTGAAGTATTAAGAGAAGTAGGGGTATTTTAAGCATAGGAGGGGTGAAGGGCTATTTTGAAGTATTAAAAGAAGTAGAGGTAGTATAAGCATAGGTGGGGTAGATCGACAAATGTGAAAGATAACGAATCGTTCGGATTTGGTGTTGCAAAAACTAACCCTTCACAGTAGTAAAAAGAATAGGGGCAATTGTTGGAAGTATGGGCTATTTACAGAATTAGGGATAGGATTAAAAAGAAGGGCTGTTTTGTGAAGTATTAAGAGGAGTAGGGGTAGTTTAAGCATAATATGTGTAGATCGACAAATATGAAAGATGATGAATCATTTGGATTGGGCTGTGCAAAAACCAACACTACACAGTAGTTAAAAATATGGGTAATTGTTGGAAGTAAGGGCTATTTATAGAATTAGTGGTACGATTAAATAGAAGGGCTGTTTTGAAGTATTAAAAGAAGTACGGGTAGTTTAAGCATAGGAGGGGTAGATCAACAAATATGAAAGATGATGAACCGTTTGGATTGGGTGCTGCTGTTGGCTAGCTTTTTGACCAAGCCATCCAGGTTCATTCGTAAGAAGAAAGTATGAAACTGCGTTCCCTAAAGCATGAAGGATCGGATCGCCCCTCACTAGATCGCACGATCGGATCTCCCCTCACTGGATCGCACGATCGGATCGCCCCTCATGGGATCGCACGATCGGATCGCTCCCACTTCATCAGCGAAACGACACCTCTATGCGATTCAATCCGTATATGTATTATTGCCCAGAATAGACCGATCCGATTCCTTGATGCATGGCGGAGCCTCTGACCCATTCAAACACGAGCTAGTCTTCAGCGATCCGAGACGTACGGATCCAGCGACATGTGTCCCAAACCGTCGTTCTGACCGATTCTCCCCATCTGCACGATCCGATTTTCAAGGGGATCGCGACACCTATCCGCAACAGCTAATTTGACACTTTCTTCAACGGTGGCGATGCGATCCGATGTTCTCGGGATTCGTGCCACGTGTTACCACGACCCGCCTGACAAAATCAGCTATAAATAGCCTGGAGCTTGGCATTTTTTGGGAGCTTTTTGGCAATATTGAGTACTGAATCCGCCATTATTGTCAGATTACGAGAGTATTGAGAGAGAGATCATTGATTGTATTAGCTTTCAAAGCATAATCAATAATATATAAAGTGGACGTAGGCTCGTTAACGCCGAACCACTATAAATTCTGTGTGTTATTTTCTTTTTCCTTATTCTTCGGTTGAAACTCAATAAGATTCAGAACAATTTGGGTGTTAGGTCCAAATTTTGATCTAACATTTTGGTGCTTTCATTGAGAAAACAGTCCTAAAGTTTCACTATTCAGTTCTTTGAAGATTCCAGCGATTCGGATATCATGGCTGGAAAAAGATCTAAGGAAGCACGAGCTTCACAAACCAATGAAACAATTGAAGAAAGTGTGCACGAGCTAGGCAATGAGGAAACTCTGGATCGCGGAACGCAGGGGGCGAACCGATCCGATGAAGACACCACGCTCCGAGTCGACGAGAACGAGGCGATCCGGACTGCTGAAGGGGTTGTTACTCGATCCCGAGGTAACGTCTCGAATCTTCCACGCACCGCGACCGCGAATCGATCTCAGGGGGGCGTTGCGAGCCGCCATCCTCGAACCACAGCGATTCTAATTGATTATCAGACTACAACTTGACCTAGAAAGGAGCCCATGGCTCGCTCCTACCGTCCTGGCCCCTCCGCTCGACCTGGCTCAAGCTCTTTGCGCATAAGAGAAGGTGATGATGACCAATATGATCCTGCTGCTCCCGTCACTGAGGGGGATCTCTCTCGCTTCTCCGAAATGTGGGAGAGATTGTTTGATGAATTGGCTGCCCAAAGGCCGGAAAGCTCCGTCCTGCGACAAAATTTGACGGCTATGGATAGAAGGCTTGATTAACTCGCAAGGCAAAGAACGCCGCCGGTTCGTCCACTCACTCCAGGATATTCTTCTTCGTCAGAGGAATCGCCGAGACCTCCGCGGCGACCATATGAGAGAGCCGAAAATATAGAGCAGCTTAGGATCGGAACCCTGCCATCACGGGAAGAAGAAGCACTGGAGGCAGGGCCATCAAACAGTAATGAGAACGATCAAGCCGCAACTCCCATGGCTCGAGATGTGGACAGTCCTGTACATAACAGACTACCTCAGCCCCTTCGTCGCGCACATCCTCATGGTTACAAGGGGCAACGAAGCCCTATCCGAGCCCCGGATTTTGTGACTGCTCCCAGAAGAGAGATTAGAGAACCCCGCCGAGCCAGGGGCACTGACCCTGAACCTCCGCTGACCAGTGCAAATGTTGCAGCCATGATCCATCAGATTCTGGCAGATAGCCGTGGACAACGGAATGAAGATTGGGGAATCGACCGCAGTCACACTCCTTTCACTGATGATATTTTGGATGCGACTTTCCCAAGGCGTTTCAACATGCCACAGATGAACCGATACGCGGGCAGGTCTGATCCCGTACAGCATCTGATGAGATATTCTTGGTCGATGACCGCTGCTGCAGCTTCTGACGCTGTCAAGTGTAAAGCGTTTCCCATATTCTTTGAGGATGTAGCACTGCTATGGTTTACTCGCTTGCCAGCAAGATCGATTTCTAGCTTCAGGGAGTTGATTGAGAAGTTCGTAGAACAATTCCGTATCTACGCACGAAAAACAAGGAGTGTGATTGACTTGTTCCTTGTCAAGCAGCGACCTAGCGAAAGTTTGAGGGTGTACCTAGACCGTTTCAATTTGGCCGCTACTGAAGTTAAAGATCCCCATGAACCAACCGTTGTCGCAGCATTGATTGATGGAGTAGATAAAGACACTGAATTCGGGAGATACCTGGCAGGCAAGCCACCCCATACTAGAGAATTATTCTACGAGAAGGCTAACGTACACTTATGACGGGAGGAAGTATATACTAACCGAAAGGCAAAAGCGGTCGATAAAGAGGAAATCAAGAGCAATGTCGCCATTAAGCAAATAGGTGACAGCTCGGGGAAGGTCGAAGTAAATGTTGGAAATCGGAATCAGGGTGGTCGTCAGTCAAGGAACAACGATAATAGTGGTAACGGCAACAACCGGAAGAGGAACCGAGGTAACGACTCCCAGAGAAGGACTCGTCCCAGGGCCTTTGAAAGTTATACACCAATAAATGATACTCTGGAAAATATCTTCATGGATGCGTATGAAGTCCTCCAGAATAAGAGGCCACCTCCCAGAGAGTCGACGGAGAAAGAACGTGAAACGGGGAAGTTTTGTCTCTTTCATCAGATTCATGGCCATTCGACAAAATGAATGCCGTCACCTAAGAGATGTAGTCGAGAGGCTTCTTCGAGAAGGAAAACTAGATGAATACAGAGTGACGCCCAGAGATAGGGGCCAAGCATTACAGGCCCTAAATCAGAACCAGAATCAACTTGCTGCCAGGCCAACTACCCAGCAAAAGGGAAAGAATATCGTTATCAATACCATAATCGGAGGACTTTATCTCGCCGGGCATAGTTCCAAGGCATTGGATCAATACGTCAATGCAGCCAAACAACACCTCGAGGTAGGGGAGTGTAGCAACCCCGAGGACAACATCCCGGTGAAGCAACAAAAGATGATGACCGACGATGTCGTTTTCCGAGAACGAGAAAGCATTGGAGTCCATGCTCCGACTGAAGATCCATTTGTAATTACAGTACCTATTGGACCAGCCACTGTTCATAAGGTTTTTGTGGACAACGGGAGTTCGGTCAACATTCTTTTCAAAAGGACATTTGACCAGATGAACCTCGAAATAAAAGACTTGAAGCCCTGTCAAGGATGGATCCGTGGATTTAACGGAGCATCCACCGCTCCAATGGGTTATGTAGAGTTACCGGTTACGCTTGGGGAAGGAGAACACCAGTGAGTGAGAATCCTTCCCTTCGTGGTTTTGGACGTTGAATCGCCCTACAATGCCTTCTTGGGCCGACCGGCCCTCGCAAAGTTAGAGCCTGTATAGCCCCCTGGTGCTTGTTATTGAAATTCCCCATAGAAGCTGGCATTGGTATCGTCAGAGGAGATCAGGTTGTTATGCGAGCATGTTATGTTGCCGAGCTAATGTTACTTCGCAATGGAGGGGACATTGAAACTAAAGGCGCTTCTCCCCCTTCGGGGGCGGAGACCTTATAGCAACTAAAGAGGATAGTCGTTGGAGAGTCGCCCAGAGAGTTTCCCGAGGATATAGATCCCAGAGAGGATCAAGAACCCGGGGGCAGAATGGCGACTCCCAACGAGACAACTGTGGATGTACCGATCGATGATAGTGACCCAGAGAAGGTCCTTAAGATTGGATCCCAATTAAATCCAAATCTCGCTAAAGAATTGACGAATTTCTTAAAAAACAACTTGGATGTATTTTCTTGGACCCACGCGGACATGTGTGGGATATCCCCATCAATCATGAGCCATTCATTAAGCATGACCCTAAACATCCGCCGGTAAAGCAAAAAAGGCGAATGTTGGGCCCAGAGAGGTCCGCTGCCTTGAAAGAAGAAGTTGGAAAGTTAAAGAGTAATGGATTTATCAGAGACTCGACCTACCCAGACTGGATTTCAAATCCAGTCCTGGTAAAGAAGGCCAACGGGAAGTGGCGAACGTGTATCGACTTCTCGGATTTGAACAAAGCCTGCCCAAAAGATAGTTTCCCGTTGCCCCGGATTGACCAGTTGGTGGAAACGACGGCGAGTCATGAACTTCTCTCATTCATGGATGCTTACTCAGGATATAACCAGATTCCGATGCATGTTCCAGATCAAGAACACACTAGTTTTATCACGGATCTGGGATTATATTGTTATGTAGTGATGCCCTTTGGCTTGAAGAATGCGGGCGCTACATATCAGCGTTTAGTTAACAGAATGTTTTATAACCAGATCGGGAAAACAATGGAAGTATATGTTGACGATATGTTGGTTAAGTCCAAGCAATCCTCCCATCACACTACGGACTTGGCGGAGATGTTCAGCATCCTTCGAAAGTACGGAATGAAACTCAACCCAACCAAATGTTCATTCGGTGTTGCCTCCGGAAAATTCTTAGGATTCATGGTCAGTTCCCGTGGGATTGAGATTAATCCAGACCAGATCGCGGCAATCAGGGACATTCAGGTACCCAGGCAAATTAAGGACGTGCAAAGCCTTGCAGGAAAAGTAGCCGCACTAAGCAGATTTATCTCCAGGGCTACGGATAAGTGCATCCATTCTTCGGATTAATAAAGCGGGGAAAACGCCACTTCAAATGGACGCCCGACTGCGTAGAAGCGTTCAAGAACTTACTAAGGCACCTGGAGAAACCTCCGATATTATCTAAGCCAATGGATCACGAGGACTTGTTCATGTATCTGGCGGTGCCATCCCATGCGATTAGCTCAGCGTTGGTAAGAGAAGAAGATAAGGTCCAAAGACCTATGTATTACGTGAGCAAAAAATTGACGGCAGCAAAGCGTAATTATCCAAGGATAGAAAAGTTGGCGTATAGTTTACTGATCGCCTCTAGAAAGCTTCGACATTATTTTTAGGCACATCCTATTACCGTATACACCAATCATCCGCTCAAGCAAGTCCTACAGAGACCAGAGGCATCTGGAAGATTACTCAAATGGAATATTGAGTTAAGTCAATTTGATTTGAACTTTCAGCCCAGACGGTCAATTCGGGGGCAAGTGATAGCCGACTTCATAGCGGAGTTCACTGTCCCCGAGGAAGATATATCAAACGATGAAGTTGATCCTTCAAAGTTACTTCTCGATCCCAATGACTGGGGATTGTATACTGATGGCGCTAGGAATAACGAAAGATCGGACGCTTGAATAGCGCTTGAAACTCCAGAGAAACGATTGATATCCTATGCTATCCGAATGGAGTTTCACGCCACTAACAACGATTTTGAATATGAAGCCCTGATAGCTGGATTTAGGATCGCAAAGGAATTAGAGGTCACAAAGCTGAACATCTTCTGTGACACCAAGTTAGTTGTGAACCAAGTCACTGGAAAATTCCAAGCTAAAAGTGCAAGATTGACTTTATACTTAAAGAAAGTGAAAGATTTGCTAAACGATTTTGATCACTATAGCATATCTCATATTCCGCGGTTAGAAAATCAGCAGGCAGATAAGTTGGCAAAGATGGCTAGTTCCGACGATCCTGAAGTGACCGGGCTAGCCCCCGTTGAAGTACTTCGGTCCCCTAGCATAGATCAAATGGAGATCGACCTAATACTAGAGACGGAACCAGAAAGGGAGTCCTGGATGACTCCTTTAAAGAATTTCCTGATGAATGGAGCGCTTCCGACCAAGAAAAGCGAGAGGTGCAAAGTAATTCGTAAAGCCGCCCGATACGTTCTGCAAGGAGGAGTTCTTTACAGACAAGGGTTTTCAATGCCCCTCCTCCGGTGTATAGCTCACGATGACATCAAGCGTGTGCTGCAAGAGGTTCACGAAGGCGAATGCGGCGACCACACTGGAGGGCAAACTTTGGCAAAAAAGGTGTTGCGGCATGGTTATTTCTGGCCTACCATAAACAAGGATGTGGCAAGATACGCACGACGATGTGATGCGTGCCAGAGATTTTCAAAAATAACTAGAGCACCTCCTAATCAGTTAAAAACAATGATGAGCCCATGGCCTTTCGCTATGTGGGTAATTGATATCATCGGAAGTCTCCCCATAGCAAGGGGCGGAGCAAAGTTCGCTATTGTGGCCGTGGATTATTTCACCAAGTGGGTCGAGGCTGAACCACTAACTACAATCACAACCAAGCGAGTAATCAACTTTATCGTGAGAAACATCATCTGTCGATTTGGGATTCCAAAGATTTTGATAACAGATAACGGAACTCAGTTCGGTAGCGCTGAATTCAGAAATTTCTGCCAAAAATACCACATTGAGAATTGGTATACCTCTGTGGCGCACCCGCAATCGAACGGACAAGTCGAAGCGGCGAGTAAAGTAATTAATTCCATTCTGAAAAGAAGACTGAAGCGGGCCAGAGCCATGTGGGCTGACAAATTGCCCCTGACATTATGGGCCTACAGGACAACATATAAATCTGCAACAGAACATACCCCCTTCTCCCTTGCTTTTGGAACGGAAGCGGACATCCCGGTTGAGATAAAGGTACCTTCTCACCGGGTGAATTATTATGATCCGATGACCAATAATGAATTGCTCCTTGAGTCCCTGGATATGATCGAAGAAAAGAGGGATGAAGCAGACCTGCGTGCCTTGAGATGCAAACAACAGGTCGCTCGATATTACAACAAAAAGGTTCGAGCCCGAACCTGGGAACCCGGAGACTTGGTTCTGAAACGTGTCTTTCCACCCCCAACTCATATGGGAGCGAAGTGGGAAGGACCGTATTCCATTCTGAGCAAGCTTGAGAATGGAACCTTCAAGCTGGCAACCGTAGATGGAAGGGAAATCCCCAGAGTGTGGAATGCCCAACATTTACGGTCATACTTGACATGAAAGTTTCAAATCTATTCTTTTGCTTTGTTGAAAACCATGTATAAGGCGCGACTTGCCCATAATAGTTTGATTCCTTCAAGCAAAAAATTATAAAGTGGACGTAGGTCATGATTCGACCGAACCACTATAAAAATATTGTGTGTCATTTACCTTTATTGCATCTTTATTTATCTGCCTATTTATTTTTATGGAAATCGGTGTGAATAATGCAGGTACCCCAAGTCTTGTGCCAACCGTTCCTCCCGTAGACTGTTCGGAGGAACTCAAAGCCTTGGCAAATGCTCCAACTGCTTGTCCGGCTAGTTCTAATCCTCGGAGCTTGGATTAAAATATAAACCTAGGATGAGTTTAAAGAGCATGCATGATTGCAGACCGCTTGATCCGTGACTCTAACTCTCCAGAGAGAGAGAGAGTATAAAAGCGTCTCCGATTGAGCGCTGAGAAAGAGCTCATTCCCCGCTGAAGGATCCGGGAGCGAATGAATTGCTGAGCTCGAACTCTAACTCTCCAGAGAGAGAGAGAGAGAGAGAGAATAAAAGCCTCTCCGATTGAGCGCTGAGAAAGAGCTCCTTCCCCGTTGAAGGATCGGGGAGCGAATGAATTGCTGAGCTCGAACTCTAACTCTCCGAAGAGAAAGAGAGTTTAAAAGCGTCTCCGATTGAGTGCTGAGAAAGAACTTCTTCCCGGCTAAAGGAACAGGGGCCGACTGAACTACTGTTATCCCATGAAATCTTCTAAGTCCCCCATATTCAGAAATAGGGGCAACCTGCCGACAGTACTAACCAATCCTTAGTAAACCCCAGTCAGGCGCTATGATAACAACTGATTGGGGGCACATATACTCGTATACATATACTGAACTTTGATACAGCAATGCAGCACAAAAGTTTTCTTTCTGTTGTTTGACTAATTTGTAATTATCATTAGATGGCCTATGACTAAACATGGAAAGTTTATTTGAATACAGGTACACAATGATGCAAAAAGAAATAAACTTCCTTTATATATTGTAAGCCAACAAAGACCTAGAAAACAAAAGTGAGGTCCAGTCTCACAATTACACTTCCGGGCCAGCGGAAAACCTAAAGACAAAATATGAAACCAGCAATAGTATCCTATTTACGCTTCGACCTCTTCTCCTGCTTTTGTCTCTCCAGCTTAGCCTTGTCAGCGTCAGATTGCTCTCCCTTCTTCCTCTTCCTTTTGTCTATAAGGGGAACATCCGATTCTTCAGAAGATTCTTTTTCCGCCTCCTTTCTCTTTCTTTTATCAGAAAGGGAAGCCGGGAAATCGTCAGGATTCACAAAATGAAGCTCTGCTGATAGATTTGGGCCGGACTTTCAAAATCATCCCAGTTTTAGGATCAAATTCTGCAATAGGGACTACGTCCAAAGGCTCTTCTCCCACCTTCGTCAAGGCTATCTCTTTTTCCTGCCTAGCTTTTCTACTGGCCAAAGTTTCATCCTCATCGTCGTCGGTCTCTTTGGGGCCGATAATATCTTCCTCTTCCTCTACATGGCGCCCATCCATGTCTTTCAAGGCCTCGATGGTCTCCGCATCCTTGGGAACGTCAGTACTAGGTGCCGGGATACTTTCCTCTGCTGTTGTGACCTCAGCCTGCTTTGATATATCAATACCGGCACCTGACGAGACAGCTTCCTTCTCAGCCTCATCTTCTTTTTCAGCACCCTCGCCGACGGGCTCGCCACCTGTATTATGAGGAACATGCGTTACTAGTTCAATTGGTTGTTCTACCAGACGACGACAATTCACAATTGCTTTGACGAATTATGGAGAAAAAAGGGAAATACCTTCTGCAGATCCTCCTTCTTGGGTAGCTGTAGGAGCCCCAACAACTACCGGAGTTAGACCCAAAGGGATTAGCGGATCATCAGGATGGTACTCCTCAACTCTGGAGGTTTTGGGCTCCAGGCTGAACTTGAACCTTCATCAACTTTGCTTTTACCCTTAGCCAGGGTCCTCTCCTTTTCCATTTTCGCTTGAATCAGACGACGACCCTCTGCCAGGTCCTCGGGCTCGTTGTCCCTCAAGATGCTCTTCATCAACTCATCCTCATCAATTTCTTCGACTCCCAACCTCTGCTTTTCACCCTCAACAATCGCATCCCATAAATTGGCTAAAGTAACATGGTAATCCGGGATCCACGAAATGTTGCGGGTTTTGAGAACTTGGCCAAGGAAGTCGAAAATCAACTCTTCAAACCCCTCGATATCCTTTTCTCTCTCGAGGAGCTTGTTGTTTGAGGCAGTAGCCATCTCGATGGCACTATCAACATTCTGTTCGGCAAGAGCTGCCCGTCTCTCCGCATCTGCGACTTGATCATTGAAAGTCAGCGTTTCCGCTTTTGGCAAAGCCAAACTTTCTTTCAAACTTGCTCTTTCTGCTTCCCAAGCAGCTATCTCAGCTTCGAAATGGCCTTGTGCTGTTTTCAATTCAATGTTTGCCATTTTGAGATCTTCAACCTCCTTCTTTAAGGCCATTTTCTCTTGGCTATTGGAGTCAAGTTCCGAATGAAAGCGTTTTTTAGCGTTCTCCAACTCGGTTTTATAATTCTCGATGTCTCTCCGCGCTAAAGCAAGCTGGGATTGAGCATCTTCCAGGTCCTTCTCCATCTTTGTCCTGGCCCTTTCATTGTTTTCAAGTTTCACCTTAAATCTGTGTGCTTCTATTTCAAGTGATCGGATGACTTCTGAAAGGTTAACTGCATGTTTTTTCATCATCTCATATTGCCTGGCAACGTGACGGATGTGTCCGACGACTTCATAATCCCAGTTCTTAGGGACCGGTTCCAAGGCTGGAACAAAGGTCATCCTATCAAAGTATATGTCTGGGAATTGTTCCCTCAGCTTTTCCAGCCTACCTTGAATCTCGGGACCATGAATGTAGTCCCATGACCCGAGGGCAGCCAACTCTGGCTGGCTGGAAGGGACGACGTCACTCTTCTCCTTTTCAGATTCTTTAATCGGATCTTTGCTTCTATCTTTAGATTCGTGATGCCTTTTTGACGACCTACTATGGGAAGGTGCAATGTTTGGAGGAGTTAACTCTTTAGGAAGTTTCTTTCCCCCTGCAGGAACTACCGGATAACTGGAAGGCTTGGCAGAGGTTGATTTTGGTGGAGACCGGGGTTGCGAGGAAGTCGGCTTGTGAGAAGGGCCGCGAGAACGCTCAGTACCCGGATGAAGACTGGGTGTGCCCTCACGCAGGAAACGATAAGAATAGGATCGCCTGTGGGACATCTTTCCTGCAAAACAAAGAAAAGAGCATATTAAAACCTTGAATACTGACGATATAAGAGTGCGGGGTCAGATAGTGTGTGTGATTTGTGCATCCCATATAATTCCCCCTAACAGACCCGGGCCTGAAGACAGGCTCATCTGACTAGTTTCTTGTTCTCTAGTTGGAGCGATGGCCTCCTCAGAACCAAGGAAGAATGGCTCCCCTTCAAAATCCCTCTCTGTATATACATCGTCGGGCAGAGGAATTTTTCTCAGCTCTTTGAATAGTTGTTCGTCTGTCAAGTCATCGGGAGCAGTGGATTCGATTGGAGTAGAAACTGGAATTTCCTTGGACTTGTCACCACGGGCCTCATCCTCTTTGTATATATTCAGATCCTCATCGTCTTGGATGACTATCGGGGAAGGACTCTTGCGGAACTTAGTTGTTTCTATTGCTTGTGATGTTCTCTCTCCCTCCGTTGGTGGCACGTACTTATAGGGTTTGCCGCCAGTGCCAATTCCAAATCTTACATCCAGAAGAGGATGCTTATGAAGATTCTCATCAGTAATGCATTTTTTGATCCTTAGAAAGTCAGACCTGCTTTGAAGAAGAATGGATAATCGATTGTTGTATAACGGACCCTCCGTTTTCGGGAAGACATGATTTGTTTAAGACAAAGAAAAAGGAGGAAGAATGTTAATACTTCGACTTCTTGAACGAGATACTCAGCTAAAAGCTTGAAGTTTACTTGATTTAAGCCATCTTCTTGAGCACCCGGCCTGTTTCTTTATATAGAACCAATCAGACTTAGGATCCCCTTTATTGCTATACCCATCATACAGAACTTTCCTATTCGCCACCGATTCAAAAAAAGAGAAGTTTGGGGTTGCTGAGGAACGATGCTTGAAAAGAAAGAAGAATGTTAAATCTCTGAATGTGAGTTCGGTGCGTAGGATCTCTGCATATGCAATATACAAGGTGTATAGGGATGCGTAGGCATTGGGATGAAGCTGCATCAGAGCGATACCCAGTCGTTTTAGAGTCTCGACGGCGATTGAAGGAAACGGGGGAATAGCTCCAACTAAGCACATGGTTCGACTGATTGCCATATACCCTTCCGGAGCTAAGTGGGGTCTATCTTCACTATCGGGTGTCAGGACATCATCCCAAGGAATCCCATGTCTCAAGCAGATTCTTTTAAGCTTTATATCATCGAGCTTAGATGCTAAAGAATCAGAAAATTTATCTATTCCGAGCGCACCAGGAATCTCGTCGGGAGCTCGCCTGTCTATCTCAGATTCTTCACTAGATGAAGTACTTTCAAACGGGTTTGATTCCGTTGCCTCGTATTCAGAGCCAGAACCTTCACCTCCTGGGTTAATTGGAGGGACCTCAGGGTTGTATTGCTCAGGAATCTCAGACTCCGTTTCTATAGCGGATCTTGAAGAAGATTGATTATCCGACATTACTGATAGGCGAGAAAACATAAAAAGTGAGATTAAAGCTACCCGTCCCCCGTGTGTGCAAGTGCCGGTGTGTGTGCTTGTGCATGCATTAAAGATAAAGCATAAAAGCTATCAAGATTATCAAGGTATTAGTTGTCATATGCAGTTAGAATTATGTGGTCATTTAGTCCAGAAAGTCCAAATCAAGGACCTAGCCTAACTGTTCAGAGTTTTTTGGTAACAAGGCATCGTCTAAGTTTCAAAAATTAGTTTGGATCGTGAACTACAAGTCGGATCGCGATGTGTATGACAGATCGCCCTCCTTCGGATCGCATGGTAGAGGGATCGCCCTCCTTTGGATCGCAGGGCAGAGGGATCGTCCTCCTTCGGATCGCAGGGTAGAGGGATCGCCCTCTTTTGGATCACAGGGCAGAGGGGTCGCCCCCCTCACGAATCGTGAAGTTGAGTAATTGGGGTCTTTGCTGGATCGTTGCGGTCCCCCACGAAGCGCGCCACTACCGCCGCCACGACCCTCCGACTCGCCACTGGCCTTCATCTTCTTCCTTTCCTCTCCTTGCCCACGATCCGAACCTGCCTTCTTCTTCTCCTTCCTCCTCCGTTTTCCTCCTCTCCTTCTCGTTTCCGAACACCAACCTCTGAGCCTATCAGCCATGGCGCTTCGCTGGTTCCCCCAAGAATCACAATTTCCCATCGTTTCCTCCCTCAAACTAGTCGAAAAACTTATAAAATGGAGAGCGATATCGCATAAGGATGCTTTCGATGGATTACCTTTATAAAAGTTGGGAGAACAGTCAGATTTTTGGAGGTTTGAAAACTCGGGTGTTTCCTCAGTGACGAAGGCGATACGATACGAAAGAAGGGAGAAGGAAGAAAGTGAAGAGGAGAGTCGTCTTATATAGGCAAAAGGGCAACCGTTCGTCTCCCTTTTTTTGTTTTATTCGATCCGCGAAAATAGGCGGGTCGCGAACCAAAAACCCACCACGTCTCGGAGAGAAGCCCATTTCATTTCGTCCCATAAAGAAGCTCAAGCGCTCACCAAAGAGCGAGACGATTGGCTCGAATGGCTTGCTAAAGGACCGCGACTCGAGTATGCGATACGAATCGATAAATCACCAACAGATTCAGTGACGAAGACTCTAAAAAGTCCCAGAAAAGGAATCATTCACTGATTGGCGACTCGTTGTGAAAAGACGATCCTAAAGTATTCGAAGCATGTTCCATCATCAATAAAACATACTTCGAGGATGCAAAATGTTTGCTAGCTTTTTGACCAAGCCATCCAGGTTCATTCGTAAGAAGAAAGTATGAAACTGTGTTCCCTAAGAGCATGAAGGATCGGATCGCCCCTCGCTATATCGCACGATCGGATCGCCCCTCACTGGATCGCATGATCGGATCGCCCCTCATGGGATCGCACGATCGGATCGCTCCCACTTCATCAGCGAAACGACACCTCTATGCGATACGATCCGTATATGTATTATTGCCCAGAATAGACCGATCCGATTCCTTGATGCATGGCGGAGCCTCTGACCCGTTCAAACACGAGCTAGTCTTCAGCGATCCGAGACGTACGGATCCAGCGATACGTGTCCCAAACCGTCGTTCTGACCGATTCTCCCCATCTACACGATCCGATTTTCAAGGGGATCGTGACACCTATCCACAACGGCTAATTTGACTATTTCTTCAATGGTGGCGATGCGATCCGATGTTCTCGGGATTCGTGCCACGTGATACCACGACCCGCCTGACAAAATCAGCTATAAATAGCCCGGAGCTTGGCATTTTTTGGGAGCTTTTTGGCAATATTGAGTACTGAATCCGCCATTATTGTCAGATTACAAGAGTATTGAGAGAGAGATCAATGATTGTATTAGCTTTCAAAGCATAATCAATAATATATGAAGTGGACGTAGGCTCGTTAACGCCGAGCCACTTAAAATTCTGTGTGTTATTTTCTTTTTCCTCATTCTTCAGTTGAAACTCTATAAGATTCAGAACAATTTGGGTGTTAGGTCCAAATTTTGATCTAACAGCTGCAAATCCAACCCTTCACAGTAGTAAAAAGAAAGGTGTATTTGTTGGAAGTAAGTGCTATTTAGAGAATTACAGATACGATTAAAAAGAAGGGATATTTTGAAGTATTAAGAGAAGTAGGAATAGTTTAAGCATAGGAGGGGCAGATCGACAAATATGAAAGATGATGAATCTTTTAGATTGGGGGTTGAAAAAACCAACCCTTCATAGTAGTTAAAAAATAGGAGTAATTGTTGGAAGTAAGGGCTATTTAGAGAATTAGTGGTGCGATTAAAAAGAAGGGATGCTTTGAAGTATTAAGAGAAGTAGGGGAAGTTTAAGCATAGGAGGCTTAGATCGACAAATATGAAAGATGATGAATCGTTTGGATTGGGTGATGCAAAAACCAACCCTTTACAGTAGTAAAAAGATTGGGGTAATTGTTGGAAGTAAGGGCTATCTAGAGAATTAGGGATACAGTTAAAAAGAAGGGCTATTTTGAAGTATTAAAAGAAGTAGAGGTAGTTTAAGCATAGGTAAGGTAGATCGACAAATATGAAAGATGATGAATCGTTTGAATTGGGTGCTGCAAAAACCAACCCTTCCCAGTAGTAAAAAGATAGGGGTAATTGTTGGAAGTAAGGGTTATTTACAGAATTAGGGATAGGATTAAAAAGAAGGGCTGTTTTGGGAAGTATTAAGAGGAGTAGGGGTAGTTTAAGCATAGTAGGGGAAGATCGACAAATATGAAAGATGATGAATCTTTTGAATTGGGCGGTGCAAAAACCAGCCCTTCACAGTAGTTAAAAATAGGGGTAATTGTTGGAAGTAAGGGCTATTTTGAGAATTAGTGGTATTATTAAAAAGAAGGGCTGTTTTGACGTGCTAAGAGAAGTAGGGGTAGTTTGAGCATAGGAGGGGTAGATCGACAAATATGATAGATGATGAATCGTTTGGATTGGGTGCCGCAAATCCAACCCTTCACAGTAGTAAAAAGAAAGGGGTAATTGTTGGAAGTAAGAGCTATTCAGAGAATTAGGGATACGATTAAAAAGAAGGGATATTTTGAAGTATAAGAGGAGTATGGATCGTTTAAGCATAATAGGGGTAGGTCGACAAATATGAAAGATGATGAGTCCTTTGGATTTGGTGCTGCAAAAAGCAACCCTTCACAGTAGTAAATAGATAGGGGTAATTGTTGAAAGTAAGGGCTATTTAGAGAATTGGGGATAGGATTAAAAATTAGGGCTGTTTTGTGAAGTACTAAGAGGAGTAGGGGTAGTTTAAGCACAGTAGGGGTAGATCGACAAATATGAAAGATGATGAATCATTTAGATTGGGTGTTGAAAAAACCAACCCTTCGCAGTAGTTAAAAAATTGGAGTAATTGTTGGAAGTAAGGGCTATTTAGAGAGTTAGTGGTACGATTAAAAAGAAGGGTTGTTTTGAAGTATTAAGAGAAGTAGGGGTAGTTCAAGCATAGGAGGGGTAGATTGACAAATATGAAAGATGATGAATCGTTTGGATTGGGTGTTGCAAAAACCAACCCTTCATAGTAGTAAAAAGATAGGGGTAATTGTTGGAAGGAAGGGCTATTTAGAGAATTAGGGATACGATTAAAATGAAGGACTATTTTGAAGAATTAACAAAAGTAGAGGTTGTTTAAGCATAGTTAGGGTAGATCGACAAATGTGAAAGATGATGAATCGTTTGGAATGGGTGCTGCAAAAACCAACCCTTCACGGTAGTAAAAAATATGGGCAATTGTTGGATGTAAGGGCTATTTACAGAATTAGGGATAGGATTAAAAAGAATGGCTGTTTTGTGAAATATTAAGAGTAGTAGGTGTAGTTCAAGCATAGTAGTGGTAGATCGACAAATATGAAAGATGATGAATCGTTTGGATTGGGCGGTGGAAAAACCAACACTTCACAGTAGTTAAAAATAGGGGTAATTGTTGTAAGTAATGACTATTTAGAGAATTAGTGGTACGATTAAAAACAAGGGCTATTTTGAAGTATTAAGAGAAGTATGGGTAGTTTAAGCATAGGAGGGGTAGATCGACAAATATGAAAGATGATGAACCGTTTGGATTGGGTGCTGCAAATCCAACCCTTCACAGTAGTAAAAAGAAAGGGGTAATATTTGTAAGTAAGGGCTATTTAGAGAATTACAGATACGATAAAAAAGAAGGGATTTTTTGAAGTATTAAGAGGAGTGGGGATAGTTTAAGCATAATAGGGGTTGATCGACAAATATGAAAGATGATGAATCGTTTGGATTGGGTGCTGCAAAAACCAACCCTTCACAGTAGTAAATAGATAGGGTAAATTGTTGAAAGTAAGGGCTATTTATAGAATTGGGGATAGGATTAAAAAGAAGGGTTGTTTTGTGAAGTATTAAGAGGAGTAGGGGTAGTTTAAGCATAGTAGGTGTAGATCGACAAATATGAAATATGATGAATCATTTGGATTGGGCTGTGCAAAAACCAACACTACACAGTAGTTAAAAATATGGGTAATTGTTGGAAGTAAGGGCTATTTAGAGAATTAGTGGTACGATTAAAAAGAAGGGATGTTTTGAAGTATTAAAAGAAGTACGGGTAGTTTAAGCATAGGAGGGGTAAATCGACAAATATGAAAGATGATGAACCGTTTGGATTGGGTGCTGCAAATCCAACCCTTCACAGTAGTAAAAAGAAAGGGGTATTTGTTGGAAGTAAGTTCTATTTAGAGAATTACGGATACGATTAAAAAGAAGGGATATTTTGAAGTATTAAGAGAAGTAGGGGTAGTTTAAGCATAGGAGGGGCAGATCGACAAATATGAAAGATGATGAATCTTTTAGATTGGGGGTTGAAAAAACCAACCCTTCACAGTAGTTAAAAAATAGGAGTAATTGTTGGAAGTAAGGGCTATTTATAGAATTAGTGGTGCGATTAAAAAGAAGGGATGCTTTGAAGTATTAAGAGAAGTAGGGGAAGTTTAAGTATAGGAGGCTTAGATCGACAAATATGAAAGATGATGAATCGTTTGGATTGGGTGATGCAAAAACCAACCCTTTACAGTAGTAAAAAGATTGGGGTAATTGTTGGCAGTAAGGGCTATCTAGAGAATTAAGGATACAGTTAAAAAGAAGGGCTATTTTGAAGTATTAAAAGAAGTAGAGGTAGTTTAAGCATTGGTAAGGTAGATCGACAAATATGAAAGATGATGAATCGTTTGAATTGGGTGCTGCAAAAACCAACCCTTCACAGTAGTAAAAAGATAGGGGTAATTGTTGGAAGTAAGGGTTATTTACAGAATTAAGGATAGGATTAAAAAGAAGGGCTGTTTTGGGAAGTATTAAGAGGAGTAGGGGTAGTTTAAGCATAGTAGGGGAAGATCGAAAAATATGAAAGATGATGAATCTTTTGGATTGGGCGGTGCCAAAACCAGCCCTTCACAGTAGTTAAAAATAGGGGTAATTGTTGGAAGTAAGGGCTATTTTGAGAATTAGTGGTGCGATTAAAAAGAAGGGATGTTTTGAAGTATTAAGAGAAGTAGGGGTAGTTTGAGCATGGGGGGGTAGATCGACAAATATGAAAGATGATGAATCGTTTGGATTGGGTGCCGCAAATCCAACTCTTCACAGTAGTAAAAAGAAAGGGGTAATTGTTGGAAGTAAGAACTATTCAGAGAATTAGGGATACGATTAAAAAGAAGGGATATTTTGAAGTATAAGAGGAGTAAGGATCGTTTAAGCATAATAGGGGTAGATCGACAAATATGAAAGATGATGAATCCTTTGGATTTGGTGTTGCAAAAACCAACCCTTCACAGTAGTAAATAGATAGGGGTAATTGTTGAAAGTAAGGGCTATTTAGATAATTGGGGATAGGATTAAAAATTAGGGCTGTTTTGTGAAGTACTAAGAGGAGTAGGGGTAGTTTAAGCATAGTAGGGGTAGATCGACAAATATGAAAGATGATGAATCGTTTAGATTGGGTGTTGAAAAAACCAACCCTTCGCAGTAGTTAAAAAATTGGAGTAATTGTTGGAAGTAAGGGCTATTTAGAGAGTTAGTGGTACGATTAAAAAAGAAGGGTTGTTTTGAAGTATTAAGAGAAGTAGGGGTAGTTCAAGCATAGGAGGGGTAGATTGACAAATATGAAAGATGATGAATCGTTTGGATTGGGTGCTGCAAAAACCACCCCTTCATAGTAGTAAAAAGATAGGGGTAATTGTTGGAAGTAAGGGCTATTTAGAGAATTAGCGATACGATTAAAATGAAGGGCTATTTTGAAGAATTAACAGAAGTAGAGGTAGTTTAAGCATAGTTGGGGTAGATCGACAAATGTGAAAGATGATGAATCCTTTGGATTGGGTGCTGCAAAAACCAACCCTTCACAGTAGTAAAAAATATGGGCAATTGTTGGATGTAAGGGTTGTTTACAGAATTAGGGATAGGATTAAAAAGAAGGGCGGTTTTGTGAAATATTAAGAGTAGTAGGTGTAGTTTAAGCATAGTAGTGGTAGATCGACAAATATGAAAGATGATGATTCGATTGGATTGGGCGGTGGAAAAACCAACACTTCACAGTAGTTAAAAATAGGGGTAATTGTTGTAAGTAATGACTATTTAGAGAATTGGTGGACGATTAAAAAGAAGGGCTATTTTGAATTATTAAGAGAAGTATGGGTATTTTAAGCATAGGAGGGGTAGATCGACAAATATGAAAGATGATGAACCGTTTGGATTGGGTGCTGCAAATCCAACCCTTCACAGTAATAAAAAGAAAGGGGAAATTTTTGTAAGTAAGGGCTATTTAGAGAATTAGGGATACGATAAAAAAAAGGGATATTTTGAAGTATTAAGAGGAGTAGGGATAGTTTAAGCATAATAGGGGTTGATCGACAGATATGAAAGATGATGAATCGTTTGGATTGGGTTCTGCAAAAACCAACCCTTCACAGTAGTAAATAGATAGGGGTAATTGTTGAAAGTAAGGGCTATTTATAGAATTGAGGATAGGATTAAAAAGAAGGGTTGTTTTGTGAAGTATTAAGAGGAATAGGGGTAGTTTAAGCATAGTAGGGGTAGATCGACAAATATGAAAGATGATGAATCGTTTTGATTGGGTGCTGCAAAAAACAAACCTTTCATAGTAGTTAAAAAATAGGGGCGATTCTTGGAAGTAAGTGTTATTTATAGAATTAGTGGAATGATTAAAAACAAGGGTTGTTTTGAAGTATTAAGAGAAGTAGGGGTAGTTTAAGTATAGGAGGGGTAGATCGACAAATATGAAAAATGATGAATCGTTTGGATACGGTGCTGCAAAAACCAACCCTTCATTGTAGTAAAAAGATAGGGGTTATTGTTGTAAGTAAGGGCTATTTAGAGAATTAGGGATACGATTAAAAAGAAGGGCTATTTTGAAGTATTAAGAGAAGTAGGGGTAGTTTAAGCATAGGAGGGGCAGATCGACAAATGTGAAAGATGATGAATCGTTTAGATTGGGTGTTGAAAAAACCAACCCTTCACAGTAGTTAAAAAATAGCAGTAATTGTTGGAAGTAAGGGATATTTAGAGAATTAGTGGTGCGATTAAAAAGAAGGGCTGTTTTGAAGTATTAAGAGAAGCAGGGTTAGTTTAAGCATAGGAGTGTTAGATCGACAAATATGAAAGATGATGAATCGTTTGGATTTATGCTACAAAAACCAACCCTTTACAGTAGTAAAAAGATAGGGGTAGTTGTTGGAAGTAAGGGCTATTTAGAGAATTAGGGATACGGTTAAAAAGAAGGGCTATTTTGAAGTATTAAAAGAAGTAGAGGTAGTTTAAGCATAGGTGAGGTAGATCGACAAATATGAAAGATGATGAATCGTTTGGATTGGGTGCTGCAAAAACCAACCCTTAACAGTAGTAAAAAGATAGGGGTAATTGTTGGAAGTAAGGATTATTTACAGAATTAGGGATAGGATTAAAAAGAAGGGCTGTTTTGTGAAGTATTAAGAGGAGTAGGGGTAGTTTAAGCATAGTAGGGGAAGATTGACAAATATGAAAGATGATGAATCGTTTGGATTGGGTGCTGCAAATCCAACCCTACACAGTAGTAAAAAGAAAGGGGTGATTGTTGGAAGTAAGAACTATTTAGAGAATTAGGGATACGATTAAAAAGAATGGATATTTAGAAGTATAAGAGGAGTAGGGATAGTTTAAGCATAATAGGGGTAGATCGACAAATATGAAAGATGATGAATCCTATGGATTGGGTGCTGCAAAAACCAACCCTTCACAGTAGTAAAAAGATAGGGGTAATTGTTGAAAGTAAGGGCAATTTAGAGAATTGGGGATAGGATTAAAAATTAGGGCTGTTTTGTGAAGTACTAAGAGGAGTAGGGGTAGTTTTAGCATAGTAGGGGTAGATCGAGAAATATGAAAGATGATGAATCGTTTGGATTGGGTGCTGCATAAAACCAACCCTTTACAGTAGTTAAAAAATAGGAGTAATTCTTGGAAGTAAGGGCTATTTAGAGAATTAGTGGTACGATTAAAAACAAGGTTTGTTTTGAAGTATTAAGAGAAGTAGGGGTAGTTTAAGCATAGGAGGGGTAGATCGACAAATATGAAAAATGATGAATCGTTTGGATTGGGTGCTGCAAAAACCAACCCTTCATAGTAGTAAAAAGATAAGGGTTATTGTGGGAAGTAAGGGGTATATAGAGAATTACAGATACGATTAAAAAGAAGGACTATTTTGAAGTATTAATAGAAGTGGGGGTAGTTTAAGCACAGGAGGGTAGATCGACAAATATGAAAGATGATGAATCGTTTGGATTGGGTGTTGAAAAAACCAACCCTTCACAGTAGTTAAAAAATTGGAGTAATTGTTGGAAGTAAGGGCTATTTAGAGAGTTAGTGGTACAATTAAAAATAAGGGTTGTTTTGAAGTATTCTGAGAAGTAGGGGTAGTTTAAGCAAAGGAGGGGTAGATCGACAAATATGAAAGATGATGAATCGTTTGGATTGGGTGCTGCAAAAACCAACCCTTCATAGTAGTAAAAAGATAGGGGCAATTGTTGGAAGTAAGGGCTATTTAGAGAATTAGGGATACAATTAAAATGAAGGGCTATTTTGAAGAATTAAAAGAAGAAGAGGTAGTTTAAGCATAGGTGGTGTAGATCGACAAATGTGAAAGAGGATGAATCGTTTGGATTGGGTCTGCAAAAAACCAACCCTTCACAGTAGCAAAAAGATAGGGACAATTGTTGGAAGTAAAGGCTATTTACATAATTAGGGATAGGATTAAAAAGAAGGGCTGTTTTGTCAAGTATTAAGAGGAGTAGGGTAGTTTAAGCATAGTAGGGGTAGATCGACAAATATGAAAGATGATGAGTCGTTTGGATTGGGCGGTGCAAGAACCAACACTTCACAGTAGTTAAAAATTGGGGTAATTGTTGGAAGTTAGGGCTATTTAGAGAATTAGTGGTACGATAAAAAAGAAGGGCTGTTTTGAAGTATTAAGACAAGTACGGGTAGTTTAAGCATAGGAGGGGTAGATCGACAAATATGAAAGATGATGAACCGTTTGGATTGGGTGCTGCAAATCCAACCCTTCATAGTAGTAAAAAGAAAGGGGTAATTGTTGGAAGTAAGGGCTATTTAGAGAATTAGGGATACGATTAAAAAGAATGGATATTTTAAAGTATTAAGATGAGTAGGGATAGTTTTAGCATAATAGGGGTAGATCGACAAATATGAAAGATGATGTATCCTATGGATTGGGTGCTGCAAAAACCAACCCTTCACAGTAGTAAAAAGATAGGGGTAATTGTTGAAAGTAAGGGCAATTTAGAGAATTGGGGATAGGATTAAAAATTAGGGCTGTTTTGTGAAGTACTAAGAGGAGTAGCGGTAGTTTTAGCATAGTAGGGGTAGATCGAGAAATATGAAAGATGATGAATCGTTTTGATTGGGTGCTGCATAAAACCAACCCTTCACAGTAAGGACTATTTAGATAATTGGGGATATGATTAAAAAGAAGGGCTATTTTGAAGTATTAAGAGAAGTATGGGTAGTTTAAGCATAGGAGGGGTAGATCGACAAATATGAAAGATGATGAATCATTTAGATTGGGGAGAGAAAAAACCAACCCTGCACAGCAGTTAAAAAATAGGAGTAATTGTTCGAAGTAAGGTCTATTTAGAGAATTAGTGGTAAGATTAAAAAGAAGGGTTATTTTGAAGTATTAGGAGAAGTAGGGGTAGTTTAAGCATAAGAGGGGTAGATCGACAAATATGAATGATGATGAATCATTTGGATTGGGTGTTGCAAAAACCAATCCTTCACAGTAGTGAAAAGATAGGGGTAATTGTTCGAAGTAAGGGCTATTTATAGAATTAGGGATACGATTAAAAAGAAGGGCTATTTTGAAGTATTAGAAGAAGTAGAGTTAGTTTAAGCATAGGTGGGGTAGATCGACAAATATGAAAGATGATGAATTGTTTGGATTGGGTGCTGCAAAAACCAACCCTTCACAGTGGTAAAAAGGTAGGGATATTTGTTGGAAGTGAGGGCTATTTGGAGAATTTGGGTTACGATTAAAAAGAAGGGTTATTTTGAAGTATTAAGAGAAGTAGGGGTAGTTTAAGCATAGGAGGGGTAGATCGACAAATATGAAAAATGATGAATCGTTTGGATTGGGTGCTGCAAAAACCAACCCTTCATAGTAGTAAAAAGATAGGGGTTATTGTTGGAAGTAAGGACTATTTAGATAATTGGGGATATGATTAAAAAGAAGGGCTATTTTGAAGTATTAAGAGAAGTATGGGTAGTTTAAGCATAGGAGGGGTAGATCGACAAATATGAAAGATGATGAATCATTTAGATTGGGTGTTGAAAAAACCAACCCTGCACAGCAGTTAAAAAATAGGAGTAATTGTTCGAAGTAAGGTCTATTTAGAGAATTAGTGGTAAGATTAAAAAGAAAGGTTATTTTGAAGTATTAGGAGAAGTAGGGGTAGTTTAAGCATAAGAGGGGTAGATCGACAAATATGAATGATGATGAATCATTTGGATTGGGTGTTGCAAAAACCAATCCTTCACAGTAGTGAAAAGATAGGGGAAATTGTTCGAAGTAAGGGCTATTTATAGAATTAGGGATACGATTAAAAAGAAGGGCTATTTTGAAGTATTAGAATAAGTAGAGTTAGTTTAAGCATAGGTGGGGTAGATCGACAAATATGAAAGATGATGAATTGTTTGGATTGGGTGCTGCAAAAACCAACCCTTCACAGTGGTAAAAAGGTAGGGATATTTGTTGGAAGTAAAGGCTACTTACAGAATTGGGTGCTGATTAAAAAGAAGATGAATGATGATAAATCGTTTGGATTGGGTGCTGCAAAAACCAACCCTTCACAGTAGTAAAAAGATAGGGATAATTGTTGGAAGTAAGGACTATTTAGAGAATTAGTGGTACGATTAAAAAGATGGGCTGTTTTGAAGTATTAAGAGAAGTATGAGTTGTTTAAGCATAGGAGGGGTATATCGACAAATATGAAAGATGATGAATCGTTTGGATTGGGTGCTGCAAATCCAAACCGTCGCACTAGTAAAAAGAAAGGGGTAATTTTTGGAGGTAAGGGATATTTAGAGAATTAGGGACTGGATTAAAAATAAGGGTTGTTTTGTGAAGTATTAAGAGTAGGGGTTGTTTAAGCATAGTAGGGGTAGATCGACAAATATGAAAGATGATGAATCGTTTGGATTGGGCGGTGCAAAAACCATCCCTTCACAGTAGTTAAAAATAGGGATAATTGTTGGAAGTAAGGGCTATTTAGAGAATTAGTGGTACGACTAAAAGGAAGGGATGTTTTGAAGTATTAAGAGAAGTAGGGGTAGTTTAAGCATAGGAGGGGCAGATCGACAAATATGAAAGATGATGAATCGTTTCGATTTTTCGATTGGGTGCTGCAAATCCAACCCTTTACAGGAGTAAAAAGAAAGGCGTAATTGTTGAAAGTAAGGGATATTTAGAGAATTAGGGATACGATTAAAAAGAAGGGATATTTTGAAGTAATAAGAGGAGTAGGGCTAGTTTAAGCATAATAGGGGTAGATCGGCAAATATGAAAGATGACGAATCGTTTGGATTAAGTGCTGCAAAAACCAACCCTTCACAGAAGTTAAAAAAAGAGGTAATTATTGGAAGTAAGGGCTATTTAGAGAATTAGTGGTACGATTAAAAAGAAGGGTTGTTTTGAACTATTAAGAGAAGTAGGGGTAGCTTAAGCATAGTAGGGGTAGATCGACAAATATGAAAGATGATGAATCATTTGGATTGGGTGCTACAAAAACCAACCCTTTACAATAGTAAAAATAAAGGTGTAATTTTTGGAAGTAAGGGCTATTTAGAGAATTAGGAATACGATTAAAAAGAAGGGATATTTTGAAGTATTATGAGAAGTAGGGCTAGTTTAGGCATAGGAGCGGTAGATCGGCAAATATGAAAGATGATGAATCGTTTGGATTGGTTGCTGCAAAAACCAACCCTTAACAGTAGTTAATCGATAGGTGTAATTGTTGAAAGTAAGTGCTATTTAGAGAATTGGGAGAGGATTAAAAAGAAGGGCTGATTTGTGAAGTATTAAGAGGAGCAGGGGTAGTTTAAGCATAGTAGGGGTAGATCGACCAATATGAAAATAATTGGGTGCTGTTTAAAAAGAAGATGAATGATGATGAATCATTTGGATTGGGTGCTGCAAAAACCAACCCTTCACAGTAGTAAACAGATAGGGATAATTGTTGGAAGTAAGGGCTATCTAGAGAATTAGTGGTACGATTAAAAAGAAGGGTTGTTTTGAAGTATTGAGAGAAGTATGGGTTGTTTAAGCATAGGAGGGGTAGATCGACAAATATGAAAGATAATGAATCGTTTGGATTGGGTGCTGCAAATCCAAACCTTCACAGTAGTAAAAAGAAAGGGGTATTTTTTGGAATTAAGGGATATTTAGAGAATTGGGGATAGGATTAAAAATAAGGGTTGTTTTGTGAAGTATTAAGAGGAGTAGGGGTAGTTTAAGCATAGTAGGGGTAGATCGACAAATATGGAAGATGATGAATCGTTTGGATTGGGCGGTGCCAAAACCAACCCTTCAAAGTAGTTAAAAATAGTGATAATTATTGGACGTAAGGGCTATTTAGAGAATTAGTGGTACGATTAAAAAGAAGGACTTTTTTGAAGTATTAAGAGATGTAGGGGTAGTTTAAGCATTGGAGGGTTAGATCGACAAATATGAAAGATGATGAATCGTTTGGATTGGGTGCTGCAAATCCAGCCCTTCACAGTAGTAAAAAGAAAGGTGTAATTGTTGGAAGAAAGGGATATTTAGTGAATAAGGGATACGATTAAAAAGAAGGGATATTTTGAAGTATTAAGTAGAGTAGGGGTAGTTTAAGCATAATAGGGGTAGATCGACAAATATGAAAGATGATGAATCTTTGGATTGAGTGCTGCAAAAACCAACCCTTCACAAAAGTTAAAAAAAGAGGTAATTGTTGGAAGTAAGGGCTATTTAGAGAATTTGTGGAATGATTAAAAAGAAGGGCTGTTTTGAACTATTAAGAGAAGTAGGGGTGGCTTAAGCATAGTAGGGTTAGATCGACAAATATGAAAGATGATGAATCATTTGGATTGGGTGCTGCAAAAATCAACCCTTTACAACAGTAAAAAGAAAGGGGTAATTTTTGGAAGTAAGGGCCATTTAGAGAATTAGGGATACGATTAAAAAGAAGGGATATTTTGAAGTATTAAGAGAAGTACGGCTAGTTTAAGCATAGGAGGGGTAGATCGGCAAATATGAAAGATGATGAATCGTTTAGATTGGGTGCTACAAAAACAACCCCTTCATACTATTAAATAGATAGGGGTAATTGTTGAAAGTAAGTTCTATTTAGAGAATTGGGGAGAGGATTAAAAAGAAGGGCTGTTTTGTGAAGTATTAAGAGGAGTAGGGGTAGTTTAAGCATGGTAGGGGTAGATCGACAAATATGAAAGATGATGAATCGTTTGTATTGGGTGCTGCAAAAAACCAACCCTTCACAGTAGTTAAAAAATAGGGGTATTTCTTGGAAGTAAGGGATATTTAGAGAATTAGTGGTACGATTAAAAACAAGGGTTGTTTTGAAGTCTTAAGAGAAGTTGGGGTGATTTAAGCATAGGAGGGGCAGATCGACAAATATGAAAAATGATGAATCGTTTGGATTGGGTGCTGCAAAAACCAACCCTTCATTGTAGTAAAAAGTTAGGGGTTATTGTTGGAAGTGAGGGCTATTTGGAGAATTTGGGTTACGATTAAAAAGAAGGGCTATTTTGAAGTATTAAGAGAAGTAGGGGTAGTTTAATCATAGGAGGGGTAGATCGACAAATATGAAAGATGATGAATCGTTTATATTAGGTGTTGAAAAAACCAACCCTTCACAGTAGTCAAAAAATAGGAGTAATTGTTTGATGTAACGGATATTTAGAGAATTAGTGTTGTGATTAAAAAGAAGGGATGTTTTGAAGTATTAAGAGAAGTAGGGGTTGTTAAGCATAGGAGGGTTAGATCGACAAATATGAAATATGATGAATCGTTTGGATTGGGTTCTGAAAAAAACAAACCCTTCACGGTAGTAAATAGATAGGGGTAATTGTTGAAAGTAAGGGCTATATAGAGAATTGGGGATAGGATTAAAAAGAAGGGTTGTTTTGTGAAGTATTAAGAGGAGCAGGGGTAGTTTAATCATAGTAGGGGTAGATCGACAAATATGAAAGACGTTGAATCGTTTGGATTGGGTGCTGCAAAAAACCAACCCTTCATAGTAGTTAAAAAAAAGGGGTGATTCTTGGAAGTAAGGGCTATTTATAGAATTAGTGGTACGACTAAAAACAAGGGTTGTTTTGAAGTATTAAGAGAAGTAGGGGTTGTTTTAAAGTATTAGGAGGGGTAGAACGACAAATATGAAAAATGATGAACTGTTTGGATTGGGTGCTGCAAATCCAACCCTTCACAGTTGTAAAGAGAAAGGGGTAATTGTTCGAAGTTAGGGCTATTTAGAGAAATAGGGATACGATTAAAAAGAAGGGATATTTTGAAGTATTAAGATGAGTAGGGATAGTTTAAGCATAGTAAGGGTAGATCGACAAATACAAAAGATGATGAATCGTTTGGATTGGGTGCTGCAAAAACCAACCCTTCATAGTAGTAAATAGATAGGAGTAATTGTTGAAAGTAAGGGCTATTTAGAGAATTGGGGATATGATTAAAAAGAAGGGCTGTTTTGTGAAGTATTAAGAGGAGTAAGGGTAGTTTAAGCATAGTAGGGGTAGATCGACAAATATGAAAGATGATGAATCATTTGGATTGGTTGCTGCAAAAAACCAACCCTTCACAGTAGTTAAAAAATAGGGGTGATTCTTGGAAGTAAGGGCTATTTAGAGAATTAGTAGTACGATTAAAAACAAGGGTTGTTTTGAAGTATTAAGAGAAGTAGGGGTAGTTTAAGTATAGGAGGGGTTGATCGACAAATATGAAAAATGATGAATCCTTTGGATTGGGTGCTGCAAAAACATACCCTTCATTGTAGTAAAAAGATTGGGGTTATTGTTGGAAGTAAGGGCTATTTAGAGAATTAGGGATAAGATTAAAAAGAATGGCTATTTTGAAGTATTAAGAGAAGTAGGGGTAGTTTAAGCATAGGAGGGGTAGATCGACAAGTATGAAAGATGATGAATCATTTAGATTGGGTGTTGAAAAAACCAACCCTTCACAGTAGTTAAAAAATAGGAGTAATTGTTGGAAGTAAGGGCTATTTAGAGAACTAGTGGCGCGATTAAAAAGAAGGGCTGTTTTGAAGGATTAAGAGAAGTAGGGGTAGTTTAAGCATAGGAGGGTCAGATCGACAAGTATGAAAGATGATGAATCGTTTGGATTGGGTGCTGCAAAAACCAACCTTTTACAGTAGTAAAAAGATAGGGGTAATTGTTGGAAGTAAGGGATATTTAGAGTATTAGGGATGCGGTTAAAAAGAAGGGCCATTTTGAAGTATTAAAATAAGAAGAGGTAGTTTAAGCATAGTTGAGGTAGATCGACAAATATGAAAGATGATGAATCATTTGGATTGGGTGCTGCAAAAACCAACCCTTCGCAGTAGTAAAAAGATATGGGTAATTGTTGGAAGTAAGGGTTATTACAGAATTAGGGATAGGATTAAAAAGAAGGGCTGTTTTGTGAAGTATTATGAGGAGTAGCGGTAGTTTTAGCATAGTAGGGGAAGATCGACAAATATGAAAGATGATGAATAGTTTATATTGGGTGGTGCAAAAACCAACCCTTCACAGTAGTTAAAAATAGGGGTAATTGTTGGTAGTAAGGGCTATTTCGAGAATTAGTGGTACGATTAAAAAGAAGGGTTGTTTTGAAGTATTAATAGAAGTATGGGTAGTTTGAGCATAGGAGGGGTAGATCGACAAATATGAAAGATGATGAATCGTTTGGAGTGGGTGCAGCAAATCCAACCCTTCATAGTAGTAAAAAGAGAGGGGTAATTGTTTAAAGTAAGGGATATTTAGAGAATTAGGGATACAATTAAAAAGAAGGGATATTTTGAAGTATTAAGAGGAGTAGGGGTAGTTTAAGCATAACAAGTGTAGATCGACAAATATGAAAGATGATGAATCATTTGGATTGAGTGCTGCAAAAACCAACCCTTCACAGAAGTTAAAAAATAGAGGAAATTGTTGGAAGTAAGGGCTATTTAGAGAATTAGTGGTACGATTAAAAAGAAGGGCTGTTTTGAAGTATTAAGGGAAGTAGGGGTAGTTTAAGCATAGTAGGGGTAGATCGACAAATATGAAAGATGATGAATCGTTCGGATTGGGTGCTGCAAAAACCAATCCTTCACAGTAGTAAAAAGAAAGGGGTAATTTTTGGAAGTAAGGGCTATTTAGAGAATTGGGGATACGATTAAAAAGAAGGGATATTTTGAATTATTAAGAGAACTAGGGCTTTTTAAGCATAGGAGGGGTAGATCGACAAATATGAAAGATGTTGAATCGTTTGGATTGGGTGCTGCAAAAAACCAACCCTTCATAGTAGTTAAAAAAAAGGGGTGATTCTTGGAAGTAAGGGCTATTTATAGAATTAGTGGTACGACTAAAAACAAGGGTTGTTTTGAAGTATTAAGAGAAGTAGGGGTTGTTTTAAAGTATTAGGAGGGGTAGAATGACAAATATGAAAAATGATGAATTGTTTGGATTGGGTGCTGCAAATCCAACCCTTCACAGTTGTAAAAAGAAAGGGGTAATTGTTCGAAGTTAGGGCTATTTAGAGAAATAGGGATACGATTAAAAAGAAGGGATATTTTGAAGTATTAAGATGAGTAGGGATAGTTTAAGCATAGTAAGGGTAGATCGACAAATACAAAAGATGATGAATCGTTTGGATTGGGTGCTGCAAAAACCAACCCTTCATAGTAGTAAATAGATAGGAGTAATTGTTGAAAGTAAGGGCTATTTAGAGAATTGGGGATATGATTAAAAAGAAGGGCTGTTTTGTGAAGTATTAAGAGGAGTAAGGGTAGTTTAAGCATAGTAGGGGTAGATCGACAAATATGAAAGATGATGAATCATTTGGATTGGTTGCTGCAAAAAACCAACCCTTCACAGTAGTTAAAAAATAGGGGTGATTCTTGGAAGTAAGGGCTATTTAGAGAATTAGTAGTACGATTAAAAACAAGGGTTGTTTTTAAGTATTAAGAGAAGTAGGGGTAGTTTAAGTATAGGAGGGGTTGATCGACAAATATGAAAAATGATGAATCCTTTGGATTGGGTGCTGCAAAAACATACCCTTCATTGTAGTAAAAAGATTGGGGTTATTGTTGGAAGTAAGGGCTATTTAGAGAATTAGGGATAAGATTAAAAAGAATGGCTATTTTGAAGTATTAAGAGAAGTAGGGGTAGTTTAAGCATAGGAGGGGTAGATCGACAAGTATGAAAGATGATGAATCATTTAGATTGGGTGTTGAAAAAACCAACCCTTCACAGTAGTTAAAAAATAGGAGTAATTGTTGGAAGTAAGGGCTATTTAGAGAACTAGTGGCGCGATTAAAAAGAAGGGCTGTTTTGAAGGATTAAGAGAAGTAGGGGTAGTTTAAGCATAGGAGGGTCAGATCGACAAGTATGAAAGATGATGAATCGTTTGGATTGGGTGCTGCAAAAACCAACCTTTTACAGTAGTAAAAAGATAGGGGTAATTGTTGGAAGTAAGGGATATTTAGAGTATTAGGGATGCGGTTAAAAAGAAGGGCCATTTTGAAGTATTAAAATAAGAAGAGGTAGTTTAAGCATAGTTGAGGTAGATCGACAAATATGAAAGATGATGAATCATTTGGATTGGGTGCTGCAAAAACCAACCCTTCGCAGTAGTAAAAAGATATGGGTAATTGTTGGAAGTAAGGGTTATTACAGAATTAGGGATAGGATTAAAAAGAAGGGCTGTTTTGTGAAGTATTATGAGGAGTAGCGGTAGTTTTAGCATAGTAGGGGAAGATCGACAAATATGAAAGATGATGAATAGTTTATATTGGGTGGTGCAAAAACCAACCCTTCACAGTAGTTAAAAATAGGGGTAATTGTTGGTAGTAAGGGCTATTTCGAGAATTAGTGGTACGATTAAAAAGAAGGGTTGTTTTGAAGTATTAATAGAAGTATGGGTAGTTTGAGCATAGGAGGGGTAGATCGACAAATATGAAAGATGATGAATCGTTTGGAGTGGGTGCAGCAAATCCAACCCTTCATAGTAGTAAAAAGAGAGGGGTAATTGTTTAAAGTAAGGGATATTTAGAGAATTAGGGATACAATTAAAAAGAAGGGATATTTTGAAGTATTAAGAGGAGTAGGGGTAGTTTAAGCATAACAAGGGTAGATCGACAAATATGAAAGATGATGAATCATTTGGATTGAGTGCTGCAAAAACCAACCCTTCACAGAAGTTAAAAAATAGAGGAAATTGTTGGAAGTAAGGGCTATTTAGAGAATTAGTGGTACGATTAAAAAGAAGGGCTGTTTTGAAGTATTAAGGGAAGTAGGGGTAGTTTAAGCATAGTAGGGGTAGATCGACAAATACAAAAGATGATGAATCGTTTGGATTGGGTGCTGCAAAAACCAACCCTTCATAGTAGTAAATAGATAGGTGTAATTGTTGAAAGTAAGGGCTATTTAGAGAATTGGGGATATGATTAAAAAGAAGGGCTGTTTTGTGAAGTATTAAGAGGAGTAAGGGTAGTTTAAGCATAGTAGGGGTAGATCGACAAATATGAAAGATGTTGAATCGTTTGGATTGGGTGCTGCAAAAAACCAACCCTTCATAGTAGTTAAAAAAAAGGGGTGATTCTTGGAAGTAAGGGCTATTTATAGAATTAGTGGTACGACTAAAAAGAAGGGATGTTTTGAAGTATTAAGAGAAGTAGGTGTAGTTTGAGCATAGGAGGGGTAGATCGACAAATATGAAAGATGATGAATCGTTTGGATTGGGTGCTGCAAATCCAACCCTTCACAGTAGTAAAAAGAAAGGGGTAATTGTTCGAAGTAAGAACTATTTAGAGAATTAGGGATACGATTGAAAAGAAGGGATATTTTGAAGTATGAGAGGAGTAGGGATAGTTTAAGCATAATAGGGGTCGATCGAAAAATATGAAAGATGACGAATCCTTTAGATTGGGTGCTGCAAAAACAAACACTTCACAGTAGTGAATAGAAAAGGGTAATTGTTGAAAGTAAGGCCTATTTAGATAATTTGGGATAGGATTAAAAATTACGGATGTTTAGTGAAGTACTAAGAGGAGTAGGGGTAGTTTAAGCATAGTAGGGGTAGATCGACAAATATGAAAGATGATGAATCGTTTGGATTGGGTGCTGCAAAAAACCAACCCTTCACAGTAGTTAAAAAATAGGGGTGTAACAACCCGTATTTTTGAATAACATGTTATAACATAAATGGAGGCAGAATTAAACTGTAAAATCTGAGTCAAGGGAAACGGGCTATGCCATTGCGTTCGTCTCGGAAAAATACGCGAAATAGAGTCCGAGTTTTCGAAAATCGGAGTCCGTATGACCAAGATATGGCCTCGCGAAGTTTCACGAAAAATTCCCAAATTAAAGTATACTTAATTAAGTGAAATGGGTTGCGCAGAGAAATATATATATATATATTGGTATATATATATATATAATTGAAAATTAAATAAATAAATATGCAAAAATGTTCAAAACAGCGAATTGGGAGAGGGGAATAACCGAACCGGCCGATTTTTTAGGTCGACCCGAGCCCGCTGGGTCGACTAGGGGTTAATCCAGGGTGTTTGGCTGTCAACCCGTGGGCCGATTCGCTCAAATGCAGATTTTGCATTTGAATGGTTCTCATGGTCCATCTTTAATCTAAAGGCCCTAGATGGTTCCTACACTTGACTTCTTCCCCAAGACATGCTTTGATGGCTTGGATTGAATCTAGGGTTAATCCTATGGCCTAAAACACTTGCCTAATCTATAAATAAGACCCTAACCTGCCCTAAATCATCATTATTCATTCATACAACTAAACTATGGCAAAATCAATCCTCTCATGGCCTCCACTCTCTTCATAAAATTCCTAAATAAATTCCTAAGTGATTTTCCATGCATACAAGTGTTTTCAAACTTGTATGAGCATCATTAGCTTGCATTCAAGTCAAGTTTATATATTTGCATCATAAAGAAAGAGTCTTGATCATTTTGGCTCAAGGGTTTTGCTTGCATTTTGGGTTTAATTGATTTCATAAGGGCTTTGTCATATTTTTGTGACTTCTTAAGCATTGTAAGCCCTATTCCTTTCATACTTAAACTCTAAAGTTAAATGTATGATATGCAAGTTTACTATGATGTGTTATGCAAGTTAAGTTATGCAAGTTTGATATGCAAGTTGTCATATGATATGCAAGTTATGTTATGCAAGTTTGATATGCAAGTTGTCATATGATATGCAAGTTATGTTATGCAAGTTTGATATGCAAGTTGTCATATGATATGCAAGTTAAGTTATGCAAGTTTGATATGCAAGTTGTCATATGATATGCAAGTTAAGTTATGCAAGTTTGATATGCAAGTTGTCATATGATATGCAAGTTAAGTTATGCAAGTTTGATATGCAAGTTGTCATATGATATGCAAGTTATGCTATGCAAGTTTGGGATGCTCATTTGGTTCATGTTATCATGTTATGCAAGCTTATCTTGGGTTTATGAACATAAAGCTTCAAGCTTTATGCCAAAGGTTGCATTTTGGCAACATGTAAGTTATCATATCTCTTATGATAACTTGCATGTGAGGCTAAATGCGAACTTATGGCCATTTCTACATGTCATTTAGCACCATGTATCATGAATATGCCAAGTTTGGTTTTATGAGGCCTAAAAATGTAATATGCAAGTGTATGAACACATGAACATTTCATATGCCACCATGTTGAACTTGTGGCTTCAACATTTTTATGTCATAATTATGCCAAGTTCCCTCTTTCTATCCTTTATGCGCTATTGCGATATGTAAGCGATGGGATTGCGTTTGGGGTTGGGTAAACTTAAAAGACATAAAAACATGAGCTTGGGAATTTACCTATTAAGTTAGGTCTACCCATTGGGAATTTAACTATTAAGTTAGGTCTACCGTATTGCTTGAAAACTTGTAAGGTGTTTTAGAAACACGATGGACATGACACTTAGAAAAGATAAGTGTGGCCAACTCGAGGTTGGGTTGAGTTTGTAGCGTAAACCTACCCGGAACCGACCGGCTTAACTAGTTGCTACAGACAATAGGACCCAATGTGAGAAGTTGGTCATGTTGTACCTTGAACCCGAGGTTAGACCAAGTTGTGGTGTAAAGCTACCCGGACCCGACCGGCTTAACTAGTAACCACAACAAGGTCTAATGTGAGAGGTTAAGGCTCATTAAATTAATTAATGCCTCGTGATTAGGGTTAAGTCATGGTCCACTTAATACTTAACCAATCTGAACTCGGTAAATTAACGGGGTTAAGTTAACCTACACTTAATCAATCTGAACTCGGTGATTTAACGGGGTTAAGATGAACTATACTTAACCAAATCAATTCAGTAATTTGGTAAGGCTGAGAACCAATTTGATATCTGGTCTGGATAAACCAACTTGGTTGATAAATTAAACGAACCTGTTTTGCGGATCTGTAGGACCCACACTAAGTTAGGCAAGTTTGTAAATCTGTTATCTGATCCGTTAGTCTGAAAACTAATCGTCTGAACTTAGTATGTCTGAACTCTGTCAATAAGTTAATCTGAATCTGATAGTCTGGGGACACAAGGGGGAATACTTGTGTCATTTGTTGTTTGGGACCCATATTAGTCAGTAACCCTTTCTGGTATCAAAACTTTGACCCAACTGTAGGTAGGGTCCGGGCACGCTTACTGAACTAATTATAAGTGGTTCATTCTGATAATGGCGATGGGTGTTGATGGTGCATTCCAACCGGGTCATGTGCGTGCATTGATCCCGGTCTGCCTCTGAGGATGTAAGACGCCGTGACATCTGTAAATATGCCTGTGCCAATTGGTTGCCACTTTAGGGAGTGATACACCCTATCGTGGGGCCGACACAGGATATTTATGTATTAGGGAGCCGATCGCTTGGGTAGGATTTAGGGTAGACTTAGTTCTGTCTGATTCTGTTGGTACCGTCTGTTTTGTTGGGTGGCAACACCCGTCTGTTTCTGCGTGGTACCGTTCTGTTAGGGTGGTAAAGGCCCATTTTTGTTAGCATTCTGTTTCTGTACTTTATCTGTTAGGGTGGTTAAGGCCCATTATAGTTAGTATTCCGTTTCTGTACTTTATCTGTTAGGGTGGTTAAGGCCCATTATTGTTAGCATTCCGTTTCTGTACTTTATCTGTTGGAATGGTAAAAGCCCATATTTCCCAAACTCTATTTCTGTATGGACCATTCTGTTCCGTCCTGTTTCGATGTGAACATTGGGGTAACACCTAATCCTGTTATACTAGAATTGGTACCAAGAAGTTAGATCTTGGTTTGAGTCAAACACCTGATACTGGGCCAAGTTTGGGCCAAGGGATAAATTCTGGATTATACATGACATGTTAGAATGTTAGCACACTTGTGGTGCAAAACCTTAAACCGGATTATGCGATGACACCTTTATCTGCCTTGTTAGTTAATCAACATGCTAGTATGTTGTTATCCCTATGTTCATACCTGCTGCACATGCCAGTTAACTTTATCAGTTTACATTGATTGTAGTAGGGCTTACTCAGTCTTTTTGACTGACCTGTTTTCTTTCGCCTCTTTTCTTTCGTTCCCCCCCCAGGTTTACAGGGTGGGAATACCGGTACTTAGCTTGGATCTTAGCTGCTTTTCTTGGATAGCTCACGTATGCTTTGGATTTGAGCTTGCTATGGTTTTCCACTTTGGGGATAGCTACTTTATGTTTTCCTTTTCAGCTTCCAGTTTTATGTACTAGACTTGTTTAATTGGAAAATTGACATTATGTTGTACCAGACTTGTTTTGAAATGGTTTAAAATCTTCCGCTGTTTTATCTATGTTATTTACTCTGTTTACATATATACATATGTTCTTGTTCTGCCTTGATATATCATTATGCATGTTTACCTGATTCAAACGCCCCTCTAAAGTCAGAGTGTTTGCAAGAGCCACCCTGGCGGAGGTGGGGTGTTACATTTGGTATCAGAGCATATGGTTTACGAGAGGGAACAAAAAGGTTTTTAGAAAACTTTTGGAAAACTATTTTCAAAACCAAGTATAAAGTATTTTCCAAAGAAAAGTCTAGTTTATTTTAAAGGCTAGTCCCCAAAAAGCCATTAGCAAAATTCCTTCGTTTTTCTCCATTCTGAATCTGTCCTTTTTTTCGTTTTCAGTATGGCCGATAACTTTGCTATTCCGGAGGGAGTGCATGTACCTGTTTGGTATAGGAGACTTTTGGAGGCTAGGGCGACCGAAGCCGGCCCCGCAGATGTCCCTCCTCCTCCTCCAGTAGTTAATATTCCTCCTCCTCCTGTCGCTAATGTTCCTCCTCCACCTGTTGCTGAGGTCCCTCTTCCTCCTCCCCCTCAGCATCCTCAACCTGACTTCGCAAAGACTTGCAAAGATTTCAAAGCAATGGGTGGCAAGAACTTTCAAGGCACTGAGACTTTTGTGGAGGCCAGAAATTGGTTGAAAGAGACCGAGGATTTATTTGCCATCTTTGGGTTAGATGATCAGAGAAAGATCTTGTTGGCGGTTTGGCTTATGAGGGATGAAGCCGCTTATTGGTGGGAAGTCACCAATGGTACTAGGCCCGTTGAGACTTGGGCCGATTTCAGGACAAGATTCGGGCTTAAGTTTCTGTCTTCTGCTGAAGAGAATTTGCAAATGGAGAGGTTTATTTCTTTGAAGCAAGGAGACATGTCCGTCAAAGAATATGTGAACAAGTTCAATCAGTTAGCTCGTTTTGGCTTGGATATGGTGAGTACTACTCAGAAGAAGGCTCTTCGTTTTGCTAGAGGATTGAATGAGCCGTTACAGGAGTTAGCTATGTCTCATGTGCCCATGGGGGCCACGTTTGAGAGTTTGGTAGATATGGCCCTACTCCATAAAGAAAACAAGAGTGCAAAGAAGGAGGTCAAGGTGAATGAGTCTCAAAACAAGAAAACGGGGCCTAAAAAGGAAATGCAAAAGAAGGAGGAGAAGTCTGAAGATAAGAAGGAAAAAAAGTGCTTTACTTGTGGAAGCTCAACTCATCTAAACAAGGATTGCAGAAAGAGGAAGGGCACTTGCTTTAACTGTGGAGAGATGGGACACTTCACTAGGGACTGCCCGAAGAAGAAAGGGACTACATCGGAAGGAACGGTGAATACTCGCATGACGGGTGAATAGATTAGGGCTAGAATAATTTGTCTGTAGGATGTTTAATTTTCCTTGTCTGATTTTCAGTTTGAAACTTTTTTTCTGGTATTTTGATTCTGTAATAGAAACTCGGTACTTTAATGCTAGTTTTGCTTCTGATCTGGTAATAGCCTCAAACTCCCTGAGAGTTATAACTCATCTGTTTGTGATAAATTGGGATTTGAGAGTATCTGTGACTATGACAAATACATTCTGGGTTTCTACCATGCTTAGTTTCCTAAGAATCATTTGGGGAAAACTGATCTGTACTAGTAGTCTGTAAGTATATGTACCAAGTTTTTGTCTTATCTGTACTCACTTCCATCACTCGACTGTATCTTGTTAAGATAGGAATCCTATGGATGTAAACATGTGTTTGAGACATGTTATGTTTGATGGTTGCAAGTGGATGCAAGTGGTTGCTAGTGGTTGCTCGTGGATGCATAAACACACACTAGGCACTAGATCGGCTTGAAATACACTCTCATATTGCATATGGACGTGTGTACTTTTTCAATTCTTATGGTTGCAAGATGGTTAATTCAGCACGTGGATGTTGCATATGGATGAATGTTATGTGCACTCATGTAGAGATTATAAATTATGTTAGGAATTTGCATACATATGGACTCATTTCACTAACATATTTTGCAATAAGGGGGTTTACTGAATCAGTAACTTCCTGATTTTCACATTAGATAAGTACATATACACACACCTTTGCATATGATCATACAGCATTTAGAACCTTTTAAGGACAATGATTGCTCGTGGATGATGTTTTGAGTAGATGGATGATGGATGGTAGGATACGTTCTTCCTAACTTGGAGATTTCGGGGACGAAATCCTTTAAGGAGGGAAGAATGTAACAACCCGTATTTTTGAATAACATGTTATAACATAAATGGAGGCAGAATTAAACTATAAAATCTGAATCAAGGGAAACGGGCTATGCCATTACGTTCGTCTCGGAAAAATACGCGAAATAGAGTCCGAGTTTTCGAAAATCGGAGTCCGTATGACCAAGATATGGCCTCGCGAAGTTTCACGAAAAATTCCCAAATTAAAATATACTTAATTAAGTGAAATGGGTTGCGCAGAGAAATATATATATATATATATTGATATATATATATATATATATATATAATTGAAAATTAAATAAATAAATATTCAAAAATGTTCAAAACAGCGAATTGGGAGAGGGGAATAACCGAACCGGCCGATTTTTGAGGTCGACCCGAGCTCGCTGGGTCGACTAGGGGTTAATCCAGGGTGTTTGGCTGTCAACCCGTGGGCCGATTCGCTCAAATGCAGATTTTGCATTTGAATGGTTCTCATGGTCCATCTTTAATCTAAAGGCCCTAGATGGTTCCTACACTTGACTTCTTCCCCAAGACATGCTTTGATGGCTTGGATGGAATCTAGGGTTAATCCTATGGCCTAAAACACTTGCCTAATCTATAAATAAGACCCTAACCTACCCTAAATCATCATTATTCATTCATACAACTAAACTATGGCAAAATCAATCCTCTCATGGCCTCCACTCGCTTCATAAAATTCCTAAATAAATTCCTAAGTGATTTTCCATGCATACAAGTGTTTTCAAACTTGTATGAGCATCATTAGCTTGCATTCAAGTCAAGTTTATATATTTGCATCATAAAGAAAGAGTCTTGATCATTTTGGCTCAAGGGTTTTGCTTGCATTTTGGGTTTAATTGATTTCATAAGGGCTTTGTCATATTTTTGTGACTTCTTAAGCATTGTAAGCCCTATTCCTTTCATACTTAAACTCTAAAGTTAAATGTATGATATGCAAGTTTACTATGATGTGTTATGCAAGTTAAGTTATGCAAGTTTGATATGCAAGTTGTCATATGATATGCAAGTTATGTTATGGAAGTTTGATATGCAATTTGTCATATGATATGCAAGTTATGTTATGCAAGTTTGATATGCAAGTTGTCATATGATATGCAAGTTAAGTTATGCAAGTTTGATATGCAAGTTGTCATATGATATGCAAATTAAGTTATGCAAGTTTGATATGCAAGTTGTCATATGATATGCAAGTTAAGTTATGCAAGTTTGATATGCAAGTTGTCATATGATATGCAAGTTAAGTTATGCAAGTTTGATATGCAAGTTTGATATGCAAGTTGTCATATGATATGCAAGTTAAGTTATGCAAGTTTGATATGCAAGTTGTCATATGATATGCAAGTTAAGTTATGCAAGTTTGATATGCAAGTTGTCATATGATATGCAAGTTAAGTTATGCAAGTTTGATATGCAAGTTGTCATATGATATGCAAGTTAAGTTATGCAAGTTTGATATGCAAGTTGTCATATGATATGCAAGTTATGCTATGCAAGTTTGGGATGCTCATTTGGTTCATGTTATCATGTTATGCAAGCTTATCTTGGGTTTATGAACATAAAGCTTCAAGCTTTATGCCAAAGGTTGCATTTTGGCAACATGTAAGTTATCATATCTCTTATGATAACTTGCATGTGAGGCTAAATGCGAACTTATGGCCATTTCTACATGTCATTTAGCACCATGTATCATGAATATGCCAAGTTTGGTTTTATGAGGCCTAAAAATGTAATATGCAAGTGTATGAACACATGAACATTTCATATGCCACCATGTTGAACTTGTGGCTTCAACATTTTTATGTCATAATTATGCCAAGTTCCCTCTTTCTATCCTTTATGCGCTATTGCGATATGTAAGCGATCGGATTGCGTTTGGGGTTGGGTAAACATAAAAGACATAAAAACATGAGCTTGGGAATTTACCTATTAAGTTAGGTCTACCCATTGGGAATTTACCTATTAAGTTAGGTCTACCGTATTGCTTGAAAACTTGTAAGGTGTTTTGGAAACACGATGGACATGACACTTAGAAAAGATAAGTGTGGCCAACTCGAGGTTGGGTTGAGTTTGTAGCGTAAACCTACCCGGAACCGACCGGCTTAACTAGTTGCTACAGACAATAGGACCCAATGTGAGAAGTTGGTCATGTTGTACCTTGAACCCGAGGTTAGACCAAGTTGTGGTGTAAAGCTACCCGGACCCGCCCGGCTTAACTAGTAACCACAACAAGGTCTAATTTGAGAGCTTAAGGCGCATTAAATTAATTAATGCCTCGTGATTAGGGTTAAGTCATGGTCCACTTAATACTTAACCAATCTGAACTCGGCAAATTAACGGGGCTAAGTTAACCTACACTTAACCAATCTGAACTCGGTGATTTAACGGGGTTAAGATGAACTATACTTAACCAAATCAATTCAGTAATTTGGTAAGGCTGAGAACCAATTTGATATCTGGTCTGGATAAACCAACTTGGTTGATAAATTAAACGAACCTGTTTTGCGGATCTGTAGGACCCACACTAAGTTAGGCAAGTTTGTAAATCTGTTATCTGATCCGTTAGTCTGAAAACTAATTGTCTGAACTTAGTATGTCTGAACTCTGTCAATAAGTTAATCTGAATCTGATAGTCTGGGGACACAAGGGGGAATACTTGTGTCATTTGTTGTTTGGGACCCATATTAGTCAGTAACCCTTTCTGGTATCAAAACTTTGACCCAACTGTAGGTAGGGTCCGGGCACGCTTACTGAACTAATTATAAGTGGTTCATTCTGATAATGGCGATGGGTGTTGATGGTGCGTTCCAACCGGGTCATGTGCGTGCATGGATCCCGGTCTGCCTCTGAGGATGTAAGACGCCGTGACATCTGTAAATATGCCTGTGCCAATTGGTTGCCACTTTAGGGAGTGATACACCCTATCGTGGGGCCAACACAGGATATTTATGTATTAGGGAGCCGATCGCTTGGGTAGGATTTAGGGTACACTTAGTTCTGTCTGATTCTGTTGGTACCGTCTGTTTTGTTGGGTGGAAACACCCGTCTGTTTCTGCGTGGTACCGTTCTGTTAGGGTGGTAAAGGCCCATTTTTGTTAGCATTCCGTTTCTGTACTTTATCTGTTAGGGTGGTTAAGGCCCATTATAGTTAGTATTCCGTTTCTGTACTTCATCTGTTAGGGTGGTAAAGGCCCATTATTGTTAGCATTCCGTTTCTTTACTTTATCTGTTGGAATGGTAAAAGCCCATTTTTCCCAAACTCTATTTCTGTATGGACCATTCTGTTCCGTCCTGTTTCGATGTGAACATTGGGGTAACACCTAATCCTGTTATACTAGAATTGGTACCAAGAAGTTAGATCTTGGTTTGAGTCAAACACCTGATACTGGGCCAAGTTTGGGCCAAGGGATAAATTCTGGATTATACATGACATGTTAGAATGTTAGCACACCTGTGGTGCAAAACCTTAAACCGGATTATGCGATGACACCTTTATCTGCCTTGTTAGTTAATCAACATGCTAGTATGTTGTTATCCCTATGTTCGTACCTGCTGCTCATGCCAGTTAACTTTATCAGTTTACATTGATTGTAGTAGGGCTTACTCAGTCTTTTTGACTGACCTGTTTTCTTTCGCCTCTTTTCTTTCGTTTCCCCCCCCCCCAGGTTTACAGGGTGGGAATACCGGTACTTAGCTTGGATCTTAGCTGCTTTTCTTGGATAGCTCACGTATGCTTTGGATTTGAGCTTGCTATGGTTTTCCACTTTGGGGATAGCTACTTTATGTTTTCCTTTTCAGCTTCCAGTTTTATGTACTAGACTTGTTTATTTGGAAAATTGACATTATGTTGTACCAGACTTGTTTTGAAATGGTTTAAAATCTTCCGCTGTTTTATCTATGTTATTTACTCTGTTTACATATATACATATGTTCTTGTTCTGCCTTGATATATCATTATGCATGTTTACCTGATTCAAACGCCCCTCCAAAGTCAGAGTGCTTGCAAGAGCCACCCTGGCGGAGGTGGGGTGTAACAAGGGGTAATTCTTGGAAGTAAGGGCTATTATAGAATTAGTGGTACGATAAAAAAAAGGTTGTTTTGAAGTATTAAGAGAAGTAGGTGTAGTTTAAGCATAGGAGGGGTAGATCGACAAATATGAAAAATGATGAATCGCTTGGATTGGGTGCTGCAAAAACCAACCCGTCACAGTAGTACAAAGACAGGGGTTATTGTGGGAAGCAAGGGCTATATAGAGAATTACGGATACGATTAAAAAGAAGGACTATTTTGAAGTATTAATAGAAGTAGGGGTAGTTTAAGCATAGGAGGGGTAGATCTACAAATATGAAAGATGATGAATCGTTTAGATTGGGTGTTGAAAAAACCAACCCCTCACAGTAGTTAAAAAATTGGAGTAATTGTTGTAAGTAAGGGCTATTTATATAGTTAGTGGTGCGATTAAAAAGAAGGATTGTTTTGAAGTATTAAGAGAAGTAGGAGTAGTTTAAGCATTGGAGGGGTAGATCGACAAATATGAATGATGATGAATCGTTTGGATTGGGTGCTGCAAAAACCAACCCTTCATAGTAGTAAAAAGATAGGGGTAATTGTTGGAAGTAAGGGGTATTTAGAGAATTAGGGATACGATTAAAATGAAGGGCTATTTTGAAGTATTAAAAGAAGTAGAGGTAGTTTAAGCATAGGTGGGGTAGATCGACAAATGTGAAAGATGATGAATCATTTGGATTGGGTGCTGCAAAAACCAACCCTTCACAGTAGTAAAAAGATAGGGGCAATTGTTGGAAGTAAGGGATATTTACTGAATTAGGGATAGGATTAAAAAGAAGGGCTATTTTGTGAAGTATTAAGAGGAGTAGGTGTAGTTAAAGCATAGTAGGGGTAGATCGACAAATATGAAAGATGATGAATCCTTTGGATTGGGCGGAGCAAAAACCAACACTTCATAGTAGTTAAAAATAGGGGTAATTGTTGGAAGTAAGGGTTATTTAAAGAATTATTGGTACGATTAAAAAGAAGGGTTGTTTTGAAGTATTAAGAGAAGTACGAGTAGTTTAAGCATAGGAGGGGTAGATTGACAAATATGAAAGATGATGAACCGTTTGGATTGGGTGCTGCAAATCCAACCCTTCACAGTAGTAAAAAAAAAGGGGTAATTGTTGGAAGTAAGGACTATTTAGGGAATTAGGGATACAATTAAAAAAAAGGGATATTTTGAAGTATTAAGAGGAGTAGGGATAGTTTAAGCATAATAGGGTTAGATCGACAAACATGAAAGATGATGAATCGTTTGGATTGGGTGCTGCAAAAACCAACCCATCACAGTAGTAAATAGATAGGGGTAATTGTTGAAAGTAAGGGCTATTTAGAGAATTGGGAATAGGATTAAAAAGAAGGGCTGTTTTGTGAAGTATTAAGAGGAGTAGGGGTAGTTTAAGCATAGTAGGGGTAGATCGACAAATATGAAAGATGATGAATCGTTTGGATTGGGTGTTGCAAAAAACCAACCCTTCACAGTAGTTAAAAAATATGCGTAATTCTCGGAAGTAAGGGATATTTAGAAAATTAGTGGTACGATTAAAAACAGGGGTTGTTTTGAAGTATTAAGAGAAGTAAGGTAGTTTAAGCATAGTAGGGGTAGATCGACAAATATGAAAAATGATGAAACATTTGGATTGGGTGCTGAAAAAATCAACCCTTCATAGTAGTAAAAAGATAGGGGTTATTGTTGGAAGTAAGGGATATTTAGAGAATTGAGGATACAATTAAAAAGAAGGGCAATTTTGAAGTATTAAGAAAAGTGGGGTAGTTTAAGCATAGGAGGGGTAGATCGACAAATATGAAAGATGATGAATCGTTTAGATTGGGTGTTGAAAAAACCACCCCTTCGCAGTAGTTAAAAAATAGGAGTAATTGTTGGAAGAAAGGGCTATTTAGAGAATTAGTGGTACGATTAAAAAGAAGGGCTATTTTAAAGTATTAAGAGAATTAGGGGTGGTTTAAGCATAAGAGGGGTAGACCGACAAATATGAATGATGATGAATCGTTTGGATTGGGTGCTGCAAAAACCAACCCTTCACAGTAGTTAAAAAATAGGGGTGATTCTTGGAAGTAAGGGCTATTTAGAGAATTAGTGGTACGATTAAAAACAAGGGTTGTTTTGAAGTATTAAGAGAAGTAGGGGTAGTTTAAGTATAGGAGGGGTTGATCGACAAATATGAAAAATGATGAATCGTTTGGATTGGGTGCTGCAAAAACCTACCCTTCATTGTAGTAAAAAGACAGGGGTTATTGTTGGAAGTATGGGCTATTTAGAGAATTAGGGATAGGATTAAAAAGAAGGGCTGTTTTGTGAAGTATTAAGAGGAGTAGGGGTAGTTTAAGCATAGTAGTGGTAGATCGACAAATATGAAAGATGATGAATCGTTTGGATTGGGCGGTGCAAAAACCAACTCTTCACAGTAGTTAAAAATAGGGGTAATTGTTGGAAGTAAGGGCAATTTAGAGAATTAGTGGTACGATTAAAAAGAAGGGCTGTTTTGAAATTTTTAGAGAAGTAGGGTTAGTTTAAGCATATGAGCTATAGATCGACAAATATGAAAGATGATGAATCGTTTAGATTGGGTGCTGCAAATCCAACCCTTCACAGTTGTAAAAAGAAAGGGGTAATTGTTGGAAGTAAGGGCTATTTAGAGAATTAGGGATACGATAAAAAAGAAGTTATATTTTGAAGTATTAAGAAGAGTAGGGGTAGTTTTGACACAATAGGGGTAGATCGACAAATGCGAAAGATGATGAATCGTTTGGATTTTGTGCTACCAAAACCAACCCTTCACAGAAGTTAAAAAATAGAGGTAATTGTTGGAAGTAAGGGCTATTTAGAGAATTAGGGGTACGATTAAAAAGAAGGCTTGTTTTGAAGTATTAAGAGAAGTAGGGGTAGCTTAATCATAGTAGGAGTAGATCGACAAAAATGAAAGATGATGAATCGTTTGGATTGGGTTCTGCAAAAACCAACCCTACATAGTAGTAAAAAGAAAGGGATAATTTTTGGAAGTAAGGGCTATTTATAGAATTAGGGATACGATTAAAAAGAAGGGATATTTTGAAGTATTAAGGGAAGTAGGGCTAGTTTAAGCATAGGAGGGGTAGATCGACAAATATGAAAGATGATGAATCGTTTGGATTGGGTGCTGCAAAAAGCCAACCCTTCACAGTAGTTAAAAAATAGGGGTAATTGTTGGAAGTAACGGCTATTTATAGAATTAGTGGTACGATTAAAAACAAGGGCTGTTTTGAAGTATTAAGAGAAGTAGGGGTAGATCGACAAATATGAAAAATGATGAATCGTTTGGATTGGGTGCTACAAATACCAAACCATCACAGTAGAAAAAAGATAGAGGTTATTGTTGGAAGTAAGGTCTATTTAGAGAATTAGGGTTACGATTAAAAAGAAGGGCTTTTTTGAAGTATTAAGAGAAGTAGGGGTAGTTTAAGCATAGGAGGGGTAGATCGACAAATATGAAAGATGATGAATAATTTAGATTGGGTGTTGCAAAAACAAACCCTTCACAGTAGTTAAAAAATAGAGGTAATTCCTGGAAGTAAGGGCTATTTAGAGAATTAGTGGTACGGTTAAAGACAAGGGTTGTTTTGAAGTATTAAGAGAAGTAGGGGTAGTTTAAGCTAGGAGGGGTAGATCGACAAATATGAAAAATGATGAATCGTTTGGATTGGGTGCGGCAAAAACAAACCCTTCATTGTAGTAAAAAGATAGAGGTTCTTGTTGGAAGTAAGGGCTATTTATAGAATTAGGAATGCGATTAAAAAGAAGGGCTATTTTGAAGTATTAAGAGAAGTAGGGGTAGTTTAAGCATAGGAGGGGTAGATCGACAAACATGAAAGATGATGAATCGTTTAGATTGGGTATTGAAAAAACCAACCCTTCACAGTAGTTAAGAAATAGGAGTAATTGTTGGAAGTAAGGCCTATTTAGAGAATTAGTGGTGCAATTAAAAAGAAGGGTTGTTTTGAAGTATTAAGAGAAGTAGGGGTAGTTTAAGCATAGAATGGTTAGATCGACAAATATGAAACACCATGAATCGTTTGGATTGGGTGCTGCAAAAACCAACAATTCACAGTAGTAAAAAGAAAGGGGTAATTTATGGAAGTAAGGGCAGTTTAGAGAATTAGGGATATGATTAAAAAGAAAGGCTATTTTGAAGTATTAAAAGAAGTAGAGGTTTACTAAGCATAGGTGGGGTAGATCGACAAATATGTAAGATGATGAATCGTTTGGATTGGGTGCTGCAAAAACCAACCCTTCACATTAGTAAAAAGATAGGGCTAATTGTTGGAAGTAAGGGTTATTTACAGAATTAGGGATATGATTAAAAAGAAGGGTTGTTTTGTGAAGTACTAAGAGGAGTAGGGGTAGTTTAACCATAGTAGGGGAAGATCGACAAATATGATAGATGATGAATCGTTTGGATTGGGCGGTGCAAAAACTAACCCTTCACAGTAGTTAAAAATAAGGGTAATTGTTGGAAGTAAGGGCTATATAGAGAATTAGTGGTACGATTAAAAAGAAGGGCTGTTTTGAAGTATTAAGAGAAGTAGGAGTAGTTTGAGCATAGGAGAGGTAGATCGACAAATATGAAAGATGATGAATCGTTTGGATTGGGTGTTGCAAATCAAACCCTTCACAGTAGTAAAAAGAAAGGGGTAATTGTTAGAAGTAAGCGCTATTTAGAGAATTTGGGATACGATTAAAAAGAAGGGATATTTTGAAGTATATAGTTTATGCATAATAGGGGTATATCGACAAATATGAAAGATGATGAATCGTTTTGATTGGGTGCTGCAAAAATCAACCCTTCACAGTAGTAAATAGATAGGGATAATTGTTGAAAGTAAGGGCTATTTAGAGAATTGGGGATAGGATTAAGAAGAAGGGCTGTTTTGTGAAGTATTAAGAGGAGTAGGGGTAGTTTAAGCATAACAGGGGTAGGTAGACAAATATGAAAGATGCTGAATCGTTTTGATTGGGTGTTGCAAAAAACCAACCCTTCAAAGTAGTTGAAAAATAGGGGTAATTCTTGGAAGTAAGTGCTGTAAAGAGAACTAGTGGTACGATAAAAAACAAGGGTTGTTTTGAAGTATTAAGAGAAGTAGGGGTAGTTTAAGCATAGGAGGGGTAGATCGACAAATATGAAAGACGATGAATTGTTTGGATTGGGTGCTGCAAAAACCAACCCTTCATAGTAGTAACAAGATAGGGGTAATTGTTGGAAGTAAGGGCAATTTAGAGAATTAGGGATACGATTAAAACGAAGGGCTATTTTGAAGTATTAAAAGAAGTAGAGGTAGTTTAAGCATAGGTGTGGTAGATCGACAAATGTGAAAGATGATGTATCGTTTGGATTGGGTGCTAGAAACACCAACCTTTCACAATAGTAAGAAGATAGGGGTAATTGTTGGAAGTAAAGGCTATTTACAGAATTAGAAATAGGATTAAAAAGAAGGGCTGTTTTATGAAGTATTAAGAGGAGTAGGGGTAGTTTAAGCATAGTAGGGATAGATCGACAAATATAAAAGATGATGAATCGTTTGGATTGGACGATGCAAAAACAAACACTTCACAGTAGTTAAAAATAGGGATAATTGTTGGAAGTAAGGGCTATTTAGAGAATTAGTGGCACGATTAAAAAGAATGGCTGTTTTGAAGTATTAAGAGAAGTACGGGTAGTTTAAGCATAGGAGGGGTAGATCGACAAATATGAAAGATGATGAACCCTTTGGATTGGGTGCTGCAAATCCAACCCTTCATAGTAGTAAAAAGAAAAGGGTAATTGTTGGAAGTAAGGGCTATTTAGAGAATTAGGGATACAATTAAAAAGAAGGGATATTTTGAAGTATTAAGTGGAATCGGGATAGTTTAAGCATAATAGGGGTAGATCGACAATATGAAAGATGATGAATCGTTTGGATTGGGTGCTGCAAAAGCAAACCCTTCACAGTAGTAAATAGATAGGGTTAATTGTGGAAAGTAAGGGCTATTTAGAGAATTGGTGATGGGATTAAAAAAAAGGGCTGTTTTGTGAAGTATTAAGAGGAGTAGGGGTGGTTTAAGCATAGTAGGGGTAGATCGACAAATATGAAAGATGTTGAATCGTTTGGATTGGGTGCTACAAAAAACCAACTCTTCAAAGTATTTAAAAAATAGGGGTAATTCTTGGAAGTAAGGGCTATTTAGATAATTAGTGGTACGAATAAAAACAAGGGTTGTTTTGAAGTATTAAGAGAAGTAGGCGTAGTTTAAGCATAGGAGGGGTAGATCGACAAATATGACAAATGATGAATCGTGTGGGTTGGGTGCTGCAAAAACCAACCCTTCATAGTAGTAAAAAGATAGGGGTTATTGTTGGAAGTAAGGGCAATTCAGGGAATTGGGGATACGATTAAAAAGAAGGGCTATTTTGAAGTATTAAGAGAAGTAGAGGTAGTTTAAGCATAGGAGGTGTAGATCGACAAATATGAAAGATGATGAATGGTTTAGATTGGGTGTTGAAAAAACCAACCCTTCACGGTAGTTAAAAAATATGAGTAATTGTTGGAAGTAAGGGCTATTTAGAGAATTAGTGGTACGATTAAAAAGAAGGGCAATTTTGAAGTATTAAGAGAAGTAGGGGTAGTTTAATCATAAGATGGGTAGATTGACAAATATGAAAGACGATGAATCGTTTGGATTGGGTGCTGCAAAAACCAACCCTTCACAGTAGTAAAAAGATAGGTGTAATTGTTTGAAGTAAGGGCTATTTAGAGAATTAGGGATACGATTAAAAAGAAGGGCTATTTTGAAGTATTAAAAGAAGTAGAGGTTGTTTAAGCATAGGTGGGGTAGATCGACAAATATGAAAGATGGTGAATCGTTTGGATTGGGTGCTGCAAATACCAACCCTTCACAGTAGTAAAAAGATAGGGCTAATTGTTAGAAGTAATATGATTAAAAAGAAGCGCTGTTTTGTGAAGTATTAAGAGGAGTAGGGGTAGTTTAACCACAGTAGTGGAAGATCAACAAATATGAAAGATGATGAATCGTTTGGATTGGGCGGTGAAAAAACCAACCCTTCACAGTAGTTAAAAATATGGATATTTGTTGGAAGTAAGGGCTATTTAGAGAATTAGTGGTACAATTAAAAAGAATTTTTGTTTTGAAGTATTATGAGAAGTAGGGGTAGTTTGATCATAGGAGGGGTAGATCGACAAATATGAAAGATGATGAATCTTTTGGATTGGGTGCTGCAAATCAAACCCTTCACAATAGCAAAAAGAAAGAGGTAATTGTTGGATGTAAGGGCTATTTAGAGAATTTGGGATACGATTAAAAGGAAGGGATATTTTGAAGTATAAGAGGAGTAGGGATAGTTTAAGCATAATAGGCGTAGATCGACAAATATGAAAGATGATGAATCGTTTGGATTGGGTGCTGTAAATCTAACCCTTCACGGTAGTAAAAAGAAAGGGGTAATTGTTGGAAGTAAGGGCTATTTAGAGAATTAGGGATACGATTAATAAGAAGGGATATTTTGAAGTATTAAGAGAAGTAGGGGTAGTTTAAGCATAGGAGGTTTAGATCGACAAATATGACAGATAATGAATCATTTGGATTGGGTGCTGCAAAACCAACCCTTCACAGTAGTAAACCAATAGTGGTAATTGTCGGAAGTAAGGGCTCTTTAGAGAATTAGGGATAGAATGAAAAAGAAGGGTTGTTTTGCGAAGTATTAAGAGGAGTAGTGGTAGTTTAAGCATAATAGGGGTAGATCGACAAATATGAAAGATGATGAATCGTTTTGATTGGGTGTTGCAAAAACCAACCTTTCACAGTAGTTAAAAAATAGGGGTAATTGTTGGAAGTAAGGGCTATTTGGAGAATTATGGGTAGGATTAAAAATAAGTGTTGTTTTGAAGTATTAAGAGAAGTAGGGGTAGTTTAAGCATATAGGGGTAGATCTACAAATATGAAAGCTGACGAGTCATTTTGTTTGGGTGCTGCAAAAACCAACCCTTCATGTAACACCCCACATCCATTAATGTCACTCACAAAGGGAATGCATTAACTTCCATGGAGCTTATTTAGTGTATAGAACAAAATATAACAAGACAGATATAAATAGTGGTACTTGAAAATTTTAAAACAACTTTTATTGCAGCGGAGAAATAGTTTGATTACAACAACTTCATAAACCAAGTACACTTAATATCCATCCTGATAAATTGTTTCATAGTACATAAAATAAAAAGCATAAATCCCAACACAAGTAGCCATAAAAGAGATGAGATGAACTTTACTTTCAGTAATCCAAGCACTTCCAAAAGAGAGAGAAAGGGATCCAAGATCAAGCTCCACTAGTACTAGTCCAACCCTGAGAACCTTGGGGGGGGGGGAGGAAGAAAAGAGACGAAAACAAGGGGGTCAAACATAAAGTCTGGCGAATATAATTACTTAAACAATATAATTATTAAAGTAACTAGGATAAGGCATAAACTGGTAAGACAAGATATGACCATGAAACAAGTGGGCATGACAAAGAAAATAATAGGAATATTCTGGCGTTAATCTCGTTCCTAATCACTATAGGATAATTACTATACTGCACCACCACTAGTCACCCTAAAAGCTGATCCAGCCTACAGAACTTAATAATGATAATGGTAGTTTCGTGTACCCCTAGCTGCCTTCATAAGTGTCGTCTGCCCCTATCTCCACTAGTTGTACCCACTACCCCCATTCGATCGGCTATCTAACTCGTAGATACCCGTGCTGGTCCCACAGTGGGGTGTATCGCTCCCCAAAGTGGCAACCCGATACCACCAAAGATGCACGACTTATTTCTACACGATGCAACAACGTCTTACCTTCCAGCCCGGGCCCACGCACTCACATGACCACGTTGGACTTGTGTTGCTGCCGCTAACCCGTTTTGACCTCTTACAATCAAATCCAGTAAGCGTGTCCCGTCCTCGACTTGGGTCGAGCTCACAAACATGCTTAATGGGTTACTAGTTTGAAAAGTGCCCCCATGCTTAACACAAGCCTTCCAGCTATGCTTGGTCTGAACTAAGGTTTCCCCACTTAACCCCATTCTTATTCATGTCTTCTTACATGTTTCAATCTTGGTTAAGTGCATCTAATCGTATTTCACATGCCACCCAAGGCACCCACTTAACACACCATGTCCCACCACATGTTTATCTGATTAATATCCCTATTCAAATTTGTCAATAAATTCCAAATTTATTTATATCCATAATTGTCTCTTAAAATTATGTCCATAAAAAACAATTATGCCAATTAATGTCTCAGATTAATTATTTGCCTTTTTAAAGCCATTTTATGCCAACTCACAATTTTATGTATATTCAGTATTATCCCATCATCCCCACACTATTCGTACACTTTAATATGACATATGTTAGACTCGCAAATAATCTTACTTATAAAAAGAAAAACAACATCACATAACACATAAAATAGATCTAAGGATCATGACATAAACTTGCATATGAATTTCATTCAAACTTGCATACGATAGGAAACTCGCATAGGTAATGGGCATAAACTTGCATAACTTATGTACTGCTATTGAAACACCCCACCTCCGTTAGGGTCACTCTCAAAGGGAATGCCCTAATTTTGGTGGAGATTTATAAGTATAAGTCACAGATACACAAGACAGATCTAAGAATACATATTTTTGAATAGCGGAAAACAACAACAACTTTTATTTCTTTAAAATACGTGTTACACAAACCATGCCATAATTGTCTTACAATACTTCCAAAATCAATACATCTTCATAACTGTCTTGATTTCATTATTTAAAGAAGCATAAAAACATAAGTAAACTGCATAAGTCCCATAATTGATGTCCAAAGCCGTAGTCCAAAGCGAAAAAGATCCAAGCAATACATTCTTTCTCTTCAAGCTGGATGTGAAAACTGGTCAAGCAGCGGTATTCCCTCCCTGTGGACTTGGGGGAGGGGGGGGAACAAAAGAAAAGAAGACGAAAGAAAAGTAGAGTCAGACATAAAGCATGAGTAAGTCTAGGACTATTCAGTCTATGAATAAAGAACTGGGCATGATAAGTATAAACTGGAAATGGGAAAGCACTATAAACTAGGTCAAGTTGTCTAGAGTCGAATGTACTATCGTATCCCATATTAATCTCTGTACCCATATAAACTAGTTCCCAACAAGCACCCCATAATCAGGGTGAAGTGATCCATTTCTAATGATCGGCTCCTACTCGCATAATTACATGTGTCTTACGGCCCCGTTGTTGTAGTTACCTATGTTGGTCCCACCATGGGGTGTATCAAGTCCCATGGTGGCGGCCCGACACAATCCTAGAATGCACAGGTATACTACTGGTGCCCAGTGCCTTATTTTTCTGCGCCGGAGTGTGTGCACGCCCGCACCCCGTTAGAACCTGCACTGCTGCACCATCGCCGTCGATTTGACCTCTTACAGTCAGCCCAGTAGTCGTGCCCCACCCTTCCTTGTTCTGGGTATCCTGATACACCTTCTAGGGTTACTGCTGAAAAGGGTCCCCCGCTACTAGGTTTTCTATTTCTAGCCAACATGCTAAGTTAGTTAAGTGTTTTGTAAACCTAACCCCCAATCAGTGTGTATAGTTTAGCATGTTCCATTTTTATTAAGTATTAATTCAATTTACTTAATCCTATCAATCCTGACTCAGCCTTAATTGTCTTATTAAAGCCTCGACCTCTCACATTAGACAGGTATTGTTGTGGCTGCCTGTTGTCGGTTGGGTCCGGGCAGTCTTACGCCATAACTCAGTCTAACCTCGGGTCTTTATTGGTCTCCGTGTTTAACACCTACATTGGATAGGTATTGTTGTGACTACTGGACAGCCGGGCTGTTCCGGGCAGGTTTACATCACAACTCAATCCAACCTCGGGTTAAACACATCGTATTTTCTAAATTTACAAATTTTGTCTCTTTTCTTTTTATATGTAAATATTTGTGGCCCATTATTCAAATTCATCTTTATTGGGTAAAATTAATTTAAACCACTTAATTGTTTTTCAAGGTCGTTGGCATGCATCAAACATGCCAACACATATATTTTATATTTCAACCCAAACGTCATTACCCCCGTTTCATACGTTCGCTACAATATAACATATGTTGGGTTTAACATTTAAACCCAACGTAGCCACATGAAAAAGGGGAGGCTTAGAACATGGTGTTTATATATTCTAAGTAACATAAAAAGGGGAGTGTGAACGCATGAACTTGCAACATAGCGAACTAATTAACATAAATTTGGCACTTGTGAACTTGCATTGTAATAGCATATAATCATGGCATAAACATACCTAAACATGAAATCATGGTTTTTGATCTATTCATATAATCATGGCATAAACATACCTAAACATGAAATCATGGTTTTTGATCTATTCATATAATCATGGCATAAACATACCTAAACGTGAAATCATGGTTTTTAATCTATTCATGCAAACTTGCAATTGGAATGTAAATCAAACTTAATTATGTGTCACATATATTATCATATGATTTTGATAACAACATAGGCCTAAAACATGTTTTTCAATTAGGCATAACACCAAACATAGTTTAGTCATGTTCATAGAGTCAACACAAGTTCACAAAGATGCTTACTTTTGTCTTTAATACAAAAGTATGGTTTTACACTTGAATCATGATGCCAATTCCAACATAAATTCACATAAGTCATAATACCCAAATGGATCCAACTACACTAAAAGTGATTATAATATATATTATGTTGGCATAACAGTGAATCATATACTTGCATGAATCCCAAATAAACTACCACAAACATATAGTCATTTCTTTCAACATGAATCATATACTTGCAATTATCCAATAGGTGTTGTAATAAACTACCACAAACATGTAGTTGTTAACTTTCAACATGAATCACATACTTGCAAATATCCAATCGTTATACCACAACATCCCAAATCGCTTAGAATCATAGCAACATACAAATATGAATTATTATCACCACAAATCAAGTACAATTCTATTTCTCATTTTACACAAATCAAAACACAATTATTTATTCACATCGGAATAGCACTCTACTTACAACGTATGACGAATCATCAATTCAGGAATCTGAATTCTGAATTTGGAGATGCTATCCTTTGTTGTAGGCGTTGTTTTGATTTAGTTGTCGTTGCTTTAAGCTTTCGAATTGCCTCCTAATCGTCTCTCAATTTTGATGGCTACTTCTAGACTTTCCTCAGTAGCATGACGGTCTCATTCTAATTTTTATTTGTATGAATTAGGTGGAGTCTTAGGTCCTTTTTATAGAGTTTGTGAATTGATTAGAACCGTCGATGGAGCTTGGATTAATATTAGCCGTTCGTTTGAAGGAGAGACCAATCAGGAGCTGACACCTAGACCTAGTGACAAGGCAAGGCTCAGAAATTCGGCCAAGCACAGACCAGGCCAGCCGAGGGGGCTGGGTTCGACCTGGCTCAGGGGCCAGGCCGAATCCCCAGTCGACCCCCGTGTCGACTTTGTATTCGACCTGGGTGCCCCAGGTCGACTACCCAGTCGACCTGGGTGCCTTGGGCGGGAAAATTCCCGCCCTGTCCAATCCGGGCCGATTTTTGAAATTCGAATCTGATTTCTGAGTTGTTTCTGTCTGTTTGAATTTTAAACTGAATTCTGAAACTTCCGGAGGCCATATCTTCTTCATATGGAGTCCGTTTTACGCAAACTCGGACTCTATCCTAAGTAGAATTCCGAGACGAACGCAATGGCGTATCTCGTTTTCCTTAATTCTTTGATTTTAAATTAGTTATACTTTAATTTGTGAATTTCACTGTTATAGAATACACGGGGTGTTACATTCTCCCCCGCTTAAAAGGATTTCGTCCCCAAAATCTTCAAGTTCAGGAAGAATGTACATCCTAACACCCAAACATCCATCTACTCATCCATCAAACACGAGCATCCATTGTCCTTAAAAGACTTCTACTGCTTCATGATCATATGCGAATTGTGTGTACATGTACTTATCTAATGCAAAATCAGTCGGTCTACTGATTCAGTTGACCTCCTTAATGCAAATTATGTAAGTGTCATGAATACATTATGTATGCAAATTTTCCTATTCATGATTCTACATGAGTGCACAATCATTCATATAAATGCAACATCCATATGACAACACATTAAACTTCAACCACATACGAATATAAATACATATACGCATATGCAACATGAAGTGACTGAGCCGGTCTAAAACCTAAATTTTGTATGTGTATGCAACCACGAGCAACCACTACCAATCACTTGCAACCACTTGCAACCATCATCCATAACATGTTTCAATTACATGTTTTCATCCAAAGAGTTTCTATCTAAAAGATAAGGTCGAGGAGATATACTTAAAAAGATAGATAAAAGCGCAACTTAAGGAAAAAGAAAGATCAAAGATGTACCCTCGAAAAGAAAAGGGTAGGCTGCGCGTATTCTAGCTTCATTTTCCCAAGTTGCATCTCCCTCGGCGTCGCTCCACTGAACTTTGACGAGCTTGACTTCGCGGCTGCGTAGCTTTTTCACTTCCGTTCCTAATATGCGGGTTGGAACTTTCCTCACGGTTACTTCGCATTCCACTTCAGCTTCTTCTAGGATATTTGGCTCTACCACTTCAGCAGATTCATGTAGACATCTTCGTAGGTGCGAAACGTGAAAGACGTTGTGAACTACGGCCAGCTTTTCGGGTAGCTCTAATCTATAGTCCATTTTCCAATTTTCTCGATAATAGGAAATGGTCCTACGAACCTTGGTGCTAGCTTTCCTGTGATTCCAAAACGAACAATGTTCCTTAGCGGAGATACCTTAAGAAACACTCTGTCCCCAACCTCAAATTCAAGGTCGGTCCTCCTATTGTCAGCGTAGGATTTTTGTCTGTCTTAGGCTGTCTTCATTCTTCTCCGTATTAAGTCTACTTTTTCTGAAGTCTCTCGGATCATATATGGTCCACGTATGAGCTTGTCAGTAGACTCCCACCAACAAGTGGGCGATCGGCACGGTCTTCCATATAAAGCTTCGAAGGGCGCCATTCCGATGGTGGCTTGGTAGCTGTTGTTGTAGGCAAATTCCCCCAAAGGAAGACGATCTTCCCACGTCCCTCCAAAGTCAAGGACGCACAGTCTTAAAAGGTCCTCCAAAACACTGTTCACTCTTTCTGTCTGGCCGTCGGTTTGGGGATGATAGGATGTGCTCAAGCATAACTGTGTGCCTACCGCTTCTTGCAGACTCCACCAAAACTCACTTGTGAAGATAGGGTCTCGGTCACTAACAATGCTGGAGGGTATTCCATGGAGTCGAACAATTTCCTTGAGGTAAAGAGATGCAAGGTATGAGGCAGTTCTTTTACTCTTGACAGGTAAAAAGTGGGCGCTTTTAGTAAGCCTATCCACTATTACCCAAATTCTAGTGTTGCCTCTTCTAGACCTATGCAGCCCATCAATGAAGTCCATTGAGATGCTATCCCACTTCCACTGCGGGACCTCTAAAGGATGGTGCAGACCGCCAGGCTTTTTCTGTTCCGCATTAACCTGTTGGCACACCATACACTTAGAAACAAAATCTGCCACGTCCTTCTTCATGCCATTCCAAAAGAAAGTTCTTTGTATGTCCTTGTACATTTTATCTCCGCCTGGGTGTATTGTCATCTTGGAGTGATGTGCTTCCTCGAGAACCTTCTTTACTAAATCCCTTGTCTGTGGGACGCATAGTCTTCCATCTCGCCTTAGCCAACCCTTATCGTCGATGGAGTATCTGCTGAGGTGACTTGAAGTCTCACCCCTAATTAGCCTATCAATCGTCTCCACAAGCTGAAGGTCTTCGCGTTGTGCTGTCCCTATTGAGTCCACTAAATTCGGGCGTACTTCGAGAGATGCTAGCAGGCCTGGTACAAAATCGGAGGAGGGCCTAAAGTCAAAGCTGGCTATAAACTCTAGGCTTTCTCTTTCAACAAACAACGGGCATAGTGTTAGTTTCTTTCGGCTCAACGCGTCTGCCACTACGTTGCCGTTGCCCGGAGTGTAGGAGATCTTGAAATCGTACGAGGCAAGAAACTCCATACTTCTTTGTTGCCTCAAGTTAAGGTCCTTCTGCGAGAAAAGACATTTCAACGATTTATGGTCAGTGTAAAGTTCGAACTTCTCACCTAGGAGATAGTGTCGCAAAGACTTGAGTCCAAAGACGATGGCAGCTAACTCAAGATCGTGGGACGGGTAGTTCTTTTCATGAACTTTCAATTGTCTCCCGCCATAAGCTACTACCCTTCCTTCTTGTATTAAGACAGCGCCTAGCCATGTCCCACATGCATCTGTATAAACTGTGAACATCTTGCTTCCATTTGGCAACGTCAAAACTGGGGCTGTTGTAAGAGCCCTTTTCAGTCGTTGGAAAGCAAACTCGCAATCCAAGTCCCAATTGAACACTAGATTCTTCTTCGTCAGCCTTATGAGCGGAGCTGATATTTTTGCAAAGTCTCTGATGAATTTCCGATAGAAGCCTGCTAGCCTGAGAAAGCTTCGGACTTCTGTTGCGTTCTTTGGTGTCTTCCAGTCCTGCAACGCTACTACCTTAGCCGAGTCTACAGTTAACCCTTCTTTGGATACTATGTGCCCAAGAAACCCTACTTCCTCTCTCCAAAAATGGCATTTGGAGAATTTGGCTTTTAGCTAATGGACTCGCAGAGTTTCCATGATTGCCCTTAAGTGCTGAGCATGTTCCTCTTCACTCTTTGAGAAGATAAGGATATTGTTTACGAAGACCACTACGAACTTGTTGAGGAATTCCCTTAACACCCTACTCATCAGGTCCACGATGTAAGTGGGTGCGTTTGTCGAGCCGAAGGGCATGACAAGCCATTCAAAGAAGCCGTCTGGGGTTCTGAATGTCGTTTTATCGATGCTATCTTCAGCCACCCTTAGCTGATGAAAACCGGTCGCCAAATCGAGTTGGGAGAAAACAGACGCTCCTACAAGCTGATCAAATAGATCGTCAATTCTGGGAAGAGGGTGCCTATTCTTTTTCGTTAGCTTGTTGAGCTCCCTATAGTCAACACACAGACGGAGTGAACCATCCGCCTTTGTAGCGAACACCACTGGAGAGCCCCATTCTGAAATGCTCCTTCTAATGAACCCCTTCTCTAGATGCTCTTTAATCTGTTTACTGAGCTCCTTCCTTTCCCGTGGAGCCATGTGTCTAACGGGAAATGCAACGGGCTTTGCATTATCTACAAGATATATGCGGAAGTCTATCTCCCGCTTCGGAGGCAAGCTCTTCACCTCTTCGAAGACATCCGGATATTCCCGGACCACTCTAACCGATTGCAAACTTTCAACAGAGGCATCTAGCGATTCAAGATAACTAAGCATAACCGCATATGAGGGGTTACAAGTAATTTCAGAGTGTTACCGAGTTGGGTCAGAGGCCTAACTACCCTTTTCTCACAATCCAGGATGGCACCATTACTGGATAGCCAATCCATGCCCTAAATCTAACTATATCCCGAGAAGCCCAAAACAAAGGCACTACATCTAAATTCTACGCTTAGAATAGAAATTTTCAATCCCACATAGATTATAGACAAATGAGCTGGGCCCCCAATTGGATTTGAAACAATTAAGGGGTCCTCTACCATACTAGTTTCTAGGTGCAGAGATTCTACTAAAGCAGATGAGATGAAGGAGTGTGATGTGCCAGAATCAAATAAAGTGCGAACTGGGTGACCATAAAGATAAACTACACTTTTTACAGAAGTATTTATACCTCGTTGTTGCAGAGGTGGCGCTTCTAGCACATGAACCTGTGGCCCTGAGGTGGATCCATCCCCCTGCCCTTGTTTCTTTGGGCAATCCTTAGCCATGTGGCCTATCTCATCGCAAGAAAAGCACCCAACATTCATCTTGGCCTTCTTTTTTCGGCAATCTTTCACTATGTGCCCCACTTTGCCACATAAATTACACTTCCTCTTCTCTTTGTTGTCTTTCCCGCCCTTCTTAAAGTCTGTCTTCTTAGGCTATAAACCCTCTTTCTTCCCTTGAGAGCTTTCTGCCTTTGTCTCCTTCTTGCCCTTATCCTCTTCGTTCAGCAATGCCATCTGCACCAAACTTTCATATGTAGCACCCATTGGTATATGGGTCATGGCCCAACTGTGTAATGGCTCGTTCAATCCTTTGACAAAGCGGAGAGCCTTCTTGTGCGGAGTGTTGACTAGGTCCAGTCCGAACCTAGCCAGCTGATCGAACTGATTAACATACTCTTTGACTGTTATATTCCCTTGCTTAAGAAATAAGAATTTTTCCAACTGAAGACTAATTTCAGCTTCTGAGAGAAATTTAGCCTCAAACCTTGCCCGAAAGTCCTCCCATGTTTCCACTGGTCTTTCTGCATTGGTGATTTCCCACCAGTAGGAAGCCTCACCTTTAAGTACCCATACTGCCAGTTGTACCTTCTGCCTATCTTCTACCTCAAAGATGACGAATAAGTCCTCGCTTTCGTTCAGCCAATTCCTGGCTGCCACGAAGGACTCGGTTCCATGACAGTCCTTTCCTCCTATAGCTTTAAAATCTTTGCATATCTTAGCAAAAGTATTACCCCGCGGAGGAGGTGGAGGAAGAGGTGTTGCTGCAGCTGGATGATTTCCCGCAGCTAGGGGAGGAGGAACGGTATGACCTGGCTGAGTGGCCCTCGCTTCTAAGAATTGTCTGAACCAACTAGGTAATAGTATACCCTCTGGAAAGTTAAGTTCTTCGGAAATGCTAAAACAAAAAGGGTAGATTCAAAACGAAGGATAAAAGATAGTACCTATGGCTTTGTGGGGGGCTATGCCTTTTTAAAATAAAATAATATTTTATCTTTAAAAATGCTTCTTTAAATTTTTCTTTTTGGAAACGAATTTTTCAAAACTTTTTATCTTATCTGGTAAACCTATGCTCTGATACCAAGTGAAACACCCCACCTCCATTAGGGTCACTCTCAAAGGGAATGCCCTAATTTTGATGGAGGTTTATAAGTATAAGTCACAGATACACAAGACAGATATAAGAACACATATTTTTGAATAGATGAAAACAACAACAACTTTTATTTCATTAAAATACCTGTTACACAAACCATGCCATAATTGTCTTACAATACATCCAAAATCATTACATCTTCATAACTGTCTTGATTTCATTATTTAAAGAAGCATAAAAACATAAGTAAACTGCATAAGTCCCATAATTGCTGTCCAAAGGCATAGTCCAAAGCGAAAAAGATCCAAGCAATACATTCTTTCTCTTCAAGCTGGATGTGAAAACTGGTCAAGCTACGGTTGTCCCTCCCTGGGGACCTAAGGGGGAACGAAAGAAAAGAAGACGAAAGAAAAGTAGAGTCAGACATAAAGCCTGAGTAAGTCTAGGACTATTCAGTCTATGAATAAAGAACTGAGCATGATAAGTATAAACTGGAAATGGGAAAGCACTATAAACTAGGTTAAGTTATCTAGAGTCGAATGTACTATCGTATCCCTTATTAATCTCAATACCCATATAAACTAGTTCCCAACAGGCACCCCATAATCAGGGTGAAGTGATCCATTTCTGATGATCGGCTCCTACTCCCATAATTACATGTGTCATACGGCCCCCGTTGTTGTAGTTACCTATGCTGGTCCCACCATGGGATGTATCAAGTCCCATGGTGGTGGCCCGACACAATCCTAGAATGCACAGGTATACTACTGGTGCCCAGTGCCTTATTTTTCTGCGTCGGAGTGTGTGCAAGCCCACACCCCGTTAGAACCTACACTTCTGCACCACCGCCGTCGATTTGACCTCTTACAGTCAGCCCAGTAATCGTGCCCCACCCTACCTAGTTTAGGGTATCCTGATACACCTTGTAGGGTTACTGCTAAAAAGGGTCCCCCGCTACTAGGTTTTCTATTTCTAGCCAACATGCTAAGTTGGTTAAGTGTTTTGTAAACCTAACCCCCAATCAGACTGTATAGTTTAGCATGTTCCATTTTGATAAAGTATTAATTCAATTTACTTAATCCTATCAATCCTGACTCAGCCTTAATTGTCTTATTAAAGCCTCGACCTCTCACATTAGACAGGTATTGTTGTGGCTGCCTGTTGCCGGTTGGGTCCGGGCAGTCTTACGCCGCAACTCAGTCTAACCTCGGGTCTTTATTGGGCTCCGTGTTTAACCACCCACATTGGATAGGTATTGTTGTGACTACTGGACAGCCGGGCGGTTCCGGGCAGGTTTACATCACAACTCAATCCAACATCGGGTTAAACACATCGTATTTTCTAAATTTACATATTTTGTCTCTTTTCTTTTCATATGTAAATATTTGCGGCCCATTATTCAAATTCATCTTTATTGGGTAAAATTAATTTACACCACTTAATTGTGTTTCAAGGTCGTTGGCATGCGTCAAACATGGCAACACATATGTTTTATATTTTAACCCAAACGTCATTACCCCCGTTTCATACGTTTGCTACAATATAACATATGTTGGGTTTAACATTTAAACCCAACTTAGCCACATGAAAAAGGGGAGGCTTAGAACATGGTGTTTATATATTCTAAGTAACATAAAAAGGGGAGTGTGAACGCATGAACTTGCAACATAGCGAACTAATTAACATAAATTTGGCACTTGTGAACTTGCATTGTAATAGCATATAATCATGGCATAAACATACCTAAACATGAAATCATGGTTTTTGATCTATTCATATAATCATGGCATAAACATACCTAAATATGAAATCATGGTTTTTAATCTATTCATGCAAACTTGCAATTGGAATGTAAATCTAACTTAATTATGTGTCACAATTATTATCATATGATTTTGATAACAACATAGGCCTAAAACATGTTTTTCAATTATGCATAACACCAAACATAGTTTAGTCATGTTCATAGAGTCAACACAAGTTCACAAAGATGCTTACTTTTGTCTCTAATACAAAAGTATGGTTTTACACTTGAATCATGATGCCAATTCCAACATAAATTCACATAAGTCATAATACCCAAATGGATCCAACTACACTAAAAGTGATTATAATATATATTATGTTGGCATAATAGTGAATCATATACTTGCATGAATCTCAAATAAACTACCACAAACATATAGTCATTTCTTTCAACATGAATCATATACTTGTAATTATCCAATAGGTGTTGTAATAAACTACCACAAACAAGTAGTTGTTAACTTTCGACATGAATCACATACTTGCAAATATCCAATCGTTATACCACAACATCCCAAATCGCTTAGAATCATAGCAACATACAAATATGAATTATTATCAGCACAAATCAAGTACAATTCTATTTCTCATTTTACACAAATCAAAACACAATTATTTATTCACATCGGAATAGCACTCTTCTTACAATGTATGACCAATCTTCAATTCAGGAATCTGAATTCTGAATTTGGAGATGCTATCCTTTGTTGTAGGCATTGTTTTGATTTAGTTGTCATTGCTTTAAACTTTCGAATTGCCTCCTAATCGTCTCTCAATTTTGACGGCTACTTCTAGTCTGTCCTCATTAGCATGACGGTCTCATTCTAATTTTTATTTTTATGAATTAGGTGGAGTCTTAGGTCCTTTTTATAGAATTTGTGAATTGATTAGAACCGTCGATGGAGCTTGGATTAATATTAGTCGTTCGTTTGAAGGAGAGACCAATCAGGAGCTGACACTTAGCCCTAGTGACAAGGCAAGCCTCAGAAATTCGGCCAAGCACAGACCAGGCCAGCCATGGGGGACTGGGTTCGTCCTAGCTCAGGGGCCAGGTCGACTCCCCAGTCGACCCCCGTGTCGACTGGGTAGTCGACCTGGGGCACCCAGGTCGACTACCCAATCGACCTGGGTAGCCCAGGTCGACTACCCAGTCGACCTGGGTGCCTTGGGCGGGAAAATTCTTTCCCTGGCCAATCCTGCCCGATTTTTGAAATTCGAATCTGATTTCTGAGCGGTTTCTGTCTGTTTGAATTTTAAACTGAATTCTCAAACATCCAGAGGCCATATCTTCTTCATACGGAGTCCGTTTTAAGCAAACTCGGACTCTATCCTAAGCAGAATTCCGAGACGAACGCAATGGCATATCCCGTTTCGCTTAATTATTTGATTTGAAATTAGTTATACTTTAATTTGTGAATTTCACTATTATAGAATACACGGGGTGTTACAGCTATAGATCCAAAAATAAAGGTGTGAACTGGCGTATGGATCTAAACATAAAGGTGTGAACTCGCATATGCGTCTAAACATAAAGCTGTAAACTTGCATATGGATCTGAACATAAAGGTGTAATCTTGCATATTGATCTAAACATAAAGGTGTAATCTTGCATATAGATCTAAACATGTAGATTAATGTCACATAAACTAGCACATGAATATACAAGTTTCACATATATTTCAACAACCCAAACTTACATAAGATTCATACATGTGTATATGATCCAATCATCACAAAATTACATAAGATATATGATCCAATTTGCATAAGATATATGATTCAACTTGCATAAGATTCGCATATGATCCATCTTGCATAAAATTCATATAAGAACTAACATATGATCCAACACCACAAATATACATATAATTTACATCACATGATTCAAAATCATATTCTCATAATCCCAATTATATCTTGTCATAATTAAATTAATGAATTATTTTGTGAAAGCTATTATACTCACTATTGAAAAGAATAGTCTTGTCTTTCTGGGATCTGTATTCTAAAACTGAATTGCTCGCCTTTGATGTAGACTTAGTTGTTATTTAGATTTGATTTGATTTTGTTTCAATCCTCTATCTTGCTCTAGGGTTGAAAGTGTATGGCGGCTACTCTAGGTTCTGCATAGACTGCATGGCGGCCCTTGTTATGAATTTGTGTGATTAGGGTTGAGAGTTTAGGGGTGTTTTTATAGAAGATTAATTAATTAAGAGCCGTCAGATTAACCTAGAATCAATCAAGACCATCCAGTCCAGATAGAATGACACCTCAGCCCTAATGACTCAGCACCATGTCAAAAATTCATCATTTTTCAGATCTGTCCGGGGGGGGGGGGGGGAGGTGGCAGGTCGACCCCCAGGTCGACACTAAGGTCGACCTGTATGGGGGAGGTAGACACTAGGGTCGACCCCCTAGTCGACCTGGTCCCTGTTTTGAATTCAAATTTTTAATTCCTGAGCCTAAGCTGTTTTTAATTTAATTAATTTCTAAAACTTCGGAAGGCCATAACTTCTTCATACGAATTCCAATTCACACAAACTCGGACTCTATCTCAAGCAGATTTCTGAGAGAATGCAATGGCACAACCCGTTTCCCTTAATTCCCACATTTGAAATTAAGTGTTCTTTAATTTGTTAACTTTAATATTTAAAATTACGGGGTGTTACATTCTCCGCTCCTTAAAGGATTTCTCCCTCGAAATCTCCAAATTAAGGAGAATGCATTTCCTAACATACAATCATCCATCTACTCAACCATCAAACACAGGAATCCATTGTCCTTACAAAATTTCTAATGTTGTATGAACATATGCAAGAAGTGTATGTATATGTTCCTTATCTAATGCAAAATCAAGCGGTCTACTTATTCAGTTGACCTTCTTAATGCAAATCATGATAGTGCCATGCGTCCATTATGTATGCGAAAGAATCCTATCGATACATATTATTTCTACATGTGTGCACAACTATTCATCAAAATGCAGCATCCACGTGATAACACAACCATTATACATCCATTAATAAATATGCACACACATTTATATGCAACATTTTTATGAACAGGATGATCGAAACCGAAAAACTAAACTTTCAACGGAAATGTTTCTACCTCCCTCCTGTCCTGGTGCCATGAGAGCCTGAAGCTGCCCTCCAGAAGTGGACCCTACTCTTTGCCCTTGCCCCTGTTTCCTTGGGCAGTCTTTAACTAGATGTCATGCCACTCTAAAGTGGAAACAACCAGTATTCTTCTTTTTCCTACAGTCCTTGCTCAGATGGTCTGGTGTCCCACAATTAAAGCACTTTTTTCCCTTGCTATTATTGTTCTTCCCGCCTCTCTTGTTTTGCTGTTGTGCATTCTTCTGGTCTCCTTTCTTCCTCGGTGCCTTATTAGCATTCGTACCTTTTTCTTCCTCATGCATAAGCGCCATGTCAACCAGTTTCTCAAAGGTAGCCCCCATCGGAATGTGGGTCATAGCCAACCCATGTAGCGGCTCATTCAAACCTTTAGCGAATCTCAGGGCCTTCTTCTCAGGTGTGTTTACCAATTCCAAGCCAAATCTCGACAACTGGTCGAACTTGTTGATGTACTCCTTTACTGATAAATCCCCTTGCTTTAAAGCCAAGAATCTTTCCATATATAAATTCTCTTCTGCTCGTGAGAGAATCTTCATTCTGAACCTACGCTTGAAATCCATCCATGTCTCCACCGGACGCTCTCCATTCGTGACTTGCCACCAAAATGAGGCTTCGTCTTTCATTAACCAAGCAGCCAATTGGACCTTCCTTCCGTCTTCTACTTCGAAAATACTAAATAGATCTTCTAGCTTCTTAAGCAAATTTTGAGCTTCAACAAACGTCTTTGATCCGTGAAAAGGTTTCCCGCCCATTGCCCTAAAATCTTTGCTTATCTTTGCAAAAGGATCAACACAAGGAGGAGGAGGAGGATTTGTTGGGCATGAGACATTGGCCCTAGCTTCCAGATACCTTCTAAACCATCCTAGTATCGGTACCCCCTTGGGTATCTCGGGAATTCTAGACATGCTGAAAAGAAAATGAAGAGATTCAAAACGGAGAATTCGAAAGAAAGATATATGGATCTTGGGGGTTATGTTTTTAAAACAAACTTTTCTCTTGAAAATACTTTCCTTAAAACATACTTTTGAAAGTATTTCTTTATAAAATGATTTTTGCAAAATAGTTTTCCAAAATTCATATCTGTTCTGGTAACCTTCAGCTCTGATACCACATGTAACACCCCACGTCCATCAGTGTCACTCACAAAGGGAATGCATTAACTTACATGGAGCATATTTAGTGTATAGAACAGAATATAACAAGACAGATATAAATAATGGTACTTGAAAATTTTAAAAAAACTTTTGTTGCAGCAGAGAAATAGTTTGATTAAAACAACTTCATAAACAAAGTACACTTAATATCCATCTTGATAAATTGTTTTAGAGTACATAAAATAAAAAGCATAAACCCCAACACAAGTTGCCATAAAAGAGATGAGCTGAACTTTACTTTCAGCAGTCCAATCACTTCCAAAGCAGAGAGAAAGAGATCCAAGATCAAGCTCCGCTAGTACTAGTCCCACCCTGAGAACGGGGGGGGAGGGGGGAGGGGGTCGGAGGAAGGAAGAAAAGAGAAGAAAACAAGGGGTCAGACATAAAGTCTAGGGAGTATAATAACTTTAACAATATAATTATTAAAGTAACTTGAATAAGGCATAAACTGGTAAGACAAGATATGACCATGAAACAAGTGGGCATGACATAGAAAATAAGAGGAATATTATGGCATTAATCTCGTTCCTAATCACTATAGGATAATTACTATACTGCACCACCACTAGTCACCCTAAAAGTTGGTCCCGCCTACAGAACTTAATAATGATAATGGTAGTTTCGTATACACCTAGCTGCCTTCATAAGTGTCGTTTGCCCCAATCTCCACTAGGTGTACCCACTACCCCCATTCGATCGGCTGTCTAACTCGTAGATACCCGTGTTGATCCCATAGTGGGGTGTATCACTCCCCAAAGTGGAAACCCGATACCACCAAAGATGCACTGCTTATTTCTACACGATGCAACAACGTCTTACCTACCATCCGGGGCCTATGCACTCACATGACCGCGTTGGACTTGCGTTGCCACCGCTTACCCGTTTTGACCTCTTACAATCAAATCCAATAAGCATGTCCCGTCCTCGGCTTGGTACGAGCTCACAAACATGCTTAATGGGTTACTGGTTTGAAAAGGGCCCCCATGCTTAACACAAGCCTTCCACCTATGCTTGGTCCCCACTAAGGTTTCCCCACTTAACCCCATTCTTATTCATGTCTTCTTACGTGTTTCAATCTTGGTTAAGTGCGTCTAATCGTATTTCACATGCCACCCAAGGCACCCACTTAACACCCCATGTCCCACCACATGTTTATCTGGTTAAGTGTTACTTAATTCATTAGAACAATAACCTTGTAAAGACCTCCCATATTAGACTGGCATTTGCAGTTGCTGGATTTTCCGGGCGGGTCCGGGCAGTCTTATGCCGCAAACGAGCCTAACCTCGTGTCTTAGGCGGTTTATTATTACACATCTTTATTTAACCCCAAATTGGATTAGTATCCCTATTAAAATTTGTCAATAAATTCCAAATTTATTTATGTCCATAATTGTCTCTTAAAATTATGTCCATAAAGACCAATTATGCCAATTAATGTCTCAAATTAATTATATGCCTTTTTACGGCCATTTTATGCCAACTCACAATTTTATGTATATTAAATATTATCCCATCATCCCCACACTATTCGCAAGCTGTAATATGACATATGTTAGACTCGCAAATAATCTAACTTATAAAAAGAAAAACAACATCACATAACACATAAAATAGATCTAAGGATCATGACATAAACTTGCATATATATATATATATATATATATATATATATTTCATTCAAACTAGCATATGATAGGAAACTAGCATAGGTAATGGGCATAAACTTGCATAACTTATGTACTGCTATAGATCAAAACATAAAGGTGTGAACTTGCATATGGACATAAACATAAAGGTGTGAACTTGCATATGGGTCTAAACATAAAGATGTAAACTTGCATATCGATCTAAACACAAATGTGTAATCTTTCTTATAGATGTAAACATAAAGGTGTAATCTTGCATATAGATCTAAACATAAAGGTGTAATCTTGCATATAGATCTTAACATGTAGATTAATGTCACATAAACTAGCACATGCATATACATGTTTCACATATATTTCAACAACCCAAACTTGCATAAGATTCATACATGTGTATATGATCCAATCATCACAAACTTACATAAGATATATGATTCAATTTGCATAAGATATATGATTCAACTTGCATAAGATATATGATTCAACTTGCATAAGATTCGCATATGATCTGTCTCGCATAAAATTCATAAAAGAACTAACATATGATCCAACACCACAAACATACATATAATTTACATCACATGATTCAAAATCATATTCTCATAATCCCAATTATATCTTGTCATAATTAAATTAAAGAATTATTTTGTGAAAGCTATCATACTCAAAATTAAATAGAATAGTCTTGTCTTTCTGGGATCTGTATTTGGAAACTAAATTGCTCGCCTTTGATGTAGACTTAGTTGTTATTTAGATTTGATTTGATTTGATTTTGATTCAAGCCTCTATCTTGCTTTAGGGTTGAAAGTGTGTGGTGGCTACTCTAGGTTCTCCATTGACGGCATGGCGGCACTTATTATGAATTTGTGTGATTAGGGTTGAGAGTTTAGGGGTGTTTTTATAGAAAATTAATTAATTAGGAGCTGTCAGATTAACCTAGAATCAATCAAGACCATCCAGTCAAGATAGAATGACACCTCAGCCCTAATGACTCAGAACTGAGTCAAAAAGTCATCATTTTTCAGATCTATCCGGGAGGGAGGGGGTCGACCCCCAGGTCGACGCTAAGGTCGACCTGTATAGGGGTGGTCGACACTAGGGTCGGCACCCTGGTCGACTTTGTCCTTGTTTTGTATTTAAATTTTTAATTCCTGAAACTGAGCTGTTTTTAATTTAATTAATTTCTGAAACTTCGGAAGGCCATAACTTCTTTATACGAAGTCCAATTCGCACAAACTCGGACTCTATCTCAAGCAGAATTCAAAGACGAATGCAATGGCGCAACCCGTTTCCCTTAATTCCCAAATTTGACATTATGTATTCTTTAATTTGTTAAATTTAATATTTAAAATTACAGGGTGTTACACTTCACAGTAGTAAAAAGATTGGCGTAATTGTTGGAAGTAGGGGCTATTTAGAGATTTAGGGGTAGGATTTAAAAGAAGGACTGTTTTGAAGTATTAAGAGAAGTAGGTGTTGTTTAAGCATAGTAGGGGTAGATTGACAAATATTAAAGATGATGAATCGTTTGGCTTGGTTGCTGCAAAAACCAACCCTTCACATAGTTAAAATATAGGGGTAATTGTTGGAAGCAAGGGCTATTTAGAAAATTAGTGGTACGATTAAAAAGAAGGGCTGTTTTGAAGTATTAAGAGAAGTAAGGGTAGTTTAAGCATAGGAGGAATAGATCGACAAATATAAAAGATGATGAATCATTTGGATTGGGTGCTGCAAAAACCTACCCTTCAAAGTAGTAAAAAGATTGGGTTAATTGTCGGAAATAATGGCTATTTAGATTATTAGGGTTAGGATTACAAAGAAGGGTTGTTTTATGAAGTATTAAGAGGGGTAGATGTAGTTTAGGCATAGTAAGGGTAGATCGACAAATATGAAAGATGATGTATCACTTGGATTAGGTGCTGCAAAAACCAACCTTTCACAGTAGTTAAAAAATCGGGTTAATTGTTGGAAGTAAGGGCTATTTAGATAATTAGTGGTACGAATAAAAAGTAGGGTTGTTTTGAAGTATTAAGAGAAGTAGGGGTAGTTTAAGCATAGGAGGTGTAGATCGACAAATATGAAAGATGATGAATCACTTGGATTGGGTGCTGTAAATCCAACCCTTCATAGTAGTAAAAAGAAAGGGATAATTTTTAGAAGTAACGGATATTTATAGAATTAGGGATATGATTAAAAAGTAGGGATATTTTGATGTATTAAGAGAAGTAGGGGTAGTTTAAGCAAAGGAGGGGTAGATCGACAAATATGAAAGATGATGAATCGTTTGGATTGGGTGTTGCAAAAACCAACCCTTCACAGTAGTAAAAAGATAGGGGTAATTATTGGAAGTAAGGGCTATTTAGAGAATTAGGGATAGAATGAAAAAGAAGGGCTGTTTTGTGAAGTATTAAGAGGAGTAGGGGTAGTTTAAGCATAGTAGGGGTAGATCGACAAATATGAAAGATGATGAATCGTTTGATTGGGCGCTGCAATAACCTACCCATCACAGTGGTTAAAAAATAGGGGTAATTGTTGGAAGTAAGGGCTATTTGGAGAATTAGTTATAGGATTAAAAAGAAGGGTTGTTTTGAAGTATTAAGAGAAGTAGGGGTAGTTTAAGCATAGTAGGGGTAGAGAGACAAATGTGAAAGCTGAAGAATCGTTTTGATTGGGTGCTGCAAAAACCAAACCTTCACAGTAGTATAAAGATAGGCGTTATTGTTGTAAGTGAGGGCTATTTAGAGAATTAGGGGTAGGATTTAAAAGTAGGTCCAGTTTGAAGTATTAAGAGAAGTAGGGTTAGTTTAAGCATAGTAGGTGTAGATCGACAAATATGAAAGATGATGAATCGTTTGGATTAGGTGTTGCCAAAACCAACCCTTGTTAATAGTTAAAAAATAGGGGTAATTGTTGAAAGTAAGGCCTACTTGGAGAATTTGGGGTAGGATTAAAAAGAAGGTATGTTTTGAAGTATCAAGAGAAGTAGGGGTAGTTTAAGCATAGTAGGGGTAGAACGACAAATATGAAAGTAAACGAATCAATTTTATTGGATGCTGCATAAACCAACCCTTCACTGTAGTAAAAAGATAGGCATAACTTTTCGAAGTAAGGGATATTTAGAGAATTAGGGGTAGGATTTAAAAGAAAGACTGTTTTGAAGTATTAAGAGAAGTAGGGGTAGTTTAAGCATAGTAGGGATAGATCGACAAATATGAAAGAGGGTGAATCGTTTGGATTGAGTGCTGTTAAAAAACAACCTTTCACAATTAAAAAATAGGGGTAATTGTTGAAAGTAGGGGGTATTTAGAGAATTAGTAGTACGATTAAAAAGGAGGGTTGTTTTGAAGTATTAAGAGAAGTAGGGGTAGTTTAAGCATAGGAGGGACAGATCGACAAATATGAAAGATGATGAATCGTTTGGATTGGGTGCTGCAAAAACCAACCCTTGGTAGTAGTAAGAAGATAGAGTTAATTGTTGGAAGTAAGGGCTATTTAGAGAATTACGTACACGATTAAAAAGAAAGTCTATTTTGAAGTATTAAGAGAAGTAGGCATAGTTTAAGAATTGGAGGGGTAGACCGACAAATATGAACGATTATTAATCATTTGTATTGTGTGCTGCAAAAACCAACCCTTCACGGTAGTAAATAGATAAGGGTAATTGTTGGAAGTAAGGGCTATTTAGAGAATTAGGGATAAGATTAAAAATAAGGGCTGTTTTGTGAAGTACTAAGAGGAGTAGGGCTAGTTTAAGCATAGCATGGGTAGATCGAAAAATATGAAAGATGATGAATCGTTTGGATTGGGACCTGGAAAAACCAACCCCTCACAGTAGTTAAAAAATAGGGGTAATTGATGGAAGAAATGGCTATTTAGAGAATTAGTGGTACGATTAAAAAGAAGGGTTGTTTTGAAGTATTAAGAGAAGTAGGGGTAGTTTATGCATATGAGGGGCAAATCGATAAATATGAAAGACAATGAATCGTTTGGATTAGGTGCTGCAAAAACCAACCCTTCGCAGTAGTAACAAGATAGGGGTAATTGTTGGATGTAAGGTCTATTTAGAGAATTATGGATACAATTAAAAAGAAGGGCTATTTTGAAGTATAAAGAGAAGTATTGGTAGTTTAAGCATAGGAGGGGTAGATCGAAAACTATGAAAGATGATAAATCATTTGGATTGGGTGCTGCAAAAACCAACCCTTCGCAGTAGTAAAAAGATAGGGGTTATTTTTGGAAGTAAGGGCTGTTTAGAAAATTAAGGATATGATGAAAACGAAGGGCTGATTTGTGAAGTATTATGAGAAGTAGGGGTTGTTTAAGCATAGTAGGGGTAGAACGACAAATATGAAAGATGATGAATCGTTTGGATCAGGTGCTGCAAAAACCAACCCTTCACAATAGGTAAAAATAGGGGAAATTATTGGAAGTAAGGCCTACTTGGAGAATTAGGGGTAGGATTAAAAAGAATGTATGTTTTGAAGTATTAAGAGAAGCAGGGGTAGTTTAATCATAAGAGGGGTAGATCGACAAATATGAAAGACGATGAATCATTTGGATTGGGTGCAGCAAAAACCAACCCTTCACAGTAGTAAAAAGATAGGCATACTTGTTGGAAGTAAGGGATATTTAGAGAATTAGGGGTAGGATTTAAAAGAAGGTCTGTTTTGAAGTATTAAGAGAAGTGGGGGTAGTTTAAGCATAGTAGGGATTGAAGATGATGAATCATTTGGATTGGATGTTGCAAAAACCAACCCTTCACAGGAGTTAAAAAATAGGGGTAATTGTTTGATGTAGGGACTATTTAGAGAATTAGGAGTAGGATTAAAAAGAAGGTTGTTTGAAGTATTAAGAGAAGTAGGTGTAGTTTAAGCATAATAGGGGTAGATTGACAAATATGAAAGATGATGAATCGTTTAAATTGGGTGCTGCAAAAACTAATCCTTAACAGCAGTTAAAAAATAGGGTTAATTGTTGGAAGTAAGGGCTATATAGAGAATAAGCGGTAGGATTAAAAAGAGGGGTTGCTTTTTGTTGATGGCAAAAAATGTCGCAAACACCAAAGATTCCCAATTACAAGGAATTATAAATATGGTCGCATAGACAAGAACATATTTAACACTTAATAAGTAAATAACACAAGAGATTTATAGTGGTTCAACCTTAAAGAAGGCCTACGTCCACTTTGAAGAGTCGTCGGAATATTATTAATCACTTGGAAGAAATTACAAGGTTGAGACTATCTTGTCCTTCTTCTTCCTCAAAGAGGAGCTGTCATTAATGAAGCTTTATGGAGGTCTCCAAGCTCAAGAATTCCTCTCCTTTGAAGTGTGAGGCCATCGGTGATTTATAGGAAGTGGTTAGGTAGGGGTTAGGTAGGAGTAAGTGGAAATGGGGACCATCTTCAAGAATTTCGCGCCTCCTGGTATCGGCCTTTAGAAATTCACACCTGGGTGAAGTGTGAAATTTCACACCCAGTAGGAGCGAATTTTCGCACCTGCCAGATGCGAAATTTCGCACCTGGTTGGTGCGAAAATTCGCACCAGCCAGGTACGAAATTTCGCGCCTGGTCGGTGCGAAATTTCGAACCCGGCTGGGTGCGAAGCGAATCTAAATGAGAGTAGGGGTTGAGGCTAGTTGACTTCGTTGGTGTGGCATTGTGGAGGCGAAGGTGCGAAGTATTAAGAGAAGTAGGGGTAGTTTAAGCATAGTAGGGGTAGATCGACAAATATGAAAAATGATGAATCGTTTGGATTGGGTGCTGCAAAAACAAATCCTTCACAGTAATAAAATGATAGGCGTAATTTTTGAAAGTAAGGGATATATAGAGAATTAGGGGTAGGATTAAAAAGAAAGGTTGTTTTGAAGTATTAAGAAAAGCATGGGTAGTTTAAGCATACTAGGGGTAGATCGACAAATATGAAAGATAATGAATCATTTAGATTGGGTGCTGCAAAAACCAACCCTTCACAGAAGTTAAAAATTAGGGTTAACCATTGGAAGGAATGACTATTTAGAGAATTAGGGATAAGATTAAAAAGAAGGGTTGTTTTGAAGTATTCAGAGAAGTAGGGGTAGTTTAAGCACAGTAGGGGTAGATCGACAAATATGAAAGATTATGAATTGTTTGGATTGGGTGCTGCAAAAACCAACCCTTCACAATAGTAAAAAGATAGGCGCAATTGTTGGAAGTAAGGGATATTTAGAGAATCATAGTAGAGGTAGATCGACAAATATAAAAGATGATGAATCATTTAGATTGGGTGCTGCAAAAACCAACCATTCACAGAAGTTAAAAAATAGGGGTAATTGTTGGAAGGAATGAATATTTAGAGAATTAGGTGAAGGATTAAAAAGAAGGACTGTTATGAAGTATTAAGAGAAGTAGGGGTAGTTTAAGCATAGTAGGAGTAGACCGACAAATATGAAAGATTATAAATCGTTTGGATTGGATGCTGTAAAAACCAACCCTTCAAAGAAGTAAAAAGATAGGCGTAATTGTTGAAAGTAAGGGCTTTTTAGAGAATTAGGGGCAGTATTAAAAAGAATGGCTGTTTTGAAATATTAAGAGAATTAGGGGTAGTTTAAGCATAGTAGGGATAGGTCGACAAATATGAAAGATGATGAATCATTTAGATTGGATGCTGCAAAAACCAACCCTTCACAGTAGTTAAAAATAGGGGTTATTGTTGGAAGTAAGAGCTTTGTAGAGAATTAGGGGTAGGGTAGGATGAAAAGAAGGGATGTTTTCAAGTATTATGTGAAGTTGGGGTAGTTTAAGCATAGTAGGGTAGATCGACAAATATAAAGATGATGAATCATATGGATTCGGTGCTGCAAAAACCAACCCTTCACATAAGTTTAAAAATAGGGGTAATTGTTGGATGCAAGGGCTATTTAGGGAATCGGGGGTAGGATTAAAAAGAATAGCTGTTTTGAAGTATTAAGAGAAGTAGGGGGAGTTTAAGCACAGTAGGGGTAGATCGACAGATATGAATGATTATGAATCGTTTTGATTGGGTGCCGTAAAAATCAACCATTCACGGTAGTAAAAGATAAGCGTAATTGTTGGAAGTATGGGCTATTTAGAGAATTAGGGGTAGGATTAAAAAGAATAGTTGTTTTGAAGTATTTAGAGAAGTAGGGGTAGTTTAAGCATAGTAGGGGTATATCGACAAATATGAAAGATGATGAATCGTTCGGATTGGGTGCTGGAAAAACCAACCCTTCACAGTAGTAAAAACGTAGGCGCAATTGTTGGTCGTAAGGGCTATATAGAAATTAGGGGTAGGATTAAAAAGAAGGGTTGTTTTGAAGTATTAAGAGAAGTAGGGTAGTCTAAGCATAGTTGGGGTAGATCAGCAAATATGAAAGATGATGAATCATTTAAATTGGGTGCTGCAAAACCAACCCTTCATAGAAGTTAAAAAATAGGGGTAATTGTTGCAAGGAATGACTAATTATAGAATTAGGGGTAGGATTAAATAGAACGGGTGTTTTGAACTATTAAGAGAAGTAGGGGTAGTTTAAGCATAATAGGGGTAGATCGACAAATATGAAAGATTATGAATCGTTTGATTAGGTGTTGCAAAAACAAACCCTTCACAGTAGTAAAAAGATAGGCGTAATTGTTGAAAGTAAGGGCTATTTGGAGAATTAGGGGTACGATTAAAAAGAAGATTTGTTTTGACGTATAAAGAGATGTAGGGGTAGTTTAAGCATGGTAGGGGTAGATCGACAAATATGAAAGATGATGAATCATTTAGATTGGGTGCTGCAAAAACCAACACTTCCCAGTTGTTAAAAAATATGGGTAATTGTTGGATGTAATGGTTATTAGAGAACTAGGAGTAGGATTAAAAACAAGGGATGTATTGAAGTATTAAGAGAAGTAGGGGTAGTTTAAGCATAGTAGGGTACATCGACAAAAAAGATGATGAATCATATGGATTGGGTGCTGCAAAAACCAACCCCTTAAAGAAGTTTAAAACTAGGGGTAATTGTTGGAAGGGTTGTTTAGAGAATTAGGAGTTGGACTAAAATGAATTGTTGTTTTGAAGTATTAATTAAAGTTGGGGTAGTTTAAGCATAGTAAGGGTAGATCGATAAATATGAAAGATGATGAATCATTTAGATTGGGTGCTGCAAAAACCAACCCTTCACAGTAGTTAAAATATATGGGTAATTGTTGGAAGTAAGGGCTATTTAGAGAATTAGGGGTAGGATTAAAAACATTAGCTCTTTTGAAGTATTAAGAGAAGTAGGGGTAGTTTAAGTATAGTAGGGTTAGATCGATAAATATGAAACATGATTAATCATTTGGATTGGGTGCTACAGAAACCAACCCTTCACAGTAAGCTAAACAAATAGGGGTAATTGTTGGATGTAAGGGATATTTATAGAATTAGGAGTAGGATTAAAAAGAAGGTTGTTTCAAAGTATTAAGAGAAGTAAGGACAGTTTAAGCATAATAGGGGTAGATCGACAAATATGAAAGATGATGAATCGTTTGGATTGGGTGCTGCAAAATCCAACCATTCACAGTAGTTAAAAATAGGGATAATTGTTGGAATTAAGGGATATTTAGAGAATTAGGGGTTGGATTAAAAAAAGGGTTGTTTTGAAGTACTAAGAGTAGTAGGGATAGTTTAAGCATAGTAGGAGTAGATCGACAAATATGAAAGATGAAGAATCATTTCGATTGGGTGCAGCAAAACCAACCCTTCATAGAAGTTAAAAAATAGTGGTAATTGTTGGAAGTAAGGGATATTTAGATAATTAGGGGTAGGATTAAAAAGAATAGTTGTTTTGAAGTATAAAGAGAAGTAGGGGTAATTTAAGCGTAGTACGGTTAGATCGACAAATATGAAAGATTGTGAGTCGTTTGGATTGGTTGCTGTAAAAACCAACCCTTCACAGTAGTAAAAGATAGGCGTATTAAGAGAAGTAATGACTATTTAGAGAATTAGTGTTAGGATAAAAAAGAATAGCTGTTTTGAAGTACTAAGAGAAGTAGGGGTTGTTTTTGCATAGTAGGGGTAGATCGACAAATATGAAAAATGATGAATCATTTGGAATGGGTGGTGCAAAAACCAACCCTTCAAAGTAGTAAAAAGATAGGCGTAATTGTTGGAAGTAAGGTTTATATAGAGAATTAGGGGTTGGATTAAAAAGAATGTTGTTTTGAAGTATTAAGAGAACTAGGGGTAGTTTAAGCATAGCAGGGTCAGATAGACAAATATAGAAGATGATGAATCATTTAGATTGGTTGCTGCGAAAAACCAACCCTTCACAGAGTTTAAAAATGGGGGTAATTGTTGGAAGGAATAACTATTTAGAGAATTAGGGGTAGGATTAAAAAGAAGGACCGTTTTTAAGTATTAAGAGAAGTAGGGGTAGTTTAAGCACAGTAGGGGTAGATCGACAAGTATGAAACAGTAGTTAAAACATAGGCATAATTGTTGGAATTAAGGGCGGTTTAGAGAATTAGGGGTTGGATTAAAAAAAGGGCTGTTATGAAGTACTAAGAGTAGTAGGGATAGTTTAAGCATAGTAGGAGTAGATCGACGAATATGAAAGATGAAGAATCATTTGGATTGGGTGCTGCAAAAACCAACCCTTCATAGTAGTAAAAAGAATTAGAGTTAGGATTAAAAAGAATAGCTGTTTTGAAGTATAAAGAGAAGTAGGGGTAGTTTAAGCATAGTAGGTTTAGATCGACAAATATGAAAGATTCTGAGTCGTTTGGGTTGGGTGCTATAAAAACCAACCCTTCATAGTAGTAAAAGATAGGTGTAACACCCCGCAATTTTTTTATAGTTATAAAAATGATATGTATATATATAATACGTATACTACGAGATATTTTAGAAACAATGGTGATGCGCAATTCGAACTAACTAAAGAACGATGAAAAATTTAAAATACTTAATTTAATTATTGAGAATTAAGTTATACGGACTTCACCATTGCGTTCGTCTCGCAGTTCGGCATGAAATTGAGTCCGAGTTTTCGAAAATCGGACTCCGTACGAAGAAGTTATGACATTCCGAAGTTTCACAATATTAAAACAACAAAAACAGTTCAAAAACGAAAATAGTATTTTGAATTCAAACCCAGAAAATACGGGCGGGAATTTTCCCGCCCAATACCCAGGTCGACCGGTGGGTCGACTAGGTGGTCGACTTGCCCCTAACCAGGTCGACCATGTAGTCGACCTGGGGGTCCACCTGGTCCCTTTTCGCAGAATCAATTCTGGGTGCATTTTGATATATTTGGGCTAGTTCTTGGGCGAGATTCGTAGCTTGGCACCTATAAAAACACTCCTAGAGTCATTGTAAACTCCGCACAATTCTCTGATGCTTCTATGCTGCTCTTCTCTTATTCTTCTTCTCCATAAAAATTAATGGCAGTGCCATGACTCTCTTTCTTCTTCTCCAAGAAATTTCTAGATCCACTTTCTTTCCCTTTTCTTAAAATGAGATCTATAATTACTACAACCATGAATAAAAAAGAGAAGAGGCTAGATCTAAATCACTGCGCAAAGAGAAGGAATTCAGACCTGCAACCAACGCCGCATATGGAGTCAAAGATAAATTAAATTAGACATGAAATCAATCAAAGATGAATCAAAAGCAACAAAAAAGGGGAATCAGTTCAAGGATTAATCCAATTCATGAAATAAATGGGCAATCAAGGATCTACATGTTGGAGCGCTAAAACACTGTGAGTGGAGTTATGATGTACTTTTTGTGTAAAATTATTATTTATCGTTCAAACATTCTCTACGTAAACATGAAATGAAATTATTCTGAAAAAAATTGAATCTATAATGTTGAATATTGTCATGTGTTCGATTTTAATTATAATGCCTACGATTATGTTCCTACTTTTTATTCATTCCCTTTTGATTTTTAATAGCAAGGCTATCTCGAACCTAGATCTATCATAAAAATGAATACGATTGAATGATTATTGCAAACGAACAAGGGAAACGCTTGATTTTGAGCTATGACATGAATTGGAGGGTTTGGTTTTAAATTACAAAGGGGTTTGGGCATAATATAACATTTACAAGACTTGAATGCGTAAACAATATTAGGAATTATACGTATGAACATGATTCGGGGTTTGGCGTATGATTGACATCATTGATTTAAGCATGAATTTGACTTATGGATTTGTTAATGGGAACATGTCACTAGAGTAAAACCTGTACTATAACTTGAATTTGGATAAGAACACAAACTTGATATGAAATTGACATCTGAAATTTGACATGAAGTTGCATCTAGAACTTGAACACGAAACTGACATGAATATAGTTATGAATTTAATCATAGGCATAACCTGTTAATGGGATTATAAGCATGAATATAAATTGGGATTTTTGTGTAAAGTTTGGATTTGGGGAATTGACACTAGACATCTAGATTGAACTTGAACTCGAACATGGCTAACTCGAGGTTAGGATGAGTTGTGCGGTGTAATCCTGCCAGAAACCGCCCGACATATCCAGTGACCGCAAACAACAGGTCTAATGTGAGAAGTTAGTCATATCGCGCTTTAACCCGAGGTTAGACTAAGTTGTGGTGTAATCATGTCCAGAACCGCCCTGCATATCCAGTGACCACAACGACAGGTCTAATGTGAGAGGTTGTGGCGCATAATTAATTAATGACACATGATTCGTAGGGTCAAATCATGAATTTTAAATACAACATTTAATCAATGTAACATGATTCTTGGGTGGGTTAAGTCGACACGAACAAATGAACAAAACTTAAACAAAAATGGAAATAGGTTAACTACCCATTATAAACCGAAGTTGAAATAGTCGAAGGGTTAATTAGGGGGTAAACTTGTCCTAGGGACAGAGAAAGACTATGACTTAAGACCTGAAGGGCGAGATATCCTATAATATGGAGTAAGCTAAGCAAGAACTGTGGGAAAACACCCATGTGCTATCGCCGAATAAAAGAGAACTAAAGACATGCTCAAATTCATGGGAAAACCTTAGTCAAACAAGTTGAATTATAAAGAGAGAATATGTGGTCCGATGTCTAAGATAACGAGAATTGACTAAGTAAAACAACGAGAATGATAACTAAGGAACAAGCCTTGGTTAATAGGAACCAGGCAATAGACCTTAGTCAAGAAAACGATCGAGAACGGGAACTAAGTTGTAATCCTTAGTTAAGGGGACTAAGTGGTAAACCTTAGTTATCAAGATTAATGGGAAACGAAACTATGTGGTAAACTTTAGTTAAGAACAACTAAGCAATAATTCTTAGTCAAGGAGACTGAGCCAGTCCATAAATAGATGAATAACCCGATACGGTAGATCATCGCTTAACAAGCACACGAGGAGGAGTGAACGTCCATCTGATTCCATAAAAGGCTCCAGCGGACTGGGTTACAAAGCACGTAGCTTCGGGGGACGTGAGGGTACTCTTGGTATCCCTCTGTGAGGTTGCAGATGATCCGCCTGGGCTCACAGAGGTTAAGGTCTGCGGTGAAAGAACCAAGAGTATGCCTTGGTTGCAATGTAAGACAACCTAAAGACTAGGATGGACCATCGTGATTCCACGAGACCAGTAGCCCTGTGATAGCAACTCGTCGTCTACCTACCATCTTGAGTCAATCGAGATACGTGAAGCGGAAAGGCGGAGAACTCCAAAAGACCATATACTTGCTATCTAGTTATGGTCGTGGATGGCCATAGGTTAGATGGGCGTAGGTGGGCCTGCGTATAATTCTCATTTTTCAAGGCTTTCCTTTCATTAGTTGAGGGAGGGGTCAGGTGGGACAATAGCCACTGCAAAAACAGACCTTAGCATCTGCATCAGCAGATATCCAAAAGCTCCTGACTGAGTTCTGTTTTTCTTGATTTGCCCTGCCACGAGACTCGGGTCGCACATATTGAGGACATGTGCATCTAGACATCGAAAACGATTCGCGATACATACATGGGAAAAGTGTGTTGTTCGACAGGTAGCATAATCCCTAGTGGTCCTAGGTGGCATAAATCCTAGTTTAACACCCGATAGTTCATAATAAGGAAACCTAGCCAGATCAAGGGTGGCAGTCCAAACGATTTCAAGAATGGTGGCACCATGTTGAAGTAGTATAGAATTACGTGATGAAGCCTGTACGATATACGGCAAGGGATTGTACATATACAGGGAAAGGATTATACGAGTTAGGGAAAAAATACATATACGGTGTATTAGGTTAATCTACTAGTAAGTGGACGAGAATGACATGGGTTTAGCCTTGAGTGCTAATATTGTGAATAACCTAACAAACAAGAAATTATAACTGAACGGTATATGTAGAGTTACACAGGAGTTTATTATAGTCCAGTCACACAGAACTTATGTTCTGACCCCCTCCTCAAAACATGCGCAGGTTAGGTTCATGACAGAGATGGTATAGATTGAATACTGGCATAGCAGTATTATTATTAAGGTAAAGCTACTTTGAATAAATTATATTTTATTCCTTCCGCTGTGAGCTGCTTTTCGAACTTTGACATGTTTCTTTCTCTATGTCTTTTCTGCAGGATACCAGAGCACCCAACCCGTGGTTCGGTGGATTGGATTTTGAAAAAAAAATGGTCTGTCGGAACCTGGGTTGTTACATCTGGTATCAGAGCGTAGGTTTAGTTTTCCTTGGGAAAAAGTTATGAGGGAGCGTATTTGTATTTTTGAGATAATATAAATATTATATATATACTATATAAATCTAGATTAGTGTAGAACCCGCTTGAGGATTAAGCTTAGAAAGGAATGGAAATTTTACCCCCGTACAGTGAAAATGGAATTCAAGGAAATTTTTGAATTTGTAAAGGGAAAATTAGAAAGTGTACGTAAATATGGATATTTAAGATTGTATGTTCCGCTTAAGTTTATATTTCATTGAATCGGAACCGACATATGAGGAGAATTAACAATCACTAGTGCACACGTCAAGTTTTGGACTAATAGCACGACATAAGAATGGAGGTGGACCATCGCAAAGAAAGACGAAGAATCACTGCACGAAAACATAAAAGAAAAAAAGAAATAAAATTTGCAGGGTCAGGTCGACACTATGTTCGACCTACCAAGGGGAAGGTCGACCATAGCGTCGACCCCTCCCTATACGAAAAAATAATAATATGAACTGAAGGCCGAACCCTTTAGCTCACATATTTTGAACGTCTTCCCCCTTTTGGCCAGATCCAAAACCCATTCCACTTCAACTTCTTCCACCTCCCATCTCTTCATTTCTCCACTATTTCTCATAAATTTAGTTTCAAATTAAAGCTTAAACCCTCCTCTATCAGGATCTATATCTTTTCCCTTTTATTTTGTGCTTGAATCGCCATGGTGAACGAACCTTCCCTCAATAAGCTTTATCCTCAACTTACACCGCAAGAGATCGAGTGGTGCAACGCGTAAGAGGAGATAATCAAGGAATATGTGGAGACCGCAAAATTAAAGTTATTATTTGGACGCCCGGTGAGATTTGGTGATTTTGCTACAACCCCCGTGGAAGATTTATTTACGGATGGGTTTGACTTTTATTTTGGATATGAACACCACCGAGAGAAGGGGCTTCAAGCGTTTGGTAAGTCTTTTTAACGCTAATTTAAATATTGGTATGGATGGTGAAGGTTTGGTAACCTATAATTCGGTGGTTAAGGGTACTTATATATATTTTAATGAAGTCCAATTTGGGGAAATGTTAATTATCTGTGGTAAAGGACTTGATGTAAGTGATCTTGAGATGGATAATGTAGCCGTATGGCGTAGGATTTTCAAGGACGATTTTGAGAGGCATTGGGATAATGTCCATTTACGCCCACTTGCTGGACTTGTCATTAGAATTTTTCTGTATAATCTTGTTGGGCAGAATGGTGGTTTCGATAGGGTTCCGCACACCGTGAAGCTTGCTACTTACGCTATTTTTGGGGGTATATAGATGAACTAGGCACGCATCATTTTACAGCATTACAGCTCCACTAGGGAGATGAGACAGTCCAATATTTGTTTTGGAAATTTATAGACTGTAGTTTTTGAACAGAGTGGTGTTGATCTACGTAGCGAGAGTCATATAGCGCCTTCTCCTCATTCCTCTAGTATTATCGACTTAGCTGCGCTGACGAGGATGGGTATCCACTTACATGATTTACTAGAGCCGCAACCCACGAAGCATGATGGAGAGGATGAGTGGGAGGAGGAGGGACAGGAAGATGAGCGACACGATGGTCATGATTATCAGCCGGAACATGATGAAGAACACCAGTATGTGCCGCAAGAAGGATTTGATCCAGCACAGACATAGCAGGCTTGGGGAGGTTCTTGGACTTCCCAGGCTCCAGGATGGGGGACTTCCGATACCTCTAGATGGGATCCCTGGGATTCCCGAGACTTAGATTGGAGGGCTGAGTTGAGGACCATCTCTGAGCGGCAGGCTCATCTAGTTAGAGATCAGCAGGATATCGTTAGGACCCAGCATGAGATGCTCCAGACACAGGTCAAGTTAGGACAGACTCAGCAGCAGATGTTACAGGATATGGGCACCTCTTACGATCAGTTGGGAGCTGGACTACAGGAACTACAGCTAGAGGTTAGGCAGGGGACTCAACAGCATAGAGAGCAGTTGGATAGGGTGGAGTGCCAGATAGGTGGCATCGAGGATCTCATTCATAGTTACTTCCGATAGGACTTGACCTCTTTTATTGTATCCGTAGAGTAGTGTTTTATTTCGTAGTGCTCGACTGTTTTCTTTGTCATCTAGTTGAAATGATGTACTGAAAAATTATTTAGATGTAATCCATAAGTTGTTTGCTTAATTAAATCTGTTATGATTATATAACCATGAAAATATTACGTTGTAATAAGAATGGTAATAAATGGAAAAAGAAAAACAAGGAAGTAAAAACGGGAAAATGAAGATTTTTCCGTAATATAAAATTTAGAAAATTAGATTTTTCTAAAATAAAAAATGGATGGTAGGATCTTGGATGCAACAATTGAATGGGCTGCACTCTTATTCTATAAGCGTGTGGGGAAATTTGGATGAAAAATATTTTTTAAAATTTTCAAAAATATTGCATTCATTTAGAACTGCATGTATATTTAGGATGCGAGCATCATATCTAGAAAAAAGGAATTTAAATAATTGCATCCATATAGGTGGTACCAAAAATTAGGCATACATACTTTACTGCAATGTAATTCACTTTGCACATGTGCACATGGTTGCAATAATTGGATGAACACTAATTGGATGGTTGCGAGGGGTTATTAATTTTACTCCTATTGAATTTCGGGGACGAAATTCCTTAAGGGTGGGAGAATGTAACACCACGCATTTTTTTATAGTTATAAAAATGATATATATATATAATACGTATACTCCGAGATATTTTAGAAACAATGGTGATGCACATATCGAACTAACTAAAGAACGATGGAAAATTTAAAATACTTAATTTAAATATTGAGAATTAAGTTATACGGACTTCACCATTGCGTTCATCTCGAAATTCTGCATGAAATCAAGTCCGAGTTTTCGAAAATTGGACTTTGCACGAAGAAGTTATGACCTTCCGCAGTTTCAGAATATTAAAACAACAAAAACAGCTCAAAAACGAAAATAGTATTCGAAATTCAAACCCAAAAAATAAGGGCTGGATTTTTCCCGCCCAAAACCCAGATCGACCGGGGGGTCGACTGGGTGGTCGACCTCCCCCTAACCAGGTAGGCCATGTAGTCGAGCAGCGGGTCGACCTGGTTACTTTTCCCAGAATCAGTTCTGGGTGCATTTTGATGTATTTGGGCTGGTTCTTGGGCGAGATTCGTAGCTTGGCACCTATAAAAACACCCCTAGACTCATTGTAAACTCCGCACAATTCTCCGATGCTTCTATGTTGGTCTTCTCTTCTTCTTTTTCTCCATAAAAATTAATGGCAGTGTCATGACTCTCTTTCTTCTTCTTCAAAAAATTTCTAGATCCGCTTTCTTTCTCTTTTCTTAAAATGAGATCTATAATGACTACAACCATGAATAAAAAAGAGAAGAGGCTAGATCTAAATCACTGCGCAAAGAGAAGGAATTCAGACCTGCAACCTATGCCGCATATGAAGTCAAAGATAAGTTAAATTGGACATGAAATCAATCAAAGATGAATCAAAAGCAACAAAAAAGCGGGAAATCAGTTCAAGGATTAATCCAATTCATGAATCAAAGGGGAAATCAAGGATCTACATATTGGTGCGCTAAAACACTGTGAGTGGAGTTATAATGTACTTTTTTTGTAAAATTATTATTTATCGTTCAAACATTCCTTATGTAAACATGAAATGAAATTATTGTGGAATAAATTAAATCTATAATGTTTAATATTATCATGTGTTCGATTTTAATTATTATGCCTACGATTATGTTCCTCCTTTTTATTCTTTCCCTTTTGATTTTTAATAGCTAGGCTATCTTGAGCCTAGATCTATCATAAAATGAATACGATTGAATGATTATTGCAAACGAAAAAGGGAAACGCTTGATTTTGGGCTATGACATGAATTGGAGGGTTTGGTTATAAATTACAAAGGGATTTGGGCATAATATAACATTTACAAGACTTGAATGCATAAACCAGATTAGGAATTATACGTATGAACATGATTCAGGGTTTGGCGTACGATTGACATCATTGATTTAAGCATGAAATTGACTTATGGATTTGTTAATGAGCACATGTCACTAGAGTAATACTTGTACTATAACTTGAATTTGGATAAGAACACAAACTTGATATGAAATTGACATCTGGAATTTGGCATGAAGTTACATCTAGAACTTGAACATGAAATTGACATGTATATAATTATGAATTTAATGATAGGTGTAACCTGTTAATGGGATTATAAGCATGAATATAAATTGGGGTTTTTGGGTAAAGTTTGGATTTGGGGAATTGACACTAGACTTCTAGATTAAACTTGAACTCGAACATGGCTAACTCGAGGTAAAGATGAGTTGTGCAGTGTAGTTCTTCCCGGAACCGCCCAGCATATCCAATGACCGCAAACAACATGCCTAACGTGAGTAGTTTGTCATATCGCGCTTTAACCCAAGGTTAAACTATGTTGTGGTGTAATCCTGCCTTGAACTGCCCAACATATCCAGTGACCACAACGACAGGTCTAATGTGAGAGGTTGTGGTGCACAATTAATTAATGACACATGATTCATAGGGTTAAATCATGAATTTGAAATACAACATTTAATCAATGTAACATGATTCTTGGGTGGGTTAAGTCGACACGAACAAATGAACAAAACTTAACCAAAAACGAAAATAGGGAATGTTAACTACCTATTATAAACTGAAGCTGAAATAGTCGAAGGGTTAGTTAGGGGGTAAACCTGTCCAAGGGACAGAGAAAGACTAGACTTAAGATGAAATGTAAGACCTGAAGGGTGGGATAACCTATAACATGGAGTAAGCTAAGCAAGAACTATGGGAAAACACCTATGCGCTATCGCCGAATAAAAGAGAACTTAAGACATGCTAAAATTCGTGGGAAAACCTTAGTCAAACAAGTTGAATTATAAATCGAGAATATGTGGTCTGATGTCCAAGATAACGAGAATTGACTAAGTAAAACAACGAGAATGATAACTAAGGAACAAGCCTTAGTTAACAGGAACCAGGCAATAAACCTTAGTCAAAAAACGATCGAGAACGGGAACTAAGTTGTAATCCTTTTTTAAGGGGACTTAGTGGTAAACCTTAGTCAACAAGATTAATGGGAAAGGAAACTAAGTGGCAAACCTTAGTTAAGAACAACTAAGTAATAATTCTTAGTCAAGGAGAATGAGCCAGTCCATAAATAGATGAATAACCCGATACGGTAGATCATTGCTTAACAAGCACATGAGGAGGAGTGAACGTCCATCTGATTTCGTAAAAGGCTCCAGCGGACTGGGTTACAAAGCACGTAGCTTCGGGGGACGTCCGGGTACTCTTGGTATCCCTCTTTGAGGTTGCAGATGATCCGCCTGGGCTCACAAAGGTTAAGGTCTGCGGTAGAAGAACCAAGAGTATGCCTTGGTTGCAATGTAAGACAACCTAAAGACTAGGATGGACCAGCGTGATTCGGCGAGACCAGCAGCCCTGTGATAGCAACTCGTCGTCTACCTACCATGTTGAGTCAATCGAGATAAGTGAAGCGGAAAGGCGGAGAACTTCAAAAGACCATATACTTGCTATCTAGTTATGGTTGCGGATGGCCATAGGTTAGTGGGGGCATAGGGGGGTCTGCGTATAGTTCTCATTTTTCAAGGCGTGCCTTTCATTAGTTAATGGAGGGGTCAAGTAGGAACATAGCCACTACAAAAACAGACCTTAGCATCTGCATTGGCAGATATCCGAAAGCTCCGGACCGAGTTCTGTGTTTCTTGATTTGCCCTGCAATGGGACTCAGGTCGCACATATAGAGGACATATGCATATAGACATCGAAAACGATTCGCGATACATACGTGGGAAAAAGGCATTGCTCGACAGGTAGCATAATCCCTAGTGGTCCTAGGTGGAATAAATCCTATTTGAACACCCGATAGTTAATGATAAGAAAACCTAGCCAGATCAAGGGTAGCAGTCCAAACGATTTCGAGAATGGTGGCACCACGTTGAAGTAGTATAGAATTACGTGATGAAGCCCATACGATATACAGCAAGGGACTGTACATATACATGGAAAGGATTATACGAGTTGGGGAAAAACTACATATACGGTGTATTAGGTTAATCTACTAGTAAGTGGACGAGAATGACGTGGGTTTAGCCTTGAGTGCTAATATTGTGAATAACCTAATAAACAAGAAATTAAAACTTAACGGTATATGTAGACTTACACAGGAGTTTATTATAGTCCGATCACACAGAACTTATGTTCTGACCCCCTCCTCACAACATGCACAGGTTAGGTTCATGACAAAGATGGTATAGATTGAATACTGGCATAGTGTGACGGCCCGCCCCGCACCAACCGACATTTACTCCAAAAGTGCGTTGTACACATGTCCAGTTAGCACGGAACGGGTCGCCAGAAGGAAAAAGGAAGAAGGAAATGAACATACAAAGAACATGAAGAATGTCTCACAGCGTATCGAACAAAATATAATAATAACATACTTGACATAAAACAGGAGAGACAGTGCATAAGCTGAAAATCAGAACTAAACATCATAGCAGCGGAAATCCAAAATACAGCTTATTACAACTTTTCAACTGTCTCAAAGCAAAGTAAGATAAATGAGGTACACTACTAATGCCCAAGTAGCGACCACTAACGACACAGGGAGAATGTGTATATATATAATACGTGGAAGCCTCCTGCCCGCCTCCGAATCGGCTACTCGCGCATCACCAGCTAACCTGTCTCTAGTCTGCTCGTGTGAGCACCCAGATTAATAAGAAGAGACATAAAACTCTGGGTCAGACATAAAGCCTGGTATGGGCGATAAGCATCTAAAGTGAACAATAACAGGTAGACTAAAACATACCTGAACCTGGACATGCAACCAAAGAGTTAGCACTACATACTGTACAACACTCTAAGGTATCATATCAAACAGTGTAAAGATACGGAGGTGGGGGAAGGTGTGCTTGTCATAGGGATGGCAAACAATCAAACATAACATCCATCCTCACATCTCTCACTCAGTGCGTAAAGCGTACGATATTCACCACTTCGATCACCGAACATTCCTTGCTACGATCACTTTGCTCCATGAAGTCATAAATGGCTTCACTGCACTGATAACGTAGCCACAATTCCTTCGCTATGTCCACTTTGCCCCATGGAGTCACAGGAACCCCACTGCACTGGCTCATAGCCTTCCCAATCCTTACTATGTCCACTTTGCCCCATGGAGTCACAAGAACCCCACTGCACTGGCTCATAGTCTTACTACGCATCACCTTTGTAACAACCCGAAAATCTGGACCAGTTTAAAATTTTTATTTTGGCAATTTTATCGAATTTTGATTATTTAAAATGAATTATTTTAAATAATATCGACGTGAAATTGTTTTGAATATAATTCGAACGTATATATTATACGCGTCGTCGTTAGAATATAAATAATTATTTATAATTATAAATAGAATGGAAAATGGCGCGGTAGTTCGATAATTCGATTTCAAACTTCAATTGAATGTACCGGGTGCAAAACAATCCGGATTTTAGTGAAACCAAAAATGATAGGATCTAATTGATAATATCTTTCCAACGAATCCGAAAAATCGAAATTTCATAGCGGGGATCAAAAGATATGTCCAGTTGAAAATTCTGAATAGTCGCTATGGAATTCAGGCCCTTAAAAATGGACATTTTGCAAACGACCTCGGATTTCGACGAAACCAGTTTTGTTGGGTCCGGGATGTGAAGTTATTGCTAGATTCCAAATTTCATAATTTTTCGAATCAATATGTGAGCGTGGCAAAGGAAAACGCGTTTGACCAGTTTCAGTTGATTTTAATCGACTGGAAATTGGCCATTTTTCATACGGCCTCAGAATTCAACGAAACTAGTTATGTTAGGACCGTATCGTCAATACGAAGCTAGAAAATATTTTTCGAGAATTTTTAGAGTTAGTAAGTGGCCCCGGTAATTTGAAATGTACGTTTAAAATTCAATATATTGATTTAAATGTAAATTTAACGGAAACTGATTCAAACGATCGAATCAACCTACGATACATATCCCATTGTGTTCGAAATGGGGGTAAAACGCTATGGACGACAGGCGGTGGACCTCGTTTAGAGGTCGTTTGTGAAAGTCAACTTTTTTTGCAATTAAAAATAAATAAATTAAATAATATATATATATTTTTTTATATACCCCCCCTGGTTCCCTTCCCCATTCAGAATCAAAATCATAAAAAAAAAAAGGAAAAAAAAAAAAAGAGCAGTAGAGCAATCCGCCGCCGCCGCTCCTCCGTCGAGAGGCGCCGACCATCGCGAGGACCCCCCCCCCCTCCTCCAGCTCCTCCCTCCATCGCGAGCGAAACCCGCGCCCCCTTTTTCCCCTGCGCCGCCGCGAAGTCAGACCCCACCCTGCTCCTCCTCCTGCTGCCGAAGTCGACGCCCGCCTTCCCCCGAAGCCCTCCGACGACCTGCTAAACCCCCCCGTAAGTCCTCTTTTTTTCTTTCAACTGATTATTTTATTGTTTTAAAAACTGATTATTTTATTGTTTTAAAAACTGATTTTGACATAACTTAAAAACTGATTTTAACATAATTTAAAAACTGATTTTATTTTGAGTTATAAAAGATGTGATTTTTGAGAGATAAAAGATTTGACCTTTTTTTAAAAATGATTAGAGAATAAAGATAGGATTTTTATCTAAGTAAAAGTTCATATTTTCGTTTAGAAAAAGGATCGTAGTTTTAATTTAGGAAAAAAAAATAGATTTGTTTAGAAATAAAAATAGATTTGTTTAGAAATAAAAATAGGTTTGTTTAGAATAGAAAAATAGCATTGTTATAGAAAAATAGAAACCTCTTTCATTTGAAAACAAATACATACATTGTTTTGAAAGAAAATATATTTTAGTTTTTTTTTTTATATTTGAAAAGCTAAAATCTTTTTATGTAAAAAGACGAGATCTTTATATAGAAAATAGAGTAGTAAAAATATGATCTTTATATTTTTAAAGTATTAAAAATATGATTTTTATATTTTTAAAGTATTAAAAATATAGTCTTTACTATATAGATGATGTAAAAATATGATTTTTGGTTAGGTAGAGAATTAAAAATATAATTTTTACATCATAGGAATATTAAAAATATAATCTTTATATTAGAAAATTCGATTTTTATATATTGAATAGCGAATTCAAAATTCGATTTTTATATATTGAATAACATAGTAAAAAAAAAATTCGATTTTTATATATTGAACTTTGAACTAAAAATTCGATTTTTATATATTGAACTTTGAAATAAAAAAAATTGATTTTTAAATATTGAATAGCGAAGTAAAAATTCGGTTTTTACATATGTAGTGAAAGCGGACAACGAAGATGTCGAAAAGGCGAGAGCGAAGAAGAATAATCGAAGTGGAGTCAGGATGTTTGGATAGCAATAGGTGAGAATTTCTCACCTTTCAATTTATTTCTCTAGTTATATATATATACTAGGATGTAGACGGTGCTTATTAGAAGCACCCGACACCCGTCCACAGACCATGGACTTGTTTGTTTAGTTGAATGATTGGGTGATTGATTTATTCGTTTGGTTGAATTGGAAATTGATTGAAATTGATTTGTGAATGGCGTGGGCCTTCACTAGACCGGGGATAAGGCTAGGCCTTGTCCCGTTTCTAGTATCGTGCCGTTATGCCGCCGAAATTTTCTAAAATATGTTAGAAAAATAAAAGTATCATTTTATTTAATAAATGAATTGAATAGAAATTCATAGGTTGAAATAAAATGTTTTATCGTTAAAAATATAATTTTTAACGTGAATGTGAATAAATAAATATTCATTTACAAACCGGACGGTTTGTTTATGTACACCTATTTGAAGGACATTGAGTGAGACGATAAATTTTACACATCGCCCAACTGCACGAATAAAAATCTGTGTTTGATTGTTTGAAACCCCACACGGGTGTTGGGATGAAATATGAATTTCACTCATCCTGATTGATTAAATATGTCGATCGATTGATTGACAGGCTGTTATAAGCGTTGAATATCTATATTTGATGCTTATACAGTGTAGTGCACTTTGGTTGATGGTTGATTATTTTTCAATGCTATGATATACATGTGTTGTATGAAAATCCATATAATTAACTTTATATGGTAATTGATTGGGCCTCATTCCAATCGTGAAAATAAAGAATATTTTGATAATAACAAATATTTTTATAATAGGAAATGTTTGAAATAGAATATTTGAAATTAGAAATTTATGAAGCCGTGTTGATTAGATTGACGCCATTTTGACGTAAACGATATTTATATCGATTTTATTCATTTTAAAATGAATATTGAAAAGTAATCTCGAAATCGACGATTTCGAAATGAATTGAATTGAAAACGATTTCGAAATGAATTGAATATATAACGTTTTCGAAGTGAATTGAATTGAAAACGATTTCGAAATGAATTGAATATATAACGATTTCGAAGTGAATTGAATTGAAAACGATTTCGAAATGAATTGAATTGAAAACGATTTCGAAATGAATTGAATTGAAAACGATTTCGAAATGAATTGAATTGAAAACGAATTGAAATGAATTCAAATTGAATTGAAATTTGAATTGAATAGAAATGAATTTTGAAACGAATTTATAAAGAAGAATTCAATTTTGATTTGAATTGAAAAGGAAGTTGAAATTGCTTTTGAAACGAATTTAAAACTATTTATATAATTCGTTTTAAATAAAAATCGACGAAGTATATATTATATATATTATATATATAATATAATGGCCTGAATAGAACGCGCCGCGCCGCGGCAGTTCGTGAATTTCGACCATTTATTTCAAACGGACATTGCGGGAGATCCGACCGTCGGATTCTCCTAAAACCGGAACCGTTGGGTTCGTATCGAAAAGAGCTTTCTAATGAATGTTAGAAATTTGAAATCTAACGGTTGGATTTGGAGATACGTCCAAATCAAATTCGAAAAAGGTCGCTGTAAGTGCAGTTCGATGGCCGTTAATGGAAATCGACTGTACGGGCCTTGATAAAATTATTAAAAATAGTAATAATTGGTGTAAAATCATAAGAAATGATTTGTGAAAGTTTGGGATGAAAAACTCCATATTTGAAAAGATAAAAATAGATTTTTATCGAAATGAACTAGTTTTGAACTAGAATTATAATTCTATTTATTTTTAAATAAATAAATTGAATTTGAAATGGTTTTGAAAATAACCAAAATTTCCAATGATTGCATTGGAGTGGATTTGAATCGAAATTGTCTTCGGAATATTTCGATGTTGGAATTCGTGATATTACAGGTGTTGTTATGGAAATTTGAAAGATATATATTTGTATCGTTGTTTCCAATACGACATTTGTTAGTCGTAGAATTCGATATTGAATATAAGCCGATATATTTTCTATTCAGAGCCTTGTATTGAATATCGAATGTGATTTGGGTTTGTCGTGAATGGTGTCTTCACTAACACTGTTCTTGAACCCAGTTGAGAAAAGATTAAATCTTTTTATTTAGATTTAATGAAGTGTACCAATTAAATGATATTTAATTGGAATTGAATTGGTATTGATTTTTGGGTTTATCGTGAACAGTGTTTTAAATAACACTTGTTCTTTAACCCGATAATTAATGGAATGTGATTTTGGGTTTATCGTGAACAGTGTTTTAAATAACACTTGTTCTTTAACCCGATAATTAATGGAATGTGATTTTGGGTTTATCGTGAATCGTGTTTTAAATGACACTGATTCTTTAACCCAGATAATGATTAAAACTAAGTGGAGTTTTAATGAATCTTTAATTAGATTGAAAGATCGAGAATGGAGTATCACCAGTTTTGCTCCAGGCGATAGTTAAATCTTTAATTAGATTTGAATGTGAAATTTAGAAACTAACTGTCGGTTAGCCAAGCAGAATGGTTTTCTGGATATTGATCTGATGTTGGTTTCGGCCTTCGGGGTTAATATTTGGGAAATTATTCTCTTGATTAATTTACGGTTAGTGACTAATGAATTGGAATGAGGCGTATGTTGTGTTTGTGTAACACTTTTATAATATATACGCGAGTTATTCGGAAAGACCGGGTTTATCCCATTCTGAATAACTGATACGACGATAAGTCGAAGATGAAGACGATGGTCGAAGACCGGAGGTCTTCACGTCGTTTGGGTGATAACTGATGATCTTGATTGGGCTGTACACCCAAGAAGATGGAAACAATTAGTGATCGTCCAGACGTACTTGGAGATCGATGGATATGCGGGGTACTAGGTGCCTCCGGTTTCGTTCAGACCCAGAACGGACTTGTAAATGGACTGTGTGTCTGACATTGGATTTCATTCTGTGTGACTGATATCGGTTGCATAGGATGGTTTGCCTGTGTGGCATGCTAAGATGCAAATGATCAAGGCTTCTGTTGAAAAGCAAAGTCTTGTGGTGATGATCAAAGCACGGCCTTTGTGGCGTAGCTTTGTGTAACGTTTACCTCGCGTGTTTCACACCAGGTATGAACCAAAAACGGGAGACGGACCTCAGGGAGGACTTGCGTTTCTTTCTAGTTAGAAGTGGCGTCAGTGGTTTTACACGCCCTGACGAGTTTGACTTATGTGGTTGTTGCTGTTGCGAGGCGCCTCGGTTATATCGGTTTCGGCCGATGCTTCTGGTCGGCTGACGGACCAGACTTACACCCCATAGGGTGGGGAAACGTAGTGTTCAGGCATTTTAATCCACATCGGTGGACCGGCCCTGTCGCTCCAAGGGTCGATGCGCTCTGACCCTGTGGCTCGGGCTAGAGAGTCACGAATCGGTTGAGGACTATCTTTTGCCTCGGTTCATAGACGGAAATCCAATTTCCAAATACGTGACTTTGCGGTTTTATTTGTAAACCTATATATGGCGACATGATATATGGTACCCATGCCGCCTATGATTGATACTTATGATTTGAAGTTGTTTTATACACTATGCACTTATTATAGTATCAAATGATTTGTTTTAAACGTATCAAGCATTCTTTGGCTGTTATAAGGGAAAACCCTATCCCCCGGCTTGCGTTGCATTGTGTGATAGGACCTGGGTCTTATAACAGCTTCATCTTTCTTTATTTAGCATTGCGCTGTTTGTTTTATGCACTGGTATTCTTGGGAGGAAACCCGTTCCGTGTTATACGGCGTGGTCCCTTGATTTACCTTTGAAAATAAAGATTAATAACTGTTTTAGTTCTCACACCAGTCACATGACTGACCTGGAGTTTATTGTTTTAACCTAAACTCTGGGTGCCCCTATTTTGACACGGGCAGCTAGTAGTTTTGGTTTTGCAGATTTATATTCACAGGATCCTGGTTTACAGCTGGAACGATATCCGGAAAGCTTTGTATCCGTATATCTCTTCTAGTTGTTTATTGTATTATTTTCCGCTGCTATGTATTTAAATGTAATTTAAATCTCTGTTATTTCTGTGTAATATTCATTCGTACTCTGTATATTCTTGTATTCTGATGCATTGTTGTATTATACAATGAAATGTTCTTCTGTATGCGTTCTGTTTTGTCCTGTTCTCAAACGATAGGGCGTTTCGAACGGCCTGGATCGGTTTAGCGACTGGTTCGGACCGAGCGAAATTCCTTGCCGTCACATTTGGTATCAGAGCTTTGGTTTACAAAGCATAGAACAAGACACATTAGAACCGTACGAAAGAATTCATCCGATATTGGATTAGTAATATCCAATTAGAATGACTCGTTAGAGATAGGATCAGTAGTATCCTAGAATGAGTGTGAAGAGTATATTTTTCAAATGAAAACAAATTTTTGTTTTGAAAATTTAAATCAATTATTCGTATTTGATTATTTATTTATATTGAGTTGGACAGTCCAGTATATATAGATTTTGCGTATACGTCTGATCCGCGTGTATTCGAAGTTTTAATATACTGGATAGATATAGAATCATACTCTAGAGGCCCGAAGATGATTCTGATGATTGACTAGTCGTCATTAGTATTCATGTTCGAGTAACGAAGGTGTGATATCTATATATTTCCTATTGACTGGTGTGAGAACCAAAATTAGATAGGGCTTATTGTTGTGAGTTGGCACCAAAACATGATTTTTTTTGTATATGTATCAAAATTATGAATTTGAAACGTTAAATTCACTAATTGATTGATGTTTGTGTAGTTTGTTTATTTGTTTGCTAATTTTGAACCATTTTGCCTAATAGCATCAAATATTGAATTATATTGAAAATAGGTCGCATTTGCTTGCATATACATATATATCTTTGAACAGGTCATAGCAAGGAGGCTAGAGCAGAGAATAAAATTTGTTTGCCCGACAAATAGGTACATGTTTATTACACAATTTACTGTTTTGTTTGGGTGATGATGATTTTGTGAGCCTATTGGCTAGCCGCTTGGCTTTTTCTTTTTCTTTTTGAGATCTGAAGGACCGGGGAAGCTATTTGAAATTCCCCGATGCTCCCGGTGCAGGGGAGGTTATGGCGAAATTTTTCAAAAATTTAGGGAGTTAGCCAAATTTTTGAAATTTTGAAAATTCTCAGAAACTGAAAAGTTGGAGAATGAAAGCCAGATCGAGCGTAGTGTTGATTGATCAAACCACTTTCGACTTTGTTCCTTTTCGGGGACGAAAAGTTTTAAGTGGGGGAGATTGTAACAACCCGAAAATCTGGGCCAGTTTAAAATTTTTATTTTGGCAATTTTATCGAATTTTGATTATTTAAAATGAATTATTTTAAATAATATCGACGTGAAATTGTTTTGAATATAATTCGAACGTATATATTATACGCGTCGTCGTTAGAATATAAATAATTATTTATAATTATAAATAGAATGGAAAATGGCGCGGTAGTTCGATAATTCGATTTCAAACTTCAATTGAATGTACCGGGTGCAAAACAATCCGGATTTTAGTGAAACCAAAAATGATAGGATCTAATTGATAATATCTTTCCAACGAATCCGAAAAATCGAAATTTCATAGCGGGGATCAAAAGATATATCCAGTTGAAAATTCTGAATAGTCGCTATGGAATTCAGGCCCTTAAAAATGGACATTTTGCAAACGACCTCGGATTTCGACGAAACCAGTTTTGTTGGGTCCGGGATGTGAAGTTATTGCTAGATTCCAAATTTCATAATTTTTCGAATCAATATGTGAGCGTGGCAAAGGAAAACGCGTTTGACCAGTTTCAGTTGATTTTAATCGACTGGAAATTGGCCATTTTTCATACGGCCTCAGAATTCAACGAAACTAGTTATGTTAGGACCGTATCGTCAATACGAAGCTAGAAAATATTTTTCGAGAATTTTTAGAGTTAGTAAGTGGCCCCGGTAATTTGAAATGTACGTTTAAAATTCAATATATTGATTTAAATGTAAATTTAACGGAAACTGATTCAAACGATCGAATCAACCTACGATACATATCCCATTGTGTTCGAAATGGGGGTAAAACGCTATGGACGACAGGCTGTGGACCTCGTTTAGAGGTCGTTTGTGAAAGTCAACTTTTTTTGCAATTAAAAATAAATAAATTAAATAATATATATATATATTTTTATATACCCCCCCTGGTTCCCTTCCCCATTCAGATTCAAAATCATAAAAAAAAAAAAAGGAAAAAAAAAAAGAGCAGCAGAGCAATCCGCCGCCGCCCCTAGGGCTTTGTCGCCGCTCCTCCGTCGAGAGGCGCCGACCATCGCGAGGACCCCCCCCCCCCATCCTCCAGCTCCTCCCTCCATCGCGAGCGAAACCCGCGCCCCCTTTTTCCCCTGCGCCGCCGCGAAGTCAGACCCCACCCTGCTCCTCCTCCTGCTGCCGAAGTCGACGCCCGCCTTCCCCCGAAGCCCTCCGACGACCTGCTAAACCCCCCCCGTAAGTCCTCTTTTTTTCTTTCAACTGATTATTTTATTGTTTTAAAAACTGATTATTTTATTGTTTTAAAAACTGATTTTGACATAACTTAAAAACTGATTTTAACATAATTTAAAAACTGATTTTATTTTGAGTTATAAAAGATGTGATTTTTGAGAGATAAAAGATTTGACCTTTTTTTAAAAATGATTAGAGAATAAAGATAGGATTTTTATCTAAGTAAAAGTTCATATTTTCGTTTAGAAAAAGGATCGTAGTTTTAATTTAGGAAAAAAAAAATAGATTTGTTTAGAAATAAAAATAGATTTGTTTAGAAATAAAAATAGGTTTGTTTAGAATAGAAAAATAGCATTGTTATAGAAAAATAGAAACCTCTTTCATTTGAAAACAAATACATACATTGTTTTGAAAGAAAATATTTTTTTTTTTTTTTATATTTGAAAAGCTAAAATCTTTTTATGTAAAAAGACGAGATCTTTATATAGAAAATAGAGTAGTAAAAATATGATCTTTATATTTTTAAAGTATTAAAAATATGATTTTTATTTTTTTAAAGTATTAAAAATATAGTCTTTACTATATAGATGATGTAAAAATATGATTTTTGGTTAGGTAGAGAATTAAAAATATAATTTTTACATCATAGGAATATTAAAAATATAATCTTTATATTAGAAAATTCGATTTTTATATATTGAATAGCGAATTCAAAATTCGATTTTTATATATTGAATAACATAGTAAAAAAAAATTCGATTTTTATATATTGAACTTTGAACTAAAAATTCGATTTTTATATATTGAACTTTGAAATAAAAAAAATTGATTTTTAAATATTGAATAGCGAAGTAAAAATTCGGTTTTTACATATGTAGTGAAAGCGGACAACGAAGATGTCGAAAAGGCGAGAGAAAAGAAGAATAATCGAAGTGGAGTCAGGATGTTTGGATAGCAATAGGTGAGAATTTCTCACCTTTCAATTTATTTCTCTAGTTATATATATATACTAGGATGTAGACGGTGCTTATTAGAAGCACCCGACACCCGTCCACAGACCATGGACTTGTTTGTTTAGTTGAATGATTGGGTGATTGATTTATTCGTTTGGTTGAATTGGAAATTGATTGAAATTGATTTGTGAATGGCGTGGGCCTTCACTAGACCGGGGATAAGGCTAGGCCTTGTCCCGTTTCTAGTATCGTGCCGTTATGCCGCCGAAATTTTCTAAAATATGTTAGAAAAATAAAAGTATCATTTTATTTAATAAATGAATTGAATAGAAATTCATAGGTTGAAATAAAATGTTTTATCGTTAAAAATATAATTTTTAACGTGAATGTGAATAAATAAATATTCATTTACAAACCGGACGGTTTGTTTATGTACACCTATTTGAAGGACATTGAGTGAGACGATAAATTTTACACATCGCCCAACTGCACGAATAAAAATCTGTGTTTGATTGTTTGAAACCCCACACGGGTGTTGGGATGAAATATGAATTTCACTCATCCTGATTGATTAAATATGTCGATCGATTGATTGACAGGCTGTTATAAGCGTTGAATATCTATATTTGATGCTTATACAGTGTAGTGCACTTTGGTTGATGGTTGATTATTTTTCAATGCTATGATATACATGTGTTGTATGAAAATCCATATAATTAACTTTATATGGTAATTGATTGGGCCTCATTCCAATCGTGAAAATAAAGAATATTTTGATAAGAACAAATATTTTTATAATAGGAAATGTTTGAAATAGAATATTTGAAATTAGAAATTTATGAAGCCGTGTTGATTAGATTGACGCCATTTTGACGTAAACGATATTTATATCGATTTTATTCATTTTAAAATGAATATTGAAAAGTAATCTCGAAATCGACGATTTCGAAATGAATTGAATTGAAAACGATTTCGAAATGAATTGAATATATAACGTTTTCGAAGTGAATTGAATTGAAAACGATTTCGAAATGAATTGAATATATAACGATTTCGAAGTGAATTGAATTGAAAACGATTTCGAAATGAATTGAATTGAAAACGATTTCGAAATGAATTGAATTGAAAACGATTTCGAAATGAATTGAATTGAAAACGAATTGAAATGAATTCAAATTGAATTGAAATTTGAATTGAATAGAAATGAATTTTGAAACGAATTTATAAAGAAGAATTCAATTTTGATTTGAATTGAAAAGGAAGTTGAAATTGCTTTTGAAACGAATTTAAAACTATTTATATAATTCGTTTTAAATAAAAATCGACGAAGTATATATTATATATATTATATATATAATATAATGGCCTGAATAGAACGCGCCGCGCCGCGGCAGTTCGTGAATTTCGACCATTTATTTCAAACGGACATTGCGGGAGATCCGACCGTCGGATTCTCCTAAAACCGGAACCGTTGGGTTCGTATCGAAAAGAGCTTTCTAATGAATGTTAGAAATTTGAAATCTAACGGTTGGATTTGGAGATACGTCCAAATCAAATTCGAAAAAGGTCGCTGTAAGTGCAGTTCGATGGCCGTTAATGGAAATCGACTGTACGGGCCTTGATAAAATTATTAAAAATAGTAATAATTGGTGTAAAATCATAAGAAATGATTTGTGAAAGTTTGGGATGAAAAACTCCATATTTGAAAAGATAAAAATAGATTTTTATCGAAATGAACTAGTTTTGAACTAGAATTATAATTCTATTTATTTTTAAATAAATAAATTGAATTTGAAATGGTTTTGAAAATAACCAAAATTTCCAATGATTGCATTGGAGTGGATTTGAATCGAAATTGTCTTCGGAATATTTCGATGTTGGAATTCGTGATATTACAGGTGTTGTTATGGAAATTTGAAAGATATATATTTGTATCGTTGTTTCCAATACGACATTTGTTAGTCATAGAATTCGATATTGAATATAAGCCGATATATTTTCTATTCAGAGCCTTGTATTGAATATCGAATGTGATTTGGGTTTGTCGTGAATGGTGTCTTCACTAACACTGTTCTTGAACCCAGTTGAGAAAAGATTAAATCTTTTTATTTAGATTTAATGAAGTGTACCAATTAAATGATATTTAATTGGAATTGAATTGGTATTGATTTTTGGGTTTATCGTGAACAGTGTTTTAAATAACACTTGTTCTTTAACCCGATAATTAATGGAATGTGATTTTGGGTTTATCGTGAACAGTGTTTTAAATAACACTTGTTCTTTAACCCGATAATTAATGGAATGTGATTTTGGGTTTATCGTGAATCGTGTTTTAAATGACACTGATTCTTTAACCCAGATAATGATTAAAACTAAGTGGAGTTTTAATGAATCTTTAATTAGATTGAAAGATCGAGAATGGAGTATCACCAGTTTTGCTCCAGGCGATAGTTAAATCTTTAATTAGATTTGAATGTGAAATTTAGAAACTAACTGTCGGTTAGCCAAGCAGAATGGTTTTCTGGATATTGATCTGATGTTGGTTTCGGCCTTCGGGGTTAATATTTGGGAAATTATTCTCTTGATTAATTTACGGTTAGTGACTAATGAATTGGAATGAGGCGTATGTTGTGTTTGTGTAACACTTTTATAATATATACGCGAGTTATTCGGAAAGACCGGGTTTATCCCATTCTGAATAACTGATACGACGATAAGTCGAAGATGAAGACGATGGTCGAAGACCGGAGGTCTTCACGTCGTTTGGGTGATAACTGATGATCTTGATTGGGCTGTACACCCAAGAAGATGGAAACAGTTAGTGATCGTCCAGACGTACTTGGAGATCGATGGATATGCGGGGTACTAGGTGCCTCCGGTTTCGTTCAGACCCAGAACGGACTTGTAAATGGACTGTGTGTCTGACATCGGATTTCATTCTGTGTGACTGATATCGGTTGCATAGGATGGTTTGCCTGTGTGGCATGCTAAGATGCAAATGATCAAGGCTTCTGTTGAAAAGCAAAGTCTTGTGGTGATGATCAAAGCACGGCCTTTGTGGCGTAGCTTTGTGTAACGTTTACCTCGCGTGTTTCACACCAGGTATGAACCAAAAACGGGAGACGGACCTCAGGGAGGACTTGCGTTTCTTTCTAGTTAGAAGTGGCGTCAGTGGTTTTACACGCCCTGACGAGTTTGACTTATGTGGTTGTTGCTGTTGCGAGGCGCCTCGATTATATCGGTTTCGGCCGATGCTTCTGGTCGGCTGACGGACCAGACTTACACCCCATAGGGTGGGGAAACGTAGTGTTCAGGCATTTTAATCCACATCGGTGGACCGGCCCTGTCGCTCCAAGGGTCGATGCGCTCTGACCCTGTGGCTCGGGCTAGAGAGTCACGAATCGGTTGAGGACTATCTTTTGCCTCGGTTCATAGACGGAAATCCAATTTCCAAATACGTGACTTTGCGGTTTTATTTGTAAACCTATATATGGCGACATGATATATGGTACCCATGCCGCCTATGATTGATACTTATGATTTGAAGTTGTTTTATACACTATGCACTTATTATAGTATCAAATGATTTGTTTTAAACGTATCAAGCATTCTTTGGCTGTTATAAGGGAAAACCCTATCCCCCGGCTTGCGTTGCATTGTGTGATAGGACCTGGGTCTTATAACAGCTTCATCTTTCTTTATTTAGCATTGCGCTGTTTGTTTTATGCACTGGTATTCTTGGGAGGAAACCCGTTCCGTGTTATACGGCGTGGTCCCTTGATTTACCTTTGAAAATAAAGATTAATAACTGTTTTAGTTCTCACACCAGTCACATGACTGACCTGGAGTTTATTGTTTTAACCTAAACTCTGGGTGCCCCTATTTTGACACGGGCAGCTAGTAGTTTTGGTTTTGCAGATTTATATTCACAGGATCCTGGTTTACAGCTGGAACGATATCCGGAAAGCTTTGTATCCGTATATCTCTTCTAGTTGTTTATTGTATTATTTTCCGCTGCTATGTATTTAAATGTAATTTAAATCTCTGTTATTTCTGTGTAATATTCATTCGTACTCTGTATATTCTTGTATTCTGATGCATTGTTGTATTATACAATGAAATGTTCTTCTGTATGCGTTCTGTTTTGTCCTGTTCTCAAACGATAGGGCGTTTCGAACGGCCTGGATCGGTTTAGCGACTGGTTCGGACCGAGCGAAATTCCTTGCCGTCACATTTGCCCCTCGGGTCATAATGACCCTACTGCACTGATAACGTAGTCTTGCTACCATCACTTTGCCCCTCAGGTCATAATGAACCTACTGCACTGATAAGTTGCCCATCATTCCTTTTTAGTGGTGAATCGAAGTTATGAAAGTCGACAACTCCTTAGCACACGTCCCGCAGCAAAGTCCAACCATGAAGTGAACTCCTTGGTTCCCAACTGGTTCCGAGATCCTGAGCTCTAACTTCCCCTATTGAACTACCTTTGCATCTCGGGTTATTGGTCAATACTGGGTCGGGTCGGGTTCTTCCTCAAGTTATCGGTTCGGGTCGGTGTTCTTCATCCGTTCGGGTCGGGTCTCCTTCTGGTTCGGTTCGGATCGGGTACTCCTCTATGTTCGAGTAGGATGCTTCTCTTCGGGTCGGGTCGGGTGCTTCCCTTCGGGTCGGGTCGGGTGCTTCCCTTCGGGTCGGGTCTCCTTCTGGGTTCGCGTTTTTGATCCGTCTTCATGCTCCCTTCATATGCTCCTATCCGATCCGCTTACGTGCTCCTGCTCTGATTCGTCTTCGTGCTTCCGATCCGATCTGTCCTCCTCGATCCGATCCGTCTTCCTCTATCCGATCCGATCCCAGTTCAGTTAGCGTGGCCTTCCTTTTTGCCACTTTTCCTAAGTGTTGGGTTTCGATCCGATAAGATTCTTTGCTCAGTTCAACATATCCGATCCGAGCCCCCTTATCCGATCCGATCCGAACCCTGCACTGTTTTCTGAAACTGTTCCAGCAAGTGTTTACGCCGTTTGACGACGTTTTCGACCATTCTAACTATTGAAATCAATCAAAAATCATTTCATACAGTCATAGCAACATGCATAATCAACCACAAACATCATTCATATCAATATCATAGGTTAAAATGGATCAAACCTACCCAAAATCCCATATTTCCCCTTAAGCATGTTTAGGTGAAATTAATGATATGATTAGCAAAACTTAACCAAATTAACCCAAATTCATGTCAGAGGTATAAAACATCATTTAGGAATTTATGAACATTTTCCCGAATTTTATCATGCTTAAATTCGCTAATTAGCACTAATCACCCCTAATTAGCCATAATTAGTGTAAAACTATGCAAATCACTCACCTTAGCCACAAAATAAACTAAGATCTAAAATAATTCTCTGATTTGACGTGAATCTCAATGCCAACAGCAGCTCCTATGTTGACTTGATGAAGATCTTCCTTGATTAGGGGTTGCTAAGCTTAATCCTTGACCAAAAGATGATTTGGAGGTGATTTAGAGGTTAGAGGCCATTTTTAGGGATCCTTGGTGATAAGTGGAGGCTAGAAAACTGAAATGGAATGATTCTCCATCTCATTTCATCCCTCCCATAACCCTAATCCCAAAATGGGTTAAGGGCCTACTCGCTAATCACCCAATTTGGCCCGGTTAAGCACTTTTTCACCCTCCAATCCTTTTTTCAGCCATATCTCCCAAACGGTAAGTCCGTTTGGCTAATGTGACCACTCTACGGAAAGGTAAACCATCAAACGAATCAAATGGAAGTCGTTTCAGGTCAAAATTCCTTTCCAATCAAAAGTTATGGCCAAAACAGTACCAACTAGGGGCAAAATGGTCATTTTAAAATCGACAAAAATCATAATCATGGGAAATGACTCTAATAGATGTTTCCCAAAGTTACATGACCATACGACCCAACATGGGAAATAAATAAATATTCTACAATCCTATGACGTGTAGAATACGGGTCATTACACTCTCCCCCCCTTAAGAAATTTCGCCCCCGAAATTCCCTAATCAAAACACACACAAAGGTCCCGCATGCCTACCAATCATAAAACAACTATCAAACATGCAAACAAGCAAAGCAAGTCTACCCTAGCATGCGGAAAACTAAATTGCAAAGTAAATCTTACCAGGTAAAGAGTTCTGGATGCATCTTCCTAATGCTCTCCTCTGTCTCCCAAGTACAATCACTCTCGTCCTCGCCCCACTGAACTTTGACTAGCTTCACCGCCTTCCTTCGAAGTTGCTTCGTATCATGCCCCACAATACGAATCGGCTTGCGGTTCCCAACCGCCTCAGATTCTACTTCGAAGTCCTCTAACTGATCAGGTGAAATAGTCACATCTGAGTCGTGAACGAACTTCCTTAGTTGGGAAACATGAAATACATTGTGAACTCCCGCCATTTTCTCTGGTAAGCCAACTCTATATGCCAAATTCCCGACTAGTTCAAGAACAGGGAATGGGCCAACAAATCTTGGTGCCAACTTGCCTCTCCTGCCAAATCGTATCACGCTCTTCAACGGAGAGATCTTAACGAACACCAAGTCACCAACGGAGTATTTCAAGTCTCTTCTCCTCTTATCAGCGTACTTTTCTGCCTATCTTGAGCAGCTTTCATTCGTTGCTGAATGACCTTAATCTTATCTGAAGTTTCCCTCACCACATCTGGTCCAAGCACAAACTTCTCGCCAGTTTCTATCCAACATGATGGTGAGTTGCACAGTCTTCCGTACAAAGCTTCATATGGAGCCATACCGATACTGGATTGGTAGCTATTATTATATGCAAACTCTACTAGATGCAAATGGTCATCCCATGATCCACCAAAATCCAATACACAAGCTCTCAAGAGATCTTCCAATATACGATTCACCCTCTCCGTCTGACCGTCGGTCTGAGGATGATATGCGGTACTGAGATGTAACCTTGACCCTAGAGCCTCTTGTAAGCTCTTCCAAAACCCACTAGTGAACAATGGGTCTCGGTCACTTACGATGCTTTTGGGTACTCCATGAAATCTCACTACCCACTTCATATACATTTCTGCCAACTTGGCTGCCGTTCTGGTCGATTTGACTGGTATAAATCTTGCGCTTTTAGTCAATCGATCCACAATTACCCAAATGCTATCATGTCCCGATATAGTCCTTGGTAGGCCATCGATGAAATCCATCGAGACTTGCTCCCATTTCCATTCGGGAATTTCTAATGGTTGCAACAACCCACTAGGCTTCCTTTGCTCGGCTTTAACTAGCTGGCAATTTATGCATTTGGATATAAACTTCCCAACGTCTCTTTTCATCCCTTCCCAGTAGTAAGTCTTTCTCATGTCTCGATACATCTTATTACCACCGGGATGTATAGTCAGTTTTGAGTGATGACATTCTCTAAGCACTTCATCTCTCAAACCATTCACGTTGGGCACAACTAGTCTTCCATTCTTCCGAAGCCATCCATCTCGATCAAGCCCATACACATTCACCTCCTCATCGATACCCATCTCTAACTTGGAGATGATTTCTAATATGTTAGGATATTCCCTCTGGCTGGAACCAATCCACTCTATCAAAGTGGGTCTGATCGTCAAACTAGCTAGCATAACTGGATCCAATTCGCACCTGGGTCTGAAATCAAACCCCGCGATATACTCCAGCTGCTTCCATTCAATAAACATTGCCCCTAAGCTGGCATGTCTCCTACTCAAGGCATCGGCTACCGCATTACCTTTCCCAGGTGTATATGCGATATCAAAATCATACGAAGCCAAGAACTCTAACCATCTCTGCTGACGGAGATTCAGATCTTTATGAGAGAAAAGATACTTTAACGACTTATGATCGGTAAACAGCTCAAATCTTTCTCCCAAGAGATAGTGTCTCCACATCTTCAGCGCAAATACAATCGCTGCTAATTCCAAATCATGAGTAGGATACTTCTTCTCATGCGGCTTTAGCTGTCGACTAGCATAAGCTACAACCCTACCTCCTTGCATCAATACTGCACCCAGTACGGTACGACAAGCATCTGTGTATACCATCATCTCTTCATTCCCTTTAGGAATGACTAACACTGGCGCATGCGTCAACCTCTCCTTTAGACTTTTGAAGGCGTCCTCACACACTCCGTCCCAGACGAAGGACTGATTCTTCTTAGTCAACTGAGTCAACGGTGCTGCTATCATGGAGAAGTCCTGGATAAACTTACGATAATATCCAGCTAATCCCAAGAAACTTCTTATATCTGTAGCATTCTTGGGCGTAGGCCAATCCTGTACCGTAGCCACCTTCGCAGGGTCCACTGCAATACCATTCTCTGAAACAACATGACCCAAGAATCTCACTTCCCTTCTCCAAAAATGACACTTAGAGAATTTCGCTTTCAATTGGTGTTTCCTCAACACCTCCATCACTATCCTCAAGTGTCCCTTGTGTTCCTCCTCTGTCCTTGAAAAAACAAGGATATCATCCACGAACACAAGAACAAACTTATTCAACTGATCTCTGAATACTCGATTCATAAAATCCACAAAATAGGCTCGTGCATTGGTCAATCCAAACGGCATGACCAACCACTCATAAAATCCAGACGGCGTCCTAAATGCCGTTTTTGGAACACTCTCATCTGCTACTCGAAGCTGATGAAATCCTGTCGCGAGGTCAAACTGGGAGAACACTCTAGCTCCTTCCAGTTGATCAAACAAATCATCTATCCGCGGTAGAGGATACTTATTCTTCCTCGTCACCTTATTCAACCCGCGATAGTCCACACACAAACGAAGGGAACCATCTGCCTTAGTGGCAAACACAACTGGTGCTCCCCACTCGGAGACACTCCTTCTAATAAATCACTTCTTCAAAAGATTGCTGACTTGCACCCCGAGCTCTCGCTGCTCCCTTGGTGCCATACGACGAAGTGGCATCACTATAGGTCTAGCATCTTTCACAAAATCAATACGGAACTCAATCTCTCGGTGTGGTGGAAGCCCGGTCACCTCCTCGAAGACGTCCGGATACTGGCCAACCACGGGCACATCTGACAACTCATCCTACAGGATGTCGAGGGAATTTACAAAACTAGCCATAAACCCATCACTAGGTAGGCTACCAAACACTACCCTCCGCCCATCATCCGCCCTCACTGTCACCAAAAAGCCCTCACAGTCTACCACCACCCCGTATCTTTGGAGCCAATCGACTCCCAATATAATGCCATACCCAGTAAAGCCCAAAACAAAGCAATCACATACAAACATACATCCATGACTCGATAAGACCAAATTCCTGCAAATCATACTAAGGCTAGTCGAACCACCAATCGGGTTCGTCACTATCAATGGTCTATCGACTATCTCGGGTTCCAGTCCTAACCTATCTACCAGGTCACTAGATATGAAGGAATGGGAAGCCCCAATATCAAACAAAACTCGAACTGGTATATCATAAATAGAAAGCATACCTTGAATAACAACATTCTTTCCTTTCTCCGCCGCAGTTGGGGCATTCGACGAAGAAGGAACAGCATCAATAGCATATGCTTTCATAATCTGCTTCTCCTTAAGAGGTTGCGGACAATTATCCTTCTGATGTCCCACTTGGCCACAGTTGTAGCACTTCCTTTCCGCTGGCTTGGCCCGACATTCCTTAGCATAATGGCCCTTCTTTCGACAGCTGAAACACTCAACATCCTTCTTGCTCTTTTTCTGGCCACCTTTTGATTGGTCCTGCTTCCTCTTATTCTGAGAATTATTCTTGCCTCCACCGCCTGCTTGCGGCTTTGGCCCTTCTGCAGATGCAGCCTCAGTCTTTGTCTTAGGGTAAAGACTCTCTGACCTCAAAGCTTTTCCCACAATCGATTCAAAAGTCTCATCAATGTGGTTGATGAGCCTTTCCCCCAAGTATCCATCCAACCCAGTAATGAACTTCTCATTCTTCTTCTCAGGAGTATCAATGAGAGACAGTCCATACTTCGACAAGGTGTCGAACTCAGCAATATAATCAGAAACTGCCCTTCCGTTCTGCTTAAGTTCCAAGAACCTCTTGAACAACACTGACTTCTGGGCAGTTGGGATAAACTTCTCGCTAAAGCGAGCCTTGAACTGATCCCAAGTAACTTGATCCTCTGGAGTAGCTGTTCTAATAGCATTCCACCAATTCATCGCTCGCCCTTGCAGCTGACGAGACGCTAGCCTTCTCTTCATCGCATCCTCAAGACCCAAGTCATCAAAGATACGGTCACAGCTATCCATCCAGTCCTGAACATCCGTGGCCGACTCCGTCCCGTGGAACGGCTTCCCACCAAGATTAGTGTAATCTTTGCACAACTTGGCGAAATCGACCCTAGGCGCCTACACTACTGGGCCAACACCAACTCCGGGATTAGGAATTGCCCCTTGCACTTCTCTAAGCATGTCTCTCATGAGGTTAGTAAACATTTCCCTCATGTCAGCGGCATTCCCTTGGTTGGTCCCTCTACCAGCACCCCTCATGTCTCGGCTCATCGTTAATCTGTAAAAAGGGAAATGATTAACGACCCCATAGTGGTGCTAGTGCAGTGCGACTTCATCTTTATACTACTAATAGTATATATATACATAGCTTTTGAAAACCAAAGTAATCACAAATACGCGCTCTCATATACGTACTATCTCTCCCTGGTGTCTTTTCCAAGGTTAATTACGCAACCTAGAGCTCTGATACCAAGTGTGACGGCCCGCCCCGCACCAACCGACATTTACTCCAAAAGTGCGCTGTACACATGTCCAATTAGCACCGAACGGGTCGCCAGAAGGAAAAAGGAAGAAGGAAATGAACATACAAAGAACCTGTAGAATGTCTCACAGCGCATCGAACAAAATATAATAATAACATACTTGACATAAAACAGGAGAGAGAGTGCATAAGCTGAAAATCAGAACTAAACATCATAGCAGCGGAAATCCAAAATACAGCTTATTACAACTTTTCAACTGTCTCAAAGCAAAGTAAGATAAATGAGGTACACTACTAATGCCCAAGTAGCGACCACCAACGACACAGGGAGAATGTGTATATATATAATAAGTGGAAGCCTCCTGCCCGCCTCCGAATCGGCTACTCGCGCATCACCAGCTAACCTGTCTCTAGTCTGCTAGTGTGAGCACCCATAGTAATAAGAAGAGACATAAAACTCTGGGTCAGACATAAAGCCTGGTATGAGCGATAAGCATCTAAAGTGAACAATAACAGGTAGATTAAAACATACCTGAACCTGGACCTGCAACCAAAGAGTTAGCACTACATACTGTACAACACTCTAAGGTATCATATCAAACAGTGTAAAGATACGGAGGTGGGGGAAGGTGTGCATGTCATAGGGATGGCAAACAACCAAACATAACATCCATCCTCACATCTCTCACTCAGTGCGTAAAGCGTACGATATTCACCACTTTGATCACGGAACATTCCTTGCTACGATCACTTTGCTCCATGAAGTCATAAATAGCTTCACTGCACTGATAACGTAGCCACAATTCCTTCGCTATGTCCACTTTGCCCCATGGAGTCACAGGAACCCCACTGCACTGGCTCATAGCCTTTCCAATCCTTATTATGTCCACTTTTCCCCATGGAGTCACAAGAACCCCACTGCACTGGCTTATAGTCTTACTACGCATCACCTTGCCCCTCGGGTCATAATGACCCAACTGCATTGATAACGTAGTCTTGCTACCATCACTTTGCCCCTCAGGTCATAATGACCCTACTGCACTGATAAGTAGCCCATCATTCCTTTTTAGTGGTGAATCGAAGTTATGAACGTCGACAACTCCTTAGCACACGTCCCGCAGCAAAGTCCAACCATGAAGTGAACTCCTTGGTTCCCAACTGGTTCCGGGATCCTGAGCTCTAACTTCCCCTATTGAACTACCTTTGCATCTCGGGTTATTGGTCAATACTGGGTCGGGTCGGGTTCTTCCTCAAGTTATCGGTTCGGGTCGGTGTTCTTCATCCGTTCGGGTCGGGTCTCCTTCTGGTTCGGTTCGGGTCGGGTACTCCTCTATGTTCGAGTAGGATGCTTCTCTTCGGGTCGGCTCGGGTGCTTCCCTTCAGGCCGGGTCGGGTGCTTCCCTTCGGGTCGGGTCTCCTTCTGGGTTCGCGTTTTTGATCCGTCTTCATGCTCCCTTCATATGCTCCTATCCGATCCGCTTCCGTGCTCCTGCTCTGATTCGTCTTCGTGCTTCCGATCCGATCCGTCCTCCTCGATCCGATCCGTCTTCCTCTATCCGATCCGATCCAAGTTCAGTTAGCGTGGCCTTCCTTTTTGCCACTTTTCCTAAGTGTTGGGTTCCGAACCGATCAGATTCTTTGCTTAGTTCGACATATCCGATCCAAGCCCCATTATCCGATCCGATCCGAACCCTGCACTGTTTTCTGAAACTGTTCCAGCAAGTGTTTACGCCGTTCGACGACGTTTTCGACCATTCTAACTATTGAAATCAATCACAAAGCATTTCATACAGTCATAGCAACATGCATAATCAACCACAAACATCATTCATATCAATATCATAGGTTAAAATTGATCAAACCTACCCAAAATCCCATATTTCCCCTTAAGCATGTTTAGGTGAAACTAATGATAGTATTAGAAAAACTTAACCAAATTAACCCAAATTCATATCAGAGGTCTAAAACATCATTTAGGAATTTATGAACATTTTCCCCGAATTTTATCATGCTTAAACTCGCTAATTTGCACTAATCACCCCTAATTAGCCATAATTAGTGTAAAACTATGCAAATCACTCACCTTAGCCACAAAATAAACTAAGATCTGAAATAATTCTCTGATTTGACGTGAATCTCAATGCCAACAGCAGCTCCTATGTTGATTTGATGAAGATCTTCCTTGATTAGGGGTTGCTAAGCTTAATCCTTGACCAAAAGATGATTTGGAGGTGATTTAGAGGTTAGAGGCCATTTTTAGGGATCCTTGGTGATAAGTGGAGGCTAGAAAACTGAAATGGAATGATTCTCCATCTCATTTCAGCCCTCCCATAACCCTAATCCCGAAATGGGTTAAGGGCCTACTCGCTAATCACCCAATTTGGCCCGGTTAAGCAGTTTTTCACCCTCCAAACCTTGTTTCAGCCGTATCTCCCAAACGGTAAGTCCGTTTGGCTAATGCGACCACTCTACGGAAAGGTAAACCATCAAACGAATCAAATGGAAGTGGTTTCAGGTCAAAATTCCTTTCCAATCAAAAGTTATGGCCAAAACAGTACCAACAAGGGGCAAAATGGTCATTTAAAAACCGACAAAAATCATAAGCATGGGAAATGACTCTAATAGATGTTTCCCAAAGTTACATGACCATACGACCCCACATGGGAAAGAAATAAATATTCTACAATCATATGACGTGTAGAATACGGGTCATTACACATAGCAGTGTTATTATTAAGGTAAAGCTACTTTTAATAAATTATATTTTATTCCTTCCGCAATGAGTTGCTTTTTGAACTCTGACATGTTTCTTTCTCTCTGTCTTTTCTGCAGGATACCAGAGCACCCAACTCGGGGTCCGGTGGATTGGATTTTGAAAAAAAATTGGTCTGTCGGAACCCAGATTGTTACAATAGGCATATTAAGAGAAGTAACAACTATTTAGAGAATTAGTGTTAGGATAAAAAAGAATAGCTGTTTTGAAGTATAAAAAGAAGTAGGGGTAGTTCTACCATAGTAGGGGTAGATCGACAAATATGAAAAATGATGAATCATTTGGAATGGGTGGTGCAAAAACCAACCCTTCAAAGTAGTAAAAAGATACGCGTAATTGTTGGAAGTAAGGTCTATATAGAGAATTAGGGGTTGGATTAAAAAGAAGGGTTGTTTTGAAGTATTAAGAGAAGTAGGGGTAGTTTAAGCATAGTAGGGTTAGATAGACAAATATGAAAGATGATGAATCATTTAGATTGGGTGCTGCAAAAAGCCAACCCTTCACAGAAGTTTAAAAATGGGGGTAATTGTTTGAAGGAATGAATATTTAGAGAATTAGGGGTAGGATTAAAAAGAAGGGTCGTTTTGAAGTATTAAGAGAAGTAGGGGTAGTTTAAGCATATTAGGTGTAGATCGACAAGTATAAAAGATTATGAATCGCCTGGATTGCGTCCTCCAAAAACCAACTCTTCACAGTAGTAAAAACATAGGCATAATTATTGGAATTAAGGGCTATTTAGAGAATTAGGGGTTGGATTAAAAAATGGGATGTTTTGAAGTACTAAGAGTAGTGGGGATTGTTTAAGCATAGTAGGAGTAGATCGACAAATATGAAAGATGAAGAATCATTTGGATTGGGTGCTGCAAAAACCAACCCTTCATAGAAGTTCAAAAATAGTGGTAATTGTTGGAAGTAAGGACTATTTAGAGAATTAAGGGTAGGATTAAAAAGAATAGCTGTTTTGAAGTATAAAGAGAAGTAGAGGTAGTTTAAGCATAGTAGGGTTAGATCGACAAATATGAAAGATTGTGAGTCGTTTGGATTGGGTGCAGTAAAAATCAACCCTTCACAGTAGTAAAAGATAGGCGTATTAAGAGAAGTAACAAATTTTTAGAGAATTAGCGTTAGGAAAAAAAATAGCAGTTTTGAAGTATTAAGAGAAGTAGGGGTAGTTTAAGCATAATAGGCGTAGATCGACAAATATGAAAAATGATGAATCATTTGGAATGGGTGGTGCAAAAACCAACCCTTCAAAGTAGTAAAAAGATAGGCATATTTTTTGGAAGTAAGGTCTATATAGAGAATTAGGGGTTGGATTAAAAAGAAGGGTTGTTTTGACGTATTAATAGAAGTAGGGGTAGTTTAAGCATACTAGAGTTAGATAGACAAAAATGAAAGATGATGAATCTTTTAGATTGGGTGCTGCGAAAAACCAACCCTTCATAGAAGTTTAAAAATGGGGGTAATTGTTGGAAGGAATGACTATTTAGAGAATTAGGGGAAGGATTAAAAAGAACGGCCTTTTTGAAGTATTAGGAGAAGTAGGGGTAGTTTAAGCATAGTAGGGGTAGATAGACAAGTATGAAAGATTATGAATCGTCTGGATTGGGTGCTCCAAAAATCAACCCTTCACAGTAGTAAAAACATAGGCATAATTGTTGGAAGTAAGGGCTATATAGAGAATTAGGGGTAGGATTAAAAAGAAGGATTGTGTTGAATTATCAAGAGAAGTAGGGGTAGTTTAAGCATAGTTGGGGTAGATCGACAAATATGAAAGATGGTGAATCATTTAGATTGGGTGCTGCTAAATCCAACCCTTCACAGAAGTTAAAAAATAGGAGTAATTGTTGGAAGGAATGACTATTTATAGAATTAGGGGTAGGATTAAAAAGAAGGGGTGTTTTAAAGTATTAAGAGAAGTAGGGGTAATTTAAGCATAGTGGGGGTAAATCGACAAATATGAAAGATTATGAACTGTTTGGATTGGGTGCTGCAGAAACAAACCCTTCACAGTAGTAAAAAGATAGGCGTAATTGGTGGAAGTAAGGGCTATTTGGAGAATTAGGTGTAGGATTAAAAAGAAGAACTGTTTTGAAGTATTAAGAGAAGTAGGGGTAGTTTAAGCGCGGTAGGGGCAGATCGACAAATATAAAAGATGATGAACCATTTAGATTGGGTGCTGCAAAAACCAACCCTTCACAGTAGTTAAAAAATAGGGGTAATTGTTGTAAATAAGGGCTATTTAGAAAATTAGGGGTAGGATTAAAAAGAAGGGATGTTTTGTAGTATTAAGGGAAGTAGGGGTAGTTTAAGCATAGTAGGGTACATCGACAAATATAAAGATGATCAATCATATGGATTGGGTGCTGCAAAAACCAACCCTTCACAGAAGTTTAAAATTTGGGGTAATTGTTGGAAAGGCTATTTATAGAATTAGGAGTTGGACTAAAATGAAGGATTGTTTTGAAGTATTTAGAGAAGTAGGTGTAGTTTAAGCATGGTAGGGGTAGATTGACAAATATGAATGATGATGAATCATTTGGATTGGGTGCTGCAAAACCCAACCCTTCACAGTAGTCAAAAAATAGGGTTAATTGTTGGAAGTAAGGGCTATTTAGAGAATTAGGGTTAGGATTAAAAAGAAGGGCAATTTTGAAGTATTCAGAGAAGTTGGGGTAGTTTAAGCATAGTTGGGGCATATCGACAAATATGAAAGATGATTAATCATTTGGATTGGGTGCTGCAAAAACCAACCCTTCACAGTAGTTAAAAAATAAGTATATATGTTGGAAGTAAGGGTTATTTAGAGAATTAGGGGTTGGATTAAAAAGAAGGGTTGTTTTGAAGTACTAAGAGAAGTAGGGATAGTTTAAGCAAAGTAGGGGTAGATCGACAAATATGAAAGGTAATGAATAATTTGGATTGGGTGCTGCAAAAACCAACCCTTCACAAAAGTTAAAAATTAGTGGTATTTGTTGGAAGTAAGGGCTATTTAGATAATTAGGGATAGGATTAAAAAGAATAGTTGTTTTGAAGTGTAAAGAGAAGTAGGGGTAGTTTAAGCATAGTAGTGTTAGATCGACAAATACAAAAGATTGTGAATTGTTTAGATTGAGTGTTGTAAAACCCAACCCTTCATAGTAGTAAAAGTAAGGAATAATTGTTGGAAGTAAGGTGTTGACACATTTTTTGGCAAAAGCTGTCACACATGGAATTTCTGACTGATAACATGCTCAACCGATGGAAACAACATCAGAAGACATTGAGAGATTTGGTCAAAATCACATCCTCAACATAAACAGGCCCGAAACTCCAATTAGACGACCTCTTTTGGGCCCAAAAACAGTAATTATGGGGCTGGGCTCTGTAATTCTTGTAGCCCTCTGAGTTAGCTTCAGTTTGAGCTTCAGTTTGGCTTAATCGGACTTACGGTTTGAAAGTTATGCCCGTTTCCGTGAACGCATGTAGAAGTACGGACCGACGATCACTTGCATGAAGTGGCAAAGCATCGGATTCCTGGAACTTGGACTAGCTCGTGGGACCTACCTAGACTCGTGAAGCACCATCAGATCGGCCCCCACGGGTCGTCGTATACCCTCAGACCACGACCCGTTTGTGGTACACCTCATGATCATGACCCGCTCGTGAAACACCACCTTCACCATACAACTCACGATCAGACCTCGGTTCGTGGAGCCCATATCACGATCCGATCCCGTGACCACGAACGGACCCCTGCACCTGCTAATACACGCGTAGATCTTGACCTATTCTCAAGGCACATCTTACTGCTACTTTCCTGGATCGGGTGCCACGTACCCCATCACGATCCGGTCAACCCGGAAGCTCCCCTACAACTATAAATACACCATTGGAAGGCATTTTCAAGGACTTTTGGCCATACTTCTTCACGGCTTACTCCATTACAGAAGTGCAAGGATTTTGCACCTTTCTACACATAAATTCTCTTCTTGTAATCTCAATTAACACACGGATTGTGTGCCAACCTGTAACTGATTCTTGTAATCTGTCACTATAACAATAAGATTATAAAGTGGACGTAGGCTACATCTACAGCCGAACCACTATAAAAACTTCGTGTGTCTCCTCTTTATTTACTGTTTTATGCTTTCTGTGATCTGTGATCTGCAATTAGGTGTTAGGCCCAGATTTTGGTCTAACATAAGCGATATTTAGAGAATTAGTGTTAGGATTAAAAAGAATAGCTGCTTTGAAGTATTAAGAGATGTAGGGGTAGTTTAATCTTAGTAGGGGTTGATCGACAAATATCAAAAATGTTGAATCCTTTGGAATGGATGCTGCAAAAACCAATCCTTCGTAGTAAGAAGATTGGCATAATTGTTGGAAGTAAGGTCTATAGAGAGAATCTTGGGTAGGATTAAAAAGAAGTGTTATTTTGAAGTATTAAGAGAAGAAGGGGTAGTTTAAGCATAGTAGGGGTAGATCGACAAATATGAAAGATGATGAATCATTTAGATTGGGTACTGCAAAAAACCAACCCTTCAAAGAAGCTTAAAAATAGGCTTAATTGTTGGAAGTAATGACTATTTAGAGAACTAGGGGTAGGATTAAAAAGAAGGGTTGTTTTGAAGTATTAAGAGAAGTAGGGGTAGATCTACAAATATGAAAGATTATGAATCGTCTGGATTGGGTGCTGCAAAAACCAACCCTTCACCATAGTAAAAAGATAGGCGTAATTGTTGGAAGTATGGGCTATATAGAGAATTAGGGGTAGGATTAAAAAGGACTGTTTTGAATTATTATGAGAAGTAGGGGTGGTTTAAGCATAGTAGAGGTAGATCGGCAAATATAAAAGATGATGAATCATTTAGATTGGGTGCTGCAAAAACCGACCCTTCACAGAAGTGAATAAATAGTGGTTTTTGTTGGAAGGAATGACTATTTAGAGAATTAGGGGTAGGATGAAAAAGAAGGGTTGTTTTGAATTATTAAGAGAAATAGTGGTAATTTAAGCATAGTATGGGTAGGTCGACCAATATGAATGATTATGAATCGTTTCGATTGTTTGCTGCAAAAACCAACCCTTCAAAGTATTAAAAAGATAGGCGTAATTGCTGGAAGGAAGGGCTATTTAGAGAATTAGGGGTAGGATTAAATAGAAGGACTGTTTTGAAGTATTAAGAGAAGTAGGGGTAGTTTAGGCATAGTAGGGGTAAAACGACAAATATGAAAGATGATGAATCATTTAGATTATGTGCTGCAAAAACCAACCCTTCAGAGTAGTTAAAAATAGAGGTAATTGTTGGAAGTAAGGGCTATTTAGAGAATTAGGGTTAGGATTAAAAAGAAGGGTTGTTTTGATGTTTTAAGAGAAGTAGGGGTAGTTTAAGCATAGTTGGGGAAGATCGACAAATATGAAAGAGGATGAGTCATTTAGATTTGGCGCTTCAAAAACCAACCCTTCACAGTAGTTAAAAATAGAGGTAATTGTTGGAAGTAAGGGCTATATAAAGAATTAGGGATAGGATTAAAAAGAAGGGTTGTTTTGAAGTATTAAGAGAAGTAGGGGTAGTTTAAGCATAGTTGGGGTAGCTCGACAAATATGAAAGATGATGAATCATTTAGATTGGGTGCTGCAAAATCCAACCCTTCACAGAAGTTAAAAAATACGGGTAATTGTTGGAAGGAATGACTAATTAGAGAATTAGGGGTTGGATTAAATAGAAGGGGTGTTTTAAAGTATTAGGAGAAGTAGGGGTAGTTTAAGCATAGTAGGGGCAGATCGACAAATATAAAAGATTACGAATCGTTTGGATTGGGTGCTGCAAAAACAAACCCTTCACAGTAGTAAAAAGATAGGCGTAATTGTTTTATGTAAAGGCGATTTGGAGAATAGGGGTAGGATTAAAAAGAAGAATTGTTTTGAAGTATTGATAGAAGTAGGGGTGGTTTAAGCATAATAGGGGTTGATCTACAAATATGAAAGATGATGATTCATTTATATTGGGTGCTGCAAAAACCAACCCTTCACAGTAGCTAAAAAAAGGGTTAATTGTTGGAAGTAAGTGCTATTTAGATAATTTGGGGTAGGATTAAAAAGAAGGGATGTTTTATAGTATTAAGGGATGTAGGGGTAGTTTAAGCATAGTATGTTACATTGACATATATAAAGATGATGAATCATATGGATTCGGTGCTGCAAAAACTAAACCTTCACAGAAGTTTAAAATTAGGGGTAATTGTTGGAAGGGCTATTTAGAGAATTAGGAGTTGGACTAAAATGAAGGGTTGGTTTGAAGTGTTAAGAGAAGTAGGGGTAGTTTAAGCACAGTAGGGGTAAATCGACAAATATGAAAGATGATGAATCATTTAGATTGGGCGCGGACAAAACCAACCCTTCACAGTAGTTAAAAAATAGGGGTAATTGTTGGAAGTTATGGGATATTTAAAGAATTAGGGGTTGGATAAAAAACAATAGTTGTTTTGAAGTATTAAGAGAAGTAATGGTAGTTTTGAGCATAGTAGGGGTATATCGACAAGTATGAAAGATGATTAATCATTTGGATTGGGTTCGGCAAAAACCAACCCTTCACAAGTAGTTAAAAAAAGGGATAATTGCTTGAAATAAGGGCTATTTAGAGATTAGGGGTAGGATTAAAAAAAAGGCTGTTTTGAAGTATTAAGAGAAGTAGGGATATTTTAAGCATAGTAGGGGTAGATCGACAAATATGAAAGGTGATGAATAATTCGGATTGGGTACTGCAAAATCCAACCCTTCACAGAAGTTTAAAAAAGTGGTAATTTTTGGTAGTAAGGGCTATTTAGAGAATTAGGGGTAAGATTAAAAAGAATAGTTGTTTTGAAATATAAAGAGAAGAAGGGGTAGTTTAAGCATAGTAGGGTTAGATCGACAAAAATGAAAAATTGTGAATCGTTTGGATTGGGTGCTGTCAAAACCAACCCTTCACAACTTTGAAAGATAGGCGTAATTGTTGGAAGTAAGTGCTATTTAGAGAATTAGTGTTAGAATTAAAAAGAAGAGCTTTTTTGAAGTATTAAGAGAAGTAGGGGTAGTTTAAGATTAGTAGGGATAGATCGAAAAATATGATAAATGATGAATCGTTTGGAATGAGTGCTTCAAAAACCAACCCTTCAATGTGGTAAAAAGATAGGCGTAATTGTTTGAAGTAAGTACTATAAAGAAAATTAGGTGTAGGATTAAAAAGAAGGGCTATTTTGAAATTTTAAGAGAAGTAGGTGTAGTTTAAGCATAGTAGGGGTAGATCGACAAATATGAAATATGATGAATCACTTAGATTGGGTACTGCAAAAAAATAACCCTTCATAGAAGTTGAAAGATAGGGGTAATTGTTGGAAGGAATGACTATTTAGAGAATTAGGGGTAGGATTAAAAAGAAGGGTTGTTTTGAAGTATTAAGAGAAGTAGGGGTAGTTTAAGCATAGTAGGTGTAATGGCCGGAAAATGTAATGGCGCGTTTTGTTAGCTGTCGAATAATTAATTTATTTAATTATTTATATATCGATTTGGCGATATCGATAACTTAAAGTACAACGTTCGAACTTATAATTTATAATTATAATTAAAACGAACCTGAAACGTCGCGGCAGTTCGCATGTTGGCGATTCGAACTTCAACTGAATATACAGAATTCGTTTTAAGCCGGATTTCTGTGAAACGAGAAACGTGTGGAGCTGGCGGAGTATATCTTTCTAGTGGAAGAGAAAAATCGGGATTTCGTCGTGTAGATTTTGAGGTATGCCCAAATCAAATTTTGAAATAGTCGCTATGGAATCGTTTATCGACCGTAACGGTTTATTGGAAATAACTAGATATCAGGCGTGAATTTAGACAAGGTTCTTTTGGGAAATAGTGATAATTTAATTTTTAGAATTTTATGGAAATTTTTAATTAATTTAATAAGCGAATTTTTATTTGAAGTATTTCGCACCCTGAAATCAACATTTTGAAGTTTCAAAATATGAGTCCACCTACCGGTATTATTATATTTTTGGAACCGTGGTACCTTACTCATCACAACGGTATTTTTATTTGTGTCTGTAGCAGCTTGTATGTAAGTAGGATTTCGTAACAGGGTAATGGCCTTTGGAATGAAAGGTAAACTTTATATTGGTACGCATAACTTAACGTTAATGATGGAAAGAGGAACACGTCTATCTATATCAACCAACCACATAAAACAAAATATATAGACATAAATTGGCCACGTTTCTCTCTTTACATGAGCAATGACTTACTTCCTCCCTTCATTACAGGGATTCACGAAAACGATTTCAAAACCGGAAAGCAAATGGCCTCAAAAGTAAATTTAAAAACAATTACTTCGTTTCTTTTACAATCGAAGAGAGAAACAGTAGCTATGGGAAGTTTGTAGTGTAGAAGGCAAAACCGTAGGCATGGTGAGGGTCCGTTGGAACCATACGGTGTGTATAGGATTTCTGGAGGCGTCGGCATGCAAGATGATGGCGCAGTTTGGAGTGAAAGATGGGGGCATGGGTCCGTTTTGGTGTGGGCTTGCTGTGCATGGGCCGAGAGCATTGGGTGAGCATGCATGAAATGATGATGGTGAGAATTGTTACAAAAAGAAACAGTAAAGGGGATGTTGAGAAATGAGGAGCCGAGTGAAGGGTATGGGGAAGGCCAACGTTATAGTGTATGGGACGGTGGAGAAGAAGTATGAAGGAGGCATGTACAGGAGAACAAAGAGAGGGACTAGGTTTAGAATATAGGAAGTTCGAACCAATTTGGGGAGATTGGAGGCGTCGAGTTCAAAACTGTTTCAGGGGAAGGATGCTGGCGTCGAGAAATGGTGAGGCGGTACCGTGGTGGAAGGAGAAAACGTTGGGCAACCGAAAACGTAAATGACAGGCATGTAGTTGAGCATGAAAACATGGACTAGGAATCGTTTGTAGTATCAGTATAGGCGCATGTGGAAGCATGAGACGATAGAAGATAGGTCATTTTCTTGAATGAAGAGCAAGCAACGTAAAGGAGGATGGGGCACATTTATTCAAAGATGAACAAATGAGATAGCATATTAAAATTTGGCAGACGATAACAAAGGTCGGCGCAGGAAGGAAATTCTGAGTCCTTTTCTTTTGGATTCTAAACAATGAAACCATGGTTCGAATCTGACGGAAATAAAATGCGATGGGATAACAGTGGCGATTGATACATTCTGGAACCGGATTGGACAGAGCTGGAGTCAACGAGAATTTACAGTTCAATTAAACGACAGTTTAATTTAACTGTAACCGAACCGTTCGACGAACAAACCAATGTGAGTAAAACTCACCAACTCTGAACAGTTCTATTTTTACAACGTATTCTTAGAACTGTTAAAAATTATCTGTTTGACTGTGTGTTGATTGTTTGATTAACTGCTAGTCAGTTAGTTAAATTTCGATATTGATTCTGTTTAACAGAATATATCATATGGAACTGAAAGTGATGTTATCTATATTGTCTAACATCTGTGATGCAGGGAAACAGGTTGGAGGAATCCAACTAGATTCCTCAACTGTTATTTTTACTGTGATTTATGTATTTTGATATATAAATGTGATATATATAATCTGATGTGATTACGTGTGGTTGGACGATATTCATCGTTGTTAGATGATGTGTTAAAAACCGTAAGAAATACCAGAGTGTGATAAAAGGATTAAACAAAGTGATTTGGTAAAGATTAAACTAAGTAAATTAGTCGAGATGAAACAAAGTGGATTTGTCGAGCAAACCGAATCAAATGGGTTAGTCAAACCAACTCAAATGGGTTAGTAAAAACCGAATCAAATGGGTTAGTCAAACCGAATCAAATGGGTTAGTCAAACCGAATCAAATGGGTTAGTCAAACCGAATCAAATGGATTAGTCAAACCGAATCAAATGGGTTAGTCAAACCGAATCAAATGGATTAGTCAAACCGAATCAAATGGGTTAGTCAAACCGAATAAAATGGGTTAGTCAAACCGAATCAAATGGGTTAGTCAAACCGAATCAAATGGGTTAGTCAAACCGAATAAAATGGGTTAGTCAAACCGAATAAAATGGGTTAGTCAAACCGAATAAAATGGGTTAGTCAAACCGAATCAAATGGGTTAGTCAAACCGAATCAAATTGGCTAAGTTAGTCGAGTTAAACAAATGGGCTAAGTTGGTCGAGTTAAACAAAAGGGCTAAGTTAGTCGAGTTAATCAAAGTAATTGGTTAGGTTAACCAAAGCGAGTTAGTCGAGTTAAACAAAGTAATTGGTTAGGTTAACCAAAGTAAGTTAGTTAAGTTAAACTAAGCGATAAATCGATGTAAATTAGCTAAGTTAAACTAAGTGGATTTGTTCAGTTAATCAAGACGAGTTAACCAGTTAGGTTAAACCAGTTGAGTTGACCAGTTAGAGTTAACCAGTTAGAGTTAATCTGTTTGAGTTAACCAGTTGAGTTAACCAGTTAGAGTTGACCTGTTAGAGTTGACCAGTCAGAGTTGACCAGTTAGAGTTGACCAGTTAGAGTTGACCAGCTAGAGTTATCCAAGTGGAGTTAATCGAGTAGAGTTGCCGAATATCACTTATTCGAAGTAGAGTTATCGAATATAGAGTATTCAAGGGAAGAGTAATCGAATATAGTTTATTCGAGTGGAGAAATCAAATGTTATTCATTAGAGAAGAGTTACCGAATATTATTTATTCGAAGAGTAGTTATCGAATATTGGTTATTCGAAGTTAGTTAATCCAAAGGAGTTATTCGAAGTTAGTTAATCCAAAGGAGTTATTCTAAGTTAGTTAATCCAAAGGAGTTATTCGAAGTTAGCTAATCCAAAGGAGTTATTCGAAGTTAGTTAATCCAAAGGAGTTAGTCGAAGAGTTAATCGAATATAATTATTCGAAAGAAGGTGTTAATCGAATATAGTTATTCGAGTAAAGTTAAAAGAGTTAATCGAATTTAGTTATTCGAAATGAGTTATTCGAATTAGATGTTTGAATAGAGTTAAACACATTAGAGTTATTCGAATTAGTTATTCGAATAGAGTTAAACACATTAGAGTTATTCGAATTAGTTATTCCAATAGAGTTAAACACGTAAGAGTTAATTGAATATTAGTTATTCAATTTGAGTTAATCGAATGTAGTTATTCGAGAAGAGTTAAATCGAATTTAGTTATTCGAAAAGAGTTAATCAATTTGAGTTAAGTTAATCGATTTGAATTAAGTTGAATCGAAATGGAGTAAATCGATTAGAATTAAGTTAATCGAGCTAGAGTAAATCGAATATTGGTTATTCGAAGGTAAGTTATTCGAATTAGTTATTCGAAGGAGTTAATCAAATGAGTTGATCCAAAGGAGTTAGTCGAATATTAGTTATTCGAATAGAGTTAAAGGAGTTATTGATTTTAGTTTGATCGAAAGGAGTTATCGATTAGTAAATCGAAAGGAGATTTTCGAATATAGCATATTCGAAAGAAAGAGATCGAATATTGTTTATTCGAAAGAGAGAGATTTCGAATATGAGTTATTCGAAGAAGAGTTAATCAAATAGAGATTACTCGAAAGAGAGTTATACGTCGAATTCGATTATAGCGAATTCGGGAGAGTACTATTTACTTTCTAGGGTTTAAATCAAGATTTAGTTATTGATTTAGAAATTGAGTGTCTGTTAAATTATTCGAGTTAGGAGATAAAGTTATAATTTAGGTTAGACATTGCAGAAGTAGGAATTATAACGTTATAGTTATAATCAAACGTTTTCATATAAGAAGTAGATTCGTAACCTGAATCCGAGAATGTGTGTAAACAGATGATTGTAAAAAGTGAGTGATGAGCTTCATCTATTTCACAGTAAAGGACGTTGTTCAATTAAGGTCTGAGAGGTAATTATACCCCAACTTGATTAACTTCAGAATTGACAAAGGAATAGTTGTGGTTCGATCTAAAAGGTTGATTAGGAATAAAGTTAAGGAATAAGCGATAAATGGATTAAGCGAAACGATGTTTTATACAATGTTCATTGGAAATCCGTAAATGAGTTTTGGAAACGTTTTCCAAATATAGTCAGATATGTTTTCTAAACATAGAAAATGAAATGTTTTCATGATAAGAAATTAAGAAATAGAGTTAAGCAAATTCAGAAACTAACTGGGAGGGTAAGTTGAACGGTTTTCTAAGTGACGATCTGATGTTGGTTTTCGACCTTCCGTATTGATACTTAGAGAATTGTTCTCATACTAGTTACAGTTAGGGACTGATAGTTGTGAAATAATAGTGATGTGAAAATAAGCTATGGAAATGTTTTCCAATTATTAATAACATATATTTACTAAATATATGAAATAAGGAAATATGAACATATGATGATTGATCGATCGAATTTCCATTTGGAAATAAGATCGTTGTTTGTACACCGACATGTTTTCATTTGATAGTTGAATCACAGACTATCAAAGTTTTTACCATTTTAACGTTGTTATTATGGAGAGACCGGTTGGATTATTATCCAAAGAACCACTCTGTATTGGCATAAGCGTTGCGAGCAATATCTGCCAAAGATAAATTGAAGACGGGGTAAAGTGCAAGGGCTGTTGTATAAGTCTTAGATAACAGTGACTAAGATGGATATACTGAATAGTGCCTTCGGTTTGTCCAGTCCCAGGACAACGTATATGGAAGAAGGTCTGACAGAGTATATCCAATGGATCGCGTAAGTTGATCTGTTCAAACGTATTCACGTTTGGTGGCAGAGGAATTCGTTTCTCTTAGCTATATACCCGTGTTATTTTTGGATAAGTCAATTTGTGATTTGGCGGGTATGACGATGTGGCATTCAAAGTGAATGGTGATCAGATGTTCTGAAGATAGACGTAGCTTCTAGCCTCACACCGGGAAGTAACAAAAGTTGGGCTAGGCAGCATGGCTAGTTGGGTCATCCCCAAGCAGGGTGTATTGTCACCGATCTAGGGAATATCCATATTTATACTTCTTTTTGATTCTGTATCTTCGAATGACGGTTTGATGGCCTATAACCGTGGTGGCAATATATTTGCGACACTCAAGCTAAATGAGTGAGCGGTCATGTGTGGCCGGGTTGCAAGACGTTCTTGTTGAACCCTGAGTGTATCACCTCTAGAGTACACTATTCAGAAGGTGCTCCCATACCTTGTCTGTTGGAATCCATTATCCGTTAAGCGCCCTGCGGTTTATGATTTTATACTATGTATGTAGAACGTGAGATGCAAGCGTTTCTGCTAGATTGATACCTATTTGTACTTAGACATTATTATAATATCACAATGATATTGCTTGTCAAAGTTGTTCAGATACTCATAAGGGAAAAACCCGTTCCGTATTCACGGCGTGGTCTTATGAGATATCCTATACCTGTTTTAAACTATTTTACTCATACCAGTCCTATGACTGACCCAGAGTTTACTTTGTTGTTTTCCCTAAACTCTTGGGTGCCTAAATTTGTACGGGCAGTCAAATAGTCGGGATTTACAGATATACTTGGAGAGCTTGGAGCAGGAGGCTGCAAGATTTTATAGCTATAGTTATTTCCGCTGTGTTGTAAGTGTTGTACTCTGATGAGTGCTATTGTATATATATAACTGTTTACTTCAAAGCTATGTTATATATTATATGTTATTCGTTCCGCTGTGAGATTCGTGTTACTCTGATGATTCTGATGTTCTTCTTCTTCTTCTATTCTATTAGTTCTATCTTTTCTTCCTTACCCTCTACTTTCTTTCAACTAACGTCTCGGAATTTCCGACTCTCGAGGAGTCGGAAATTTCCAGCCGTTACAGTTGGTATCAGAGCTTAAGTTAAGTGATTACCTTGGCTCTGTGGCATAACTCGATAGAGATGGGATTAGTAATATCCTAGATTGCGTTTGAGTGTATATATATGAGCGCGTAATTGTTACTCAATATAAAATCGTTTTATATTGTGGAAACTCATTGGTTGAGTGGCTTATGAATTCTGGTCGATCACTTGATCTACTGTATCGATAGGCGTTACTAAACACTCGAATACGATGAACCGTCATGGTATGTTTTGAAAGAGGGTAAATGAAATAATTTTTCCCAAATATATTTGTTTATAGAAGAAATATATATCTTGAAATTATTATAGTATATTGATTGTGTTGGTTGTTATTATAATCGAATAAGATTATAAAAGGGTGAAATGGTTATAGATGACCAATCAGAATTCATATGAATGTAATATATGAAATAGTTTGAATTAAATATGAATTTAAATCAGAATTTGGAATTTTAAAATAAGGAAATTTAAGTTCCTGGGAGATTTTGAAAATATTTTTCAAATTGAAAATGATATAGTATTGAACTCACTTCGATAGCTGGAAAATAGATTCTGATGATGAATCTAGACATCATCAGTGTTCATTTTCGAGTTCTAAGTGACTGATTACTACCAAAGGTTTTGTTTTTGAATTGTTTTGAGAAAACAAGTTGTTTAGAAATTCAAAAGTTTTGAATTGGCATTATGATTTCAAATTGATTTGAAAGAAACCCAGGAACTTAAGTTCTGGAATTAGAATTTAACTAATGAAGTTAAATAAAATGAGATGGTAAAAATAAATTGAAATTTAACTTGAACCGAGTTAAATAAAATTGAATTGGGATTAGAGATAATCTAGAATGGAACCAAATTGATAAGTCAATAATTTGGAATTTGATATTAGAGTTCGAATGAAATTCGATTTGGATTTGAGGATATAAACTGAGTGGAATCACCATGGTATATGTAGAAGTGATAAAAGATCAAAAGGATACAACGATACGACCGAAAAAAAGGTACAAGTTTATATTATATATGAGTTTGGATTTTATGAGCCGAATTGGCAAGCCGCTTGGCTATTTTGATTTCCTTTTGGATTGGAGGAGGCCTAGAGAGGCGAGTTGTGGTTTGACGTATTGAGCCGTACAAAGGAGGTTATGGCAAAAAATTTCGAAAATTTAAGGTGTTAGAAAATTTTTAGAATTTTTGAAAATTTTAGTTGGTCGGAAATAAATTAATAAATTAATTAAAATTAAATGGGTCCAGTCGAAACTGAAATTTAGAGGTAAAAAGGATTTTTAAATCTAGTTAGTAGAGTTAGTAGCATTTTTCTAACTTAGCAATTTCGAGGACGAAATTATTTTAAGGGGGGAAGTCTGTAATGGCGCGTTTTGTTAGCTGTCGAATAATTTATTTATTTAATTATTTATATATCGATTTGGCAATATCGATAACTTAAAGTACAACGTTCGAACTTATAATTTATAATTATAATTAAAACGAACCTGAAACGTCGCGGTAGTTCGCAAGTTGGCGATTCGAACTTCAACTGAATATACAGAATTCGTTTTAAGCCGGATTTCTGTGAAACGAGAAACGTGTGGAGCTGGCGGAGTATATCTTTCTAGTGGAAGAGAAAAATCGGGATTTCGTCGTGTAGATTTTGAGGTATGCCCAAATCAAATTTTGAAATAGTCGCTATGGAATCGTTTATCGACCGTAACGGTTTATTGGAAATAACTAGATATCAGGCGTGAATTTAGACAAGGTTCTTTTGGGAAATAGTGATAATTTAATTTTTAGAATTTTATGGAAATTTTTAATTAATTTAATAAGCGAATTTTTATTTGAAATATTTCGCACCCTGAAATCAACATTTTGAAGTTTCAAAATATGAGTCCACCTACCGGTATTATTATATTTTTGGAACCGTGGTACCTTACTCATCACAACGGTATTTTTATTTGTGTCTGTAGCAGCTTGTATGTAAGTAGGATTTCGTAACAGGGTAATGGCCTTTGGAATGAAAGGTAAACTTTATATTGGTACGCATAACTTAACGTTAATGATGGAAAGAGGAACACGTCTATCTATATCAACCAACCACATAAAACAAAATATATAGACATAAATTGGCCACGTTTCTCTCTTTACATGAGCAATGACTTACTTCCTCCCTTCATTACAGGGATTCACGAAAACGATTTCAAAACCGGAAAGCAAATGGCCTCGAAAGTAAATTTAAAAACAATTACTTCGTTTCTTTTACAATCGAAGAGAGAAACAGTAGCTATGGGAAGTTTGTAGTGTAGAAGGCAAAACCGTAGGCATGGTGAGGGTCCGTTGGAACCATACGGTGTGTATAGGGTTTCTGGAGGCGTCGGCATGCAAGATGATGGCGCAGTTTGGAGTGAAAGATGGGGGCATGGGTCCGTTTTGGTGTGGGCTTGCTGTGCATGGGCCGAGAGCATTGGGTGAGCATGCATGAAATGATGATGGTGAGAATTGTTACAAAAAGAAACAGTAAAGGGGATGTTGAGAAATGAGGAGCCGAGTGAAGGGTATGGGGAAGGCCAACGTTATAGTGTATGGGACGGTGGAGAAGAAGTATGAAGGAGGCATGTACAGGAGAACAAAGAGAGGGACTAGGTTTAGAATATAGGAAGTTCGAACCAATTTGGGGAGATTGGAGGCGTCGAGTTCAAAACTGTTTCAGGGGAAGGATGCTGGCGTCGAGAAATGGTGAGGCGGTACCGTGGTGGAAGGAGAAAACGTTGGGCAACCGAAAACGTAAATGACAGGCATGTAGTTGAGCATGAAAACAGGGACTGGGAGTCGTTTGTAGTATCAGTATAGGCGCATGTGGAAGCATGAGACGATAGAAGATAGGTCATTTTCTTGAATGAAGAGCAAGCAACGTAAAGGAGGATGGGGCACATTTATTCAAAGATGAACAAATGAGATAGCATATTAAAATTTGGCAGACGATAACAAAGGTCGGCGCAGGAAGGAAATTCTGAGTCCTTTTCTTTTGGATTCTAAACAATGAAACCATGGTTCGAATCTGACGGAAATAAACTGCAATGGGATAACAGTGGCGAATGATACATTCTTGAATCGGATTGGACAGAGCTGGAGTCAACGAGAATTTACAGTTCAATTAAACGACAGTTTAATTTAACTGTAACCGAACCGTTCGACGAACAAACCAATGTGAGTAAAACTCACCAACTCCTAACAGTTCTATTTTTACAACGTATTCTTAGAACTGTTAAAAATTATCTGTTTGACTGTGTGTTGATTGTTTGATTAACTGCTAGTCAGTTAGTTAAATTTTGATATTGATTCTGTTTAACAGAATATATCATATGGAACTGAAAGTGATGTTATCTATATTGTCTAACATCTGTGATGCAGGGAAACAGGTTGGAGGAATCCAACTAGATTCCTCAACAGTTATTTTTACTGTGATTTATGTATTTTGATATATAAATGTGATATATATATAATCTGATGTGATTACGTGTGGTTGGACGATATTCATCGTTGTTAGATGATGTGTTAAAAACCGTAAGAAATACCAGAGTGTGATAAAAGGATTAAACAAAGTGATTTGTTAAAGATTAAACTACGTAAATTAGTCGAGATGAAACAAAGTGGATTTGTCGAGCAAACCGAATCAAATGGGTTAGTCAAACCAAATCAAATGGGTTAGTAAAAACCGAATCAAATGGGTTAGTCAAACCGAATCAAATGGGTTAGTCAAACCGAATCAAATGGGTTAGTCAAACCGAATCAAATGGGTTAGTCAAACCGAATCAAATGGATTAGTCAAACCGAATCAAATGGGTTAGTCAAACCGAATCAAATGGATTAGTCAAACCGAATCAAATGGGTTAGTCAAACCGAATAAAATGGGTTAGTCAAACTGAATAAAATGGGTTAGTCAAACCGAATCAAATGGGTTAGTCAAACCGAATAAAATGGGTTAGTCAAACCGAATAAAATGGGTTAGTCAAACCGAATAAAATGGGTTAGTCAAACCGAATCAAATGGGTTAGTCAAACCGAATCAAATGGGCTAAGTTAGTCGAGTTAAACAAATGGGCTAAGTTGGTCGAGTTAAACAAATGGGCTAAGTTAGTCGAGTTAATCAAAGTAATTGGTTAGGTTAACCAAAGCGAGTTAGTCGAGTTAAACAAAGTAATTGGTTAGGTTAACCAAAGTAAGTTAGTTAAGTTAAACTAAGCGATAAATCGATTTAAATTAGCTAAGTTAAACTAAGTGGATTTGTTCAGTTAATCAAGACGAGTTAACCAGTAAGGTTAAACCAGTTGAGTTGACTAGTTAGAGTTAACCAGTTAGAGTTAATCTGTTAGAGTTAACCAGTTGAGTTAACCAGTTTGAGTTGACCTGTTAGAGTTGACCAGTTAGAGTTGACCAGTTAGAGTTGACCAGTTAGAGTTGACCAGCTAGAGTTATCCAAGTGGAGTTAATCGAGTAGAGTTGCCGAATATCACTTATTCGAAGTAGAGTTATCGAATATAGAGTATTCAAGGGAAGAGTAATCGAATATAGTTTATTCGAGTGGAGAAATCAAATGTTATTCATTTGAGAAGAGTTACCGAATATTATTTATTCGAAGAGTAGTTATCGAATATTGGTTATTCGAAGTTAGTTAATCCAAAGGAGTTATTCGAAGTTAGTTAATCCAAAGGAGTTATTCGAAGTTAGTTAATCCAAAGGAGTTATTCGAAGTTAGCTAATCCAAAGGAGTTATTCGAAGTTAGTTAATCCAAAGGAGTTAGTCGAAGAGTTAATCGAATATAATTATTCGAAAGAAGGTGTTAATCGAATATAGTTATTCGAGTAAAGTTAAAAGAGTTAATCGAATTTAGTTATTCGAAATGAGTTATTCGAATTAGATGTTTGAATAGAGTTAAACACATTAGAGTTATTCGAATTAGTTATTCGAATAGAGTTAAACACATTAGAGTTATTCGAATTAGTTATTCGAATAGAGTTAAACACGTAAGAGTTAATTGAATATTAGTTATTCAATTTGAGTTAATCGAATGTAGTTATTCGAGAAGAGTTAAATCGAATTTAGTTATTTGAAAAGAGTTAATCAATTTGAGTTAAGTTAATCGATTTGAATTAAGTTGAATCGAAATGGAGTAAATCGATTAGAATTAAGTTAATCGAGTTAGAGTAAATCGAATATTGGTTATTCGAAGGTAAGTTATTCGAATTAGTTATTCGAAGGAGTTAATCAAATGAGTTGATCCAAAGGAGTTAGTCGAATATTAGTTATTCGAATAGAGTTAAAGGAGTTATTGATTTTAGTTTGATCGAAAGGAGTTATCGATTAGTAAATCGAAAGGAGATTTTCGAATATAGCATATTCGAAAGAAAGAGATCGAATATTGTTTATTCGAAAGAGAGAGATTTCGAATATGAGTTATTCGAAGAAGAGTTAATCAAATAGAGATTACTCGAAAGAGAGTTATACGTCGAATTCGATTATAGCGAATTCGGGAGAGTACTATTTACTTTCTAGGGTTTAAATCAAGATTTAGTTATTGATTTAGAAATTGAGTGTCTGTTAAATTATTCGAGTTAGGAGATAAAGTTATAATTTAGGTTAGACATTGCAGAAGTAGGAATTATAACGTTATAGTTATAATCAAACGTTTTCATATAAGAAGTAGATTCGTAACCTGAATCCGAGAATGTGTGTAAACAGATGATTGTAAAAAGTGAGTGATGAGCTTCATCTATTTCACAGTAAAGGACGTTGTTCAATTAAGGTCTGAGAGGTAATTATACCCCAACTTGATTAACTTCAGAATTGACAAAGGAATAGTTGTGGTTCGATCTAAAAGGTTGATTAGGAATAAAGTTAAGGAATAAGCGATAAATGGATTAAGCGAAACGATGTTTTATACAACGTTCATTGGAAATCCGTAAATGAGTTTTGGAAACGTTTTCCAAATATAGTCAGATATGTTTTCTAAACATAGAAAATGAAATGTTTTCATGATAAGAAATTAAGAAATAGAGTTAAGCAAATTCAGAAACTAACTGGGAGGGTAAGTTGAACGGTTTTCTAAGTGACGATCTGATGTTGGTTTTCGACCTTCCGTATTGATACTTAGAGAATTGTTCTCATACTAGTTACAGTTAGGGACTGATAGTTGTGAAATAATAGTGATGTGAAAATAAGCTATGGAAATGTTTTCCAATTATTAATAACATATATTTACTAAATATATGAAATAAGGAAATATGAACATATGATGATTGATCGATCGAATTTCCATTTGGAAATAAGATCGTTGTTTGTACACCGACATGTTTTCATTTGATAGTTGAATCACAGACTATCAAAGTTTTTACCATTTTAACGTTGTTATTATGGGGAGACCGGTTGGATTATTATCCAAAGAACCACTCTGTATTGGCATAAGCGTTGCGAGCAATATCTGCAAAAGATAAATTGAAGACGGGGTAAAGTGCAAGGGCTGTTGTATAAGTCTTAGATAACAGTGACTAAGATGGATATACTGAATAGTGCCTTCGGTTTGTCCAGTCCCAGGACAACGTATATGGAAGAAGGTCTGACAGAGTATATCCAGTGGATCGCGTAAGTTGATCTGTTCAAACGTATTCACGTTTGGTGGCAGAGGAATTCGTTTCTCTTAGCTATATACCCGTGTTATTTTTGGATAAGTCAATTTGTGATTTGGCGGGTATGACGATGTGGCATTCAAAGTGAATGGTGATCAGATGTTCTGAAGATAGACGTAGCTTCTAGCCTCACACCGGGAAGTAACAAAAGTTGGGCTAGGCAGCATGGCTAGTTGGGTCATCCCCAAGCAGGGTGTATTGTCACCGATCTAGGGAATATCCATATTTATACTTCTTTTTGATTCTGTATCTTCGAATGACGGTTTGATGGCCTATAACCGTGGTGGCAATATATTTGCGACACTCAAGCTAAATGAGTGAGCGGTCATGTGTGGCCGGGTTGCAAGACGTTCTTGTTGAACCCTGAGTGTATCACCTCTAGAGTACACTATTCAGAAGGTGCTCCCATACCTTGTCTGTTGGAATCCATTATCCGTTAAGCGCCCTGCGGTTTATGATTTTATACTATGTATGTAGAACGTGAGATGCAAGCGTTTCTGCTAGATTGATACCTATTTGTACTTAGACATTATTATAATATCACAATGATATTGCTTGTCAAAGTTGTTCAGATACTCATAAGGGAAAAACCCGTTCCGTATTCACGGCGTGGTCTTATGAGATATCCTATACCTGTTTTAAACTATTTTACTCATACCAGTCCCATGACTGACCCAGAGTTTACTTTGTTGTTTTCCCTAAACTCTTGGGTGCCTAAATTTGTACGGGCAGTCAAATAGTCGGGATTTACAGATATACTTGGAGAGCTTGGAGCAGGAGGCTGCAAGATTTTATAGCTATAGTTATTTCCGCTGTGTTGTAAGTGTTGTACTCTGATGAGTGCTATTGTATATATATAACTGTTTACTTCAAAGCTATGTTATATATTATATGTTATTCGTTCCGCTGTGATATTCGTGTTACTCTGATGATTCTGATGTTCTTCTTCTTCTTCTATTCTATTAGTTCTATCTTTTCTTCCTTACCCTCTACTTTCTTTCAACTAACGTCTCGGAATTTCCGACTCTCGAGGAGTCGGAAATTTCCAGCCGTTACAGTTGGTATCAGAGCTTAAGTTAAGTGATTACCTTGGCTCTGTGGCATAACTCGATAGAGATGGGATTAGTAATATCCTAGATTGCGTTTGAGTGTATATATATGAGCGCGTAATTGTTACTCAATATAAAATCGTTTTATATTGTGGAAACTCATTGGTTGAGTGGCTTATGAATTCTGGTCGATCAGTTGATCCACTGTATCGATAGGGGTTACTAAACACTCGAATACGATGAACCGTCATGGTATGTTTTGAAAGAGGGTAAATGAAATAATTTTTCCCAAATATATTTGTTTATAGAAGAAATATATATCTTGAAATTATTATAGTATATTGATTGTGTTGGTTGTTATTATAATCGAATAAGATTATAAAAGGGTGAAATGGTTATAGATGACCAATCAGAATTCATATGAATGTAATATATGAAATAGTTTGAATTAAATATGGATTTAAATCAGAATTTGGAATTTTAAAATAAGGAAATTTAAGTTCCTGGGAGATTTTGAAAATATTTTTCAAATTGAAAATGATATAGTATTGAACTCACTTCGATAGCTGGAAAATAGATTCTGATGATGAATCTAGACATCATCAGTGTTCATTTTCGAGTTCTAAGTGACTGATTACTACCAAAGGTTTTGTTTTTGAATTGTTTTGAGAAAACAAGTTGTTTAGAAATTCAAAAGTTTTGAATTGGCATTATGATTTCAAATTGATTTGAAAGAAACCCAGGAACTTAAGTTCTGGAATTAGAATTTAACTAATGAAGTTAAATAAAATGAGATGGTAAAAATAAATTGAAATTTAACTTGAACCGAGTTAAATAAAATTGAATTGGGATTAGAGATAATCTAGAATGGAACCAAATTGATAAGTCAATAATTTGGAATTTGATATTAGAGTTCGAATGAAATTCGATTTGGATTTGAGGATATAAACTGAGTGGAATCACCATGGTATATGTAGAAGTGATAACAGATCAAAAGGATACAACGATACGACCGAAAAAAAGGTACAAGTTTATATTATATATGAGTTTGGATTTTATGAGCCGAATTGGCAAGCCGCTTGGCTATTTTGATTTCCTTTTGGATTGGAGGAGGCCTAGAGAGGCGAGTTGTGGTTTGACGTATTGAGCCGTACAAAGGAGGTTATGGCAAAAAATTTCGAAAATTTAAGGTGTTAGAAAATTTTTAGAATTTTTGAAAATTTTAGTTGGTCGGAAATAAATTAATAAATTAATTAAAATTAAATGGGTCCAGTCGAAACTGAAATTTAGAGGTAAAAAGGATTTTTAAATCTAGTTAGTAGAGTTAGTAGCATTTTTCTAACTTAGCAATTTCGAGGACGAAATTATTTTAAGGGGGGAAGTCTGTAATGGCGCGTTTTGTTAGCTGTCGAATAATTAATTTATTTAATTATTTATATATCGATTTGGCAATATCGATAACTTAAAGTACAACGTTCGAACTTATAATTTATAATTATAATTAAAACGAACCTGAAACGTCGCGGTAGTTCGCAAGTTGGCGATTCGAACTTCAACTGAATATACAGAATTCGTTTTAAGCCGGATTTCTGTGAAACGAGAAACGTGTGGAGCTGGCGGAGTATATCTTTCTAGTGGAAGAGAAAAATCGGGATTTCGTCGTGTAGATTTTGAGGTATGCCCAAATCAAATTTTGAAATAGTCGCTATGGAATCGTTTATCGACCGTAACGGTTTATTGGAAATAACTAGATATCAGGCGTGAATTTAGACAAGGTTCTTTTGGGAAATAGTGATAATTTAATTTTTAGAATTTTATGGAAATTTTTAATTAATTTAATAAGCGAATTTTTATTTGAAATATTTCGCACCCTGAAATCAACATTTTGAAGTTTCAAAATATGAGTCCACCTACCGGTATTATTATATTTTTGGAACCGTGGTACCTTACTCATCACAACGGTATTTTTATTTGTGTCTGTAGCAGCTTGTATGTAAGTAGGATTTCGTAACAGGGTAATGGCCTTTGGAATGAAAGGTAAACTTTATATTGGTACGCATAACTTAACGTTAATGATGGAAAGAGGAACACGTCTATCTATATCAACCAACCACATAAAACAAAATATATAGACATAAATTGGCCACGTTTCTCTCTTTACATGAGCAATGACTTACTTCCTCCCTTCATTACAGGGATTCACAAAAACGATTTCAAAACCGGAAAGCAAATGGCCTCGAAAGTAAATTTAAAAACAATTACTTCGTTTCTTTTACAATCGAAGAGAGAAACAGTAGCTATGGGAAGTTTGTAGTGTAGAAGGCAAAACCGTAGGCATGGTGAGGGTCCGTTGGAACCATACGGTGTGTGTAGGGTTTCTGGAGGCGTCGGCATGCAAGATGATGGCGCACTTTGGAGTGAAAGATGGGGGCATGGGTCCGTTTTGGTGTGGGCTTGCTGTGCATGGGCCGAGAGCATTGGGTGAGCATGCATGAAATGATGATGGTGAGAATTGTTACAAAAAGAAACAGTAAAGGGGATGTTGAGAAATGAGGAGCCGAGTGAAGGGTATGGGGAAGGCCAACGTTATAGTGTATGGGACGGTGGAGAAGAAGTATGAAGGAGGCATGTACAGGAGAACAAAGAGAGGGACTAGGTTTAGAATATAGGAAGTTCGAACCAATTTGGGGAGATTGGAGGCGTCGAGTTCAAAACTGTTTCAGGGGAAGGATGCTGGCGTCGAGAAATGGTGAGGCGGTACCGTGGTGGAAGGAGAAAACGTTGGGCAACCGAAAACGTAAATGACAGGCATGTAGTTGAGCATGAAAACAGGGACTGGGAGTCGTTTGTAGTATCAGTATAGGCGCATGTGGAAGCATGAGACGATAGAAGATAGGTCATTTTCTTGAATGAAGAGCAAGCAACGTAAAGGAGGATGGGGCACATTTATTCAAAGATGAACAAATGAGATAGCATATTAAAATTTGGCAGACGATAACAAAGGTCGGCGCAGGAAGGAAATTCTGAGTCCTTTTCTTTTGGATTCTAAACAATGAAACCATGGTTCGAATCTGACGGAAATAAACTGCAATGGGATAACAGTGGCGAATGATACATTCTTGAATCGGATTGGACAGAGCTGGAGTCAACGAGAATTTACAGTTCAATTAAACGACAGTTTAATTTAACTGTAACCGAACCGTTCGACGAACAAACCAATGTGAGTAAAACTCACCAACTCTGAACAGTTCTATTTTTACAACGTATTCTTAGAACTGTTAAAAATTATCTGTTTGACTGTGTGTTGATTGTTTGATTAACTGCTAGTCAGTTAGTTAAATTTTGATATTGATTCTGTTTAACAGAATATATCATATGGAACTGAAAGTGATGTTATCTATATTGTCTAACATCTGTGATGCAGGGAAACAGGTTGGAGGAATCCAACTAGATTCCTCAACAGTTATTTTTACTGTGATTTATGTATTTTGATATATAAATGTGATATATATATAATCTGATGTGATTACGTGTGGTTGGACGATATTCATCGTTGTTAGATGATGTGTTAAAAACCGTAAGAAATACCAGAGTGTGATAAAAGGATTAAACAAAGTGATTTGTTAAAGATTAAACTACGTAAATTAGTCGAGATGAAACAAAGTGGATTTGTCGAGCAAACCGAATCAAATGGGTTAGTCAAACCAAATCAAATGGGTTAGTAAAAACCGAATCAAATGGGTTAGTCAAACCGAATCAAATGGGTTAGTCAAACCGAATCAAATGGGTTAGTCAAACCGAATCAAATGGGTTAGTCAAACCGAATCAAATGGATTAGTCAAACCGAATCAAATGGGTTAGTCAAACCGAATCAAATGGATTAGTCAAACCGAATCAAATGGGTTAGTCAAACCGAATAAAATGGGTTAGTCAAACCGAATAAAATGGGTTAGTCAAACCGAATCAAATGGGTTAGTCAAACCGAATAAAATGGGTTAGTCAAACCGAATAAAATGGGTTAGTCAAACCGAATAAAATGGGTTAGTCAAACCGAATCAAATGGGTTAGTCAAACCGAATCAAATGGGCTAAGTTAGTCGAGTTAAACAAATGGGCTAAGTTGGTCGAGTTAAACAAATGGGCTAAGTTAGTCGAGTTAATCAAAGTAATTGGTTAGGTTAACCAAAGCGAGTTAGTCGAGTTAAACAAAGTAATTGGTTAGGTTAACCAAAGTAAGTTAGTTAAGTTAAACTAAGCGATAAATCGATTTAAATTAGCTAAGTTAAACTAAGTGGATTTGTTCAGTTAATCAAGACGAGTTAACCAGTTAGGTTAAACCAGTTGAGTTGACTAGTTAGAGTTAACCAGTTAGAGTTAATCTGTTAGAGTTAACCAGTTGAGTTAACCAGTTTGAGTTGACCTGTTAGAGTTGACCAGTTAGAGTTGACCAGTTAGAGTTGACCAGTTAGAGTTGACCAGCTAGAGTTATCCAAGTGGAGTTAATCGAGTAGAGTTGCCGAATATCACTTATTCGAAGTAGAGTTATCGAATATAGAGTATTCAAGGGAAGAGTAATCGAATATAGTTTATTCGAGTGGAGAAATCAAATGTTATTCATTTGAGAAGAGTTACCGAATATTATTTATTCGAAGAGTAGTTATCGAATATTGGTTATTCGAAGTTAGTTAATCCAAAGGAGTTATTCGAAGTTAGTTAATCCAAAGGAGTTATTCGAAGTTAGTTAATCCAAAGGAGTTATTCGAAGTTAGCTAATACAAAGGAGTTATTCGAAGTTAGTTAATCCAAAGGAGTTAGTCGAAGAGTTAATCGAATATAATTATTCGAAAGAAGGTGTTAATCGAATATAGTTATTCGAGTAAAGTTAAAAGAGTTAACCGAATTTAGTTATTCGAAATGAGTTATTCGAATTAGATGTTTGAATAGAGTTAAGCACATTAGAGTTATTCGAATTAGTTATTCGAATAGAGTTAAACACATTAGAGTTATTCGAATTAGTTATTCGAATAGAGTTAAACACGTAAGAGTTAATTGAATATTAGTTATTCAATTTGAGTTAATCGAATGTAGTTATTCGAGAAGAGTTAAATCGAATTTAGTTATTCGAAAAGAGTTAATCAATTTGAGTTAAGTTAATCGATTTGAATTAAGTTGAATCGAAATGGAGTAAATCGATTAGAATTAAGTTAATCGAGTTAGAGTAAATCGAATATTGGTTATTCGAAGGTAAGTTATTCGAATTAGTTATTCGAAGGAGTTAATCAAATGAGTTGATCCAAAGGAGTTAGTCGAATATTAGTTATTCGAATAGAGTTAAAGGAGTTATCGATTTTAGTTTGATCGAAAGGAGTTATCGATTAGTAAATCGAAAGGAGATTTTCGAATATAGCATATTCGAAAGAAAGAGATCGAATATTGTTTATTCGAAAGAGAAAGATTTCGAATATGAGTTATTCGAAGAAGAGTTAATCAAATAGAGATTACTCGAAAGAGAGTTATACGTCGAATTCGATTATAGCGAATTCGGGAGAGTACTATTTACTTTCCAGGGTTTAAATCAAGATTTAGTTATTGATTTAGAAATTGAGTGTCCGTTAAATTATTCGAGTTGGGAGATAAAGTTATAATTTAGGTTAGACATTGCAGAAGTAGGAATTATAACGTTATAGTTATAATCAAACGTTTTCATATAAGAAGTAGATTCGTAACCTGAATCCGAGAATGTGCGTAAACAGATGATTGTAAAAAGTGAGTGATGAGCTTCATCTATTTCACAGTAAAGGACGTTGTTCAATTAAGGTCTGAGAGTTAATTATACCCCAACTTGATTAACTTCAGAATTGACAAAGGAATAGTTGTGGTTCGATCTAAAAGGTTGATTAGGAATAAAGTTAAGGAATAAGCGATAAATGGATTAAGCGAAACGATGTTTTATACAACGTTCATTGGAAATCCGTAAATGAGTTTTGGAAACGTTTTCCAAATATAGTCAGATATGTTTTCTAAACATAGAAAATGAAATGTTTTCATGATAAGAAATTAAGAAATAGAGTTAAGCAAATTCAGAAACTAACTGGAGAGGGTAAGTTGAACGGTTTTCTAAGTGACGATCTGATGTTGGTTTTCGACCTTCCGTATTGATACTTAGAGAATTGTTCTCATACTAGTTACAGTTAGGGACTGATAGTTGTGAAATAATAGTGATGTGAAAATAAGCTATGGAAATGTTTTCCAATGATTAATAACATATATTTACTAAATATATGAAATAAGGAAATATGAACATATGATGATTGATCGATCGAATTTCCATTTGGAAATAAGATCGTTGTTTGTACATCGACATGTTTTCATTTGATAGTTGAATCACAGACTATCAAAGTTTTTACCATTTTAACGTTGTTATTATGGAGAGACCGATTGGATTATTATCCAAAGAACCACTCTGTATTGGCATAAGCGTTGCGAGCAATATCTGCCAAAGATAAATTGAAGACGGAGTAAAGTGCAAGGGCTGTTGTATAAGTCTTAGATAACAGTGACTAAGATGGATATATTGAATAGTGCCTTCGGTTTGTCCAGTCCCAGGACAACGTATATGGAAGAAGGTCTGACAGAGTATATCCAATGGATCGCGTAAGTTGATCTGTTCAAACGTATTCACGTTTGGTGGCGGAGGAATTCGTTTCTCTTAGCTATATACCCGTGTTATTTTTGGATAAGTCAATTTGTGATTTGGCGGGTATGACGATGTGGCATTCAAAGTGAATGGTGATCAGATGTTCTGAAGATAGACGTAGCTTCTAGCCTCACACCGGGAAGTAACAAAAGTTGGGCTAGGCAGCATGGCTAGTTGGGTCATCCCCAAGCAGGGTGTATTGTCACCGATCTAGGGAATATCCATATTTATACTTCTTTTTGATTCTGTATCTTCGAATGACGGTTTGATGGCCTATAACCGTGGTGGCAATATATTCGCGACACTCAAGCTAAATGAGTGAGCGGTCATGTGTGGCCGGGTTGCAAGACGTTCTTGTTGAACCCTGAGTGTATCACCTCTAGAGTACACTATTCAGAAGGTGCTCCCATACCTTGTCTGTTGGAATCCATTATCCGTTAAGCGCCCTGCGGTTTATGATTTTATACTATGTATGTAGAACGTGAGATGCAAGCGTTTCTGCTAGATTGATACCTATTTGTACTTAGACATTATTATAATATCACAATGATATTGCTTGTCAAAGATGTTCAGATACTCATAAGGGAAAAACCCGTTCCGTATTCACGGCGTGGTCTTATGAGATATCCTATACCTGTTTTAAACTATTTTACTCATACCAGTCCCATGACTGACCCGGAGTTTACTTTGTTGTTTTCCCTAAACTCTTGGGTGCCTAAATTTGTACGGGCAGTCAAGTAGTCGGGATTTACAGATATACTTGGAGAGCTTGGAGCAGGAGGCTGCAAGATTTTATAGCTATAGTTATTTCCGTTGTGTTGTAAGTGTTGTACTCTGATAAGTGCTATTGTATATATATAACTGTTTACTTCAAAGCTATGTTATATATTATATGTTATTCGTTCCGCTGTGAGATTCGTGTTACTCTGATGATTCTGATGTTCTTCTTCTTCTTCTATTCTATTAGTTCTATCTTTTCTTCCTCACCCTCTACTTTCTTTCAACTAACGTCTCGGAATTTCCGACTCTCGAGGAGTCGGAAATTTCCAGCCGTTACAGAAAATCCGTACCAATTTGAGCTGACTAATATCCTACACATTCAACTCAAAGTGCACGAAAATTCAGGTCATTAATAGAAAGAATTTAGAGGACAAGAAAGATAAGATAGAACTAATAGAATAGAAGAAGAACATCAGAATCAGAGTAAACACGAAACTCATAGAGGAACGAATAAAATGTATTATATAGCGTAACTTTAGATTACAAAACTGTATTGTATATACATACCATATATCACAGTACAATACATCATATCACAGCGGAAATAATCTCTAGACACTAACAGTGAAACCTTCTACTTTGAGCTCCTCCAAGTGAATCTGCAAAGCCTGAAACACTTGACTGCCCGTACAAATTTGGGCACCCAAGAGTTTAGGAAAAACAACAAAATAAACTATGGGCAGTCATGGGACTGGTGTGAGTAAATTCCAACCATATCGTTTAACTTTGAAAATCCTTTTGAACCAAAAAGATAATAGTAAGACCAGCCCACACATAAACATGGACGGTTTTTATCTTACTATAACCCAAATATCTTTGATATCAAAATCCAGTGACATTATAATAATGTCTAAACAAATAAATATCCATGTAGCATAACGCTTGCATCTCACGCTCCACATATATATATATAGTAAAAAATCATAAACCATAGGGCGCTTATTCGGGATTGGATTCCAACAGACAAGGTATGGGAGCACCTTCTGATCAGTGTACTCTAGAGGGGATACACTCAGGGTTCAGCAAGAACGTCTTGCAACCCGGCCACACATGACCGCTAACTCATTTATCATCAGTGTCGCGAATATATTGCCACCAATTTTGTTGGCTATCCAACCGTCATCCGAGGATACAAAATCGAAAAAGAAGAACAAATATGAATTTTCTCTAGATCGGTGACAATACACCCTGCTTGGGGATGACCCAACTAGCCATGCTGCCTAGCCCAACTTCTGTCATATCCGGTTGTGAGGCTAGAGGCTACGTCTATCTTCAGAACATCTGATCACCATTGTGACGGCCTAGAATTTCGCTCGATCCGAATCAGTCGTTAAACCGATCTAGACCGCTCGAAACCCCTGATCGTTGAGAACATGACAAATCAGAACGCAGACGGAAGAAAATTTCATTGCTATTACAACAATTCCATCAGATTACAAGAATATACAGAGTATAAAAGAATAAATTACATTCGATAAATATCAGAGATTACAATAAATTACATAGCAGCGGAAAATAATACAAAGCACAACTGAAGGTGATATACGGATACAGAGCTTTCCGGATATCATTCCAGCTGTAAACCAGGATCCTATGAATATAAATCTGCAAAACCAAAACTACTAGCTGCCCGTGCGGAAAATGAGGGCACCCAGAGTTTAGGTTAAAACAATAAACTCCAGGTCAGTCATGTGACTGGTGTGAGAACTAAAACAGTTATTTAAAACTTTTCTTTAAAAGAGAGTAATTCAAGGGACCACGCCGTATAACACGGAATTGGTTTCCTCCCAAGAATACCAGTGCATAGGATAAACAACGCAATGCTTTTTCGAAAAATGAAGCTATTATAAGACCCAGGTCCCATCACACAATGCAACGCAAGCCGGAGGATAGGGTTTTCCCTTATAATAGCCAAACATGCTTGATACGTTTAAAACAAATCATTTGATACTATAATAAGTGTATAGTGTCAAAACATTTCAATCATAAATATAAATCATAGACGGCATAAGTGCCCCATACCACTATGTCGCCATACTAGGCTCTACAAATAAAGCCGAAATACACGTATTGGAAATTGGATTTCCGTCATGAGTCGAGGCAAGGGGCAAGCTCCTCTCCGCGTTCGAGACACTCTAGCAAATGTCTCAGGGTTACGCACTCTGGGCAACCCCGGATCCTCCAAGGCCGGTCCTCACTTACGTTAGAGGATTAGTTATTCCTCAACACACGTTTCCCGGTCCTTACAGATCTATAATCGAGGCGCCTCGCATTCCAACAACCACATAGGTGAAAAGTATATAAATGTCAGGGCTGGTAAGTCACTGACACCACCAAAGCTAGAAAGAAACGTCATGCACTCCTTGGGACCTTATCCCGTTTTTGACTCATACCGAGGTGTGAGGCTCGCGAATTCAAGTTATACACAAAGCTACGCCACAAAGGTCGTGCTTTGATCATCAACCACACGACTTTGCTTTTCAACAGAAGCCTTGATCATTGCATCTCAGCGTGCCACACAGGCAATTTATGCCATGCGATTGATATCTATCGATATATAACCTCTAAGCTCGTACGTCTGAGAGAAGGGCGTTAAGCAAGAGAATAAATTCTCCGCCGCCAAACAGATAAATATTTAACAGAAATCAATCAACACAGAATAAAATCCAATGTCAGACACACAATCCATTTACAAGTCCGTTCTGGGTCTGAACGAAACCGGAGGCACTTCCCTCGCATATCCATCCATCTCCAAGTACGTCTGGACGACCACCAACTATTTCCATCCTCTTGGGTGTACTGCCCAATCAGGATCGTCAGTAATTACCCAAACGATGTGAAGACTTCCGGTCTTCGACCACCGTCTTCATCTTCGACATATCGTCGAATCGGTTATTCAGAATGGGTATAAACCCGGACTTTCCGAACAACCCGCGTATATTAAACAAATGTTACACAAACACAACATACGCCTCATTCCAATTCAGAGTATTATTTTATTCACAAAATCACATTTTTAGGGAAAGGTTCCCATTAATTTTATCCAAGATAAATTCTTTGAAATTTATCCTTTAATCATCCTTTTGATGTCGTTTCAAACCAAATTATGGTTTTCTGAACAAGTCGAGATTAGCGAACAACACCGAAGTAATTATTTATTTTATTTCCCAATCCCAACCTATTCATCCCATGAAGCAAAACTGGTAATACTCCATATCTGACACCGTGGTGTTATCGGTAAATTTAATTACCATTTCACGTTCAAATCTAATTAAAGATTTAACTATCGCTTTGGAGCAAAACTGGCGATACTCCATTCTCGCTCATTTCTAAATTTGATAATTTAGATTATAGATTCACATTTCAACCTAATTGCAGATTCGTTAAAACTCCTTTTACTGGGTTTAAGAACTAGGTGTTATTTAAAACACAGTTCACGACAAACCAAAATCACATTCTATTTATTATCGGGTTAAAGAACTAGTGTTATTTAAAACACAGTTCACGACAAACCCATTTCAAATCCAATCAAATATATTAGAAATTCAGATTATTTAAAACCCCTTTTTAAATCTAATTTATTTATTTAAAAACAAATCGGGTTTTAAATTTAGTTCAAACCAGTTCATTTTGATAAAAATCTATTTTTATCTTTTCAAATATGTAGTTTTTCACCCCAACTTTTCCCAAATCATTTCTTATGATTTTACACAAATTATTGATATTTTTAATAATTTTATTAAGGCCCGTACAATCGATTTCCATCAACGGCCATCGAACTGCACTTACAACGACCTTTTTCAAATTTGATTTGGACGTAACTCCAAATCCAACCGTTAGATTTCAAATTTCTAATATTCGTTAGAAAGTTCTTTTCGATACGAACCCAACGGTTCCGGTTTTAGGAGAATCCGACGGTCGGATCTCCCGTAATGTCCGTTTGAAATAAATGGTCGAAATTCACAAACTACCGCGGCGGGGCACGTTCTATTCAGGCCATTATATATATAACATATATATATTATATATACTTCGTCGATTTCTAATTAAAAACGAATTTTATAAATAGTTTTGAATTCGTTTCAAAAACAATTTCAACTTCCATTTCAATCCAAAGAAAAATTGAATTCTTCTTTATAAATTCGTTTTAAAATTCATTTCTATTCAAATTTCAATTCAATTTGAATTTATTTCAATTCGCTTTCTATTCAATTTGAATTCGTTTTCAATTCAATTCAATTCAAAGTGGTTTTCTATTCGATTCAATTCAAATTGGTTTTCTATTCAATTCAATTCAAATTGGTTTTCTATTCGATTCAAATTCGTTATATATTCAATTCTTTTCGAAATCGTTTTCAATTCATTTCATTTCGAAATCGTTTTCAATTCATTTAATTTCGAAATCGTTTTCAATTCATTTCATTTCGAAATCGTTTTCAATTCATTTCATTTCGAAATCGTTTTCAATTCATTTCATTTCGAAATCGTTTTTCAATTCATTTCATTTCGAAATCTTTTCAATTCATTTCATTTCGAAATCGTTTTCAATTCATTTCATTTCGAAATCGTTTTCAATTCATTTCATTTCGAAATCGTTTTTCAATATTCATTTTATTTCGAAATCGTTTTCAATTCATTTCATTTCGAAATCGTTTTCAATTCATTTCATTTCGAAATCGTTTTTCAATATTCATTTTATTTCGAAATCGTTTTCAATTCATTTCATTTCGAAATCGTTTTCAATTCATTTCATTTCGGAATCGTTTTCAATTCATTTCATTTCGGAATCGTTTTCAATTCATTTCATTTCGGAATCGTTTTCAATTCATTTCATTTCGAAATCGTTTTTCAATATTCATTTTATTTCGAAATCGTTTTCAATTCATTTCATTTCGAAATCGTTTTCAATTCATTTCATTTCGAAATCGTTTTTCAATATTCATTTTATTTCGAAATCGTTTTCAATTCATTTCATTTCGAAATCATTTTCAATTCATTTCATTTCGAAATCGTTTTTCAATATTCATTTTAAAATGAATAAAATCGATATAAATATCGTTCACGTCAAAATGGCGTCAATCTAATCAACACGGCTTCATATATTTCTATTTTCAAATATTCTACTTCAAATATTACCTATTATCAAAATATTTGTTATTATCAAAATATTTCGTTCAACACATGACTAATCTCAACGGATGAGTACAGTCATGAGACGACCCGATTTCCCGTTCTCACGGAAACAAGGTTATCTTTGGAATATAACACAGAAACATATAATAGCAGAACAGAACTGAATAAATACACCAGAATGAACAACAAAATATACTGGATAAAAGTAATCATCAGAGTTACACAGTATACAGGATCTTACTTAGTACAAATACAGTTCAGCTATACATAAATGTCTACAGCGGAAATAAACAAAATATGTACAATAGGAGCTGAACAACATAAAAAGAAATAAATGATAGAATCCATCTTCAGCTCCAGCTATCCAGAAAGAACCAGCTAAACCTGAATACAAGGCTGCCCGTGTAGAAAAAGGGGCACCCGAGTTTGAAAGTGAAACAAACTACGAGTCAGTCATGGGACTGGTATGAGAAATCCACTCAACACATATATAATATGGCTAATCACAGGACCACGCCACTTTCGTGGAACGGGTTCACTCCATTGGATTGCCAGTGCTTTAAAACAAATCTTTCTTTTAAACATCGATATGCTTTTTATAAAAATGAAGCCGTTATAAGACTCAGTTCCCATCACACAATGCAACGCAAACCGGAGGATAGAGTTTTTACCTTATAACGGCCAAAATATGCTTGATACGAATAAAACAAAGGCATTTGATATTATTGCTAGTGTTTATATGTTTTGAAAACAATTTCAAAATCATAACTATCAATCATAGACGGCATTAATGCCCCATACCACTATGTCGCCATATATAGGTATACAATCAAAACCGCACGATGTAGTATTTGGAAATTGGATTTCCGTCATGAACCAAGGCAAAAGATAGTCCTTACCGAATTCGAGACGCTCTAGCCCGTGTCTCAGGATCAGAGCTCGAGTGACCCTAGAATCGTCAGGGCCGGTCCACCGATGTGGATTAAAATTCCTGAACAATACGTTTCCCCGCCCTTTGGGGCGTCAACGAGCCAACGAATGACTCCATCGGACCCGGATCGTCCGATCAAACCGAGGCGCCTCGCAACAGCAACAACCACATAGGTGAAAAGTATATAAATGTCAGGGCTGGTAGGTCACTGACACCACCCTAGCTAGAAAGAAACGCATGCCCTCCCTGAGGTCCTTCTCCCGTTTTAGGTTCATACCGGGGTGTGAGGCTCGCGAATTCACGTTATACACAAAGCTACGCCACACAGGCGGTGCTTTGATCATCACCACAAGACTTTGCTTTTCAACAGAAGCCGTGATCATTGCATCTTAGCATGCCACACAGGCAATTCACACCGTGCAACTGATGGCTATCAATCACACAGAACAAATTCCCATGTCGGACACACAGTCCATTTACAAGTCCGTTCTGGGTCTGAACGAAACCGGAGGCACTAAATACCTCGCAAACCCATCGACCAACACGTACGTCTGGACGATCACCACTCATTATCCATATTTCGGGATGCCTCCCAATCAGGACCTCGGTTACCATCCAAACGAGGTGAAGATCTCCGGTCTTCGACCATCGTCTTCATCTTCGAATTTCAATCGTCGGTCGATTATTCGAAATGAGAATTAACTCGGCCTTTCCAAATAATTCACGTATACTTAGAATTTCAAATCGATTTATTTCAATGGTTAAATTATTCGACAACACCAATTGTGTTCTTTAATGTAATTTTCACACCAAACACATTCAACCATCAAAAGCCACACAAATCAAGCAAATTCAGTTTATTTCCATTCCATATCGCTTATGATATTTTATAACTAATTATCGCTATTTTTATTTATTTTAAAATAGCCATTTTATTCAAAACGACGCTTCGGGCCATAAGGCGGCCGTGGCGCTGTTTTTCTTCAGATTTGATTTACACATATCTGAAAATCTAACCGTTGGATTTTCACAAAATTTACATCATTAGAAAGGTCTTTTCAAAACGAACCCTACGGTTCCAGTTTCGGGAAAATCCGACGGTCGTATCTCCCGGTACAATCGTTTGAAGTTTCGATTTCAAAATACGAACTGCAGCGTCGTTATTCGATTAAATAAAATTATATTTATATATATAAATAAATATAATCGTTTCTGGCGCTGTTTTTCTTCAGAATTGAATTAAACATTCCAGACAATCCAACCGTTGGATTTTAACAAAGTTGGTGCCGTTGGAAAGATTATTCCAAGGCGAACCCGACGGTTGAGGTTTCGGGAAAATCCAATGGTCGGATTTCCCGTACTAGTCGTTTGAAATCACGGTTTCAAAATACGAACTGCACGGCTTCGTTTCGTTTTAATTTTATCTATATTTATATAGTTATATAAATATAGTTCATTCAATGATTTCTATATCGTTTTCACTTCAAATATTTTTCTAACGCCTTAAATTTTGGAAAAATTTCGCCATAACCTCCCCTGCACCGGGAGCATCGGGAAATTGCAAATAGCGTTCCCGGTCCTTCTAATCTCAAAAAGAAAAAGAAAAAGCCAAGCGGCTAGCCAACAGGCTCAAAATCATCACCCAAACAAATCAGTAAATGTGTACCTATTTGTCGGGCACAAAATTTTATTCCTCTTCTCTAGCCCCTTTGCTATAACCTGTTCAATGAATATGCATGTACATATATATACAGTCCATATCATTTTTCATTTTCTATTCAACTTCATATTTGATTTCTATTTAGTTTAAAAACACCATTCATTCTAATGTTACATAAATAGGTGCAAATCATTTCATTAGCTAATTAATGAATATTTCAACTCCTATATGTTTATTTTGAACAAGTGGCTATTTTTAACACTTCACATTTTAACGATTTATGCATACAATAAAAAATGTGATTTTTATTGTAAAACGATTCATTTCAAAACACTATTTTTCTATATAGTTCATATAGGTGATAAAAATAGGATTTTTATCATAAAACCATTTCTTTTAAAACAAGATTATTTTACCCGTTTCATATAGTCGATAAAAGGTGATTTTTTATTATCAAACAATTTATTTCAAAATATGAATACCATTCAACACATGAATTTCTAAACAACGAATGAATATCAATTCAACACATGAATGTTTTCTATTGTTTCTATATATAGATAAAAATGTGATTTTTATTATCGAACAATTTATTTCAACATATGAATACCATTCAACACATGAATTTCTAAACAACGAATGAATATCAATTCAACACATGAATGTTTTCTATAGTTTTTAGATATCGATAAAAATGTGATTTTTATTATCGAACAATTTATTTCAACAAATGAATACCATTCAACACATGAATTTCTAAACAACGAATGAATATCAATTCAACACATGAATGTTTTCTATAGTTTTTAGATATCGATAAAAATGTGATTTTTATTATCGAACAATTTATTTCAAAATATGAATACCACTCAACACATGAATTTCTAAACAACGAATGAATATCAATTCAACACATGAATGTTTTCTATAGTTTAAGCATATGAAAATAATTCAAACACAAGAATATTATTCAAAATTTCGGCAGCATAACGGCAGGGTAGTTACACCGGCACCGTCCCTAGTACGGCTCCTCGCTCTACCTTAAAACCTCGCGGTTTTTGACAATGGGAATCATGCATCTAGTTCGCACGCAGGCGGCATGTATATATTTATTTCATTTCCACAAACTAATCCTATGTGGTTTCAACCAAATATTTTTCAACCACAAATGGGTATTTTTCAACCGCAATCAACCAATATCAATCACAAACAATCATTCAATTTTCACCACAATTTCAACCAATAAATATCGTCCATGGTTTGTGGACGAGGGGCGTATATATATATATATATATATATATATATATATTTATATATAGCTATTCACTTTCATTTCACACATATATAATATTTTTAAATCAGAAATCTCACCAATAGCTATCCAACTTCACTTAGAGAAATCTTCGCCTTTCTGTCGCTTTCTCCCGTATTCTCTACACATGTAAAAATCGAACTTTTACGATGCTATTCAATAGATAAAAATATGATTTTTACTTCGACTTTCAATATATAAAAATATGATTTTTACTTTTTAAAGTTCAGTTTTTATTTTTTTTTAAAACAAATCAGTTTTTATTTATTTAAAACAAATCAGTTTTTATTTATTTTATAAAAAAACAGTTTTTGCATCTTAAAAAAAACAGTTTTAGAAACCTAATTAAAATCAGTTTTTGCATCTTTTAAGAATCCAGTTTTTAAAATCTTTTAAGAATCCAGTTTTTAAAATCTTTTAAGAATCCAGTTTTTAAAATCTTTTAAGAATCAGTTTTTAAAATTCTTTTAAGAATCAGTTTTTAAAATCTTTAAAAGAAACAGTTTTATAAAATCTTTAAATCAGTAGTTAGTTTTAGCAGAACAGAAAATAATAATAAAAAAAATAAAAATGAAATTATCGTAAATGCTCACCGATGTAGCTGCGCGGGGGGGGGGGGGGGGGGGGGGAGAAGATGTCGGCGGCGGCTTCAGTGTCGCGAGCGAGGGGGGGCTTCTTCGGAGCTAGTACGATCTGGGGGGCTTCGATCGATGCAGGGGGAGGCGAGTGCAAGGAAGAGGTGGGGGGGAAGATGATCGGAGTTGCGGAGGAGGTCCGGTCGACGGCTGAAGGCGGGCGGCTGTCGATAGCGCTAGGGTTTTCTTCTTTTTTTTTTATTTTTATTTTCGTTTTGAAACTGAAATGAACGGGGGGGCCAGGGTATAGGAGGGAGTTTAGATTTTTTTTTATTATTATTTAATTATTTAATTTTGCAAATAGGTTGACTTTTGCATACGACCTCGAAACGAGGCCCACCGCCTGTCGTCCATAGCGTTTTACCCCCATTCCGAACACAATGGGATATTTATCGTAAGCTGATTTGATCGTTACAATCAGTTTCCGTTGAATTTACATTTAAATCACTATATTGAATTTTAAACGCACATTTCAAATTACCGGGGTCACATACTAACTAGAAAAATTCCAGAAAAATATTTTCTAGCTTCGTATTGACGATACGGTCCTAACAAAACTAGTTTCGTCGAATTCTGAGACCGTTTGAAAAATGGCCAGTTTCCAGTCGACTAAAATCAACTAAAACTGGTCAAACGCGTTTTCCTTTGCCACGCTCACATATTGATTCGAAAAATTATGAAATTTGAAATCTAGCAATAACTTGACATCCCGGACCCAACAAAAGTGGTTTCGTCGAATTCCGAGGTCGTTTGCAAAATGTCCATTTTTAAGGGCCTGAATTCCATAGCGACTATTCAGAATTTTCAACTGGACATATCTTTTGATTCCCGCTATCAAATTTCGATTGGTCGGATTCGTTAGAAAGATATTCACTAACAGCTTTAAATATTTTTGGTTTCACTAAAATCCGGTTTGTTTTGCACCCGGTATATTCAATTGAAGTTTGAAATCGAATTATCGAACTACCGCGCCATTTTCAATTCTATATATAATTATAATTAATTATATTCGTTTTCAAATGTCGATTCAAACTCAGTTTTCATTGCCATTATTTAAAATATTTATTTTAAATATTTAAAATCCATTATTTTAGCCAATTTAAAAATTTTAAATTGGTTCAGATTTTCTGGGTCGTTACAATCTCCCCCACTTAAAACTTTTCGTCCCCGAAAAGGAACAAAGTCGAAAGTGGTTTGATAAGTCTACAATCCCACAATACAACAACCAATTTGTTTCTAATATTCAGAGTATAGAATAAACAATGCACATCCATGGGAAGAAAATAGCAACAGAATAGAGAATTAAATGGTAATGCAAAGTAGGGTAAATGTACCTTGCACCAGAGTCAATCAGAGATATCTACTCGGCATCTAGGATAAGCTTTCTGAATGCTCTCCTCAGTTTCCCAAGTACAATCTCGCGGATCTCCACTCCATTGCACTTTGACTAAGTGAACCTTCCTGTTCCTCAGCTCTTTGGTTTCTTTGCCGATGATCTTCAGCGGCTCTCGCCTCACGGCTAATTCTGGAGTAATCTCAATATCCTGCTGAGCTGCTTCTTCCACGATCAAGTCTGGATCATGAACGTGTTTTCGAAGTTGAGATATATGAAATTCATCATGCACTCCAGGCAACCAATCAGGAAGTTTAACTTTATATGCGAGAGTTCCAATCCGTTCCAGAATAGGAAACGGACCAATAAATTTGGGCGCTAACTTTCCAGTTTTACCGAACCGGATTACTCCTCTCATCGGCGATACTTTCAAATATACATAGTCGCCAACTTCAAAGGATATATCCCTTCTTCTTCTATCTGCATAGCTCTTTTGTCGGCTTTGAGCGGCGAGTAATCGCTTCTTAATAAAATCGACTTTGTCGGCAGCTTCTCGAACCATATCAGGACCCAACACAAGTCTATTTCCAGGCTCGACCCAACAAGCAGGAGATCGGCACGGTCTGCCGTACAATGCTTCGAATGGCGACATTGTCAGACTCGCCTGGTAGCTGTTGTTATAAGAGAATTCAGCCAAATGCAGATGGTCTTCCCATGATCCACCGAAATCTATAACACAAGCCCGCAATAGATCTTCTAAAATACGATTCACCCTCTCAGTCTGACCGTCTGTCTGAGGATGATAAGCGGTGCTCAAGTTTAACTTCGTTCCTAGCTCGACTTGAAATGCTTCCCAGAATTTGCTAGTGAATATTGTATCTCTATCACTTACTATACTGAGCGGCACTCCATGCAGTCTAACTATTTCCCTGAAATAAATCTGCGCCAGACTCTGAGCGGTTCTATTTGATTTGACAGGTATAAAATGGGCGGTCTTCGTGAAGCGATCTACGATCACCCAAATACTGTCATTTCCCTTTCTGGTTCTGGGCAAACCATCAATGAAATCCATAGAAATATGTTCCCACTTCCAGCCAGGAACTTCTAGCGGTTGTAATAATCCAGCCAATTTCTGTTGGTCACTCTTGACTAGCTGGCAAGTAGGGCAGCGGCTAACATATATTGAAACGTCTCTTTTCATAGCCTTCCACCAGAATGTTCTTTTGAGATCGTTATACATTTTGGCCACGCCAGGATGGATACTCAGCTTGGACTTGTGACACTCGTCTAACACTTCCCTTTTTAACTCTGGGATGTCAGGAACACAAATCCTTCCTTTTAATCTCTAGGTCTCGTCGTTATCTATTTGAAAACACGAGGGTTCGCCTTTCTGAATCCTTTTGATCATATCTTTTATAAAGTTATCCTCCTTCTGAAGAATAGATATTTTGTCAATCAAGGAAGTCGTGATAATAAAGCTGGCGATCATTACATTCTTTCTGCTCAGCGCATCGGCCACGACATTGGCTTTCCCTGGAGTATATATAATTTCGAAGTCATATGCTGCAAGAAACTCCAGCCAACGTTGCTGTCTCAGATTTAAGTCCTTCTGAGTGAACAGATACTTTAACGACTGGTGATCTGTAAACAGTTCAAATCTCACGCCCAGAAGATAGTGTCTCCAGATTTTCAAAGAGAATATGATAGCCAATAACTCAAGATCATGAGTTACATAGTTTTTCTCGTGCGGCTTCAGTTGACGGCTAGCATAAGCAATTACTTGGCCTCTTTGCATTAACACTGCTCCAAGGCCTTCTCTAGACGCATCAGTCCAGACTTTTAAATCCTGGTTGCCATCAATGATAGTTAACACTGGAGCTGTTGTTAGTCTCAACTTTAGCTCTTCGAAAGCCTCCTCACTTTCCTGAGTCCACTTGAACTTAGAATGCTTCTTTGTAAGCTTCGTTAAGTGACCAGATATCTTCGAAAAGTCTTTAACGAACTTTCAGTAATAGCTAGCCAATCCGAGAAAACTGCGGACTTCAGTTGGAGTACTGGGCTGTTTCCAATTCTGAATAGCTGTGATTTTGCTTGGATCCACAGCGATTCCATCTTTCGATACGACATGGCCCAGAAATTTCACTTCATCCTGCCAGAATATACATTTGGAAAACTTGGCTTTTAATACATTCCTTCTGAGGATTTCTAGAACCTGTTCCAGATGCTTTTCATGCTCGGCCTTTGATTTAGAGAAGATTAGAATATCGTCAATAAAAACCAGAACAAATTTATTCAATACTCCTCTGAATGCTCTGTTCATCAGATCGACGAAATAGGCTGGAGCGTTACATAAGCCGAACGGCATTACTAACCACTCGTAGAATAGGTCGGGGCCTCTGAACGCTGTCATTGGAACACACTCTTCGGCAATTCGAAGTTGATGGAAACCTGTAGCTAGGTCCATTCGTGAAAATACTTGTGCTCCATTTAATCGATCCAACAAATCATCTATTCGCGGCAATGGATACTTGTTCTTTATTGTCTGTTTGTTCAGATCACGATAATCCACACATAGACGTAGAGTACCGTCAGATTTTGGGACAAGTACCACTGCTGCACCCCAATCAGAGAAACTAGGCCTGATCAGACCTTTCCATACTAGCTATCGTGTTTGATTGTCTAATTCCTCCTTCTCTTTCAAGGACATTCTTCGAATAGCGTGAACTACCGGCCTTGCATTGGGAATTAAAGCAATCTTGAAATCTATTTCTCTCTGCGGAGGTAAGCGAACAACTTCTTCGAACACGTCCGCGTAGTCCTTGACGACAGGAATGTCTTTCACTAGATCGGGAATATTCTCAGTGATTTCAGGGATATTTTCTATTTGGGCTGGAGAAACATTTAGAGCCGCCCAGAAGTCTTTTCTGTTAGCATTCTGACCTTCACAAGGAATGGTTATATAATCACCTGATTTAATCTTTGCCTTTACGATTCTGTCGGCGCATTTAACTTCAGCTTCATATTTGGTCAACCAGTCTAACCCCAAGATAAGATCAAACTCTTTAAAATTCATGACGACTGCGATGGTAGGAAACCGATAACGAGAGAAAGAAACCAGCAATCCACAAACCCAACTGAGATCAATGGAACCCCCAACCGGATTCTGGACAGTCATTGGTTCCTTGAGCTTTTTCAAATTCAAATCCAGTTTCTTAGCTGCATCTTTGGCAATGAAACTTCGTGACGCGCCAGTGTCAAACAGTACTTTAACTGGGATGTCTTTGACATTGAGCGTGCCTTCTAAAACATCTGGCCTTTCCTGAATAGACGAAGATGCAGGCACTTCTGCCACTTCGTTTACATGTACTGCTTTAGGCTTTCTGAATAGCGGGCAGGCCTTTGAAAGATGACCGAACTGATGGCATTGACTGCACTTTCTATTCTCTTGAAATCCCTTCTTGGATTGAAACCCGCCTCTTAATCGCTTCATTAAGGGTCCGCAGTTAATCGACAAATGCCCGGGCTTCTTACAGTTACTGCATATGGTAGTCGTTCCCTGCCCTTTCTCAGATTCAGCCCTTTTGCGATTGGCAGCGGGCTTTTTACGGATCTCAGACGTCGTAATAGCTTCAGGAGTATCAGTTTCCGACTCTGCTATGTCACTAGAACTGACTTCTTCTTCGTCGCATAACATTCCTTTCTTATGGAGATCTTCATACTGATAAGCTATGTAAATCATTTCTGAGAAAGGAAGCTTCACATGCCCCAATACTTTATTCTGTTATTTCCTTTGAAGCCCATGAATAAATCTCAGATTTTTCCTCTTTGTATCCTGAATCAGATGGGGAGCAAAGTGAGCAAGTTCATTGAATTTCTTGTGATATTCTGGGATGGTCATATCACCTTGAATCAAATAAGAAAATTCTTCACATAATCTCTCGGTTGCTTCGGGAGGAGTAAATCTTTCTAGGAAAATCACTTTGAATCTGTCCCAGGTAATATCACCTTCTGGATTATCTCTGATGATTGATTCCCACCAGATTAAAGCTTCTTCTTTGAGCGCCCAAGATGCTACTAACCGTTTCTGGTCATCTCTCAGCTGGATATGCTCAAAGATTCTTTCGACAGAACTCAACCAAGCTTGAGTTTGAATAACAGATTCATTGCCCGAGAATTGCGCTCCGTTCAGATTTCGATATTTCTTTAATAGATCCTCTAGATCGGGTTCTGTATTCCTTCTGTTTCTGGCACTCATTTTTCTAGTACTTCTGCAGTTAGCAGATCAAGTGTCAGGTCACAGAAAAGATATTTTAAAATATAGAGACAAATACTTGAAGTGTAAATGTGTCTATCGAGGTGTAATCTCATTCTGCTTTACTCATACTAGGATATTGCTGATCCTATCTGTATTGAGTTGCCCGTCCTAGAACACTACTGGTTCTATTTCTGACGAGTTCGTTCAAATGTTATATTCCAGAACTAAGCTTAACCAAAGCTCTGATACCACGATGAGACGACCCGATTTCCCGTTCTCACGGAAACAAGGTTATCTTTGGAATATAACACAGAAACATATAATAGCAGAACAGAACTGAATAAATACACCAGAATGAACAACAAAATATACTGGATAAAAGTAATCATCAGAGTTACACAGTATACAGGATCTTACTTAGTACAAATACAGTTCAGCTATACATAAATGTCTACAGCGGAAATAAACAAAATATGTACAATAGGAGCTGAACAGCATAAAAAGAAATAAATGATAGAATCCATCTTCAGCTCCAGCTATCCAGAAAGAACCAGCTAAACCTGAATACAAGGCTGCCCGTGTAGAAAAAGGGGCACCCGAGTTTGAAAGTGAAACAAACTACGAGTCAGTCATGGGACTGGTATGAGAAATCCACTCAACACATATATAATATGGCTAATCACAGGACCACGCCACTTTCGTGGAACGGGTTCACTCCATTGGATTGCCAGTGCTTTAAAACAAATCTTTCTTTTAAACATCGATATGCTTTTTATAAAAATGAAGCCGTTATAAGACTCAGTTCCCATCACACAATGCAACGCAAACCGGAGGATAGAGTTTTTACCTTATAACGGCCAAAATATGCTTGATACGAATAAAACAAAGGCATTTGATATTATTGCTAGTGTTTATATGTTTTGAAAACAATTTCAAAATCATAACTATCAATCATAGACGGCATTAATGCCCCATACCACTATGTCGCCATATATAGGTATACAATCAAAACCGCACGATGTCGTATTTGGAAATTGGATTTCCGTCATGAACCAAGGCAAAAGATAGTCCTTACCGAATTCGAGACGCTCTAGCCCGTGTCTCAGGATCAGAGCTCGAGTGACCCTAGAATCGTCAGGGCCGGTCCACCGATGTGGATTAAAATTCCTGAACAATACGTTTCCCCGCCCTTTGGGGCGTCAACGAGCCAACGAATGACTCCATCGGACCCGGATCGTCCGATCAAACCGAGGCGCCTCGCAACAGCAACAACCACATAGGTGAAAAGTATATAAATGTCAGGGCTGGTAGGTCACTGACACCACCCTAGCTAGAAAGAAACGCATGCCCTCCCTGAGGTCCTTCTCCCGTTTTAGGTTCATACCGGGGTGTGAGGCTCGCGAATTCACGTTATACGCAAAGCTATGCCACACATGCGGTGCTTTGATCATCACCACAAGACTTTGCTTTTCAACAGAAGCCGTGATCATTGCATCTTAGCATGCCACACAGGCAATTCACACCGTGCAACTGATGGCTATCAATCACACAGAACAAATTCCCATGTCGGACACACAGTCCATTTACAAGTCCGTTCTGGGTCTGAACGAAACCGGAGGCACTAAATACCTCGCAAACCCATCGACCAACACGTACGTCTGGACGATCACCACTCATTATCCATATTTCGGGATGCCTCCCAATCAGGACCTCGGTTACCATCCAAACGAGGTGAAGATCTCCGGTCTTCGACCATCGTCTTCATCTTCGAATTTCAATCGTCGGTCGATTATTCGAAATGAGAATTAACTCGGCCTTTCCAAATAATTCACGTATACTTAGAATTTCAAATCGATTTATTTCAATGGTTAAATTATTCGACAACACCAATTGTGTTCTTTAATGTAATTTTCACACCAAACACATTCAACCATCAAAAGCCACACAAATCAAGCAAATTCAGTTTATTTCCATTCCATATCGCTTATGATATTTTATAACTAATTATCGCTATTTTTATTTATTTTAAAATAGCCATTTTATTCAAAACGACGCTTCGGGCCATAAGGCGGCCGTGGCGCTGTTTTTCTTCAGATTTGATTTACACATGTCTGAAAATCTAACCGTTGGATCTTCACAAAATTTACATCATTAGAAAGGTCTTTTCAAAACGAACCCAACGGTTCCAGTTTCGGGAAAATCCGACGGTCGGATCTCCCGGTACAATCGTTTGAAGTTTCGATTTCAAAATACGAACTGCAGCGTCGTTATTCGATTAAATAAAATTATATTTATATATATAAATAAATATAATCGTTTCTGCCGCTGTTTTTCTTCAGAATTGAATTAAACATTCGAGACAATCCAACCGTTGGATTTTAACAAAGTTGGTGCCGTTGGAAAGATTATTCCAAGGCGAACCCGGCGGTTGAGGTTTCGGGAAAATCCAATGGTCGGATTTCCCGTACTAGTCGTTTGAAATCACGGTTTCAAAATACGAACTGCACGGCTTCGTTTCGTTTTAATTTTATTTATATTTATATAGTTATATAAATATAGTTCATTCAATGATTTCTATATCGTTTTCACTTAAAATATTTTTCTAACGCCTTAAATTTTGGAAAAATTCCGCCATAACCTCCCCTGCACGGGGAGCATCGGGAAATTGCAAATAGCGTTCCCGGTCCTTCTAATCTCAAAAAGAAAAAGAAAAAGCCAAGCGGCTAGCCAACAGGCTCAAAATCATCACCCAAACAAATCAGTAAATGTGTACCTATTTGTCGGGCACAAAATTTTATTCCTCTTCTCTAGCCCCTTTGCTATAACCTGTTCAATGAATATGCATGTACATATATATACAGTCCATATCATTTTTCATTTTCTATTCAACTTCATATTTGATTTCTATTTGGTTTAAAAACACCATTCATTCTAATGTTACATAAATAGGTGCAAATCATTTCATTAGCTAATTAATGAATATTTCAACTCCTATATGTTTATTTTGAACAAGTGGCTATTTTTAACACTTCACATTTTAACGATTTATGCATACAATAAAAAATGTGATTTTTATTGTAAAACGATTCATTTCAAAACACTATTTTTCTATATAGTTCATATAGGTGATAAAAATAGGATTTTTATCATAAAACCATTTCTTTTAAAACAAGATTATTTTACCCGTTTCATATAGTCGATAAAAGGTGATTTTTTATTATCAAACAATTTATTTCAAAATATGAATACCATTCAACACATGAATTTCTAAACAACGAATGAATATCAATTCAACACATGAATGTTTTCTATTGTTTCTATATATAGATAAAAATGTGATTTTTATTATCGAACAATTTATTTCAACATATGAATACCATTCAACACATGAATTTCTAAACAACGAATGAATATCAATTCAACACATGAATGTTTTCTATAGTTTTTAGATATCGATAAAAATGTGATTTTTATTATCGAACAATTTATTTCAACATATGAATACCATTCAACACATGAATTTCTAAACAACGAATGAATATCAATTCAACACATGAATGTTTTCTATAGTTTTTAGATATCGATAAAAATGTGATTTTTATTATCGAACAATTTATTTCAACATATGAATACCATTCAACACATGAATTTCTAAACAACGAATGAATATCAATTCAACACATGAATGTTTTCTATAGTTTTTAGATATCGATAAAAATGTGATTTTTATTATCGAACAATTTATTTCAAAATATGAATACCACTCAACACATGAATTTCTAAACAACGAATGAATATCAATTCAACACATGAATGTTTTCTATAGTTTAAGCATATGAAAATAATTCAAACACAAGAATATTATTCAAAATTTTGGCAGCATAACGGCAGGGTAGTTACACCGGCACCGTCCCTAGTACGGCTCCTCGCTCTACCTTAAAACCTCGCGGTTTTTGACAATGGGAATCATGCATCTAGTTCGCACGCAGGCGGCATGTATATATTTATTTCATTTCCACAAACTAATCCTATGTGGTTTCAACCAAATATTTTTCAACCACAAACGGGTATTTTTCAACCGCAATCAACCAATATCAATCCCAAACAATCCCAAACAATCATTCAATTTTCACCACAATTTCAACCAATAAATATCGTCCATGGTTTGTGGACGAGGGGCGTATATATATATATATAGATATTTATATATAGCTATTCACTTTCATTTCACACATATATAATATTTTTAAATCAGAAATCTCACCAATAGCTATCCAACTTCACTTAGAGAAATCTTCGCCTTTCTGTCGCTTTCTCCCGTATTCTCTACACATGTAAAAATCGAACTTTTACGATGCTATTCAATAGATAAAAATATGATTTTTACTTCGACTCTCAATATATAAAAATATGATTTTTACTTTTTAAAGTTCAGTTTTTTTTTTTTTTTTAAAACAAATCAGTTTTTATTTATTTAAAACAAATCAGTTTTTATTTATTTTATAAAAAAACAGTTTTTGCATCTTAAAAAAAACAGTTTTAGAAACCTAATTAAAATCAGTTTTTGCATCTTTTAAGAATCCAGTTTTTAAAATCTTTTAAGAATCCAGTTTTTAAAATCTTTTAAGAATCCAGTTTTTAAAATCTTTTAAGAATCAGTTTTTAAAATTCTTTTAAGAATCAATTTTTAAAATCTTTAAAAAAAACAGTTTTATAAAATCTTTAAATCAGTAGTTAGTTTTAGCAGAACAGAAAATAATAAAAAAAAAAATAAAAATGAAATTATCGTAAATGCTCACCGATGTAGTTGCGAGGGGGGGGAAGAAGATGTCGTCGGCGGCTTCAGTGTCGCGAGCGAGGGGGGGCTTCTTCGGAGCTAGTACGATCTGGGGGGCTTCGATCGATGCAGGGGGAGGCGAGTGCAAGGAAGAGGGGGGGGGAAGATGATCGGAGTTGCGGAGGAGGTCCGGTCGACCGCTGAAGGCGGGCGGCTGTCGATAGCGCTAGGGTTTTCTTCTTTTTTTTTATTTTTTTTTTCGTTTTGAAACTGAAATGAACGGGGGGGCCAGGGTATAGGAGGGAGTTTAGATTTTTTTTTATTATTATTTAATTATTTAATTTTGCAAATAGGTTGACTTTTGCATACGACCTCGAAACGAGGCCCACCGCCTGTCGTCCATAGCGTTTTACCCCCATTCCGAACACAATGGGATATTTATCGTAAGCTGATTTGATCGTTACAATCAGTTTCCGTTGAATTTACATTTAAATCACTATATTGAATTTTAAACGCACATTTCAAATTACCGGGGTCACATACTAACTAGAAAAATTCCAGAAAAATATTTTCTAGCTTCGTATTGACGATATGGTCCTAACAAAACTAGTTTCGTCGAATTCTGAGACCGTTTGAAAAATGGCCAATTTCCAGTCGATTAAAATCAACTGAAACTGGTCAAACGCGTTTTCCTTTGCCACGCTCACATATTGATTCGAAAAATTATGAAATTTGAAATCTAGCAATAACTTGACATCCCGGACCCAACAAAATTGGTTTCGTCGAATTCCGAGGTCGTTTGCAAAATGCCAATTTTTAAGGGCCTGAATTCCATAGCGACTATTCAGAATTTTCAACTGGACATATCTTTTGATTACCGCTATCAAATTTCGATTGGTCGGATTCGTTAGAAAGATATTCACTAACAGCTTTAAATATTTTTGGTTTCACTAAAATCCGGTTTGTTTTGCACCCGGTATATTCAATTGAAGTTTGAAATCGAATTATCGAACTACCGCGCCATTTTCAATTCTATATATAATTATAATTAATTATATTCGTTTTCAACTGTCGATTCAAACTCAGTTTTCATTGCCATTATTTAAAATATTTATTTTAAATATTTAAAATCCATTATTTTAGCCAATTTAAAAATTTTAAATTGGTTCAGATTTTCTGGGTCGTTACAAGTCAACACATGAACCTTTATTTTATATTGATAAAGATGTAAATTTTATTATAAAAATATTTGTTCAACACATGACTAATCTCAACGGATGAGTACAGTAAACACATGAACCTTTATTTTATAATGCTCTTTATTTTCTAAATTGGAATGAGGCCCAATCAATCACCATATAATATTAATTATATGGATTTTCATACAACACGTGTATATAATATCATTGAAAAATAATCAACCATCAACCAAAGTGCACTACACTGCATAAGCATCAAATATAGATATCTAACGCTTATAACAGCCTGTCAATCAATCGATCGACATATTTAATCAATTAGGATGAGTGAACTTCATATTTCATCCCAACACCTGTGTGGGGTTTCAAACAATCAAACACATATTTTATTTGTGCAGTTGGGCGATGTGTAAAATTTATCGACCCAATCAATGTCAGTCAAATCAGTGTACATAAACAAACCGTCCGGTTTGTAAATGAATATTTATTTATTCACATTCACCATATTCATATTCACGTTAAAAATTATATTTTTAACGATAAAACATTTTATTTTAACATATGAATTTCTATTCAATTCATTTATTCAATAAAATGATATTTTTATTTTAACAACTTATTTTAGAAAATTTCGGCGGCATAACGACACGATACTAGAAACGGGACGAGGCCTAGCCTTATCCCCGGTCTAGTGAAGGCCCACGCCATTCACACATCAATCAAATTCACCAAACAACCAAATTCAAATCAAATCATCTAACTAATCTATGCAACCAAACAAACAAGTCCATGGTCTGTGGACGATTGTGTCGGGTGCTACTAAGCACCGTCTGCATCCTAGTATATATATAACTAGAAAATGAAATTGAAAGGTGAGAAATTCTCACCAATAGCTATCCCAACTTCACGCCACTCCAAATGTAGAAGTCTTCGTCGTTTTCGCCTTTTAGTCATCTTCGTTGCCCGTAGCCACTATATATATAAAAATCACATTTTTTTTACCTTGTTATTCAATATATAAGAATTATATTTTCACAACGATGTTGTATAGATAAAAATTATAATTTCATCACGCTATTTTTCATATAAAGATTTCGCCTTTTCAATTTTAAAGATTTCGCCTTTTCAATTTTAAAGATTTCGCCTTTATAAAAATAAAGATTTCATCTTTTCAAAAATATAGATTTCATCTTTTCAAATATATCATTATAAAAGTCACATTTTTACTTCGATGTTCAATATATTAAAATCACATTTTTACTTCAATGTTCTATATATAAAAATCATATTTTTATTATGCCACTAGTATAAAAATTATATTTTTATCCTCTTCACTATATAAAAATTGTATTTTTATTCATATGATAAAAATCATATTTTTACCTCGATAAAAATCGTATTTTTATTTCGATAGTTTCATAATAGAAATCTACATCTTTTCCATATGAAAAATCTCCTCTTTTCTATTTTAAAAATCTAAACTTTTGCATTTTAAAAATCTAAACTTTAGCATTTTAAAAATCTAAACTTTAGCATTTTAAAAATCTAAACTTTACTGATTTAAATAAACTAAAAATCAAAATGAAAATAAAATGGGTCAAGAACTTACAGGGGGGGCTGTTTTCGTCGCGATTCCTTCGAGGAGGGGGGGTTCGAATCGGGTCTGGGGGGGGGGGGGGGTTACTGTCGGAATTGGTGCTAGGCGGAGGTGGCGCGGGTTCTGGCGGATTTGGGGTTTGCGGTGGATGGAGGCCGGAGCTGCGGGGGTCGTGGTCGGAGGGCGATGGGGTCTTGGGGATGTGGTGGCACGACTTGGGGTGCGACTGTCGATTGAAGAGGAGAGGGGAGCGAGGAGGCTGGATGGGCGACGGGGTGGCCCGCCTGAGGCGCGGCGGCGCTCATCGGAGTGGCGGCGGCGAGTCTCCCCCCGTCCGCCTCTTTCTCCTTTTTTTTCTTTCGATCGAACTGAAGTGAAAAAAAGGGGGGCCAGCGATTTATAAGGAGAAGAGGTTTAATTTATAATTTATTTAATTATTTTAATTTCGAAAGGTTGACTTTTACATAAGACCTCTAAATGAGGTCCACCGCCTGTCGCCTATAGCGTTTTACCCCTATTCCAAACACAATGGGATATGTATCGCAAGCTGATTTGATCGTTTCGACCAGTTCCCGTTGAATTTACATTTAAATCACTATATTGAATTTTAAACGTACATTTCAAATTACCGGGGTCACATACTAATTAGAAAAATTCCAGAAAAATAATTTCTAGCTTCGTATTGACGATACGGTCTTAACAAAACTAGTTTCGTCGAATTCCGAGACCGTTGGAAAAATGGCCATTTTCCGGTCGATTAAAATCAACTGAAACTGGTCAAACGCGTTTTCCTTTGCCACGCTCACATATTGATTCGAAAAATTATGAAATTTGGAATCTAGCAATAACTTGACATCACGGACCCAACAAAAGTGGTTTCGTCGAAATCCGAGGTCGTTTGCAAAATTCCTATTTTTTAGGGCCTGAATTCCATAACGACTATTCAGAATTTTCAACTGAACATATCTTTTGATCCCCGCTATGAAATTTCGATTTTTCGGATTCGTTGGAAAGATATTGTCAATTAGATCCTAATGTTTTTGGTTTCACTAAAATCCGGATTGTTTTGCACCCGGTACATTCAATTGAAGTTTGAAATCGAATTATCGAACTACCGCGCCATTTTCAATTCTATTTATAATTATATATAAATATTTATATTCTAACGCCGACGTATATAATATATGCATTCGAATTATATTCAAAATAAATTTCTCGTCGATATTATTTAAAATAATCTGTTTTAAATATTCAAAATTCGCTAAAATCGCTAAAATAAAAATTTTAAACTGGTTCAGAATTTCCGGGTTATTACAATCTCCCCCACTTAAAACTTTTCGTCCCCGAAAAGGAACAAAGTCGAAAGTGGTTTGATTAATTAACTCTACGTTCAATCTGGCTTCCATTCTCCAACTTTTCAGTTTCTGAGAATTTTCAAATTTTCAAAAATTTGGCTAACACCCTAAATTTTCGAAAAATTTCGCCATAACCTCCCCTGCACCGGGAGCATCGGGGAATTTCAAATAGCTTCCCCGGTCCTTCTAATCTCAAAAAGAAAAAGAAAAGACCAAGCGGCTAGCCAATAGGCTCATAAAATCATCATCACCAAAACAAAACAGTAAATTATGTAGTAAACATGTACCTATTTGTCGGGCAAACAAATTTTATTCTCTGCTCTAGCCTCCTTGTTATGACCTGTTCAATGAAAGTACATGTATATGCAAGCAAATGCGACCAATTTTCAATACAATCCAATATTTGGTTCAATTAGGCATAATGGTTCAAAATTATCAAACAAATAAACAAATAACACAATCATCAATCAATTAGTGGATTAGAGTTTCAAATTCATAAATTTGATACATATACAAAAATCACATTTTTGATGCCAATTCGCAACAAAGTGTTCTAGCTATATTAGTTTTGGTTCTCACACCAGTCGATGGAAACATATAGAAAGCACACCTTCGAAAACACGGAACTAATTACTGATGATGACTAGTCAATCATCCGAATCAGGTCCGTGCGACTAGAGTGTTATTCTATATCTATCTAATATATTAAAACCTCGAATATACGTTCATGACGCGTATATGCAAAATCTTTATATACTCGATTGTCCATATTCAAAAATAAATAAATGTTCAAATACATTTTAAAATGGTTTAAATTTCAAAACAAAATTGTTTTCATTTGAAAAATATACACTTCACACCCGTTCTAGGATACTACTGATCCTATCTCTAACGAGTCATTCTAATTGGATATTACTAATCCAATATCTGATGAATTCTTTCGTATGGTTCTAATGTGTCTTGTTCTCGAGCTCTGTAAACCAAAGCTCTGATACCAAATGTGACGGCCTGGAATTTCGCTCGATCCGAATCAGTCGTTAAACCGATCTAGACCGCTCGAAACCCCTGATCGTTGAGAACAGGACAAATCAGAACGCAGACGGAAGAACATTTCATTGCTATTACAACAATTCCGTCAGATTACAAGAATATACGGAGTATAAAAGAATAAATTACATTCGATAAATATCAGAGATTACAATAAATTACATAGTAGCGGAAAATAATACAAAGCACAACTGAAGGTGATATACGGATACAGAGCTTTCCGGATATCATTCCAGCTGTAAACCAGGATCCTGTGAATATAAATCTGCAAAACCAAAACTACTAGCTGCCCGTGCGGAAAATGAGGGCACCCAGAGTTTAGGTTAAAACAATAAACTCCAGGTCAGTCATGTGACTAGTGTGAGAACTAAAACAGTTATTTAAAACTTTTCTTTAAAAGAGAGTAATTCAAGGGACCACGCCGTATAACACGGAACGGGTTTCCTCCCAAGAATACCAGTGCATAGGATAAACAACACAATGCTTTTTCGAAAAATGAAGCTATTATAAGACCCAGGTCCCATCACACAATGCAACGCAAGCCGGAGGATAGGGTTTTCCCTTATAATAGCCAAACATGCTTGATACGTTTAAAACAAATCATTTGATACTATAATAAGTGTATAGTGTCAAAACATTTCAATCATAAATATAAATCATAGACGGCATAAGTGCCCCATACCACTATGTCGCCATACTAGGCTCTACAAATAAAGCCGAAATACACGTATTGGAAATTGGATTTTCGTCATGAGTCGAGGCAAGGGGCAAGCTCCTCTCCGCGTTCGAGACACTCTAGCAAATGTCTCAGGGTTACGCACTCTGGGCAACCCCGGATCCTCCGAGGCCGGTCCTCACTTACGTTAAAGGATTAGTTATTCCTGAACACACGTTTCCCGGTCCTTACAGACCTATAATCGAGGCGCCTCGCATTCCAACAACCATATAGGTGAAAAGTATATAAATGTCAGGGCTGGTAAGTCACTGACACCACCAAAGCTAGAAAGAAACGTCATGCACTCCTTGGGTCCTTATCCCGTTTTTGACTCATACCGAGGTGTGAGGCTCGCGAATTCACGTTATACACAAAGCTACGCCACAAAGTCCGTGCTTTGATCATCAACCACAAGACTTTGCTTTTCAACAGAAGCCTTGATCATTGCATCTCAGCGTGCCACACAGGAAATTTATGCCATGCGATTGATATCTATCGATATATAACCTCTAAGCTCGTACGTCTCAGAGAAGGGCGTTAAGCAAGAGAATAAATTCTCCACCGCCAAACAGATATATATTTAACAGAAATCAATCAACACAGAATAAAATCCAATGTCAGACACACAATCCATTTACAAGTCCGTTCTGGGTCTGAACGAAACCGGAGGAACTTCCCTCGCATATCCATCCATCTCCAAGTACGTCTGGACGACCACCAACTATTTCCATCCTCTTGGGTGTACAGCCCAATAAGGATCGTCAGTAATTACCCAAACGATGTGAAGACTTCCGGTCTTTGACCACCGTCTTCATCTTTGACATATCGTCGAATCGGTTATTCAGAATGGGTATAAACCCGGACTTTCCGAACAACCCGCGTATATTAAACAAATGTTACACAAACACAACATACGCCTCATTCCAATTCAGAGCATTCTTTTATTCACAAAATCACATTTTTAGGGAAAGGTTCCCATTAATTTTATCCAAGATAAGTTCTTTGAAATTTATCCTTTAATCATCCTTTTGATGTCGTTTCAAACCAAATTATGGTTTTCTGAACTAGTCGAGATTAGCGAACAACACCGAAGTAATTATTTATTTTATTTCCCAATCCCAACCTATTCATCCCATGAAGCAAAACTGGTAATACTCCATATCTGACACTGTGGTGTTATCGGTAAATTTAATTACCATTTCACGTTCAAATCTAATTAAAGATTTAACTATCGCTTTGGAGCAAAACTGGCGATACTCCATTCTCGCTCATTTCTAAATTTGATAATTTAGATTATAGATTCACATTTCAACCTAATTGCAGATTCGTTAAAACTCCTTTTACTAGGTTTAAGAACTAGGTGTTATTTAAAACACAGTTCACGACAAACCCAAATCACATTCTATTTATTATCGGGTTAAAGAACTAGTGTTATTTAAAACACAGTTCACGACAAACCCATTTCAAATCCAATCAAATATATTAGAAATTCAGATTATTTAAAACCCCTTTTTAAATCTAATTTATTTATTTAAAAACAAATCGGGTTTTAAATTTAGTTCAAACTAGTTCATTTTGATAAAAATCTATTTTTATCTTTTCAAATATAGAGTTTTTCACCCCATCTTTTCCCAAATCATTTCATATGATTTTACACAAATTATTGATATTTTTAATAATTTTATTAAGGCCCGTACAATCGATTTCCATCAACGGCCATCGAACTGCACTTACAGCGACCTTTTTCAAATTTCTTTTGGACGTAACTCCAAATCCAACCGTTAGATTTCAAATTTCTAATATTCGTTAGAAAGCTATTTTCGATACGAACCCAACGGTTCCGGTTTTAGGAGAATCCGACGGTCGGATCTCCCGTAATGTCCGTTTGAAATAAATGGTCGAAATTCACGAACTACCGCGGCGCGGCGCGTTCTATTCAGGCCAATGTATATAATATATATATATATTATATACATCGTCGATTTCTAATTAAAAACAAATTTTATAAATAGTTTTGAATTCGTTTCAAAAACAATTTCAACTTCCATTTCAATCCAAAGAAAAATTGAATTCTTCTTTATAAATTCGTTTTAAAATTCATTTCTATTCAAATTTCAATTCAATTTGAATTCATTTCAATTCGCTTTCTATTCAATTTGAATTCGTTTTCAATTCAATTCAATTCAAAGTGGTTTTCTATTCGATTCAATTCAAATTGGTTTTCTATTCGATTCAATTCAAATTGGTTTTCTATTCGATTCAAATTCGTTATATATTCAATTCATTTCGAAATCTTTTTCAGTTCATTTCATTTCGAAATCGTTTTCAATTCATTTAATTTCGAAATCGTTTTCAATTCATTTCATTTCGAAATCGTTTTCAATTCATTTCATTTCGAAATCGTTTTCAATTCATTTCATTTCGAAATCGTTTTTCAATTCATTTCATTTCGAAATCGTTTTCAATTCATTTCATTTCGAAATCGTTTTCAATTCATTTCATTTCGAAATCGTTTTTCAATATTCATTTTATTTCGAAATTGTTTTCAATTCATTTCATTTCGAAATCGTTTTCAATTCATTTCATTTCGAAATCGTTTTTCAATATTCATTTTATTTCGAAATCGTTTTCAATTCATTTCATTTCGAAATCGTTTTCAATTCATTTCACTTCGAAATCGTTTTCAATTCATTTCATTTCGAAATCGTTTTCAATTCATTTCATTTCTAAATCGTTTTCAATTCATTTCATTTCGAAATCGTTTTCAATTCATTTCATTTCGAAATCTTTTTCAATTCATTTCATTTCGAAATCGTTTTCAATTCATTTCATTTCAAATCGTTTTCAATTCATTTCATTTCGAAATCGTTTTCAATTCATTTCATTTCGAAATCGTTTTCAATTCATTTCATTTCGAAATCGTTTTTCAATATTCATTTTATTTCGAAATCGTTTTCAATTCATTTCATTTCGAAATCGTTTTTCAATATTCATTTTAAAATGAATAAAATCGATATAAATATCGTTCACGTAAAAATGGCGTCAATCTAATCAACACGGCTTCATATATTTCTATTTTCAAATATTCTACTTCAAATATTACCTATTATCAAAATATTTGTTATTATCAAAATATTTCGTTCAACACATGACTAATCTCAACGGATGAGTACAGTCAACACATGAACCTTTATTTTATATTGATAAAGATGTAAATTTTATTATAAAAATATTCGTTCAACACATGACTAATCTCAACGGATGAGTACAGTCAACACATGAACCTTTATTTTATAATGCTCTTTATTTTCTAAATTGGAATGAGGCCCAGTCAATCACCATATAATATTAATTATATGGATTTTCATACAACACATGTATATAATAGCATTGAAAAATAATCAACCATCAACCAAAGTGCACTACACTGCATAAGCATCAAATATAGATATCTAACGCTTATAACAGCCTGTCAATCAATCGATCGACATATTTAATCAATTAGGATGAGTGAACTTCATATTTCATCCCAACACCCGTGTGGGTTTCAAACAATCAAACGCAGATTTTATTTGTGCAGTTGGGCGATGTGTAAAATTTATCGACCCAATCAATGTCAGTCAAATCAGTGTACATAAACAAACCGTCCGGTTTGTAAATGAATATTTATTTATTCACATTCACCATGTTCATATTCACGTTAAAAATTATATTTTTAACGATAAAACATTTTATTTTAACATATGAATTTCTATTCAATTCATTTATTCAATAAAATGATATTTTTATTATAACAACTTATTTTAGAAAATTTCGGCGGCATAACGGCACGATACTAGAAACGGGACGAGGCCTAGCCTTATCCCCGGTCTAGTGAAGGCCCACGCCATTCACACATCAATCAAATTCACCAAACAACCAAATTCAAATCAAATCATCTAACTAATCTATGCAACCAAACAAACAAGTCCATGGTCTGTGGACGATTGTGTCGGGTGCTACTAAGCACCGTCTGCATCCTAGTATATATATATAACTAGAAAATGAAATTGAAAGGTGAGAAATTCTCACCAATAGCTATCCCAACTTCACGCCACTCCAAATGTAGAAGTCTTCGTCGTTTTCGCCTTTTAGTCATCTTCGTTGCCCGTAGCCACTATATATATAAAAATAACATTTTTTTACCTTGTTATTCAATATATAAGAATTATATTTTCGCAACGATGTTATATAGATAAAAATTATAATTTCATCATGCTATTTTTCATATAAAGATTTCTCCTTTTCAATTTTAAAGATTTCGCCTTTTCAATTTTAAAGATTTCGCCTTTATAAAAATAAAGATTTTATCTTTTCAAAAATATAGATTTCATCTTTTCAAATATATCATTATAAAAGTCACATTTTTACTTCGATGTTCAATATATAAAAATCACATTTTTACTTCAATGTTCAATATATAAAAATCAAATTTTTATTATGCCACTAGTATAAAAATTATATTTTTATCCTCTTCACTATATAAAAATTGTATTTTTATTCATATGATAAAAATCATATTTTTACCTCGATAAAAATCGTATTTTTATTTCGATAGTTTCATAATAGTAATCTACATCTTTTCCATATGAAAAATCTCCTCTTTTCTATTTTAAAAATCTAAACTTTTGCATTTTAAAAATCTAAACTTTTGCATTTTAAAAATCTAAACTTTTGCATTTTAAAAATCTAAACTTTAGCATTTTAAAAATCTAAAATTTAGCATTTTAAAAATCTAAACTTTACTGATTTAAATAAACTAATAAACTAAAAATAAAAATGAAAATAAAATGGGTCAAGAACTTACAGGGGGGGCTGTTTTCGTCGCGATTCCTTCGAGGAGGGGGGGGGGTTCGAATCGGGTCTAGGGGGGGGGTTACTTTCGGAATTGGTGCATACGGAGGTGGCGCGGGTTCTGGCGGATTTGGGGTTTGCGGTGGATGGAGGCCGGAGCTGCGGGGGTCGTGGTCGGAGGGCGATGGGGTCTTGGGGATGTGGTGGCACGACTTGGGGTGCGGCTGTCGATTGAAGAGGAGAGGGGAGCGAGGAGGCTGGAGGGGCGACGGGGTGGCCCGCCTGAGGCGCGGCGGCGCTCATCGGAGGGGCGGCGACGAGTCTCCCCCCGTCCGCCTCTTTCTCCTTTTTTTTTCTTCTTTCGATCGATCTGAATTGAAAAAAGGGGGGCCAGCGGTTTATAAGGAGAAGAGGTTTAATTTATAATTTATTTAATTATTTTAATTGCGAAAGGTTGACTTTTACATAAGAACTCTAAACGAGGTCCACCGCCTGTCGCCCATAGCGTTTTACCCCTATTCCGAACACAATGGGATATGTATCGCAAGCTGATTTGATCGTTTCGATCAGTTCCAGTTGAATTTACATTTAAATCACTATATTGAATTTTAAACGTACATTTCAAATTACCGGGGTCACATACTAATTAGAAAAATTCCAGAAAAATAATTTCTAGCTTCGTATTGACGATACGGTCCTATCAAAACTAGTTTCGTCGAATTCCGAGACCGTTGGAAAAATGGCCATTTTCCAGTCGATTAAAATCAATTGAAACTGGTCAAACGCGTTTTCCTTTGCCACGCTCACATATTGATTCGAAAAATTATGAAATTTGGAATCTAGCAATAACTTGACATCACGGACCCAACAAAAGTGGTTTCGTCGAAATCCGAGGTCGTTTGCAAAATTCCTATTTTTTAGGGCCTGAATTCCATAGCGACTATTCAGAATTTTCAACTGGACATATCTTTTGATCCCCGCTATGAAATTTTGATTTTTCGGATTCGTTGGAAAGATATTGTCAATTAGATCCTAATGTTTAAGGTTTCACTAAAATCCGGATTGTTTTGCACCCGGTACATTCAATTGAAGTTTGAAATCGAATTATCGAACTACCGCGCCATTTTCAATTCTATTCATAATTATATATAAATATTTATATGCTAACGCCGACGTATATAATATATGCGTTCGAATTATATTCAAAATAAATTTCTCGTCGATATTATTTAAAATAATCTATTTTAAATATTCAAAATTCGCTAAAATCGCTAAAATAAAATTTTAAACTGGTTCAGAATTTCCGGGTTATTACAACCATTCTCTTTGAATGTCACAACGTCAAACTCGTCAATTCACTAATCGATTTCCAAAAATATCGCGGGTATAAAAGGCTAAGAGGAACGAATTCCTCCGCCACCAGACATAATACCTTTAAGAGATCAACTGTGTGTAATTTGTTAGGTATACTCTGTCAGACACTCATCCATACAAGTTGTCCTAGGACAGGACAAACATAAAGCACCGTTCTGGAACAGGACGACCATTGCATTTCACATTGTCTTCAATTGTCTTCAGCATAATCTAATTCGCAGCGCTTATGCCTATACAGAGTGATTTTCAGATAATATATCCAACCGGTCTCTCCGTATAGACAACGATGGTCAAAACACTTTGATAGTCGGTTATTTAACTATCGAAGTAAAAATAAACATCCATTCTCAAACACTGGCTCTTTTATTTAATACTAACTTTCTAGTTTCCTATATTTTTATAAACTCTTCCTTACTTCCCTTCACTTATACTCTATTAGTTCCTCATTATAAATCGGTAAGTGAATAAATTTCTATGTATCAACCCCGAAGGCCGAAACCAACGTCGGATTGATGCCTCGAAAGTTACTCAACTCAACCAACGTACAACGGTTTCTAATTTCTTTAAAACTATATCACTTTCCTTATCATGCTCAGTATATCTTTTTAAACCATTATAACTTATCAACTCACTTTAAAACCGTAATATTTTAACTAATGCAATACACTGCTATATTTTCCTTCATAACTATTGCAATACGCTGTTATATTTTCCTTTATACCTAATGCAATACGCTGCTATATTCTCTTTTATAACTACTGCAATATGCTGCTATATTCTCTATTATAACTAATGCAATACGCTGCTATATTCTCTTTTATAACTACTGCAATACGCTGCTATATTCTATTTTATAACTACTGCAAGACGCTGCCATATTCCCATTTCATTTGATAGACTCTAATTCTAAGTCAGGTTCTTATTAAATCAATATCAAGTTTATAACTAAATATTGATTTTATATCCTATTATAATTTGTCGGTTTAAATCAAAATATTAGCTATCCTATCAGATTATAATTCCTAAAATAATTTACTTTATTACGTTCGACATCATCGAATTTTAGTTCTAATTCCTAAAAAAGTTATTTAGGTTCAGACCGTGTATATATAAATAATATAAACAGACAATACATACAGATATTGAGGAATCCAGTTTGATTCCTCTAACCGGTTTCCTGTATCCACCTATGTTAGCCACAATAAATATCTTCAATTTCATATCATTATGAAATATCAGTGTTCAATTGTCAGTTTTTATATATAATGGTTTATATTATTTCAACCAATTTAATTGTAATCTACCTAAAAGACAATCACACAACATTCAACCAATATTAAAATATAATTAAAATATTTTAAAATAGATCAGAGTGAGTGAATTTACTCACCTTGGCACTTTAACCATTTAATAACGATTTGCGTTAGTTAATTTGTTATATTTCGCCATAATTTCAACGTGCTTCAAATCTCCCCAAACTGCTTACAGTACGTAGCCTGCCTTCGTATAGTTTCAGCAAATCAGATCATTCGTAAAACTGACACTGTATGAGCGCACCATATTTTTTTACCTGTTTATTAAACAATCGCCTCCTGAACACCATGCATGCGCTCCTTCAAGCTTTCTCTCCTTCGGTTTCAAGATCTCACGCACATTCCCAGTCCACCATGCACCCTTGCATTCTACGTGATCCCCCTTCCCTTCATAACATTTTGAACTTGAACTCCATGCCATCAACAGTACATGAAATTACCTCACAAGCATGTAAACTTGCACCTGCACATGCATGGTTGTAATAACCCGGAAATCTGGGCCATTTTAAAATTTTTATTTTGGCAATTTTAGCGAATTTTGAATATTTAAAATAGATTATTTTAAATAATGTCGACGAGAAATTTATTTTGAATATAATTCGAACGTATATATTTATACGCGTCGTCGTTAGAATATAAATATTTATATATAATCATAAATAGAAAACGAAATGAATTTGATTTGAATAGAAAACGAAATGAATTTGATTTGAATAGAAAACGAAATGAATTTGATTTGAATAGAAAACGAAACAAATTTGATTTCAATTGAATATATAACGAAATGAATTTATTTGAATAGAAAACGAAATGAATTTGATTTGAATCGAAAATTAAATGAATTTGATTTGAATAGAAAACAAAATGAATTTGATTTGAATAGAAAACGAAATGAATTTGATTTGAATAGAAAACCAATTTGAATTGAATCGAATAGAAAACGAATTCGAAATGAATTGAATATAAAACGAATTCGAAATGAATTGAATATAAAATGAATTCGAATTGAATTGAAAACGAATTGAAATAAATTCAAATTGAATTGAAATTTGAATTGAATAGAAATGATTTTTAAAACAAATTTATAAGGAAAAATTCAATTTTGATTCAAATTGAAATGGAAGTTGAAAATGTTTTTGAAACGAATTCAAAACTATTTATATAATTCGATTTAAATAGAAATCGATGAAATACATATTATATATATAATATAATGGCCTGAATAGAACGCGCCGCGCCGTGGAAGTTCGTGAATTTCGACCATTTATTTCAAATGGACATTACGGGAGATCCAACCGTCGGATTCTCCTAAAACCGGAACCATTGGGTTCGTATCGAAAAGAGCTTTCTAACGAACATTAGAAATTCAAAATCTAACGGTTGAATTTGGAGATACGTCCAAATCAAATTTGGAAAAGGTCGCTGTAAGTGCAGTTCGATGGCCATTGTTGGAAATCGACTGTACGGGCCTTGATAAAATTATTAAAAATAGTAATAATTTGTGTAGAATCATAAGAAATGATTTGGGAAAAATTGGGATGAAAAACTCCATATTTGAAAAGATAAAATAGATTTTTATCGAAATGAACTAGTTTTGAACTAAAATTAAAACCCATTTATTTTTAAATAATATTTGTTCTTTAACCCGATAATAAATAGAATGTGATTTGGGTTTGTCCTGAACTGTGTTTTAAATGACATTAGTTCTTTAACCCAGTAAAAGGAGTTTTAATGAATCTTCAATTAGATTGAAATGGGAATTGATAAATTAAATTATCAACTTTAGAAAATGAGCGAGAATGGATTATCACCAGTTTTGCTCCAAAGCGATAGTTAAAATCTTTAATTAGATTTGAACGTGAAATGTTAATTAATTTTACCGATAACACCGTGGTGTTAGATATGGAGTATTACCAGTTTTGCTTCATGGGATGAATAGGTTGGGATTGGGAAATAAAATAAATAATTACTTCGGTATGGTTCGCTAATCTCGACTAGTTTGGAAAACCATAATTTGGTTTGAATTGACATCCAAAGGAAGATTAAAGAATAAATTTTAAAGAATTTATCTTGGATAAAATTAATGGGAACCTTTTCCTAAGAATGTGGAATTTAGAAACTAGCTGTAGGTTAGCTAAGAAGAATGGTTTCCTGGGTATTGATCTGATGTTGGTTTCGACCTTCAATGTTAATATTTGGGGAATTGCTCTCTTATAATTTACGGTTAGTGACTAATGAATTCGAATGAGGCGTATGTTGTGTCTTTGTAACATTTATTTTTAATATACGCGGGTTGTACGGAAAGGCCGGGTTTATACACATTCTGAATAACCGATTCGACGATATGTCGAAGATGAAGACGGTGGTTGAAGACCGGAAGTCTTCACATCGTTTGGATAATTACTGACGATCCTGATTGGGCTGTACACCCAAGAGGATGGAAATAGTTGGTGGTCATCCAGACGTACTTGGAGATGGATGGATATGCGAGCAAAGTGCCTCCGGTTTCGTTCAGACCCAGAACGAACTTGTAAATGGATTGTGTGCCTGACATTGGACTTTATTCTGTGTTGATTGATTTCTGTTAAATATATATCTGTTTGGCGGTGGAGAATTTATTCTCTTGCTTAACGCCCTTCTCTGAGACGTACGAGCTTAGAGGTTATATATCGATAGATATCAATCGCTTGGCATGAATTTCCTGTGTGGCATGCTGAGTTGCATAGATCAAGGCTTTTGTTGAAAAGCAAAGTCTTGTGGTTGATGATCAAAGCACGGTCTTTATGGCGTAGCTTTGTGTATAACGTGAATTCGCGAGCCTCACACCTCCGTATGAGTTAAAAACGGGATAAGGCCTGCAGATAGAGCACAACGTTTCTTTCTAGCTTTGGTGGTGTCAGTGACTTACCAGCCCTGACATTTATATACTTTTCACCTATGTGGTTGTTGGATGAGGCGCCTCGATTTTAGGTCTGTAAGGACCGGGAAACGTGTGTTCAGGCATAATTAATCCTCTAATGTAAGTGAGGATCGGCCCTGAAGCATCCAGGATTGCCCAGAGTGTGTAGTCCTGAGACATTTGCTAGAGTGTCTCGAAAGCGGAGAGGAGCTTGCCCCTTGCCTCGACTCATGACAGAAATCCAATTTCTAATATGTGTATTGCGGTTTTAATTGTAGAACTAGTATGGCGACATAGTAGCATGGGATGCTATGCCGTATATGATTGATATTTATGATTGAAATTGTTTTGACACTATACACTTATTATAGTATCAAATGATTTGTTTTAAACGTACCAAGCATGTTTGGCTGTAATAAGGTAAAACCCTATCCTCTGGCTTGCGTTGCATTGTGTGATGGGACCTAGGTCTTATAGTAGCTTCATTTTTCGAAAAAGCATTGCGTTGTTTATTTTATGCACTGGTGTTCTTGGGAGAAACCCGTTCCGTGTTATACGGCGTGGTCCCTTGAATTACTCTCTTTTAAAGAAAAGCTTTAAATAACTGTTTTAGTTCTCACACCAGTCACATGACTGACCTTGAGTTTATTGTTTTAACCTAAACTCTGGGTGCCCTTATTTCGACACGGGCAGCTAGTAGTTTTGGTTTTGCAGATTTATATTCACAGGATGCTGGTTTACAGCTGGAATGATGCTCGGAAAGCTCTGTATCCGTGTATTACTTTCAGTTGTGTTTTGTATTATTTTTCCACTGCTATGTAATTTATTGTAATCTCTGATATTTATCGAATATAATTTATTTATTTATACTCTGTATATTCTTGTATCTGATGGAATTGTTGTAATAGCAATGAAATGTTCTTCCGTCTGCGTTCTATTTGTCGTGTTCTCAAAACGATCTGGGATTTCGAACGGTCTAGATCGGTTTAACGACTGATTCAAATCGAGCGAAATTCCTTGCCGTTACATTTGGTATCAGAGCTATGGTTTACAGAGCTCGAGAACAAGACACATTGGAACCATACGAAAGAATTCATTAGATATTGGATTAGCAATATCCAATTAGAATGACTCGTTAGAGATAGGATCAGTAGTATCCTAGAATGAGTGTGAAGAGTATATTTTTCAAATGAAAACAATTTTGTTTTGAAAATTTAAATCGTTTTATACGTATTTGAATATTTTATTTGTATTGATTTGGACAATCTAATATATAAAGGTTTTGCATATACGCGTCATGAACGTATATTCAAAGTTTTAATATATTGGATAGATGTAGAATCACATTCTAGTCGCCCGGAGATGGTACTGATATTTGTTTATATACACTGATTTGACTGATATTGATTATATATATTATACATATAATATAATGGTCTGAATAGAACGCGCCGCGGCAGTTCGTGAATTTCGACCATTTATTTCAAATGGACATTACGGGAGATCCGCCGTCGGATTCTCCTAAAATCGGAACCGTTGGGTTCGTATCGAAAAGAGCTTTCTAACGAACATTAGAAATTCAAAATCTAAAGGTTGAATTTGGAGATACGTCCAAATCAAATTTGGAAAAGGTCGCTGTAAGTGCAGTTCGATGGCCATTGTTGGAAATCGACTGTACGGGCCTTGATAAAATTATTAAAAATAGTAATAATTTGTGTAAAATCATAAGAAATGATTTGGGAAAAATTGGGATGAAAAACTCCATATTTGAAAAGATAAAATAGATTTTTATCGAAATGAACTAGTTTTGAACTAAAATTAAAACCCATTTATTTTTAAATAATATTTGTTCTTTAACCCGATAATAAATAGAATGTGATTTGGGTTTGTCCTGAACTGTGTTTTAAATGACATTAGTTCTTTAACCCAGTAAAAGGAGTTTTAATGAATCTTCAATTAGATTGAAATGGGAATTGATAAATTAAATTATCAACTTTAGAAAATGAGCGAGAATGGATTATCACCAGTTTTGCTCCAAAGCGATAGTTAAAATCTTTAATTAGATTTGAACGTTAAATGTTAATTAATTTTACCGATAACACCGTGGTGTTAGATATAGAGTATTACTAGTTTTGCTTCATGGGATGAATAGGTTGGGATTGGGAAATAAAATAAATAATTACTTCGGTATGGTTCGCTAATCTCGACTAGTTTGGAAAACCATAATTTGGTTTTAATTGACATCCAAAGGAAGATTAAAGAATAAATTTTAAAGAATTTATCTTGGATAAAATTAATGGGAACCTTTCCCTAAGAATGTGGAATTTAGAAACTACCTGTAGGTTAGCTAAGAAGAATGGTTTCCTGGGTATTGATCTGATGTTGGTTTCGGCCTTCGGGGTTAATATTTGGGGAATTGCTCTCTTACTAATTTACGGTTAGTGACTAATGAATTGGAATGAGGCGTATGTTGTGTTTGTGTAACATTTATTTTTAATATACGCGGGTTGTTCGGAAAGGCCGGGTTTATACCCATTCTGAATAACCGATTCGACGATATGTCGAAGATGAAGACGGTGGTTGAAGACCGGAAGTCTTCACATCGTTTGGATAATTACTGACGATCCTGATTGGGCTGTACACCCAAGAGGATGGAAATAGTTGGTGGTCGTCCAGACATACTTGGAGATGGATGGATATGCGAGGAAAGTGCCTCCGGTTTCGTTCAGACCCAGAACGAACTTGTAAATGGATTGTGTGCCTGACATTGGACTTTATTCTGTGTTGATTGATTTCTGTTAAATATATATCTATTTGGCGGCGGAGAATTTATTCTCTTTCTTAACGCCCTTCTCTGATACGTACGAGCTTAGAGGTTATATATCGATAGATATCAATCGCATGATATGAATTTCCTGTGTGGCATGCTGAGTTGCATAGATCAAGGCTTCTGTTGAAAAGAAAGTCTTGTGGTTGATGATCAAAGCACGGCCTTTGTGGCGTAGCTTTGTGTATAACGTGAATTCGCGAGCCTCACACCTCGGTATGAGTTAAAACGGGATAAGGACTACAGGGAGAGCACGGCGTTTCTTTCTAGCTTTGGTGGTGTCAGTGACTTACCAGCCCTGACATTTATATACTTTTCACCTATGTGGTTGTTGGATGAGGCGCCTCGATTTTAGGTCTGTAAGGACCGGGAAACATGTGTTCAGGCATAATTAATCCTCTAACGTATGTGAGGACCGGCCCTGAAGCATCCAGGATTGCCAGAGTTTGTAGTCCTGAGACATTTGCTAGAGTGTCTCGAAAGCGGAGAGGAGCTTGCCCCTTTCCTCGACTCACGAGGGAAATCCAATTTCCAATATGTGTATTGCGGTTTTAATTGTATAACTAGTATGGCGACATAGTAGCATGGGATGCTATGCCGTCTATGATTGATATTTATGATTGAAATTGGTTTGACACTATAAACTTATTATAGTATCAAATGATTTGTTTTAAACGTACCAAGCATGTTTGGCTGTTATAAGGTAAAACCCTATCCTCCGGCTTGCGTTGCATTGTGTGATGGGACCCGGGTCTTATAATAGCTTCATTTTTCGAAAAAGCATTGCGTTGTTTATTCTATGCACTGGTGTTCTTGGGAGAAAACCTGTTCCGTGTTATACGGCGTGGTCCCTTGAATTACTCTCTTTTAAAGAAAAGCTTTAAATAACTGTTTTAGTTCTCACACCAGTCACATGACTGACCTGTAGTTTATTGTTTTAACCTAAACTCTGGGTGCCCTTATTTCGACATGGGCAGCTAGTAGTTTTGGTTTTGCAGATTTATATTCACAGGATCCTGGTTTACAGCTGGAATGATGCTCGGAAAGCTCTGTATCCGTGTATTACTTTCATTTGTGTTTTGTATTTTTTTTCCGCTGCTATGTAATTTATTGTAATCTCTGATATTTATCGAATGTAATTTATTCATTTATACTCATTATATTCTTGTATCTGATGGAATTGTTGTAATCGCAATGAAATGTTCTTCCATCTGCGTTCTATTTGTCGTGTTCTCAAAACGATTAGGGATTTCGAACGGTCTAGATCGGTTTATCGACTGATTCAGATCGAGCGAAATTCCTTGCCGTTACAATGGTTCCATGCGTACATCCCTATATGTCAACTCCACCCCATTTCCTAGTCTGAATGCGGTAGCCCATCTAGTTTTCACGTTTACACACAACGGGACATGTTCCAACCATTTAATCCATACACAAATAACACTGCTCATGGAAATCTCCACCTAGCACCCTTCCTCGACAACCTGAAGTTCACCATTTTCCTCCCAGGTTAACACCCACGCTGACCCACTTCTATGACCATCGCACCTCCCAGGCGACGATGGCGACTGATCACCCACCTCCACTCTGTCCCTCGATGACCACTAATAAAAAAAACTCAATCCTAGGTGGTTACTATCGAAAGTCGGGTTCCAAGAAGTAGAACCGCACCAATCTATTCTTATTTCAAATTGAAGCTCTAGCTTTGTTGAGTTTGACGGATCTGAAACTAAGATTTTCCATTGAGAAACAGGGTTGGAAATGTTTTTCTTAGATCTCGTTTTCTACTTCATTTTCATACTGTTTTTCTGTAGGATAAAAGCAGAATGGTGTCCTGTATTTATACATGGTGTGAGTTGCTTAACCATTAAGCGATAGGGTATTGTATTTGACTTAGTGTAGGTAAGGTTTGGTAAACGTAGGTGTGTGGGTTTGAGAAACTTCATCGGGAAGGAATAGGGAAATGGTAATGTGTAGAATAGGGGTGTAGAGGGTATAGCGGTATGGTTTGTAGATGCTAGGATGTAAGAAATTTCAAAGGAAGCATGTCCCTTAAGTTAATATTTGTGTACAAACCTTGGCGTTTTGTACGTTGTAGGTTCATGTCGAGGGGTACGATTTATGTTGAGGGGTAATATTTTCTTAAGTTTGAAGTTATATTTTTCCCCGAACCGATGGTCTGCTATTATACAGTTACCCTTAACTTAGTTGTACTTGGGTTAATATGGAAATGTGATTTGATTGATATCTTTTGTTGAAAAGGTTTACCTATAAATTGTTTGCGTTACCGGTTCGCATATGTATGTAAAATTTTAGCGTAACGCATTATATAAGGTTATGTTTATGTCTGAGCTGATATGGACAGAAATAAAAATACAATCGTGTCCAATGAGGTGCCACGATTCCAAAAATATAATAATATCGGTAGCTTAACTCATATTGTGAAATCCCAAAATACTGATTAAGGGTGCGAAATACTCTAAATAAAAAGTTTTGTATTTAATTAATTAAAAATTACAGTAAAATTCTAAAAATTAAATTATCACTATGTTTTAAAAGAACCTTTTCCAAATATGAATCCGATATCCAGTTATTTCAAATAAACAATTATGGTCGATAAACGATTCTATAACGACTATTTGGAAATTTGATTTGGACATAAATCACAATCTATTATACGAAATCTTGGTTTTTCACTTCTGTTAGAAAAATACAGTTCAATAGGTTCCAACGTTTCTTTTTTCGAAGAAATCCGACTAATAACGAGTCATGTACAATCAGTTGAAGTTAAGAATGTTAAATTACGAACTGCAGCGTCTTTGTGAGCTCGATTACAATTAATATGTATTTTTATATGTTCAACTTCGTTTAAATATATACATCCACTTATATTAAGAGTTCAATATTTAAAGTGATTTAAATATTCAAATTCAAACCGATAAAAATGCAGGACATTACATTCCTTCTCCCTTAAAATAATTTCGTCCTCGAAATTGCTAAGCTAGGGAAAATGCTACAATCTCTGTTATAAACAGGTTAAAATTCTTTTTGGTTTACTTCATAATTTCAGTTTCAACTGAACTGATTAATTCCAATTAATTTCTCCTTATTAACGAATACTTTAAAAAATTCTGAAAATTTCCTAACAGCTAAATTTTCGGAGAATTCCGCCAGTATCCCTTCTCCACGCCTCATTCGATATTACTACAACTTTCCTCTCTGGGTCTTCTCCGATTCAACAGAAAATCAATTAGCCAAACGACTTTCCAGACTCATAAAAACCTCGTCTCCAATTAATATATAAGCGTGTACCTTTCTGGTTGGGCATCCACTTCTAATCGTTCCCTTTACTATTACTTCAGCATATATCCATGCAACTCTAATTAATCACCAATCATCCACTTTCATCCGCTTATACTTAAGCCGAATTTTATTTCAAAGTTTCAAATCCCAACCTTAATTCCAAACTTCTACTCACAATCCAATTCTAATACAATTTCCACTTATCTGGCTTTAATTCAATTCCATTCCAGATTATCTCTAATCAAATCCAATTTTATTAAACTTAGTTAAATTTTCTATTTATTTACTTCATATGTAAATTTTAAATTCTGGAATTCGAAATCCAGGGTTTTATTTCAAATCAGTTTGAAATCTATATAATAATAGAAATTTAAAACAATTGAATTTCCGAACAACTTATTTTCTTAAAACAATTCAAACGAAATCTCTGGTAGTAATCTGTCACTTAGAACTCGAAAATGAACACTGATAATGCGGCCGTCATCATCAGGATTTATTTTCCAGCCATCGAAGTGAGTTCAATACTATATTACTTTTCAAAACGCTTACTTTCAAACATTTTCATTTGAGAATCACTTCAAAATATCCTTTCAAAATGCTTGGAAAACATTTTCAAATTTTCCCAGGATTTTAAATTTCCATAAATTTAATTCAGAATTCATTTACAACACCATTCTAAGTTTCTAGAGTTTTATTTCAGTTCTGGTTTTTTAATTCAGATTCAATTCACCTGATTTATATACTATACTCATGTGAATTCTTATTGGTTATTTATAACCAATTCAATTATAAATCTTATTCGGTCATAATTTCAGCGAACACATTCAATATATATACTTTTCCCATATCAAAATATATTTTTGTGTAAAATTATTTCATTTACCCTCTTTTCAAAACATACTGTGTCGAATTACTCTGTTCAAGAGTTTAGAAACACCTATCGACGCGGTTTGCATTACTGTTCCGACCAGAATTCATAAACCACTCGACTGACCAGTCAACACAATATAAAACAGTTTTTATGCTAATTACAAATACGTTCACTCATATATATACACTCAAACTCAATCTAGAGTATTACTAACTCCATCTCTATTGAGTTACGCCACAGAGCCAAGGTAATAACTTAACCTTCAGCTCTGATACCAAATGTAATGGCCGTAAAATCCGTACCAATTTGAGCTGACCAATATCCTACACATTCAACTCAAAGTGCACGAAAATTCAGGTCATTAATAGAAAGGATTTAGAGGACGAGAAAGATAAGATAGAACTAACAGAATAGAAGAAGAAGAACATCAGAATCAAAGTAAACACGAAACTCACAACGGAACGAATAAAATGTATTATATAGCGTAACTTTAGATTACAAAACAGTATTGTATATACATACCATATATCAGAGTACAATACATCATATAACAGTGGAAATAATCTCTAGATACTAACGGTGAAGCCTTCTACTTTGAGATCCTCCAAGTGAATCTGCAAAGCCTGAAACACTTGACTGCCCGTACAAATTTGGGCACACAAGAGTTTACAAAAAACAACAAAATAAACTCTAGGTCAGTCATGGGACTGGTGTGAGTAAATTCCAACCATATCGTTTAACTTTGAAAATCCTTTTGAACCAAAAAGATAATAGTAAGACCAGCCCACACATTAACATGGACGGTTTTTATCTTACTATAACCCAAATGTCTTTGATATCAAAATCCAGTGATATTATAATAATGTCTAAACAAATAAATATCCAAGTAGTAGAACGCTTGCATCTCAAGCTCCACACACACACACACACACACACACACACACACACACACATATATATATATAGTAAAAAATCATAAACCGCAGGGCGCTTATTGGGGATTGGATACCAACAGACAAGGTATGGGAGCACCTTCTGATCAGTGTACTCTAGAGCGGATACACTCAGGGATCAACAAGAACGTCTTGCAACCCGGCCACACATGACCGCTCACTCATTTAGCTTGAGTGTCGCGAATATATTTCCACCACGGTTGTTGGCCATCTAACCGTCATCCGAAGATACGGAATCGAAATAGAAGAACAAATATGAATTTTCTCTAGATCGGTGATAATACACCCTGCTTGGGGATGACCAAACTAGCCATGCTGCCTAGCCCAACTTCTGCCATATCCGGTTGTGAGGCTAGAGGCAACGTCTATCTTCAGATAATCTGATCACCATTCTCTTTGAATGTCACATCGTCAAACCCGTCAATTCACTAATCGATTTCCAAAAGTATCACGGGTATAAAAAGCTAAGAGGAACGAATTCCTCCGCCACCAGACGTAATACCTTTAAGAGATCAACTGTATGTGATTTGTTAGGTATACTCTGTCAGACACTCGTCCATACAAGTTGTCCTGGGACTGGACAAACAGAAAGCACCATTCTGGAATAGGACGGCCCTTGCATTTCACTCCGTCTTCAATTGTCTTCAGCATAATCTAATTCGCAGCGCTTATGCCTATACGGAGTGGTTTTCAGATAATATATCCAACCGGTCTATCCGTATTGACAAAGATGGTCAAAACACTTCGATAGTCGGTTATTTAACTATCAAAGTAAAAATAAACATCCATTCACAAACACTGGCCATTTTATTTAATACTAACTTTCTAGTTTCCCGTATTTTTATAAACTCTTCCTTACTTCCCTTCACTTATACTCTATTAGTTCCTCGTTATAAATCGGTAAGTGAATAAAGAATAAATTTCTAAGTATCAACCCCGAAGGCCGAAACCAACATCAGATTGACGCCTCGAAATTTACTCAACTCAACCAACGTACAATGGGTTCTAATTTCTTTAAAACTATATCATTTTCCCTATCATGCTCAGTATATCTTTTTAAAACATTCTAACTTATCGACTCACTTTAAAACCATTATATTTTAACTAAAGCAGTACACTACTATATTTTCCTTCATAACTAATGCAATACGCTACTATATTTTCCTTTATACCTAATGCAGTACGCTGCTATATTCTCTTTTATAACTACTGCAATATGCTGCTATATTCTCTATTATTACTACTGTAATACGCTGCTAAATTCTCTTTTATAACTACTGCAATATGCTGCTATATTCTCTTTTATAACTACTGCAACACGCTGCAATATTCTCTTTTATAACTACTGCAATATGCTGCCATATTCCCATTTCATTTGATAGACTCTGTTTCTAAGTCAGGTTCTTATTAAATCAATATCAAGTTTATAACTAAATATTTATTTTATATCCTATTATAATTTGTCGGTTTAAATCTAAATATTAGTTATCCTATCAGATTATAATTCCTAAAATAATTTACTTTATTATGTTCGACATCATCGAATTTTAGTTCTAATTACTAAAAATGTTATTTAGGTTCAGACCGTGTATATATAAATAATATAAACAAACAATACATACAAATATTGAGGAATACGGTTTGATTCCTCGAACCGGTTTCCTGTATCCACAGATGTTAGCCACAATAAATACAATCAATTTCATATCATTATGAAATATTGGTGTTCAATCGTCAGTTTAGATATATAACGGTTTATATTATTTCAACCAATTTAATTGTAATCTACCTAAACGGCAATCACACAGCATTCAACCAATATTAAAATATAATTAAAATATTTTAAAATAGATCAGAGTGAGTGAATTTACTCACCTTGGCGCTTTATTCGTTAAATAACGATTTGCGTTAGTTGATTCGTTCTACTTCGCCATAATTTCAACGTGCTTCAAATCTCCCCAAACTGCTTATAGTATGTAGCCTGCCTTCGTATGGTTTCAGCAAATCAGATCATTCATAAAACTGACACTGTATGAACGCGCCTTATTTGTTTTATCTGTTTATTTAACAATCGCCTCCTGAACACCATGCATGCACTCCTTCAAGCTTTCTCTCCTTCGTTTTCAAGATCTCACGCACATTCCCAGTCCACCATGCACCCTTACGTTCTGTAAAATCCCCCTTCCCTTCATAACATTTTGAACTTGAACTCCATGCCATCAACAGTACACGAAATTACCTCACACGCAAGTAAATTTGCACCTGCACATGCATGGTTCCATGCGTCCATCCCTATATGTCAACTTCACCCCATTTCCAAGTCAGAACGCGGTAGCCCATCTAGTTTTCACGTTTACACACAACGGTACATGTTCCAACCATTTAATCCATGCACAAATAACACTGCTCATGGAAATCTCCACCTATCACCCTTCCTCGACAACCTGCAGTTCACCATTTTCCTCCCAAGTTAACACCCACGCTGACCCAATTCTATGACCATCGCACCTCCCTGGCGACGATGGCGACTGATCACCCACCTCCACTATGTCCCTCGATGACCACAAATCAGAAAAACTCAGCCCTAGGTGGTTACTATCGAAAGTCGGGTTCCAAGAAGTAGAACCGCACCCATCTATTCTTATTTCAAATTGAAGCTCTAGCTTTGTTGAGTTCGACGGATCTAAAATTAAGAATTTCCGTTGAGAAATAGAGTTGAAATTGTTTTTCTTAGATCTCGTTTTATACTTCATTTTCATACGTTTTTTCTGTAGTATAAAAGCAGAATGGTGTCCTGTATTTATACATGGAGTGAGTTGCTTAACCATTAAGCGATAGGGTATTGTATTTGACTCAGGGTAGGTACGGATTGGTAAACGTAGGTGTATGGGTTTGAGAAACTTCATCGTGAAGGAATAGGGAAATGCTAATGTGTAGAATAGGGGTGCAGAGGGTATAGCGGTATGGTTTGTAGATGCTAGGATGTAAGAAATTTCAAAGGAAGCATGTCCCTTAAGTTAATATTTGTGTACTAACCTTGGCGTTTTGTACGCAGTAGGTTCATGTTGAGGGGTACGATTTATGTTGAGGGGTAATATTTTCTTATGTTTGAAGTTAATTTTTTCCCCAAACCGATGGTCTGCTATTATACATTTACCCTTAACTTAGTTTTACTTGGGTTAATATGGAAATGTGATTTGATTGATACCTTTTGTTGAAAAAGCTTACCTATAAATTGCTTGCGTTACCAGTTTGCATATGTAGGTAAATTTTTAGCGTAACGCGTTATATAAGGTTATGTTTATGTCCGCGCTAGTATGGATAGAAATAAAAATACAATCTTGTCCACTGAGGTGCCACGATTCCAAAAATATAATAATATCGGTAGCTTAACTCATATTGTGAAATCCCAAAATATTGATTAAGGGTGCGAAAAACTCTAAATAAAAAGTTGCGTATTTAATTAATTAAAAATTACAGTAAAATTCTAAAAATTAAATTATCACAATGTTTCAAAAGAACCTTGTCCAAATTTGAATCCTATATCCAGTTATTTCAAATAAACCATTATGGTCGATAAACGATTCTATAACGACTATTTTGAAATTTGATTTGGACATAAATCACTTTTTGTAATACGAAATCTTGGTTTTTCACTTCTGTTAGAAAAACACAGTTCAACAGATTCCAACGTTTCTTGTTTCGAAGAAATCCGACTAATAACGAGTCATGTACACTCAGTTGAAGTTCAGAATGTTAAATTATGAACTGCAGCGTTGTTGTGAGCTCGGTTATAATTAATATATATTTTTATATGTTCAACTTCGTTTAAATATATACATCCACTTATATTAAGAGTTCAATATTTAAACTGATTTAAATATTTAAATTCAAACTGATAAAAATGCAGGACATTACAGTAGGGGTACATCGACAAATATGAAAGATTATGAATTGTCTGGAGTGGGTGCTGCAAAAACCAACCCTTCATAGTAGTTAAAACATAGGAGTAATTGTTGGAAGTAAGGGCTATTTAGAGAATTAGGGGTAGGATTAAAAAGAAGGACTTTTTTGAAGTATTAAGAGAAGTAGGGGTAGTTTAAGCATAGTAGAGGTAAATCGACAAATATAAAAGATGATGAATCATTTGGATTGGGTGCTGCAATAACCGACCCTTCACAAAAGTTAAAAAATAGGGGTTTTTGTTGGAAGGAATTAATATTTATAGAATTAGGGGTAGGATTATAAAGAAGGGTTGTTTTGAAGTATTAAGAGAAGTAGGAGTAATTTAAGCATAATAGGGGTAGATCGACAAATACGAAAGATTATGAATCATTTGGATTGTGTGCTGCAAAAACCAAACCATCAAAGTAGTAAAAAGATAGGCATAATTGTTGGAAGGAAGGGGTATTTAGAAAATTAGGGGCAAGATTAAATAGGAGGAATGTTTTGAAGTATTAAGAGAAGTAGGGGTAGTTTAAGCACAGTAGGGGTAGATCGAAAAATATGAAAGATGATGAATCATTTATATTGGGTGCTTCAAAAACAAACCCTTCACAGTAGTTAAAAATAGCGGTAATTGTTGGAAGTAAGGGCTATTTAGAGAATTAGGGGTAGGATTAAAAAGAAGCGTTGTTTTGAAGTATTAAGAGAAGTAGGGGTAGTTTAAGCATAGTTGGGGTAAATCGACAAATATGAAAGATGATGAATCATTTAGATTGGGTGCTGCAAAAACCAACCTTTCACGGAATTTAAAAAATAGGTGTAATTGATGGAAGGAATGAACATTTAGAGAATTAGGGGTAGGATTAAAAAGAAGAGGCGTTTTGAAGTATTAAGAGAAGTAGGGGTAGTTTAAGCATAGTTGGAGTAGATCGACAAATATGAAAGATTATGAATCGTTTGGATTGAGTGCTGCAAAAGCCAACCCTTTACGGTAGTAAAAAGATAGGCATAATTGTTTGAAATAGGGGCTATTAGGAGAAATAGGGGTAGGATTAAAAAGAAGAACTGTTTTGAAGTATTAGGAGAAGTATGGGTAGTTTAAGCATAGTAGGGTGCATCAACAAATATAAAGATGATGAATCATATGGATTGGGTGCTGCGAAAACCAACCCTTCATAGAAGTTTAAAATTAGGGGTAATTGTTGGAAGGGCTATTTAGAGAACTAGGAGTTGGACTAAAATGAAGGGTTGTTTTGAAGTATTAAGCGAAGTAGGGGTAGTTTAAGAATAGTAGGGGTAGATCGACAAACATGAAAGATGATCAATTATTTAGATTGCGTGCTTGAAAAACCAACCCTTCACAGTAGTTAAAAAATAGGGGTAATTGTTGGAAGTAAGGGATATTTAGAGAATTAGGAGTAGGATTAAAAAGAATAGCTGTTTTGAAGTATTAAGAGAAGTAGGGGAAGTTTAAGCATAGTAGGGGTATATCAACAAATATGAAAGATGATTAATCATTTGGATTGGGTGCTGCAAAAACCAACCTTTCACAGTAGCTAAAAAATAGTGGTAATTGTTGGATGTAAGGGCTATTTAGAGAACTAGGGGTAGGATTAAAAGAAGGCTATTTTAAAGTATTAAGAGAAGTAAGGATAGTTTAAGCACAATAGGGGTAGATCGACAAATATGAAAGATGATGATCCGTTTGGATTGGGTGCTACAGAAAACAACCCTTCAAAGTAGTTAAAAAATAGGGATAATTGTTCTAACTAAGGGCTATTTAGAGAAATAGGGGTTGGATTAAAAAGAAGGCTTGTTTTGAAGTACTAGGAGAAGTAGGGATAGTTTAAGCATAGTAGGGGTAGATCGACAAATATTAAAGATGATGAATCCTTTGGATTGGGTGCTGCAAAAACCAACCCTTTATAGAAGTTAAAAAATAGTGATAATTGTTGGAATTAAGGGCTTTTTAGAGAATTAGGGGTAGGACTAAAAAGAATAGATGTTTTGAAGTATAAAGAGAAGTAGCGGTAGTTTAAGCAAAGTAGGGTTACATCGGCAAATATGAAAGATCGTGAATCGTTTGGACTGGGTGCTGTAAAAACCAACCCTTCACAGTAGTAAAAGATAGACATAATTGTTAGAAGTAAGTGCTATTTAGATAATTAGATTTAGGACTACAAAGAATAGCTGGTTTGAAGTATTAAGAGAAGTAGGGGTAGTTTAAGCATAGTAGGGGTAGATCGACAAATATGAAAAATGATGAATCATTTTGAATAGGTGCTGCAAAAACCGACCCTTCAAAGTAGTGAAAAGATAGGCGTAATTGTTGGAAGTAAGGTCTATATAGATAATTAGGGGTAGGATTAAAAACAAGGGTTGTTTTGAAGTATTAAGAGAAGTAGGGGTAGTTTAACCATAGTAGGGGTAGATCGACAAATATGAAAGATGATGAATCATTTAGATTGAGTGCTGCAAAAAACCAACCCTTCATAGAAGTTAAAAAATAGGGGTAATTGTTGGAAGGAATGACTATTTAGAGAATAAGGTGTTGGATTAAAAGACGGGCTGTTTTGAAATATTAATAGAAGTAGGGGTAGTTTAAGCATAGTAGGGGTAGATCGATAAATATGATAGATTATGAATCATCTGGATTGGGTGCTACAAAAACCAAACCTTCACAGTAGTAAAAAATAGGCGTAATTGTTGGAAGTAAGGGCTATTTAGAGAATTAGGGGTCAGATTAAAAAGAAGGATTGTTTTGAAATATAAAGAGAAGTAGGGGTAGTTTAAGCATATTAGAGGTAGATCGACAAATATTAAAGATGATGAATCATTTAGATTGGGTGCTGCAAAAACCGACCCTTCACAGAAGTTAAATAATAGTGGTAATTGTTGGAAGGAATGACTATTTGGAGAACTAGTGGTAGGATTAAAAAAAAGGTTTTTTTGAAGTATGAAGAGAAGAAGGGGTAATTTAGGCATAGTAGGGGTATATCGACAAATATGAAAGATTATGAATCGTTTGAATTGTGTGCTGCAAAAACCAACCCTTCAAAGTAGTAAAATGATAGGCATAATTGTTGGAAGGAAGGGCTATTTAGAGAAGTTGGGGTGGGAATAAATAGGACTTTTTTTAAGTATTAAGAGAAGTAGGGGTAGTTTAATCATAGTAGGGGTAGATCGACAAATATGAAAGATTATGAATCGTCTGGATTGGGTGTTGCAAAGAACAACCCTTCACAATAGTAAAAAGGTAGGCGTAATTGTTGGAAGTAAGGGGTATTTAGAGAATTAGGGGTAGGATTAAAAAGAAGGACTGTTTTGAAGTATTAAGAGAAGTAGGGGTAGTTTAAGAATAGTAGAGGTAGATCGATAAATATAAAAGATGATGAATCATTTGGATTGGGTGCTGCAAAAACCGACCCTTCACAGAAGTTAAAAAATAGGGTTAATTGTTGGAAGGAATGACTATTTAGAGAATTAGAGGTAGGATTAAAAAGAAGGGTTGTTTTTAAATATTAAGAGAAGTAGGGGTAATTTAATTATAGTAGGGGTGGATCAGCAAATATACAAGACTATGAATCATTTGATTTGTGTGCTGCAAAAACCATCCCTTAAAAATAGTAAAAAGATAGGCGTAATTGTTGGAAGCACGGGCAATTTAGAGAATTAGGGGTAGAATTATAAAGAAGAACTGTTTTGAAGTATTAAGAGATGTAGGGGTAGTTTAAGCATAGTAGGAGTAGATCGACGAATGTGAAAGATGATGAACCATTTAGATTGGGTGCTGCAAAAACCAACCCTTCACGGTAGTTAAAAAATAGGGGTAATTGTTGGAAGTTAGGGCTATTTAGATAATTAGGGGTAGGATTAAAAAGAAGGGATGTTTTGAAGTATTAAGAGAAGCAGGGGTAGTTTAAGCATAGTAGGGCAGAACGACAAATATAAAGTGATGAATTATATGAATTAGGTGCTGCAAAAACCAACCCTTCACAGAAGATTAAAAATAGTGGTAATTGTTAGAAGGGCTATTTAGAGAATTAGGAGTTGGACTAAAATGAAGGGTTGTTTTGAAGTATTAAGAGAAGTAGGTGTAGATTAAGCATATTAGAGGTAGATCGCAAAATATGAAAGATGATGAATCATTTAGATTGGGTGCTGCAAAAATCAACCTTCACAGTAGTTAAAAAATAGGGGTAACTGCTGTAAATAAGGGCTATTTAGAGAACTAGGGGTACGATTAAAAAGAGTAGTTGTTTTGAAGCATTAAGAGAAGTTGGATTAGTTTATGCATAGTAGGGGTAGATCGACAATATGAAAGATGCTGAATGGTTTAGATTGGGTGCTGTAAAAACCAACCCTTCACAGTAGTTAAAAGATAGGGGTAATTGTTGGATGTAAGGGATATTTAGATAATTAGGGTTAGGATTAAAAAGAAGGTTATTTTGAAGTGTTAAGAGAAGTAGGGGTAGTTTAAGCACAATAGGGGTATATCGAAAAATATGAAAGATGTTGAATCGTTTGGATTGGTTGCTGCAAAAACCAACCCTTCACAGTTGTTAAAAAATAGGGATTATTGTTGAAAGTAAGGGATATGTAGACAATTAGAGGTTGGATTAAAAAGAACGACTATTTTGAAGTACTAAGAGAAGTAGGGATAGTTTAAGCATAATAGGGGTAAATCGAAAAATATGAAAGATGATGAATGATTTGGATTGGGTGCTGCAAAAACCAACCCTTCACAGAAGTTAAAAAATAGGGGTAATTTATGGAAGTAAGGGCTATTTAGAGAATTAGATGTAGGATTAAAAAGAATAGCTGTTTTGAAGTATTAAGAGAATTAGGGGTAGTTTGAGCACAGTAGGGGTTGATCGACAAATATGAAAGATTATGAATTGTTTGGATTGGGTGATGCAAAAACAAACCCTTCACGGTAGTAAAAGAAAGGCGTAATTGTTGTAAGTAAGGGCTATTTAGAGAATTAGGGTTAGGATTAAAAATAATAGTTGTTTTGAAGTATTAAGAGAAGTAGGGGTAGTTTAAGCATAGTAGGGGTAGATGACAAATATGAAAAATGATGAATCATTTGCATTGTGTGCCACAAAAACCAACCCTTCACAATAGTAAAAAATAGGCATAATTGTTGTAAGTAAGGGCTATATAGAGAATTAGGGGTAGGATTAAAAAGAAGGGTTGTTCTGAATTATCAAGTGAAGGAGGGGTAGTTTAAGCATAGTAGGGGTAGATCGACAAATATGAGATATGATGAATCATTTAGATTGGGTGCTCCAAAAACCAACCCTTCACAGAAGTTAAAAAATAGGGGTAATTGTTGGAAGAATTGACTATTTAGAGAGTTAGTGGTAGGATTAAAAAGAAGGGTTGTTTTGAAGTAATAAGAGATGTAGGGGTAGTTTAAGCATTGTAGGGGTAGATCAACAAACATGAAAGATTATGAATCGTCTGGTTAGGTGCTTCAAAAACCAATACTTCACAGTTGTAAAAAGATAGGCGTAATTGTTGGAAGTAAGGGCTACTTAGAGAATTAGGGGTTGGATTAAAAAGAAGGACTACTTTTAAGTATTAAGAGTAGTAGGGTAGTTTAAGCATAGTATAGGTAGATCGACAAATATATAAGATAACGAATCATTTAGATTGGGTGCTGCAAAAACCAACCCTTCACAGAAGTTAAAAAATAGGGGTAACTGTTGGATGGAATGACTATTTATACAATTACGGGTAGGATTAAAAAGAAGGGTTGTTTTGAAGTATTAAGAGAAGTAGTTGTAGTTTAAGCACAGTAGGGGTAGATCGACAAATATGAAAGATTATGAATCGTTTGGATTGGGTGCTACAAAACCAACCCTTCAAAGTAGTAAAAAGATAGGCGGAATTGTTGCAAGTAAGGTCTATTTAGAGAATTATGGGTTGGATTAAAAAGAAGGGCTATTTTTAAGTATTAAGAGAAGTTGGGGTAGCTTAAGCATAGTAGGGGTAGATCAGCAAATATGAATGATGATGAATCATTTAGATCGGGTGCTAAAAAACCAACCCATCACAGTAGTTAAAAAATAGGGGTAATTGTTGGAAGTAAGGGCTATTTAGAGAATTAGGGGTAGGATTAAGAAGAATAAATGTTTTGAAGCATTAAGAGAAGTTGGGGTAGTTTAAGCATAGTAGGGGTAGATCGGTAAATATGACAGATGATAAATCATTTGTATTGGGTGCTGGAAAAAACAACCCTTCGCAGTATTTAAAAAATAGGGGTAATTTTTGTAAGTAAGGCTATTTGGAGAATTAGGGGCAGGATTAAAAAAAGAATAGCTGTTTTAAAGTATTAAGAGAAGTAGGGGTAGTTAAGCACAGTAGGGTAGATCGACAAATATGAATGATTACTAATTGTTTGGATTAGGTGCTGCAAAAACCAACCCTTCACAGTAGTAAAAGATAGGCGTAATTGTTGGAAGTAAGGGCTTTTTAGAGAATTAGTGTTAGGATTAAAAAGAATAGCTGTTTCGAAGTATTAAGAGAAGTAGGGGTAGTTTACGTATAGTAGGATTAGATCGACAAATATGAAAGATGATGAATCGTTTGGATTGGGTGCTGCAAAAACCAACGCTTAAAAGTAGTAAAAAGATAGGGGTAATTGTTGGAAGTAAGGGCTATATAGAGAATTCGGGGTAGGATTGAAAAGAAGGGTTGTTTTGAAGTATTAAGAGAAGAAGGGGTAGGTTAAGCATAGTAGGGTCAGATCGACAAATATGAAAGATCATGAATCATTTAGATTGGGTGCTGCAAAAACCAACCCTTCAAAGAAGTTCAAAAAAAGGGGTAATTGTTGGAAGGAATGAATATTTAGAGAATTGGGGGTAGGATTAAAAAGAAGGGCCATTTTGAAATATTAAGAGTAGTAGGGTCTGCTTAAGCATGGTAGGGGTAGATCGACAAACATGAAAGATTATGAATCATCTGGATTGGGTGCCGGAAAAACCAACCCTTCATAGTATTAAAAAGATAGGCGTATTTGTTGGAAGTAATGACTATTTAGAGAATTAGGGATAGGATTAAAAAGAAGGAATGTTTTTAAGTATTAAGTGAAGTAGGTGTAGTTTAAGCATAGTAGAGGTAAATCGACAAATATAAGATATGATGAATCATTTAGATTGGGTGCTGCAAAAACCAACCATTCACAGAAGTTAAAAATAGGGGTAATTGTTGGAAGGAATGACTATTTAGAGAATTAGGGGTAGGATTAAAAAGAAGGGTCGTTTTGAAGTATTAATAGAAGTAGGTGTAGTTTAAGCATAGTAGGGGTAGATCGACAAATATGAAAGAATATGAATCGTTTGGATTGGGTGCTGCAAAAACCGACCATTCAAATTAGTAAAAAGGTAGGCGTAATTGTTGGAAGTAAGGGCTATTTATAGAATTAGGGGCAGGATTATAAACAAGGACTGTTTTGAAGTATTAAGAGAAGTAGGGGTAGTTTAAGGATTGTAGGGATAGATCGACAAATATGAAGATACTTTATCATTTAGATTGGGAGCTGCAAAAACCAACCCTTCACAGTAGTTAAATCTAGGGGTAATTGTTGGAAGTAAGGGTTTTAAAAAGAAGGGTTGTTTTGAAGTATTAAGAGAAGTAGAGGTACTTTAAGCATAGTTGGGGTAGATCGACAAATATAAAATGATGAATCATACGGATTGGGTGCTCCAAAAACCAACCCTTCACAGAAGTTTAAAATTAGGGGTAATTTTTGGAAGTTGGGGCTATTTAGAGAGTTAGTGGTAGAATTAAAAAGAGTAGCTGTTTTGAAGTATTACGAGAAGTAGGGGGAGTTTAAGCATAGTAGGGGTAGATTGACAAATATGAAAGATCATAAATCGTTTGAATTGGGTGCTGCGAAAACCAACCCTTCATAGTAGTAAAAGATAGGCGTAATGGTTGGAAGTAAGGGCTATTCGTAGAATTAGGTTTAGGATTAAAAAGAATAGTTGTTTTGAAGTATTAAGAGAAGTTGGGGTAGTTTATGCATAGTAGGGGTAGATCGACAAATATGAAAGATGATGAATCGTTTGGATTGGGTGCTGCAAAAACCAACCCTTTATAGAAGTTAAAAAATAGGGGTAACTGTTGAAACGAATGATTATTTACAGAATTAGGGGTAGGATTAATAAGAAGGGTTGTTTTGAAGTATTAAGAGAAGTGGGGGTAGATGGACAAATATGAAAGATTATGAATCGTTTGGATTGGTTGCGGCAAAAAAGAACCCTTCACAGTAGTAAAAAGATAGGCATAATTGTTGGAAGTAAGGGCTATTTAGAGAATTAGGTGTAGGATTATAAAGAAGAACTGTTTTGAAGTATTAAGAGAAGTAGGGGTAGTTTAAGCATAGTACGAGTAGATCGACAAATATGAAATATGATGAACCAATTAGATTGGGTGCTGTAAAAGCCAACCCTTCACAGTAGTTAAAAAATAGGGGTAATTGTTTGAAGTTAGGGCTATTTAGATAGTTAGGGGTAGGATTAAAAAGAAGGGATGTTTTGAAGTATTAAGAGATGTAGGGGTAGTTTAATCATAGTAGGGACCAAAAAGTGGTTCTAACACCCAAATTGACTAAAAAACAGAATGAAATAAGATCAAAAATAAAATGAACACACAGGATTTATAGTGGTTCGGCGAAGGAATGCCTACGTCCACTTGTTTTTCACTATTTTAAATGATGTAGTTGCAATTACAATGAAATATTCACTGAATTTCTCTCACAACTCACTTACAATCACTCAATTGTCTAAAAACAAATAATGAAAGAAGATTCGGATTTTCCCGGAATGCTGGAATTCGGGTTATGAAGGTGGTCGAACTCTCAAAGTGCTAGAAAAAAGATCCTTTTCTTTGTCTCCAAACAGGGTATTTATAGGTGAGAATTTGCTCAGAACCCGATCCGGATCGGAGCCACGTGTCATCCATCCCCTTAGCCTCGGGTTCGGATGGATTTCTGTGTTGACAACGCATCAGAGCAGTGGACGTTGTGGGTAGGAACTGGTCATAGCCGCTCCGAATAACCAGGCGCTCATGCAGGAGAGTGACGTGGAAGACAGGCTCGGATCGGAAGGGTGTGCACAAGGGGTTCGGATCGGAGTACCCGATCCGACCCGGATTGACTTAGGACTAATTCCTGTTTTTACTCTGCTCCGCTCAGATCTGTTGCTCTCCGCTCCAACTGGAAATAGGTTGCTCTCCGATCCGAACAGCCGTGCCTCTCTGATTCTAATAACAATAGTTCACCGATCCGAACAGCAGACTTTGTCCGATCCGAACCGCTACACTGCTCCGATCCGACCCGCTTAAGTGTTTTTCAAGTTCTTCAATATTTCACATCTTGACTTTGTTTTGCCCAGTTCACAAAGTGGGCTAACATTTTGCCCCCTCAAAGGATGCTTCTGTTGGAGACGGAGCGTGATTTGACTATCATTGCACCACGCTCTTCGAGGTGATTTTTCTTTTGATTTTCCGTGTGTTTTCATCTTTTTCTTCAAATTTCAATTTAATTCGTTGCTGAGCTAAAGGACTCGGTTCGGTTCGGATTCCGATCCGAACAGACCCCTTCTCCTTTCTATTTTTCACTGGACTATTGGGCCAAGCTTTGCTTCTGGATTGTCCATCCGATCCGAACGGGGGTTCTTCTACTGGGCTGCCGATCCGAATGGGGAGACGAATGGACAATCTACTCCTCTATATAAGCCGAGTCTTCTTCGTTCTCTCACTTTTACTGTTTTACTCCCCAAGTTCTGCAAAAGGAGAAAGAACCCGATTCGTGAAGCATCAAAATTCCTTTTAATTCTCGAAGTAATTACATCGGTAGGTCATAAAACTTTACACAATTCCTTTTTTAATTGACTTCGATTCGAATTCGTAGATGATTAGGACGATCTGAGCATGGAATTTGGATGACCTTGCCACCGTGACCCCCCCTCGTCATCGTCGCTAGTAGACTCGTCGTCACCTCGAGGTAGTAACAGAGGGGGTTAGAATTTGTGGTTGAATGCGGCAGCGCATAGTCGTTTGGCTTTGATTTGGGTAATGGGCATGAAACTGGCCTTGGCGTTGGTTAGGGAAGAAATAGGATGAAGGAGAAGAAGAAGATAGTAGGGAATCGGTTCGGTTCGGAGGGATATGGAAGGTGAAAAAGATAAGGGAAAGAGGAGGGAAGTTCAGGAAGTCGGACCGGGTCGGAGCAAGTAAAGAAAGGAAAAAGAAATCCAGGAGATCGGATCGGGTCGGAGCAAGTATTTAAAGAAGGGGGAAAGGAGCCTACCTAACCGGATCGGGTCGGACCGTAAGATGACGGAGGAGAAATATAACTACGTGATCCGATCCAAACCGTTAGGGGACTTTGCCTCCGATCCGATCCGATTTTGATTTCTGAGTTTCAATGAGATATCTAACCCTAAGGCCACGCCCCCGATCCGAACCCAATGAATGCACCCGAACCGAACCGAAGCACAGTCTACCTTAAGGCATAAAAACTCGTCTAACTGGCCCAATCAACTTTTGGCATAATCTTCAAATTAATGGACAGTTAGTATAGTGCCCTGCGAACGTAACTGGACATCAGGATCTACTACAATCCTTTATATTTTGCCAAACTTTTTCGTTGCACTTTTAAACATTTACTTTGCACTTTCCGCATACATTGTTTACACTTTAGTTTGCACACATGCAGGGGGGATACGGGCTAATTTGCTCTAATTTGTTCTATTGCTTCTTCAATAGTTTTATGAAAATGAGACCCAGACGCTCTTCTAGACTAGCCGAGAAGAAAGAGGCCCCAGAAACCTCCAACAAAATTACTCTCGAGGACATATCTTCTCCGTCGGATCAAAAATGGAATAATGAGGGCTCAGACTACGAGGCTGGAAATCGTGAGAGTGACGAGGTATCTTCGGAGAATGAAGTTTCTCTAGGTTTTGAAGAGGAAGGAGGGATAGGTGACGACCGGGCTCCTGACGAGTTTGAATCGGCTGTCATATTGGAATCACCCCAAGATTCTGTTGAATCAACAATTGACGACGACCGGCTTATCCGAATCTGTTTAAAATACGGAATAATGAAAAAGGACACTTTAGTGCCTTCGAGATCTGACCGTCCCCACAATCCTCCAGAAGGATACATGACAATTACTCAGTTGATGTGCATGGTCGGTGCTATCCCTCCATTTTCTCCCTTCATCGTAGACTTTCTAAGACAGATGCGGATTGCCCCCATGCAGCTGCATCCCAATACTTATTCTTACTTACACACTTTATATATAGCATACCGTGAGATCCTAGGTATAGAACTCACTTTCAATGACGTTCATTTCTTCTATAACTTCAAGCATCGAACTCGGGAAACTCCTTCTTTTTGCTACTTTGAGTCTGTTCCTAAGAGGAAGATAATTTCAACGCCATTCAGTAGTAAAGCCGGAGATTCCAGACTGGAATGGTTTTATGTGAAGCGACAACCTGGGTGTTTCAGGAGGTGGGCGAAATCAAGTAAAGCACTGATTTTCTAAATCCTGGCTCTATAAACTCGAGTCACCGCCTTAACTTGTTTTTCTTTTTACTTACAGTCGACAATCCGAAACAAATATCAGATCAGGTGTTCTTTGACCGGATGCACCAGCTCCTTAATGGCGATCAGAAGTTCCTGACTATTGATGCAGTCCTTAAGGACGACTATCTTCACTTTCATGGACTACTATCTGTTTTTCGTAGTATCGGTCATGCGACGGCTCCAGACTTATACATTCCTCCAGTGGATGTAGTCCCAGAGACAGGAGAAGGTTCAGGAGCTCCTGCAGTGCCTCTTCAAATTTCACCTTCTCCATCTTCTACTCAGGATGACGAATTGGCTAACTTAGCCGAAGAGCATCGTGAAGGGTATACTGCCCCCTGAGGAGGTTACTTCTCCGGAAAAGTCAACATCCTCCAAAGAGTCGCCACTTAATGCTTCCGAGGGAGATGTCCCTAGTACTGATGACCCATTATTTCAGGGTTTGGGGGATCTCCCCTTACCTGAAACTATATACACTTCAGAGGATTTTAGGAAGGATCCTTTAGTCTTTACCTCTTCTGAAGAGACTACTCCTGCTAAGGCCAAAGAGCCTGCACGTTCTAGTCTAGCTTCAGACTCGGGTTGGTTGGGGGGAAACACATCAATTAGGACACACTTTATACAATAGCATTAGCATTCATTGCACCTCTCTCTCTCTCTGCGAAACTATTGATTCTGAATTTCATTTGTTTTATTGTGCAGGCACGATATCCCGATCTTACTATGATATCAGGAAGCTTCGCCGCAGCATGTCTAATCCACCTCAGGATATCGAGTATGATCGCCGCGACGATCGCGGTAGGGAGGAGAGAAGGCCTTATGAACCCTATCGCTCTCGAACCTCACGCTCTCGCTCTCCCGTTCGATCGGACCAAGAGAAATATAAAGGTTATCAAAGTCGTAGGGAAGAGGACAGGCCACAATCGAAAGACTCCACCTCTTCCCACGAGAAGCGCAACAGAGAGAGAAGTCCTCCAAAAGATACTGAGTCTCGAAGTAAATGCAAGGTCCCTGCTACTAAACGACCTAGGACAGATAAAGAAACTACTGAATCCTCCACACACAAGGACATTGAATTGACGATTCCTGCTCCTCCACCACTAGATGCGGAAACTGCAATCAAGCGGGCGTACCTGGAGGAGCACTTTCCCGAACATTACTTCGAGACTTTGACTTTTTTACCTGCCCTCGAACCTATTTCTTCCAGGTGGGCAGACGAGGCCAAAGCAAAGATAGACGCGGTTGAAAAGCAGTATTCTGAAATGTTCAAATATTCACGCAACCTTTCCAGAATTATCCGTACTCTAATCACGAATGTTGATTCAATGCAAAAGACCGCGGAAGAAGATGCAAAGGCCTTAAAGAATTTAGGAAAAGATTTAGAGGACACACAGGCCCAGCTCGCTGTTGCTCAAAGGGACGCTTCTAATTTCAAACAACAATTTGAAGACATGCAAAAACGTTATCATGATTTGCTTGAATCTCACACTCAAGAGCGTTCTGAGTTAAAAAAAGCAAGCTGATGATGCTAAGTCAGAAGCCGCTAAGACGCGCCTTGCTTACACTGACCTCGAACGGAAAAATGCTGAGTTAGCAAAGAAGAATGCTGAGCCAGAAAAGAAAAACGCTGATTTGGCTTCAAAGCTATTTGAAGCGGAGAACAGAGCTGCCCTGGCGGAGGGCAATGTTGAGTGTGCTATCTAATCTGCGGAGGAGGCCCACAAACAATTGTCAGAGGCGGAGGCGGAGATTCAGGGCTTCGGCGAATTAATAATTGAATTCTTTGCACATATCATCCGTCGCCTAAACATTTCTTGGATTGAGGATTATCCATCTACTCTTGTCCAAGTATGGAGTCAGATCGTTGAGTGGGAAAAAGAGGAGCTTAAGGTCGATACCATCGATGAAGACAAGTTGATGGAGAAATACTTAAGGGATGATGAGCCAGAACGCCTAGCTGAAGGGCGCCGCCTCATTGCTGAGGCTATGGAAGAAGAAAGGCGGAGGACTAAACAGAAGAACATTCCCGAGGCTGGTTCCTCTTCTGCTGCCCCCGCAACTCCTGAAGTTGAGGGATATGATCCTGAACACCCGGGACTCCCTCGAACAACTCTGCTATCCCCTATCCCTGAAATGGCATCAGAGACAGCAGTTACCCCCGCTGAGAAGTCTTCGGAAGGTATCGCTACCTTTTCTCCTCAATTCATCAAGGCTATTTCTACCTTTCGCCACGTGATTGAGCAATCGATGAAAAACCCATTATTTTCTCCTGAGTTGATAATTGTTGCTTCCCATTCTGTAGGTATTGAGCCATCCGAAAAGACAGATGTGACTAAGGGAGCCGCCTCTGGGGCTGAGCCTACGGAAAAGGCAAAAGTAGAGAAGGACAAGGCTGCTCCTATAGACTTGGGAGAAGGAAGTGAGCCGACTAAGGCTGGCACTGCCCATGATGAAGAAATGATAGCAGCCTTAAAGGATGATGGCGATGACGTAGGACATGAGGAAGATCCAGAGGTGGCAATAGTCGGGGAGTCGAAAAGTGCAGATGATGTTACTTTGGCTGCAATGAAAGCTGATCAAGACAAACGCTTGCAGTTAAAAGCTGAAGATCTTGACCCTGAAGCTCTCAAGCCTCTCGCAGTTGTGGATGCGGGATCAAGGTTAGTTGTTAAGCTCTCAACTAGATCTATTACAGAGGAACTCGCTAAAAAATCTTCTCTTGATTCCAGCGCTCCGCCCTCCGGGAAGAAGTCAACCAGTTCCAGCACCGCACCTTCAGGAAAGAAGAAATCAAAGCGCATCTTGACCGAAGCCGAGAAAGAGGCAAAGGATGCGGAGAAAGCCGCCAAGAAGTCCAAGACTCCCTCAAAATCCAAATAGTGGGTTGTCCTGCATTGTTTTAGTACTTGGTAGATCAATAATTGCTGCTGTAAGGGTGGTTCTTGCACCTTCTTTTTTTAGCTATTTTCCTGTACAAATTCATTCATTCTTAAATAAAAAATAATTCATTTTCTGCAATGTCTGTTTGTCAGTAGTTCTGCACTTATGTAAAAATGCCTGTCATACTATAGTTATGAAATGAAGTTACGGAGGGAGGAAATATGTGTATACATATATGCCCCCAGTCAATTCTCAAAAATTATTTAAGGCTTACTCAAGCAATCTGAATGCTCCCGATTTTCTGACGGGATAGCATTTTCCTGTGTTGTCAATGCCTGTCGTTTTTTCTGGCATTTCTTTTATACTCCCCTGTCTTATACTCAGGTTAGAGTTCTTACTAAAGCGGTCCCTTGTCTGGATGCACCTTCACGCCTCAGAGGATGTCGTCTTCCCGTCCTTTTATACTCTCTCTCTCTCTCTCTGGAGAATTAGAGTTCGAATTCAGCAATCTATTCATTCCCCGATCCTTCAGCGGGGAGGGATCTCTTTCTCAGCGCTCAGTCGGAGACGCTTTTATACTCTCTCTCTCTCTCTCTGGAGAGTTAGAGTTTGAGCTCAGCAATCTATTCACTCCCCGATCCTTCAGCAGGGAGGGATCTCTTTCTCAGCGCTCAGTCGGTGACGCTTTTGTACTCTCTCTCTCTCTCTGGAGAGTTAGAGTTAAGAATGTCGTTTTCTCATTCTTTTATGTCTTGTCGCACAAATAGTTGTTGTGCTTTTTCTTATGTTTAAACTGTTTTCAACCTTTTCAGGTTTTAAATCATCTTATATTCCATAATCACAACAGAATAGTCGATGAATGTATATATGTAATGCATAAAATTAAATAACACACAATATTTTTATAGTGGTTCGGCTAAGTCGTAGCCTACATCCACTTTATAGTCCTTTATTCATATCATCAGATTTTCCTAGGGCAAGTCGTGCCTTATTACAGAGTTCATAAGAAAAATAACAAAGAGTACAACATTTCTAATCCAAATATCGCATCAAGTGTTGGGCATTCCATGCTCTAGGGACTTCTTCGCCATCTACGGTCGTTAACTTGAAGGTTCCTTTTTCAAGTTTCCGTTGGATGACAAAGGGTCCTTCCCACTTTGGACCGAGGTGAGGAAGGGATGGAAAGACTCTCTTTAGCACCAAATCTCCTAGTTCAAAAGTCCTAAGGCGAACTTTTTTGTCGTAATAGCGTGCCATCTGACGTCGATGTCTTGCTGCACGCAAATCCGCTTCGTCCCTTTTTTCTTCGATTTCATCAAGAGACTCGAGTAAGAGTGCCCGATTCGTCATCGGGTCATAACATGTGACCCGGTGGGAAGGGACTTTAAGCTCAACTGGAATTACTGCTTTTGAGCCAAATGAGAGAGAGAAAGGGGTATGACCAGTGGCCGTCTTAAATGTTGTCCGATATGCCCACAAAGCTAGGGGCAATTCGTCAACCCATTTTGCCTTTGCGCGCTCTAACCATTTCTTGAGGATGGATTTTATTACTTTGTTTATTGCCTCTACTTGCCCGTTCGACTGCGGATAAGCAACCGCAGTGTATCGCTTGTCAATCTTATACTTCTGGCAGAAATTTATGAATTCAGTACCATCAAACTGGGTTCCGTTGTCAGTTATAATAGTCCTTGGGATCCCGAATCGGCATATAATATTTCTGACCACGAAACTTATCACCTTTCTTGCCGTGATTTTTGGTCAAGGGCTCAGCTTCCACCCACTTCGTAAAATAGTCCACGGCAATTATTGCATATTTCTCTCCTCCTTTAGCAATCGGTAGGACTCCAATGATATCAATTCCCCACGTGGCAAATGGCCAAGGACTCACCATTGATTTAAGTTGGGTCGACGGTGCTCTGGGGATTTTGGCGAATCTTTGGCACTTATTGCAGCGTCGTGAATAATCAGCTGCATCTTTATTAATTGTGGGCCAGAAGTATCCATATCGCAATATCTTTTTCGCTAAAGTCTGACCTCCTGTATAATCTCCACACTCACCTTCGTGCACTTCTCTTAGTACACGCTTGATGTCGTCGTGTGCTATACATCGTAACAGGGGCATAGAAAATCCTTGCCTATAAAGAGTATCATCTTGCATGACATATCTGGTAGCCTTGCGAACTACAGCCCTTTTCTCACTCTTCTTTGATGGGAGTGTCCCATTCTTAAGGAAATTCTTAATTGGGGTCATCCACGACTCCTTCTCCGGTTCCGCTTCGAAAGCGAACTCAATTTCCATCGACTCAAAGCTTGGCAATTCCAACGTTTCAATTGGAATTATTTCAGTCTCTTCTGGATTGTCGGAACTAGCTAGCTTTGCCAGCCTGTCTGCCTTCTGGTTTTCGGCTCTTGGGATATGTGTTATACTGTACCGCTCCAGGTTGCTAAATAGCTCTCTCACTTTTCCGAGGTAGGCGATAAGTCGAGGTCCCCGAGCCACAAATTCCTCTTGTACTTGGCAAACAACGATATTGGAGTCACAAAATATGTCCAACATTTTTATTCCGAAGTCTTTAGCAAGCTTCAGCCCGGCAATCAGGGCTTTGTACTCAGAGTCATTATTAGTCGCCGAAAATTCTAATCGTAGAGCGTAATATAACGACCGTCCTTCAGGAGTGACTAAGACGATTCCAGCTCCGGACCTTCGGTCGTTCTTGGTTCCATCTGTGTATAGCTTCCATGGATATATCTTTAACTCATCCTCGGACTTAACCATTCTGTCATCGATTACTTCCTTCTCTGGGATAGTGAACTCTGCTATAAAGTCTGCCAGAGCTTGCCCTCTAATCGACCTTCGTGGATGAAAATTTAAATCAAACAGACTTAATTCTATATTCCATTTGATCAACCTTCCCGATGCTTCGGGTCTCTGCAACACCTGCCTCAGAGGCTGGTCAGTGTATATGGTTATTGGATGAGCTTGGAAATAGTGACGAAGTTTTCGGGATGCAATTAGGAGGCTGTAAGCGAGCTTCTCAATCTTTGGGTAGTTGCGTTCTGCCGCTGCTAATTTCTTGCTTACATAATATACTGGCCTTTGCACTTTGTCTTCTTCTCGAACCAAGGCTGTGCTAACGGCGTGAGCCGTGATTGCCAAGTAAACAAACAATTCTTCGTGATCCACTGGCTTTGACAAAATCGGCGGTTTTTCTAGTAGTTCCAATAAATTTCGAAAGGCTCAACACAATCCGGAGTCCACTCGAAGTTCTTCTTTCCCCTTTTAATCAAATCAAAAAACGGAACGCATTTATCTGTGGCTTTGGAGATGAATCTACTCAACGCGGCTACTTTCCCTCCAAGACTTTGGACATCTTTAATTCTTCTCGGCTCTTCAATGTTTCTAATCGCTGCTATTTGGCTGGGATTGATTTCAATTCCTCGGGAGCTCACAATGAAGCCTAGGAACTTTGCCGATGCCACTCCAAATGAGCATTTTCAAGGATTCAACTTCATCCGATACTTTCACAGGATACCAAACATTTCCGCCAAGTCTTGCGTATGGCTGGAGGACTGTTTCGATTTGACAAGCATATCATCCACATAAACTTCCATAGTCTTCCCTATTTGATTATAAAACATTCTGTCCACCAAGCGCTGATAAGTGGCTCCGGCATTTTTCAATCCGAATGGCATCACAACATAGCAATATAGCCCCAAATTTGTAATGAAGCTCGTATGCTCTTGATCTGGCACGTGCATAGGAATTTGGTTGTACCCAGAATATGCGTCCATGAAAGAAAGAAGTTCATGACCTGCTGTCGAATCTACAAGCTGGTCAATCCTGGGAAGTGGGAAACTATCTTTTGGGCAAGCTTTGTTCAAATCTGAAAAGTCAATGCAAGTCCGCCACTTTCCATTCGGCTTCTTTACTAAGACGGGATTCGATATCCAGTCGGGATATGTCGAATCTCGAATAAATCCGTTCTGTTTCAGCTTCTCCACTTCTTCTTCGAGAGCAGCCGACCTCTCTAGTCCCAGCATACGTGTCTTTTGCTTCACAGGCAGATGTATTGGGTTTACATTTAGTGAGTGACTTATGATGGATGGCGATATCCCATACATGTCAGCGTGGGTCCAGGTAAACACGTCCAAGTTCGCCTTCAAGAAGTCTATTAGTTCTTTGGCCCGATGTGGATCCAATTAAGAACCAATCTTCAAAACTCTTGTTGGATCAGCTTCATCAGCAGGAATTTCCACTGTCGCTTCATTAGGAGTTGCATTTCTAATCTCTGGTTCCTCGTCTTTTCTGGGATCCAGGTCTTCAGGTGTTCCTTTGGGCAACTCCTTCGGGGTCAATCTCTCTAATTGCTATGTCGAGCCCCCCTTTGGGGGAGGCGAGGCATCTTTACACTCGATGTTAAGTCCTTTCATCAACATCTTTATTTCGGCAACATAGCAGGCCCATCCGGAAACTTGATCCCCTCTCATTACTCCAGTTCCGGCTTCAGTTGGGAATTTAAGCAATAAACACCAAGGGGCAATGCAAGCCCTAAATTCAGCAAGGGCAGGCCTTCCCAAAAATGTGTTATAAGGCGAATCTACATCCAATACTACGAACTGAAGCATCCTCACTCATCGGCGCTCTCCTTGCCCCAAGGTTTCGGGCAATTCTATGTACCCCATGGGGGCTGTTGACGCCCCGTTGAAGCCTCTGATCCATCCTTCACATGGCTTCAAATCTTCAAGTTCAAGCTTCATCTGATCGAATGACTTTTTAAATAAAATATTGACAGAACTTCCGTTGTCTACCAACACCTTATGAACCAAGGCCGGCCCAGTGGTGGTAGTAATGACCAACGGATCATCAGTGGGTGATTGGATCCCAGTATTATCTCTGCTGCGAAATACCACGTCGTCAAACATTGTCTTCTGTTTTATGGGGGCGATATCTTCCAAATCATCACCATCATTCACCTCTATGTGCTTGGCAGCAATTAAATATTGATCCATCGTTCTGAAACTACGGATTGCTGGGTGAGGTCCACCCACTATGGAGTTGATAACAATTCCTTTACCTTTCTGCTGTGCCGTAGGCTTGGGAGCAGATTGAATCTGTATTGGTGCCTGCTCTCCTTGCCCCCTGTCCCTCGGGGCAACTTTGTATTCATCCAGCTTCCCTTCACGCAACAGCTTCTCAATCACATCTCTCAAATGCCGACATTCATTGGTTGAATGCCCATGAGTTCCATGAAACAAACAAAACTTCCCAGTTGCCATTTCTTTCTCTGTCGAGTCGCGAGGTGGCGGTCTTTTATATTGCAAAACATTGTACGTATCCAGGTAAATGTTTTCCAGAGTGTCGTTCAACGGTGTATAATTCTCATAGGTCTGGAATCGGGGTCTTTTGTCAGAATCATTTCCCCTATTTCTATTCCTTCTGTTACCGTTCGCGTTACGGTTATTGTTGTTGCCCCCGTTTCCAGCATTGTTGTTTCCACCCTTGTTTCCCACATTTTCTTCAACTTTTCCGGAACTTTCCCCAGACTGCTTCACGGCAACGTTACTCTGCTCATTTTCTTTTGAAGCCGCTTCAGACTTTCTCTTTCGGTTTTCCCTGGCCTCATCTCGTCTTAAATAAATATCGGCCTTTTCATAGAATATCTCTCTCGTGGAGGGTGTCTTCCCAGAAAGGTAATCTCCAAACTCGGATTCAGGATCGACTCCTTCCTTTAATGCCATCAAAATGGTGGGCTCATGCGGGTCACTAACTTCAGTCACAGCTAAGTTAAAACGGTCAAGATATGACCTCAAAGACTCTCCTGGCGCCTGCTTAATTCTTGACAATTCAATAACACTTTTGGACTTTCGGGTATGGAGTCGGAACTGATTCATAAAACGTTCGCTCAGTTCCCCATAATTCGAAACCGAACGAGGGGGAAGTCGGGTAAACCAGAACAGCGCCACATCTTCTAAATAGATCGGGAATGCTTTACACTTCACTACATCAGGGGCAGCAGCAGCATTCATGAGCCACAAGTATCACATCAAATGCTTTCCTGGATCAGTTCTCCCGTTGTACTTGTCCATCTGTGGCAGGTTAAAATGCCTGGGAAACTGAAAGTCGAGGATGTCGTCAGTGAAAGGAGTATGGCTTCGCTCAATGCCGTAATCTTCATTGGTATAGTTTCGGCTCTCGGACATAATCTGGCGTACCATTGCCTGTACATCAGCATTAGTTAGGGGTCGTTCAAGTTCCCTGGCCCTGGTATCCGGGTTCCTTCTGGGCACTAGTTCAGGAGATGCCCTTCTTCTTCGAGCTGCTTCTTCTCTATTCCGTTCCCTACGCTCCCGGTCGCTCCCGGTCGCTCTCGGGAGGAGGGGACTGGAGCCTTTGCCCCTGAGTGGGATCATTGTTTCCTAGTGCTCGTGCAATATCCTCGTGAGACCCCAAAGATCCGAATGTCAGCTGCTCCAAATTCTGAGGTCATTCGAGTGGCCTTCGTTCACGGGGCCGCTCTTCCTCGGAAGATGAAGACTGATCCACTGGTGTGTGACAAACCGGTGATGGGGTTCTATGTCGACGGAGTTCGCTAATCTCCCTGCTCATGAGTCTCATATTCTCCTGCATCATGAGATTGGTGCGCTCGTGGATTTTCATAGCCTCCCTAGTACTCTAAAGCATGTCAAGTAGGTGCGAGAAATCTCCTTGAGTAATGGGCGCGGATGGATTGACCAGATCATTGACCCTGGTGGCTGGAATTGGAGCATTTGTAGGGACTCGAGTAGAGGTTCCAACATCACCAAGTGACGGGTCGGTTCGGAGATGGGAAATCGGGTCGGTTCGGAGCTGGGGAGCCTGGTCGGGTCGGTACATGGCAAGCTGCTCGGGTCGGTTTAGGTTGGGGGAATGCACTGCTTCAGAATCTCCTACCCAGATCGGATCGGAGCTCTCCCCCTGGAGGCGGTTCGGGTTTCCTGCATCGGTTCGTCCTGCTGCTGAGCTCTGCCCACGAGACCTTGTCACGACCGCATTTTGCTAATCTTCGCCAACTCCATTTCCTCGACCAGATTGAACTACTTTGCCTTTTCCTTTAGCCATGGTTCTTTAACTATCAATTCAACAAATGTCCAAAAACGTCGAAACTTGAGGATTAACTTCTTTGAACTCGACGGTCCAAAAAGTGGAACGATAATCCCGAAAAACAAAGAATTCAGATGGTTCTCAGTGAAAGCACCAAAATGTTAGACCAAAAAGTGGTTCTAACACCCAAATTGACTAAAAGCAGAATGAAATAAGATCAAAAATAAAATGAACACACAGGATTTATAGTGGATCTGCGAAGGAATGCCTACGTCCCCTTGTTTTTCACTATTTTCAATGATGTAGTTGCAATTACAATGAAATATTCACTGAATTTCTCTCACAACTCACTTACAATCACTCAATTGTCTAAAAACAAATAATGAAAGAAGATTTGGATTTTCCGGGAATGCTGGAATTCGGGTTATGAAGGTAGTCGAACTCTCAAAGTGCCAGAAAAAAGATCCTTTTCTTTGTCTCCAGACAGGGTATTTATAGGTGAGAATTTGCTCAGAACCCGATCCGGATCGGAGCCACGTGTCATCCATCCCATTAGCCTCGTGTTCAGATGGATTTCTGTGTTGACAACGCATCAGAGCAGTGGACGTTGTGGGTAGGAACTGGTCATAGCCTCTCCGAATAAACAGGCGCTCATGCAGGAGAGTGACGTGGAAGACAGGCTCGGATCGGAAGGGTGTGCACAAGGGTTTCGGATCGGAGTCCCCGATCCGACCCGGATTGACTTAGGACTAATTCCTGTTTTTACTCTGCTCCGCTCAGATCTGTTGCTCTCCGCTCCAACTGGAAATAGGTTGCTCTTCGATCCGAACAGCCGTGCCTCTCTGATTCCAATAACAATAGTTCACAGATCCGAACAGCAGACTTTATCCGATCCGAACCGCTACACTGCTCCGATCCGACCCGCTTCAGTGTTTTTCAAGTTCTTCAATATTTCACATCTTGACTTTGTGTTGCCCAGTTCACAAAGTGGGCTAACAGTAGGATAGATCGACAAATATAAAGTGATGAATTATATGAATTGGGTGCTGCAAAAACCAACCCTTCACAGATGTTTAAAAATAGGGGTAATTGTTAGAAGGGATATTTAGAGAATTAGGTGTTGGACTAAAATGAAGGGTTGTTTTGAAGTATTAAGAGTAGGTGTAGATTAAGCATATTAGAGGTAGATCGAAAAATATGAAAGATGATGAATCATTTATATTGGTGCTGCAAAAACCAACCTTCACAGTAGTTAAAAAATAGGGGTAATTGCTGGAACTAAGGGCTATTTAGAGAATTAGGGGTACGATTAAAAAGAGTAGTTGTTTTGAAGTATTAAGAGAAGTTGGCGTAGTTTACGCATAGTAGGGGTAGATCGACAAATAGGAAAGATGATTAATGGTTTTGATTGGGTGCTTTAAAAACCAACCCTTCACAGTAGCTAAAAAATAGGGGTAATTGTTGGATGTAAGGGATATTTTGAGAATTAGGGGTTGGATTAAAAAGAAGGTTGTTTTGAAATGTTTAGAGAAGTAGGGGTAGTTTGAGCACAATAGGGGTAGATCGACAAATATTAAAGATGATGAATCGTTTGGATTGGGTGCTGCAAAAACCAACCCTTCACAGTTGTAAACAAATAGGAACAGATTTGAAGTACTAAGAAAAGTAGGGACAGTTTAAGCATAGTAGGGGTAAATCGACAAATATGAAAGATGATGAATCAATTGGATTGGGTGCTGCAAAAACCATCCCTTCACAGTAGTAAAAAGATAGTCATAATTGTTTGATGTAACGACTATTTAGAGAATTAGGGATAGGATTAAAAAGAAGCACTGTTTTGAAGTATTAAGAGAAGTAGAGGCAGTTTAAGCAGAGTAGAGGTAGATCGACAAATATAAAAGATGATGAATCAATTAGATTGGGTGCTACAAAAAACGACCCTTCACAGAAGTAAAAAAATAGGGGTAATTGTTGGAAGGAATGACTATTTAGAGAATTAGGTTACGATTATAAAGAAGGGTTGTTTTGAAGTATAGTAGGGGTATATCGACAAATATGAAATGTGATGAATCATTTAGATTGGGTGCTGCAAAAACCAACCCTTGACAGAAGTTTAAATTTAGGGGTAATTATTGGAAGGAATGATTATATAGAGAATTATTGGTAGGATTAAAAAGAAGGGCTGTTTTGAAGTATTAAGAGAAGTAGGGGTAGTTTAAGCATACTAGGGGTAGAAGGCCAAATATGAAAGATTATGAATCACATGGATGGGGTGCTACAAAAACAAACCCTTCACAGCCGTAAAAAGACAGGCGTAATTGTTGGAAGTAAGGGCTATTTAGAGAATTAGGGGTAGGATTAAAAAGACGAACTGTTTTGAAGTATTTAGAGAAGTAGGGGTAGTTTAAGCATAGTAGGGATAGATCGACAAATATGAAAGATGATGAATCATTTAGATTGGGTGCTGCAAATACCAACCCTTCAGAATAGTTAAAAAATAGGGGTAATTGTTGGAAGTAAGGGCTATTTAGATAATTAGGAGTATGATTAAAAAGAAGGGATGTTTTGAAGTATTAATAGAAGTAGCGGTAGTTTCAGCACAGTAAGGTAGATCGACAAATATAAAGATGATGAATCATATGGATTGGGTGCAGCAAAAACCAACCCTTTATAGTAGTTAAAAAATAGGGGTAATTGTTGGATGTGAGGGCTATTTAAAGAATTAGGGTAGGATTAAGAAGAAGGTTGTTTTAAAGTATTAAGATAAGTAAGGATAGTTTAAGCATAATAGGGGTAAATCGACAAATATGAAAGATGATGAATCGTTTGGATTGGGTGGTGCAAAAACCAAGCCTTCATAGTAGTTAAAAATAGGGATAATTGTTGGAATAAAGGGATATTTATAGAATTAGGGGTTTGATTAAAAAAAAGGGTTGTTTTGAAGTACAAGCGTAGTAGGGATAGTTTAAGCATAGTAGGGGTAGATCGACAAATATGAAAGATGAAGAATCATTTGGATTGGGTGCTGCAAAAATCAACCCTTCACCGAAGTTAAAAAATAGTGGTAATTGTTGGAAGTAAGGGCTTTTCAGAGAATTAGGGGTAGGATTAAAAAGAATTGTTGTTTTTAAGTATAAAGAGAAGTAGTGGTAGTTTAAGCATAGTAGCGATAGTGAAAGATTGTTAGTCGTTTGGATTGGTTGTTGTAAAAACCAAACCTTCATAGTAGTAAAAGAAAGGCGTGATTGTTGGAAATAAGGACTATTTAGAGAATTAGTGTTAGGATTAAAAATAATACCTGTTTTGAAGTATTAAGAGAAGTAGGGGTAGTTTAAGCATAGTAGGGGTAGATCGACAAATATGAAAAATGATGATCGTTTGGAATGGGTGGTGCAAAAACCAACCCTTTAAAGTAGTAAAAAGACTGGCGTAATTGTTGGAAGTAAGGTCTATAAAGAGAATTAGGGATAGGATTAAAGAGAAGGGTTGTTTTGAAGTATTAAGAGAAGTATGGGTAGTTTAAGCATAGTAGGGGTGGATAGACAAATATGAAAGATGATGAATCATTTAGATTGGATGCTGCGAAAAACCAACCCTTCACAGAAGTTTAAAAATGGGGGTAATCATTGGAAGGAATGACTATTTAGAGAACTATGGGTAGGATTAAAAAGAAGGATCATTTTGAAGTATTAAGAGAAGTAGGGGTAGTTTAAGCATAGTAGGGGTAGATCGAAAAGTATGAAAGATTATGAATCGTCTGGATTGGGTGCCGTAAAAACCAACCCTTCACAGAAGTAGAAACATAGGCTTAATTGTTGGAAGTAAGGGCTATATAGAGAATTAGGGGTAGGATTAAAAATAAGGACTGTTTTGAAGTATTAAGAGAAGTAGGGGTAGTTTAAGCATAGTAGAGGTAGATCGGCAAATATAAAAGACGAGGAATTATTTAGATTGGTTCTGCAAATGTAACACCCCATGTCCATTAATGTCACTCACAAAGTAAATGCATCAATGTCCATGAAGCGTATATAGAACAAATAAACTACAAGAATAAATAAATAGAACAACACAGCGGAAGATAAAACTTATTTCATAGCATCATAACTCAGAACAAGTTTACATAAGTAGTCTCCAAAACCATTACAACAGGATCAATAGTCTTTTCCAAAAAATTCAAACTACATAAAGAAGCAAATACTTAAATAACATAAATGCATAAATCCCCACTGAGCATAAGCAAAGCCATAAAGATGAGAGAGTCCAAAGCGATACATCTACGCTTTTCAAGCAACTGAAAGAAATCGGTACTAAGCTGTAGTATTCCCTCCATGCAAACATGGGTGAGGGGGGGGGGGGGGAAGGAAAGAAAAGAGGTGGAAACAAAACGGGCCAGACATAAAGTCTGGCAAGTCCAGTAGTTTTAACAAATAATAGGTAAGGTAAATGATCAAGACATGAATAGGCATCATGACATGGCTGTAACATTGATAAGGTAGATAAAAAGGATGGACAAGATGATTCCATTCCTAAGTACTAAGACAATCCTACACCTTGGCTAAGCGAACAACCCTCAAACTACTAACCCCGAAGACCGAAGTCAACATCAGACTAACACCCAAAGGACTATCCAACTCAACCAACATGTTTTTCATTACACCACACTTTTGCTAAGTTACACCACATTACTTAATTACGCTGCAATTCTACTAGTCTCTATTTACTAAAGGTTGATCCCTTCCCACTAACAGTACCCACATGACAAACTTGGTAGTTACTTGTACCTAGCTGCTATCGTAGATGTCGGCTTTCTCCAACAGCCGCTAAGGTAACCTTGCCCTAGCCATTAGATCGGCTCCCTAAACCCCGTAGGCACCCGTGCTAGCCCTACAGTGGGGTGTATGACTCCACAAAGTGGCAACCCTGATACCAACATAAAATGCACGACCATACCTACACGATGCAACAACGTCTTACCTACCAGCCCGAACCCATGCACGCACATGAACCCGTTGGACTTGTGTTGCCACCGCTATTCACGTTTTGACCACTTACATTCAAGTCCAGTAAGCGTGCCCCAACCCCGGTCTAGTACCGGGCCCAATTAGACACTCAAACAGGTTACTGGTTGAAACGGGTCCCCCATCCGACACAAGTCTCCTACCTATGCTTGGTCCCCTCTAGGTTTTTCTCCCACTTAACCATTTTCATTTAAATGTCGATGTCTTACACATGCTATGGTTAAGTCCATACTTACATGTCATAATTTACATGTCTTATCTTATACCGGTTAAGTCCATATTTACATGTCATAATTTACATGTCACCCCACTTAACCCTCTAACCATACCCATGTCTTATTATGGTTAGTATTCCTTAATCCATTCCTTATGACGAACGGTGCATGACCTCCCACGTTAGACCGAACGCTTTGTGGCCGCTGGATTTGCCGGGCGGTTCCGGGAAGTCTTACGCCACAAACCGGGTCTAACCTCGTGTTATTAACCGTTGCGCCTACAATTCATTAATTTGACCTCTCACATTAGACGTCCAATTGTGGCAGCTAGATTTGCCGGGCGGTTCAGGGCAGTCTTACGCCACAATTGCGCCTAACCTCGTGTCAAAGGTTTATTAGTAATCGTATTTCACCAATACCCAATTTTCATGTGATATATATCCAATTAAACATATAATCATGTTTATAATATTTCCTATTCCAAATTGTCACTAATTACATATTAATTAGCCTCAATTACAAATTTACAACTATAGGCAATTTCATCAATTTCATGTGACTCATACCCAAATATGCCAATTTAACATATTATCCAATTATCCAAAATATCCAATTTTCCATATTTCACATATTCCCGTCGTTCCCACGTACTCGCATTCGCACGTATTTTTAACATAGGCTCGAAGGTAGCCTAGATCCAAAAATAAAAGGAATAGGGATAAGACGAGAGAATCAAATCACAGAAAATTGGAATTAACACAACATCATGAAATAAAGGGGCATGTAAACGGACATAGAGGCATAATGACAAATTCAACATGAATAAACTGATAAAGGTATGAACTTTACATAGAAACATAGGCATATGATGACGTGAATAAAAAAGGTGAAGACTTGGATGAGATTTAAATTACATACATACATATGAATCCTCTTTACAACTTCATCATGTTACTTTTAATCCCATTATATTGTGAAAATCACCGTACTCACCTTTCTCGGTTGAAGAATAGAATTATGCACTGAAATTGGTGTAGAAACGTTGCGGTGTTGCTGATTTATCTTCTTGAATTGTTGTAGAAGCTCTAATCTTTAATTCGAGTTGAAGTTGAATACTTGAGATTTGATTTAGAGGCGACGGCTAGGGTTTAAGAGAGAGTTTGATAGCATAATGGTGTCATAGATAATATTTATGAATTAGGGTTAGGTCTTAGCGTGTATATATAGGTGTAGGAAGTTATTTAGGACCATTAAATTAACCCTAAACCGTGAGAACTGTAACATCCAACGTCCATTAATGTCACTCGCAAAGGGAATGCATTAACTTCCATGGAGCATTTTAAGTGAATAAAGAACAGAAAATCACAACAAGACAGATATAAAACAGTACTTGAAAATTTAAAACTTTATTTCATTGCAGCGGATAAACCCATATGTTTGATTACATTATCAAAAACCATAAACTAAAGTCAAGTACATCATATCCATCTTGATAAAGCAAGGTACATAAACTGAAAGACATAATCCACAACATTAAAATAGCCATAATAAAAGATAAGCTGAACTTTACTTCAGCGGTCCAAGAAATCTTCTAAAAGCAGTCCAAAATCAAGCTCCACTGGTGCTAGTTCCAACCTGAGCACCTTGGGGGGGGGGGGGGAAGGAAAGGGATGGAAAAAGGGGGTAAGACATAAAGCCTGGCGAGTGCGAAAATTCTAACAATATAATTAACAAAGTAAATAGGCTAAGGCATAAGTTGGAAAATAAGGAAATGACCATGAACCATTGAGTATGGGAGAGTAAACAAGGAAACAAGATGAACAACGATATCGTTTAAGCGCACCTAAACCCACTAAGAAATTTACTAAACTACACCAACACTATGAGATGATTGCTAAACTGCACATCCACTAGTATACTGCACCACCACTAGTCACCCTAAGGTTGATCCCGCCTACAGACTAAATAATGATATTGGTAGTTTCGTGCACCCCTAGCTGCCTTCATAGGTGTTGTCTATCCCTATCTCCACTAGGTGTACCAACTACCCCCAAGCGATCGGCTCCCTGACTCGTAGATACTCGTGTTGGCCCCACAGTGGGGTGTATCGCACCCCAAAGTGGCAACCCGATTCCACCAAGAATGCACTCCTTATACCTACATGATGCAACAACGTCTTACCTACCAGCCCGCGTCCACACACACATATGAACCCGTTGGACTTGCGTTGCCACCGCTAACCCAGTTTGTCCTCTTACAGTCAAGCCCAGTATGCGTGTCTCGTCCTCGACTTGGGTCGAGCCCACAAAGATACGTGTTACTGGTTGAAACGAGCCCCCATTATTTGACACAAGCTATCCACCTAAGCTTGGTCCCCTCTAGTACATCCCACTTAACCCACTTCTTATTCGTGTTTCAATTACATGTTTCAATTTTGGTTAAGTGTTTCTAATCGTATTTCCAAATGCCACCCAAGGCACCCACTAGATTCCATATGCCACTCAAGGCACCAACTTAACCCCCTCATGTCCCACTACATGTTTATCTGGTTAAGTGTTTCTTAATTCATTAAGAACGTAACCTCATAAAGACCTCACACATTAGACTGGCATTTGTGGTAGCTGGATTTATCGGGCGGGTCCGGCAGTCTCACACCACAAAAGAGCCTAACCTCGTGTCTTTACAACTGTTACGTATTTAGTTTGTGCCTAAGACCTCTCACATTAGACTGGCATTTGTGGCAGCTGGATTTGTTGGGCGGGTCCGGGCAGTCTTACACCACAAAAGAGTCTAACCTCTTGTCTCAGACGATTATTTACTCCTAATTAATCATTCCCCAAATTTGAATTACTTTCCCTATTCAAATTATCAATCAATTCCAAATTTAACGATATCCATAATTGACTCTATTATGTCCATCCATTTATGGTATGTAAAATCATACCAATATTCACCACAATTATATTTTATGCCTTTTAAGGCATTTATGCCAATTAATTATTTTTAATATTATCCCCTTCGTACCCTCGTCATTCGTTCGCTTAACATGACATATTAATATTAGACTAGCAATTATTCTAATACTTGAAAAAAAGGAATAAATGTCACAAAGTCACATACACATAATAATAGATCTAATTTGCATCAAACTTGCAATTAAGAATTAAAACATACTTGCATAGTCTTTGTATTATCAAGGATCCGAAAATCATTGATCTAAAAGGTGTGATCTTGCATGTATGAACATAGTTTTACACCCAACTAGCCTAGGTAATTATCACAAACTTACATAAACTATGCATGTCGTCAACCTGAACAAAAAGGTGTCATCTTGCATAACTATTGATCCAATAAAGGTGTTTACTTGAGTAAACTATTGATCCACATAAAGGTGTAAAATTGCATAACTAGGCATGTCATAGATTCAACATAAAAATGTCAACTTGAATATGGATCTAAACTTTAAAGGTGTGAACTTGTATATATATATGAATCCAATTATCACTTAAACTTGCGTATGAACATAATACCTATACGAACTAGCATATGTTCCACATCCATATTCGCATAAAAACCGATGTTATAAACCTAGGTGGTTGGATTATAAAAAGGGATTCATTGACACCAGTTAACATCATGAATTAGTAGCATATATTTTATATCCAATCTTACATAACATCATTTAACTCGCATACAACTTGCGTGATCCTATTAACTTGCATAACATCATATGTAGAACTTGCATAATCATATCAACTTGCATAACATCATATATTAAATTTGCATAATCATATCAACTTGCATAACATCATATGTGAAACTTGCATAATCATATTAACTTGCATAACATCATATATAAAACTTGCATAACATCATATAATATGAATTAAGTTAACATACATGATTAAACATAGGAATTAGATTCACAACCACAACTTATAATCCAACATATATCACATCATAATTGATTTAGCAATTATTTTGTTAAGGTGATCGAACTCACTACTCAAAAGCAGTCTTGAGTTCTAAATTCTGATTTCTGGAGTTGTATTAGCTCTCCTTTGAAGAAGATTCGTTGTTAGGGTTGAATAATTTTGATTTGATTTGTTGTTCTTCCTCTTTAATTTGTGGTGGCTACTCTAGGGTTCAAGACAACAGCATGACGGCCATAGTTTCAGTTTTAATTCCGATTTAGGGTTTGAGTCTATGGGTCTTTTTATAGTGTTTTGAATTAATTTAAGCCGTTGGATGATATTAGGGTTAATCAAAACCATTCAGTCATGATAGGGTGACAAGTCAGCCCTAATGAATTAGCAAAGAGTCAGAAAGGACTCAACAATGAGTCAGAACATGGGTTAGACTGAACCAGAAGGCTGTGCCGGTTTTTCCTCGGCCTGGGCGCACTTGGGAAGTGCACCAATGTAAATTTGTACTGGCGCACTTCCCAAGTGCGCCAGTGTATAATTTTTTTCTTCTACTTTGCCACCAAACTTCGTTCGTCCATAACTCCTTCAACCGGTACTCGTTTCCCGCAAACTCGGACTCTTTTTCAACCAAAATTCCGAGATGAACACAATGGCGCTACCCAATTCCCATAATTCTCACGTATGAGATTAATTATTCTTTAATTTGATTAATTATTCAAAAATCCAGGGTGTTACATTATCCCTTCCTTAAAGGATTTCGTCCCCGAAATCTCCAAGTCAAGGAGAATGCATATCCTACCATCCAAACAACCATCTACTCAACCATCAAACATGGGCATCCATTCTCCTTATAAAATTTCTAATGCTGTATGAACATATGAAAGAAGTGTGTGTGTATGTTCCTTATCTAATGCAAAATTAGGCGGTCTACTGATTCAGTTGACCACCTTAATGCAAACCATGATAGTGCCATGCATCCATTATGTATGCGAAAGAACCTTATCGATACATATCATTTCTACATGTGTGCACAACCACTCACCAAATTGCAACATCCATATGATGGTACAACCATTATACATCCATTACTTAAATATGTACACATTTATATGAAATATGCAATATGAAGTGACTGAGCCGATCTAGTGCCTAAAGTGTGTGTATATGCATCCACGAGCAACCACTAGCAAACACTTGCATCCACATGCATCCATCATACATAACATGTCTCAAACACATGTTTCAACCATAGGGCTACCCTATCTAAAGGTCAAAGATACTAGTGAGAGGACATACTAAAGATAAGATAAGTACAAGGTAAGCGATAAAGGAGAAATTTAAAAGACATACCGTCGAAAAGAAAAGGGTATAATGAATGCTTCTTCGCTTCCGTCTCCCAAGTAGCGTTGCTCTCATCATCTCCCCATTTCACTTTGACTAGTTTGACCTCTCGATTCCTCAACTTCTTAATCTCCGACCCTAGAATGCACGTAGGAGCTCATCGAATCGTCGTATCACGCTCGATCTCAGCTCTACCACTTCCGCGGTCTCGTGCATGCCCTTCCTCAAATGTGATACATGGAATACATCGTGTGCACCACTAAGTCACTCGGGCAACCCCACTATACACGCCATCTGCCCAATCCTTTCCTTAATAGGAAACAGCCCTACAAATCTTGGTGCTAACTTCCCAACGGACCTAAAGCGAACAACATTCTGTAATGGAAACACCTTGACAAAGACCATGTCCCCAATATCAATTTCAAGATCTGTCCTTCTCTTGTCCGCATAAGATTTCTGCCTATCTTGCGCCGTCTTCATCCTCCTTCGAATCAAATTGATCTTTTCTGAAGTCTGTCTAATCATATCGGGCCCAAGTAAGATCTTATCTGTAGACTCCCACCAATATGTAGGCGAACGACACGGCCGTCCATAAAGAGCATCGAACGGTGCCGTGCCAATGCTAGACTGAAAGCTGTTATTATATGCGAACTCCACCAACGGAAGATATTCCTCCCATGTACCTCCGAAATCTAAGACACACAACCCCAATAAGTCCTCTAGGATACAATTCACCCTATCGGTCTGGCCGTCCGTCTGAGGATGATATTTGGTGCTCAAACATAACTGAGTCCCTACCGCCTCTTGCAAGCTCTTCCAAAATTCGCTAGTGAAAATAGGATCGCGGTCGCTCACTATGATAGAAGGAACACCGTGCAAACGAACTATTTATCGAATGTATATGGAGGCTAACCATGGAGCAGTCCTCTTACTCCTCATGGCAATGAAATGGGAGCTCTTAGTAAGTTTGTCTACCATAACCCAAATCCCCGTACTACCCTTCCTCGATCTTGGTAATCCGTCAACAAAGTCCATCGAAACACTTTCCTGCTTCCATTGTGGGACCTCCAATGGGTGAAACAATCCATCGGGCTTCTTTTGCTCTGCTTTTACTTGTTGGCACACCAAGCATCTAGCGACATACTCGGCCACATCCCTCTTCATACCGGCCCAAAAGTAAACTCGTCTCATGTCCATGTACATCTTATCCCCGCCGGGATGAATGGTCATCTTCGAACGATGTGCATCATCAAGAATGGTCTTCCTCAAAATTCTTGTCCCGTGGTACACAAAGTCTACCGTCCCTAAGCAACCAACCCTTATCATCTAGGGTGTACCTACGGAGATGGCTCGATGACTCCCCTCTTATGAACTTCTCTACTAACTCCATCAACTGTGGGTCATCAAGCTGTGCCTCTCCAACATGTCCCAAAAGCGTAGGTCTGACCTCAAGGATGCTAGCAAACTGGGTACAAAATCAATGGATGGTCTAAAGTCAAAGGTAGAGATAAACTCTAAGCTACGTCGCTCAACAAACATAGGACTCAATGTCAACTTTTTCCTACTCAAGGCATCTTCGACCTCGTTACCCTTACCAGGGGTATATGCTATCTCGAAGTCGTAGGATGCTAAGAATTCTATCCACCGTAACATATCACCCTTCCCTAGAGACCACGTGCCCTAAAATCCTCACTTCTTTCCTCCAAAAATGGTATTTTGGAGAACTTAGCTTTAAGCTGGTGCACTTGTAGGGTGCCTAAGCCTTCCCTAAGATGTAGGGAATGCTCTTCTCTGCTTCTAGAGAAAACCAGGATATTATCCCATGCAAAATCGTCACAACTATCCATCTCTCACACAGACCATCCTAGTCGAACTCGACATCCCCAAGTGCAAGCCTTAAAGGCCTAAACCAATATCAGACAAACACCCTAGGGATACCTCCTTCGAATTCAGACGACCTACGTGAGATGATACTAGTAAGACGACCAACCGATTAAGCACTTGACCGACTCTGGCTGTCGTTGCCAGTCTTGCTCCAAAACCACCGATGATTACATAACTGGCTTTGGTCAATCTATTAAGTTCATACGAAAACTTATTTCGTGCCTCTAGGTAAACCTCGCACTTTATCAAAGACGTCTCCATACTCACGGACCACACAAACAGACTCCCAATCATCGTTGGATGCGTTAGATTATTCTAGGCAGCTAAGCTTCACTGAACCCCTAGGGTCACAAGAAATATGAGGGTCTTTCCATAACGAATCAATAGTTGAACTACCCTCCTTTCACAATCTAGGATGGCACCACGCCTGGCTAGCCAATCCACCCCTAGAATCAAACTATAGCCCGTGAAACCAAGGACGAAGGCATTGCATTCAAATCAAATGCCCAAGATAGACACTCTCAAATCCCTACAAACCATTGAAGGATGAGCGGAACCACCAACAGGATTTGAGACTAGGATGGGATCCTTAACTAGATTAGTATTTAGGTGTAATGTTTCAACTAATGATGTAGAAATAAACGAATGTGATGCGCCAAAATCAAATAAAGTACTGACAGGATGATAAAGAAAACCAAATTTCAACCTAGACGGTCCTACCCCCATCAGGTATACCAGCCGTGAGGGAATACAACTACCCTCCAGAAGATCACGTACTTTGTCCTTGCCTCCTTGGACAATCGTAGGGTGTCCTATTTCTCCAAAACAACTAGCCTTCTTCTTCACATTATCCATTCGTGACCTCCCACCAAGATGAGGCTTCTTCCTTTGTTAACCAAACAGCTATTTGAACCTTCCTCCTATCGTCTATCTTAAAGGTACCAACAAGCCCTCCACTTCCTTGGACTAACTTCTAGCCCGACAAAAGTCTAAGTCCCTTGAAGTGGCTTTACCGTCCTTCGTACGAAAGTCCTTATTTATCTTAGAAAAAGCATATATACGCAGAGGGGGAAAGAACTCAAAAGAGAAAGAGGAAGGGATTCAAAACGGAGAACCGATGGAAGGATATATGGCTCTTGGGGATTATGTTCTCTAAAATATACTTTTCTCTTGAAAAATACTTTCCTTAAAACATACTTTTGAAAGTATTCTTTATAAGAATGCTTTTGAAAAAATCGTTTTTCAAAATATATTATCTGTTCTAGTAACCTGGCACTGATACAACGTGTAACATCCCACGTCCATTAATGTCACTCGCAAAGGGAATGCATTTATTTCCATGGAGCATTTTAAGTGAATATAGAACAGAAAATCACAACAAGACATATATAAAATAGTACTTGAAAATTTAAAACTTTATTTCATTGCAGCGGATAAACCCATATGTTTGATTACATTATCAAAAACCATAAACTAATGTCAAGTACATCATATCCATCTTGATAAAACAAGGTACATAAACTGAAAGACATAATCCCCAACATTAAAACAGCCATAATTAAAGAGAATCTGAACTTTACTTCAGCGGTCCAAGAAATCTTCTAAAAGCAGTCCAAAATCAAGTTCCACAGGTGCTAGTTCCAACCTGAGCACCTTGGGGAGTGGAGGAAAGGGATGGAAAAAGGGGGTCAGACATAAAGTCTGGCGAGTGCGATAATTCTAACAATGTAATTAACAATGTAACTAGGCTATGGCATAATTTGGAAAATAAGGAAATGACCATGAACCATTGAGTATGGCAGAGTAAACAAGGAAACAAGATGAACAACGATATCGTTTAAGCGCACCTATGCCCACTAAAATAATTTTCTAAACTACACCAACACTATGAGATGATTGCTAAACCGCACCGCCACTAGTATACTGCACCACCACTAATCACCCTATTGTTGATCACGCCTACAGACTTAATGATATTGGTAGTTTCGTGCACCCCTAGCTGCCTTCATAGGTGTCGTCTACACCTATCTCCACTAGGTGTACCCACTACCCCCAAGTGATCGGCTCCCTAACTCGTAGTTACCCGTGCTAGCCCCACAGTGGGGTGTATCACTCCCCAAAGCGGCAACCCGATACCACCAAGAATGCACGGCTTATACCTACATGATGCAACAAAGTCTTACCTACCAGCCCGGGTCAACACACGCATATGAACCCGTTGGACTTGCGCTGCCACCGCTAACCCGGTTTGGCCTCTTACAGTCAAGCCCAGTATGCGTGTCCCGTCCTCGACTTGGGTCGAGCCCACAAAGATACGTATGGGTTACTGGTTGAAACGGGCCCCCATTATTTGATACAAGCTATCCACCTAAGGTTGGATCCCTCTAGTACATCCCACTTAACCCACTTGTTATTCATGTTTCAATTACATGTTTCAATTTTGGTTAAGTGTTTCTAATCGTATTTCCAAATGCCACCCAAGGAACCCACTAGATTCCACATGCCACCCAAGGCACCCACTTAAACCCCTCATGTCCCACTACATGTTCATCTGGTTAAGTGTTTCTTAATTCATTAAGACCGTAACCTCATAAAGACCTCTCACATTAGACTGGCATTTGTGGCAGCTGCATTTATCGGGTGGGTCCGGCAGTCTCACACCACAAAAGAGCCTAACCTTGTGTCTTTACAACTGTTACGTATTTAGTTTGTGCCTAAGACCTCTCACATTAGACTGGCATTTGTGGCAGCTGGATTTGTCGGGCGGGTCCGGGCAGTCTTACACCACAAAAGAGTTTAACCTCTTGTCTCAGACGATTAATTACTCCTAATTAATCATTCCCCAAATTTGAATTACTTTCCCTATTCAAATTATCAATCAATTCCAAATTTAACGATGTCCATAATTGACTCAATTATGTCCATCCATTTATGGTATGTAAAATCATACCAATTTTCACCACAATTATATTTTATGCCTTTTAAGGCAATTATGCCAATTAAATATTTTTAATATTATCCCCTTCATACCCCCGTCATTCGTTCTCTTAACATGACATATTCATATTAGACTAGCAACTAGTCTAATACTTAAAAAAAAGGAATAAACGTCACAAAGTCACATACACACAATAATAGATCTAATTTGCATCAAACTTGCAATTAAGAATTACAACATGCTTGCATAGTCTTTGTTTTATCAAGGATCAAAAAATCATAGATCTAAAAGTTGTGAGCTTGCATGTATGAACATAGTTTTACACCCAACTAGCCTAGGTAATTATCACAAACTTACATAAACTGTGTATGTCGTCAACCTAAACATAAAGGTGTCATCTTGCATAACTATGGATACAATAAAGGTGTTAACTTGAGTAAACTATGGATCCACATAAAGGTGTAAACTTGCATAACTAGGCATGTCATAGATTCAACATAAAAATGTCAACTTGAATATGGATCTATACTTTAAAGGTGTGAACTTGTATATATATATATATATATATATATATATATATATGAATCCAATTATCATTAAACTTGCATATGAACATAATACCTATACGAACTAGCATATGTTCCACATCTATATTCGCATAAAAACTGATGTTATAAACCTGGGTGGTTGGACTATAAAAAGGGATTCATTGACATAGTTTAACATCATGAATTACCGGCATATATTTTAAATCCAAACTTACATAACATCATATAACTCGCATACAACTTGCGTGATCCTATTAACTTGGATAACATCATATGTACAACTTGCATAATCATATCAACTTGCATAACATCATATACGAAACTTGCATAATCATATCAACTTGCATAACATCATATGTGAAACTTGCATAATCATATTAACTTGCATAACATCATATATAAAACTTGCATAACATCAAATATAGAACTTGCATAACATCATATAATATGAATCAAGTTAACATACATGATTAAACATATGAATTAGATTCACGACCACAACTTATAATCCAACATATATCACATCATAATTGATTTAGCAATTATTTTGTTAAGGTGATCGAACTCACTACTCAAAAGCGGTCTTGAGTTCTGAATTCTGATTTCTGGAGTTGTATTAGATCTCCTTTGAAGAAGATTCGTTGTTAGGGTTGAATAATTCTGATTTGATTTGATGTTCTTCCTCTTTAATTTGTGGCGGCTACTCTAGGGATCAAGACAACAGTATGACGACCAAAGTTTCAGTTTTAATTCTGATTTAGGGTTTGAGTCTATTGGTCTTTTTACAGAGTTTTGAATTAATTTAAGTCGTCAGATGATCTTAGGGTTAATCAAAACCATTCAGTCATGATAGGGTGACAAGTCAGCCCTAATGACTCGGCAAAGAGTTAGAAAGGACTTAACAATGTGTCAGAACATGGGTCAGACTGAACCAGAAGGCCGTGCAGGTTTTTCCTCGGCTTGGGCGCACTTGGGAAGTGCACCAATGTAAATTTGTACTGGCACACTTCCCAAGTGCGCCAGTGCATATATTTTATTCAACTTTGCCACCAAACTTCGTTCGTCCATGACTCCTTCATCCGGTACTCGTTTCCCACAAACTCGGACTCTGTTTCAACCAGAATTCCGAGACGAACATAATGGCGTAACCCAATCCCCGTAATTCTCACGTCTGAGATTAATTATTCTTTAATTTAGTTAATTGTTCAAAAATCCGGGGTGTTACAAGAACCAATCAGATGCCACATCTGCCTTTGAGCGAATCGGCCCACGGGTTGACAGCCAAACACCCTAAATCAACCCCTAGTCGACCCAGCAAGGCTCTGGTCGACCTCAAAAATGGGCCGGTTCGGTTATTCCCCCTCCCAATTCGCTGTTTTGTACTTTTTTGCATATTTATATATATATATATACTTCTCTCATATGCATACAAACTTCAAGGCTTAATAACATATTCATAAGGTATCCGTTTTGTGCAAACCAAATGTCTATCTTAACCCAAAATTTTGAAACAAACATAATAGCGCAACCCATTTCACTTAATTCTTTTCTAAAAATTAAATATACTTTAATTTGTGAATTTTAATGTTATAAAATTACGGGGTGCTACATTCTCCCCTCCTTAAAGGAATTCATCCCCGAAATCTCTAAGTTTAGAAGAATGTATCCTACTATCCAATCATCCATCTACTCAACCATCATCCACAAGCATCCATTGTCCTTAAAAGATTTCTAATGCTTTTCATGTACATATGCATAGTGTGTGTATATGTCCGTATACTAATGCAAAATCAGGCGGTCCACTAATTCAGTCGACCTCCTTAATGCAAATAATGATAGTGCCATGTATCCATCATGTATGTAAAGAACGCTATACATATCATTACTACATGTATGCACAACCATTCATTTAAATCCAACATCCATATGATACACACATTCAATGTACATTCAGTTTACTAAATTCATCCATTTATATTCAATATGCAATATGAAAGTGACTGAGCCGATTTAGTGCCTAAAGTGTGTGTATATGCATCCACGAGCAACCACTAGCAAACACTTGCATCCACATGCATCCACCATACATAACATGTCTCAAACACATGTTTCAACCATAGGACTACCCTATCTAAAGGTCAAAGATACTAGCGAGAGGACATGCTAAAGATAGAACAAGTACAAGCTAAGCGATAAAGGAGAAATTAAAAGACATACCCTCGAAAAGAAAAGGGTACAATCAACGCATCTTCTCTTCCGTCTCCCAAGTGGCGTTGCTGACATCATCTCCCCATTTCACTTTGACTAGCTTGACCTCTCGATTCCTCAACTTCTTAATCTCCGACCCAAGAATCCATGTAGGAGCTCGTCGAATCATCGCATCACACTCTATCTCTCTATCTCAACATCTCTAAGCAAGCTCGGCTCTACTACTTCTGCGGTCTCATGCAAGCACTTCCTCAAATGTGATACATGGAATACGTCGTGTACACCACTACGTCTCTCAGGAAACTCCACTCTATACGCCATCTGTCAAATTCTCTCCTTAATAGGAAACGACCCTACGAACCTTGGTGTTAACTTCCCAACGGACCCAAAGCGAACAACATTCCGCAATGGAGACACCTTGATAAAGTCCCTGTCCCCAATATCAAACTCAAGATCTGTCCTCCTCTTGTCCGCATACAATTTCTGCCTATCTTGTGCCATCTTCATCCTCCTTCAAATCAAATCAATCTTTTCTGAAGTCTCTCTAATCTTATCGGGCCCAAGCAAGATCTTATACGTAGATTCCCACCAACATGTAGGTGAACGACATGGCCATCCATAAAGAGCCTCGAAAGGTGCCATGCCAATGCTAGGCTGAAAACTATTATTATACGCGAACTCCACCAAAGGAAGATGATCCTCCCACATACCTCCGAAGTCTGAAACACATAGCCTCAAAAGGTCCTCTAGAATACGATTCACCCTCCCGGTCTGGCCGTCCGTCTAAGGATGATATGCGGTGCTCAAACATAACTGAGTCCCTACTGCCTCTTGCAAGCTCTTTCAAAACTCGCTAGTAAATATAGGATCATGATCGCTCACTATGCTAGAAGGAACACCGTGCGATCAAACTATCTCTCGAATGTATACGGAGGCTAACCATGGAGTAGTCCTCTTACTCTTCACGGGAATGAAATGGGCGCTCTTAGTAAGTCTGTCTACCATGACCCAAATCCCCGTATTATCCTTACTCGATCCTGGTAACCCATTAACAAAGTCCAGCGAGACACTCTCCCACTTCCATTGTGGGACCTCCAATGGGTGAAGCAACCCACCGGGCTTCTTTTGCTCTGCTTTTACTTGTTGGCACTCCAAGCATCTAGCTACAAACTTGGCCACATCCCTCTTCATGCCGTCCCAAAAGTAAACTCATCTCATGTCCATGTACATCTTGTCCCCACCGGGATGAATGGTCATCTTCGAACTATGTGCATCATCAAGAATGGAATTCCTCAAGTTCTCGTCTCGTGGTACACAAAGTCTACCGTCCCTACGTAACCAACCCTTATCATCTAGGGTATACGTACTGAGACGGCTCGATGACTCCCCCCTTATGAGCTTCTCTAATAACTCAACCAATTGTGAGTCATCTCGTTGTGCCTCACCAATCCATCCCAAAAGCGTAGGTCTGACCTCTGAGGATGCTAGCAAACCGGTTAAAAAGTCAATGGAAGGTCTAAAGTCAAACGTAGAGATGAACTCTAAGCTTCGCCGCTCAACAAACAACGGACTCAAGGACAACCTTTTCCTACTTAAGGCGCCTGCCACCACGTTACCCTTGCCAGGGGTATATGCTATCCCGAAATCGTAGGACGCTAAGAATTCCATCCATCTTTGCTGCCTTAAGTTCAAGTCCTTCTGAGAGAACAAGTATTTTAGCGATTTGTGGTCTGTAAACAATTCGAATTTCTCGCCAAGAAGATGATGGTGCCAAGACTTAAGCGCGAAAACAATAGCGGCCAACTCTAGGTCATGTGCAAGGTAAATTTTCTCATGCATTCTCAACTGATGGAAACCAGTGGCCAAGTCCAACTGCGAAAACACTGAGGCGCCAACTAACTGATCAAAGAGATCATCAATCCTCGGTAGTGGGTGCCTATTCTTGTTAGTAAGCTTATTAAGTACTCTATAGTCCACACAAAGTCTAAGGGACCCATCCGCCTTCGTGGTAAATACTACTGGAGCACCCCACTCCGATATACTACGTCTTATGAACCCCTTCTCAAGCAACTCCCCTACTGGCTTATTGAGTTCCCTCCTCTCACGAGGAGCCATTTGGCGTACTGGTAGAGATACGGGTTTTGCATTGTCTACAAGATAAATACGAAAGTCTATCTCACGTTTTGGGGTTAGACCCCTCACGTCATCGAAGACATCAACATATTCATAGACTATACGAACAGAATGTATATCATCATTGGATGCGTCAAGTGACTCAAGATAACTAAGCATCACCAATCCTCTAGGGTCACAAGGAATATCAATGGTCTTTCCACTACGAGTCAACAATTTTACTACCCTTCGTTCACAATCTAGGATGGCACCATGCCTGGCTAGCCAATCCATCCCTTGAATCAACCCATAACCCATGAAACCAAGCACAAAAGCATTACATTCAAAACCAATGCCTAAAATAGACAATCTCAAATCCCTACAAACCATGGATAAATGAGCCGACCCACCAATAGGACATGATACTACAATGGGATCCATTAGGAGACTAGTATTTAAGTGCAGTTTTTCAACTAATGATGTAGAGATAGACGAATGTGATGCGCCAGAATCGAATAAAGTACGGACAGGATGATCAAACAATAAAATCAAACTTTCGACAGAAATTTTTCTACCTTCTTCCTGTCCTGGATCCATGAGAGCGTGAACCTGCCCTCCCGAAGTAGAACCTGCCCTCTGCTCCTGATTCTTAGGACAGTCCTTGACAGCATGACCTGGATCACCACAATGATAACAAGAGAACTTCTTCTTCTTCCTACGGTCTTTCTTCAAATGGCCGGGTATCCACAGTTGTGACACTTCCTCTTTTCTTTACCACCTTTCTTTTGTTGTTGGGCTTTCTTTGTATCCTACTTCTTATTTTGTGGCCTAATAGTACTTATACCCTTCTCTTATTCATGCATGTATGCCTTATCAACAAGCTTTTCATACGTTGCCCCCATTGGAATGTGGGACATAGCCAAACTATGAAGCGGTTCATTTAGGCCCTTTGCAAAACTCAAGGCCTTCTTGTGAGGCGTATTCACCAACTTTAGTCCAAATCTCGCCAACTTATTTAATACGGTCACATACTCCTTCACGGTCAAGTTTTTCTGCTTTAATGTCAAGAACCTCTCCATGTACATACTCTCCTCAGCTTGAGAAAGGAATTTCAACTCAAACCTTCCGCTAAAATCTGCCCACGTCTCTACAACACGTTCTCCATTAGTAACCTCCCACCAAAATGAAGCTTCGTCCTTCATCAACCAAGCATCCAATTGGATCTTCCTACAATTGTCCAAATCGTAAATGCCAAACAGATCCTCTACTTCTTTCAACCAATTTCTAGCTTCAACGAACGTTTCAGACCCACTAAAAGGTTTTCAACCCATCGAACGAAAGTCTTTACATATCTTGGAGAAAGCATCTCCACGCGGTGGAATGACTGGAGCTGGGGGAGGAGGATGAGGAACGTCGGATGGACTCGCGGCAGCAGCATTAGCCTCGAGATATTGACGAAACCAACTGGGTACATGAACACCTTCTGGTATCTCAGATGCTCCAGACATGCTGAAAAGAAAAGGAAAGAGTTTCAAAACAAGGGAAGTGAAAGAGAGATGTATGGCTTGCGGGGATTATGCTCTTTAAGGTAAACTTTCCTTGAAAATAGCTTCTTTAAAACATGTTTTTTTTAAATACTTTCTAGGAGAATAATACCTTTGAAAACACTTCTCAAAACTTTTTATCTGTTCTTGTAACAATAGCTCTAATACCACGTGTAACAACCCATGTCCATTAATGTCACTCACAAAGGGAATGCATCAGTGTCCATGACGCATTATTGTTGTATAGAATAGATAAATTACAAGAATAAATAAATGAAACAACACAGCGGAAGATAAAACTTATTTCATAGCATCATAACTCAGAACAAGCTTACATAAGTAGTCTCCAAAACCATTACAACAGGATCAATAGTCTTTTCCAAAAAATTCAAAGTACATAAACAAGAAAATACTTAAATAACATAAATGCATAAATCCCCACTGATCTTAAGCAAAGCCATAAAGATGAGAGAGTCCAAAGAGATACATCTACTCTTTTCCAGAAACTGGAAGAAATCGGCACTAAGCGGTAGTATTCCCTCCTTGCAAACCTGAGGGGGGGAAGGAAAGAAAAGAGGTGGAAACAAAACGTGTCAGACATAAAGTCTGGCGAGTCCAGTAATTTTAACAAATAATAGGTAAGGTAAATGATCAAGACATAAATAGGCATCATGATACGGCTGTAACATAGACAAGGTAGACAAACAGGATGGACAAGATGATTCCGTTCCTAAGTACTAAGACAATCCTACTCCTTGGCTAAGCGAACAACCCTCCAAGTAGTAACCCCGAAGACCGAAGTCAACATCAGACTAGCATCCAAAGCACTATCCAACTCAACCAACATTTATTTCGTTACACCGCGCTTTTGCTAAGCAATACCACATTACCTAATTACACCGCACATCTACTAGTCTCTATTTACTAAAGGTTGATCCCTTCCCACTAACTGTACCCACATGACAAACTTGGTAGTTACTTGTACCTAGCTTCTATCATAGGTGTCGGCTTGCTCCTACCGCCACTAAGGTACCCTTACCCAACCCATCCGATCGGCTCCCTAAACATCGTAGGCACCCTTGCTGGCCCCATAGTGGGGTGTATCACTCACCAAAGTGGCAATCCCGATACCAATATAAAATGCACGGCCAAACCTACACAATGCAACAACGTCTTACCTACCAGCCCGGACCCATGCACGCACATGAACCCGTTGGACTTGCATTGCCACCGCTATTCATGTTTTGACCTCTTACATTCAAGTCCAATAAGCGTGCCCCAACCCCCGGCCTAGTATCGGGCCCAATTAGATGCTTAAACTGGTTACTGGTTGAAACATGTCATAATTTACATGTCTTATCTTATACCGGTTAAGTCCATGTAACACCCCGTATTTTTTTTAATATAATTAAAAATGAAATAAAATATATGAAAATATGCTTATGATAGGTAAATAATGGTGATTCATAAGGAGAACTAATTAATGCATGGAAGAGAAGAAAAATTAGTTCGATAACGGCGTATGTAACGGAAAAGATAGTAAAATAAGGATAACTAATTTCGATAACTGACCCAGGTCGACTATAGTGTCGACCCCCCCTCTGTACAGGTCGACCTAGTTGGCCTGAGGTGGCCCAGAACCCATTTATGAGGCCCGGGATGAGTTTTGATGGTCCGGATTGACTCTAGGGTTGATCTAATGGCCTAAATGAGTTTCCTACACCTATAAATACACCCTAAGACCTAGCCTCCTCTACACACAATTCTATTCTTCTTCTTCTCTGCCTCTGTTCTAAATAAAAATAAAAAAGGTGTCGCTACTCTGCTGGAATCAAAACTAGAAGCTAATCAACATCAACCTAAGCAACTCAATTCAAATTAGAGATTAAAGCTTCTGCAACAATTCTGCAACAACTAAAGTTCTTTCTTTAATCCAATCAAGGCAAGTACAGTTATTCTCCGCTATAAACGTTTATCCTTATTGTGACATGAACTGTAAATCTGAATCTGAGATGATATCTGTTCTGTTCTGTTCAGATCTATCTTATTTTGTATCTCTTTCCTCTTTCTGTTCTATAGCCAAGCTACCACGAGCCGTAGCCAATCTCATAAGAGATTAACATACGCTAAAATGTTTGGGATAATAAAATGAATGATGCATAAATTGGCCATGACCAATAGGTGACTGATTTGAGGAAAGAACATGGACTGTAGCTAGAACAAAATCTGAGACATATGACTGGACATGTTATATTTATAACATAAATGGTTATTGAACATATGATTTGTGATAAGAAGAATATGGCTTAGGTATAAAGATTTACATGAGAGTAGGGCATCTATTAATGTAAATAAACAGCTAAGTAAGGGATCTTTGGGATATATGACATGCATAATAATAGATGGCTATATTTGGTATATAATCATATTGTGAATCATGAAAATTATTTAAGCATGTGAACTTAGGCAAGATTTATGATTAGGCAAGATATGTTTGCGAAAGTTTAAGAAATGATTAAATCTTTTATATTTGCCTAATTTGCTAGTTTTGTTACATTGCCTAATCCGCTAGTTCTGTTATATTGCTTAATCTGCTAGTTCTGCTCTACTGCCTAGTCTGCTAGATCTGTTCATCTGCTAAATCTATCGTCTGCTAAGTCTGTTGATAATGCTAAATCTGCTAGTTTGCTTAATTTGATAAATCCGTTAAGTCGCCTAATCTGAAGAATCTGTTATCTGCTATATCTGTTGAGTTGGTATTAGTCCTCTATTGACATAATCTGAATTAGCTATAAATAATTGACATGTATATTAGGCGTGGGTATAAATGGTAAATCATTAGTTAATTGGCCGCAAAGATAAACATGGCTAACTCGAGGTTAGAATGAGTTTACGGCGTAATTCTGCCCGGAACCGCTCGGCATATTCCATTGGTCGCAAACAATAGGTTCTAATGTGAGAAGTTAGTCATAACGTGCTGGAAACCCGAGGTTAGACTCAGTTTGCGACAGAAACCTGCCCGGAACCAACCGGCCTAACCAGTAGCCGCAAACTGTCAGTCTAATGTGAGAGGTTTTGGCATTAATATTTAATTAATGAAAATCTGAGATAATTATGATGTCTAAAATGTGTTGGGTAAGGTTAAACCAATTTGACCAATGAATCTGATAAACCCGTTTCATGAATCCGTAGGCCCAATACAAAGTTAGATAAGCTGTAACCAGTTAATCTGTAAGTCTGTTAATCTGTAACTAGTTAATCTATAAGCCTGTTAATCCGAACATCTGATCCATTAGTCTGAAAACCTGTTAACTTGATTGTCTGATCTGTGAACTAGTTAATCTAAATTTTGTATGTCTGAAACTTGTAAACAAGTTAAGCTGAAATCTGTTAGTCTGGGGACACATGGTTAGGAGGGTAATTACTTGTGTCATCTGTTGTTTGGGACCCGTATTAGTCAGTAACCCTTTCTGGTATCAAAACTTTGACCCAACAGTAGGTTGGGTCAGGGCACGCTTACTGAAGTAATTATAAGCGGTTCATTCTGATAATGGCGATGGGTGTTGATAGTGCATTCCAACCGGGTCATGTGCGTGCATGGATCCCGGTCTGCCTCTGAGGATGTAAGACGCCGTGACATCTGTAAATAGGTCTGTGCCAATTGGTTGTCACTTTAGGGAGTGATACACCCTATTGTGGGGCCGACACAGGATATTTATGTATTAGGGAGCCGATCGCTTGGGGTAGGGTTTTAGGGTACACTTATTTCTGTCTGTTTCTGTTAGTACCGTCTGTTTCTTTTGGCTGGTAACACCTGTCTGTTTCTGCGTGGTACCGTCTGTTCGGGTGGTAAAGGCCCATTACTAGTGTACACCTAATTCTACATTCTGTTTCCGTAGGGACTAATCTGTTTCTGCTTCTGTCTGTTTCTGATCGGGAAGTAAAGGCCCATTATTAGCGTTCTGTTTATGTTAAATTATTCTGTACCCGTTTCTGTTTCAGTTTAGATACTGGGGTGACACCTAATTCTGTTATAGTAGTATTAGTGCAGAGAAGTGTAAAGCAATAATTTATATCATTCTGTTCTTTTGTTATATCTGCTACACCTGTTACAGTTATCTCTCATCCGGTTTTATGTTCATGTCATAGTATTATTATCTGTTCATATGCTGAAAGTCACTGGACTTGCTAGACTTTTTGTCTGACCCTTGTTGTTTCGCCTCCTTTCTTCCGTTTCGACCCCGAAGGTTATCCAAGGAGGGAATACTTTAGCTTGATCCGGATTTCTCTCTGCTAGAAGTGCTTAAAGTATGGCTTGGCTTTGTATAGCATCCGTTCTATGGGGATTATGACTTTAAACCATGCATTTTGAAGGCTTTTGTACAAGACTGATATTTTGTACTTGAATTCTGAGATTTGGATGGATGTAACCATATTGAATTCTGTTTCCGCTGTAATAAAGTTAAAAAATTTCAAGTACTGTTTTAATCTGTCTTGTAAGTTTCTGTTCTCTTTACTAAAATGCTCCACCAAAGTTAAGGCATTCCCTTTGTGAGTGACCTAAACAGAGGTGGGGTGTTACACTTGGTATCAGAGCTGAAGGTTACGAGAATTGGGTAAAGTTTTTGGAAAACTATTTTCAAAGAGGTTTTGAAAGGAAGTATTTTCAAAAATAAAGCTTATTTTGAAAAACATGATCCCCAAGAGCCATATATCTTTCCTTCAGTCCTTTTTGTATTGAATCCTTCCTTTTTTTCATTTCAGCATGTTTGAAGCATCTGATATACCAGAGGGCGTTCATGTACCTGGTTGGTTTCGTCAATATCCTGAGGCTAGGACCGTCGCCCCAGGTCCAGCAAATGATCCCCCTCCTCCTCCGCCCTCTCCTCGTGCAATTGCTTTCTCAAAGATCTGTTGAGATTTTAGGGCCATGGTTGGAAAGGATTTCAAGGGAACTGAATCATTCGTCGAAGCGAGGAACTGGCTCAAAGAAACTGAGGATCTATTCGTTATCTTCGAGGTGGACGACAGGCAGAAGGTACAGTTGGTGGTAAGGCTGCTCAAAGACGAAGCCTCCTACTGGTGGGAAGTCACTAACGCCGAGAGGACGGTTGAGACATGGATGGATTTCAGAACAAGGTTTGAGACAAAATTTCTTTCGCAAGCTGAACGGAGTTTACAACTGGAAAAGTTCTTATCTCTTAAGCAAGGAAGTATGACGGTCAAGGAATACGTCAACCAGTTCAACCAACCATCTAGGTTCTGATTGGATTTAGTCAACACTCAGCATAAAAAAGGCTCTCCGCTTTGTTAAAGGATTGAATGAGCCACTGCACAGCCTAGCCATGACCCACGTACCCATGGGAGCGACTTACGAGAAATTGGTAGACATGGCACTACTGCACGAGGAAGACAAGGGCCCGAAAGAGACAAAGAAGGAAGAACCACATAATAAGAAAGCGGGGCCCAAAAAGGAAACACACAAGAAGGATGAGAATACTGAAGATAAGAAGGGGAAAAAGTGCTTTACTTTTGGGAGCTCGACTCATCTGAACAAGGATTGCAGAAAAAGGAAGGGCACTTGCTTCAACTGTGGAGAGATGGGACACTTCACTAGGGACTGCTTGAAGAGACGAGGACAAGGACGGCAGGCGAACATTCTTGAGGCTAGTGGCTAGGATAGAAATAGGAAAATTTCTATAGTAGGTTTAATTTCTTTCTCAGATTATGGAGTTAAGACTTTTTCTCATTCTGGTATTTTGATTTTGTAATCGATACTCTGCACTTTAATACTAGTATTATTTCTGAATTCCGCTATAGACTCAGACCCATAAGGGTTATGGCTCATCTGTTTGAGATTGGGGTTTGAGGGATATCTGTGTTAGGTGTCAAGTATGACGCATACATTCTGAGTTTTCGTGGGGTATGATTTTATCATGCTTAGCTTCCTAAGAATCATTAGGGAACATGATCTTTACCAGTAGTCTGTAAATATCTGAATACTTCTGATAAGATTTCTAGTTTTGACATTGTCTAAAGAAGGTAATCCTCTGGGTGTCAATTTGATGTTGGTTTCGGTCTTTGGGGCCGATACTTAGGACCCATGTCTAATGGGAACCAAGTTTTTGTTCTATCTGTATTCGCTTCCATCATTCGAATGTATCCTACCGATCGAATCTTCGAACTTTAGGTAGAAACTAATGGGTGTAAACATGTGTTTGAAACATGTTATGTTTGATGGTTGCAAGTGGATGCAAGTAGTTGCTAGTGGTTGCCCGTGGATGCATATACACACACTAGGCACTAGATCGGCTCGAAAACACTCTCATACTACATATGGATGTGTGAGCATTTTTAATTTTTGTGGATGCAAAATGATTGACTCAGCACATGGATGTTGCATATGACTGAATGGTTGTGCACTCATATAGAAATGATATGTATCGAGTAGGAAAATTGCATACATGTTGGACTCATGGCACTGGCATAATTCGCATTAAGGAGGTCAACTGAATTAGTGGACAGCCTGATCTTTGCATTAGACAAGGAACATATACACACACTTCTTGCATATGTTCATATAGCATTAGAAATCTCTTAAGGACAATGAATGCCTGTGATTGGTGATTGAGTAGATGGATGATGGATGGTAGGACACATTCTTCTTAACTTGAAGATTGCGTGGACGAAATCCATTAAGGAGGGAAGAATGTAACAACCCGTATTTTTTTTAATATAATTAAAAATAAAATAAAATATATGAAAATATGCTTATGATAGGCAAATAATGGTGATGCATAAGGAGAATTTATTAATGCATGGAAGAGAAGAAAAATTAGTTCGATAACGGCGTATGTAACGGAAATGATAGTAAAATAAGGATAAATAATTCAAGAATCAGGAATTAGGTAAAATGGACATCACCATTGCGTTCCTCTTGGAAAAATACGCAAAATAGAGTCCGAGTTTTCGAAAATCGGAGTCTGTATGGCCAAGATATGGCCAAAACAAGATTCCAGCAGACGTTCTGGCAGACTGACCCAGGTCGACCATAGTGTCGACACTATAGTCGACCTCCCCCCCCCCCTCTGTACAGGTCGACCTGGTCGGCCTGGGGTGGCCCAGAACCCATTTTTGAGGCCCGAAATGAGTTTTGATGGTCCGAATTGACTCTAGGGTTGATCTAATGGCCTAAATGAGTTTCCTACACCTATAAATACACCCTGTGACCTAGCCTCCTCTACACACAATTCTATTCTTCTTCTTCTCTGCCCCTGTTCTAAATAAAAATAAAAATGGCATCGCTAATCTGCTGGAATCAAAACTAGATGCTAATCAACATCAACCTAAGCAACTCAATTCAAATTAGAGATTAAAGCTTCTGCAACAATTCTGCAGCAACTAAAGTTCTTTCTTTAATCCAATCAAGGCAAGTACAGTTATTCTCCGCTATAAACGTTAATTCTTATTGTGACATGAATTGTAAATCTGAATCTTAGATTATATCTGTTACGTTCTGTTTAGATCTATCTTATTTTGTATCTCTTTCCTCTTTCTGTTCTATAGCCAGGCTACCACGAGCCTGAGCCAATCTCATAAGAGATTAACGTACGCTAAAATGTTTGGGATAATAAAACGAATGATGCATAAATTGGGCATGACCAATAGGTGACTGATTTGAGGAAAGAACATGGACTGTAGCTAGAACAAAATATGAGACATATGACTGGACATGTTATATTTATAACATAAATGGTTATTGAACATATGATTTGTGATAAGAAGAATATGGCTTAGGTATAAAGATTTACATGAGAGTAGGGCATCTATTAATGTAAATAAACACCTAAGTAAGGGAACTTTGCGATATATGACATGCATAATAATAGTTGGCTATATTTGGTATATAATCATATTGTGAATCATGATTATTATTTATGCATGTGAACCTAGGCAAGATTTATGATTAGGCTAGATATGTTTGTGAAACTTTAAGAAATGATTAAATCTGTTATATTTTCCTAATTTGCTAGTTTTGTTACATTGCCTAATCCGCTAGTTCTGTTATATTGCTTAATCTGCTAGTTCTGCTCTACTGCCTAGTCTGCTAGATCTGTTCATCTGCCAAATCTGTCATCTGCTAAGTCTGTTGAAAATGCTAGATCTGCTAGTTTGCTTAATTTGATAAATCCGTTAAGTCGCCTAATTTTAAGAATCTGTTATCTGCTATATCTGTTGAGTTGGTATTAGTCCGCTATTGACATAATCTGAATTAGCTATGAATAATTGACATGTATATTAGTCGTGGGTATAAATGGTAAATCATTAATTAATTGGCCACAAAGATAAACATGGCTAACTCGAGGTTAGAATGAGTTGGCGGCGTAATTCTATCTGGAACCGCCCGGCATATTCCAGTGGTCGCAAACAATAGGTTCTAATGTGAGAAGTTAGTCATAACGTGCTTGAAACCCGAGGTTAGACTCAGTTTGCGATAGAAACCTGCCCGGAACCAACCGGCCTAACCAGTAGCCGCAAACTGTCAGTCTAATGTGAGAGGTTTGGGCATTAATATTTAATTAATGAAAGTCTAAGATAATTATGATGTCTAAAATGTGTTGGGTAAGGTTAAACCAATTTGACCAATGAATCTGATAAACCCGTTTCGTGAATCCGTAGGCCCAATACAAAGTTAGATAATCTGTAACCAGTTAATCTGTAAGTCTGTTAATCTATAACCAGTTAATCTGTAAGCCTGTTAATCCGAACATCTGATCCGTTAGTCTGAAAACCTGTTAAATTGATTGTCTGATCTGTGAACTAGTTAATCTAAATTTTGTATGTCTGAAACTTGTAAACAAGTTAAGCTGAAATTTGTTAGTCTGGGACACAAGGTTAGGAGGGGAATTACTTGTGTCATCTGTTGTTTGGGACCCGTATTAGTCAGTAACCCTTTCTGGTATCAAAACTTTGACCCAACAGTAGGTAGGGTCCAGGCACGCTTACTGAACTAATTATAAGCGGTTCATTCTGATAATGGCGACGGGTGTTGATGGTGCGTTCCAACCGGGTCATGTGCGTGCATGGATCCCGGTCTGCCTCTGAGGATGTAAGACGCCGTGACATCTGTAAATAGGTCTGTGCCAATTGGTTGTCACTTTAGGGAGTGATACACCCTACTGTGGGGACGACATAGGATATTTATGTATTAGGGAGCCGATCGCTTGGGGTAGGGTTTTAGGGTACACTTAGTTCTGTCTGTTTCTGTTGGTACCGTCTGTTTCTGTTGGGTGGTAACACCTGTCTGTTTCTGCGTGGTACCGTCTGTTCGGGTGGTAAAGGCCCATTACTAGTGTACACCTAATTCTACATTCTGTTTCCGTAGGGACTAATTTGTTTCTGCTTCTGTCTGTTTCTGATCGGGTAGTAAAGGCCCATTATTAGCGTTCTGTTTCTGTTAAATTATTCTGTACCCGTTTCTGTTTCAGTTTAGATATTGGGGTGACATCTAATTCTGTTATACTAGTATTAGTGCAAAGAAGTGTAAAGCAATAGTTTATATCATTCTGTTATTTTGTTATATCTGCTACACCTGTTACAGTTATCTCTCATCCGGTTTTATGTTCATGTCATAGTATTATTATCTGTTCATATGCTGAAAGTCACTGGACTTGCCAGACTTTTTGTCTGACCCTTGTTGTTTCGCCTCCTTTCTTCCGTTTCCCCCCAGGTTATCCAAGGAGGAAATACTTTAGCTTGATCCGGATTTCTCTCCGCTTGAAGTGCTTAAAGTATGGCTTGGCTCTGTATAGCTTCCGTTCTGTGGGGATTATGACTATAAACCATGCATTTTGAAGGCTTTTGTACAAGACTGATATTTTGTACATGAATTCTGAGATTTGGAAGGATGTAACCATATTGATTTCTGTTTCCGCTGTAACCATATTGATTTCTGTTTCCGCTGTAATAAAGTTAAAAATTTTCAAGTACTGTTTTAATCTGTCTTGTAAGTTTCTGTTATGTTTACTAAAATGCTCCACCAAAGGCATTCCCTTTGTGAGTGACCTTAACAGAGGTGGGGTGTTACAGTCCATATTTACATGTCACAGTTTACATGTCACCCCACTTAACCCTCTAACCATACCCATGTCTTATTATGATTAGTATTCCTTAATCCATTCCTTATGACGAATAGTGCATGATCTCCCATATTAGACCGAACGCTTTGTGGCCCCAGGATTTGCTGGGCGGTTCCGGGCAGTCTTATGCCACAAACCGGGTCTAACCTCATGTCATTAACCGTTGCACCTACAATTCATTCCTTTGACCTCTCACATTAGACGTCCAATTGTGGCAACTGGATTTTCCGGGCGTTTCCGGGCAGTCTTACGCCACAATTGCGCCAAACCTCGTGTCAAAGGTTTATTAATAATCGTATTTCACCCATACCCAATTTTCATGTCATGTATATCCAATTAAACATATAATCATGTTTATAGTATTTGCTATTCCAAATTGTCACTGATTACATATTAATTAGCCTCAATTACAAATTTACAATTATAGGCAATTTCATCAATTCCATGTAACTCATACCCAAATATGCCAATTTCGCATATTATCCAATTATCCAAAATATCCAATTTTCCATATTCCCCTCATTCCCACGTATTCACGTTCACGTGTATTTTTAACATAGGCTCGAAGGTAGCCTAGATCCAAAAATAAAAGGAATAGGGATAAGAAGAGAGAATCAAATCACAGAAAATTGGAATTAACACAACATCATGAAATAAAGGGGCATGTAAACTGGCATAGAGGCATAATGACAAATTCAACATGAATAAACTGATAAAGGTATGATCTTTACATAGAAACATAGGCATATGATGACATGAATCAAAAAGGTGAAGACTTGGATGAGATTTAAATTACATAAATACATATGAATCCTCTTTACAACTTCATCCTGTTACTTTTTATCCAATTATATTGTGAAAATCACCGTACTCGCCTTTCATGGTTAAAGGATAGAATTATGCACTGAAATTGGTGGAGAAGCGTTGCGGTGTTGCTGATTTATCATCTTTAATTGTTGTAGAAGCTCTAATCTTTAATTTGAGTTGAAGTTGAATAATTGAGATTTGATTTAGAGGCGGCGGCTAGGGTTTAAGCGAAAGTTTGACAGCATAATGGTGTCATAGGTAATATTTATGAATTAGGGTTAGGTCTTATGGTGTATATATAGGTGTAGGAACTTGTTTAGGACCATTATATTAACCCTGAACCATGAGAACCAATCAGATGCCACATCTGCCTTTAAGCGAATCGGCCCACGGGTTGGCAGCCGAACACCCTGAATCAACCCCTAGTCGACCCAACGAGGCTCTGGTCGACCTCAAAAATTGGCTGGTTCGGTTATTCCCTTTCCCAATTCACTATTTTGAACTTTTTTGCATATTTATTTATTTAATTATATATATATATATATTTCTCTCATATGCATACAAACTTCAAGGCTTAATAACATCTTCATAAGGTATCTATTTTGTGCAAACCTGTTAGCCTACTTTGTGAACTAGGCAACACAAAGTCGAGATGTCAAGCGTCGAAGAACTTTTCTTCTTAAAAAGCATCGGGTCGGATCGGAGAGCTGCTGCCAGTCGGATCGGAGGGCTACTACCAGTTCAGAACGGAGCAGAGGAAAATGGATAAGGACACAGTTTCAGCTCAGGTTGGGTCGAATTGGATGCCCCGATCTGAACCCCTTCTACTCGCTCCTCCGAACCGAACCTGCATTCCATATCACTTCCCCCCACGATCGCCTGAATATTCGGAGTGGTTATGACCATTTCCTACCCACGATGACAACTACTCTGATGCGCTGTCAGCACTGGAATCCATCTGAGCCCGAGTACGATGGGATGGAAGACACGTGGGAAGACACGTGGCTCCGACCAAGATCGAATTCTGAGTAAATTTCCACATATAAATACCCTGCCCAGAGACAATTAAAGGGATCTTCTTTTTGGCACTTTGAGAGTTCAAACACATTGAAAACCCGAATTCCAACATTCACGGATAATCCAAATCGTCTTTCAACATTTGTTTTGAGACAATTGAATCAATGTACGTGAGTTGTGAGTGAAATTGAGTGAATATCTCATTGTAATTGCATCTATATCATCAAGAATAGTGATTTTAAAGTGGACGTAGGCTTTTCCACGCCGAACCACTATAAATTCTATGTCTCCATTTTACTTTTGATCTTATTTTATTTCGATTTTAGTAAATTTGGGTGTTAGAACCACTTTTTGGTCTAACATTTTGGTGCTTTCACTGAGAAGCATTTGAATTATCTGTTTTTCCGGATTACCGTTCTACTTTTTGGACCGTTGAGTTCAAAGAAGTTAATCCTCAAGTTTCGACGCTTTTGAATATTTGTTGGTTGATTGTTGAAGAACTATGGCCAAAGGAAAAGGCAAGGAAGTTCAAACCAGTCGAGGAAACGGAGTTGGTGAAGATCAGCAAAATGCGGTTGTGACAAGGTCTCGTGGGCAGAGCTCGGGAGTGGATTGGATAGATACAGGAAATCCGAACCGAACTCAAGGAGAGAGCTCCGATCCGAGTAGGAGAATCTGAAGCAGTGCACTCCCCCAATCTGAACCGACCCGAACAAGTTGCACTGCTCCGACCCGAACAAGTCTCCCAGCTCCGACCCGAACAGATAGCCCAGCTCCGAACCGAACAGATAGCTCTGATCCGGTCCGTCGCTTGGTGATGCTGGAACCCCTACTCGAGCTCCTCCAAATGCTCTGACTCCAGCCACGAGGATCAATGATCACGTCAATCCATCTGCGCCTATTACCCAAGGAGATTTTTCGCGCCTTCTTGACATGCTCGAGAGTACTAGGGAGGCTATGAAAATCCACTAGCGCACTAATCTCATGATGCAAGAAAACATGAGAATCATGAGCAGGGTGATTAGCGAACTCCGCAGACAGAGAACTCCATCCCCGGTTCATCACACACCAAAAGATCAGTCTTCTTCTTCTGAGGAAGAACGGACCCGTGAAAGAAGGCCGCTCGAACGACCTCAGAATCTGGAGCAGCTGACATTCGGATCTTTGGGGTCCCGCGAGGACGCTGCACGGGTACTAGGACCCAATGATCCGAGCTTAAGAGAGCCTATGTTGTTACCAATGCGGGGATCCCATGTATTACCCAGAGACCCTAACCTCACCAATCCCACTCAGGGACAAATGCTCCAGCACCTTCCTCCCATGATCGATCGGGAACGTAGGGAACAAAGCAGAGCAGAAGCGGCTCGAAGAAGGAGGGCGTCCCCTGATTAGGACCCCAGAGGAAACCCGAACATCAGAAGGAGGGAGTCCCTTGATCAAGAGCCTAGAAGGAACCCGGAAATCAGAGCCAGGGAGCTTGAACGACCCCTGACCAATGCTGACGTATGGACTATGGTACGCCAGATTATGTCTGAAAGTCGGAACTATACCAATGAAGATTATGGCATTGAGCAAAGCCATACTCCTTTTACTGATGACATCCTCAACTTCCAGTTTCCCCGACGTTTTAACCTGCCACAGATGGACAAGTACAATGGGAGAACCGATCCGGGACAACATTTGATGCGATACGCATGGCTCATGAATGCTGCTGCTGCCCCTGACGCAGTGAAGTGTAAAGCCTTCCCGATCTATTTAGAAGATGTGGCGGTGTTATGGTTTACCCGACTCCCTCCTCGGTCGATATCGAATTTTCGGGAATTAAGCTAACGTTTTATGAATCAGTCCCGACTCCATACCCGAAAGTATAAAAATGTTATTGAATTATCAAGAATTAAGCAAGCGCCGGGTGAGTCTTTGAAGTCATATCTCGACCGTTTCAACTTAGCTGTGATAGAAGTCAGCGACCAGCACGAGCCCACCATCTTGATGTCTTTGATGGAAGGAGTCGATCCTGACTCCGAGTTTGGAGATTATCTTTCTGGGAAGCCACCTCCCACGAGAGAGTTATTCTATGAAAAGGCCGATATTCACTTAAGACGAGAGGAGGTAAGGGCAAACCGAAAGAGAAAATCTGGAGCGGCTTCAAAAGAAACTGTTCAGAGTAACATCGTCGTGAAGCAGTCTAGAGAAAGTTAAGGAAAAGTTGAGGTGAATGTGGGAAACAAGAGTGGAAACGACAACAATGGAAACGGGGGCAACAACAACAACCGTAACGTGAATGGTAACAGAAGAAATAGGAATAAAGGAAGTGATCCTAACAAAAGACCCCGGTTCCAGACTTATGAGAATTATACACCGCTGAACGACACTCTGGAGAACATTTACTTGGATACATACAATGTTTTGCAATATAAAAGACTGCCACCTCGAGACTCAACGGAAAAAAGAAATCGCAACTCGATAATTTTGTTTGTTTCATGGAACTCATGGCCATTCAACAAATGAATGTCGACATTTGAGAGACGTGATTGAGAAGCTGCTGCACAAAGGAAAATTGGATGAATATAAGGTTGCCCCAAGAGATAAGGGGCAAGGAGAACAGGCTCCAAACCAGAACCAATCTGCTCCCAAGCCTACAGCGCAGCAGAAAGGAAAGGGAATTGTTATTAACACCATAGTAGGTGGACCCCACCCAGCGATCCACAGTTTTAGATCAATGGATCAATACGTAAATGCAGCTAAGCACGTAGATGTGGATGAATGTGATGATTTGGAAGATGTCGCTCGCTCCTGTGAAACAGCAGAGGACAATGTTTGATGACGTGATATTCCGTAGCAGAGATAATACCGGAATCAGTCACCCACTGACGATCAGTTGGTCATCACCACTACCCTTGGACCGGCATTGGTTCATAAGGTGTTAGTAGACAATGGAAGCTCTGTTAAAATTTTGTTTAAAAAGTCATTCGATCAGATGAAACTTGAGTCCGAAGATTTGAAGCCATGCGAAGGTTGGATTCGAGGCTTCAACGGAGCATCGACAGCTCCGATGGGGTACATAGAATTGCCTGTAATATTGGGGCAAGGGGAACGCCGGAGAGTACGAATGCTTCAGTTCGTAGTGTTGGACGTAGATTCGCCCTACAACGCATTTTTGGGAAGGCCTGCCCTTGCAGAGTTCAGGGCTTGCATCGCCCCTTGGTGTTTATTGCTTAAATTCCCAACTGAAGCCGGAACAGGAGTAGTTAGAGGAGATCAAGTCTCCGGACGGGCTTGCTATGTTGTCGAGTTAAAGATGTTGATGAAGGGACTTAACATCGAAAATAAAGGTGCTTCGCCTCCTCCAAGGGAGGGTTCGGCATAGCAATTAGAGGGATCAGGCCCGAAGGAGTTGCCAAAAGGAAGGCCTGGAGACTTGGATCCCAGAAAAGACGAGGAACCAGAGGCTAGAAATGCGACTCCTAACGAAGCGACAGTAGACATACCCATTGACGAAGCTGATCCAACAAGAGTTTTGAAGATTGTATCCCAGTTGGATCCACATCGAGCCAAAGAATTAACTGACTTCCTGAAGGAAAACCTAGATGTGTTTGCCTGGACACACGCCGACATGTGTCGGATATCTCCATCCGTCATGAGTCACTCACTAAATATAAACCCGAAACACCCGCCTGTAAAGCAAAAGAGACGTGTGCTGGACCCAGAGAGGTCGGCAGCTCTGAAAGAAGAAGTGGAGAAGCTGAAACAGAACGGATTTATTAGAGATTCGACATATCCCGACTGGATACCGAATCCCGTTTTAGTAAAGAAGCCAAACGGAAAGTGGCGGACATGCATTGATTTTTCAGACTTGAACAAAGCTTGCCCGAAAGACAGCTTCCCACTCCCTAGAATTGACCAGCTTGTAGATTCGACAGCGGGACACGAACTTCTTTCTTTCATGGACGCTTATTCCGGGTATAACCAGATTCCTATGCATGTACCAGATCAAGAACACACAAGCTTCATTACAAATTTGGGGTTATACTGTTATGTGGTTATGCCGTTCGGATTGAAAAACGCTGGAGCCACTTATCAACGCTTGGTGAACAGGATGTTTTATAACCAAATAGGGAAGACTATGGAAGTTTATGTGGATGATATGCTTGTCAAATCGAAACATTCCTCCAACCATACACAAGACTTGGCAGAAATGTTCGGTATCCTGCGAAAGTATCGGATGAAGTTGAATCCTTTGAAATGCTCATTTGGAGTGGCATCGGGAAAGTTTCTAGGCTTCATTGTGAGATCTCGAGGGATTGAGATCAATCCCAGCCAAATAGCAACGATTAGAAACATTGAAGAACCAAGGAGAATCAAAGATGTCCAAAGTCTTGCAGGGAAAGTAGCCGCGTTGAGTAGATTTATCTCCAAAGCAACGGACAAATGCGTCCCATTTTTTGACTTGATTAAAAGGGGAAAGAAGAACTTCGAATGGACTCCAAACTGTGTTGAGGCCTTTCGAAATTTGTTGGAATTGCTAGAAAAACCACCGATTTTGTCAAAACTTGTGGATCATGAAGAGTTATTTGTTTACTTAGCGGTTTCGGCTCACGCTGTTAGCACAGCCTTGGTCCGAGAAGAAGACAAAGTGCAAAGGCCGGTATATTATGTAAGCAAGAAATTGGCAGCGGCGGAACGCAACTACACAAGGTTTGAGAAGCTCGCTTACAGCCTCCTAATCGCCTCCCAAAAACTTCGTCACCATTTCCAAGCTCACCCAATAACCATATACACTAACCAGCCTCTGAGGCAGGTGTTGCAGAGACCCGAAGCATCGGGGCGTTTGATCAAATGAAATATTGAATTAAGTCAGTTTGATTTAAATTTTCAACCGCGGAGGTCGATCAGGGGGCAAGCTCTGGCTGACTTTATAGCAGAGTTCACAATCCCAGAGGAGGAAATGATTGATGACAAAGTGGTCAAGTTAGAGGATGAGTTAAAATTAGATCCATGGAAGCTGTACACAGACGGAGCCAAGAATGACCGAAGGTCCGGAGCTGGAATCGTCTTAGTTACTCCTGAGGGACGGTCGTTATATTACGCTCTACGATTAGAATTTTCAGCGACTAATAACGACTCTGAATATGAAGCCCTGATTGCCGGGCTAAAACTTGCTAAAGAACTCGGAGTAAAGACATTGGACATATTCTGCGACTCCAAAATAGTTGTTTGCCAAGTGCGAAAGGAGTTTGTGGCTCGGGGACCTAGGCTTATCGCCTATCTCGGGAAAGTGGAAAAGCTGTTGAGCAACCTAGAGCGGTATAACATAACGCATATCCCAAGAGCCGAAAACCAGAAGGCAGACAGGCTAGCAAAATTAGCTAGTTCCGACAACCCGGAAGAAACCGAAATAATTCGAATTGAAACATTGGAATCGCCAAGTTTTGAGTCGATGGAAATTGAATTCGCTCTCGAAGCAGAACCGGAGAAGGAATCGTGGATGACCCCAATTAAGAATTTCCTTAAGAATGGGATAGTCCCATCAATGAAGAGTGAGAGACGGGCTATAGTTCGCAAGGCCACCAGATACATCCTTCAAGATGATACTCTTTTAGACAAGGATTTTCTATGCCCTTGCTACGATGTGTAGCACACAACGACATCAAACATGTACTAAGAGAGGTACACGAAGGTGAGTGTGGGGATCATACAGGGGTTCAGACTTTAGCGAAAAAGATATTGCAGTATGGATACTTCTGGCCCACAATTAATAAAGATGCAGCTGATTATTCACGATGCTGCGACAAGTGCCAGAGATTCGCCAAAATCCCCAGAGCACCGCCGACCCAACTCAAATCGATGGTGAGTCCTTGGCCTTTTGCCACATGGGGAATTGATATCATCGGAGTTCTACCAATTGCTAAAGGAGGAGCGAAATATGCAATAGTTGCTGTGGACTATTTTACGAAGTGGGTGGAAGCTGAGCCCCTAACCAAAATCACGGCAAGAAAGGTGATAAGTTTCGTAGTTAGAAATATTGTATGCCGATTCGGGATCCCAAGGACCATTATAACTGATAACGGAACCCAGTTCGATGGTGCCGAATTCAGAAATTTCTGCCAGAAATGTAAGATCGACAAACGGTACACTGCGGTTGCTTATCCGCAGTCGAATGGGCAAGTAGAAGCAATAAACAAAGTCATAAAATACATCCTCAAGAAACGATTAGAATGCGCAAAGGAAAAATGGGTTGACGAATTGCCCATAGCTTTGTGGGCATATCGGACAACGTTTAAGACAGCTACCAGTCATACCCCTTTCTCTCTCTCATTTGGTTCAGAAGCAGTAATTCCAGTAGAGCTTGAGGTTCCCTCCCATAGGGTGACATATGATGACCCGATGACGAATCGGGCACTCTTACTCGAGTCTCTTGATGAAATCAAAGAAAAAAGGGACGAAGCAGATTTGCGTGCGTCAAGACATCGACGTCAGATGGCACGCTATTATGACAAAAAAGTTCATCTTAGGACTTTTGAACCAGGAGATTTGTTGCTAAAGAGAGTCTTTCCATCCCTTCCTCACCTCGGTCCAAAGTGGGAAGGACCCTTTGTCATCCAATGGAAACTTGAAACAGGAACCTTCAAGTTAACGACCGTAGATGGCGAAGAGGTACCTAGGGCATGGAATGCCCAACACTTGATGCGGCATTTGAATTAGAAATGTTGTACTCTTTGCTGTTTTTCTTATGAACTCTGTAAAAAGGCACGACTTGCCTTAGAAAACTCTGATGATATGAACAAAGAACTATAAAGTGGATGTAGGCTACGACTTAGCCGATCCACTATAAAAATATCGTGTGTCATTTACTTTCCTGCATTATATATACCTTCACCTACTATTCTGTTGCGATTATGGAATATAAGATGATTTAAAACCTGAAAGAATGAAAACAGTTTATAAGCAGGAAAAAGCACAACGACTGTTTGTGCGATAAGACATAAAAGAATGGGCAGACGACATTCTTAACTCTAACTCTCGAGAATTGAGAGAGAGTATAAAGGACGGCAAGACGACATCCTCTGAGGCGTGAAGGTGCACCCAGACAAGAGACCGCCTCAGTAAGAACTCTAACCTGAGTATAAGACAGGAGAGTACAAAAAATGCCAGAAAAAACGACAGGCATTAACGACACAGAGAATGTAACCCCGTCGGAGAATCGGGGACATTCGGATTACTTGACTAAATCTTGAATAGTTTTTCAAGATTGACTGGGGGCATATATGTGCATGCATATTTCCCCCCACCATAACTTCATTACACAACTATAGTAGGACATGCATTCTTACATAATTGCAAAACACTTGACCAATAGACATTGCAAAAAACAAATTATTTTTTATTTACAAATGAACAAATTTGTACAGGAAAATAGGCGAAAAGAAGGTTCAAGGGCCACCCTTGCAGCAACAATTATGGGTCAATCAAATGCTAAAATAACGTAAGACACTCCATCATTTGGACTTCGAAGAGGGCTTGGACTTCTTAGCAGCCTTCACCGCATCCCTAGCCTCTTTTTCGGCCTCCGTAAAGATGCACTTTGACTTTTTCCTCCCTAAAGCTGAAGTGCTGGAATCAGTTGACTTCTTCCCGGAAGGCAGAGCGCTGGAATCAAGAGAAGACTTTTTAGCAAGATCCTCTGTAATGGATCTAGTCGAAAGCTTAACAACTAACCTTGATCCCGCATCTACTACTGCTAGGGGCTTAAGGCTTTCAGGGTCTAATTCTTCAGATTTAAGCTGCATGCGTTTATCTTGTTCAGCTTTCAGTGCAGCTAAGGTAACATCATCGGTGCTTTTCGACTCCCCGACTATAGCCACCTCAGGGTCTTCCTCATGTCCCCCGTTGCCGCCATCATCCTTTAAGGCATCTATCATTTCGTCATCATGAGGAGTGTCAGGCTTGGACGGTTCAGTTCCTACCCCCGAATCTATGGGGGCAGCCTTGTCTTTTCCCCCTTTAGCCTTCTCCGTAGGCTCTCCTCCAGAGGCGGTTCCCTGGGACACATCTGTCTTTTCAGACGGTTCAATACCTACAGAGTGAGAAGCAACAGTTATCAACTCAGGAGAAAATAATGGGTTCTTCATCGATTGCTCGATCACATGACGAAAGGTAGAGATAGACTTGACGAATTGAGGTGAAAATGTAGAGATACCTTCCGAAGACTTCTCGGCTGGAGTGACTGCTGTCTCCGATGCCGTTTCGGGTATGGGGGATAAAAGCGTTGTCTGAGGGATCCCCGGGTTTTCAGGATCATATTCCTCTACTTTAGAAGTTGCAGAGGCAGTAGAGGAAGAACCAGCCTCGGGAATGTTCTTTTTCTTAGCCCTCCGCCTCTCTTCATCCATAACAACAGCAATGAGGTGGCGTCCTTCGGCTAGGCGTTCTGGTTCATCATCTCGTAAATATTTCTCCATCAGCTTGTCCTCGTCAATGGAATCTACCTTGAGCTCCTCTTTCTCCCACTTAACGATCTGAATCCATACTTGGACTAGGGTAGATGGATAATCTTCAATCCAAAAAATGTTCCGGCGGCGGGTGATATGCGCAAAGAATTCAATCATTAATTCGCCGAAACCCTGCACCTCTCCCTCAGCCTCCGACAGTTGTTTGCGGGCCTCTTCAGCGGACTTGATAGCACATTCGACATTACCCTCCGCTAGGGCAGCCCTGTTCTCCGCCTCCGCTAGCTTAGAAGCCAATTCAGCGTTTTTCTTTTCCAATTCAGAATTCCTCCTCGCTAACTCGGCATTCTTCCGCTCAAGATCAGCGTAAGCAAGTCGCATTTTGGCAGCATCTGACTTAGCATCTTCGGCTTGTTTTTTCAATTCCGAACGCTCTTGGGTATGGGACTCAAGCAAATCATGATAGCGTTTTTGTAGATCTTCAAATTGTTGTTTAAAGCTAGTAGCATCCCGTTGAGCAACAGCAAGCTGGGCCTGTGTATCCTCCAAGTCTTGTCCTAGAATTTTTAAGGCCTTTGCATCGTCTTCTGCGGTTTTTTGCGTTGAATCAGCATTCATGATTAAAGTGCGGATGATTCTGGAAAGGCTGCGCGAACACTTGAACATTTCTGAATACTTTTTCTCGACCGCATCTATCTTTGCTTCGGCCTCATCTGCTCACCTTGAAGAAATAGGCTCAAGAGCAGGTAAAAAAGTCAAGTTTTCGAAGCAATGTTCAGGAAATTTCTCCTCCAGATACGCCCGCTTAACTGCAGTTTCAGCATCTAGCGGTGGAGGGGCGGGGAATGTCAGCTCAGTATCCATGTGCGTAGAGGGCTCAATGGCTTCTTTATCCGTTCTAGGCCGTTTAGCGGGAACCTTACGCTTGCTTCATGATTCGGTATCTTTTGGCGGACTCCTCTCCCTACTGCGCTTTTCTTAAGAAGAGGTTGAGTCTTTTGATTACGGCCTGTCCTCTTCCCGACGACCGTGGTAACATTTATATCGTTCTTGGTCTGTCCGGACAGGAGAGCGAGAGCTCGAGGTTCACGAACAATAAGGATCATAGGGCCTTCTGTCCTCCCTACTGCGATCTTCGCGGCGATCATGTTCAGTATCATAGGGCGGATTAGACATGCTACGGCGGAGTTTCCTGATGTCATAATAGGATCGGGACATCGTGCCTGCACAACAAGATAAATGAAATTCAGGATCAGTATTTTCACAAAGAGAAAGATGTTGTGAGTTGTGGTACTATTGTGTTAAGTGTGTCCTAAGTGGTGTTTTTCCCCCCGACAAACCCGAGTCCGAAGCTACACTATTACGAGCGGGCTCTATGGCCTTAGCAGGAGTGGTCTCTTCGGAAGAAGTGAAAACTAAAGGATTCTTCCCAAAATCCTCTGAAGTGTAAATAGTTTTAGGTAAGGAGAGATCCCCCAAACCCTGAAATAGTGGGTCATCGGTACTAGGGACATCTCCCTCAGAAGCATCAATCAGCGACTCTTTGCAAGAAATTGGCCTTTCTGGAGAAATGGCATCCTCGGGAACAGTATACCCTTCACGATGCTTTTCGGCCATGTTAGCCAATTCATCATCTTGAGTAGAAGATGGAGAGGGTGAAGCCTGAAGAGGCACTGTAGGAGCTCTCGAACCTTCGCATGTTTCTGGGATTACGTCCACTGGAGGAATATATACATATGGACCCGTCCCGTGACCGATGCTACGGGTAATGGAGAGCAACCCATGAAGATGAAGATATTCGTCCTTAATGACTTCATCAATAGTTAAAAACTTCTGATCACCATTAAGGAGCTGGTGCATCCAATCAAAGAATACTTGGTCCGATATTTGTTTTGGGTTATCAACTGCAAACAAAAAGAAAAACGAATTAATGCGGTGGTTTGAATGTACAGAGTCAAGATTTAGAAAACCAGTGCTTTACTTGATTTCGTCCACCTCCTAGCACACCCTGGTTGTTGCTTTACATAAAACCATTCCAACCTGGAGTCCCCAGCTTGACTACTGAATGGTGCTGGAATTATTTTCCTCTTAGGGACAGACTCGAAGTAACAAAGAGAAGGGGTTTCTCGAGTCCGGTGCTTGAAGTTATAGAAGAAGTGAACGTCGTCAAAAGTGAGCTCTATGCCTAAGATCTCACGGTACGCTACATATAGGGTGTACAAGTAAGCATAGGAATTGGGATTCAGCTGCATGGGGGCAATCCGCATTTGTCTTAGAAGATCGACGACGAAAGGAGAAAATGGAGGGATAGCCCCGACCATGCACATTCGAGTGGCTGCCATATACCCCTTCGGAGGGTTGTGTGGACGATCAGATTTTGATGGCAACAAGGTATCCCCTTTGGGTATCCCGTACTTTAGTCATATTCGGATAAGTCTGTCATTGTCGATCGTCGATTCAACGGAATCTTGAGGTGATTCCAGTACGATGGCAGACTCAAATTCATCAGGAGCTCGGTCATCGCCAATCCCTCCTTCCTCTTCTCAACCCAGGGAAACTCCACCCTCAGAAGACACATTGTCGCTTTCGCGAGTTTCAACCTCGTAGTCTGAGCCCTCATCATCCCATTCTAGATCCGAGGAAGAAGATATGTCTTCAAGAGTAATTTTGTTGGATGTCTCTGGGACCTCCTTCTTCTCTACTAATCTAGAGGAGCGTCTGGATGTCATGGTCACAAAACTATTGAAGAAGCAATAGCACAAGTTAGAGCAAATTAGCCTGTATCCCCCCGTGCATGTGTACAAACTAAAGTGTGAGCAGTGTATGCAGAAAGTGTAAAGTTATCGTTTGAAAGTGCGACGCAAAATCTTGGCAAAGCAGTAAGGATCAAGGTAGTTCTTGATGTCCATTTACGTTCGCAGGGCACTCTCCTAACTGTCCATTAAGTTGAAGATTATGCCAAGAGTTGATTGGGCCAGTTAAACAAGTTCTTATGCATTAAGTTAGACTGCTCTTCGGTTCAGTTTAGGTGCATTCATTGGGATCGGATCAGGGGCGTAGCCCTGCCTTGGACTCGGACAAACATTGAAGCTCAGGAATCAAAGTCGGATCGGTTCGGAAGTAGATTCCCTGAATAGTTCGGATCGGATTAGGCAGTGATGCCTCTCTCCTCCTTTATTTTACAGTCCGACCAGATCCAGTTAGGTGAGCTCTATTTCCCTCTTCAACTGTTTGCCCCGACCCGATCCGGCCTTCTGGATCTCTCTTCCTTTTCTTTTCCTCCATTTTCCATATTCCATCGCCTGAACCAACCCTCTGTAATCTCCCTCTTCTTCCTCTTCTTTAATTTTAAACCCAATCTCGTCTCTGAAACCCCAGTTATGATCGAACAAGCTAAGACTCCCTCTACCAATGCCTCGAAGTGGCAATGGAGCCACCAACGACTATAGCGAAGGAAGTGGATGCAGTAGCAATGAAGCCGTACCCAAATCGGTTGAATTGACTATAAATTTCAATTGAAATCAATTATCATGAAATTAATCAAGGATATAGACCTACCAAGGTGTTTAATTTGGAGATTAGCACGAGAATTGTAAGAGTTTTCCTTTTTTGAGACCTAGGGTTTCGGAGCGAAACTTATAAAACGATGAAAGAAAAAGAAAGTGAGAGGAAGATGAAGGCTGGATTTACATAGATAGTGGTGGCTATTCGTATCCCCGCTCGGACCGGATCAAAAGCCCTGCAGCACAGCTTGGTCCACTAGCCCAATACGAAACGGAAAAAGAAGAGGAGTCGTTCGGGTCGGAGCCCGAACCGAACAGAATTTTGTATGTTGACTTGGCATTTGAATTAACCTAAAATTCGAAAAGGAAGATTACTTGGAAGGCACTGTGCAATGACTATCAAAGCATGCTCCATTTCCAACAGAAGCATCCTTTGAGGGGGCAAAATGTTAGCCTACTTTGTGAACTAGGCAACACAAAGTCGAGATGTCAAGCGTCGAAGAACTTTTCTTCTTAAAAAGCATCGGGTCGGATCGGAGTGCTGCTGCCAGTCGGATCAGAGGGCTACTACCAGTTCGGAATGGAGCAGAGCAAAATGGATAAGGACTCAGTTTCAGCTCAGGTAGGGTTGGATCGAATGCCCCGATCCGAACCCCTTCTACTCGCTCCTCCAAACCGAACCAACATTCTATATCACTTTCCACCACAATCGCCTGAATATTCGGAGCGGTTATGACCATTTCCTACCCACGATGACTACTACTCTGATGCGCTGTCAGCACTGGAATCCATCCGAGCCCGAGTACGATGGGATGGAAGACACGTGGCTCCGACCCGGATCGAATTCTGAGTAAATTTCCACCTATAAATACCCCGCCCAGAGACAATTAAAGGGATCTTCTTTTTGGCACTTTGAGATTTCAAACACATTTAAAACCCGAATTCCAGCATTCCTGGATAATCCAAATCGTCTTTCAACATTTGTTTTGAGGCAATTGAATGAACGTACATGAGTTGTGAGTGAAATTGAGTGAGTATCTCATTCTAATTGCATCTATATCATCAAGAATAGTGATTTTAAAGTGGACATGGGCTTTTCAACGCCGAACCACTATAAATTCTGTGTCTCCATTTTACTTTTGATCATATTTTATTTAGATTTTAGTCAATTTGGGTGTTAGAACCACTTTTTGGTCTAACAAAACCAAATGCCTATCTTGACCCAAAATTTTGAAACGAACATAACAGCGCAACCCATTTCACTTAAACCTTTTCTAAAAATTAAGTATACTTTAATTTATGAATTTTAATGTTATAAAATTTTGGGGTGTTACAGCAAAAACTGACCCTTCACGGAAGTAAAAAAATAGGGGTTTTTGTTGGAAGGAATGAATATTTAGAGAATTAGGGGTACGTTTAAAAAGAAGGGTTGTTTTGAAGTATTAAGAGAAGTAGGGGTAATTTAAGTATAGTATGGGTAGATCGACAAATATGAAAGATTATGAATCGTTTGGATTGAGTGCTGCAAAAACCAACCCTTCATAGTAGTACAAAGATATATAAAATTGTTGGAAGGAAGGGCTATTTAGAGAATTAGGGACAGGATTAAATAGAAGGGCTGTTTTGAAGTATTAAAAGAAGCAGGGGTAGTTTAAGCATTGTAGGGGTAGATCGACAAATATGAAAGATGATGAATCATTTAGATTAGGTGTTGCAACAGCCAACCCTTCACAGTAGTTAAAAATAGAGGTAATTGTTGGAAGTAAGGGCCATTTAGAGAATTAGGGTTAGGATTAAAAAGAAGGGCTGTTTTGAAGTATTAGGAGAAGTAGGGGTAGTTTAAGCATAGTTGGGGTAGATCGACAAATATGAAAGAGGATGAATCATTTAGATTGGGTGCTGCAAAAACCAACTCTTCACAGTAGTTAAAAATAGAGGTAATTCTTGGAAGTAAGGGCTATATAGAGAATTAGGGATAGGATCAAAAAGAAGGGTTGTTTTGAAGTATGAAGAGAAGTAGGGGTAGTTTTATCATAGTTAGGGTAGATCGACAAATAAAAAGATGATGAATCATTTAGATTGGGTGCTGCAAAATCCAACCCTTCACAGAATTTAAAAAATAGGGTTAATTGTTGGAAGGAATGACTATTTAGAGAATTAGTGGTTGGATTAAACAGAAGGGGTGTTTTGAATTACTAAGAGAAGTAGGGGTAGTTTAAGGATAGTAGGGGCAAATCGACAAATATGAAAGATAATGAATCGTTTGGATTGGGTGCTGCAAAAACAAACCCTTCACCGTAGTAAAACGATAGGCGTAATTGTTGGAAGTAAGGGCTATTTGGGGAAAAGGGCTAGGATTAAAAAGAAGTAGGGGTAGTTTAAGCATAGTAGGGTTAGATCGACAAATATGAAAGATGATGAATCATTTAGATTGGGTGCTACGAAAACAAATCTTTCGCAGTAGTTAAAAAATAGGGGTAATTGTCGGAAGTAAGCGCTATTTAGATAATTAGGGGTAGGATTAAAAAGAAGGGATGTTTTGAAGTATTAAGGGATGTAGGGGTAGTTTAAGCATAGTAGGGTACATCGACAAATGTAAAGATGATGAATCATACGGATTCGGTGCTGCAAAAACCAATCCTTCATAGAAGTTTAAAATTAGGGGTAATTGTGGGAAGGGCTATTTAGAGAATTAGTATTTTGACTAAAATAAAGGGTTGGTTTGAAGTATTAAGAGAAGTAGGGTTAGTTTAAGCATAGTTGGGGTATATCGACAAATATGAAAGATGGTGAATCATTTATATTTGGTGCTGCCAAAACCAACCCTTCACAGTAGTTAAAAAATGGGGTTAATTGTTGGAAGTTAAGGGGTATTTAGAGAATTAGGGGTAGGATAAAAAAGAATAGCTATTTTGAAGTATTAAGAGAAGTAGGGATAGTTTAAGCTTATTAGGTGTATATCGACAAATATGAAAGATGATAAATCATTTGGATTAGGCACTGCAAAAACCAACCCTTCACAGTAGTTAAAAAATAGGGATAATTGTTGGAAGTAAGGGCTATTTAGAGAATTAGTGGTTTGATTAAAAAGAAGAACCGTTTTGAAGTACTAAGAGAAGTAGGGATAGTTTAAGCATAGTAGGGGTAGATCGACAAATATGAAAGATGATGAATAATTCAGATTGGGTGCTGCAAAAACCAACCCTTCACAGAAGTTAAAAAATAGCGGTAATTGTTGGTAGTAAGGGCTATTTAGAGAATTAGGGGTAAGATTAAAAAGAATAGCCGTTTTGAAATATATAGAGTAGTAGGGGTAGTTTAAGCATAGTAGGGTTAGATCGACAAATATGAAAAATTCTGAATTGTTTGGATTGGGTGCTGGAAAAACCAAACCTTCACAACTGTAAAAGATAGGCGTAATGGTTGGAAGTAAGTGCTATTTAGAGAATTAGTGTTAGGATTAAAAAGAATAGCTGTTTTGAAGTATTAAGAGAAGTAGGGGTAGTTTAAGCTTAGTAGGGATATATCGAAAAATATGAAAAAAGATGAATCATTTGGAATGGGCGCTGCAAAAATGTAACAACCCGGAATTTGGGGCCAATTTAAAATTTTCATTTTAGAGATTTTAAAGGTAATTAAATAGTTGAAATGAATTATTTTAAATAAAAATGGCTAGAAATTTATTTTGATTGGATTTAATACAAATATATTGAATTTAATTATAAAAGGAATTAGAAAAAGGACGGTAGTTTGAAAATTCAAACCTAAACGTTGACCGACTACACAGAATGCAGAATAAAAAGGATTTTGGTGAAACGAAAAGTATTTAAATCTGTTAATGAATATCATTCTAACGAATCTGAAAAATCGAAGTTTCATAGCGGAAATCAAAAGTTATGGCCAAATGAATTTTCAGAAAGGTCGCTATAGAGAATATATCGCCCTTGAAAATAGACATTTTGCATACGACCTCGGAATTCGACGAAACCACTTTTGTTGGATCCGGGATGTAAAATTATTGCTAGGTTTCAAATTTCATGATTTTTGAAGTTAATATGTGAGCGTGGCAACGGAAAATGTGTTTTGGTCAATTTCAGTTAAATTGGATCGACCAGAAAATAGCCATTTTTCAAACAGTCTCGGAATTCGACGAAATAAATTTTGTTAGGACCGTATCGTTATATGAAAGCCAAAAATAATTTTTTTTGGATTTTTCTGAGTTAGTATGTTGCCCAGTAGATTTATTTGTACGGTAGAATTAAAAATAAGGACTTAAATTTTAAAATTGAGAAACGGGGGCCAAGACGACCAATTGGGCCTGCGGGACATATTCAGATGAGTCCAGAATAGGGGTAAATAGGTACGATAGACAGTCCTCGGGCTGAAAAAGAAGGAATTTGCCAAACGGGCTTAAATTGGGCTAATTAAAAATTTAATAATTAAATTAACCCTAAACACCCCATTATAAAAATATGTGTACAGTGCATCGTCTTCCCCAAATCGTTGGTCGCCTACACCTTCAATTATTCCTCCACAAAATTCTCCCTCCTCTCTACGAATTAGAACACAAACTTTACAACAAATTAAAGCTCTTCTTCTCCTCTCCATTCTAATACCCTAATCCACCTCTCTCGTGGCCCGAAGCTCGAGAATCGTGCCCCGAAAGGCTCGGCCTTTCAGCCGCCGTCGGCCCTACCAGGTGCAGCCGCACCCCGTATGACGCCTGGCGCACGTGCCCCTCTCCAAGGCCGACCAACTCCAACCAACGACACTTCAATCCATTCACCTAATCTACTGAAAACCGAATTCAAATATTTGAACATTTCTGAATACTCAAGGCCGAACTATCTGAAGGAGGAAGAAAGGTTATTTCCCTAATGGATTAATTAATTAACTAATTTAAATTGTTTTGTAACTTGATTTAACCATAACTAATTCATTCGGACTCAGAATAACGTGATTTCAGAAGCATCGCAATCGTATTGACAATATCTACGACTCTGGACTGAAATGAGACGATTCTGGACTGTTGAAATTTTGGCCTAATCGCGAATGACTGTGAGAATTTATTCTTAATTAAATTTAATTACATTAATTATTATTCTTGCGTTATGTGAAGTTGAAAGTCATATATAAATAGGTCTGCGATGGATGTTATTATAAGTTATGGATCTGAACTGTTTGTGACGTTATGATTTTAGATCTGTTATTTTAAATCATAGATCTGTCAATTAAATTTATAGATCTGTTATTTTAAATTGTAGATCTGTTAGTTAGATTATAAATCTACAGCTAAAATTTCAGATCTGTTAATTAAAATTATAGATCTGTAGGAGGGGAAAAAATTAAATTTTTACCTTGTCTAAATTTGTTGAAGTATGCCTTGTGGATATGAATCATGTATAAAAATATATCATCTTGTGCTTGTTATGGAATACATTACCTCGTATAGTGACTTGTGTAAATAGAATAACCATTCGTGTTAATCAAAGACATGAGTTGAAATTGACATTTTATATGTAATTTGAAATGACAACTTACATCGTATGAAATTAACATTTTTTTATGTGAATTACAGTATGAATGTTCACCACATGACAAATTACATTTTTCTTATGTAATTTATATAATAATTTACACTATATGATAAAAATTACATTTTTTATTGTAATTAAAATACGAATTTGCATCGTATGATAAAAGTTACATTTTTATATGTAACGTAGGATGAGATTTACAATGTAAATTAAAAGTTACATTTTTTTAATGAAATATAAGATGGGAATTTTCAAAGAAATAAAGTTACATTTTTGTAATGAAATATAAGATGGGAATTTGCGATGAAATAAAGTTTACTTTTTTATATGCAAATATAAGATGGGAATTTGAGATGAAATAAAGTTTACATTTTTATATGCAAATATAAGATGGGAATTTACGATGAAATAAAGTTTACATTTTTATATGTAAATATAAGATGGGAATTTTCGATGAAACAAAGTTTACATTTTTATATGTAAATATAAGATGGGAATTTGAGATGAAATAAAGTTTACATTTTTATATGTAAATATAAGATGGGAATTTGCGATGAAATAAAGTTTACATTTTTATATGTAAATATAGGATGGGAATTTGCAATGAAATAAAGTTTACATTTTTATATGTAAATATAGGATGGGAATTTGCGATGAAATAAAGTTTACATTTTTATATGCATACTAAAAATAGACATTTGACATGTAAATTAAAGAAAAGGATGGAATTTACATTTCTAATGTAAACAAAGAATGAATTTAGGATGCTGTAATATTATTGTCATTTTCAAATGAATTAAGAATAATATTAATGAATAAGAATGATTTTCTATAAGTATGTGTATATGAGGATTATGAACTCGGAGTTACTCTCATTCCAAATAATCAAACGTCGTTAAGAATCGAAGTACGAAGAAGACGTATGAAGACCGTAAATCTTCCCTCGAATGGATAACGATCAAGGTCCTGAATTGATTTGCTCCCAATTCAAGGGTCGGGGAAATTGCCCAGAAGTACGTGTTGATTTCACTGATTTGACTTTTGCTCAGACCTAGAGCATAAGTTTAAATGGATGGTGTGTATGACATCGTACCCCTTAAATATCATGTTGTTGATTTTCTGTTAATATATAAATGATTGGTGGTGGAGAATTTATTCTTTTCTTAACACCCGTTTATATATTAATGGATGATCAATGGTACGGTATGGAGTGACAGTGTGGCATACTAAGATGCAATGATCAAGGTTTCTTATTGAAAAGCAGAGCCTTGTGGTGACGATCAAAGCACAGCTTGAATAAGCAAAGCTTTGTGTATTACGTAGCTTCACGAGCCTAACAACCCGATGGAGTCTAAAACGGGAGAAGGGAACGTAGGGAGGGCAGCACGTTTCTTTCTAGCTAGAAGGAGCGTCGATGCTTAAAAATGGCTGATATTTACTTATGTGGATGATGGAATGAGGCGCCTCGGATGATAGGCCCTATAGGACAGGGAAACGTCTATTCAGGAATTGCCAATCCACGAAGCTGTATGTGTGGACCGGCCCTGCAGCTATCCAAGGGTTCTCTGCGGGGAATCCTGAGGCATTAGCTAGAGTGTCTTAAATCGGTATGGAGCTCCTCCCTAGCCTTGACTCAAGATGGAAACCAAAATCCAAATACGACCCAACGAATTTGATTGTATTACTAGTATGGAGGCATAGTAGTACGGTATCTATGCTTCCTAGGATTTATACATTTATTTTGAAATGTTTTCATATACAGTAATGACAATATTAGATTCGTATTTACCGTATTTAGCATGTTTAATCACCATAAGGTAAAACTCTATCCTCTGGTGTGCGTTGCATTGTGTGATGGGACTTGAGTCTTATGGTGATTTCATTTTTCCAAAAGCATTGCGTTGTTTTACTTTTTACTTATTATTTGCTCTGTCACTTGAAATTATGCACGGGAATCCATTGGAATAAACCCGTTCCGCGTTAGCAGCGTAGTCTTTGGATTTGCCTTATTACTAGTAGTTAAATTAGTTAAGAATCCTCACACCAGTCCCATGACTGACTCGAAGTTTGTTTCACCTTTTTGCAAACTCGGGTGCCCTCCTTTCTACACGGGCAGCCAAGTAAGCAGGTCCTTTCTTTGCTTGGAGTCTTTTCTTTGGAGCTGCTTATTATCTTTCTTGGATTTGCTTTCGTGGAGAGGTGATGACTGGGAGCTTGAAGATATCTATCATTTGCTACTATTGCATTTTTCTCTCTTTAATTTCGGACATCAAACTTGTTTCATTTCACGTTGTTTATGTTGGAGTTGGAACTTATTTCATTTTCTGCAAACTTGATGTAATAATTTGGAATTCTGTGACTGTTGATTTTCTGTGGTTGATGACATTATATTTCCACTGCTATGATGTTGTTACTCTATGAATTTCCTATGCTATGTTGTATCTGTGATCTGTATTATTGTATTTATGTTGTATTCCAAATGATTATTCCTTACTTTCATTCCGTGGAAGTTTGGGGTCATCACAAAAAACCAACCCTTCGAAGTAGTAAAAAGATAGGCGTAATTGTTGGAAGTAAGGTCCATATAGAGAATTAGGTGTAGGATTAAAAAGAAGGGCTATTTTGAAATTTTAAGAGAAGTAGGGGTAGTTTAAGCATAGTAGGGGTAGATCGACAAATATGAAATATGATGAATCATTTAGATTGGGTACTGCAAAAAACCAACCCTTCACAGAAGTTATAAGATAAGGGTAATTGTTGGAAGGAATGATAATTTAGATAATTAGGGGTTGGATTAAAAAGAAGGGCTGTTTTGAAGTATTAAGAGAAGTAGGGGTAATTTAAGCATAGTGGGGTAGATCGACAAATATGAATGATTATGAATCATCTGGATTGGGTGCTGCAAAAACCAACCCTTCACAGTAGTAAAAAGATAGGCGTAATTGTTGGAAGTATGGGCTATTTAGAGAATTAGTGGTATGATTAAAAAGATGGACTGTTTTTAAGTATTAAGAGAAGTAGGGGTAGTTTAAGCATAGCAGAGGTAGATCAACAAATATAAAAGATGATGAATCATTTGGATTGGGTCTTGCAAAAACCGACCCTTCACAGAAGTTAAAAAATAGGGGTTTTTGTTGGAAGGAATGACTATTTAGAGAATTAGGGGTAGGATAAAAAAGAAGGGTTGTTTTGAAGTATTAAGAGAAGTAGGGGTAATTTAAGCATAGTTGAGGTAGATCGACAAATATGAAAGATTATTAATCGTTTGGATTGTGTGCTGCAAAAACCAACCCTTCAAAGTAGTAAAAAGGTAGGTGTAATTGTTGGAAGGAAGGGGTATTTAGAGAATTAGGGGCAGGATTAAATAGAAGGACTGTTTTGAAGTATTAAGAGAAGTAGGGTTAGTTTAAGCAAAGTAGGGTTAGATCGACAAAAATGAAAGATGATGAATCATTTAGATTGGGTGCTGCAAAAACAAACCCTTCACAATAGCAAAAAATAGAGTTAATTGTTGGAAGTAAGGGCTATTTAGAGAATTAGGGGTAGGATTAAAAAGAAGGGCTGTTTTTAAGTATTAAGAAAAGTAGGGCTAGTTCAAACATAGTTGGGGTAGATCGACAAATATGAAAGATGATGAATCATTTAGATTGGATGCTGCAAAAACCAACCCTTCACAAAAGTTCAAAAATAGGTGTAATTGTTGGAAGGAATGACTATTTAGAGAATTAGGGTTAGGATTAAAAAGAAGGGGCATTTTGAAGTATTAAGAGAAGTAGGGGTAGTTTAAGCGTAGTAGGAGTATATCGACAAATATGAAAGATTATGAATCGTTTGGATTGGGTGCTGCAAAAACCAACCCTTCGCGGTAGTGAAAAGATAGGCATAATTGTTGGAAGTAAGGTATATTTGGAGAATTAGGGGTAGGATTAAAAAGGACCGTTTTGAAGTATTAAGAGAAGTAGGGGTAGTTTAAGCATAGTAGGGTACATCGACAAATATAAAGATGATGAATCATATGGATTGGTTGCTGTAGAAACCAACCCTTCACAGAAGTTTAAAATTAGGGGTAATCGTTGGAAGGGCTATTTAGAGAATTAGGAGTTGGACTAAAATGAAGGATTGTTTTGAAGTATTAAGAGAAGTAGGTGTCGTTTAAGAATAGTGGGGGTAGATCGACAAATATGAAAGATGATGAATTATTTAGATTCGGTGCTTCAAAAACCAGCCCTTCACAGTAGTTAAAAAATATGGGTAATTGTTGGAAGAAAGGGCTATTTAGAGAATTAGGGGTAGGATTAAAAAGAGTAGCTGTTTTGAAGCATTAAGAGAAGTAAGGGTAGTTTAAGCATATTAGGGGTATATTGACAAATATGAAAGATGATTAATCATTTGGATTAGGTGCTGCAAAAACCAACCTTTCACAGTAGCTAAAAAATATGGGTAATTGTTGGATGTAAGTGTATTTAGAGAACTATGGGTAGGACTAAAAAGAAGGCTGTTTTAAAGTATTAAGAGAAGTAGGGATAGTTTAAGCTTAATAGGGATAGATCGACAAATATGAAAGATGATGATTCGTTGGATTGGGTGCTGCATTCACAGTAGTTTAAAAATAGGGATAATTGTTGGAAGTAAGGGCTATTTAGAGAATTAGGGGTTGGATTAAAAAGAAGGCATGTTTTGAAGTACTACGAGAAGTAGGGATAGTTTAAGCATAGTAGGGGTAGATGGACAAATATGAAAGATGATGAATCATTTGGATTGGGTGCTGCAAAAACGAACCCTTCACAGAAGTTAAAAAATAGTGGTAATTGTTGGAATTATGGGCTATTTAGAGAATTAGGGGTAGGAAGTATAAAGAGAAGTAGGGTTAGATCGGGAAATATGAAAGATCGTGAATCGTTTGGACTGGGTGCTGTAAAAATCAACCCTTCACAGTAGTAAAAGATAGACGTAATTGTTGGAAGTAAGTGTTCTTTAGAGAATTAGAGTTAGGATTAAAAAGAATAGCTGTTTTGAAGTATTAAAAGAAGTAAGGGTAGTTTAAACATAGTAGGGGTAGATCGACAAATATGAAAAATGATGAATCGTTTTGAATGGGTGCTGCAAAAACCAACCCTTCAAAGTAGTGAAAAGATAGGCGTAATTGTTGGAAGTAAGGTCTATATATAGAATTAGGGGTAGGATTAAAAACAAGGGCTGTTTTGAAGTATTAAGAGAAGTAGGGGTAGTTTAAGCATAGTAGGGGTAGATCGACAAATATGAAAGATGATGAATCATTTAGATTGGTTGTTGCAAAAAACCAACCCTTCACAGAAATTAAAAAATTGGGGTAATTGTTGGATTGAAAGACTATTTAGAGAATTAGGTGTTGGATTAAAAAGAAGGGCTGTTTTGAAGTGTAACAACCCGAGTTTTCGGTAATTACGTGCTATAATTAATGATAATAATAATAAAAAATGGTTGATAATTAAGATGAAATATATCATCAACTTGGCTATTTGACATCACTATTCGTGTTAATAATCAGTTGGTGCTTTGAGGATTGGTTGTGGAGCTTACTCGCGTTTAAGTGATTATATTTGAGGCTTAGGTTAATTAAATGTGAATTTTATGACAAATTGTGGAAGATTGGTTTTGGGGTGATAATTTGAGAACTAAAAGTATTAACAAATGTTGATATATGTCGTAATATAGAATTGAAATGTTAAAGAATTTTCTTATGGGAAATTAATAGTGTCAAACCCATAAGGAAGTATATTTTTTCATTGATAATATGACTTTTGAGATTAGAAACTCAAATATTGAATACTTGGGTTAATAATGAAGTTTCAATAAGAATGTGAAGTAATAAACATACACAAACATGTAGAACTTGCTTTAAATTATATTGTGGTTAAAAAATTTGTTGTTGTGTAAATTTTGTCAAAATATCTATATTTCGTAAAGTTTGATGCAAGTTTAAAATATTGATGTAAAGAAAAAGAAAAGGATTTATCATTTTAGTGATTAGTTTGAGGCTTGGGATTTATTAAAAGTTGAGAAAGTATGCGTTGAAAACTTTGGTGATTAAAAGAAACATAGTTTAGCAAAATGATGTCTAAATTTGTATGATAAGAAATTTTGAGAATTTTAATAAGCCTAAGATATTTAATATGAATAATTAAAAGAACTTTTTCCAAAAATATTAATAAAATATATAGAAAATGTAATTTTGGTTAATTTTGGTGAATTATGCAGGATTATAGCATTATTGGTATATTCAAATTCAAAGTTTTATGAAATTTACACAAATTGTGTTAAAAAGATTGTATTTTGTATATAAGTGTGGAAATTTGTTGTAAACATGATTTTAAGTGTTAAAAATTCAAAATAATGTAAAAATCGTGTTTATTATTTTTCTTTAATGTTAACTTAGTCTCGACATACTTATAGTGGGAAGAAAAGTGCTAAAAATGAAACACCCCACCTCCGTTAGGGTCACTCTCAAAGGGAATGCCCTAATTTTGGTGGAGGTTTATAAGTATAAGTCACGGATATACAAGACAGATATAAGAACACATATTTTTGAACAGCGGAAAACAACAACTTTTATTTCAATAAAATAAGTGTTACACCAACCATACCATAATTGTCTTACAATACTTCAAAAAAAAACATAACATCTTCATAACTGTCTTGATTACATTATTTAAAGAAGCATAAAGAAAACATAAATAAACTGCAAAAGTCCCATAGTTGTTGTCCAAAGCCATAGTCCAAAACGAAAAGATCCAAGCAATACATTCTTTCTCTTCAAGCTAGATATGAAGGCTGGTCAAGCTGCGGTATTCCCTCCCTGTGGACCTGGGGGGGGGAACGGAAGAAAAGAAGACGAAAGAAAAGTAGAGTCAGACATAAATCCTGAGTAAGTCTAGGACTATTCAGTCTATGAATAAAGAACTGGGTATGATAAGTATAAGCTAGAAATGGGAAAGCACCATAAACTTAGTTAAGTTGTCTAGGGTCGAATATACTATCGTACCCCGTATTAATCTCTGTACCCATATAAACTAGTTCCCAACAGGCACCCCATAATCAGGGTGAAGTGATCCATTTTATGATGATTGGCTCCTACTCGCATAGTTACATGTGTCTTACGGCCCCCGATGTTGTAGTTACCTATGCTGGTCCCACTATGGGGTGTATCAAGTCCCATGGTGGCGGCTCGACACAAATCCTAGAATGCACAGGTATGCTACTGGTGCCCAGTGCCTTATTTTTCTGCGCCGGAGTGTGTGCACGCCCGCACCCCGTTAGAACCTACACTGCTGCACCACCGCCGTCGATTTGACCTCTTACAATCAGCCCAGTAATCGTGCCCCACCCTGCCTAGTTTCAGGGTATCATGATACCTTGTAGGGTTACGGCGAAAAGGGTCCCACGCTACTAGGTTTTCTATTTCTAGCCAACATGCTAAGTTGGTTAAGTGTTTTATAAACCTAACCCCCAATCAGTCTGTTTAGTTTAGCATGTTCCATTTTGATTAAGTATTAATATAATTTACTTAATCCTATCAATCCTGACTCATCCTTAATTGTCTTATTAAAGCCTTGACCTCTCACATTAGACAGGTATTGTTGTGGCTGCCTGTTGCCGGTTGGGTCCGGGCAGTCTTACGCCACAACTCAGTCTAACCTCGGGTCCTTATTGGGCTCCGTGTTTAACCACCCACATCGGATAGGTATTGTTGTGACTACTGGACAGCCGGGCGGTTCCGGGCAGGTTTACATCACAACTCAATCCAACCTCGGGTTAAACACATCGTATTTTTCTACATTTACATATTTTGTCTCTTTTCTTTTTATATGTAAATATTTGCGGCCCATTATTCAAATTCATCTTTATTGGTTAAATTTCATTTATGCCACTTAATTGTTCTTTCAAGGTTGTTGGCATGCGTTAAACATGCCAACACATATGTTCTATATTTTAGCCCAAACGTCATTACCCCCGTATTATACGTTCGCTCCAACGTAAGGTGTGTTGGGTTTAATACTTAAAACCAATTTAGCCAAATCAAAAGGGGAGGCTTATAACATGATGTTTATAAGATAACATGAAAAAGGGGCGTGTGAACGCATGAACTTGCAACGAACGATTCAATTAACATAAAATAGGCACATGTGAAATTGCAATTGTAACATCATATAATCATGGCATAACATGAATCATTTTATCCATATAATCATAGCATAAACAATACTTAAACATGAATCATTCTATTCGTATAATCATGGCATAAACAATACTTAAACATGAATCATTCTATTCATATGGTTAATGCATAGACAATACTTAAACATGAATCAATCTATTCATATGATTATGGCATAAACAGTACTTAAACATGAATCATTTATTCATATGACTATGGCATAAACAATACCTAAACATGAATTATTCTATTCATATGATTATGGCATAAACAATACCTAAGCATGAATTATTCAATTCATATGATTATGGCATAAACAATACTTAAACATGAATCATTTATTCATATGACTATGGCATAAACAATACCTAAACATGAATTATTCTATTCATATGATTATGGCATAAACAATACCTAAGCATGAATTATTCAATTCATATGATTATGGCTTAAACAATACTTAAACATGAATCATAGGTTCAACTAACCATGTAAACTTGAAATTAAGAATCTAACTAAATTAGATATCATTTTTATTGGCACATGGTCTTGACTAGAAATATAAGCCTATATTTTTATTTAGGCATAAACTAATCGTTTTCATAAAATCACTACATGTTAACAAAAGGGTACTTACTTTTGTCACTAATACAAAAGTATGGTTCAACTAGAATTATCCCAACCTAATTCTTATATGAATCATGGTTTTCATTCTATTCATAGAATTATAGCATAAACATATCTAAACTTACATCATGGTTTTTTACTTTATCTATGTAAATTTGCAAGAGGAATGTAATTCTAATGTAATTCTAATGTAACTTATGATAACAACATGAGCCTAAAAACATGTTTTTCAATTGGGCATAATAACGAACATAGTTTAGTCATGTTCATAAAATTAATACAAATTTACAAAGATGCGTGCTTTTGTCACTATCACAAAAAATATGATTTTTATACTTGAACTACGATGCCAATTTCAACATAACCTTCATATGAATCATAATACTTAAGTGGATCAAATTACACTAAAGATGACCATAGAATTATACATCATGTTGTCATAACAATAGATCACAGAATTGCATGAATTTCAAAATAAACTATTACAACATATAGTTGTTGTTTCAACATGAATCTTATACTTGCATTTACCAAATGGGTGTTGTAAATAACTACCACAAACATGTAGTTTTCAATATGAATCATATGCTTGCATAAGTCCCAATCAAAATTCCACAACATGTGGTTGTCAACATAAGCCACATACTTGTATGAATCAAACCATAGCATTGCCAAATCGTTTAGAATCAAAATAACATACAAATATAATTCATTATCGCCACAATTCCATTTCGTTTCCAACGCAAATCGCGTACTTGCAAATATCCAATCGTATACCATAATATTCCCAAATCGTTTTGCATCAAAGCAACATACAAATATAGATTATTATCGCCACAATTCCATTTCTTACATTACACAAATCAACACAATTATTTAATTCATATCGGAATAGCACTCTACTTACAGCGTATGGCGAATCTTCAATTCAGAAATCTGAATTCTGAATTTGGAGTTGCTATCCTTTGTTGTAGGCGTTGCTTTGATTTGATTTACGTTGCTTTAAGCTTTGAATTATCTCCTAGTTGTCTCTCTATTTCTGACGGCTACCTTCAGTCCCTCCTCAGCAGCATGACGGTCTCATCTCCATTTTAGTTTATGTGAATTAGGGTTAGCCTTAGGTCCTTTTTATAGAGTTTGTGAGTTGATTTAGACCGTCGATGAAGCTTGGTTCAATAATAGCCGTTCGTTTGAAGGAGAGACCAACCAGGAGCTGACACCTAGCCCTAGTGACAAGGCAAGGCTCAGAAAATCGACCAAACACAGACCTGGCCAGCCAGGGTGGGCTGGGTTCGACCTGGCTCAGGGGCCAGGTCGACACCCCAGTCGACACCGTGTCGACTTGGCAGTCGACACGGGTTACCCAGGTCGACTGCCCAGTCGACCTGGCTAGCCCCAGGTCGACTGCCAAGTCGACCTGGGTCCTTTGGGCGGGAATTTTCCCGCCTTGGCCAATTGGGCCCGATTTTGAATTTTGAATTAGTTTTTCTGAGCTGTTTTCGTCTGTTCGAATTTTAAACCTAATTCTGAATCTTCCGGAGGCCATATCTTGGTCATACGGACTCCGATTTTCGAAAACTCGAACTCTATTTCGCGTATTTTTCCGAGACGAACGCAATGGCGTATCCCGTTTCCCTTAATTCTTTGATTTGAAATTAATTATACTTTAATTTATGAATTTCACGGTTATAGAATACACGGGGTGTTACATTCTCCCCCACTTAAAAGGATTTCGTCCCCGAAATCTCCAAGTTAGGAAGAATGTATATCCTAACATCCAAACATCCATCTACTCATCCATCAAACACGAGCATCCATTGTCCTTAAAAGACTTCTAATGCTTCATGATCATATGCGAAGTGTGTGTGTACATGTACTTATCTAATGCAAAATCAGGCGGTCTACTGATTCAGTTGACCCCTTTAATGCGAATTATGTAAGTGCTATGAATCCATTATGTATGCAAATCCTCCTATTCATGATTCTACATGAGTGCACAATCATTCATATAAATGCAACATCCATATGACAACACATTAAAGTTCAACCATATACGAATGCAAACATATATGCATATGCAATATGAAGTGACTGAGCCGATCTAAAACCTAGATTGTGTGTGTATATGCAATCACGAGCAACCACTAGCAATCACTTGCAACCACTTGCAACCATCATCCATAACATGTTTCAACTACATGTTTTCATCCAAAGAGTTTCTACCTAAAAGATAGGGTCGAGGAGATATACCTAAAAAAAAGATAGATAAAAGTGCAACTTAAGGAAAAAGAAAGATCAAGGATGTACCCTCGAAAAGAAAAGGGTAGGCAGCACGTATTCTAGCTTCAGTTTCCCAAGTTGCATCTTCCTCGGCGTCGCTCCACTGAACTTTGACGAGCTTGACTTCGTGGTTGCGTAGCTTCTTCACTTCCATTCCTAATATGCGGGTTGGAACTTTCCTCACGGTTGCTTTGCGTTCCACTTCAGCTTCTTCTAGGATATTTGGCTCTACCACTTCAGCAAACTCATGTAGACATTTTCTGAGATGTGAAACATGAAAAACGTTGTGAACTCCGGCCGATCTTTCGGGTAGCTCTGATCTATAGGCCATTTTCCCAATTGTTCCTATCTAAAGGTATAGTCGATTGATAGAAGCAAGTAAAAACTTTGTGCCCATTAGGCAATGTCAAAACTGGAAATCTATGCCACATATATATTGATTAGGAGAAGAACCCTCTAAGCATCAGCCCCGAAGACCGAAATCAACATCAGACTGACACCCAAAGAATTTCTCAACCCAACCACTATATATGATTCTAGGAAACTAAGCATGATGGACTCCTTTTAGGTCACAAGGGAGTCCCTTCGGAAGACCAACCCGTATCCTATAAAACCCAAAAACTTTAGTCTAACCAACGAACACCCTCCAGCCCCAACATGTGTTACTAACAGATGAGTCATACTCCCTATGGGGTTTGCAACAGAAATTGGATTGAGAATGGGACCGAGAGGATATACACAAAAGATAACATGCAAGTAAGCTCTATAGGAAGAGAGGGATCAAGGATATACTCTTAAGAAGAGATATGATGCACGAATCTAGTCTTCAATCTTCTAAGTCGCATTTCTTGAGCTTAACTCCATTATGCTTTGTCCGTCTTTAACTTCACAATTTCGTAGCTTCTTAATTCTTGTTTCCAAAATATGAGTTGGAACATGTTTCACTGTTGCCTCTCGTTCCTCTTTCACTTACTCTACTTCTAGTATACTCGGCTCCAACATAACGGCGTACTCATGATTTCATGCAAGCTCTCCAAAATTCACTAGTGAATTTTAGATCTCGTCCTCTTACTATCAGGTATTCCACGTAGCAGAACTATCTCTTGGAAATAAATGCCAGCCATGTTGCCAAATGTACTTACTAAGGTGATTCTCCACAACTCATGCATAAGCGGAATGAACCTTCTGCCTTAGTGGCGAACACTACTGGAGCGCCCCATTCTGAAATGCTCCTTCTAATGAACCCCTTCTCTAGAAGCTTCTTTAATCTTTTTACTGAGCTCTTTCCTTTCTCGTGGAGCCATGTGTCTAACGGGCAACGCAACGGGCTTTGCATTATCTACAAGGTATATGCGGAAGTCTATCTCCCGCTTCGGAGGCAAGCCCTTCACCTCTTCGGAGACATCCGGATATTCCCGGACCACTCTAACTGATTGCACTTTTTCAACAGAGGCATCTAGCGATTCAAGGTAACTAAGCATAACCGCATATGAGGGATTACAAGAAATTTCCAAAGTATTACCGAGCTGGTTAGGAGCCTAACAACCCTTTTATCACAATCAAGGATGGCCCCATTACTGGATAGCCAATCCATGCCCAGAATCAAACCATATCCCGAAAAGCCCAAAACAAAGGCACTACATTTAAATTCTACGCTTAGAATAGAAATTTTCAATCCCACACAGATCATAGACAAATGAGCTGGGCCCCCAATTGGGTTTGAAACAATTAAGGGGTCCTCTACCATACTAGTTTTTTGGTGCAGAGATTCTACTAAAGCAGACGAGATAAAGGAGTGTGACGCGCCGGAATCAAATAAAGTGCGAACGGGGTGATCATAAGGATAAACTACACTTTCTACAGAAGTATTTATACCTCGTTCCTTTGGGCAGTCCTTAGCCATGTGGCCTGTCTCACCGCAAGAAAAGCACCCACCATTCATCTTGGCCTTCTTTTTCCGGCAATCTTTCACTAAGTGCCCCACTTTGCCACAGAATTTACACTCCCTCTTCTCTCGGGACTTGTTGTCTTTCCCGCCCTTCTCAAAGTCTGTCTTCTCAGGGCAGTCTATGCTGATGTGTCCAGTCTCCCCATAATGAAAACATTCTCCTTGCTTTCTTTTCCTCTTTCTACAATCCTTGGCTATGTGCCCTTCCGTACCACAAAAATTGCATTTCCTTTTTTCCCGTTTTTTGTTATTACTGTTACGATCCTTTCTTGTTTGACTATTATTCGTCTTCCTACTCTGGGACTCTTCCGCTTGCTGGTTCACGTGGAGGAGGAGGAGCGAAAGCGTCAGCAGCTGGGGAGTAAGGTCTCCAGACATGCTGAAACAGAAAGGGTAGATTCAAAACGAAGGATAAGAGATAGTACCTATGGCTTTGGGGAGGGGGCTTTGCCTTTTAAAATAAAATAATATTTTATCTTTTAAAAATGCTTCTTTAAATTTCTTTTTTGAAAATAAATTTTCAAAACTTTTTATCTTATCTGGTAAACCTATGCTCTGATACCAAGTGAAACACCCCACCTCCGTTAGGGTCACTCTCAAAGGGAATGCCCTAATTTTGGTGGAGGTTTATAAGTATAAGTCACTGATATACAAGACAGATATAAGAACACATATTTTTGAACAGCGGAAAACAACAACTTTTATTTCAATAAAATACGTGTTACACCAACCATACCATAATTGTCTTACAATACTTCAAAAAAAAACATAACATCTTCATAACTGTCTTGATTACATTATTTAAAGAAGCATAAAGAAAACATAAATAAACTGCAAAAGTCCCATAGTTGTTGTCCAAAGCCATAGTCCAAAACGAAAAGATCCAAGCAATACATTCTTTCTCTTCAAGCTGGATATGAAGGCTGGTAAAGCTGCAGTATTCCCTCCCTGTGGACCTGGGGGGGGAACGGAAGAAAAGAAGACGAAAGAAAAGTAGAGTCAGACATAAAGCCTGAGTAAGTCTAGGACTATTCAGTCTATGAATAAAGAACTGGGTATGATAAGTATAAGCTAGAAATGGGAAAGCACCATAAACTTAGTTAAGTTGTCTAGGGTCGAATATACTATCGTACCCCGTATTAATCTCTGTACCCATATAAACTAGTTCCCAACAGGCACCCCATAATCAGGGTGAAGTGATCCATTTTATGATGATCGGCTCCTACTCGCATAGTTACATGTGTCTTACGGCCCCCGATGTTGTAGTTACCTATGCTGGTCCCACTATGGGGTGTATCAAGTCCCATGGTGGCGGCCCGACACAAATCCTAGAATGCACAGGTATGCTACTGGTGCCCAGTGCCTTATTTTTCTGCGCCGGAGTGTGTGCACGCCCGCACCCCGTTAGAACCTACACTGCTGCACCACCGCCGTCGATTTGACCTCTTACAATCAGCCCAGTAATCGTGCCCCACCCTGCCTAGTTTCAGGGTATCATGATACCTTGTAGGGTTACTGCGAAAAGGGTCCCTCGCTACTAGGTTTTCTATTTCTAGCCAACATGCTAAGTTGGTTAAGTGTTTTATAAACCTAACCCCCAATCAGTCTGTTTAGTTTAGCATGTTCCATTTTGATTAAGTATTAATATAATTTACTTAATCCTATCAATCCTGACTCAGCCTTAATTGTCTTATTAAAGCCTTGACCTCTCACATTAGACAGGTATTGTTGTGGCTGCCTGTTGCCGGTTGGGTCCGGGCAGTCTTATGCCACAACTCAGTCTAACCTCGGGTCCTTATTGGGCTCCATGTTTAACCACCCACATTGGATAGGTATTGTTGTGACTACTGGACAGCCGGGCGGTTCCGGGCAGGTTTACATCACAACTCAATCCAACCTCGGGTTAAACACATCGTATTTTTCTACATTTACATATTTTGTCTCTTTTCTTTTTATATGTAAATATTTGCGGCCCATTATTCAAATTCATCTTTATTGGTTAAATTTCATTTATGCCACTTAATTGTTCTTTCAAGGTTGTTGGCATGCGTTAAACATGCCAACATATATGTTCTATATTTTAGCCCAAACGTCATTACCCCCGTATTATACGTTCGCTCCAACGTAAGGTGTGTTGGGTTTAATACTTAAACCCAATTTAGCCAAATGAAAAGGGTAGGCTTATAACATGATGTTTATAAGATAACATGAAAAAGGGGAGTGTGAACGCATGAACTTGCAACGAACGATTCAATTAACATAAAATAGGCACATGGGAACTTGCAATTGTAACATCATATAATCATGGCATAACATGAATCATTTTATCCATATAATCATAGCATAAACAATACTTAAACATGAATCATTCTATTCGTATAATCATGGCATAAACAATACTTAAACATGAATCATTCTATTCATATGGTTAATGCATAGACAATACTTAAACATGAATCAATCTATTCATATGATTATGGCATAAACAGTACTTAAACATGAATCATTTATTCATATGACTATGGCATAAACAATACCTAAACATGAATTATTCTATTCATATGATTACGGCATAAACAATACCTAAGCATGAATTATTCAATTCATATGATTATGGCATAAACAATACTTAAACATGAATCATTTATTCATATGACTATGGCATAAACAATATCTAAACATGAATTATTCTATTCATATGATTATGGCATAAACAATACCTAAGCATGAATTATTCAATTCATATTATTATGGCATAAACAATACTTAAACATGAATCATAGGTTCAAATAACCATGTAAACTTGAAATTAAGAATCTAACTAAATTATATATCATTTTTATTGGCACATGGTCTTGACTAGAAATATAAGCCTATATTTTTATTTAGGCATAAACTAATCGTTTTCATAAAATCACTACATGTTAACAAAAGGGTACTTACTTTTGTCACTAATACAAAAGTATGGTTCAACTAGAATTATCCCAACCTAATTCTTATATGAATCATGGTTTTCATTCTATTCATAGAATTATAGCATAAACATATCTAAACTTACATCATGGTTTTTATTTTATCTATGTAAACTTGCAAGAGGAATGTAATTCTAATGTAATTCTAATGTAACTTATGATAACAACATGAGCCTAAAAACATGTTTTTCAATTGGGCATAATAACGAACATAGTTTAGTCATGTTCATAAAATTAATACAAATTTACAAAGATGCGTGCTTTTGTCACTATCACAAAAAATATGATTTTTATACTTGAACTACGATGCCAATTTCAACATAACCTTCATATGAATCATAATACTTAAGTGGATCAAATTACACTAAAGATGACCGTAGAATTATACATCATGTTGTCATAACAATAGATCATAGACTTGCATGAATTTCAAAATAAACTATTACAACATATAGTTGTTGTTTCAACATGAATCTTATACTTGCATTTACCAAATGGGTGTTGTAAATAACTACCACAAACATGTAGTTTTCAATATGAATCATATGCTTGCATAAGTCCCAATCAAAATTCCACAACATGTGGTTGTCAACATAAGCCACATACTTGTATGAATCAAACCATAGCATTGCCAAATCGTTTAGAATCAAAATAACATACAAATATAATTCATTATCGCCACAATTCCATTTCGTTTCCAACGCAAATCGCGTACTTGCAAATATCCAATCGTATACCATAATATTCCCAAATCGTTTTGCATCAAAGCAACATACAAATATAGATTATTATCGCCACGATTCCATTTCTTACATTACAAAAATCAACACAATTATTTAATTCATATCGGAATAGCACTCTACTTACAGCGTATGGCGAATCTTCAATTCAGAAATCTGAATTCTGAATTTGGAGTTGCTATCCTTTGTTGTAGGCGTTGCTTTGATTTGATTTACGTTTCTTTAAGCTTTGAATTATCTCCTAGTTGTCTCTCTATTTCTGACGGCTATCTTCAGTCTCTCCTCAGCAGCATGACGGTCTCATCTCCATTTTAGTTTATGTGAATTAGGGTTAGCCTTAGGTCCTTTTTATAGAGTTTGTGAGTTGATTTAGACCGTCGATGAAGCTTGGTTCAATAATAGCCGTTCGTTTGAAGGAGAGACCAACCAGGAGCTGACACCTAGCCCTAGTGACAAGGCAAGGCTCAGAAAATCGACCAAACACAGACCTGGCTAGCCAGGGTGGGCTGGGTTCGACCTGGCTCAGGGGCCAGGTCGACACCCCAATCGACACCGTGTCGACTTGGCAGTCGACACGGGTTACCCAGGTCGACTGCCCAGTCGACCTGGCTAGCCCCAGGTCGACTGCCAAGTCGACCTGGGTCCTTTGGGCGGGAATTTTCCCGCCTTGGCCAATTGGGCCCGATTTTGAATTTTGAATTAGTTTTTCTGAGCTATTTTCGTCTATTCGAATTTTAAACCTAATTCTGAAACTTCCGGAGGCCATATCTTGGTCATACGGACTCCGATTTTCGAAAACTCGGACTCTATTTCGTGTATTTTTCCGAGACGAACGCAATGGCGTATCCCGTTTCCCTTAATTCTTTGATTTGAAATTAATTATACTTTAATTTATGAATTTCACGGTTATAGAATACACGGGGTGTTACAAAAAACATGTTAAATTGTGTCATTTTTAGCTTAAGTATGTGTCGTTAAGGGCTAAATTGCATTGTTAATGGCCTAATTACTTGAAATTGGACTTAAGAGGATTAATTGGGCCTAAATACCATAGTTAAAAAAAAGATTTCTCCGGAAATCTTTAGTACGTTGTTTCTCCTTGTTTCTCCAGAGGAGAACGTAATTCCTCCTTCTTCCTCCTTCTTCTTCATTGAGAAAAATTGGGACAACTCCATTGTAACTTCAATTCTTGGCTTTTATCTTGTTCTAATTGTTAATTTGGGGTTTCTAATCATATTAGCAACAGGCAATCATCATAAAATTATGATTTAATTCATCAATTTCATAATTTTGTTTGAGAAATTCACTGTATATTCTTGCATGTTGTTGTTGCTGAGAAATTAGGGAAGAAAGCTTGGATCTCTTAGCAAATTGGTCTCCAAAAGCTTCTAAACTTCCTTCAACTTGCTGCAAATCTTAGGTGAGGGTTCCCTCACATAAATTCTAACTTGTTACAGTTGTTTATTGTTGTGATTTGTTATGAGATCTTAAGTTTGTTGAATTTGTAATATGCGTTTTGCTGCTTTTTTGTTAAGCTGAAACTGTTTCGATCATAACTCTCTCGTTATTGATCGGAATCCTTATTATTATATGGTTTTGGAATGCTTAGACTGTGAGCTACAAGTTTAAATTGTTCAGTTAGCAAAATATTTTGACTAACATTGTCAAAATCGTGGTTTTGTATTGCTGTTTCGAGATAAAAATCGACAGTCACGTTTTTTTGTTAAGCTGATACCGTTTCGATCATAACTCTCTCGTTATTGATCGGAATCCTTATTATTATATGGTTTTGGAATGCTCAGACTGTGAGCTACAAGTTTAAATTATTCAGCTTGCAAAATTTTATGATGAACATTGTGAAAATCGTGGTTTTGTATTGCTGTTTCGAGATAAAAATCGACAACCACGTTTTTTGTTAAGTTGAAACTGTTTCGATCATAACTCTCTCGTTATTGATCGGAATCCTTATTATTATATGGTTTTGGAATGCTCAGACTGTGAACTACAAGTTTCAATTGTTCAGTTTACAATATTTTATGATTAACATGTTTAAAATTGTGGTTTTGTACTGCTGTCCTAGGAGAAAATCGACAGCCATCTTTTGTGACTCCATGACACATGCACCATTTTTTTAAATTGTTTTTGAAAAATTTCAAGCATGAAATTATTGTTTTAAGACAAATTATTGCCTTGATAAGGTTTTATAAATACATTAGAAATCTTATTTTAACGAGTATTCCCAAACTTTACTGGTTTTAAGATATTTCTATGAAACTTTATTTTGTTCAAACTACTCTCCAAAGTGTGTTTTAATATAAGAACCTCACGTACTTGCACCCTTCGAGAAGACGTGTTGGTGAGTGAATGGTACCGTAAACCCTACGGTATGGGATGTGATGGTATACGATATATATTCATCCCAGATTCGTCCGATTGAAGGAATGAATCTCAGTGCTTCTTAGTGTTTATGTGATTTCAGTGATTTTTTTGTTGTTTTTTTTTTGTGTTTTAAAATCTCAGTGTTTCCCAGTTTCCAGTGCTTTCTGTGATTTGATGAATCTCAGTTATTCTATGTGTTTTGGTGATATTCTGTGGTCCTCTGGGATATTCAGGTGTTTCTTGTGAATTTTTGTGTTTTCCTGAGTGGGGCTGACTTGCAGTCTGTAAACCATTAAGTGAAAACGTATGGTATGGGACATACGATTATCACTTTTTGGGTTACTATCTGAGGGTCTGTGACACATTCCTGTGTGACCGCCAGTACTAGACCTTCTGGTCAATCCTGTGCGAACTCTGTGTGGACCTTTGGGTCAATCCTGTGTGAACTCTATGTGGACCTTCTGGTCAATCCTGTGTGGCTCTGTAGACCTTCAGGTCATCGGGTACCCAATCTGTGTGATATAGTACTGGCTATGGCTTCATGCCATCCTGTGTGATAGCACGTGTAGGGATAACATCACCTAGCCATTTTATGATGGATCCATCATTTGTGGTTTTGTGTTTTGTATCTATTAAGATTTTATTTGTGATATCTAAATTCTTTTCAAAGTTTTGTGATTTCGGGACTCCGTGATTTAGTGAATTTGGGGTTCTGTGGTTCTATGTCTTTATCTTGTGAACTTCAAAAGTTATTCCTATGAATACTTTATTAGTTTAACCTTGTAGTGTATTGTTCCATCTTATTCCTTTGTGTCCTAAAGGAATATCCACCTTAGTGATTTAATTACTTATTGTTCTTATATAACTTATACTGTTGCAAGTTAGACTGACCCATGTGCGTATTCATCGGGTCAGACCGAGGTGTTTCAGGTTTAGTTCTCATGCTTGGAGTTCGGGTATATGACTAATGGACTATCTCTCTTGTTGCTATTCCTTGTTATGTATCCGTGTTTTGAGTGCATTCTTCAATGTGTATCTTATTATATAAGTAATGGTTTATGTATAACCATTTGTTTGTAGCACATGTATTTGTTTTATTCTATTGTTGTAATAATATGTAAATTGTTCTGTGATTGTAATTGTTTATGTAAATGTATGATGTTCTGAGCTGATCCTATAGCCGTCGTAGAGTTATGTTACACAAGTATTAAGTATGCCGAGTCACATAGAAAGAAAAAAAAACAGAGAGTACATCGCCGACATATTTAAGACTTGTTAATGCAAATCTACGAATCGTCGCTCATATCAAGCCATATTCTCCGCTCTAATAGACGACATTACTTGTTAATGATCTTTATTAGGGTGGGTCTCGGGGTGGGGCGTTACATGAAGTATTAAGAGAAGTAGGGTTAGTTTAAGCATAGTAGGGGTAGATCGAAAAATATGATCGATTATGGAACATCTGGATTGGGTGCTGCAAAAACCAACCCTTCACAGTAGAAAAGAGATAGTCGTAATTGTTGGAAATAATGGCTATTTAGAGAATTACGGGTAGGATTAAAAAGAAGGACTGTCTTTAAGTATAAAGAGAAGTAGGGGTAGTTTAAGCATAGTAGAGGTAGATCGACAGATATAAAAGATGATGAATCACTTAGATTGGGTGCTGCAAAAACCGACCCTTCACAGAAGTTAGAAAATAGGGGTAATTGTTGGAAGGAATGACTATTTAGAGAATTAGTGGTAGAATAAAAAAGGGTTGTTTTGAAGTATTAAGAGAAGTAGGGGTAATTTAAGCATAGTAGGGGTAGATCGACAAATATGAAAGATTGTGAATCGTTTGGATTATGTGCTGCAAGAACCAACCCTTCAAAGTAGTAAAATTAAAGGAATAATTGTTGGAAGGAAGTGCTATTTAGAGAATTTGGGGAGGGAATAAATAGGACTGTTTTGAAGTATTAAGAGAAGTATGTGCAGTTTAATCATAGTAGAGGTCGATCGGCAAATATGAAATATTACGAATCGTCTGGATTGGGTGCTGCAAAGACCAACCCTTCACAGTAGTAAAATGATAGGGGTAATTGTTGGAATTAAGGGGTATTTAGAGAATCAGGGGTAGGATTAAAAAGAATGACTGTTTTGAAGTATCAAGAGAAGTAGGGGTAGTTTAAGCATAGTAGAGGTAGATCGACAAATATAAAAGATGATGAATCATTTAGATTGGGTACTGCAAAAACCGACCCTTCATAGAAGTTAAAAAATAGGGTAAATTGTTGGAAGGAATTACTATTTACAGAATTAGGGGTAGGATTAAAAAGAAGGGTTGTTTTGAAGTATTAAGAGAAGTAGGGGTAATTTAAGCACAGTAGGGGTAGATCAACAAATATGAAAGATTATGAATCATTTGATTTGTGTGCTGCAAAAACAAAATCTTAAAAGTAGTAAAAAGATAGGCATAATTGTTGGAAGGAATGTCTATTTAGAGAAGTAGGGGTCAGATTAAATAGAAGGACTTTTTTGAAGTATTAAGAGAAGTTTGGGTAGCTTAATCATAGTAGAGGTAGATTGAAAAATATGAAAGACGATGAATCATTTAGATCGGGTGCTGCAATAACCAACCCTTCACAGTAGTTAAAAATAGAGTTAATTGTGGGAAGTAAGGGTCATTTAGGGAATTAGGGGTAGGATTAAAAATAAGGGTTGTTTTGAAGTATTAAGAGAAGTAGGGGTAGTTCAAGCATAGTAGTGGTAGATCGACAAATGTAAAGATGATGAATCATATGGATTCGGTGCTGCAAAAACCAATCCTTCACAAAAGTTTAAAAATAGGGGTAATTGTTGGAAGTTAGGGCTATTTAGAGAATTAGGGGTTGAATTAAAAAGAATAGTTGTTTTGAAGTATTAAGAGAAGTAGGTGGAGTTTAAGTATAGTAGGGTAGATCGACAAATATGAATGATTATGAATCGTTTGGATTGGGTGCTGCGAAAACCAACCCTTCACAGTATTAAAAGATAGGCGTAATAGTTGGAAGTAAGGGCTATTCGAAGAATTACGGTTAGGATTAAAAATAATAGCATTTTTGAAGTATTAAGAGAAGTTGGGTAGTTTATGCATAGTAGGTGTAGTTCGACAAATATGAAAGATGATGAATGTTTGGAATGGGTGCTGCAAAAACCAACCCTTTACAAAAGTTAAAAAATAGCGGTAATTGTTGGAAGGAATGACTATTTAGAGAGTTAGGGGTAGGATTAAAAAGAAGGGCTGTTTTGAAGTATTAAGAGAAGTAGGTGTAGTTTATGCATAGTAGGGGTAGATGGACAAATATGAAAGATTATGAATCATTTGGATTGGATACTACAAAAACCAAACCTTCACAGTAGTAAAAAGATAGGCGTAATTATTGGAAGTAAGGGCTATTTAGGGAATTAGGGGTAGGATTAAAAAGAAGAACTGTGTTGAAGTATTAAGAGAAGTAGAGGTAGTTTAAGCAAAGTAGGGGTAGATCGACAAATATGAAAGACGATGAATCGTTTAGATTGGGTGCTGCAAAAACCAACCCTTCACAGTAGTTAAAAAATAGGGGTAAGTGTTGAAAGTTAGGGCTCTGTTAGACCAAAAAGTGGTTCTAACACCCAAATTGATTAAGAGCAGAATGAAATAAGATCAAAAATAAAATAGAGACACAGAATTTATAGTGTTTCGGCAAAGAAAAGCCTACGTCCACTTGTTAATCACTATTCTCAATGATATTGTTGCAGTTACAATGAGATATTCAATCAATTTCTCTCACAACTCACACACATTCACTCAATTGTCTAAAAACAAATGTTGAAAGACGATTTGGATTATCCGGGAGTGCTGGAATTCGAGTTATGAAAGTGGTTGAACTCTCAAAGTGCCAAAAAGAAGATCCTTTTCATTGTCTCCAGACAAGGTATTTATAGGTGAAAATTCGCTCAGAACCCGATCCGGATCGGAGCCACGTGTCTTCCATCCCATTAGCCTCGGGTTCGGATGGATTTCTGTGTTGACAACGCATCAGAGCAGTGGACGTTGTGGGTAGGAACTGGTCATAGCCGCTCCGAATAACCAGGCGATCATGCAGGAGAATGACGTGGAAGATGGGTTCGGATCGGAAGAGTGTTCAGGAGGGGTTCGGATCGGGGTACCCGATCCGATCCAGTTTTGTCCCAAGGATAAGTCTTCGTTCTCTTCCACTCCGTTCCGATCTGTCTTTGTAGCAAGTAGCTCTCCGCTCCAACTGGCAGTAGGTTGCTCTCCCATCCGAACAGCTGTACCTCTCTGATTCCAACAGTAATAATTCACCGATCCGAACAACAAAATTTATCCGATCCGACCCGCTTCAGTGCTTCGATCCGACCCGCTTCAGTGCTTTCCAAGTTCTTCAATGTTTCACATCTTGACTTTGTGTTGCCCAGTTCACAAAGTGGGCTAACATTTTGCCCCCTCAAAGGATGCTTCTGTTGGAGACGGAGCATGCTTTGACTATCATTGCACAGCGTTCTTCGAGGTAATTTTTCTTTTGATTTTCCTTGTGTTTTCATCATCTTCTTCAAATTTCAATTTAATTCGTTGCTGAGCTAAAGAATTCGGTTCGGTTCGGATTCCGATCCGAACAGACCCCTTCTTCTTTCTATTTTTCATTGGACTATTGCGCCAAGCTTTGCTTCTGGACTGTTGATCCGATCCGAATGGGGAGACGAATAGACACTCTACATCTCTATATAAACCAAATCTTCTTCCTTCTCTCAGTTCCCTTTATCATTTTATTCTTGCTGTTTCGGAACTCCAGAATCTCGAGAAAGAGAAATAATAACTCTTCACCATTCTCGCGTAAACTTCCAATTTACATACTCTGGTAGGTTTCAATCATTGATTGATTTAGCAATAACAAGTTTTAACTGTACTGATGGTCAATTCGACCGACCTGAACATGATTTCCACGCCGCGGTCTCCTCTTCTTTCGTTATCGTCGTTAGTGGCCTCGCTGCTACTTCGAGACGTTGGAAGAGGGAGTTACGGTTTGAGGCAAAAAGAAAAGGAGTTTACGGTTTGAGGCAAAAAGAAAAGGAGGAAGAAGAAGAAGATAGCAGGGAGTCGGTTCGGGTGGTGGAACATGGAAGGTGACAAAAGGGGAAAAGAAAAGAAGTTCAGGAAGTCGGATCGGGTCGGGGCAAGTAAAGGAAAGGAAAAAGAAAGGAAATAAGTTCAGAATATCGGATCGGATCGGGGCAAGTAATCAAAGAAAGGAGGGAAGGGAGCTCGCCTAACCGGATCGGATCGGACTGCAAGATAAAGGAGGGGAAGCATGACTACGTGATCCGATCCGAACCGTTAGGGGACTTTACCTCTGAGCCGATCCGATTTTGATTTCTGAGTTTCAAAATTTATCTGAGCCCAAGATGAGGCCTCGCCCCCGATCTGACCCCAATGAATGCACCCGAACCGAACCGAAGGGCAGTCCATCTTAATGCATAAAAACTTGTTTAACTGGCCCAATCAACTTTTGGCATAATCTTCAACTTAATGGACAGTTAGGATAGTGCCTTGCGAACGTAACTGGACATCAAGAACCACTTCAATTCTTTATATTTTTCCCAACTTTTTCGTCGCACATTTAAACATTTACTTTGCACTTTCCGCATGCATTGTTTACACTTTAGTTTGCACACATGCACGGGGGGATACGGGCTAATTTGCTCTAATTTGTTCTATTGCTTCTTCAATAGTTTTATGAAAATGAGACCCAGACGCTCTTCCAGACTAGCCGAGAAGAAAGAGGCCCCAGAAACCTCCAACAAAATTACTCTCGAGGACATATCTTCTCCGTCGGATCCAAAATGGAATAATGAGGGCTCAGACTACGAGGCTGGAAATCGTGAGAGTGACGAGGTATCTTCGGAGAATGAAGTTTCTCTAGGTTTTGAAGAGGAAGTAGGGATATGTAACAACCCGTATTTTCAATAACCTGTTATAACATAAATGGAGGCAGAATTAAACTGTAAAATCTGAATCAAGGGAAACGGGCTATGCCATTACGTTCGTCTCGGAAAAATACGCGAAATAGAGTCCGAGTTTTCGAAAATCGGAGTTCGTATGACCAAGATATGGCCTCGCGAAGTTTCACGAAAAATTCCCAAATTAAAGTATACTGAATTAAGTGAAATGGGTTGCGCAGAGAGATATATATATATTGATATATATATATATATATATATATAATTGAAAATTAAATAAATAAATATGCAAAAATGTTCAAAAACAGCGAATTGGGAGAGGGGAATAACCGAACCGGCCGATTTTTGAGGTCGACCCGAGCTCGCTGGGTCGACTAGGGGTTAATCCAGGGTGTTTGGCTGTCAACCCGTGGGCCGATTCGCTCAAATGCAGATTTTGCATTTGGATGGTTCTCATGGTTCATCTTTAATCTAAAGGCCCTAGATGGTTCCTACACTTGACTTCTTCCCCAAGACATGCTTTGATGGCTTGGATTGAATCTAGGTTTAATCCTATGGCCTAAAACACTTACCTAATCTATAAATAAGACCCTAACCTATCCTAAATCCTCATTATTCATTCATGCAACTAAACTATGGCAAAATTTTACCTCTCATGGCCTCCACTCTCTTCATAAAATTTCTAAATGGTTTCTATGAGAGATTTTCCATGCATACAAGTGTTTTCAAGCTTGTATGAGTGTCATTAGCTTGCATTCAAGTCAAGTTTCTATCTTTGCATCATAAAGCAAGGGTTTTGATCATTTTGGCTCAAGGGTTTTTATGTTAGAGCTTGCATTTTGGGTCTATTTGATTGCATAAGGGCTTTGTCATATCTTTTGTGCCTTCATAGCAATGTAAGCCCTTTCCCTACTCTTAGATATTAACTATGAAGTTAAATGTTCATGTTGCAAGTTTGGGTTTGATCATTGAGTATGATACATGCTATCATGTCATGCAAGTTTATGAAGTCATTATCTTGATCTTGTGAGCTAAAAGCTACAACCTTTATGTTGAAATGTTGCATTAGGCAACATGAGAACCCTCATAACCTTTATGTCAACTTGCATATGAAGTCATAACCCTTATATGATGATATATGCGAGTTACTAGTCATCATTCCATATCTTTTGTCACCATGATTCGCTTATGTGCCAAGTTTGGGTTTATGCTTGTTTTGAGGCTTAAGAATGTAACATGCAAGTTAATGAACACATTTGTGCCTCATTTGCCACCATGATTAACTTGTGGCTTAATATCCATTTTTGTCATGCCTTTGCCAAGTCTCTTCTTTTAATCCATTACGTTGTCGCGAACGTATATGCCAGTTTAAAAGCGTTGGGTTATGTTATGGGTAATTTCTAATGACATGAAAATACAACTTGAAAACATGACTTGAAATATAACATGGAAGTTGACATGTAAGTATGCATAAAAACATAAGCTTGGGAATTTACCTATTAAGTTAGGTCTACCCTTTGGGAATTTACCTATTAAGTTAGGTCTACCCAAATGCTTGAAAACTTGTAACATGTTTTGGGAAACATGATGGACATGACACTTAGATAATATAAGTGTGGCCAACTCGAGGTTGGGTTGAGTTTGCAACGTAAAACTACCCGGAACCGACCGGCCTAACTAGTAGTTGCAAACAATAGGACCCAATGTGAGAAGTTGGTCATGTTGTGCTTGAACCCGAGGTTAGACCAAGTTGTGGTGTAAAGCTACCCGGAACCGACCTGCTTAACTAGTAACCACAACAAAGTCTAATGTGAGAGGTGAAGGTGCATTAAGTAATTAATGCCACATGATAGGGTTAAGTTAATTTGATTAATGACTCTTAACCAAATATGACATGGACAAATGGGTTAAGTAATTTGATTAGGCTAATGATACTTAACAAAACATGACAAGGTTGGGTAGGTTAAGTAACTTGATTTTCCTAATGACACTTAACCATTTTTATATGACTAGTGGATGGGGTTAAGTTAACCAACACTTAATCAATCCAACGCGATAACTTGGTAAGGTTAAGTAAGTTTTCTTAATGACGCTTAACCGAAAAATACGGTTAACGAATGGGGTTAAGATTAGACTCAACTAGTCTAAACATGGAAATCAGATGGGGTTAAGTTAGCCTAGACTTAATTAATCCCACTTGGTAGTTTAATGGGGTTAAGTTAAACACTTAACTAATCTAAACATGATGAATTGATGTGGTTAAGTGACCTATACATATCCAATCTAACTCGTTAATGTATTGTGGTTAAGTTAACCAATACTTAACCAATATAACGTGAAAACATGATAAGGCTAAGTCACGAATCGCTTGAATACACTTGACCGATTTGACTAAGTAAATTGATAGGGTCAAGTTAATATATACTTAACCAATCTAGAATGATAATTGGACGAGGTTAAGTCGTGAATTGCTTAATATACTTAACCAACGTGAGCATGGTTTGTAGGGTTAAGCCTTGAACTTGGATACTTAGCCAATTTTGACAGGATTTGTAGGCGGGTTAAGTCATGAACTTAAGTGACACTTAATCCATTATGTAAACCCTAGTTCTGAGGATTAGGTGGATAACCGTAGTTAACAAGGATAACGGGAACAATGCTAAGTGGTAAACCTTAGTTGAAGAATAACTAAGTAATGATTCTTAGTCAAGGAAATTTAGACCAGTTCATAGATAGATGAGTAACCTGATACGGTAGGTCATCGTTTAAGTATACGAGTAGGAGCAAGTATCTGATTTAGATAAAGGCTCCAGCGAACTGGGTAACGAAGCAGCGGCTTCGGGGAACGTGAGGATATTCTTGGTATCCCTCTATGAGCTGCCAGGTGATTATACTAGGCTCATGAGAGGTTAAGGTCTGCGTTAGAAGAACCAAGAGTATGCCTTGGTTGCTATACGAGCGACCTAAAGACGGGGATGGATAGGGTATAGTCGACGATACACGGTCGTACCCTAGATAGCATTTCGTCAAGCTACCTACCATCTTTGGTCAAGCGTGTACGTACGGAAAGGTAGAGAACACCCAAAAGACCATAATTGCTATCTAATTATGGTTGCGGTAAGGCTTGGATGTGGGTTGGCCAATGTTGTGTTCTCATACAGGATTTATCCTGTCTTGTCTTTCACTAGTTGAGGGAGTGGTCTCGTGGGACCATAGCCACGTATAAGAAAAACAGACCTTAGCATCTGCATCGGCAGATAAATCGAAAGCTCCCGACCGAGTCCTGTATTTCTTGATTTGCCCTGTGACAGGACTCGGATGGCACGATGTGATACATGTGCATACAGTCATGGAAAAGCGATTCACGATGAATGCGTGGGAAAAAGGGCGCGGTTGGCGGTTAGCGTAATCCCTAGTGGCCCTAGGGGGTTGAACCCAAACCGAGATACGAAAACGTGCAATAGGTAAGCATAATCCCTAGCAGCCCTAGGTAGCATAAGTCCTAGTTGTACAAACAATAATTCATGTTGAAAGACCCTAGCTAGGTTTAGGGTAACAGTCCAAACCGATCTTAAGGATCATGGAACTATGTTAAAGTAATATAGAATCTCATGGGAAAGCCCGTATGGTCTACGGCAAGGGACTGAACATTTACATGGAATAAAACATACAAGTTGAGTAACCTATATATGCGATATATTAGGTTGACATGGACCATTAGACGACTTTTGAGTGAGGGTCATTCTTGGTTAACACATGACACGGTGGGGATAATAGTACGGTAGGTGCAGAGCTAAAATACAGGATAGATATCACGGGGTGTTATACGTGACAGATATCTTGGGGATATTATACTTGATAGAAACCTGACGATGTGATACCTTGTTTTATCTTGACATCGTAATTTATCATGACACCTTAGTTTATCTGAGTTCAGTAGTTCATCCTGTTATTTTGATTTAGCTTATCTATCTTGTTATCATGCTTATGTTCATCTCAGTTTCTCATGTCAGTTAACTTTACTAGTTTTTATGCTAATAGTAGATAGGGCTTACTCAGTCTTTTTGACTGACCCGTTTTGTTTCGCCTCTTTTCTTCCGTTTCCCCCCTAGGTTACAGGGAGGAAATACTGTTGTTTAGTTCGGACTTCTTCTGCTTGAAGGTCATCATGGATGGCTTGGACTTTTCTTGGCTAATGGCTACTTTACTGTTTTTACTTGGGGAATAATTTATGAAAATGTCTTTATGCTTCTTTACTATTGCAAGACAAGTTTTGATGTACTCTGATGTAAAAGGCTTTAGACCTTATTTATTCATGTTATGAAAGTTTGATTTTACTTCTGCTATTTTATATGTTCTGTCTTGTGATATTTCTGTGCATGTTTACCAATAATGCCCCTCTAAAGCTAGTGCATTCCTTTGCGAGTGACCCTAGCGGAGGTGGGGTGTTACATGATAGGTGACGACCGGGCTCCTGACGAGTTTGAATCGGCTGTCATATTGCAATCACCCCAAGATTCTGTTGAATCAACAATTGACAATGACCGGCTTACCCGAATTTGTTTAAAATACGGGATAATAAAAAAGGACACTCTAGTGCCTTCGAGATCTGACCGTCCCCACAACCCTCCAGAAGGATAAATGGCAATCACTCGGTTGATGTGCATGGTCGGTGCTATCCCTCCATTTTCTCCCTTCATCGTAGATTTTCTAAGACAAATGTGGATTGCCCCCATGCAGCTGCATCCCAATTCTTATGCCTACTTACATACTTTATATATAGCATACCGTGAGATCTTAGGCATAGAGCTCACTTTCGATGACGTTCATTTCTTCTACAACTTCAAGCATCGGACTCGAAAAACTCCTTCTTTTTGCTATTTTGAGTCTGTTCCTAAGAGGAAGATGATTTCAACGCCATTCAGTAGTAAAGCTGGAGATTCCAGACTAGAAGGGTTTTACGTGAAGCGACAACCTGGGTGTGCCAGGAGATGGACGAAATCAAGTAAAGCACTGATTTTCTAAATCTAGGCTCTATACATTCAAGTCATCACCTTAACTTGTTTTTCTTTGTGTTTGCAGTCGACAACCCAAAACAAATATCAGATCAAGTGTTCTTTGACCGGATGCACCAGCTCCTTAATGGCGATCAGAAGTTCCTGACTATTGATGAAGTCCTTAAGGACGAATATCTTCATTTTCATGGACTACTATCTGTTTTTCGTAGTATCGGTCATGGGACGGCTCCATACATATACATTCCTCCAGTGGATGTGGTCCCAGAGACAGGAGAAGGTCCGGGAGCTCCTACAGTGCCTCTTCAAACTTCACCTTCTCCATCTTCTACTCAAGACGACGAATTGGCTAACTTGGCCGAAAAGGATCGCGAAGGATATACTTCTCCTGAAGATGCCATTTCTCTAGAAAGATCGACGTCTTCTAAAGAGTTGCCAACTGACGCTTCCGAGGGAGATGTCCCAAGCACTGATGACCCATTATTTCAGGGTTTGGGGGATCTCCCCTTACCTGAAACTATATACACTTCAGAGGATTTTAGGAAGGATCCTTTAGTCTTCATCTCTTCTGAAGAGACTACTCCTGCTAAGGCCAAAGAGCCTGCCCGCACTAGTCTAGCTTCGGACTGGTTGGGGGGGGAACACACCACTTAGGACACACTTTATACAATAGCATTAGCATTCATTGCACCTCTCCCTCTGTGAAACTGTTGATTCTAAATTTCATTTGTCTTATTGTGTAGGCACGATGTCCCGATCCTATTATGATAACAGGAAGCTTCGACGCAGCATGTCTAATCCACCTCAGTATATCGAGTATGATCACCGCGACGATCGCGGTAGGGAGGAGAGAAGGCCTCATGAACCCTATCGATCTCGAACCTCACGTTCTCGCTCTCCCGTTCGGTCGGACCAAGAGATATATAAAGGTTATCAAAGTCGTAGGGAAGAGGACAGGCCACAATCGGAAGACTCCACCTCTTCCCACGAAAAGCACAGCAGAGAGAGAACTACCCCAAAAGATACTGAGTCACGAAGTAAACGCAAGGTCCCTGCTACTAAATGGCCTAGGACAGATAAAGAAACTATTGAATCATCCACACATAGGGACACTGAATTGACGATCCCCGCTCCTCCACCACTAGATGCGGAAACTGCAATCAAGCGGGCGTATTTGGAGGAGCAATTTCTCGAACATTACTTCGAGACTTTGACTTTTTTACCTGCCCTCGAACCTATTTCTTCTAGGTGGGCAGACGAGGCCAAAGCAAAGATAGACGTGGTTGAAAAACAGTATTCTGAAATGTTCAAATATTCACACAACCTTTCCAGTATTATCCGTACTCTAATCACGAATGCTGATTCAATGCAAAAAACCGCGGAAGAAGATGCAAAAGCCTTAAAGAATTTAGGAAAAGATTTAGAAGACACACAGGCCCAGCTCGCTGTTGCTCAAAGGGACGCTTCTAATTTCAAAAAACAATTTGAAGACATGCAAAAACGCTATCATGATTTGCTTGAATCTCACACTCAAGAGCGTTCTGAGTTAAATAAGCAAGATGATGATGCTAAGTCAGAAGCCGCTAAGACGCGCCTTGCTTACACTGATCTTGAATGGAAAAATGCCGAGTTGGCAAGGAGGAATGCTGAACTAGAAAAGAAAATTGCTGACTAGGCTTCAAAGCTACTGGAGGCAGAGAACAGAGCTGCCCTGGCGGAGGGAAACGTTGAGTATGCTATCAAATCTGCGGAGGAGGCCCGCAAACAATTGTCAGAGGCGGAGGCAGAGATTCAGGGTTTCGGCGAATTGATGATTTAATTCTTTGCACATATCATCCGTCGCCGGAACATTTCTTGGATTGAGGATTATCCATCTACTCTAGTCCAAGTATGGAGTCAGATCGTTTAGTGGGAAAAAGAGGAGCTCAAGGTCGATTCCATCGATGAAGACAAGCTGATGGAGAAATACTTAAGGGATGATGAGCAAGAATGCCTAGCTGAAGGGCGCCGCCTCATTGCTGATGCTATGGAAGAAGAGAGGCGGAGGACTAAACAGAAGAACATTCCCGACGCTGGTTCCTCTTCTACTTCCCCCGCAACTCCTGAAGTAGATGGGATGATCCTGAACACCCGGGAATCCCTCGAACAAATCTGCTATCCCCTTTCCCCGAAATGGCATCAGAGAGAGCAGTTACTCCCGCTGAGAAGTCTTCGGAAGGTATCCCTACCTTTTCTCCTCAATTCGTCAAGGCTATTTCTACCTTTCGCCATGTGATTGAGCAATCAATGAAAAACCCGTTAATTTCTCCTGAGTTGATAACTGTTGCTTCTCACTCTATAGGTATTGAGCCATCTGGAAAGATAGATGTGACCCAGGGAGCCGCCTCTGGGGAAGAGCCTACGGAAAAGGCAAAAGGAGGGAAGGACAAGGGTGCTCCTATAGACTTGGGAGAAGGAAGCGATCTGTCTAAGGCTGACACTCCCCATGATGAAGAAATGATAGCAGCCTTAAAGGACGATGGCAGTGACGGAGGACATGAGGGAGATCCAGAGGTGGCAGTAGTCGGGGAGTCGAAAAGTGCAGATGATGTTACCTTGGCTGCAATGAAAGCTGATCAAGATTAACGCTTGCAGTTAAAAGCTGAAGACTTAGACCCTGAAGTCCTCAAGCCTCTCGCAGTTGTGGATGCGGGATCAAGGTTAGCTGTTAAGCTCTCAACTAGATCTATTACAGAGGAACTCGCTAAAAAATCTTCTCTTGATTCCAGTGCTCCGCCCTCCGGGAAGAAGTCAACCGATTCCAGCGCCGCATCTTCGGGAAAGAAAAAATCAAAGCGCATCTTGACGGAAGCCGAGAAAGAGGCAAAGGATGCGGAGAAAGCCGCCAAGAAGTCCAAGCCTGACTTGAAATCTAAATAGTGGGTTGCCTTGCGTTGTTTTAGTATTTGGTAGATCAATAATTACTGCTGTAAGGGTGGCTCTTGCACTTTCTTTTTGGCTGTTTCCCTGTACAAATTCATTCATTCGTAAATAAAAAATAATTCATTTTCTGCAATGTCTGTTTGTCAGTAGTTCTGCACTTATGTAAAAATGCATGTCTTACTATAGTTATGAAATGAAGCTACGGAGGGAGGACATATGTGTATACATATATGCCCCCAGTCAATCTCAAAAAATAATTTTAGGCTTAATCAAGTAATCTGAATGCTCCTGATTTTCTGACGGGATTGCATTTTCTGTGTCGTCAATGCCTGTCGTTTTTTCTGGCATTTCTTTTATACTCTCCTGTCTTATACTCAAGTTAGAGTTCTTACTGAGGCGGTCTCTTGTCTGAGTTCACCTTCACGCCTCAGAGGATGTCGTCTTCCCGTCCTTTTATACTCTCTCTCTCTCTCTTTGGAGAGTTAGATTTCGAGCTCAGCAATCTATTCACTCCCCGATCCTTAAGCGGGGAAGGATCTTTTTCTCAGTGCTCAGTCGGAGACGCTTTTATACTCTCTCTCACTCTCTGGAGAGTTAGAGTTAAGAATGTCGTTTTCTCATTCTTTGATGTCTTGTCGCACAAATTGTCGTTGTGCTTTTTCTTACGTTTAAACTATCTTCAACCTTTCAGGTTTTGAATCATCTTATATTCCATAATCACAACAGAATAGTCGATGAATGCATATATATAATGCATAAAAGAAAATAACACACGATATTTTTATAGTGGTTCGGCTAAGTCGTAGCCTACATCCACTTTATAGTCCTTTATTCATATCATCAGATTTTCCTAATGCAAGTCGTGCCTTATTACAAAGTTCATAAGAGAAATAACAAAGAGTACAACATTTCTAATCCAAATATCGCATCAAGTGTTGGGCATTCCACGCCCTTGGGACTTCTTCGCCATCTACGGTCGTTAACTTGAAGGTTCCTTTTTCATGTTTCCGTTGGATGACAAAGGGTCCTTCCCACTTTAGGCCGAGGTGAGGAAGGGATGGAAAGACTCTCTTTAGCACCAAGTCTCCTGGTTCAAAAGTCCTAAGGCGAACTTTTTTGTTGTAATAGCGTGCCATCTGACGTCGATGTCTTGCCGCACTCAAATCCGCTTCGTTCCTTTTTTCTTCGATTTCATCAAGAGACTCGAGTAAGAGTGCCCGATTCGTCATCGCGTCATAATACGTCACCCGGTGGGAAGGGAGTTCGAGCTCTACTGGGATTACTGCTTCTGAGCCAAAAGAGAGAGAGAAAGGGGTATGACCGGTAGCCATCTTAAATGTTGTCCGATATGCCCACAAAGCTAAGGGCAATTCATCAACCCATTTTCCCTTGGGCGCTCTAACCGTTTCTTGAGGATGGATTTTATTACTTTGTTTATTGCTTCAACTTGCCCGTTCGACTGAGGATAAGCAACCGTAGTGTATCGTTTGTTGATCTTATACTTCTGGCAGAAATTTCTGAATTCAGTACCATCGAACTGGGTTCCGTTGTCAGTTATAATGGTCCTTGGGATCCCGAATCGGCATATAATATTTCTAACCACGAAACTTATCACCTTTCTCGTCGTGATTTTGGTTAGGGGCTCAGCTTCCACCCACTTCGTAAAATAGTCCACAGCGACTATTGCATATTTCGCTCCTCCTTTAGCAATCGGTAGAACTCCGATGATATCAATTCCCCATGTGGCAAATGGCCAAGGACTCACCATTGATTTGAGTTGGGTCGACGGTGCTCTAGGGATTTTGGCGAATCTCTGGCACTTATCGCAGCGTCGTGAATAATCAGCTGCATCTTTATTAATCGTGGGCCAGAAGTATCCATATCGCAATATCTTTTTCGCTATAGTCTGACCTCCTGTATGATCTCCACACTCACATTCGTGCACTTCTCTTAGTACACGTTTGATGTCGTCGTGTGCTATACATCGTAATAGGGGCATATAAAATCCTTGCCTACAAAGAGTATCATCTTGTATGACATATCTGGTAGCCTTGCGAACTATAGCCCTTTTCTCACTCTTCTTTGATGGGAGTGTCCCATTCTTAAGGAAGTTCTTAATTGGGGTCATCCACGACTCCTTCTCCGATTCCGCTTCGAAAGCGAACTCAATTTCCATCGACTCAAAGCATGGCGATTCCAACGTTTCAATTGGAATTATTTCAGTCTCTTCTGGATTGTCGGAACTAGCTAGCTTTGCCAGCCTGTCCGCCTTCTGGTTTTCGGCTCTTGGGATATGTGTTATACTGTACCGCTCCAGGTTGCTCAATAGCTCTCTCACTTTCCCGAGGTAGGCGATAAGTCGAGGTCCCCGAGCCACAAATTCCTCTCGCACTTGGCAAACAACGATTTTGGAGTCACAGAATATGTCCAACATTTTTATTCCGAGGTCTTTAGCAAGCTTCAGCCCGGCAATCAGGGCTTCGTATTCAGAGTCATTATTAGTCGCCGAAAATTCTAATCGTAGAGCATAATATAACGACCGTCCTTCAGGAGTGACTAAGACGATTCCAGCTCTGGACCTTCGGTCGTTCTTGGCTCCATCTGTGTATAGCTTCCATAGATCTATCTTTAACTCATCTTCGGACTTGACCACTTTGTCGTTGATCACTTCCTCCTCTGGGATAGTGAACTCTGCTATAAAGTCTTCCAGAGCTTGCCCCCTTATCGACCTTCGTGGCTAAAAATTTAAATCAAACTGACTTAATTCTATATTCCATTTGATCAACCTTCCCGATGCTTCGGGTCTCTGCAACACCTGCCTCAGCGGCTGATCAGTGTATATGGTTATTGGATGAGCTTGGAAATAGTGACGAAGTTTTCAGGATGCGATTAGGAGGTTGTAAGCGAGCTTCTCAATCTTTGAGTAGTTGCGTTCTGCCGCTGCCAATTTCTTGCTTACATAATATACTGGCCTTTGCACTTTGTCTTCTTCTAGAACCAAGGCTGTGCTAACGGCATGAGCCGAAACTGCAAAGTAAACAAAAAACTCTTCGTGATCCACTAGTTTTGACAAAATCGGTGGTTTTTCTAGCAATTCCAATAAATTTCGAAAGGCCTCAACACGGTCCGGAGTCCACTCGAAGTTCTTCTTTCCCCTTTTAATCAAATCAAAAAACGGGACGCATTTGTCCGTGGCTTTGGAGATAAACCTACTCAACGCAGCTACTTTCCCCGCAAGACTTTGGACGTCTTTAATTCTCTTCGGCTCTTCAATGTTTCTAATAGCTGCTATTTGGCTGGGATTGATTTCAATTCCTCGGGAGCTCACAATGAAGCCTAGAAACTTTCCCGATGCCACTCCAAATGAGCATTTCAAAGGATTCAACTTCATCCGATACTTTCGCAAGATACCAAACATTTCTGCCAAGTCTTGTGTATGGCTGGAGGACTGTTTCGATTTGACAAGCATATCATCCACATAAATTTCCATTGTCTTCCCTATTTGATTATAAAACATTCTGTTCAGCAGGCGCTGATAAGTGGCTCCAGCTTTTTTCAATCCGAATGGCATCACAACATAGCAATATAACCCCAAATTTGTAATGAAGCTCGTATGCTCTTGATCTGGCACGTGCATAGGAATTTGGTTGTACCGAGAATATGCGTCCATGAAAGAAAGAAGTTCGTGTCCCGCTGTCGAATCTACAAGCTGGTCAATCCTGGGAAGTGGGAAACTATCTTTTGGGCAAGCTTTGTTCAAATCTGAAAAATCAATGCAAGTCCGCCACTTTCCATTTGGCTTCTTTACTAAGACGGGATTCGATATCCAGTCGGGATATGTCGAATCTCGAATAAATCCGTTCTGTTTCAGCTTCTCCACTTCTTCTTTCAGAGCAACCGACCTCTCTGGGCCCAGCATACGTCTCTTTTGCTTCACAGGCGGATGTTTCGGGTTTACATTTAGTGTGTGACTTATGATGGATGGCGATATCCCACACATGTCAGCGTGGGTCCTGGCAAACACGTCCAAGTTCGCCTTCAAGAAGTCTGAAACACCCCACCTCCGTTAGGGTCACTCTCAAAGGGAATGCCCTTATTTTGGTGGAGGTTTATAAGTACAAGTCACAGATATACAAGACAGATATAAGAACACATATTTGTAAACAGCGGAAGAACAACAAACTTTTATTTCATAAAATCAAATACGTGTTACAACAACATCCTTTCCAAAAACATAACATAACACTTTCATAATCTGTCTTGAGTACAATATTTAAAGAAGCATAAATAAAACATAGGTAAACTGCAAAAGCCCCATAGTGGATTGTCCAAAGCCATAGTTCAAAACAGGAAAGTCCAAGCAATACATTTCTCTTCTTCAAGCTGGATGTTGAGGTTGGTCAAGCTGCTGTGTTCCCTCCCTGAGGACCTGGGGGGGGGGGGGAACGGAAGAAAGAAGACGAAAGAAAAGTAGAGTCAGACATAAAGCCTGAGTAAGTCTAGTACTATTTTGTCTATGAATAAAGAACTGGGTATGATAAGTAAAATCAAGAAGTGGGCAAACACTATAAACTTAGTTAGGTTATCTAGGGTCGAATATACTATCGTACCCCATATTAATCTCTGAACCCATATAAATTAGTTTCCAACTGGCACCCCACAATCAGGGTGATGTGATCCATTCTATGATGATCGGCTCCTACTCGCATAGTTACATGTGTCTTACGGCCCCCGATGTCGTAGTTACCTATGCTGGTCCCACCATGGGGTGTATCAAGTCCCATAGTGGCAACCCGACACAACCTTAGAGTGCACAGGTATGCTACTGGTGCCCAGTGCCTTATTTTTCTGCGCCGGAGTGTGTGCACGCCCGCACTCCGTTAGAACCTACACTGCTACACCACCGTCGTCGATTTGACCTCTTACAATCAGCCCAGTAATCGTGCCCCACCCTGCCTAGTTTCAGGGTATCCTGATACACCTTTTAGGGTTACTGCTGAAAAGGGTCCCCCGTTACTTGGTTTTCTATCTCTAACCAACATGCTAAGTTGGTTAAGTGTTTCCTAACATAACCCCACCAGTCCGTTTAGTTTAGCATGTTCTATTTTGATTAAGTCTTTAGTTCACTTAATCCTAACAATCCTGACTCAGCCTGAATTGTCTTATTAAGGCCCTGACCTCTCACATTAGACAGGTATTGTTGTGGCTGCCTGTTGCCGGTCGGTTCCGGGCAGTCTTACGCCACAACTCAGTCTAACCTCGGGTCCTTATTGGGCTCCATGTTTAACCTCCCACATTGGATAGGTATTGTTGTGACTACTGGACAGCCGGGCGGTTCTAGGCAGGTTTACATCACAACTCAATCCAACCTCGGGTTAAACACATCGTATGTTCTACATTTACATATTTTGTCATTCTTCTTTATTTCTTATATGTAAATATTTGCGGCCCATTATTAAGTTAATGGTGTAAAGGTTACACCAATCACGGGCCCAACCCATACTTGAATTTGGGCCCTTCTATTTTATATTTTCATTCATTAATTAATTTTAACCCAACGTTATTTTCCCCCGTTTTACACGTCCGTTTATATATATATTGGGCTTAGCCTTTTAAAGCCCAATTTAGCCATGCGAAAAGGGGAGGCTTATGGCGTGATTACATACACAAAGTGGGGAAGGTGAGCGCATGAACTTGCATATGACGTTGGAAATACATAATAGAAACTGGTGTACTTGCATATATATACTTTGGTCATAAAGCATAGGTGACATGAATCAAAGCATGTGAACATGTAATTGAGATATCATTATTGACACATGAACCTATATTTTTATTTAGGCATAATGTCAAACATAAGCATGGCATAAATATTTCTAGCATAAGCATGGCATAATGTCAAACATAAGCATGGCATAAATACTTCTAGCATAAACATGGCATAATGTCAAACATAAGCATGGCATAAATACTTCTAGCATAAACATGGCATAATGTCAAACATAAGCATGGCATAAATACTTCTAGCATAAACATGGCATAATGTCAAACATAAGCATGGCATAAGTATAGTTAAATTTGTTCATGGCATAAATATTTCTAACATGAAATCATGATTCTTACTTTAGTCATGTAAACTTACAAAAAGGGACTTTTTGAACCTAACCTAGCCATGTACCACATATGTCATCATATAATTCTTGTAAACAAGATAGACTTAATTATGGATTTCAATTATGCCAAATATCATTCATAGCCTAGCCATATTCATGAGTTTTGCAAAAGCATGACTTAATACATGGATTATGGTGTCAAAATTCCAACATAGTTTCATATGAACTATAACAACCAAACTTGTTTTAGTTACTTGCAAAATGATTTATGCACAAAAATATACATCATGATGGCATAATAACAAAGCCCCAAACTTGCATGAATTTCAATCAACTACATACATGTAGCTTCAACATAGATTACATAATTTGCGAAATATTCCAAACGCATACTTGCATAGAACTACCGCATGTAGTTCTTTATAATGAATAACATAATTTTGCACAAATATGAACTACTTTATTATCCCAATTCAAGCATACAAATCAATACAGTTGTTTATTCATACCAAAGTAATACACTACTTACAATGGTGTGATGAATTCTCTAATTTAGGGATTGAAGACGCAAATTCCTTTGTTGAATTGATTTGTTTAGGTCTCTTTAAGCTTTAGAATTTTCCTCCTAATCCTCTCTCTAGTTGGCGGCTACCTCTAGTCGTTCCTCATCAACATGGCGGCTATGTTCTTAATTTTGAATGAATAGATTAGGGTTTAGTCTAGGGTTGTTTATATAGAGGTTAGGAACTGATTAGGACCCTTGATGTTGCTTGGATTGATCATAGCCATTCATTAGATAGAGAGACCAATTAGAACCCGCCACCTAGCCCTAATGACAAAGCAGACCACAGAAATTCGACCAAACACAGACCTGGCCAGCCAGGTTGACTGGGCTCGACCAGGTCGACACCCCTGTCGACAGGGCTGTCGACAGCCCTGTCGACATGGGTAGCCCAGGTCGACAGCCCAGTCGACTTGGGTGGCCTAGGCAGGTGTTTATCCGCCCTGGCCCACTGGGCCCGATTTTTAATTATTTTATTCTGTTTGAATTTTAAATTTAATTCAAAACTTCCGTAGGCCATATCTTCTTCATACGGACTCCGTTTTTCGAAAACTCGGACTCTATTTCGCGTATTTTTCCGAGACGAACGCAATGGCGTATCCCGTTTCCCTTAGTTCTTTGATTTCAAATTAATTATGCTTTAATTTGTTAATTTCACAGTTATAGAATTTTCGGGGTGTTACATTCTCCCCCACTTAAAAGGATTTCGTCCCGAAATCTTCAAGTTAGGAGGAATGTAAATCCTAACATTCAATCATCCATCTACTCATCCATCAAACACGAGCATCCATTGTCCTTAAAAGACTTCTAATGCTTCATGATCATATGCGAAGTGTGTGTGTACATGTACTTATCTAATGCAAAATCAGGCGGTCTACTGATTCAGTTGACCTCCTTAATGCGAATTATGTAAGTGCCATGAATCCATTATGTATGCAAATTTTCCTATTCATGATTCTACATGAGTGCACAATCATTCAATACAAATGCAACATCCACATGTCAACATATTAATGTTCAACCATATACGAATGCAAACATATATGCATATGCAATATGAAGTGACTGAGCCGATCTAAAACCTAGATTGTGTGTGTATATGCAACCACGAGCAACCACTAGCAATCACTTGCAACCACTTGCAACCATCATCCATAACATGTTTCAATTACATGTTTCCATCCAAAAAGTTTCTACCTAAAAGATAATGTCGAGGAAATATGCCTAAAAAGATAGATAAAAGCGCAACTTAAGGAAAAGGAAAGATCAAGGATGTACCCTCGAACAGAAAAGGGTAGGCTGTACGGATTCTAGCTTCAGTTTCCCAAGTCACGTCTTCCTCGGCGTCGCTCCACTGAACTTTGACGAGCTTGACTTCGCGGTTGCGTAGCTTCTTCACTTCCGTTCCTAAGATGCGGGTTGGAACTTTTCTTATGGTTGCTTCGCGTTCCACTTCGGCCTCTTCGAGGATATTTAGCTCTACCACTTCAGCAGACTCATGTAGACATTTTCGGAGATGTGAAACGTGAAAAACGTTGTGGACTCCAGCCAACTTCTCGGGTAGCTCTAATCTATAGGCCATTTTCCCAATCTTCTCGATGATAGGGAATGGCCCTACGAATCTTGGCGCTAGCTTTCCTGTGGTTCCAAAACGAACAACGTTTCTTAGCGGTGATACCTTGAGAAAAACTCTATCTCCAACCTCGAATTCAAGATCGGTCCTCCTCTTGTCGGCGTAGGACTTTTGTCTGTCTTGGGCCGTCTTCATCCTTCTTCGTATTAAGTCTACTTTCTCTGAAGTCTCTCGGATCATATCTGGTCCAAGTATGAGCTTATCAGTAGACTCCCACCAACAAGTGGGCGATCGGCATGGTCTTCCATACAAAGCTTCGAAGGGCGCCATTCCGATGGTTGCTTGATAGCTGTTGTTGTAGGCAAATTCCACCAAAGGAAGGTGGTCTTCCCATGTCCCTCCGAAGTCAAGGACGCATAACCTTAGAAGGTCTTCCAAAACTCTGTTCACTCTCTCTGTTTGGCCGTCGGTTTGGGGATGATAGGCCGTGCTCAAGCATAACTGCGTTCCTACTGCTTCTTGCTGACTCCGCCAAAACTCACTGGTGAAGATGGGGTCTCGGTCACTAACAATGCTAGATGGTATTCCATGGAGTCGAACTATTTCCTTGAGGTAAAGTGATGCTAGGGATGAGGCAGTTCTTTTACTTTTGACAGGTAAAAAGTGGGCGCTTTTAGTAAGCCTATCCACTATTACCCAAATGCTAGTGTTGCCTCTCCTAGACCTATGCAGCCCATCGATGAAGTCCATTGAGATGCTATCCCACTTCCACTGCGGGACCTCCAGAGGATGTAGTAGTCCGCCAGGCTTTTTCTGTTCCGCTTTAACCTGTTGGCACACCATACACTTAGAAACGAATTCTTCCACGTCCTTTTTCATGCCGTTCCAGAAGAAAGTCCTTTTTATGTCTTTGTACATTTTATCTCCACCTGGGTGTATCGTCATCTTGGAGTGATGTGCTTCCTCGAGAACCTTCTTTATTATATCTTTCGTTTGTGGGACGCATAGTCTTCCATCTCGCCTTAGTACACCCTTATCATCGATGGAGTATCTGTTGAGGTGACTTGAAGTCCCACCCCTAATTAGCCTATCAATCATTTCCACAAGCTGGGGGTCCTCGCGTTGTGCTGCCCCTACTGAATCTACTAAAGTTGGGCGCACTTCGAGAGATGCAAGCAGGCCTGGTACGAAATCGGAGGAAGGCCTAAAGTCGAAGCTGGCTATAAACTCTAGGCTTTGTCTTTCAACAAACAACGGGCTTAGGGTCAACTTCTTTTGGCTCAACGCGTCTGCCACTACGTTGCCTTTGCCCGGAGTATAGGAGATTTCGAAATCGTACGAGGCAAGAAACTCCATCCATCTCTGTTGCCTCAAGTTGAGATCCTTCTGCGAGAAAAGATATTTCAGCGATTTATGGTCAGTGTAAAGTTCGAACTTCTCACCTAGGAGATAGTGTCGCCAAGACTTGAGTGCAAAGACGATGGCGGCTAACTCAAGATCGTGGGTTGGGTAGTTCTTTTCATGCACCTTCAACTGCCTCCCGCCATAAGCTACTACCCTTCCTTCTTGCATTAAGACGGCACCTAATCCTGTCCCACATGCATCCGTATAAACAGTGAACATCTTGCTCCCATCTGGCAGCGTCAAAACTGGGGCTGTTGTAAGAGCCCTTTTCAGTCGTTGGAAAGCAAACTCGCAATCCAAATCCCAATTGAACACTAGATTCTTCTTAGTCAATTTCGTGAGCGGAGCTGAGATTTTCGCAAATTCCCTTATGAATTTTCGATAGAAACCTGCTAGTCCTAGAAAGCTTCGGACCTCGGTTGCATTCCTTGGTGTCTTCCAATCCTGTACCGCCACTACCTTAGCAGGGTCCACTGCTAACCCTTGTTTGGATACTATGTGCCCAAGGAACCTCACCTCTTCTCTCCAAAAGTGGCATTTGGAGAATTTGGCTTTTAGTTGATGGACTCGCAAAGTTTCCATGATTGCCCTTAAGTGCTGAGCATGTTCCTCTTCACTTTTTGAGAAGATAAGGATATCGTCTACGAAGACCACTACGAATTTGTTGAGGAAATCTCTAAATACCCTACTCATCAGGTCCACGAAGTAAGCAGGTGCATTTGTCAAGCCTAAAGGCATGACAAGCCATTCAAAGAAGCCGTCTGGGGTTCTGAATGCCGTTTTATCGATGCTATCTTCAGCCACCCTTAGCTGATGAAAACCGGTTGCTAAATCGAGTTGGGAGAAAACAGACGCTCCTACAAGCTGGTCAAATAAATCGTCAATTCTAGGGAGCGGGTGCCTATTCTTTTTCGTTAGCTTGTTGAGCTCCCTATAGTCAACACATAGACGGAGTGAACCATCCGCCTTTGTAGCGAACACCACTGGAGCGCCCCATTCTGAAATGCTCCTCCTAATGAACCCCTTTTCTAGAAGCTCTTTAATCAGTTTACTGAGCTCTTTCCTTTCTCGTGGAGCCATATGTCTAACGGGCAACGCAACGGGCTTTGCATTATCTACAAGATATATGCGGAAGTCTATTTCCCGCTTCAGAGGCAAGCCCTTCACCTCTTCGAAGACATCCGGATATTCCCGAACCACTCTAACTGATTTCAAATTTTCAACAGAGGCATCTAGCGATTCAAGATAACTAAGCATAACCGCATACGAGGGATTACAAGAAATTTCCAAAGTATTACCGAGCCGGGTTAGGAGCCTAACAACCCTTTTCTCACAATCAAGGATGGCCCCATTACTGGATAGCCAATCCATACCCAAAATCAAACCATACCCCGAAAAGCCCAAAACAAAGGCACTACATTGAAATTCTACACTTAGGATAGAAATTTTTAATCCCACACAGATCATAGACAAATGACCTGGGCCCCCAATTGGGTTTGAAACAATTAAGGGGTCCTCTACCATACTAGTTTTTAGGTGCAGAGATTCTATTAAAGCAGACGAGATAAAGGAGTGTGATGCGCCAGAATCAAATAAAGTGCGAATGGGGTGATCATAAAGATAAACTACACTTTTTACAGAAGTGTTGGTACCTCGCTGTTGCAAAGGTGGCGCTTCTAGCACATGAACCTGTGCCCCTGGGGTGGTTCCAGCCCTCTGCCCCTGTCCTCGTTTCTTTGGGCAGTCCTTAGCCCTGTGGCCTGTCTCACCGCAAGAAAAGCACCCACCATTCTCCTTGGCCTTCTTTTTCCGGCAGTCCTTTACTAAGTGCCCCACTTTGCCACAGAAATTGCACTTCCTCTTCTCCTTGTTGCCTTTCCTGCCCTTCTTAAAGTCCGTCTTCTTGGGCTGCAAACCCTCTTTCTTCTTGCCCTTATCCTCTTCATTCAGCAATGCCATTTGCACCAATCTTTCATACGTGGCTCCCATGGGTATATGGGTCATGGCCAAACTGTGTAATGGCTCATTTAACCCTTTGACGAAACGGAGAGCCTTCTTGTGCGGGGTGTTGACTAGGTCAAGCCCAAACCTAGCCAGCTCATCGAACTGATTCACATACTCTCTAACAGTCTTGTCTCCTTGCTTAAGGAATAAGAATTTTTCCAACTGCAAACTTCTTTCCGCATCTAAGAGAAATTTGGTCTCAAACTTTGCCCTAAAGTCCTCCCATGTCTCCACTGGTCTTTCAGCATTAGTGACTTCCCACCAGTAGGAAGCCTCGCCCTTCAATAGCCACACCGCCAATTGTACTTTTTGTCTATCTTCTACCTCAAAGATGATGAACAGGTCTTCAGTTTCTTTCAGCCAATTCCTAGCTGCTACGAAGGACTCAGTTCCATGGAAATCCCTTCCTCCCATAGCTTTAAAATCTTTACATATCTTAGCAAACGTGTTTCCCCCAGGAGGAGGTGGAGGACAAGGTGCCGCTGCGGCTGGATGATTTCCTTCAGCTGGGGGAGGAGGAATGGTAGGACCTGGCTGAGTGTCCCTTGCTTCTAAGAACCGTCTAAACCAACCAGGTATTGGTACCCCTTCCGGCAAGTTAAGTTCTTGGGACATGCTGAAACAAAAAGGATAGATTCAAAACGAAGGATAAGAGATAGTTCCTATGGCTTTGGGGAGTGGACTTTGCCTTTTTTTTTTAAAAAAAAATAAAATAATATTTTTATCCTTTAAAAATGCTTCTTTAAATTTCCTTTTTGAAAATAATCTTTCAAAACTTTTTATCTTATCTAGTAAACCTAGGCTCTGATACGAAGTGAAACACCCCACCTCCGTTAGGGTCACTCTCAAAGGGAATGCCCTAATTTTGGTGGAGGTTTATAAGTACAAGTCACAGATATACAAGACAGATATAAGAACACATATTTGTAAACAGCGGAAGAACAACAAACTTTTATTTCATAAAATCAAATACGTGTTACAACAACATCCTTTCCAAAAACATAACATAACACTTTCATAATCTGTCTTGAGTACAATATTTAAAGAAGCATAAATAAAACATAGGTAAACTGCAAAAGCCCCATAGTGGATTGTCCAAAGCCATAGTTCAAAACAGGAAAGTCCAAGCAATACATTTCTCTTCTTCAAGCTGGATGTTGAGGTTGGTCAAGCTGCTGTGTTCCCTCCCTGAGGACCTTGGGGGGGGGGGAAACGGAAGAAAGAAGACGAAAGAAAAGTAGAGTCAGACATAAAGCCTGAGTAAGTCTAGTACTATTTTGTCTATGAATAAAGAACTGGGTATGATAAGTAAAATCAAGAAGTGGGAAAACACTATAAACTTAGTTAGGTTATCTAGGGTCGAATATACTATCGTACCCCATATTAATCTCTGAACCCATATAAATTAGTTTCCAACTGGCACCCCACAATCAGGGTGATGTGATCCATTCTATGATGATCGGCTCCTACTCGCATAGTTACATGTGTCTTACGGCCCCCGATGTCGTAGTTACCTATGATGGTCCCTCCATGGGGTGTATCAAGTCCCATAGTGGCAACCCGACACAACCTTAGAGTGCACAGGTATGCTACTGGTGCCCAGTGCCTTATTTTTCTGCGCCGGAGTGTGTGCACGCCCGCACTCCGTTAGAACCTACACTGCTACACCACCGCCGTCGATTTGACCTCTTACAATCAGCCCAGTAATCGTGCCCCACCCTGCCTAGTTTCAGGGTATCCTGATACACCTTTTAGGGTTACTGCTGAAAAGGGTCCCCCGTTACTAGGTTTTTTATCTCTAGCCAACATGCTAAGTTGGTTAAGTGTTTCCTAACCTAACCCCACCAGTCCGTTTAGTTTAGCATGTTCTATTTTGATTAAGTCTTTAGTTCACTTAATCCTAACAATCCTGACTCAGCCTTAATTGTCTTATTAAGGCCCTGACCTCTCACATTAGACAGGTATTGTTGTGGCTGCCTATTGCCGGTCGGTTCCGGGCAGTCTTACGCCACAACTCAGTCTAACCTCGGGTCCTTATTGGGCTCCATGTTTAACCTCCCACATTGGATAGGTATTGTTGTGACTACTGGACAGCCGGGCGGTTCCGGGCAGGTTTACATCACAACTCAATCCAACCTCGGGTTAAACACATCGTATGTTCTACATTTACATATTTTGTCATTCTTCTTTATTTCTTATATGTAAATATTTGCGGCCCATTATTAAGTTAATGGTGTAAAGGTTACACCAATCACGGGCCCAACCCATACTTGAATTTGGGCCCTTCTATTTTATATTTTCATTCATTAATTAATTTTAACCCAACGTTATTTTCCCCCGTTTTACACATCCGTTTATATATATATTGGGCTTAGCCTTTTAAAGCCCAATTTAGCCATGCGAAAAGGGGAGGCTTATGGCGTGATTACATACACAATGAGGGGAAGGTGAGCGCATGAACTTGCATATGACGTTGGAAATACATAATAGAAACTGGTGTACTTGCATATATATACTTTGGTCATAAAGCATAGGTGACATGAATCAAAGCATGTGAACTTGTAATTGAGATATCATTATTGACACATGAACCTATATTTTTATTTAGGCATAATGTCAAACATAAGCATGGCATAAATATTTCTAGCATAAGCATGGCATAATGTCAAACATAAGCATGGCATAAATACTTCTAGCATAAACATGGCATAATGTCAAACATAAGCATGGCATAAATACTTCTAGCATAAACATGGCATAATGTCAAACATAAGCATGGCATAAATACTTCTAGCATAAACATGGCATAATGTCAAACATAAGCATGGCATAAGTATAGTTAAATTTGTTCGTGGCATAAATATTTCTAACATGAAATCATGATTCTTACTTTAGTCATGTAAACTTACAAAAAGGGCCTTTTTGAACCTAACCTAGCCATGTACCACATATGTCATCATATAATTCTTGTAAACAAGATAGACTTAATTATGGATTTCAATTATGCCAAATATCATTCATAGCCTAGCCATATTCATGAGTTTTGCAAAAGCATGACTTAATACATGGATTATGGTGTCAAAATTCCAACATAGTTTCATATGAACTATAACAACCAAACTTGTTTTAGTTACTTGCAAAATGATTTATGCACAAAAATATACATCATGATGGCATAATAACAAAGGCCCAAACTTGCATGAATTTCAATCAACTACATACATGTAGCTTCAACATAGATTACATAATCTGCGAAATATTCCAAACGCATACTTGCATAGAACTACCGCATGTAGTTCTTTATAATGAATAACATAATTTTGCACAAATATGAACTACTTTATTATCCCAATTCAAGCATACAAATCAATACAGTTGTTTATTCATACCAAAGTAATACTCTACTTACAATGGTGTGATGAATTCTCTAATTTAGGGATTGAAGACGCAAATTCCTTTGTTGAATTGATTTGTTTAGGTCTCTTTAAGCTTTAGAATTTTCCTCCTAATCCTCTCTCTAGTTGGCGGCTACCTCTAGTCGTTCCTCAGCAACATGGCGGCTATGTTCTTAATTTTGAATGAATAGATTAGGGTTTAGTCTAGGGTTGTTTATATAGAGGTTAGGAACTGATTAGGACCCTTGATGTTGCTTGGATTGATCATATCCATTCATTAGATAGAGAGACCAATTAGAACCCGCCACCTAGCCCTAATGACAAAGCAGACCACAGAAATTCGACCAAACACAGACCTGGCCAGCCAGGTTGACTGGGCTCGACCAGGTCGACACCCCTGTCGACAGGGCTGTCGACAGCCCTGTCGACATGGGTAGCCCAGGTCGACAGCCCAGTCGACCTGGGTGGCCTAGGCGGGTGTTTATCCGCCCTGGCCCACTGGGCCCGATTTTTAATTATTTTATTCTGTTTGAATTTTAAATTTAATTCAAAACTTCCGAGGGCCATATCTTCTTCATACGGACTCCGTTTTTCGAAAACTCGGACTCTATTTCGCGTATTTTTCCGAGACGAACGCAATGGCGTATCCCGTTTCCATTAGTTCTTTGATTTCAAATTAATTATGCTTTAATTTGTTAATTTCACAATTATAGAATTTTCGGGGTGTTACAAAGTCCGTTAGTTCTTTGGCCCGACGTGGATCCAATTGAGATCCAATCTTCAAAAATCTTGTTGGATCAGCTTCATCAATGGGAATTTCCACTGTCGCTTCATTAGGAGTTGCATTTCTAGTCTCTGGTTCCTCATCTTTTCTGGGATCCAGGTCTTTAGGCATTCCTTTAGGCAACTCCTTCGGGGTCGATCTCTCTAATTGCTACGCCGAGCCCCCCTTTGGCGGAGGCGAGGCATCTTTAATCTCGATGTTAAGTCCTTTCATTAACATCTTTAATTCGGCAACATAGCAGGCCCGTCCGGAAACTTGATCCCCTCTCATTACTCCAGTTCCGTCTTCAGTTGGGAACTTAAGCAATAAACACCAAGGGGCGATGCAAGCTCTGAACTCAGCAAGGGCAGGCCTCTCCAAAAATGCATTATAAGGCGAATCTACGTCCAACACTACGAACTGAAGCATCCACACTGTAACAACCCGTATTTTTGAATAACATGTTATAACATAAATGGAGGCAGAATTAAACTGTAAAATCTGAATCAAGGGAAACGGGCTATGCCATTGCGTTCGTCTCGAAAAAATACGCGAAATAGAGTCCGAGTTTTCGAAAATCGGAGTCCGTATGACCAAGATATGGCCTCGCGAAGTTTCACGAAAAATTCCCAAATTAAAGTATACTTAATTAAGTGAAATAGGTTGCGCAGAGAAATATATATATATATATATATATAATTGAAAATTAAATAAATAAATATGCAAAAATGTTCAAAACAGCGAATTGGGAGACGGTAATAACCGAACCGGCCGATTTTTTAGGTCGACCCGAGCCCGCTGGGTCGACTAGGGGTTAATCCAGGGTGTTTGGCTGTCAACCCGTGGGCCGATTCGCTCAAATGCAGATTTTGCATTTGAATGGTTCTCATGGTTCATCTTTAATCTAAAGGACCTAGATGGTTCCTACACTTGACTTCTTCCCCAAGACATGCTTTGATGGCTTGGATTGAATCTAGGTTTAATCCTATGGACTAAAACACTTGCCTAATCTATAAATAAGACCCTAACCTACCCTAAATCATCATTATTCATTCATACAACTAAACTATGGCAAAATCAATCCTCTCATGGCCTCCACTCTCTTCATAAAATTCCTAAATAAATTCCTAAGTGATTTTCCATGCATACAAGTGTTTTCAAACTTGTATGAGCATCATTAGCTTGCATTCAAGTCAAGTTTATATATTTGCATCATAAAGAAAGAGTCTTGATCATTTTGGCTCAAGGGTTTTGCTTGCATTTTGGGTTTAATTGATTTCATAAGGGCTTTGTCATATTTTTGTGACTTCTTAAGCATTGTAAGCCCTATTCTACTTTCATACTTAAACTCTAAAGTTAAATGTATGATATGCAAGTTTATATGCAAGTTTATATGCAAGTTTATCATGTTGTGATATGCAAGTTTATATGCAAGTTTATCATGTTGTGATATGCAAGTTTATATGCAAGTATGCCAAGTTATGTTATGCAAGTTTGGGTTGAATATTTTGTTCATGCTATCATGTTATGCAAGCTTATTTTGGGTTTATGAACATAAAGCTTTAAGCTTTATGCCAAAGGTTGCATTTTAGCAACATGTAAGTTATCATATCTCTTATGATAACTTGCATGTGAGGCTAAATGCGAACTTATGGCCATTTCTACATGTCATTTAGCACCATGTATCACCAATATGCTAAGTTTGGTTTTATGCATGCTTTTGAGGCCTAAAAATGTAATATGCAAGTGTATGAACATATGAACATTTCATTTGCCACCATGTTAAGCTTGTGGCTTCAATACCTTTATGTCATGATTATGCCAAGTTCCCTCTTTCTATCCTTTATGCGCTATTGCGTTATGTAAGCGATGGGATTGCGTTTGGGGTTGGGTAAACTTAAAAGACATAAAACATAAGCTTGGGAATTTACCTATTAAGTTAGGTCTACCCATTGGGAATTTACCTATTAAGTTAGGTCTACCCAATTGCTTGAAAACTTGTAACATGTTTTGGAAACATGATGGACATGACACTTAGAAAAGATAAGTGTGGCCAACTCGAGGTTGGGTTGAGTTTGTAGCGTAAACCTACCCGGAACCGACCGGCTTAACTAGTTGCTACAAACAATAGGACCCAATGTGAGAAGTTGGTCATGTTGTACCTTGAACCCGAGGTTAGACCAAGTTGTGGTGTCAAGCTACCCGGACCCGCCCGGCTTAACTAGTAACCACAACAAGGTCTAATGTGAGAGGTTAAGACGCATTAAATTAATTAATGCCTCGTGATTAGGGTTAAGTCATGGTCCACTTAATACTTAACCAATTTGGGCTTGGTAGATTAATCGGGGTTAAGTCGTGAACTCATCGTTACACTTAACCAAGTTAATCCAGGATTAGCAAGAGGGTTAAACCGTACTTAACCCACTAGAAAAATCCTAGCAATGGGGGCCCACTCCAGCAGTAATCCCAAGTTAGTATCATCATGACCCTAGGGACTAGGCTAGGGTGGGGGCACGATTACTGGACTAGAGGTAATTGACCAAAAGCGACGGCAGAGGGTACGCCGGTGTAGTTCCGGGTGGACTCTGGTCGTGCACATAGTCCGTAGCCGGAGAAAACATGCACGGGTACCAGTAGATCGGGACTGTGCACTCATGTTGATGGTGTCCAGGGGTTGACACCCTAGGGCTTGATACACCCGAAGGGTGGACCCGGCACAGTTCGACTACAATTATGATTGGGCCGTATTGACACCAACACGTGACGAGTGAGGCTTAGGGAGCCGATCGACTAGACCGTTTGGTTGGACCTTGTATTAGGGTCATTTCATGTTATTGGGCCAAAGCTTGGGCCAAGGGATCAATACTTGTTTATTCAAGTCATGTTAGTTTGCTAGTACACCTGTGGTGCAAAACCTTAATCCTAATTATGCGATGACACCTTTATCTACCTTGTTAGTTAATCATCATGCTAGTATATTGTTATCCTTATGTTCATCCCTGCTGCTCATGCCAGTTAACTTTATCAGTTTACATTGATTGTAGTAGGGCTTACTCAGTCTTTTTGACTGACCTGTTTTCTTTCGCCTCTTTTCTTCCGTTCCCCCCCCCCAGGTTCTCAGGGAGGGAATACTGGAGCTTAGCTTGGATTTCGGATTGCTTGCTTGTGGGATTTCAGCTCATGTACGGTTTCGACATGAAGCTAGCTATGGTTACCACTTAATTGGGGATAGAACTTATTTATTTCAGTTTTTCAGTTGATGTTGTTTTATCTAGACTTGTTTATTTGGAAAGCTATGTTGTACCAGACTTGTTTTGAAATGTTTTCAAATCTTCCGCTGTTTTATCTATGTTATTTACTCTGTTTACATATATACATATGTTCTTGTTCTGCCTTGATATATCATTATGCATGTTTACCTGATTCAAACGCCCCTCCAAAGTCAGAGTGCTTGCAAGAGCCACCCTGGTGGAGGTGGGGTGTTACATTTGGTATCAGAGCATATGGTACGAGAAGGAAAAAAAAAGCTTTTAGAAAACTTTTGGAAAACTATTTTCAAAACCAAGTATAAAGTATTTTCCAAAGAAAAGTCTAGTTTATTTTAAAGGCTATTCCCCCAAAAAGCCATTAGCAAAATTCCTTCGTTTTTCTCCATTCTGAATCTGTCTTTTTCTTCGTTTTCAGTATGGCCGATAACTTTGCTATTCCGGAGGGAGTACACGTACCTGTTTGGTATAGGAGACTTTTGGAGGCTAGGGCGACCGAAGCCGTCCCCGCAGATGTTCCTCCTCCTCCTCCTCCGGTAGTTAATGTTCCTCCTCCTCCTCCTCCGGTGGTTAATGTTCCTCCTCCTCCTGTCGCTGAGGTTCCTCTTCCTCCTCCCCCTCAGCATCCTCAAGTGGACTTCGCAAAGACTTGCAAAGATTTCAAAGCAATGGGTGGCAAGAACTTTCAAGGCACTGAGACTTTTGTAGAGGCCAGAAATTGGTTGAAAGAGGCCGAGGATTTGTTTGCTATCTTTGGGTTAGACGATCAGAGGAAGCTCTTGTTGGCGGTTTGTCTTATGAAGGATGAAGCCGCTTATTGGTGGGAAGTCACCAATGGTACTAGGCCTGTTGAGACTTGGGCCGATTTCAGGGCAAGGTTCATGCTTAAGTTTTTATCTTCTGCTGAGGAGAATCTGCAAATGGAGAGGTTCATAACTTTGAAACAAGGAGATATGTCTGTCAAAGAATATGTGAACAAGTTCAATCAGTTAGCTCGTTTTGGCTTGGATATGGTGAATACTCCTCAGAAGAAGGCTCTTCGTTTTGCTAGAGGATTAAATGAGCCGTTGCAGGGATTGGCTATGTCACATATTCCCCATGGGGCCACGTTTGAGAGTTTGGTTGATATGGCGTTACTTCAGGGAGATGTCAAGAAAGAAACCAAGATGAATGATACTCAAGCCAAGAAGACTGATTCCCAGGGAAAAGGAAATCAGGGTAATCCAAGTGGTCAGAGCAGTCAAGGCAATCAGAACAAGAACAAGAGTCAAGGCAACAAGGGGAACAACAACAAGGGCAATAACAATAAGGGCAAGAACAACAAGGGGAAGTGCCATTATTTCGGTTCAGTTGGGCATCTTATTAACGATTGTAAGAAGAGGAAAAGGAAGAATGGTGAATGCTTTTTCTGCGGTGAGACTGGACATTTCAGTAAGGATTGCCCGAGGAAGCAAGGGCAAGGCCAGGGTCAGACTCAGCGTGCTGGACCTTCAGGAGGGCAAGTTCATGCTCTCAATGTCGCTCCAGTTCCCAATCGAGGTAGTATTTCTGTTGAGAGCCTTGTATATATTTCTGATTTTCCAGTTCGTACCTTGTTTGATTCTGGTGCATCGCATAGCTTTATCTCATCTGATCTTGTTGATAGTTTGCACCTTAGTACTAGCTTGGTAGATGATCCCATCTGTGTCTCAAATCCTATTGGGGGTTCCGCCCATTTGTCTATGATATGTGGGGATTTGAGGATCTCTATACTGAGTGTAGAGTTCTTGTGCAGTGCTTATGTTCTTGGTTTTAGGGGATACGGATTGATATTTGGCATGGATTGGCTGTCCAGATATGGAGCCATTCTTGATTGTGAGCATAGGGTTGTGAGGCTCGTGACTCGCCTCGGAAACACCCTAGAGATTTCTTGTGATCCGAGAGGTCCCGTCATGTTGTGCTATCTGGAATCACTCGACTCGTCAATGGAAACTCTTCAGTTTGTGAGAGTGGTTCGAGAGTATCCGGATGTTTTCGATGAAGTTAGGGGGTTGCCCCCTAAGCGAGAGATAGATTTCCGCATTTATCTGGTGGATAATGCAAAGCCTGTTTCTTTGCCCGTTCGGCACATGGCTCCGCGTGAAAGGCGGGAGCTAAGTAAGCAAGTGAAAGAGTTGCTTGAGAAGAACTTCATTAAACGAAGTATATCTGAATGGGGAGCGCCTGTGGTATTTGCTACCAAGGCGGATGGTTCTCTCCGACTTTGCGTTGACTATCGAGAGTTGAATAAGATGACTAAGAAGAACAAACACCCGTTACCGAGAATTGATGATCTCTTTGACCAGCTTGTCGGTGCTTCTGTTTTCTCTCAGCTTGATCTTGCTACGGGGTTCCATCAGCTCAGGGTAGCTGAAGATAGTATAGACAAGATTGCGTTCCGAACTCCAGATGGATTCTTCGAATGGCTTGTCATGCCGTTCTGCTTGACTAATGCACCCGCATATTTCGTGGACTTGATGAGTAGGGTGTTCAGGGAGTTCTTGAACAAGTTTGTCGTGGTCTTCGTAGATGATATTCTGATCTTCTCTAAGGATGAGGAAGAGCACGCAAGGCATCTCATGGAGGTGATGGATACGCTTAGAGCGCATCAGTTGAAGGCCAAGTTCTCCAAGTGTCACTTTTGGAGAAGGGAAGTTAGATTCCTTGGGCATATAGTATCTAAGCAAGGCTTAGCGGTGGATCCCGCTAAGGTAGTGGCAGTTCAGGATTGGAAGACTCCAAAGAATGCAACCGGAGTGAGAAGTTTTCTAGGTCTTGCGGGTTTTTACCGGAAGTTCATCAAGGACTTCGCAAAGATATCCGCTCCTCTCACTAAATTGACGAAGAAGAATTTAGTTTTTGCTTGGAGCATAGAATGCGAGCTTGCTTTTCAGAAGATCAAGAGAGCCCTCACATCAGCACCTGTTCTAGCTTTGCCCAATGGAGGGAAGTTATTTACCGTATACACCGATGCATGTGGCACGGGGTTAGGAGCTGTTCTTATGCAAGAAGGAAGAGTGATATGCTTTGGCAGTAGACAACTCAAAGTGCATGAGAAGAATTATCCCACTCATGACTTAGAGTTGGCAGCAATAGTATATGCACTCAAGGCTTGGCGCCATTATCTTCTGGGAGAAAGATTTGAGCTTTATACCGATCACAAGTCATTGAAGTATCTCTTTTCTCAGAAGGATCTGAATCTGAGGCAACAAAGATGGATGGAATTCTTGGCATCCTACGATTTTGAGATAGCTTATACCCCTGGCAAGGGGAATGTGGTAGAAGATGCATTGAGTAGAAGAAGGTTGACCCTAAGTCCTCTATTCGTTGAGATGAAGAATTTAGAGTATGTGGCAACCTTTGATTTCTCTTTGGCGATTGAGTCGATGACCGGTTCTTTAGCATCTCTGGAACTCAGACCTACCCTTCTTGATCAAGTTGGGGCTTCGCAGAGAGAAGACCCTCAGATAGTTGAGATTATGGATAAGCTAATTCGAGGAGAGACGTCTAGTCATCTCGCTCGATATTCTATTGATGACAAGGGTTGGCTGAGGAGAGACGGAAGGTTATGTGTTCCAATGGTAGAAGATCTAGTAAGAAGAGTTCTTGAGGAAGCGCATCGCTCTAAGTTGACTATACATCCGGGCGGAGATAAGATGTATAAAGATATGAAGCGCATTTTCTTTTGGCCTCGGATGAAGAAGGATGTGGCAGAATTTGTCTCTAGATGTATCATTTGCCGGCAAGTTAAGGCCGAGTCGAAGAAGCCCAGTGGGCTATTGCATCCTCTAGACGTTCCACTATGGAAGTGGGAGAGTATTTCCATGGATTTTATCGATGGGCTACCAAGGTCAAGGAAAGGGAATACAAGCATTTGGGTTATTGTGGATAGACTTACCAAGAGTGCTCATTTCATTCCGGTGAAGAGCAAGAGGACCGCATCTTGGCTAGCGTCTGTATATCTTCGTGAGATTGTGAGACTACATGGAGTCCCTTCTAGTATAGTCAGTGACCGTGACCCAATCTTTACAAGTCAATTCTGGAATAGCTTGCAAGAAGCTATGGGCACAAGGTTGAATCTAAGTACGGCTTATCACCCACAGACGGACGGTCAAACCGAAAGGGTGAATAGGGTACTCGAGGATCTGTTGAGGCTTTGTATTCTAGATTTTGGTGGTACTTGGGAAGACCATCTTCCTCTTGTTGAGTTTGCATATAATAACAGTTATCAGGCAAGTATAGGGATGGCACCATTTGAAGCTTTATATGGGAGGCCGTGCAAGTCGCCTACATGTTGGTGGGAGACTACAGATGAGCTTATACTTGGGCCTGATATCATCAGAGATACATCCGAGAAGATCGAGTTGATTCGGAGACGGATGAAAGCGGCCCAAGACCGACAAAAATCCTATGCTGATAAGCGAAGAACGGATTTGGAGTTTGATGTTGGGGATATGGTTTTCGTGAAGGTTTCTCCTTTGCGGAATGTGGTCCGATTTGGAGCTGTTGGGAAGTTGGCACCGAGTTTTGTTGGACCATTCCCTATTATAGAGAGGATCGGGCAGATGGCTTATAGAGTGAAGTTGCCCGAGAAGCTTGCTGGAGTACACGATGTTTTTCATGTCTCGCATCTCCGGAAGTGTTTACATGAATCAGCAGAGGTTGTTGAGCGAAGTGTTCTAAAAGATGTAGAAGTGGAGAAAGAGGCTACCTTGAGGAGAGCTCCGATTCGTATCTTGGGGACGGAGACTAAGAAGCTAAGGAATCGAGAGGTCAAATTGGTGAAGGTTCAATGGGGTGAAGCCGAAGAAGACGCAACTTGGGAAACCGAGGAGAAGATGCGTGGGCTTTATCCATTCCTTTTTGAGGGTACACTCTCAATCTCTTTTCTTTGTTAGCATATCTTTCTCTTTGCTATCCATGTTTATCTAGTTTATCGTGTTAATCTCGTCATGAGAACCTTAGGTAGAAACCCTTTGGATGAAACATGGGTTTGAAACATGTTATGCTTGATGGTTGCAAGTGGTTGCAAGTGTTTGCAAGTGGATACTCATGGATGCATAATACACGTTAGGCACTAAGATCGGCTCACACACTTTCATACCGCATATGCATGAGTGTTTATGCTTATTCATGGATGAAAACTTGTTATGCTATCACGTGGATGTTGCATATGGATGAATGTTATGTGCACTCATGAAGAGATTATAAATTATGTTAGGAATTTGCATACATATGGACTCATTTCACTAACATATTTTGCATTAAGGGGGTTTACTGAATCAGTAACCTCCTGATTTTCGCATTAGATAAGTACATATACACACACCTTTGCATATGATCATACAGCATTTAGAACCTTTTAAGGACAATGATTGCTCGTGGATGATGTTTTGAGTAGATGGATGATGGATGGTAGGATACGTTCTTCCTAACTTGGAGATTTCGGGGACGAAATCCTTTAAGGAGGGAAGAATGTAACAACCCGTATTTTTGAATAACATGTTATAACATAAATGGAGGCAGAATTAAACTGTAAAATCTGAATCAAGGGAAACGGGCTATGCCATTGCGTTCGTCTCGGAAAAATACGCGAAATAGAGTCCGAGTTTTCGAAAATCGGAGTCCGTATGACCAAGATATGGCCTCGCGAAGTTTCACGAAAAATTCCCAAATTAAAGTATACTTAATTAAGTGAAATAGGTTGCGCAGAGAAATATATATATATATATATATAATTGAAAATTAAATAAATAAATATGCAAAAATGTTCAAAACAGCGAATTGGGAGAGGGGAATAACCGAACCGGCCGATTTTTGAGGTCGACCCAAGCCCGCTGGGTCGACTAGGGGTTAATCCAGGGTGTTTGGCTGTCAACCCGTGGGCCGATTCGCTCAAATGCAGATTTTGCATTTGAATGGTTCTCATGGTTCATCTTTAATCTAAAGGCCCTAGATGGTTCCTACACTTGACTTCTTCCCCAAGACATGCTTTGATGGCTTGGATTGAATCTAGGTTTAATCCTATGGCCTAAAACACTTGCCTAATCTATAAATAAGACCCTAACCTACCCTAAATCATCATTATTCATTCATACAACTAAACTATGGCAAAATCAATCCTCTCATGGCCTCCACTCTCTTCATAAAATTCCTAAATAAATTCCTAAGTGATTTTCCATGCATACAAGTGTTTTCAAACTTGTATGAGCATCATTAGCTTGCATTCAAGTCAAGTTTATATATTTGCATCATAAAGAAAGAGTCTTGATCATTTTGGCTCAAGGGTTTTGCTTGCATTTTGGGTTTAATTGATTTCATAAGGGCTTTGTCATATTTTTGTGACTTCTTAAGCATTGTAAGCCCTATTCTACTTTCATACTTAAACTCTAAAGTTAAATGTATGATATGCAAGTTTATATGCAAGTTTATCATGTTGTGATATGCAAGTTTATATGCAAGTTTATCATGTTGTGATATGCAAGTTTATATGCAAGTTTATCATGTTGTGATATGCAAGTTTATATGCAAGTATGCCAAGTTATGTTATGCAAGTTTGGGTTGAACATTTTGTTCATGCTATCATGTTATGCAAGCTTATTTTGGGTTTATGAACATAAAGCTTTAAGCTTTATGCCAAAGGTTGCATTTTAGCAACATGTAAGTTATCATATCTCTTATGATAACTTGCATGTGAGGCTAAATGCGAACTTATGGCCATCTCTACATGTCATTTAGCACCATGTATCACCAATATGCTAAGTTTGGTTTTATGCATGCTTTTGAGGCCTAAAAATGTAATATGCAAGTGTATGAACATATGAACATTTCATATGCCACCATGTTAAGCTTGTGGCTTCAATACCTTTATGTCATGATTATGCCAAGTTCCCTCTTTCTATCCTTTATGCGCTATTGCGATATGTAAGAGATGGGATTGCGTTTGGGGTTGGGTAAACTTAAAAGACATAAAACATAAGCTTGGGAATTTACCTATTAAGTTAGGTCTACCCATTGGGAATTTACCTATTAAGTTAGGTCTACCCAATTGCTTGAAAACTTGTAACATGTTTTGGAAACATGATGGACATGACACTTAGAAAAGATAAGTGTTGCCAACTCGAGGTTGGGTTGAGTTTGTAGCGTAAACCTACCCGGAACCGACCGGCTTAACTAGTTGCTACAAACAATAGGACCCAATGTGAGAAGTTGGTCATGTTGTACCTTGAACCCGAGGTTAGACCAAGTTGTGGTGTAAAGCTACCCGGACCCGCCCGGCTTAACTAGTAACCACAACAAGGTCTAATATGAGAGGTTAAGGCGCATTAAATTAATTAATGCCTCGTGATTAGGGTTAAGTCATGGTCCACTTAATACTTAACCAATTTGGGCTTGGTAGATTAATCGGGGTTAAGTCGTGAACTCATCGTTACACTTAACCAAGTTAATCCAGGATTAGCAAGAGGGTTAAATCGTACTTAACCCACTAGAAAAATCCTAGCAATGGGGGCCCACTCCAGCAGTAATCCCAAGTTAGTATCATCATGACCCTAGGGACTAGGCTAGGGTGGGGGCACGATTACTGGACTGGAGGTAAGTGACCAAAAGCGACGGCAGAGGGTACGCCGGTGTAGTTCCGGGCGGACTCTGGTCGTGCACATAGTCCGTAGCCGGAGAAAACATGCACGGGTACCAGTAGATCGGGACTGTGCACTCATGTTCATGGTGTCCAGGGGTTGACACCCTAGGGCTTGATACACCCGAAGGGTGGACCCGGCACAGTTCGACTACAATTATGATTGGGCCGTATTGACACCAACACGTGACGAGTTAGGCTTAGGGAGCCGATCGACTAGACCGTTTGGTTGGACCTTGTATTAGGGTCATTTCATGTTATTGGGCCAAAGCTTGGGCCAAGGGATCAATACTTGTTTATTCAAGTCATGTTAGTTTGCTAGTACACCTGTGGTGCAAAACCTTAATCCTGATTATGCGATGACACCTTTATCTGCCTTGTTAGTTAATCATCATGCTAGTATATTGTTATCCTTATGTTCATCCCTGCTGCTCATGCCAGTTAACTTTATCAGTTTACATTGATTGTAGTAGGGCTTACTCAGTCTTTTTGACTGACCTGTTTTCTTTCGCCTCTTTTCTTCCGTTCCCCCCCCCCCCCCAAGGTTCTCAGGGAGGGAATACTGGAGCTTAGCTTGGATTTCGGATTGCTTGCTTGTGGGATTTCAGCTCATGTACGGTTTCGACATGAAGCTAGCTATGGTTACCACTTAATTGGGGATAGCACTTATTTATTTCAGTTTTTCAGTTGATGTTGTTTTATCTAGACATGTTTATTTGGAAAGCTATGTTGTACCAGACTTGTTTTGAAATGTTTTGAAATCTTCCGCTGTTTTATCTATGTTATTTACTCTGTTTACATATATACATATGTTCTTGTTCTGCCTTGATATATCATTATGCATGTTTACCTGATTCAAACGCCCCTCCAAAGTCAGAGTGCTTGCAAGAGCCACCCTGGTGGAGGTGGGGTGTTACACACACTCTTCGGCGTTCTCCTTGCCCTAAGGTCACGGGCAATTCTATGTACCCCATGGGAGCTGTTGACGCCCCGTTGAAGCCCCTAATCCATCCTTCACATGACTTCAAATCTTCAGATTCAAGCTTCATCTGATCGAATGACTTTTTAAATAAAATATTAACAGAACTTCCGTTGTCTACTAACACCTTATGAACCAAGGCCGGCCCAATGGTGGTAGTAATGACCAACGGATCATCAGTGCGTGATTGGATCCCAGTATTATCTCTGCTGCGGAATACCACATCGTCAAACATTGTCTTCTGTTGTTTTATGGGGGCGATATCTTCAAAATCATCACCTTCATTCACATCTACGTGCTTGGCAGCATTTACATATTGATCCATTGCTCTAAAACTACGGATTGCTGGGTGAGGTCCATCCACTATGGAGTTGATAACAATTCCCTTGCCTTTCTGCTGCGCTGTAGGCTTGGGAGCAGATTGAATCTGTTTTGGAGCCTGCTCTCCTTGCCCCCTGTCCCTCGGGGCAACCTTATATTGATCCAGTTTCCCTTCACGCAGCAGCTTCTCAATCACATCTCTCAAATGCCGACATTCATTGGTTGAATGCCCATGAGTTCCATGAAACAAACAAAACTTCCCAGTTGCCATTTCTTTCTCTGTCGAGTCACGAGGTGGCGGTCTTTTATATTGCAAAACTTTGTATGTATCCAGGTAAATGTTCTCCAGAGTATCGTTCAACGGTGTATAATTCTCATAAGTCTGGAATCGGGGCCTTTTGCTAGGATCACTTCCCCTATTTCTATTTCTTCTGTTACCGTTCGCATTACGGTTATTGTTGTAGCCCCCATTTCCAGAATTATCGTTTCCACTCTTGTTTCCCACATTCACTTCAAACTTTTCCGGAACTTTCCCCTAGACTGCTTCACGGCGACGTTAATCTGAACATTTTCTTTTGAAGCCGCTTCAGACTTTCTCTTTCGGTTTGCCCTGGCCTCCTCTCGTCTTAAATAAATAACGACCTTTCATAGAATGTCTCTCTCGTAGAGGGTGTCTTCCCAGAAAGGTAATCTCCAAACTCGGATTCAGGATCGACTCCGTCCTTTAATGCCATCAAGATGGTGGGCTCATGCGGGTCACTAACTTCAGTCACAACTAAGTTAAAACGGTCAAGATATGACCTCAAAGACTCTCCTGGCGCCTGCTTAATTCTTGATAATTCAATAAAACTTTTGGACTTTCGGGTATGGAGTTGGAACTGATTCATAAAACGTTCGCTCAATTCCCTATAATTCGATACCGAACGAGGGATAAATCGGGTAAACCATAACAGCGCCACATCTTCCAAATAGATCGTGAATGCCTTACTCTTCACTGCATCAGGAGCAGCAACAGCATTCATGAGCCACGAGTATCGCATCAAATGTTGTCCTGGATCAGTTCTCCCATTGTACTTGTCCATCTGTGGCAGGTTAAAACGCCGGGGAAACTGAAAGTCGAGGATGTCGTCAGTGAAAGGAGTATGGCTTCGCTCAATGCCATAATCTTCATTGGTACAGTTCTGGCTCTCGGACATAATCTGGCGTACCATTGCCTGTACATCGGCATTATTTAGGGGCCGTTCAGGTTCCCTGGACCTGGTATCCGGATTCCTTCTGGGCTCTTGTTCAGGAGATGCCCTTCTTCTTTGAGCTGCTTCTGCTCTACTCCGTTCCCTACGCTCCCGGTCGATCTCGGGGGGAGGGGACTGGAGTCTTTTCCCCTGAGAGGGATCATTGTTTCCTTGTGCTCGTGCAATATCCTCGCGAGACCCCAAAGATCCGAATGTCAGCTGCTCCAAATTCTGAGGTAGTTCGAGCGGCCTTCGTTCACGGGGCCGCTCTTCCTCGGAAGAAGAAGACTGATCCACTGCTATGTGACGAACCGGTGATGGGGTTCTCTGTCTACGGAGTTCGCTAATTTCCCTGCTCATTTGTCTCATATTTTCTTGCATCATGAGATTGGTACGCTCGTGGATTTTCATAGCCTCCCTAGTACTCTCAAGCATGTCAAGTAGGCGCGAGAAATCTCCTTGAGTAATGGGCGCGGGTGGATTGACCTGATCATTGACCTTGGTAGATGGAATCGGAGCATTTGTAGGGGCTCGATTAGAGGTTCCAACATCACCAAGTGACGGGTCGGTTCGGAGATGGGAAATCGGGTTGGGTCGGAGCTGGGAAGCCTGTTCGGGTCGGAGCTGGTAAGCCAGGTCGGGTCGGTGTAGGGCAAGTTGCTCGGGTCGATTCAGGTTGGGGGAATGCACTGCTTCAGAATCTCCTACCCGGATCGGATCGGAGCTCTCCTCCTGAAGGCGGTTCGGGTTTCCTGTATCGGTTCGTCCAGCTGCTGAGCTCTGCCCATGAGACCTTGTCACGACTGCATTTTGCTGATCTTCGCCAACTCCATTTCCTCGACTAGATTGAACTTTTTTGCCTTTTCCTTTGGCCATGGTTCTTCAACAATCAATTCAACAAATATCCAAGAGCATCAAAACTTGAGGATTAACTTCTTTGAACCCAACGGTCCAAAAAGTAGAACGATAATCCCAAAAAACGGAGAATTCAGATGGTTCTCAGTGAAAGCACCAAAATGTTAGACAAAAAAGTGGTTCTAACACCCAAATTGATTAAGAGCAAAATGAAATAAGATCAAAAATAAAATAGAGACACATAATTTATAGTGGTTCGGCAAAGAAAAGACTACGTCCACTTGTTAATCACTATTCTCAATGATAATTTTGCAGTTACAATGAGATATTCAAACAATTTCTCTCACAACTCACACACATTCATTAAATTGTCTAAAAACAAATGTTGAAAGAAGATTTGGATTATCCGGGAGTGCTGGAATTTGAGCTATGAAAGTGGTTGAGCTCTCAAAGTGCCAAAAAGAAGATCCTTTTCATTGTCTCCAGACAGGGTATTTATAGGTGAAAATTCGCTCAGAACCCGATCCGGATCGGAGCCACGTGTCATCCATCCCATTAGCCTCGGGTTCGGATGGATTTCTGTGTTGACAACGCATCAGAGCAGTGGACGTTGTAGGTAGGAACTGGTCATAGCCGCTCCGAATAACCAGGCGATCATGCAGGAGAATTACGTGGAAGATGGGTTCGGATCGGAAGAGTGTACAGGAGGGTTCGGATCGGGGTACCCGATCCGATCTGGTTTTTTCCCAAGGCTAAGTCTTCGTTCTCTTCCACTCCGTTCCGATCTGTCTTTGTAGCAAGTAGCTCTCCGCTCCAACTGGCAGTAGGTTGCTCTCCGACCCGAACAGCTGTACCTCTCTGATTCCAACAGTATTAATTCACCGATCCGAACAGCAAAATTTATCCGATCCGACCCGCTTCAGTGCTTCGATCCGACCCGCTTCAGTGCTTTCCAAGTTCTTCAATGTTTCACATCTTGACTTCGTGTTGCCCAGTTCACAAAGTGGGCTAACAGGCTCTTTAGATAATTAGGGGTAGGATTAAAAAGAAGGGATGTTTTGAAGTATATGAAGTATGGGTAGTTTAAGCATAGTAAGGTAGATCGACAAATATAAAGTGATGAATCACATGGATTGGGTGCTACAAAAACCAACCCTTCACAGAAGTTTATAAATAGGGGTACCTGTTTGAAGGACTATTTAGAGAATTAGGAGTTAGACTAAAATGAAGGGTTGTTTTGAAGTATTAAGAGAATTGGGGGTAGCTTAAGCATATTAGCGGTAGATCAATAAATATGAAAGATGATGAATCATTTGGATGTAAGGGATATTTAGAGAATAAAGGGTACGATTAAAAAGAGTAGTTTTTTTGAAATATTAAGAGAAGTAGTTGTAGTTTAAGCATAGTAGGGGTAGATCGACAAATATGAAAGATGATGAATGGTTTGGATTAGGTGTTGTAAAAACCAACCCTTCACAGTAGTTAAAAAATACGGGTAATTGTTGGATGTAATTGATATTTAGAGAATTAGGGGTTGGAGATAAAAGAAGGTTGTTTTGAAGTGTTAAGAGAAGTATTGGTAGTTTAAGCACAATATGGGTAGATCGAAAAACATGAAAGATGATGAATATTTTTGATTGGGTGCTACAAACACCAACCCTTCAAAGAAGTTAAAAAATAGGGGTAATTATCGGAAGTAAGGGCTATTTAGAGAATTTGATTTAGGATTAAAAAGAATAGATGTTTTGAAGTATTAAGGGAAGTAGGGGTAGTTTAAGCATAGTAGGGGTAGATGTGACGACCCCAAATCCCGTACTGGCGGTGACAAGGGTAATCTTTGGAATATAACACAAAAACAGATAATAGCAGAAACAGATAATAGATAAATACACCAGATAATAAACAAATAATCGTTGGATAAACGTAATCATCAGTGTTACACAGTATACAGGATCATACTTAGTACAAATACAGTTCAGCTATGCATAAATGTCAATAGCGAAAAACAAACAAAATATGTACAACAGGAGATGAACAGCATAAAAAGAGATAAATGATAGAATCCATCTTCAGCTCCAGCTATCCGGAGAAAGCCAGCAAAAAGCTGAATAAAAGGCTACCCGTGTAGGAAAAGGGGCACCCGAGTTTGCAAGTGAAACAAACTATGAGTCAGTCATGGGACTGGTATGAGAAATCTACTTAACATATTTACAATATGGCTAATCACATGACCACGCCACTTTCGCGGAACGGGTTTACTCCATTGGATTGCTGGTGCTTTAAAACAATTAAATCTTTTAAACATCGCAATGCTTTTTATAAAAATGAAGCCATTATAAGACTCAGTTCCCATCACACAATGCAACACAAACCGGAGGATAGAGTTTTTTACCTTATAACGGCCAAAATATGCTTCATACGAATAAAAAAAGCATTTGATATTATTGCTAGTGTTTATATGTTTCAAAAACAATTTCAAATCATAAGTATCAATCATAGACGACATTATTGCCCTATACCACTTTGTCGCCATATATAGGTATACAATCAAAACCGCACAGTCACGTATTTGGAAATTGGATTTCCGTCATGAACCAAGGAAAAAGATATTCCTTACCGAATTCGAGACTGTCTAGCCCGAGTCTCCAGGCAAGTACTCAGTCAAACCCTTGGATCGTCAGGGCCGGTCCACCGATGTGGATTAAAATGCCTGAACAATGCGTTTGCTCGCCCTATGGGGCGTAAATAAGCCAACGAATGACTCCATCGGTCCAGGATCGACCAATATAACCGAGGCGCCTCGCAACAGCAACAACCACATAAGTCAAACTCGTCAGGGTGTGTAAAACCACTGACGCCACTTCTAACTAGAAGGAAACGCATGCCCTCCCTGATCTCCTCTCCCGTTTCTGGTTCATAACGGGGTGTGAGGCTCGAGATTTCACGTTATACACAAAGCTACGCTACACAGGCGGTGCTTTGATCATCACCACAAGATTTTGCTTTTCAACAGAAGCCCTGATCACTGCATCTTAGCATGCCACACAGGAAATTCACACCGTGCAACTGATGGCTATCAATCACACAGAATAAATTCCAATGTCAGACACACTATCCATTTGCAAGTCCGTTCTGGGTCTGAACGAAACCGGAGGCACTATATACCACGCAAACCAATCGATTTCCACGTACGTCTGAATGGTCACCACTCATTATCCATATCTCGGGATGCCTCCCAATCAGGACATCAGTTACCATCCAAACGAGGTGAAAATCTCCGGTCTTCGACCACCGTCTTCATCTTCGATTTCTTATCATCTATTCAGTTATTTAGAATGGGATAAACCCGATCTTTCTAAGCAACTCATGTAGATAATAAACAATTGCTACACAAACACCACATACGCATCATTTCAATTCATTAGTCACTAACCGTAAATCAGCAAGAGAACGATTTCCCAAATATTAACCCCGAAGGCCGAAATCAACATCAGATCAAAATCCAGGAAACCATTCGACTTAGCTAACCTTCAGTTAATTTCTAAATTTCACATCCACATCGTTTATAATATTTTATAATGATTTATCGCTATTTTTATTTATTTTAAAATAACCAATTTATTCAAATGACAGTTCGGGCCATAACGCGGCCGTGGCGCTGTTTTTCGTCAGATTTGATTTACACATATCAGAAAATCTAACCGTTGGATCTTCACAAAATTTACATCATTAGAAAGATCTTTTCAAAACGAATCCAACGATTCCAGTATCGGGAAAATCCGACGGTCGGATCTCCCGGTACAATCGTTTGAAGTTTCGATTTCAAAATACGAACTGCAGCGTCGTTATTCGATTTAATATAGTTATATTTATATATATATATATATATATATATATATATATAATCGATTCTGGCGCTGTTTTTCCTTAGATTTGAATTAAACATTCCAGACAATCCAACCGTTGGATTTTTACAAAGTTGGTGCCGTTGGAAAGATATTTCCAAAGCGAACCCAACGGTTGCAGTTTCAGGAAAATCCGATGGTCGGAACTCCCGCACTAATCGTTTGAAATCATGGTTTCAAAATATGAACTACAGCTTCGTTATTCGATATATTTCAATTATATATATATATATAAATATAATCGATTCTTCGATTTCAAAACTATAAGCTTTTCATACATTTGATAAAAATGATATTTTTATCCAACTGTCTTCTATTTCAACACTTCACTATTTTAAACAATTCATGTATATAATAAAAATATGAATTTTATTGTTAAACAATTTATTTCAAAACACAACTATTTTATATAGTTCATATAGATGATAAAAATATGATTTTTATTATAAAACAATTTATTTCAAAACACGACTATTTTATATAGTTCATAAAGATGATAAAAATATGATTTTTATTATAAAACAATTTATTTCAAAACACAAATACCATTCAACACATGAATTTCTATTCAACGAATGAATTTCAATTCAACACATGAAGGTTTTCTATAATTTATATATATAAAGTAATAAAAATGTGATTTTTATATTTAAAACACGAATACCATTAAACACATGAATTCTATTCAACGAATGAATTTCAATTCAACACATGAAGGTTTTCTATAATTTATATATATAGAGTAATAAAAATGTGATTTTTATATTTAAAACACGAATACCATTCAACACATGAATTCTATTCAACGAATGAATTTCAATTCAACACATGAAGGTTTCCTATAATTTATATATATAAAGTAATAAAAATGTGATTTTTATTGCAAAACAATTTATTTCAAAACATGAATGTCGTTCAATAGATGAATTTCTATTCAACACATGAATATAGTTTCAACAATGAAAATAATTCTAACACATGAATATTATTCAAAATTTTTGCAGCATAATGACAGGGTAGTTAAAACCGGGGCCGTCACTATTACGGCTCCTCGCAGCTTTTGACAATGGGGAATCATGCATCTAGTTCGCATGCCGGCGGCATGTATATATTTTTCATTTTCACAAACTAATCCTATGTGGTTTCAACCAAATATTTCAACCACAAACGGGTATTTTTCAACCACAATCAATCAATTTCAACCACAAACAATTATAATCAACTATTCGCTATCAACCAATTTTCACACTAATCACAATCAATAAATATCGTCCATAGTTTGAGGACGAGGGTCTTATATATATATAATGTTGGTTAGCTTTTTGACCAAGCCACCAAGGTTTAAACACAAGAAGAGAGTATGAAGCTTTGTTCCTCTAGTTCATGAAAGGCCAGATCGCACCAGCAGATTGCATACACGGATCGCACCTTTCGGATCGCCAGCGCATAACGCGACCCGATCCGTCCATGGGAGCACGACCCGATCCGCCCATGGGAGCACGACCCGGTCCGCACCTATGCCACCACCTCACTCCGATCTGATCCCCTACTACGTGGCGAAACTCCTGACTTGTTCAACCACGAAATGGTCTTCAGCGATCCGAAATACATGGATCCAGCTACATGTGTCCACAACTGTCACATTGACCAATTCTTCCTCATTGCTCGATCCGATCCGATATTTTCGGGATTTGCACCACGTGTGACCGCGAACCGCCCTACAGAATCAGCTATAAATAGCCCAGAAACTGTCATTTTTGAGGAGCTTTTTGGCTGTATTGAGCACTGATTCCACCATTACTGTCATACCACTATTTCTTATCAGTTTTGCTTCGAGATTACTGAGAGAAATCATAATTGTATGAGTGAGTTTGAGAGAAATCATTGATTGTACTAGCATTTAAAGTATAATCGATAACATATAAAGTGGACGTAGGCTCGTTAACGCCGAACCACTATAAATTCTGTGTGATTTCTGCTTATTCTTCATTCTTCAGTTATAATTCTCTACGAATCAGAACAATATGGGTGTTAGGTCCAAATTTTGATCTAACATTTTGGTGCTTTCATTGAGAGTTCAATTCTCAGCCTACCGGATTGCTATTCTACTATTTGGATTTGAAAGTCCGAAGAAAACAGTCCCAAAACTTCGCTGTTCAGATTTCTGAAGATTCCAGCGACATTTGATATCATGGCTGGTAAGAAGTCTAAGGAAGTACGAGTTTCGCAAGCGAATGAGGCAATTGAAGAAAGTGTTCACGAGCAGGTCGAGGTGGGTCTTGCGGATCACGGGGACCAAGGCACGATCCGAGCAAATGAGGGCGCCATGATCCAGGTTGACGAGGGCGGAGCGAACAGGACAGCTGAAGGGGTTGTCACACGATCCCATGACAATGCACCGAACCCTCTATCCAGCGTCACCACGAACAGAACCAAGGGGGCGCAACGAGCCACCGACATCGATCCGCAGCGATTCAAAATGATGACCAGACTACAACTCGACCTGGAAAGGAGGTTATGGCTCACACTTCCCATCCCGGTACCTCTGCTCGAACTGGTTCATGTTCTTTGCGTATAACAGAAAATGTTGATGATCAATATGACCCTTCTGTTCCCGATACTGAGGGAGATCTTTCTCGCTTTTCTGAAATGTGGGAGAGATTGTCTGATGAATTGGCTGCTCAAAGGCAGGAGAGCTCCATGCTGCGACAGAACTTCACTGCTATGGATAGAAGGCTCAATGATCTCGCAAGGCAAAGGATGCCCCCAGTTCGTCCGCTCACCCCAGAGTACACTTCTTCGTCAGAGGAATCGCCAAGACCTCCGCGGTGACCGTATGAGAGGCCTGAAAACATAGAGCAGCTCCGATTTGGAACCCTGCCATCACGGGAAGAAGAGGCACTGGGTGCAGGGCCCTCAAACCGTAATGTGAATGATCGTGCCGCAACTCCCAAAGCTCGAGGTGTGGACAACCCTGTTGAGAATAGACTACCTCAGCCCCTTCGCCGTACAAATGCTCATGGTGATAGGGGGCAGCGAAGACCAATCCAAGCCCCAGATTTCGTGGCTGCCCCTGGAAGGGAGGTCAGAGAGTTCCACCGAGCAAGAAGCGCTGATCCCGAGCCTCCGTTGACCAGTGCAAATGTTGCAGCTATGATCCATCAAATTCTGGCAGGTAGTCGTGGACAACGGAATGAAGATTGGGGAATCGGCCGCAGTCACACCCCTTTCACTGATGGCATTTTAGATGCGACGTTCCCGAGGCGCTTCAGCATGCCGCAGATGAACCGTTACGTAGGTAGATCTGATCCTATCCAACATCTGATGAGATACTCTTGGTCAATGACCGCTGCCGCAACTTCCGACGCTGTCAAGTGCAAAGCATTTCCTATATTCCTGGAGGATGTAGCGTTATTATGGTTTACTCACTTACCAGCAAGATCAATTTCCAGCTTCAGGGAGTTGAGTGAAAGGTTTGTGGAACAGTTCCGCATCTATGCACAAAGGACGATGTAACAACCCGTATTTTTAATAATCTGTTATAACATAAATTAAGGCAGAATTAAATTATAAAATGGGAATCAAGGGAAACGGGCTATGCCATTGCGTTCGTCTCGGAAAAATACGCGAAATAGAGTCCGAGTTTTCGAAAATCGGAGTCCGTATGACCCAGTTAAGGCCCATTGAAGTTTGCAGAAAATTACTAAGTAAAAATCAGATTCAAATTTGAAGAATTGGGCCAGCTGGGCCAAGGCGGGAAAAATCCCGCCAGGACCCCATGTCGACAGGCCTGTCCACAGGGGCCTTGGCATGTCGACTGCCCTGTCGACAGCCCTGTCGACAGGGGGTGCCCGGCTGATTAGCCTGGTGCACCATTTCTGATTGAGGTTGGGTCTTGTGGTCTGTTTCTAGAGAGTTCCGGGATCTGATGGACCTAATTGAATCTAGGGTTAATCCTATGGTCCAAATCACTAGCCTAATCTATAAATAAGACCCTAACCTACCCTAAATCACTCATTATTCAATCTAGTAACTAAACTATGCCAAAATCAAAACTCTAATGGCCTCCACCCTCTTCATACAATTCCTAATCAAATCCCTAAGAGATTTCCATGCATACAAGGGTATTTAGGCTTGTATGATCCTCCTTAGCTTGCATTAAAGGCTTGTTTTTCAATTGGCATCATAAAGGAGGAGTCTTGATCAAGTTTGCTTGCATTTGGGGGTTTTAATTAGTTGCATAAGGGGTTTCTTGCATTTGTTATACTCATTTGAGTCCGCAAAAGCATTGTAAGCCCTCTTACCCTCATTTAGAAACTATAAAGTTAATGTGTGATGAAAGTTGGGGTTTATGTATGTTTATTGAGTTGTGCATGTTATGCAAGGGTACTAAGCCATGATTTGCAAATCTATTAAGTTATGCATGTATACTAAGCCATGATTTGCAAGATTTATAAGTTATGCATGTTTATGCAATTTTGTTAAGCCATGGTTTGTATGTTTATTAAGTTATGCATGTTTATACAAGTTTGCTAAGCCATGATTTGTATGTTTTGACAAGTTGTGCATGTTTTGGCAAGTTATGCATGTTTATGCAAGTTTGTTAAGCCATGGTTTGTATGTTTATTAAGTTATGCATGTTGATGCAAGTTTGCTAAGCCATGATTTGTATGTTTATTGAGTTATGCATATTTATGCAAGTTTAAAATGACAAGTTGTGCATGTTTTGACAAGTTGTGCATGTTTTGACAAGTTGTAAATGTTTATGCAAGTTTAAAATGACAAGTTGTGCATGTTTTGACAAGTTGTGCATGTTTTGACAAGTTGTGTATGCTTATGCAAGTTTAAAATGACAAGTTGTGCATGTTTTGACAAGTTGTGCAAGTTTGACAAGTTATGCATACTTATGCAAGTTTAAGATGACAAGTTGTGCATGTTTTGACAAGTTGTGCATGTTTTATGGTAATATGCAAGATCACTATGCTAAGTTGTGCAAGTCTAACATGTTATGCATGATTGTTGTGCAAGTTTATCATGTATGTTGTGCCAAGTTCCCTCTTCCTATCCTTTACGCGTTACTACGAATATGTAAGCGATAGAATGACGTTGGGGGTTTTGGGGTAAACTTAAAATACATGAAAATATAAGATTGGGAATTTACCTATTAAGTTAGGTCTACCCCTTGGGAATTTACCTATTAAGTTAGGTCTACCCAAGTAATTGTTGACTTGTAATTATGTTTTGAAATAAAGTGGACATGACACTTAGAAAACATAAGTGTGGCCAACTCGAGGTTGGGTTGAGTTTGTAGCATAATTCTACCCGGAACCGACCGGCTTAACTAGTGGCTACAAACAATAGGACCCAATGTGAGAAGTTGGTCATGGGGTGCCAAGACCCGAGGTTAGACCAAGTTGTGGTGTAAAGCTACCCGGACCCGCCCGGCCTAACTAGTAACCACAACAAGGTCTAATGTGAGAGGTTAAGGTGCATTAAGTTAATTAATGCCTCAGGATTAGGGTTAAGTCAGGGTCCACTAATACTTAACCAATTTGGAGATTCAAGGGATTAGAATGTGGTTAAGTTCTGAACCGTTGGTCACACTTAACTAGTTTAATCCATTTGGGAGTTCAAGGGGTTAGAACGAGGTTAAGCCACACTTAACCAGTTTAATCCAGGATTAGTGAAGGGTTAAATCACACCTAACCCTCTTAGGAAACCCTAGCGGCGGGTCTGTTCCGGCAGTAATCCCAGTTTGGTATCATCACAACCCTAGAGACTAGGCTAGGGCGGGGCACGATTACTGGACGGATGTAAGCGACCCAAGGGCAATGGCCGAGTGGTACAGCGGTGCGGGTCCGGCGGGCTACGGACGTGCACGTAGTCCGATGTTGGACAAACTCGAGGCACGGGTACCAGTAGGTTAGGGCTGTGCATTATTGCTTAAGTGTCCGGGGTCGACAACCGAGGGCTTGATACACCCAAAGGTGGGCCCAGCACAGACTACCTACATCCATATGTGGGCCGTATGGACATCAACACTTGACGTGTTAGGCTTATAGGGAGCCGATCGACTAGTCCGTTGGGTTGGACCTTATACTAAGGTCACTTCATGTTATTGGGCCAAAGTTTGGGCTAAGGGATCAATACCTGTTATGTTGGTTTGATAGTACACCGTGGTGCAAAACTTAACATTGTTTTATGCGATGACACCTCTATCTATCTTGTAGTTAATTTACCATGCCTGTATGTTGTTATCTATGATCATCTCAGTTCTCATCATGATGTTAACTTTATTAGTTTATAGACTGATCGTAGCAGGGCTTACTCAGTCTTTCTGACTGACCCGTTTTGTTTCGCCTCTTTTCTTCCGTTTCCCCCCAGGTTCTCAGGGAGGGAATACAGGAGCCTAGCTTGGATCTTAGCTGCTTTCTTGGATAGCTCATGTATGCTTTGGACTTGGGCTTGCTATGGTTTCTTCCACTTTGGGGATAGCTACTTTTATGTTTTCCTTTTTCAGTTTCAGATAATGTTACTTCATGTACTAGACTTGTTTATTTGGGAAAATTGACATTTTGATGTACCAGACTTGTTTTTGAAATAGTTTAAAAATCTTCCGCTGTTTTAGTTACTCACTCTGTTTATTTACATATATATATATATGTCATGTCCTGCCTTGCTATATCATTATGCATGTTTACCAATAATACCCCTCCAAAGCTAGTGCATTCCTTTGCGAGTGACCCTGGCGGAGGTGGGGTGTTACATTTGGTATCAGAGCATATGGTTTACGAGAAGGGATAAAAAGGTTTTAAAAACTTTTGAAAAACTACTTTCAAAACCAAGTATAAAGTAATTTCCAAAGAAAAGTCTAGTTGTTTTTAAATGGCTATTCCCCAAAAGCCATTAGCACTATCCTTTGACTCCTCGTTTGAACTCTTTTCTTTTCATTTCCAGCATGTCTGATAATCTCATCTTGCCCGAAGGAGTAACGATACCCGATTGGTTTCGTCGGTACTTGGAAGTCACGGCACCGGTCCCGGGTGTCCCTAATGTTGTCCCCCCAGTCGAGGCCGTTGTTCCTCCTCCTCCTCCCGTAGCTGATGTTCCTCTTCCCCCTCAGCCTCCACAAGCGGATTTCGGGGAAACTTGCAAGAACTTTAAGAGGATGGGTGGCAAGAATTTTTATGGAACAGAGACTTTTGTAGAAGCAGGGAATTGCTTGAAAGAGACCGAAGATCTTTTAGCCACCTTTGATATAGGTGACCGCAGGAAGGTTTTACTGGCAGTATGGTTGCTAAAGGAAGAAGCTGCACGTTGGTGGGTAGTCACCACCGCTACTAGGCCAATTGAGACTTGGGATGACTTTAGAGGAAGGTTTGGACTGAGATTCTTATCACTGAAGCAAGGGGACATGACTATTAGGGAATACATAGATAAGTTTAAACAACTGGCTCAGGACGATTTAGACTTGGTTAATACAGCTCAGAAGAAGGCCCTACACTTTGCTCTAGGATTAAACGAGCCATTACATGATTTGGCCCTGTCTCATATACCCTTGGGGGCGACTTTCGAGAGTTTAGTGAATTTGGCCCTACTTCAAGAAGAAGGTAGCAATGACAAGAAAGAGGTCAAGGCGAATGAGTCTCAAGGCAAGAGAGTAAATTCCGGAAAAAGGGGCAAGAATATGAAATGTAACTTCTGTGGTGCAGTTGGACATATAGCCAGGGAATGTAGGAAGAAGGAGAAGAGAAAGCGGGGCGAATGCTTTGATTGTGGTGAGTTTGGACATTTCAGCAAGGATTGCCCGAGGAAACAAGGGCAAGGTCAGACTCAGTGTGCAGGACTATCTGGAGGGCGAATTCATCCCCTCAACCCCGTTCTTCCAGCTCATGATAGAGGTAGTGTTTCTGTTAAAAATCTTGTTTACATTTTCTGATTTTCCCTGTTCGAACTTTGTTTGATTCTGGCACATCGCATAGTTTTATTTCATCTGATCCAGTTGAAAGTTTTTGCACCTAAGTACTAGTGTAGTTGATGATCCCGTATGTGTTTCAAATCCAAATGGGGGGGGTTCTGCCCGTTTGTCTATGGACTGAGTGGATTTGAAAATTTCTATCTTAAGTATAGAATTCTTGTGGGATGTTTATATTCTCGGCTTCAGGGGATATGGGTTGGTTTTGGGCATGGAATGGCTGTCCTATTTTGGAGCCATTCTGGGTTTTTGTGTATATAGGGTTGTGAGGCTCATGACTCGCCTCAGCAATACCCTTAGAAATTTCTAGCAACCCTATGGGTCCCGACATGTTATGTTATCTTGAATCCCTCAACTCGTCTATCGATAGTTTGCAATCTGTGAGGGTGGTCCGAGAATATCCTGATATCTGGGGATAGATTTCCGTATTATCTGGTTGGTAATACCAAGCCAGTTTCGTGGCCGAATAGGCACATGACCTCACGAAATGAGAGTTAAGAAAGCAAGTCAAGGAGTTGCTTGAGAAGAACTTCCTGAGACGAAACATTTTCGAGTAGGGTGCTCCAGTAGCATTCGTTACTAATGTGGACGGTTTGCTTCGCTTATGTGTTGATCTTCGTAAGAAGAATAGGTAACCGTTACCAAGGATCAATGATTTGTCTGATCAGCTTATAGGAGCATCCGCTTTCTTTAGATCTAGCTACCGGATTCCATCAGCTTAGGATGGCTGAGGATGGAATTGACAAGACTGCGTTTAGGACTCTGGATGGGTTTTAGAATGGCTAGTCATGCTATTTGGTTTGACTAAGGCACCCGCATATTACGTGGACTTGATGGGTAGGGTGTCTAGGGAGTCCTTGAACAAGTTTGTCAGGGTCATCGTAGACGATATTTGATCTCCTCAGAAGAACGAGGAAGAGCATGTTAGACATCTCAAGAAGGAGATGGATACGCTTAGAGCCACCAGTGGAAGGTCAAGTTCTCCAAATGTCACTTTGGAGGAAAGAAGTTGGATTTCTTGGGCACATAGTTCCTAAGTAAGGCCTAGCGGTGGATTCTGTTTGCGGTTTAAAACCGGAAAACTCTGAGGAGGGCAATTGAAGTAAGAAGCTTTCTCCGTTTGGCTGGTTAGTTAGCATTCCCGGAGCTTAGACTTACCCTTCTGGATCAAGAAGGGAGTTTCATGGGAAGAAGACCCGCAGTTGGTCAAGAACATGGACCAGTCGACTCAAGGCGAGATGTTAGGTCACCTCGCTAGATATATTATAAAGGGTGACTAAGGCGCGACAAGAGATTGTGTGTTCCTCGAGTGGAAGACTTGGTAAAGAAGGTTCGTACAGATGCGCATCACTCGAGGAGGTGGCCGAGTTGGTCTCGGGATGCATGTTGTGCCACCAAGTTAAGGCCAAGTCATAGAAGCCCAGTGGGCCATTACCTCCATTGGAAGTTCCGCAAGGGAAGTATGAAAACATCTCGATAGATTTTAAGGATAGATTGCCTAAGAAAGGGAAGACGGGTAGGTGGGTCATAATAGGTAGACTCACGAAGAGTGCTCATTTCAGTCCGGTAAAGAGCGAGAGGACTGCATCATGGTCAGCAACGGTTTACCCTCAAGGAGTTGGCCAATTCTGAAATAGCCTACAGAAAGCCATGGGTAGGCAACTGAATCTAGGTACGGCCTATAGGCGGATGGTTCATGTCGATTAAGCCTGAGTTATAGGAAATCACGTTTATAAGGGCAATTGGCAACATGGATTGGTATTTTTTCTGCTGCATGGGATACTTTATAGTAGGTAGACGAGATCCAGGATTCACTAGTGAATTTTGGAGAGCTGGCATGAGACCATGAGGTTATAGTATGTTTAAGCCAAGAATACAGAAGGAAGAATAAGTGGGAAAGAAAGACGAGAGGCAATAATGAAATGAGTTCCAACTCGAATTTGGGAAATAGGAGTTAGGAAGCCAAGGAATCATGAAGTGGAAGATAGTCAAAGCACAGTGGAGTTAAGCTCAAGGAAACGTGACTAAGAAGAGTGAAGACTAGATGCGCGCATCATATCTCTTTTTAAGAGTGCATCTTTGATCCTTGTTTTCCTGTGGAGCTTGCTTGCAAGTTGTCTTTTGCATATATCCTCTCGATCCCATTCTTGATCTTATTTCTGTTGTAAACTCCATAAGGGGGTTAAGGCTCATCGGTTAGTACTGAATGTCAAAGTTTGAATCCAAAAAGGAGTTTATCTAGTTTATCTGGTTTATCGTGTTTTATCTTGTCATGAGGTCCTTAGGTAGAAACCCTTTGGATGAAACATGTGTTTGGAACATGTTATGTTTGATGGGTGCAAGTGGTTGCAAGTGTTTGCAAGTGGTTGCTCGTGGATGCATTATACACGATTAGGCACTAGATCGGCTCACACACTCCTCATATTGCATGTGCATGAGTGTTTATGCTTATTCTTGGATGAAATTCGTATGCTATCACATGGATGTTGCATATGGATGTATGATTGAGCACGCATGTAGATATTATACATTATGTTAGGACTTTGCATACATATGGATTCATTTCACTGACATACATATGCATTAAGGAGGTTTACTGTATCAGTAACCGCCTGATTTTTGCATTAGGTAAGTACAAATACACACACTTTTGCATATGTTCATCCAGCATTTAGAATCTTTTAAGGACAATGATTGCTCGTGGATGATGCTTTGAGTAGATGGATGATTGGATGGTAGGGTACGTTCTTCCTAACTTGAAGATTTCGGGGACGAAATCCTTTAAGGAGGGGAGAATGTAACAACCCGTATTTTTAATAATCTGTTATAACATAAATTGAGGCAGAATTAAATTATAAAATGGGAATCAAGGGAAACGGGCTATGCCATTGCGTTCGTCTCGGAAAAATACGCGAAATAGAGTCCGAGTTTTCGAAAATCGGAGTCCGTATGACCCAGTTAAGGCCCATTGAAGTTTGCAGAAAATTACTAAGTAAAAATCAGATTCAAATTTGAAGAATTGGGCCAGCTGGGCCAAGGCGGGAAAAATCCCGCCAGGACCCCATGTCGACAGGCCTGTCGACAGGGGCCTTGGCATGTCGACTGCCCTGTCGACAACCCTGTCGACAGGGGGTGCCCGGCTGATTAGCCTGGTGCACCATTTCTGATTGAGGTTGGGTCTTGTGGTTTGTTTCTAGAGAGTTCCGGGATCTGATGGACCTAATTGAATCTAGGGTTAATCCTATGGTCCAAATCACTAGCCTAATCTATAAATAAGACCCTAACCTACCCTAAATCACTCATTATTCAATCTAGTAACTAAACTATGCCAAAATCAAAACTCTCATGGCCTCCACCCTCTTCATACAATTCCTAATCAAATCCCTAAGAGATTTCCATGCATACAAGGGTATTTAGGCTTGTATGATCCTCCTTAGCTTGCATTAAAGGCTTGTTTTTCAATTGGCATCATAAAGGAGGAGTCTTGATCAAGTTTGCTTGCATTTGGGGGTTTTAATTAGTTGCATAAGGGGTTTCTTGCATTTGTTATACTCATTTGAGTCCGCAAAAGCATTGTAAGCCCTCTTACCCTCATTTAGAAACTATAAAGTTAATGTGTGATGAAAGTTGGGGTTTATGTATGTTTATTGAGTTGTGCATGTTATGCAAGGGTACTAAGCCATGATTTGCAAATCTATTAAGTTATGCATGTATACTAAGCCATGATTTGCAAGATTTATAAGTTATGCATGTTTATGCAATTTTGTTAAGCCATGGTTTGTATGTTTATTAAGTTATGCATGTTTATACAAGTTTGCTAAGCCATGATTTGTATGTTTTGACAAGTTGTGCATGTTTTGGCAAGTTATGCATGTTTATGCAAGTTTGTTAAGCCATGGTTTGTATGTTTATTAAGTTATGCATGTTGATGCAAGTTTGCTAAGCCATGATTTGTATGTTTATTGAGTTATGCATATTTATGCAAGTTTAAAATGACAAGTTGTGCATGTTTTGACAAGTTGTGCATGTTTTCACAAGTTGTGCATGTTTATGCAAGTTTAAAATGACAAGTTGTGCATGTTTTGACAAGTTGTGCATGTTTTGACAAGTTGTGTATGCTTATGCAAGTTTAAAATGACAAGTTGTGCATGTTTTGACAAGTTGTGCAAGTTTGACAAGTTATGCATACTTATGCAAGTTTAAGATGACAAGTTGTGCATGTTTTGACAAGTTGTGCATGTTTTATGGTAATATGCAAGATCACTATGCTAAGTTGTGCAAGTCTAACATGTTATGCATGATTGTTGTGCAAGTTTACCATGTATGTTGTGCCAAGTTCCCTCTTCCTATCCTTTACGCGTGACTACGAATATGTAAGCGATAGAATGACGTTGGGGGTTTTGGGGTAAACTTAAAATACATGAAAATATAAGATTGGGAATTTACCTATTAAGTTAGGTCTACCCCTTGGGAATTTACCTATTAAGTTAGGTCTACCCCTTGGGAATTTACCTATTAAGTTAGGTCTACCCAAGTAATTGTTGACTTGTAATTATGTTTTGAAATAAAGTGGACATGACACTTAGAAAACATAAGTGTGGCCAACTCGAGGTTGGGTTGAGTTTGTAGCATAATTCTACCCGGAACCGACCGGCTTAACTAGTGGCTACAAACAATAGGACCCAATGTGAGAAGTTGGTCATGGGGTGCCAAGACCCGAGGTTAGACCAAGTTGTGGTGTAAAGCTACCCGGACCCGCCCGGCCTAACTAGTAACCACAACAAGGTCTAATGTGAGAGGTTAAGGTGCATTAAGTTAATTAATGCCTCAGGATTAGGGTTAAGTCAGGGTCCACTAATACTTAACCAATTTGGGGATTCAAGGGATTAGAATGTGGTTAAGTTCTGAACCGTTGGTCACACTTAACTAGTTTAATCCATTTGGGAGTTCAAGGGGTTAGAACGAGGTTAAGCCACACTTAACCAGTTTAATCCAGGATTAGTGAAGGGTTAAATCACACCTAACCCTCTTAGGAAACCCTAGCGGCGGGTCTGTTCCGGCAGTAATCCCAGTTTGGTATCATCACACCCCTAGAGACTAGGCTAGGGCGGGGCACGATTACTGGACGGATGTAAGCGACCCAAGGGCGATGGCCGAGTGGTACAGCGGTGCGGGTCCGGCGGGCTACGGACGTGCACGTAGTCCGATGTTGGACAAACTCGAGGCACGGGTACCAGTAGGTTAGGGCTGTGCATTATTGCTTAAGTGTCCGGGGTCGACAACCGAGGGCTTGATACACCCAAAGGTGGGCCCAGCACAGACTACCTACATCCATATGTGGGCCGTATGGACATCAACACTTGACGTGTTAGGCTTATAGGGAGCCGATCGACTAGACCGTTGGGTTGGACCTTATACTAAGGTCACTTCATGTTATTGGGCCAAAGTTTGGGCTAAGGGATCAATACCTGTTATGTTGGTTTGCTAGTACACCGTGGTGCAAAACTTAACATTATTTTATGCGATGACACCTCTATCTATCTTGTAGTTAATTTACCATGCCTGTATGTTGTTATCTATGATCATCTCAGTTCTCATCATGATGTTAACTTTATTAGTTTATAGACTGATCGTAGCAGGGCTTACTCAGTCTTTCTGACTGACCCGTTTTGTTTCGCCTCTTTTCTTCCGTTTCCCCCCCAGGTTCTCAGGGAGGGAATACAGGAGCCTAGCTTGGATCTTAGCTGCTTTCTTGGATAGCTCATGTATGCTTTGGACTTGGGCTTGCTATGGTTTCTTCCACTTTGGGGATAGCTACTTTTATGTTTTCCTTTTTCAGTTTCAGATAATGTTACTTCATGTACTAGACTTGTTTATTTGGGAAAATTGACATTTTGATGTACCAGACTTGTTTTTGAAATAGTTTAAAAATCTTCCGCTGTTTTAGTTACTCACTCTGTTTATTTACATATATATATATGTCATGTCCTGCCTTGCTATATCATTATGCATGTTTACCAATAATACCCCTCCAAAGCTAGTGCATTCCTTTGCGAGTGACCCTGGCGGAGGTGGGGTGTTACAGACGAAGAGTGTGATTGACTTGTTCCTTGTCAAGCAACAACCAAGCGAGAGTTAGAGGGTGTATCTAGACGGTTTCAACCTAGCCGCTACTGAAGTCAAAGATCCTCATGAGCCAACTGTTGTGGTAGCCTTGATTGATGGGGTAGATAAAGACACCGAATTTGGGAGATACCTGGCCGGCAAGCCATCTCAAACTAGAGAGCTATTCTACGAAAAAGCTAACGTGCACTTACGCCGGGAGGAGGTATATGCTAACTGGAAGGCAAAAATGGCAGATAAGGAGGAAATCTAAAGCAATGTCGCCATTAAGCTGACAGGAGATAGCTCGGGGAAGGTCGAAGTTAATGTCGGAAACCGTTACCAGGGTGGTCGCCTGTCAGGAAACAATGGTAATAACAGTAATGGCAATAACCGAAAGAGGAATCGAGGGAACGACTCCCAGAGAAGGACTCGTCCCAGGTCTTTTGAAAGTTATACGCCAATAAATGATACTTTGGAAAATATCTTCATGGATTCGTACAACGTCCTCCAAAATAAAAGGCCACCTCCTAGAGAGCCGACGGAGAAAGAACGTGAGACAGGGAAGTTCTGTCTCTTCCATCAGATTCACAGCCACTCAACAAATGAATGCCGTCACCTAAGAGATGTGGTCGAGAAGCTTCTCCGAGAAGGAAAATTGGATGAATACAGAGTGACACCCAGAGACAGGGGGCAAGCCGTACAGGCCCCAAATCGGAACCAGAATCAACCTGCTATCAGGCCAACTGCCCAGCAAAAGGGAAAGGTCCTTGTTGTCAATACCATAATCGGAGGGCTTTATCTTGCCGGGCATGGTTCCAAGGCATTGGATCAGTATGTCAATGCGGCTAAGCAGCACCTCGAGGTAGGAGAGTGTAGCAACCCTGAGGACAATGTCCCGGTAAAGCAACAAAAGATGATGTCCGACGACGTTGTTTTCCGCGAACGAGAAAGCATCGGAGTCCATGCTCCAACCGAAGATCCATTTGTAATCACAGTTCCTATTGGCCCGACCACTGTTCATAAAGTTTTGGTTGATAACGGGAGTTCTGTCAACATTCTTTTCAAAAAGACATTCGACCAGATGAATCTCGAGATAAAAGACTTGAAGCCCTGTGAGGGATGGATCCGTGGATTTAACGGAGCATCCACTGCTCCAATGGGATGTGTAGAGCTACCAGTTACACTTGGGGAAGGAGAACGCCAGAGAGTGAGAATTCTTCACTTCGTGGTTTTGGGTATTGAATCACCCTATAATGCCTTCTGGGGCCGACCGGCCCTAGCCAAGTTCAGAGCCTGTATAGCCCCCTAGTGCTTGTTATTGAAGTTTCCTACAAAAGCTGGTGTTTGTATTGTCAGAGGAGATCGGGTTGTCGCACGAGCATGTTATATTGCAGAGCTAAACCTACTCCGCAACGGAAGAGACATATAAACCAAGGGCGCTTCTCCAACCACAAGGGCGGAGACCTCATAGCAATTAAAGAGGATAACCGTCGGTGAGTCGCCCAGAGAGTTGCCCGAGGATATAGATCCCAGAGAGGACAAAGAACCTGGGGGCAGAATGGCCACTCCCAACGAGACAACTGTGGATGTACCGATCGATGATAGCGACCCAGAGAAGGTCCTTAAGATTGGATCCTAGTTAAATCCGAATTTAGCTAAAGAACCGACGGATTTCTTGAAAGATAACTTGGATGTATTTGCTTGGACCCACGCAGACATGTGTGGGATATCTCCGTCAATCATGAGCCATTGATTAAGCATTAACCCTAAGCATCCTCCTGTAAAACAAAAAAGGCGAATGCCGGGCCCAGAGAGGTCCACTGCCTTGAAAGAAGAAGTTGGAAAGCTAAAGAGTAATGGATTTTTCAGAGACTCAACCTACCCATACTGGATTTCAAATCCAGTTCTGGTAATGAAGGCCAATGGGAAGTGGCGAACGTGTATCAATTTCTCGGATTTGAATAAAGCCTGCCCAAAAGACAGTTTTCCGTTACCCAGGATCGATCAGTTGGTGGATTCAACGGCGGGTCATGAACTTCTCTCCTTTATGGATGCTTATTCAGGATATAACCAGATTCCAATGCATGTCCAGATCAAGAACACACTAGCTTCATTACGGATCTGGGATTATACTGCTACGTGGTAATGCCCTTTGGCTTGAAGAACGCAGGTGCTACATATCAACGGTTTGTGAACAGAATGTTCTATAACCAGATTGGGAAAACAATGGAAGTATACATCGACGACATGTTGGTTAAGTCCCGACAATCCTCCAATCACACTACAGACTTGGCAGAGATGTTTGGCATGCTTCGAAAGTACGGGACAAAACTCAACCCAACAAAATGTTCATTCGGGGTCACCTCCGGAAAATTCTTGGGATTCATCGTCAATTCTCGCGGGATTGAGATTAATCCAGACCAGATCGCAGCAATCAGAGGCATTCAGGAGCCTAGGCAAATTAAATATGTGCAATGCCTTGCAGGGAAAGTAGCAGCACTAAGCAAATTCATCTCCAGGGCTACGGACAAATGCATCCCATTCTTCGAGTTGATAAAGCGAGGAAAACGCCACTTCCAATGGACGCCCAACTGCATAGAAGCGTTTCAGAACCTTCTGAGTCACCTGGAGAAACCTCCGATATTATCTAAGCCGGTGGATCACGAGGACTTATTCGTGTACTTGGCAGTGTGGTCCCACGCGATCAGCTCAGCATTGGTGAGAGAAGAAGATAAAGTTCAAAGACTAGTGTATTGCGTGAGCAAAAAATTGGCGGCAGTAGAGCGTAATTATCCAAGGACAGAAAAGTTGGCGTACAGTTTGCTGATTGCCTCTAGAAAGCTTCGACATTATTTTCAGGCTCATCCCATCACCGTGTACACTGATCATCCACTCAAGCAAGTTCTACATAGACCAGAAGCGTCTGGAAGGCTACTCAAATGGAACATTGAGTTGAGTCAATTTGATCTGAACTTTCAGCCCCGGCGGTCAATACGGGGGCAAGTGATAGTCGATTTCATAGCAGAGTTTACTGTCCCGGAGGAAGATATAGCGAACGAAGAAGCTGACCCCCCAAAGTTACTTCTCGATCCCAGTGCCTGGAGATTGTATACTGATGGCGCTAGGAATCACAAGAGATCCGGCGCTGGAGTAGTGCTTGAAACTCCTGAGAAACGGCTGATATCCTATACTATCCGGATGGAGTTTCACGCCACTAACAACGACTCCGAATATGAAGCCCTGATAGCCGGGCTAAGAATCGCAAAGGAGTTGGAAATCACAAAGCTGGATATATTTTGCGACTCCAAGTTAGTTGTAAACCAGGTCACTGGAAAATTCCAAGTCAAAAGCCCAAGATTGATTTTATACTTGGAGAGAGTGAAGGAGTTACTGAACGGCTTCGATCACTACAGCATATCTCATATTCCGTGGTCAGAGAACCAACAGGCGGATAAGTTGGCAAAGATGGCTAGTTCCGACGATCCTGAAGAGACCAGGCTAGCGCCAGTGGAAGTACTTCGATCTCGTAGTATAGATCAGATGGAAATTGATCCGGTACTAGAGACCGAACCAGAAAGGGAGTCATGGATGAACCCTCTAAAGAATTTCTTAATGAATGGAACGCTTTCGACAAAGAAGAGCGAGAGGCGTAAAGTAATTCGGAAAGCTTCCCGATACGTTCTGCAAGGTGGAGTCCTTTACAGACAGGGATTTTCGATGCCCCTTCTCCCGTGTATAGCTCATGACGACATCAAGCGTGTACTGCAGGAGGTACATGAGGGCGAATGCGGCGATCACACTGAAGGGCAAACATTGGCAAAAAAGGTGTTGCAGCATGGTTATTTCTGGCCTACCATAAACAAAGATGCGGCGAAGTACGCACGACGGTGTGATGCATGCCAGAGATTTTCAAAGATACCTAGGGCACCACCTAGTCAGTTAAAAACGATGACAAGCCCACGGCCTTTTGCTATGTGGGGAATTGATATCATCGGAAGTCTCCCCATAGCTAAGGGCGGAGCGAAGTTCGCTATTGTAGCTGTAGACTACTTCACTAAGTGGGTCGAGGCTGAGCCACTGACTAAAATCACAACCAAACGAGTGATCAGCTTCGTTGTTAGGAACATCATCTGTCGATTTGGGATTCCAAAGATCGTTATAACTGACAATGGAACTCAGTTCGATAGCACTGAATTCAGGGACTTCTGCCAGAAATACCACATCGAGAAACGGTACACCTCTATGGCACATCCGCAGTCGAAAGGACAGGTCGAAGCGGCGAATAAAGTGATTTAGTCCATTCTGAAAAGAAGACTGAAGTGGGCCAGAGCCATGTGGGTTGACGAATTACCCTTAGCACTGTGGGCCTACAGGACAACGTATAAATCGGCAACAGGCCATACCCTCTTCACTCTTGCTTTTGGAGCAGAAGCAGTCATCCCGGTTGAAATAAAAGTACCTTCTCACCGAGTGACTTATTACGATCCGATGACTAATAACGAATTGCTCCTTGAATCCCTGGATATGATCGAAGAGAAGAGGGACGAAGCAGACCTGCGTGCCTTGAGATGCAAGCAACAGGTCGCCTGATACTACAACAAAAATGTTCGAGCCCGAACCTTTGAACCCGGAGACTTGGTTCTGAAGCGTGTCTTTCCACCCCCAACTCATATGGGTGCGAAGTGGGAAGGACCGTACTACATTCTGTGCAAGCTTGATAATGGAACCTTCAATCTAGCAACCGTAGATGGAAAGGAAATCCCCAGAGTGTGGAATGCCCAACATTTATGGCCGTATTTAACGTAAAGATGTCAGATCTGTTCTTTTGCTTTATTAAGGACCATGTACAAGGCACGACTTGCCTAGAATAGTCCGATTTCTTAACCAAAAGATTATAAAGTGGACGTAGGTCATGATTTGACCGAACCACTATAAAAATATTGTGTGTCGTTTACCTTTATTGCACTATTATTTATCTGCCTATCTACTTTTATGGAAATTGCTGTGAACCATACAATGATCACAGGAACATATAATTATTGGTGCCTTCCATCAGAATGGAGTGCAATCAACAGTCAAAACTCTGAGGGTGCGATAAAGTAAATCATATCATTGATAGCGCTCTAACTCTCCAGAGCCGAGAGAGAGCATAACGGACATGAAGGTGATGTCCATGAGTCACGGCGGTGTACCATGATCGGAACCGCCTTGACAGAACTCTAACCTCAGCGACTGCTAGGAGAGTATAAAAGCGTCTCCGACTGAGCGCTGAGAAAGAACTCTTACCCCGCTTAAGGATCGGGGAGCGACAGAACAGCTGAGCTCGCACTCTAACCTTGGCGACTGCCAGGAGAGTATATAAGTGTCTCCGATTGAGCGCTGAGAAAGAGCTCTTACCCCGCTGAAGGGTCGAGGAGCGACAGAACTGCTGAGCTCGAACTCTAACCTCGGCGACTTCCAGGAGAGTATAAAAGCGTCTCCGACTAAGCGCTGAGAAAGAGCTCTTACCCCGTTGAAAGATCGGGGAGCGACATAACTGCTGAGCTCGAACTCTAACCTCGGCGACAGCCAGGAGGGCATAAAAGCGTCTCTGATTGAGGGATGAGAAAGAGCTCTTACCCCGCTGGAGGATCGGGGAGCGACAGAACTGTTGAGCTCGAGCTCTAACCTCGGCGACTTCCAGGAGAGTATAAAAGCGTCTCCGATTGAGCGCTGAGAAAGTGCTCTTACCCCGCTGAAGGATCGTTGAGTGACAGAACTGCTGAGCTCGAACTCTAACCTTGGCTACTGCCAGGAGAGTATAAAAGCGTCTCCGATTGAGCGCTGAGAAAGAGCTCTTACCCCGCTGAAGGATCGGGGAGTGACAGAACTGCTGAGCTCGAACTATAACCTCGGTGACTGCCAGGAGAGTATAAAAGCGTCTCCGATTGAGCGCTGAGAAAGAGCTCTTACCCCGCTGAAGGATCGGGGAGCGACATAACTATTGAGCTCGAACTCTAACCTCGGCGACTGCTAGGAGAGTATAAAAACGTCTATGATTAAGCGCTGAGAACGGTGCTGGAGACTCAGCGCCCACAGGATCTCTACCTCGCAGAAGGATCGGTGCGTAGATTATGACACGAGTTCGAACTTTGACCCGCAGATGGATCGGGAGAGTATCGAAGTGCCAAAAGCCTGACACCGCAAGAACTCTAATTCTACAAAAATTTCCAAGTCCCCCATGTTCAGAAACAGGGGGCAACGGGCATACAACTCAAATCGATCTTTAACGATTAATTGGGGGCAGATATATGCATACATGTATCTTGATGCAATACAATACTGTTAAAGTCTTTTTGTTGCTCGAATGATTTGTAGTTATAAGCAAATAATTTATGACTAAGCATGAAAAGTTTATTAAATGCTGGTACACGATGATGCAAAAGAAATAAACTTTCATTCATAAATTGCAAGCCTACAACATGAAAGGCAACCTAAAACAAAAGTGAGGGCCAGTCTCATAACTACATTTCATGGCCAGTGGGAATCTTAAAGACAAAACATAGACAAGCGGCAGTATCCTATTTACGTTTGGACTTTTTCTCCTTCTTCTGCTTTTCCAGCTCCACTTTGTTAATATCAGATTGATCATCCTTCTTTCTCTTCCTTTTGTCTATAAGAGGAGCTGAAGGTTCATCCGAAGACTCCTTCTCTTCCTTCTTTCTCTTTCTTTTATCAGTAAGGGAAGATGGGAAATCATCGGGATTCTCAAAATGAAGCTGTTTAGTGATCGATTTGGGCTGGAGTTTCAGAACCATCCCAGTTTTGGGATCAAACTCCGAGATAGGAGCTACGTTCAAAGGCTCTTGTTCCACCTTCTTTAAAGCCAGCTGCTTTTCCTGCCTAGCCTTTCTTTTAGCCAAGGTCTCATCGTCATCGCCTTCGACTTCTTTGGTGATAATGATATCCTCCTCATCATCTACATGGCGCCCGTCCATATCTTTCAAGGCATCGATGGTTTCGTCATCCTTGGGAGCATCAGCACTGGGTGCCAGGACGCCCTTCTCCGCTGTTGTACCTTCAGCCTGCTTCGGTGCATCAACACCGGCGCTAGGCGAGACGTCAATCTTCTCCGCCTCTGTCTTCTTCTCGACATCCTTTTCGACGGGCCCGCCACCTGTATTATGAGGAACACGTGTTATTAATTCGATTGGTTGCTCCACCAGACGACGACAACTAATAATTGCTTTGACAAATTGTGGGGAAAAAATGGAGATACCTTCTGCTGATCCTCCATCCAAGCTAGCTGCAGAAGCTCCGACAACCACAGGAGTCAGGCCCAAAGGAATTAATGGATCATCAGGATTGTATTCCTCAACTCCGAAGGCCTTGGGCTCTACAGCTGAGCTCGAACCTTCGTCAATCTTGTTTTAGCCCTTAGCCAGAGTCCCCTCCTTCTCCATCTCTTCTTGAATTAGGCGCCGTGCTTCTGCAAAATCCTCGGGCTCGTTATCCCTCAGAATGGTCCTCATCAGCTCATCTTCGTCAATCTCTTCAACTCCTAATCTCCGCTTCTCACCCTCGACGATGGCATCCCTTATGTTGGCTAAAGTGATGTGGTAGTCTGGGATCCACGAGATGTTACGGGTTTTGAGGACATGGCCGAGGAAGTCAAATATCGTCTCCTCAAACCCTTCGATATCCTTTTCTCTATCGAGGAGCTTGTTGTTAGAAGCAGTAGCCATTTCAATGGCACTTTCTACATTCTTTTCTGCGAGAGCCCCGCGCCTCTCTGCATCTGCGACTTGCTCATTCAGAATTACTTTCTCTCCTTCTGCCAAAGCTAAACTCTCCTTCAAACTCGCCTTTTCTTTCTCCCAAGCAGCTCTTTCGGCCTCGAAGTGATCCTGTGCTGTTTTAAATTCAGAGTTGGCCATCCTGAGATCTTCCACCTCTTACTTCAATAACACTCGCTCTTTGCTATTAGAATCAAGCTCATTATGGAAACGTTGCCTGGCCTCCTCCAGCTCTGTTTTGTAAGTTCTAGCGTCTCGTTGGGCCAAAGCAAGTAGAGATTGTGCATCCTCTAAGTCCTTCTCCATTTTTGCCCTGGCCCTTTCATTGTTGTCTATCTTTACTTGGGATCTATGTGCTTCCATCTCAAGCGTTCGGATGACCTTTGAAAGATTAACAGCATGTTTCTTCATCGCTTCATACTGCCTGGCTACATGGCGAATGTGCCCGATGACCTCAGTATCCCAGTTCCTAGGGACTGGTTCTAAGGCTGGAACAAACATCATCCTTTCGAAGAAGATGTCGGGGAATTGTTCTCGCAACTTTTCCAGCTTAGCCTGAGTCTCAGGACCATGGATGTAATCTCGTGACCCGGGGGCAACCAAATCTTGTTGGCTGGAAGGGACAATGTCAATTTTCTCCTTCTCAGAATCCTTGATTGGATCCTTGCTTTTATCCTTGGGCTCGTAGTGTCTTTTTAATAACCTTCTGTGAGAGGGTGCACTCTTCGGAGGGGTTAAGTCTTTGGGAAGTTGTTTTCCCCCTATGGGTGGAACCGAATAACTGGGAAGCTTGCCAGAGGTTGGTTTTGATGGAGACCGGGATTGTGAAGATGTAGGCTTGTGAGAAAGGCCGCGAGCACGCTCAGGATTTGGATGAAGGCTACGTTTGCCTTCACGAAGAGAGCGATAAGAATAAGACCGCCTGCGAGACATCTTTCCTGCAAAAGAAAAAAAAAGCATATTAAAACCTTGAATACTGTTGATATAAAAGTGTGGGGTCAGGCAGTGCGTGTGATTTGTGCATCCCATATAATTCCCCCTAACAGACCAGGGCCCAAAGTCAGGCTCATCTGAGTAGTTTCTCGTTCTCCAACTGGAACAGTCGTTTCCTCAGAAACAGGGAAAAATGGCTCCCCTTCAAAGTCTCCCTGTGTGTATACATCATCAGGTAGAGGAATTTTGCCCAGTTCTTTAAATAACTGCTCTTCTGTTAAATCATGGGGAGCAGCAGGTTCAACAGGAAGAGAGGCCCTTGAGGGGAAACCCCCCGGAGAAACTGGGATTTCCTTAGACTTATCACCACCGGCCTCATCGCCTCTATATATGTTTAGGTCTTCGTCGTCCTGAATGACGATCGGCGAAGGACTCTCACGAAATTTAATTGTTTCTTCTGCCCGTGACGTTCCTTCTCCCTCTGTCGGGGGAACGTATTTGTAGGGTTTACCGCCCGCACCAAGTCCAAACCATATATCCAGAAGGCGGTGCCTTTGAAGGTTCTCGTCAGTAATGCACTTCTTGATTTTAGAAAATCAGATTTGCTTTGTAGAAGAAGAGACAGTCGATTATTGTATACCGAGCCTTCCGTCTTAGGAAAGGCGTGATCTGCTTAAAAAAAAGAAGGGGGGCATGTTAATGCTTCGATTTCTTAAACAAGTTATTCAGTCAAAAGTTTAAAGATTATTTGATTTAAGCCATCTTCGAAGAAAGAGAAATTTGGGGTTGTAGAGGAGCGATTCTTGAAAAGATAAAAGAATTTTAAATCTTTAAATGTGAGCTCAGTATTAAGGATTTCCGCATATGCGACATATAGAGTGTATAAAAATGCATAGGCATTGGGATGAAGCTGCATTGGAACAATACCCAATCGTTTTAGGGTCTCAATGACGATTAGAGGAAACGGAGGAATAGCTCCCACCTAGCACATGAGTCGGCTGACTGTCATATACCCCTCCGGGGCCAAATGGGGTCTATCTTCGCTGCCCGGTGTCCTCACATCATCCCAGGGGATCCCATGTCTCAGGCAAATTCTCTTAAGCTTTATGTCATCAAGTTCGGAAGCTAAATAGTCTGTGAATTTCTCTATTTCTATTGCACAAGGAATTTCGTCGGGAGCTCGGTCGTCTACCTCTGACTCTTCATCCAGCGAGGTACTCTCAGACGGATTCGATTCTATTTTTGCCTCATATTCGGATCCAGAATCCGCACCCTCTGGATTAGTTGGAAGAGTCTCGGGGTTATGGTGCTCATACACCTCGGGATCCATCTCTGTATCTGATCTTGAAAGGGAACGGTTATCCGACATTACTGTTTGGGCGAGTAAACATGAGAAATTAGAATATAATTACCCGTCCCCCGTGGGTGCTTGTGCAAGTGTGTGCTTGTGTATGTCTTAAAGAAAAGCATAAAAATTAGCAAGGTCATCGAAGTATTAGTTGTCATATGCAGTCAAGTTATGCAGCTGTACAGTTCAGAAAGTCTCAAGGGTTCTAGCCTAACTGTCCATTGATGTACTGGGATTAAGTTGTATTGCTCATTATACAAGTTCGTTGGATCGCTCATCCATCCGGATCGTGGATTAGGCTTCGGATCACAGAGAATGGATCGCAGAATAGGGACCGGATCGTGGAAAGTGGATCGTGGGACATGGCTTGGTTCGAGGTACGATCATCGCGACCCACATCTGCCCGTCCTCACTCAAGCTAATGCCCAGTTCAATGCACCGACCTGATCCGCCACCTCACCATTTCACCGATCCGATCCGCTACCGCACCATTTCCCCGATCCGATCCGCTCTCTTGCCATTTCCACGACCCAGTGCCTCGCCATCCTCTTTCATCTCCCTCCTCTTCCCTTCTCACCTCCGAGATCGAACCTCACCACGACCCGACCTGATCAGTCCTTTCTCCCTCTCCTTCTTCTCCTTCCTCCCATCTTCTCTATCGTTGAACGCAAGGGACTAAACCCATCAGCCATGGCGTCCTGCCATCTTCAGAACCACGAACATTGCAAAATTCCATCACCTCCCCCCTCAGATCAGTAAATAACTCAAGGAAAAAGGAAATAGGGGTGTAAAAGTATATCTCTAACTTGATTACCTTTCTTAAAATTGGGGGAACAGGGGAATTTTAGAAGATTAAAAGGGCTAGGGTTTTGCTACAGAAGATTGGCGGCGAAAGAAGAACGAAAGGAGGAAGGAGGCCCAGTTTATATAGGGAAAGCATTGGATCTTCGTATCCCATTTCTTGTCTTATCTAAACCGAACGCGCCACGAGCTGAAGCCCATCTCGATCCACATTAAAGCCCGCTAGTTCGCCAAACCATGATCCGTGGTCGTGCCCGTGGATCACAAAACAAGGGAGCTATCCGAACCACCAAAAAAAAAAGAAAAAGAAAAAAGAGAAACGAAAGAAAAGAATTCAAGAAATTTACCCGGTGAACTCGATGACGAAGTCTCCAAAAATTCCAGAAAATAATTGTTTAACAAATGAGAAATGATCGAAGACTATACTAGTATTTACACTTGTCAAAAGATGCGACTTTTCCGAAGTAGAAAGACTTTTCAGACAGGCACGACCATTAAATAATGTCACCTCATGAAAAGATACCTCAACAACTTTGAAGCAAGTTCCATCAATGAAACATACTTCGAGGGGGCAAAATGTTGGTTAGCTTTTTGACCAAGCCACCAAGGTTTACACACAAGAAGAGAGTATGAAGCTTTGTTCCTCTAGTTCATGAAAGGCCAGATCGCACAAGCAAATTGCATACACGGATCGCAACCTTCGGATCGCCAGCGCAGAACGCGACCTAATCCGTCCATGGTAGCACGACCCGATCCGCCCATGGGAGCACGACCCGATCCGCACCTATGCTACCACCTCACTCCGGTCCGATCCCCTGCTACGTGGAGAAACTCCTGACTTGTTCAACCACGAACTGATCTTCAGCAATCCGAAATACATGGTTCCAGCTACACGTGTCCACAACTGTCACATTGACCAATTCTCCCTCATTGCTCGATCCGATCCGATATTCTCGGGATTTTCACCACGTGTGACCACGAACCGCCCTATAGAATCAGCTATAAATAGCCCAGAAACTGGCATTTTTGAGGGGCTTTTTGGCAGTATTGAGCACTGATTCCACCATTACTGTCATACCACTATTTCTTATCAGTTTTACTTCGAGATTACCGAGAGAAATCATAATTGTAAGAGTGAGTTTGAGAGAAATCATTGATTGTACTAGCATTCAAAGTATAATCGATAACATAAAAAGTGGACGTAGGCTCGTTAACGCCGAACTACTATAAATTCTGTGTGTTTTCTGCTTTTTCTTCATTCTTCAATTATAATTCTCTACGAATCAGAACAATTTGGGTTTTAGGTCCAAATTTTGATCTAACATATATATATATATATATATATATATATATATATATATATATATATATACGCATTTCACTTCTATTTCAACACATATATAATTTTTACAATGCATATATAACTTATACATCGAACGTACAACCTATACAACGCTTATACATGAGGTGTACAACGCTTATACAAGTCATACATCGACTATATAATTTATACATTATCGTTGTCCGTATCGTTTATAAATTAGAAATCTCACATTGGGTTCCACCCCACAAAAAATAGCAGAAGGCTAAGAAAAATATGCGGTCTCTTCTTGAATGTAGAAGACGTCCGCACGAGTCCACCGTCTTTTGTTTCACTGAATTTCGTCAAGAAACGGAAAAGATATGATTTTTACAGTGAAATCAAAAACGGTAGCGCTTTAAACTGCTATTAAATAGTTAAAAATAAAATAGCCGTATACCTTTCAAAGTTGCTCAAAACTAGGTTTTGAAAATTCGTGAAATCCGTAGAACTTCGTCCCGATCAGGTTGCGTGACGTCGAAGAGGGTGGAAAGGGCTTCGCGACGCCGGGGGTTTTGGCCAGTTCGAACCCCTATAGCGGCGGAGGCTGCGGCGGGAAGTTGCTGACTTCCTGGAGGCGATTCCGGCGGTACAGGCGGCTAGGGTGGTCAAGGCTAGGTCGGATTTGAAGAGGGGAGGCAGCGCTATCGAGGTAGGGTGGTGGCGGTGCTTGTATGTGGCTGAGGCGGCGGGTTTTTGGTCGGGAAGTAGGGAGCGCGAGCCACCGTCGATCGGGGGAAATAAAATGGTTTTTCGATTTTTTTTATTTTTAAAATTATGAAAGAAATAATTTGGTTGGCCGGGGCTTTTAAAAGTGGGTTTTCTAACACGACCTCCAATCCGAACCCAACGACTGTCGTCCCTAGAGTTTTACCCCCATCCCGAACACAATGGGATATGTTTCGTAGGCCCATTCTACTGTTTCAGTCAGTTTTCTTTCAAATTAAAATATAAAACATTCAATATTTAATTTGAACGTACATTTCCATTTGCCAGGGCCACAAACTGATTCGAAAAATTCCAGAAAAATAAATCTGGCTATGTTTTGACCATACGGTCCCAACAAAACTTGTTTCGTCGAATTCTGAGACCGTTTGTAAAATGGCCCTTTTCTGGTCGATCCAATTTTACTTTAAACGACCAAAACACATTTTTCTTTGCCACGCTCACATACTAGCTTAAAAAATTATGAAATTTGAAACCTAGCAATAACTTCATATCCTGGATCCAACAAAAGTGGTTTCGTCGAATTTCGAGGTTGTTTGCAAAATGGCCATTTTCACATGCTATATTAATTCCATAGCGACCTTTCTGAAAATTCATTTGGCCATAACTTTTTCTTTCCTCTATGGATCTTCGATTTTTCAGATTCGTTAGAAAGGTATTCACTAACAGATTTAAATATTTTTGGTTTCACAGAAATTCGTTTTGTTTTGCACCCGGTACAGTTAGTCGAAGTTTGAATTCAAATTTTGAAACTACCGCGCCATTTCAGGCCTTGTTTATAATTCAAAGTAATTATATTTATTTTCAAACGTCGATTCAAACTCACTTTTCATTGCTATTATTTAAAATATTTATTTTAAATATTTAAAATCTACTATTTTAGCCAATTTAAAATTTTTAAATTGGTTCAGATTTTTCGGGTCGTTACAATCTCCCCCACTTAAAACTTTTCATCCCCGAAAAGGAACAAAGTCGAAAGTGGTTTGATTAATCAACCATACGTTCAATCTGGCTTCCATTCTCCAACTATTCAGTTTATGAGAATTTTCAAATTCTTCAGAAATTTGGCTAACACCCGGAATTTTCGAAAAATATCGCCATAACCTCCTTTGTACGGGGAGGGGTTTGGAAATTTATTGGGCCGTATTAGGTACCCAATAAATCCTATAATGCATACACATATTTATAGTGATATATTCTGGTGTTTACAGGGGAGCGTGTATAGATTATAACTCCAAAGAATAAATTCTCGTCACCCTGTCAAAGCCTGAGGGAGTGTGTAGTTTAATTGCTCCAGAGGATAAATCCTCGTCACCTCGTCCCATGTGGGAAATAAATAGTCCATGTGCCGTATCTAATAACTAGAGAGACGTGATTATTGTCAACTCCATACCCGTGTGGGGTTTTTATTAATTTGGCAATTTTATCTTTATAATTTTATATGGTCCATATCCGTCATCAGTTCAACCTGTAATATTTAGTCATCGCCATACAAGCCTCTCGCTCGTATGGTAAATCTTCCACCTCGGCACACAAGCTCCAAATGCTTATGTGGTATATTATGAAGTATGCCTATCTTCAAGAAGTATGCCATGTAGCGTAGTTCAAAATTAATTGTTACTATCCTATGGTGACATTTATTAATTACACACAGAATAACCAGCACTCCGTATCCAATGGCACTCACAGGAGTTGATATAATAATAAAATTGCGCATCCAACTCATTAAGGTTTACCTATTTGTCGGGCACGCAAATAAAATCTTTACTCAACAGCTAATCCATTTACCTGTTCAAACATATATAATGCCCATGTATATATTTCTAGTTAATCCTATAATCAGTTCAATATTTGGTTTATTCAAATTAATTCTACCATTCATTCTATTATTGATTTAATTAACTATCGTTCTAATAATTTAATTAATCAAATCTACTATCACACCACACAAACAACAATCAAATTGTTTTTGACTTTTCAAAAATATACCAATCAGTTTCTATACTCTTTTAAAATAATTCAGACTAAATAATTAAAAGTGCACATCTATGAAAAGAAAATAACAACAAAGTAGAGAACAACTGGAAATGCAAAGTATGGAAAATATACCTTGCACCGGAGTCAATCAGAGATATCCACTCGACACTTAGGATAGGCTTTATGAATGCTCTCCTCAGTTTCCCAAGTACAATCTCACGGATCTCCACTCCATTGCACTTTGACTAAGTGAACCTTCTTGTTCCTCAGCTCTTTGGTTTCTTTGCCGATGATCTTTAGCGGCTCTCTTCTCATAGCCAATTCTGGAGTAATTTCAATATCTTGCTGTGCAGCCTCTTCCACAACCAAGTATGGGTCATGAACATTCTTTTGAAGCTGAGATTTGTGAAATACATCATGCACCCCAGGCAACTAATCAGACAATTGAACCTTATATGCGAGAGTTCCAATCCGTTCAAGAATAGGAAGCGGACCAATGAATTTGGGCGCCAATTTCCCTGTTTTACCGAACCGGATAACTCCTCTCATCGGCGACACTTTCAAATATACATAGTCGCCAACAACAAACGATATATCTCTTCTTCTCTTATCGGCATAGCTCTTCTGTCAGCTTTAAGCAACCAATAATCGTTTCTTAATAAAATCGACTTTGTCGGCAGCTTTTCGGATTATATTAGGCCCTAACACAAGTCTATTACCGGGTTCGACCCAACAAGCAGTGGATTCGCACGGTCTACCATACAATGCTTCGAATGGTGACATTGTCAGGCTCGCCTGGTAGCTGTTGTTATAAGAGAATTCAGTCAAATGCAGATGGTCTTCCCAGTATCCACCGAAATCTAGAACACAATCCCGCAATAGATCTTCTAAAATACGATTCACCCTCTCAGTCTGACCATCTGTCTGAGGATGATTGGCGGTGCTCAAGTTCAGCTTTGATCCCATTTCTACTTGAAATGCCTCCCAGAATTTGCTAGTAAATATTTTATCTCTATCACTAACTATACTGATCGGCACTCCGTGTAGTCTAACAATTTCCTTGAAATATATCTGTGCCAGACTCTGAGCAGTTCTGTTTTATCTGACAGGTATGAAATGGGCGGTCTTCGTGAAGCGATCCACGATCACCCAAATACTGTCATTTCCTTTTCTGGTTCTGGGCAAACCATCAATGAAGTCCATGGAAATATGTTCCCACTTCCAACCTGGAACGTCCAGCGGTTGCAACAATCCTGCAAGTTTCTGTTGGTCTCTTTTGACTAATTGGCAAGTAGGGCATCGGCTAACATATATTGAAACGTCCCTTTTCATAGCCTTCCACCAGAATGTTCGCTTGAGACCGTTATACATTTTGGCCACACCGGGGTGAATACTCAACTTGGATTTGTGACACCCGTCTAACGCTTCCCTTTTTAACTCGGGGATGTCGGGAACAAAAATCCTTCCTTTCAATCTCAGGGTCCCATCGTTATTTATTTGAAAACACGAGGGTTCGCCTTTCTGAATCCTTTTGATCATATCCTTAATAAAATTATCATCCTTCTTAAGAATAGATATTTTTTCAATCAAGGAAGTCGTGATAATAAAGCTGGCGATCATTACATTCTTTCGGCTAAGCGCATCGGCCACGACATTGGGTTTCCCTGGAGTGTATAGAATCTCAAAATCGTATGCTACCAGGAGCTCTAGCCAACGTTGTTGCCTCAGATTCAAGTCCTTCTAAGTGAAAAGATACTTTAACGACTGGTGGTCTGTAAACAGTTCGAATTTCTCACCCAGAAGATAGTGTCTCTAGATTTTCAATGCAAACACTATATCCAACAACTCAAGATCATGAGTAACGTAGTTTTTCTCGTGCGGCTTTAGTTGACGGCTAGCATAAGGAACTACTTGACCTCTTTGCATTAACACTACACCAAGGCCTTCTTTAGAGGCATCTGTCCAGACTTTTAAATCCTGATTGCCGTCGATAATGGTTAATACTGGAGCAGTTGTTAATCTTAACTTTAGCTCCTCAAAAGCCTCCTCACACTCTGGAATCCACTTGAATTTTGAGTGTTTCTTTATAACTTCGTTATGTGACTAGATATCTTCGAAAAATCTTTAACAAACTTCCTGTAATAAATAGCCAACCCGAGAAAACTACGGACTTCTGTAGGAGTACTGGGCTGTTTCCAATTTTGAATAGCTGTGAGTTTTACTTGGATCCACATCGATTCCTTCTTTTGATACGACATGGCCCAGAAACTTCACTTCATCTTGCCAGAATATACATTTGGAAAGTTTAGCTTTCAATACATTCTTTCTCAGAATTTCTAGAACCTGTTCCAAATGCTTTTCATGTCAAGCTTTTGATTTAGAGAAGATTAGAATATCATCGATAAAAACAAGAACAAACTTATTCAGGACTCCTCTGAACACTCTATTCATCAAATCGACGAAGTAAGCTGGAGCGTTACATAAGCCGAACGGCATTACTAACCACTCATAGAATAAGTCTGGACCTCTGAATGTTGTCGTAGGAACACACTCTTCGGCAATACGAAGCTGATGGAAACCTGTAGCTAGGTCCATCCTTGAAAATACTTGTGCTTCATTTAGACGATCCAATAAATCATCGATTCGTGGAAATGGATATTTATTTTTTATTGTCTGCTTGTTCAAATCACGATAAATCACACATAGTCGCAGAGTACCGTCAGATTTTGGGACAAACACCACTGCTGCTCCACAATCAGAGAAACTAGGCCTGATCAGACCCTTCCATACTAGCTGTCGTGTTTGATTATCTAGTTCTTCTTTCTCCTTTAGGGTCATCCTCCGAATGGTGTGCACTACTGGCCTTGCATTCGGAATTAAAGCGATCTTGAAATCAATTTCCCTCTGCGGAGGTAAGCTGACAACTTCTTCGAACACATCCGCATATTTCTTTACGACTGGAATATATTTGATGAGGTCAGGAATATTCTCTGTGACTACAGGGATATTTTTTATATGAGCAGGAGAAACATCCAGAGCTGACCAGAAATCTTTTCTATTTGAATTCAGGACTTCACACGGTATGGTTATATAATTCCCTGATTTAATCTTTGCTCTAACAACTCTCTCGGCGCATCTAACCTCTGCCTCATATTTAGTTAACCAATCCAATCCCAAAATAATATCGAATTCAGTAAAATTCATGACGATAGAGATAGTAGGGAACTTATAACAGGAAAAAGAGACAGGTACCACACAAACCCAACTGAGATCGAGGGAACCCCCGACCGGATTATGGACAGTCATTGGTTCCTTGAGCTTTTTCAAATTTAAATCTAACTTCTTAACTGCATTCTTTGCAATAAAGCTTCACGACGCGCCTGTATCAAACAGTACTTTAACTGGAATGTTTTTGACATTAAGCGTGCCTTCTAAAACATCAGCCCTTTCGTGAGCAGACGAAGATGCAGGCACTTCTGCCACTTCATGTATATGTACTGCTTAAGATTTCTTTGAGAGTTGGCACTCCCGTGCAATATGGCCTACTTGGTGGCAATTATGGCATTTCCTTTCATCATGAGACTTCTTTTTCTTCTTGGTAGTTTTGCAATTCTAGGTCAAATGCCCTTATTTCTTGCAGGTAGAGCAGGCTGCAGTCGTTACTGGTTCTTTCCCAGATCTGACCCTTTTCCGATTGACTTTAGGCTTCTTACTCCCCTCAGACATCGTACTGGCCTCAGGATGATCTGTTTCCGACTCACCTTTATTACTAGAGCTGACTTCCTCTTCTTGGCGTAACATAACTTTCTTCTCGAGATCTTCATACTGGTAAGCCATGTATATCATTTCAGAGAAAGGAAGCTTCACATTCCTCATTACACTATTCTGATATTTTCTTTGCAGGCCATGAATAAACCTCAGATTCTTCCTCTTTGGATCCTGAATCAGATGAGGAGCAAAGTGAGAAAGTTTGTTGAATCTCTTATGATATTCTGGAATGGTCATATCTCCTTGTATAAGATAAGAGAATCCATCACATAGTCGCTCATTTGCTTCAGGAGGGGTAAATCTTTCTAGAAAAATCTCTTTGAATCTATCCCATGTGATATCACCTTCTGGATTATCTTTGATGATTGTTTCCCACCAGATTAAAGCTTCTTCTTTGAGTGCCCAAGACGCTACTAATCTTTTCTGATCGTCTCTCATCTGGATACGTTCAAAAATTCTTCCTACAGAACTCATGCAAGCTTGAGTCTGAATTATAGATTCATTGCCCGAAAATTGTGCTCCGCCTAGATTTCAATATCTCTTTAATATAGCCTCTAGATCTAGTTCTGCATTTCTTCTGTTTCTGGTACTCATTTTCTAGTACTTCTGCAAATAGCAGATCAAGTGTCAGGTCACAGAAAAGATATTTTAAAACATAGAAACAAATACTTCAAACGTAAGTGTGTCTATCGGGGTGTATTTCATTCTACTACTCATACTAGGATATTACTGATCCTATATGCAATGAGTTACCCGTCCTAGAACACTACTGGTTCTATTTCTGACGAGTTCGTTAATATGTTATATTCCAGCACTAAGCTTAACCAAAGCTCTGATACCACGTTGTGACGACCCCAAATCCCGTACTGACGGTGACAAGGGTAATCTTTGGAATATAACACAGAAACAGATAATAGCAGAAATAGATAATAGATAAATACACCAGATAATAAACAAATAATCACTGGATAAACATAATCATCAGAGTTACACAGTATACAGGATCATACTTAGTACAAATACAGTTAAGCTATACATAAATGTCAACAGCGGAAAAAAAACATAATATGTACAATAGGAGATGAACAGCATAAAAAGAGATAAATGATAGAATCCATCTTCAGCTCCAGCTATCTAGAGAAAGCCAACTAAAACCTGAATACAAGGCTGCCCATGTAGAAAAAGGGGCACCCGAGTTTGCAAGTGAAACAAACAACGTGTCAGTCATGGGACTGGTATGAGAAATCTACTTAACATATTTACAATATGGCTAATCACGGGACCACGCCGCTTTCGCGTAACGGGTTTACTCCATTGGATTGCCGGTGCTTTAAAACAATTAAATTTTTAAACATCGCAATGCTTTTTATAAAAATGAAGCCATTATAAGACTTAGTTCCCATCACACAATGTAACGCAAACCGGAGGATAGAGTTTTTACCTTATAATAGCCAAAAATGCTTGATACGAATAAAACAAAAGCATTTGATATTATTACTAGTGTTTATATGATTCAAAAACAATTTCAAATCATAAGTATCAATCATAGACGACATTAATGCCCCATACCACTATGTCGCCATATATAGGTATACAATCAAAACCGCACAGTAACGTATTTGGAAATTGGATTTCCGTCATGAACTAAGGCAAAAGATAGTCCTTACCGAATTCGAGACTGTCTAGCCCGAGTCTCAGGGCAAGTACTCAGTCAAACCCTTGGATCGTCAGGGCCGGTCCACCGATGTGGATTAAAATGCCTGAACAATGCGTTTCCCCGCCCTATGGGGCGTAAATGAGCCAACGAATGACTCCATCGGTCCCAGATCGACCGATATAACCGAGGCGCCTCGCAACAGCAACAACCACATAAGTCAAACACGTCAGGGCGTGTAAAACCACTGACGCCACTTCTAACTAGAAGGAAACGCATGCCCTCCCCGATGTCCTCTCCCGTTTCTGCTTCATACCGGGGTTTGAGGCTCGCGATTTCACGTTATACACAAAGCCACGCCACACAGGCGGTGCTTTGATCATCACCACAAGACCTTGCTTTTCAACAGAAGCCCTGATCACTGCATCTTAGCATGCCACACAGGCAATTCACACCGTGCAACTGATGGCTATCAATCACACAGTATAAATTCCAATGTCAGACACACTGTCCATTTGCAAGTCTGTTCTAGGTCTGAACGAAACCGGAGGCACTATATACCTCGCAAACCCATCGATTTACACGTACGCCTAGACGGTCACCACTCATTATCCATATCTCGGGATTCCTCCCAATCAGGACATCAGTTACCATCCAAACGAGGAGAAAATCTCCGGTCTTCGACCACCGTCTTCATCTTCAATTTCTTATCGTTGATTCAGTTATTCAGAATGGGATAAACCCGGTCTTTCTGAGCAACTCGCGTAGATAATAAACAAGTGCTACACAAACACCATATACGCATCATTTCAATTCATTAGTCACTAACCGTAAATCAGTAAGAGAACGATTTCCCAAATATTAACCCCGAAGGCCGAAACCAACATCAGATCAAAATCCAGGAAACCATTTGACTTATCTAACCTTCAGTCAATTTATAAATTTCACATCCATATTGTTTATAATATTTTATAATGATTTATCGCTATTTTTATTTATTTTAAAATAGCCAATTTATTCAAACGACGCTTCGGGCCATAACGCGGCCGTGGCATTGTTTTTCTTCAGATTTGATTAACACATATCGGAAAATCTAACTGTTGGATCTTCACAAAATTTACATCATTAGAAAGATCGTTTCAAAACGATTCCAACGGTTCCAGCTTCGGAAAATCCGACGGTCGGATCTCCCGGTACAATCGTTTGAAGTTTCGATTTCAAAATACGAACTGCAGCGTCGTTATTTGATTTAATATAATTATATCTATATCTATATATATATATAATCGATTCTGGCGCTGTTTATCTTCAGATTTGAATTAAACATTCCAGACAATCCAACCATTGGATTTTTACAAAGTTGGTGCCGTTGGAAAGATATTTCCAAAGCGAACCCAACAGTTGCGGTTTCGGGAAAATCCGATGGTCGGATCTCCCGCACTAATCGTTTGAAATCACGGTTTCAAAATACGAACTGCAGCTTCGTTATTCGATATATTTCAATTATATATATATATATATAATCGATTCTTCGATTTCAAAAGTATAAGCTTTTCATACATTTGATAAAAATGATATTTTTATCCAACTGTCTTCTATTTCAACACTTCACTATTTTTAACAATTCATGTATATAATAAAAATATGATTTTTATTGTTAAACAAATTATTTCAAAACACAACAATTTTATATAGTTCATATAGATGATAAAAATATGATTTTTATTATAAAACAATTTATTTCAAAACACGACTATTTTATATAGTTCATATAGATGATAAAAATATGATTTTTATTATAAACCAATTTATTTCAAAACGTGAATACCATTCAACACATGAATTTCTATTCAACGAATGAATTTCAATTCAACACATGAAGGTTTTCTATAATTTATATATATAAAGTGATAAAAATGTGATTTTTATATTTAAAACACGAATACCATTCAACACATGAATTTTATTCAACGAATGAATTTCAATTCAACACATGAAGGTTTTCTATAATTTATATATATAAAGTAATAAAAATGTGATTTTTATATTTAAAACACGAATACCATTCAACACATGAATTCTATTCAACGAATGATTTTCAATTCAACACATGAAGGTTTTCTATAATTTATATATATAAAGTAATAAAAATGTGATTTTTATTGCAAAACAATTTATTTCAAAACATGAATGTCGTTCAATAGATGAATTTCTATTCAACACACGAATATAGTTTCAACACATGAAAACAATTCTAACACATGAATATTATTCAAAATTTCGGCAGCATAATGGCAGGGTAGTTAAAACCGGGGTCGTCCCTAGTATGGCTCCTCGCTCTACCTTAAATCCTCGCAGCTTTTGACAATGGGGAATCATGCAACTAGTTCGCACGCAGGCGGCATGTATATATTTTTCATTTCCATAAATTAATCCTATTTTGTTTCAACCAAATATTTCAACCACAAACGGGTATTTTTCAACCACAATCAATCAATTTCAACCACAAACAATTATAATCAACTATTCGCTATCAACCAATTTTCACACCAATCACAATCAATAAATATCGTCCATGGTTTGTGGACGAGGGGCGTATATATATATATATATATATATATATATATATATATATATATATATATATATATATATATGTATATATGTAAATATACGCATTTCACTTCTATTTCAACACATATATAATTTTTACAACCCATATATAACTTATACATCGAACGTACAACCTATAAAATGCTTATACATGTGGTGTACAACGCTTGTACAAGTCATACATCGACTATATAATTTATACATCGTCGTTTTCCATATCATTTATAAATTAGAAATCACACATTGGGTTCCACTCCACCAAAAATAGCAGAAGGCTCAGAAAAATATGCGATCTCTTCTAGAATGTAGAAGACGTCCACACGAGTCCACCCTCTCTTGTTTCACTGAATTTCGTCAAGAAACGAAAAAGATATGATTTTTACAGTGAAATCAAAAACGGTAGCGCTTTAAACTGCTATTAAATAGTTAAAAATAAAATAGCCGTATACCTTTCAAAGTTGCTCAAAACTAGGTTTAGAAAATTCGTGAAATCCGTAGCACTTCGTCCCGATCAGGTTGCGTGACGTCGAAGAGGGTGGAAAGGGATTCGCGGCGTCGGGGGTTTTGGCCAGTTCGAACCCCTATAGCGGCGGAGGCGGTGGCGGGAAGTTGCTGACTTCCTGGAGGCGATTCCGGCGGTACAGGCGGCGATGGTGGTCGAGGCTAGGTCAGATTTGAAGAGGGAAGGCGGCGCTGTCGAGGTAGGGTGGTGGCGGCGCTTGTGGGTGGCTGAGGCGGCGAGTTTTTGGTCGGGAAGTAGGAAGCGCGAGCCGCCGTCGGTCGGGGGAAATAAAACGGTTTTTCGATTTTTTTTATTTTTAAAATTATGAAAGAAATAATTTGATTGGCCGGGGCTTTTAAAATGGGTTTTCTAACACGACCTTTAATCCGAACCCAACGACTGTCGTCCCTAGCGTTTTACCCCCATCCTGAACACAATGGGATATGTTTTGTAGGCCCATTCGACTATTTCAGTCAGTTTTCCTTCAAATTAAAATATATAACATTTAATATTTAATTTGAACGTACATTTCAATTTGCCAGGGCTACAAACTGATTCGAAAAATTCCAGAAAAATAAATCTGGCTATGTTTTGACCATACGGTCCCAACAAAACTAGTTTCATCGAATTCTGAGACCGTTTGTAAAATGGCCCTTTTCTGGTCGATCCAATTTAACTCTAAATGACCAAAACACATTTTCCTTTGCCACGCTCACATACTAGCTTCAAAAATTATGAAATTTGAAACCTAGCAATAACTTCACATCCCGGATCCAAAAAAGTGGTTTCATCGAATTCCGAGGTCGTTTGCAAAATGGCCATTTTCACGGGCTATATAAATTCCATAGCGACCATTCTGAAAATTTATTTGGCCATAACTTTTGCTTTCCGCTATGATAGTTCGATTTTTCAGATTCGTTCGAAAGGTATTCACTAAAGATTTAAATTTTTTTGGTTTCACTCAAATCCGTTTTGTTTTGCACCCGGTACAGTCAGTCGAAGTTTGAATTCAAATTTTGAAACTACCGCGCCATTTCAGGCCTTGTTTATAATTCGAAGTAATTATATTTATTTTCAAACGTCGATTCAAACTCACTTTTCATTGCTATTATTTAAAATATTTATTTTAAATATTTAAAATCTACTTTTTTAGCGAATTTAAAATTTTTAAATTGGTTCAAATTTTCCGGGTCGTTACAGTAGATCGACAAATATGAAAGATTATGAATCGTTTGGATTGGGTGCTGCAAAAACAAACCCTTCACAGTAGTAAAAGATAGGCATAATTGGTGGAAGTAAGGGATATATAGAGAATTAGAGGTAGGATTAAAAAGAAGTGTTGTTCCGAAGTATTAAGGGAAGGAGGGTTAGTTTAAGCTTAGTAGGGGTAGATCGACAAATATGAGAGACGATGAATCATTTAGATTGGGTGCTCCCAAAACCAACCCTTCCAGAAGTTAAAAAATAGGGGTAATTGTTGGAAGAAATGACTATTTGGAGATTTAGTGGTAGGATTAAAAAGAAGGGAAGTTTTTAAGTATTAAGAGAAGTAGCGGTAGTTTAAGCATAGTAGGGTAGATCGACAAATATAAAGATGATGTATCTTTTGGATTGGGTGATGCAAAAATCAACCCTTCACAAAAGTTTAAAAATAGGGGTATTTGTTGGAATTGATATATAGAGAATTGGGAGTTAGACTAGAATGAAGGGTTGTTTTGAAGTATTAAGAGAAGTAGGGCTTGTTTAAGCATATTAGGTGTAGATCGACAAATATAAAAGATGATGAATCATTTAGATTGGGTGCTGAAAAAAACAACCCTTCACAGTAGTTTAAAAACAGGGGTAATTGTTGAAAGTAAGGGCTATTTAGAGAATTAGGGGTAGGATTACAAAGAATAGTTGCTTTGAAGTATTAAGAGATGTAGGCGTACTTTATGCGTAGTAGGTTTAGATCGAAAAATATGATAGATGATGAATCGTGTAGGGGCTGTAAAAACCAACCCTTCACTGTAGTTAGAAAATAGGGGTAATTGTCGGATGTAAGGGATATTTAGAGAATTAGGGGTAGGATTAATAAGAAGGCTGTTTTGAATTATTAAGAGAAGTTAGGGTAGTTTAAGCATAATAGGGGTAGATCAACAAATATGAAAGATGATAAATCGTTTGGATTAGGTGCTGCAAATACCAACCCTTCAAGACAGTTAAAAAATGGTTATAATTGTTGGAAGTAAGGTTTTTTTAGAGAATTAGGGGTTGGATTAAAAAGAAGGGCTAGTTTGAAGTACTAAGAGAAGTAGGGATAGTTTAAACATAGTAGGGGTAGATCAACAAATATGAAAGATTATGAATCATTTGAATCGGGTGCTGAAAAAACCAACACTTCACAGAAGTCAAAAAATAGGGGTGATTATTATAAGTAAGGGCTATTTATAGAATTAGGGGTAGGGTTAAAAAGAATAGCTGTTTTGAAGTATTAAGAGAAGTAGGGATAGTTTAAGCATAGTAGGGGAAGCTCGACAAATATGAAAGATTATTAATCATTTGGACTGGGTGCTGCAAAAACAAACCATTCACAGTAGTAATAGATATGTGTAATTGTTGGAAGTATGGGCTATTTAGATAATTAGTGTTTGGATAAAAAAAAATAGCTGTTTTGAACTATTAAGAGAAGTAGGGGTAGTTTAAGCATTGTAGGGGTAGATCGACAAATATGAAAGATGATGAATCATTTAGATTGGGTGCTGCAAAAACCAACCCTTCATAGTAGTTAAAAAATAGGGGTAATTGTTGATAGTAAGGGATATTTAGAGAATTAGGGGTTGGATTAAAAAGAAGGGATGTTTTGATGCATTAAGAGAAGTAGGGGTACTTTAAGCATAGTAGGGTAGATCGACAAATATAAAGATGGTGAATCATATGGATTGGGTGCTGCTAAAACCAACCCTTCACAGAAGTTAAAAAATAGAGATAATTATTGGAAGGGCTATTTAGAGAATTAGGAGTTGAACTAAAATGAAGTGTTGTTTTGAAGTATTAAGAGAAGTAGGGGTAGTTTAAGCATATTAGGGGTAGATCGACAAGTATGAAAGATGATGAATCATTTAGATTGGGTGCTGCAAAAATCAACCCTTCACAGTAGTTAAAAAATAAGGGTAATTGTTGGAAATAAGGGCTATTTAGAGAATCAGGGGTAGAATTTAAAAGAATAGTTGTTTTGAATTAAGAGAAGTAGGGGTAGTTTAAGCACAGTTGGGGTAGATCGACAAATATGAAAGATGATGAATCATTTAGATTGGATGCTGCAAAATCCAACCCTTCACAGAAGTTAAAAAATAGGGGTAATTGTTGGAAGGAATGACTATTTAGAGAATTAGGGGTAGGATTAAACAGAAGGGGTGTTTTGAAGTATTAAGAGAAGTAGGGGTAGTATAAGCGTAGTAGGGGTAGATCGACAAATATTAAAGATTATGAATCGTTTGGATTGGGTGCTGCAAAAATGAACCCTTCATAGTAGTAAAAAGATAGGCGTAATTATTGGAAGTATGTGCTATTTGGAGAATTAGGGATAGGATTAAATAGAAGAACTGTTTTGAAGTATTAAGAGAAGTAGGGGTAGTTTAAGCATAGTAGGGGCAGATCGACAAATTTGAAAGATGGTGAATCATTTAGATTGGGTACTGCAAAAACCAACATTTCACAGTAGTTAAAAAATAGGGGTAATTGTTGGAAGGGCTATTTAGATAATTAGGGGTAGGATTAAATAGAAACGATGTTTTGAAGGATTAAGGGAAGTAGGGGTAGTTTAAGCATGGTAGGGTACATCGACAGATATAAAGATGATGAATCGTATGGATTGGGTGCTGCAAAAACCAACCGTTCACAGAAGTTTAAAATTAGGGATAATTGTTGGAAGGGCTATTTAGAGAATTAGGAGTTGGACTAAAATGAAGGGTTGGTTTGAATTATAAAAGAAGTAGGGGTTATTTAAGCATAGTAGGGGTATATCGAAAAATATGAAGTATGATGAATCATTTAGATTGGGTGCTGCAAAAACCAACCCTTCACAGTAGTTAAAAAATAGGGGTAATTGTTGGAAGTAAGAGCTATTTAGAGAATTAGGGGTAGGATAAAAAACAATAGCTGTTTTGAAGTATCAAGAGAAGTATGGGTAGATTAAGCATAGTAGGGGTAGATCGACAAATATGAAAGATGATTAATCATTTGGATTGGGTGCTGCAAAAACAAACCCTTCACAGTAGCTAAAAAATAGGTATAATTGTTGAAAGTAAGGGCTATTTAGAGAATTAGGGGTTGGATTAAGAAGAATGGTTGTTTTGAAGTACTAAGAGAAGTAGGGATAGATTAAGCATAGTAGGGGTAGATTGACAAATATGAAAGATGTTGAATAATTTGGATTGGGTGCTGCAAAAACCAACCCTTCACAGTAGTTAAAAAAAATAGGGGTAATTATTTTAAGTAAGGGATATTTAGAGAATTTGGAGTAAGATTAAAAATAATAGTTGTTTCGAAGTGTTAAGGGAAGTAGGGGTTGTTTAAGCAAAGTAGGGGTAGATCGACAAATATGAAAGATGATGAATCATTTGGATTGGGTGCTGCAAAAACCAACCCTTCATAGTAGTTATAAAATAGGGGTAGTTATTGGAAGTAAGGGCTGTTTAGAGAATTAGGGGAAGGATTAAAAAGAAGGGTTGTTTCGAAATTTTAAGAGAAGTAGGGGTAGTTTAAGCATAGTAGGGGTAGATCGACAAATATGAAAGATGATGAATCATTTAGATTAGGTACTGCAAAAAACTAACCCTTCACGGAAGTTAAAAAATAGGGGTAATTGTTGGACGGAATGACTATTTAGAGAATTAGGGGAAGGATTAAAAGGTAGGGGTGTTTTGAAGTATTTAGAGAACTAGGGGTAGTTTAAGCATAGTAGGAGAAGATCGACAAATATGAAAAATTATGAATCATTTGGATTGGGTGCTGCAAAAACCTTCCCTTCATGGTAGTAAAAACATAGGCGTAATATTTGGAAGTAAGGGTTGTTTAGAGAATTATGGGTAGGATTAAAAAGAAGAACTGTTTTGAAGTATTAAGAGAAGTAGAGGTAGTTTAAGCATAGTATGGGACATTGACAAATATAAAGATGATGAATCATATGGATTGGGTGCTGCAAAAAGCAACCCTTCACGGTAGTTAAAAAATAGGGTTAATTGTTGGAAGTAAGTGCTATTAAGAGAATTAGGGGTTGGATTAAGAAGAATGGTTGTTTTGAAGTACTAAGAGAAGTAGGGATAGTTTAAGCACAGTAGGGGTAGATCAACAAATATGAAAGATGATGAATAATTTGGATTGGGTGTTGCAAAAACAACCCTTCACAGTTGTTAAAAAATAGGGGTAATTATGTAAAGTAAGGGATATTTAGAGAATTTGTGGTAGGATTAAAAAGAATAGTCGTTTTGAAGTATTAAGAGAAGTAGGGGTTGTTTAAGCATAGTAGGGGTAGATCGACAAATATGAAAGATGATGAATCATTTGGATTGGGTGCGGCAAAAACCAACCCTTCACAGTAGTTATAAAATAGGGGTAACTGTTGGAAGGAATGACTATTTAGAGAATTAGGGGTAGGATTAAAAAGAAGGGTTGTTTTGAAGTATTAAGGGAAGTAGGGGCAATTTAAGCATTGTATCTGAGAGAACCCGTAACTTCCCCGCGAAGGAAAGCACGAATACTTTGAGAACAGGACAAAATAGAACGCAAACAGAAGAACATTTCATTGCTATTACAACAATTCCATCAGATACAAGAATATACAGAGTATAAATGAATAAATTACATTCGACAAATATCAGAGATTACAATAAATTACATAGCAGCGGAAAAATATACAAAACACAACTAGAAGTGATACACGGATACAGAGCTTTCCGAGCATCGTTCCAGCTGTTAATCAGGACCCTGTAAATATAAATCTGCAAAACCAAAACTACTAGCTGCCCGTGTGGAAAATAGGGGCACCCAGAGTTTAGGTTAAAACAATAAACTCCAGGTCAGTCATGTGACTGGTGTGAGAACTAAAACAGTTATTTAAAACTTTACTTTAAAAGAGAGTAATTCAAGGGACCACGCCGTATACACGGAACGGGTTTCCTCCCAAGAATACTAGTGCATATAACAAAACAGCGCAATGCTCTTTAGAAAAATGAAGCTATTATAAGACCCAGGTCCCATCACACAATGCAACGCAAGCCGGAGGATAGGGTTTTCCCTTATAATAGCCAAATAATGCTTGATACGTTTAATAACAAATCATTTGATACTATCATAGGTGTATATAGTGTCAAAACAATTTCAATCATAAATATCAATCATAGACGGCATGGGTACCATATATCATGTCGCCATACTAGTTCTACAATTAAAACCGCAATACACGTATTGGAAATTGGATTCCATCATGAGTCGAGGCAAGGGGCAAGCTCCTCTCCGCGTTCGAGACACTCTAGCAAATGTCCTAGGACCCCACTTTGATCCTTGGAATCGGCTGGGCCGGTCCTCTCTTACTTTTGAGGATTGGCAATTCCTGAACACACGTTTCCCGGTCCTTACAGACCTATATCCGAGGCGCCTCGCATTCCAACAACCACACAGGTGAAAAGTATATAAATGTCAGGGCTGGTAGGTCACTGACACCACCCTAGCTAGAAAGAAACGTCGTGCTCTCCCAGCGGTCCGTCTCCCGTTTTTGACTCATACCGAGGTGTGAGGCTCGCGAATTCACGTTATACACAAAGCTATGCCACACAGGCCGTGCTTTGATCATCAACCACAAGACTTTGCTTTTCAACAGAAGCCTTGATCAATTGCCACTTACGCATGCCACACAGGCAATTCACTCCATGCGTTTGATATCCATCAATATATAACCCCTGAGCTCGTAAGTCTCAGAGAAGGGCGTTAAGCAAGAGAATAAATTCTCCGCCGCCAAACAGATATATATTTAATAGAGATCAATCACACGGACTAAAATCCAATGTCGGACACACAGTCCATTTACAAGTCCGTTCTGGGTCTGAACGAAACCGGAGGCACTTTCCTCGCATATCCATCGATCTCCAAGTACGTCTGGACGATCACCGACTGTTTCCCTCATCTTGGGTGTACAAGCCAATCAAGATCATCAGTAACCACCCAAACGATGTGAAGACTTCCGGTCTTCAACCACCGTCTTCATCTTCGACATCTCGTCGAATCGGTTATTCAGAATGGGTATAAACCCGGCCTTTCTGAATAACCCACGTATATGATAAACAAATGTTACACAAACACAGCAAACGCCTCATTCCAATTCAGAATATTCTTTTATTCACAAAATCACATTCTTAGGGAAATGTTCCCATTAATTTTATCCAAGATAAATTCTTCTAAATTTATTCTTTAATCCTCCTTTGGATATCACTTCAAACTAGTCGGGATTAACGAACCACACCGAAGTAATTATTTAGTTTATTTCCCAATCCCAACCTATATATCCCCTGGAGAAAACTGGTAATACTCCACATCTAACACCACTGTGTTATCGGTAAAATTAATTACCATTTCACGTTCAAATCTAATTAAAGATTTAACTATCGCTTTGGAGCAAAACTGGTGGTACTCCACTCTCGATCACTTTTCAGATTTGATAATTTAAATCATCAATTCCCATTTTAATCTAATTAAAGATTCATTAAAACTCCACTTAGTTTTAATCTTTTCAAAAATCAATATCTTGCCTTTAACTGGGTTAAAGAACCAATGTCATCAAAACACGATTCACGACAAACCCAAATCACATTTGATATTAAATACAAGGCTCTGAATAGAAAATATATCGACTTATATTCAATATCAAATTCTGAAACCAACAAATATCGTATTGGAAATAACGATATAAAATATCTTTCAAATCCCCATAACAATATTTGTATAGTCACGAAATCCAACATCGAAATATCCCGAAGATAATTTCGATTCAGCTCCAGTCCAATCCACGTATTGAAAATTATCGATTATTTTCAAAATCACTTTCAAATTCAATTTATTTATTTTAAAAATAAATTGATTTCAATTCTAGTTCAAAACTAGTTCATTTCGATAAAAATCTATTTTTATCTTTTCAAATGTGGAATTTTCCAGCCCAAATCTTTTCAATTCACATATTATAATTTTACACAAATTATAGATATTTTTAATAATTTTATCAAGGCCCGTACAGTCGATTTCCAACAACGGCCATCGAACTGCACTTACAGCGACCTTTTTCGAATTTGATTTGGACATAATTCCAAATCCAACCGTTAGATTTCAAATTTCTAATATTCATTGGAAAGCTCTTTTCGATACGAACCCAACGGTTCCGGTTTTAGGAGAATCCGACGGTCGGATCTCCCGCAATGTCCGTTTGAAATAAATGGTCGAAATTCACGAACTACCGCGGCGCGGCGCGTTCTATTCAGGCCATTATATATATAATATATATATATATTATATATATTTCGTCGATTTCCTTTTAAAACGAATTTTATTAATCGTTTTAACTTCGTTTCAAAACCATTTCAACACTATTTCCATTCAAAGCCAAAATTGAATTCTTCTTTATAAATTCGTTTCAAAATTCATTTCTATTCAATTCAAATTTTAATTCAATTTGAATTCATTTCAATTCACTTTCAATTCACTTTCAATTCAATTTGAATTCGTTTTCAATTCAATTCATTTCGATTTTATTCGAATTCAAATTCACTTTCAAATTCAATTTGAATCGAATTCATTTTCTATTCGATTCGAATTCATTTCAAATTGATTCAATAAAATTTCCATTTTAATCTAATTCAATTTGAATTTCCTTTCAAAATATTAAATTTTGAAATCACTTTTCAATATTCATAAAAAAAAAACGAATAAAATCGATATAAACATCGTTCGCGTCAAAATAACGCATCTCCAATCAACACGGCTTTATATTTCAATAATTCGTTATTCTATTCAACAAATGAATATTTATCCCATTCAACACATGAATCTATATTTCTTTCAACACACGACTAATCTCAACACATGAGTACTGTCAACACATCACTATTTTTGTTATGTAAAATATTTTATAAAACTATGGTATCTATCGTTTGATTTTTAGTTAGACTTCTACTGGGAAGTAGTTCTAATTTTAAATATGATAAAGATGTAAATTTCATTGTATAAAATATTTCACTCAACACATGAACCCCGTCAACACATGACTATTTTTATATTCAACACATGAATTTTCTTTTATTATATTTATTATTTTCCCGATTGGAATGAGGCCCAATCAATCACCATATAATGTTAATTATACGGATTCCATACAACACATGTATATAATAGCATTGAAAAATAATCAATCATCAACCAAAGTGCACTACACTGTATAAGCATCAAATATAGATATCTAACGCTTATAACAGCCTGTCAATCAATCGATCGACATATTTAATCAATCAGGATGAGTGAACTTCAAATTTCATCCCAACACCCGTGTGGGGTTTCAAACAATCAAACACAGATTTTATTTGTGCAGTTGGGCGATGTGTAAAATTTATCAACCCAATCAATATCAGTCAAATCAGTGTAAATAAACAAATCGGCCGATTTGTTTATAAATATTTATTTATTCACTTTCACGTTAAAAATTATATTTTTAACGTAAAAAATATTTATTTCAACACTTGAATTTCTATTCAGTTCATTTACACAATAAAAATGATATTTTTATTTTTCTAACATATTTTAGAAAATTTCGGCGGCATAACGGCACGATACTAGAAACGGAACAAGGCCTAGCCTTATCCCCGGTCTAGTGAAGGCCCACGCCATTCACACATCAATCAAATCACTTTCGTTATGCAAACCACAAAATTTGGAGTAAGAGTCTAACCTAGTCTTACTCCTTCGCCTTATAACGGCGCACGTCTAATCCTAACCAATTTATCGATTCGATTTTTCACACCACAAACCACATTCAAACCAATATCTCAATCAATCACCAAACATCCAAACAAACAAGTCCATGGTATGTGGACGGGTGTCGGGTGCTTCTAATAAGCACCGTCTGCATCCTAGTATATATATATATCTAGAAAAAGAGAATTAAGAGTGAGAAGTTCTCACTTATAGCTATCCTAGCTCCACGGCACTTCATTGATAGAAATCTTCATCGCTATCGCCTTTTGTCCCTTCGTTGCCCGTAGTCACTATATATATAAAAAAAACACATTTTTATATTTTGTTGTCTTTAAAATAAAAACCACATTTTTATTCACTCTTCAATATAAAAATCATATTTTTATAATCACTTCATATATTTAAAAATCGAATTTTTACTTCGCTATTCAATATATAAAAATCGAATTTTTACACCGCTACTATATAGATAAAAATCGAATTTTTACAATGCTATTCAATATATAAAAATCGAATTTTTATTGCAAAGTTCAACATATAAAAATCGAATTTTTATTGCAAAGTTCAACATATAAAAATCGAATTTTTATTATTATGTTATATAGATAAAAATTATATTTTTATCACGCTATTTTCTATATAAAGATTTCGCCTTTTTAAATTTAAAGATTTCACCTTTTTAAATTTAAAGATTTCACCTTTTTAAATTTAAAGATTTCACCTTTTTAAATTTCATCACTTGATTTCAACGTATATAAAATAAAAATCAGATTTTTATTTCGTTACATATACAAAGATGATATTTTTATGTTCTCAATCCTATAAAGATTATATTTTTAATACTTTAAAAATATAAAAATCATATTTTTAATATTCCTATATAGTAAAGATTATATTTTTAATACTTTAAAAATATAAAAATCATATTTTTATCACTTTAAAAATATAAAGATCATACCTTTTACCAAATAAAAATCCTATCTTTTCACCTTTAAAAATACCGTCTTTTCTACTTTAAAGTTTAAATCTTTTGCTATTTAAAATCTAAAAATAAAATCAGTTTTAATATTCTAATAAAAAAAAATCAGTTTTAATATTCTAATTGCATAAAATAAAAAAAACAAATAAATAAAAATAAAATCAAATCAAAAAAAACTTACAGTAAGGTTTCAGGGCCTCGAAGGGGGGGGGGTTGCGGCTGTCGATGGAAGAGGAGAGGGGGAAGAAGGAGGGGCGGTGGGTCGTGGTGGCTGCGGCTGCGTCGGTGCATGGGGTGGAGGTAGGTGGCTCGCGATGGAGGAGGTTCGGTGGTTCGACGAGGAGAGGGGCGCGGGGTTCTGTGGCTCGCGTGGAGAGGGCGGCGACGTGGGCGAGGCGGCGTCGATCTTCTGGGGGGGGCGCGATGCGGCGGCGGCTCTCCCCCCCCGTCGCCATCGTCTCCTTCCTTTTTTTTTTTTTTTTTTTATAAATCTGAAATTCGATTCTGAAAATAAATTGGGGGGGGGGGTCCAGAACGTATAGGGGAGAAAGGATTATATATTTTTTTTTTTCATTTAATTATTTTATTCGAAAAAAAAGTTGACTTTTACATACGACCTCTAAACGAGGCCCACCGCCTGTCGTCCATAGCGTTTTACCCCCATTCCGAACACAATGGGATATGTATCGCTAGCTGATTTGATCGTTTCGATCAGTTTCCTTTAAATCTACATTTAAATCGCTATATTGAATTTTAAACGCACATTTCAAATTACCGGGGTCACATGCTAACTCTAAAAATTCTCGAAAAATATTTTCTAGCTTCGTATTGACGATACGGTCCTAACAAAACTAGTTTCGTCGAATTCTGAGACCGTTAGAAAAATGGCCAATTTCCAGTCGATTAAAATCAACTGAAACTGGTCAAACGCGTTTTCCTTTGCCACGCTCACATATTGATTCGAAAAATTATGAAATTTGAAACCTAGCAATAACTTTACATCCCGGACCCAACAAAACTGGTTTCGTCGGAATCCGAGGTCGTTTGCAAAATGTCTATTTTTAAGGGCCTGAATTCCATAGCGACTATTCAGAATTTTCAACTGGACATATCTTTTGATTCTCGCTTCGAACTTTCAACTTGTCGGATTCGTTGGAAAGATATCATCAATTAGATCCTATTGTTTTTGGTTTCACTAAAATCCGGATTGTTTTGCACCCGATACATTCAATTGAAGTTTGAAATCGAATTATCGAACTACCGCGCCATTTTCAATTCTATTTATAATTATATATAATTATTTATATTCTAACGACGACGCGTATAAATATATACGTTCGAATTCAATTCAAAATAAATTTCTCGTCGATATTATTTAAAATAATCTATTTTAAATATTCAAATTCAGCTAAAATTGCCAAAATAAAAATTTTAAACTGGCCCAGATTTTGCGGGTTATTACAATCTCCCCCACTTTAAACTTTTCGTCCCCGAAAAGGAACAAAAGTCGAAAGTGGTTTGATTATTCAACGCTACGCTCGATCTGGCTTCCATTCTCCAACTTTTCAGTTTCTGAGAATTTTCAAAATTTCAAAAATTTGGCTAACACCTTAAATTTTCGAAAAATTTCGCCATAACCTCCCCTGCACCGGGAGCATCGGGGAATTTCAAATAGCTTCCCCGGTCCTTCAGATCTCAAAAAGAAAAAGAAAAAGCCAATAGGCTCATAAAATCATCATCACCCAAACAAAACAGTATATTATGTAGTAAACATGTACCTATTTGTCGGGCAAACAAATTTTATTCTCTGCTCTAGCCTCCTTGCTATGACCTGTTCATTGTAAGTACATGTATATGCAAGCAAATGCGACCAATTTTCAATACAATTCAATATTTGATGCAATTAGGCTAAATGGTTAAAAATTGTCAAACAACTAAACAAACAACACAAACATCAATCAATTAGTGGATTAGAGTTTCAAATTCATAAATTTGATATATATACAGAAAATCTTGTTTTTGATGCCAATTCACAACAAATAAATCTATCTATATAAGTTTTGGTTCTCACACCAGTCTAATGGAAATATATAGAAATCACACCTTCGAAACTCGAATATGAATACTGATGATGATGCACCATCATCAGAATCATCCCCGGGTGTCTAGAATGTGATTCTATATCTATCCAGTATATTAAAACTTCGACTATACGTTCATGACGCGTATACGCGAAATCTATATATACTCGATTGTCCATATTCAATATAAATAAATTTTCAAATACGTATAAAACGATTTAAATTTTTCCAAAACAAAATTGTTTTCATTTGAAATATATACTCTTCACACTCGTTCTAGGATACTACTGATCCTATCTCTAACGAGTCACTCTAATTGGATATTACTAATCCAATATCTGATGAATTCTTTCGTATGGTTCTAATGTGTCTTGTTCTCGAGCTCTGTAAACCAAAGCTCTGATACCAACTGAGAGAACCCGTAACTTCCCCGCGAAGGAAAGCACGAATACTTTGAGAACAGGACAAAATAGAACGCAAACAGAAGAACATTTCATTGCTATTACAACAATTCCATCAGATACAAGAATATACAGAGTATAAATGAATAAATTACATTCGACAAATATCAGAGATTACAATAAATTACATAGCAGCGGAAAAATATACAAAACACAACTAGAAGTGATACACGGATACAGAGCTTTCCGAGCATCGTTCCAGCTGTTAATCAGGACCCTGTGAATATAAATCTGCAAAACCAAAACTACTAGCTGCCCGTGTGGAAAATAGGGGCACCCAGAGTTTAGGTTAAAACAATAAACTCCAGGTCAGTCATGTGACTGGTGTGAGATCTAAAACAGTTATTTAAAACTTTACTTTAAAAGAGAGTAATTCAAGGGACCACGCCGTATACACGGAACGGGTTTCCTCCCAAGAATACTAGTGCATATAACAAAACAGCGCAATGCTCTTTAGAAAAATGAAGCTATTATAAGACCCAGGTCCCATCACACAATGCAACGCAAGCCGGAGGATAGGGTTTTCCCTTATAATAGCCAAATAATGCTTGATACGTTTAATAACAAATCATTTGATACTATCATAGGTGTATATAGTGTCAAAACAATTTCAATCATAAATATCAATCATAGACGGCATGGGTACCATATATCATGTCGCCATACTAGTTCTACAATTAAAACCGCAATACACGTATTGGAAATTGGATTCCATCATGAGTCGAGGCAAGGGGCAAGCTCCTCTCCGCGTTCGAGACACTCTAGCAAATGTACCAGGACCCCACTTTGATCCTTGGAATCGGCTGGGCCGGTCCTCTCTTACTTTTGAGGATTGGCAATTCCTGAACACACGTTTCCCGGTCCTTACAGACCTATATCCGAGGCGCCTCGCATTCCAACAACCACACAGGTGAAAAGTATATAAATGTCAGGGCTGGTAGGTCACTGACACCACCCTAGCTAGAAAGAAACGTCGTGCTCTCCCAGCGGTCCGTCTCCCGTTTTTGACTCATACCGAGGTGTGAGGCTCGCGAATTCACGTTATACACAAAGCTATGCCACACAGGCCGTGCTTTGATCATCAACCACAAGACTTTGCTTTTCAACAGAAGCCTTGATCAATTGCCACTTACGCATGCCACACAGGCAATTCACTCCATGCGTTTGATATCCATCAATATATAACCCCTGAGCTCGTACGTCTCAGAGAAGGGCGTTAAGCAAGAGAATAAATTCTCCGCCGCCAAACAGATATATATTTAATAGAGATCAATCACACGGACTAAAATCCAATGTCGGACACACAGTCCATTTACAAGTCCGTTCTGGGTCTGAACGAAACCGGAGGCACTTTCCTCGCATATCCATCGATCTCCAAGTACGTCTGGACGATCACCGACTGTTTCCCTCATCTTGGGTGTACAGCCCAATCAAGATCATCCGTAACCACCCAAACGATGTGAAGACTTCCGGTCTTCAACCACCGTCTTCATCTTCGACATCTCGTCGAATCGGTTATTCAGAATGGGTATAAACCCGGCCTTTCTGAATAACCCACGTATATGATAAACAAATGTTACACAAACACAGCAAACGCCTCATTCCAATTCAGAATATTCTTTTATTCACAAAATCACATTCTTAGGGAAATGTTCCCATTAATTTTATCCAAGATAAATTCTTCTAAATTTATTCTTTAATCCTCCTTTGGATATCACTTCAAACTGGTCGGGATTAACGAACCACACCGAAGTAATTATTTAGTTTATTTCCCAATCCCAACCTATATATCCCCTGGAGAAAACTGGTAATACTCCACATCTAACACCACTGTGTTATCGGTAAAATTAATTACCATTTCACGTTCAAATCTAATTAAAGATTTAACTATCGCTTTGGAGCAAAACTGGTGGTACTCCACTCTCGATCACTTTTCAGATTTGATAATTTAAATCATCAATTCCCATTTTAATCTAATTAAAGATTCATTAAAACTCCACTTAGTTTTAATCTTTTCAAAAATCAATATCTTGCCTTTAACTGGGTTAAAGAACCAATGTCATCAAAACACGATTCACGACAAACCCAAATCACATTTGATATTAAATACAAGGCTCTGAATAGAAAATATATCGGCTTATATTCAATATCAAATTCTGAAACCAACAAATATCGTATTGGAAATAACGATATAAAATATCTTTCAAATCCCCATAACAATATTTGTATAGTCACGAAATCCAACATCGAAATATCCCGAAGATAATTTCGATTCAGCTCCAGTCCAATCCACGTATTGAAAATTATCGATTATTTTCAAAATCACTTTCAAATTCAATTTATTTATTTTAAAAATAAATTGATTTCAATTCTAGTTCAAAACTAGTTCATTTCGATAAAAATCTATTTTTATCTTTTCAAATGTGGAATTTTCCAGCCCAAATCTTTCCAATTCACATATTATAATTTTACACAAATTATAGATATTTTTAATAATTATATCAAGGCCCGTACAGTCGATTTCCAACAACGGCCATCGAACTGCACTTACAGCGACCTTTTTCGAATTTGATTTGGACATAATTCCAAATCCAACCGTTAGATTTCAAATTTCTAATATTCATTGGAAAGCTCTTTTCGATACGAACCCAACGGTTCCGGTTTTAGGAGAATCCGACGGTCGGATCTCCCGCAATGTCCGTTTGAAATAAATGGTCGAAATTCACGAACTACCGCGGCGCGGCGCGTTCTATTCAGGCCATTATATATATAATATATATATATATTATATATATTTCGTCGATTTCCTTTTAAAACGAATTTTATTAATCGTTTTAACTTCGTTTCAAAACCATTTCAACACTATTTCCATTCAAAGCCAAAATTGAATTCTTCTTTATAAATTCGTTTCAAAATTCATTTCTATTCAATTCAAATTTTAATTCAATTTGAATTCATTTCAATTCACTTTCAATTCACTTTCAATTCAATTTGAATTCGTTTTCAATTCAATTCATTTCGATTTTATTCGAATTCAAATTCACTTTCAAATTCAATTTGAATCGAATTCATTTTCTATTCGATTCGAATTCATTTCAAATTGATTCAATAAAATTTCCATTTTAATCTAATTCAATTTGAATTTCCTTTCAAAATATTAAATTTTGAAATCACTTTTCAATATTCATAAAAAAAAACGAATAAAATCGATATAAACATCGTTCGCGTCAAAATAACGCATCTCCAATCAACACGGCTTTATATTTCAATAATTCGTTATTCTATTCAACAAATGAATATTTATCCCATTCAACACATGAATCTATATTTCTTTCAACACACGACTAATCTCAACACATGAGTACTGTCAACACATCACTATTTTTGTTATGTAAAATATTTTATAAAACTATGGTATCTATCGTTTGATTTTTAGTTAGACTTCTACTGGGAAGTAGTTCTAATTTTAAATATGATAAAGATGTAAATTTCATTGTATAAAATATTTCACTCAACACATGAACCCCGTCAACACATGACTATTTTTATATTCAACACATGAATTTTCTTTTATTATATTTATTATTTTCCCGATTGGAATGAGGCCCAATCAATCACCATATAATGTTAATTATACGGATTCCATACAACACATGTATATAATAGCATTGAAAAATAATCAATCATCAACCAAAGTGCACTACACTGTATAAGCATCAAATATAGATATCTAACGCTTATAACAGCCTGTCAATCAATCGATCGACATATTTAATCAATCAGGATGAGTGAACTTCAAATTTCATCCCAACACCCGTGTGGGGTTTCAAACAATCAAACACAGATTTTATTTGTGCAGTTGGGCGATGTGTAAAATTTATCAACCCAATCAATATCAGCCAAATCAGTGTAAATAAACAAATCGGCCGATTTGTTTATAAATATTTATTTATTCACTTTCACGTTAAAAATTATATTTTTAACGTCAAAAATATTTATTTCAACACTTGAATTTCTATTCAGTTCATTTACACAATAAAAATGATATTTTTATTTTTCTAACATATTTTAGAAAATTTCGGCGGCATAACGGCACGATACTAGAAACGGAACAAGGCCTAGCCTTATCCCCGGTCTAGTGAAGGCCCACGCCATTCACACATCAATCAAATCACTTTCGTTATGCAAACCACAAAATTTGGAGTAAGAGTCTAACCTAGTCTTACTCCTTCGCCTTATAACGGCGCACGTCTAATCCTAACCAATTTATCGATTCGATTTTTCACACCACAAACCACATTCAAACCAATATCTCAAATAATCACCAAACATCCAAACAAACAAGTCCATGGTATGTGGACGGGTGTCGGGTGCTTCTAATAAGCACCGTCTGCATCCTAGTATATATATATATCGAGAAAAAGAGAATTAAGAGTGAGAAGTTCTCACTTATAGCTATCCTAGCTCCACGGCACTTCATTGATAGAAATCTTCATCGCTATCGCCTTTTGTCCCTTCGTTGCCCGTAGTCACTATATATATAAAAAAAAACACATTTTTATATTTTGTTGTCTTTAAAATAAAAACCACATTTTTATTCACTCTTCAATATAAAAATCATATTTTTATAATCACTTCATATATTTAAAAATCGAATTTTTACTTCGCTATTCAATATATAAAAATCGAATTTTTACACCGCTACTATATAGATAAAAATCGAATTTTTACAATGCTATTCAATATATAAAAATCGAATTTTTATTGCAAAGTTCAACATATAAAAATCGAATTTTTATTGCAAAGTTCAACATATAAAAATCGAATTTTTATTATTATGTTATATAGATAAAAATTATATTTTTATCACGCTATTTTCTATATAAAGATTTCGCCTTTTTAAATTTAAAGATTTCACCTTTTTAAATTTAAAGATTTCACCTTTTTAAATTTAAAGATTTCACCTTTTTAAATTTCATCACTTGATTTCAACGTATATAAAATAAAAATCAGATTTTTATTTCGTTACATATACAAAGATGATATTTTTATGTTCTCAATCCTATAAAGATTATATTTTTAATACTTTAAAAATATAAAAATCATATTTTTAATATTCCTATATAGTAAAGATTATATTTTTAATACTTTAAAAATATAAAAATCATATTTTTATCACTTTAAAAATATAAAGATCATACCTTTTACCAAATAAAAATCCTATCTTTTCACCTTTAAAAATACCGTCTTTTCTACTTTAAAGTTTAAATCTTTTGCTATTTAAAATCTAAAAATAAAATCAGTTTTAATATTCTAATAAAAAAAAATCAGTTTTAATATTCTAATTGCATAAAATAAAAAAAACAAATAAATAAAAATAAAATCAAATCAAAAAAAACTTACAGTAAGGTTTCAGGGCCTCGAAGGGGGGGGGGGGGTTGCGGCTGTCGATGGAAGAGGAGAGGGGGAAGAAGGAGGGGCGGTGGGTCGTGGTGGCTGCGGCTGCGTCGGTGGATGGGGTGGAGGTAGGTGGCTCGCGATGGAGGAGGTTCGGTGGTTCGACGAGGAGAGGGGCGCGGGGTTCTGTGGCTCGCGTGGAGAGGGCGGCGACGTGGGCGAGGCGGCGTCGATCTTCTGGGGGGGGCGCGATGCGGCGGCGGCTCTCCCCCCCCCCCCGTCGCCCTCGTCTCCTTCCTTTTTTTTTTTTTTTTTATAAATCTGAAATTCGATTCTGAAAATAAATTGGGGGGGTCCAGAACGTATAGGGGAGAAAGGATTATATAATTTTTTTTTTCATTTAATTATTTTATTCGAAAAAAAAGTTGACTTTTACATACGACCTCTAAACGAGGCCCACTGCCTGTCGTCCATAGCGTTTTACCCCCATTCCGAACACAATGGGATATGTATCGCTAGCTGATTTGATCGTTTCGATCAGTTTCCTTTAAATCTACATTTAAATCGCTATATTGAATTTTAAACGCACATTTCAAATTACCGGGGTCACATGCTAACTCTAAAAATTCTCGAAAAATATTTTCTAGCTTCGTATTGACGATACGGTCCTAACAAAACTAGTTTCGTCGAATTCTGAGACCGTTAGAAAAATGGCCAATTTCCAGTCGATTAAAATCAACTGAAACTGGTCAAACGCGTTTTCCTTTGCCACGCTCACTTATTGATTCGAAAAATTATGAAATTTGAAACCTAGCAATAACTTTACATCCCGGACCCAACAAAACTGGTTTCGTCGGAATCTGAGGTCGTTTGCAAAATGTCTATTTTTAAGGGCCTGAATTCCATAGCGACTATTCAGAATTTTCAACTGGACATATCTTTTGATTCTCGCTTCGAACTTTCAACTTGTCGGATTCGTTGGAAAGATATCATCAATTAGATCCTATTGTTTTTGGTTTCACTAAAATCCGGATTGTTTTGCACCCGATACATTCAATTGAAGTTTGAAATCGAATTATCGAACTACCGCGCCATTTTCAATTCTATTTATAATTATATATAATTATTTATATTCTAACGACGACGCGTATAAATATATACGTTCGAATTCAATTCAAAATAAATTTCTCGTCGATATTATTTAAAATAATCTATTTTAAATATTCAAATTCAGCTAAAATTGCCAAAATAAAAATTTTAAACTGGCCCAGATTTTGCGGGTTATTACAGTATCGGTAGATCGACAAATATGAAAGATTATGAATCGTTTTGATTGTGTGCCGCAAAAACAAACACTTCAAAGTAGTAAAAAGATAAGCTTAATTGTTGGAAGGAAGGGCTATTTAGAGAATTTGGTGCAGGATTAAATAGAAGGACTGTTTTGAAGTATTAAGAGAAGTAGGGGTAGTTTAATCATAGTAGGGGTAGATCGACAAATATGATAGATTATGAATCGTCTGGATTGGCTGCTGCAAAGACCAACCCTTCACAGTAGTAAAAAGATAGGCGTAATTGTTGGAAGTAAGGGGGTATTTAGAGAATTAGGGGTAGGATTAAAAAGAAGGACTGTTTTGAAATATTAAGAGAAGTAGGTGTAGTTTAAGCATAGTGAGGTAGATCGACAAAAATAAAAGATGATGAATCATTTAGATTGGGTGCGGCAAAAACTGACCCTTCACATAATTTAAAAAATAGGGGTAACTGTTGGAAGGAATGACTATTTAGAGAATTAGGGGTAGGATTAAAAAGAAGGGTTGTTTTGAAGTATTAAGAGAAGTAGGTGTAATTTAAGCATAGTAGGGGTAGATTAACAAATATTAAAGATTATGAATCATTTGGATTGTGTGCTGCAAAAAACAACCCTTAAAAGTAGTAAAAAGATAGGTGTAATTATTGGAAGGAAGGGCTATTTAGAGAATTAGGGGAAGGATTAAATACAAGGACTTTTTTGAAGTATTAAGAGAAGTTAGGGTAGGTTAAGCATAGTAGGGGTAGATCGACAAATATGAAAGATGATGATTCATTTAGATCAGTTTCTGCAAAAACCAACCCTTCACATTAGTTAAAAATAGAGGTAGTTGTTGGAAGTAAGGGCTATTTAGAGAATTAGGGGTAGGATTAAAAAGAATAGCTGTTTTGAAGTATTAAGAGAAGTAAGGGTAGATTAAGCATATTAGGGTTAGATCGACAAATATTAAAGAGGATGAATCATTTAGATTGGGTGCTGCAAAAACCATCCCTTCACCGTAGTTAAAAAATAGGAGTAATTGTTGGAAGTAAGGGCTATTTAGAGAATCAGGGGTAGGATTAAAAAGAATAGTTGTTTTGAAGTATTAAGAGAAATAGGCGTAGTTTAAGCATAGTAGGTGTAGATCGACAAATATGACAAATGATGAATCGTTTGGATTGGGTGCTGTAAAAAACAACCCTTCACAGTAGTTAAAAATAGGAGTAATTGTTGGATGTAAGGGATATTTAGAGAATTAGGGGTAGGATTAAAAAGAAGGCTGTTTTGACGTATTAAGAGAAGTAAGGGTTGTTTAAGCATAATAGGGGTAGATCGATAAATATGAAAGATGATGAATCATTTGGATTGGGTGCTGCAAAAACCAACCCTTCATAGTAGTTAAAAAATAGGGGGAATTATTTTAAGTAAGGGATATTTACAGAATTAGGGGTAGGATTAAAAAGAATAGCTGTTTTGAAGTATTAGGAGAAGTAGGGGTTGTTTAAGCATAGTAGGGGTAGATCGAAAAATATAAAAGATGAAAAATCATTTAGATTGGGTGCTGCAAAAACCAACCCTTCACAGTAGTTAAAAAATAGGGGTAATTATTGGAAGGAAGGGCTATTTAGATAATTAGGGGTGGGACTAAAAAGAATAGCTGTTTTAAAGTATTAAGAGGAGTAGGGGTAGTTTAAGCATAGTAGGGGTAGGTCGACAAACATAAAAGATTATGAATCATTTGGATTGGTTCCTGCAAAAAAATAAAAAAAATAAAAAAAAATAAACACTTCATTGTAGTTAAAATAGAGGTAATTGTTGGAAAAAAGGGCTATATAGAGAATTAGGGATAGGATTAAAAAGAAGGGTAATTGTTGGTGTAGATCGACAAAATATGAAAGTTGATGAATCATTTAGATTGGGTGGTGCAAAATCCAACCCTTCACATAAGTTAAAAAATAGGGGTAATTGTTGGAAGGAATGACTATTTAGAGAATTAGGGGTAGGATTAAACAGAAGGGGTGTTTTGAAGTATTAAGAGAAGTAGGGGTAGTTTAAGCATAGTGGGGGTAGATCGACAAATACGAAAGATGATGAATCATTTAGATTTGATGCTGCAAAACCCAACTCCTGGCAGTAGTTAAAAAAAAGGGGTAATTGTTGGAAGTAAGGGCTATTTAGAGTATCAGGGGTAGGATTATAAAGAATAGTGGTTTTGAATTATTAAGAGAAGTAGGCGTAGTTTAAGCATGGTGGGTGTAGATCGACAAATATGACGGATGATGAATCGTTTGGATTGGGTGCTGTAAAAACCAACCCTTGACAGTTGTTAAAAAATAGGGGTAATTGTTGGATGTATGGGATATTTATAGAATTAGGGGTAGGATTAAAAAGAAGGTTGTTTTGAAGTATTAGGAGAAGTACAGGTAGTTTATGCATAATAGGGGTAGACCGACAAATATGAAAGATGATGAATCATTTAGATTGGGTGCTACAAAAACCAACCCATCAAAGTAGTTAAAAAATAGGGGTAATTATTGTAAGTAAGGGATATTTAGAGAATTAGGGGTATGATTAAAAAGAATAGCTGTTTTGAAGTATTAAGAGAAGTAGGGGTTCTTTAAGCATAGTAGGGTTAGATCGACAAATATGAAAGATGATGAATCATTTGGATTGGGTGCTGCAAAAACCAACCCTTGACAGTAGTTATATAATAGGGGTAATTTTTGGAAGTAAGGGTTATTTAGAGAATTAGGGGTAGGATTAAAAAGAATACTCGTTTTGAAGTATTAAGAGAAGTAGGGGTAGTTTAAGCGTAGTAGGTGTAGATCGACAAATATGAAAGATGATGAATCATTTGGATTGGGTGCTGCAAAAACCAACCCTTCATAGTAGTTAAAAATAGAGGTAATTGTTGGAAGTAAGGGCTATATAGAGAATTAGGGATAGGATTAAAAATACGGGCGATTTTCAAGTATTTAAGAGAAGTAGGGGTAGTTTAAGCATAGTTGGGGTAGATCGACAAATATAAAAGATGATGAATCATTTGGATTGGGTGCTGCAAAAACCAACCCTTCACAGAAGTTAAAAAATAGGGGTAATTGTTGGAAGGAATGACAATTTAGAGAATTAGGGGTGGGACTAAACAGAAGGGGTGTTTTGAAGTATTAAGAGAAGTAGGGGTAGTTTAAGCATAGTAGCGGTAGATCGACAAATATGAAAGATTATGAATCGTTTGGATTGGGTGCTCCAAAAACGTACCCGTCACAGTAGTAAAAAGAAAGGCGTAATTTTTGGAAGTAAGGGCTATTTGGAGAATTAGGGGTAGGATTAAAAAGAAGAATTGTTTTGAAGTATTAAGAGAAGTAGGGGTAATTTAAGCATAGTAGGGGTAGATCGACAAATATGAAAGATGGTGAATCATTTAGATTGGGTGCTGCAAAAACCAACCCTTCACAGTAGTCAAAAAATTGGGGTCAATGTTGGAAGTAAGGGCTATTTACATAATTATGGGTAGGATTAAAAAGAAGCAATGTTTTGAAGTATTATGGGAAGTAGTGGTAGTTTAACATTAGTAGGGTACACCGACAAATATAAAGATAATGAATCATATGGATTGGGTGCTGTAAAAACAACCCTTCACAGAAGTTTAAAATTACTGGTAATTGTTGGAAGGGCTATTTAGAGATTTAGGAGTTGGTCTAAAATGAAGGGTTGGTTTGAAGTATTAAGAGAAGTAGGGGTTGTTTAAGCATAGTAGGGGTATATCGACAAATATGAAAGATGATGAACCTTTTAGATTGGGTGCTGCAAAAACCAACCCTTCAAAGTACTTATAAAATAGGGGTAATTGTTGGAAGTAAGAGCTATTTAGAGAATTAGGGGTAGAATAAAAAATAATAGTTGTTTTGATGTAGTAAGAGAAGTAGGGGTAGATTAAGCATAGTAGGGGTAGATCGACAAATATGAAAGGTGATTAATTGTTTGGATTGGGTGGTGCAAAAACCAACCCTTCACAATAGTTAAAAAATAGGGATAATTGTTGGAAGTAAGGGCTATTTAGAGAATTAGGGGTTGGATTAAGAAGAATGGTTGTTTTGAAGTACTAAGAGAAGTAGTGATAGTTTAAGCATAGTAGGGGTAGATCGAAAAATATGAAATATGATGAATAATTTGGATTGGGTGCCGCAAAAACCAACCCTTCACAGTAGTTAAAAAATAGTGGTAATTATTTTAAGTAAGGGATATTTAGAGAATTAGGGGTAGGATTAAAAAGAATAGTTATTTTGAAGTATTAAGAGACGTAGGGGTTGTTTAAGCATAGTAGGGGCAGATCGACAAATATGAAAGATGATGAATAATTCGGATTGGGTGCAGTAAAAACCAACCCTTCACAATAGTTATAAAATTGGGGTAATTATTGGATGTATGGGCTGGTTAGAGAATTAGGGAAAGGATTAAAAAGAAGGGCTGTTTTTAAATTTTAAGAGAAGTAGGGGTAGTTTAAGCATAGTAGAGTAGATCGACAAATATGAAAGATGATGAATCATTTAGATTGGGTACTGCCAAAAACCAACCGTTCACAGAAGTTAAAAAATAGGGGTAATTGTTGGAAGGAAGGACTATTTAGAGAATTAGGGGTAGGATTAAAAAGAAGGGTTGTTTTGAAGTATTAAGAGAAGTAGGTGTAGTTTAAGGATAGTAGGTGTAGATCGACAAATATGAAGGATGATGAATCATTTAGATTGGGTGCTGCAAAAACCGACCCTTCACAAAAGTTAAAAAATAGTGGTTTTTGTGGGTAGGAATGACTATTTAGAGAATTAGGTGTAGGATTAAAAAGAAGGGTTGTTTTGAAGTATTAAGAGAAAGAGGGGTAATTTAAGCGTAGCAGGGGTAGATCGACAAATATGAAAGAATATGAATCGTTTGGATTGTGTGCGGCAAAAACCAACCCTTCAAAGTTGTAAAAAATAGGCGTAATTGTTGGAAGGAAGGGCTATTTAGAGAATTAGGGACAAGATTAAATATAAGGATTGTTTTGAAGTATTAAGAGAAGTAGGCGTAGTTTAAGCATAGTAGGGGTAGATCGACAAATATGAAAAATGATGAATCATTTAGATTGGGTGCTGCAAAAACCAACCCTTCACAGTAGCTAAAAATAGAGGTAATTGTTGGAAGTAAGGGCTATTTATTAAATTAGGGGTAGGATTAAAAAGAAGGGGTTTTTTGAAGTATTAAGAGAAGTAGGGGTAGTTTAAGCATAGTTGACGTAGATTGACAAATATGAAAGATGATGAATTATTTAGATTGGGTGCTGCAAAAACCAACCCTTCACAGAAGTTAAAAAATAGGGGAAATTGTTGGAAGGAATGAATATTTAGAGCATTAAGGGTAGGATTAAAAAGAAGGGGTGTTTTGAAGTATTAAGAGAAGAAGGGGTAGTTTAAGTATAGTAGGAGTAGATCGACAAATATGAAAGATTATGAATCATTTAGATTGGACGCTGCAAAAACCAACCCTTCACGGTAGTAAAAAGATAGGCGTAATTGTTGGAAGTAAGGTATATTTGGAGAATTAGGGGTAGGATTAAACAGAAGAACTGTTTTGAAGTATTAAGAGAAGTAGGGGTAGTTTAAGCATAGTATGGTACATCGACAAATATAAAGATGATGAATCATATGGATTGGGTGCTGCAAAAACAAACCCTTCGCGGTAGTTAAAAAATAGGGATAATTGTTGGAAGTAAGGGCTATTTATAGAATTAGGGGTTGCATTAAGAAGAATGGTTGTTTTGAAGTACTAAGAGAAGTAGGGATAGTTTAAGCATAGTAGGGGTAGATCGACAAATATGAAAGATGATGAATAATTTGGATTGGGTGCGGCAACAACCAACCCTTCACAGTAGTTAAAAAATATGGGTAATTATTTAGAGAATTAGGGGTAGGATTAAAAATAATAGTTGTTTTGAAGTATTAAGAGAAGTAGGGGTTGTTTAAGCATAGTAGGGGTCGATCGACAAATATGAAAGATGATGAATCATTTGGATTGGGTGCTGCAAAAACCAATCATTCACAACAGTAAAAAGATAGGGGTAATTGTTGGAAGTAAGGGCTGTTTAGAGAATTAGGGGTAGGATTAAAAAGAAGGACTGTTTTTAAGTATTAAGAGAAGTAGGGGTAGTTTAAGCATACTAGAGATAGATCGACAAATATAAAAGATGATGAATCATTTAGATTGGGTGCTGCAAAAACCGACCCTTCACAGAAGTTAAATTATAGGGGTTTTTGTTGGATGGAATGACTATTTAGAAAATTAGGGGTAGGATTAAAAAGAAGGGTTGTTTTGTAGTATTAAAAGAAGTAGGGGTAATTTAAGCGTAGTAGGAGTAGATCGACAAATATGAAAGATTATGAATCATTTGGATTGTGTGCTGCAAAAACCAACCCTTCAAAGTAGTATAAAGATAGGCGTAACTGTTGGAAGGAAGGGCTATTTAGAGAATTAGGGGTAGAATTAAATAGAAGGACTGTTTTGAAGTATTAAGAGAAATAGGGGTAGTTTAAGTATAGTAGGGGTAGATCGAAAAATATGAAAGATGATGAATCATTTAGATTGGGTGCTGCAAAAACCAACCCTTCACAGTAGTTAAAAATAGAGGTAATTGTTGGAAGTAAGGGCTATTTAGATAATTAGCGGTAGGAATAAAAAGAAGGGTTGTTTTGAAGTATTAAGAGAAGTAGGGGTAGTTTATGCATAGTTGGGTAGATCGATAAATATGAAAGATGACGAATCATTTAGATTGGGTGCTGCAAAAACCAACCCTTCATAGAAGTTAAAAAATAGGGGTAATTGTTGGAAGGAAGGACTATTTAGAGATTTAAGGGTAGAATTAAAAAGAAGGGGCGTTTTGAAGTATTAAGAGAAGTAGGAGTAGTTAAAGCATAGTAGGAGTAGATCGACAAATATGAAAGATTATGAATCGTTTGGATTGAGTACTGCAAAAGCCAACCCTTCATGGTAGTAAAAAGATAAGCGTAATTGTTGGAAGTAAGGGATCTTTGGAGAAATAGGGGTAGGATTAAAAAGAAGAACTGTTTTGAAGTATTAAGAGAAGTAGGGGTTGTTTAAGCATAGTATGGTACATCGACAAATATAAAATGATGAATCATATGGATTGGGTGCTGCAAAAACCAACCCTTCACAGAAGTTTAAAATTACCGGTAATTGTTGGGGTTATTTATAGAATTCGGCGTTGGACTAAAATGAACGGTTGTTTTGAAGTATTAAGAGAGGTATGGGTAGTTTAAGAATAGTAGGGGTAGATCGACAAATATGAAAGACGATGAATCATTTAGATTGGGTGCTGCAAAAACCAACTCTTCACAATAGTTAAAAAATAGGGGTAATTGTTGGAAGTATGGGCTATTTAGAGAATTAGGGGAAGGATAAAAAAGAATAGCTGTTTTGAAGTATAAAGAGAAGTACGGGTAGTTTAAGCATAGTAGGGGTAGAACGACAAACATGAAAGATGATTAATCATTTGGATTGGGTGCGACAAAACCAACCTTTCACAGTAGCTAAAAAATAGGGGTAATTGTTGAATGTAAGAACTATTTAGAGAATTAGGGGTAGGATTAAATAGAAAGCTGTTTTAAAGTATTAAGAGAAGTGGGGATAGTTTAAGCATAATAGGGGTAGATCGACAAAAATGAAAGATGATGATTCTTTTGGATTGGGTGCTACAAAAACCAACCCTTCACAATGGTTAAAAAATAGGGATAATGTAACAACCCGGAAATCTGAGCCAATTTGAAATTTTTATTTTGGAAATATTGATGAATTTTGAATATTTAAAATGATTTATTTTAAATAATAACAATGAGAAATTTATTTTGAATTTATATTTATTTGAATCGACGTTAGAATATAATTATTTATTTTTAATTATAAAAGGAATTGAAAATGGAGCGGTAGTTTGATAATTCGATTTCAAAGTTCAAATGAATGTACAGGATTCAAAATAAACCGGATTTTAGGGAAACCAAAAATATTTGAATCTAATTGAAAATATCTTTCCAATGAATCCGAAAAATCAAAATTTCATAGCGGGAATCAAAAGTTACGCCCAGTTAAAATTTCAGAATAGTCGCTATGGAATTCTGGCCCTTAAAAATTGAAATTTTGCAAACGACCTCCGTTTTCGACAAAACCACTTTTGTTGGATCCGTGATGTCAAGTTATTGCGAGATTCAAAAATTCATAATTTTTCGAATCAATATGTGAGCGTGACAAAGGAAAACGTGTTTTGGAAGTTTTAATTGATTTTAATCGACTAGAAAATGGCCATTTTCAAACGGTCTCGGAATTTGACGAAATTAGTTTTGTCGTCAATACAAAGCTAGAAAATATTTTTCAGGAATTTGTAGAGTTCATACATGGCCCCGGTAAATTGAAATGCGCGTTAAAATTCAGTATATAGATTTATATTTTGATTTTGACGAAAACTGATCGAAACGATCGAATCTGCTTACGATACATATCCCATTGTGTTCAGAATGGGGGGGATTACCTAGGGACGACAGTCGTTGGGTTCGATTTGGGTTCTGTGTAAAAAGGTAACTTTTGGAATTTAAAATAATTAAATAAATTATATAATGACCCTTACCCCTCTCTCTCTAAGTCGTTAAAGGAAAAAAAAGGAATAATAAAAAAAATCCGATCGCTCAGTCCTCTCAACATCGAACCGCGTCGCCCTTCTTGGAGCCCGCCACCATCGTGGATCGGCCACCACCACCAGTGCGAGGCGCCGCCCCTCTGGGCCACCTCTCATCCTTCCTCGACTACCTCGTTATTCCATTCGAAACACCAAATTCAGCCGCCGCCCAAAACCCTAGCACGCCAACTCTTCGACCAACGAGCGCCGCCCCCTCCCTCAGCCCAGCGCGCCTCCTCCCCTACCCCAAAGCTGACAAGAAAACCTCCCATTCCGCTCCTAGGTCCAAGAAAACCCCTCATTCCCTTCTACAGCGCAAAGCAAACCCTCACAGCGACGCAACCGTGCCTGTGCCGCCTTCCCCCGACCTCGACCCCTCTAGCAACCGCGATTCAACTTCTACAACAAAATATGAGTTTCTTTTTGTTTATTTAATTTATAAATTGTTTAAATTTCTAATTTATATATATATATATGAAGTGTTGAAGTAACTCTCAGTTTTATATGTACATTTGCAAGGGAAAAATATAATTTTTATACATAAAAATGTGATTTTTACTATAGAGATAATATCACAAAGCTATGATTTTTATATGAAGATAGTAAGGATTTTTATTTTATGAAAAGATAGAATTTTTATCGTAGCAAAGAGATTATATTTACCGTAGGAAAGGCTTTGATTTTTAGAAAAGAAAAATATAATCTTTTTTAAATAAATAGCGTTGTACAAATATTATCTTTTCTAAATAAATAGCGTTGTAAAAATATAATCTTTTCTTAATAAATAGTGTTGTAAAAATATATACTTTTCTAGATAAATATCGTTGTAAAAATATATTCTTTTTTAAATAAATAGCGTTGTAAAAATATAATCTTTTCTAAAAAAGTAGCGAAGTAAAAATTAGATTTTTATATAATGTATGTAGCGAAATAAAAATGTGATCTTTATATTTGTGGCGAAATAAAAATGTTGTTTTTATATAAATCATGTGAAACAAAGAGCGATGGAACCGATTGGAAACGCGACGAAGATTTTCTATATATGAAGAGTTGTGGTGGATTGGTTTAGCTAGTTGGTGAGAACTCCTCACTTTTATTATATTTTCTGGTTAAAATATATACTAGGATGCAGACGGTGCTTAGTAGCACCCGACACCCGTTGTCCATAGACCATGGACGACTTGTGTGATTGTTTGTGTCGTGAAATTTGACTATTGATTGTGATGTGAAAAGTATATATTCATGTGTTGAAAGAAAAATAATTTCATGTGTTGAAATAAAATAATTTCATGTGTTGAAATAAAATAATTTCATGTGCTAAAGTAAAATAATTTCATGTATTGAAATAAAATATATATTCGTGTGTTGAAATAAAACATATATTCATTTACAAATCGAACGATTTGTTTATGTACACCGATTTGACTGATATTGATTGGGACGATAAATTTTACACATCGCCCAACTGCACAAATCAAATCTGTGTTTGTTGATTTGAAACCCCACACGGGTGTTGGGATTATATTTGGCGTAGACTAATCCCAATTGTTTAGTCATATGTTGATCGTTTGATTGACAGGCTATTGTAAGCGTTAAATATTTTTATCTAATGCTTATGCAGTTGTGTGGTGCACTCTGGATGATGGTTGGTTATTTATCGTTGCTATTATATACATGTGTTGTATGGAATCCATATAATTAACATTATATGGTAATTGATTGGGCCTCATTCCAATTTGGAAAATAAAGAATATTATAAAATGAAAATTCATGTGTTGAATGAAAGAAAATTCATGTGTTGAATAAACAAAATAGTCATGTGTTGACGATACTCATGTGTTGAGAATATTCATGTGTTGAAACTTATCATGTGTTGAGTAAAATATTTTAACAATAAAATTCACATCTTTAGCAAATATGAAATTAGAAACTAACTGTAAATCAGTTAAGATGAATGGTTTCCTGGGTATTGATCTGATGTTGGTTTCAGCCTTTGGGGTTAATATTTAGGGAATCGTTCTCTTACTAATTTACGATTAGAGTCTGATTAAGAATTGACAATATAAAATCATAATTTTATAAAACATATTAAATAACAAAATAGTCATGTGTTGACGATACTCATTTGTTGAGAATATTCATGTGTTGAAGAAAATATTCATTTGTTGAATAGAATAATGAAGTTATTGAAAAATATATATAGCCGTGTGGATTAGATTTGCGCCATTTTTACGTGAACGATATATATATCGATTATATTCGTTTTTATAATGAATATAGAAAAGGAAGTGATTTCAAAATATAACGTTTTGAAAATATTATCATTTGTATATCGATGAAGTGGAATATTCAATTTTGATCCTGTAACACCCCGAATTTCAATTAACACTAATGGTTAGTAATTAAAGTATAATTAATCTCAGATGTGAGAATCAGGGGAAACGGGCTGCGTCATTGCGTTCGTCTCAGAAAAATACGCGAAATAGAGTCCGAGTTTGCGTAAAACGGGTACCGTATGAAAGATATATGGACGAACGAAGTTAGGCAGAAAAACCCGAAACAGGCCAGAAATGCACTGGCGCACTTGTGAAGTGCGCCAGCACAAAAATACACTGGCGCACTTGGGAAGTGCGCCCATGTCGGGACAGGAAACCTGCAGAGTTTCTAGAGAGTTCTGTGGTTGGGTGCACCAGTTTGGGGTTTGGGCTTGGTCTTAGGGCTGGTTTCTGGAAGGTTCCGAAATCTAAGGGTCCTAATCTAATTTAGGGTTAATCTAAGGGCCTAAAACACTCACCTAATCTATAAATACTCCCTAATACTACCCTAATTCATACTAAAAATAGAAATGATGCCACCATGCCGCCAAAATCAAACTTGAGAGGAACCTCCACTAGTTTATGAAGAAAGTTGCAAGCTAATCAACCTCTAATCATCATCTTCTTCTTGTATAGCAACTAGTTCTACTACATAAGTTTGCTAATCTTGGTTTTGGTGAGTTTCTATCACTCTAATGATCAATTGCTAAACTAAGTAGATGAGATATGATGAGATCATATGGTTTTGTTTGTGGATTAATGGGTTTTAAGTCATATGACATGATGTTAGTTTGCTAATGTATGTGGGTTATGCAAGTTTTGTGCTTTGTGATCATATGTTAATATGCAAGTTACATGTATGATAATATGCGAGTTACATGTATGATAATTATGCAAGTTGTATGTTTCTTCATATGCAAGTTTATGAGTTCATATGCAAGTATGTAACATGTTATGCAAGTTCATATGCAAGTTTATGAGTTCATATGCAAGTTATGTGACATGTTATGCAAGTTCATATGCAAGTTTATGAGTTCATATGCAAGTTATGTAACATGTTATGCAAGTTCATATGCAAGTTATGTGACATATTATGCAAGTTCATATGCAAGTCACGTATTTGTTAATATGTAAGTTTATGTAACATGTTATGCAAGTTAATATGCAAGTTATGTGACATGTTATACAAGTTAATATGCATGTTAATAAAATGATGTGGAATGGGTATGCTTAAGAGTAACATAAATTAAATGGACATAATTGGGAATTTACCTATTGAGTTAGGTCTACCCATATTATGGAGTTGGGAATTTACCTATTGAGTTAGGTCTACCCATACTACGGAGTTGGGAATTTACCTATTGAGTTAGGTCTACCCATATTCTGGAAAACATGATTAATTAATTAGGGATAATTAATATAAATTATGAGGGTGATTAATTAGGTGTAATTAATCGACTAAGACACGAGGTTGGACTCAGTTGTAGCGTAAAACTGCCCGGACCCAACCGGCTTAACCAGTTGCTACAAATGTTAGCCCAATGTGAGAGGTCTTAGGCACAAATTAAATACGTGATTAAAGTAAAGACACGAGGTTAGACCCTTTTTATGACGTAAGGCTGCCCGGACCCAACCGGCATATCCAGCAGTCATAAAAGACGGTCTAATGTGAGAGGTCTTTATGAGGTCATGATCTTAACTAATAGATTAAGAAACACTTAACCATATTAGCATGTAGAGGGACATGAGGGGTTAAGTGGAGGCCTTGGGTGGCAATAGAAAATACGATTAGAATACTTAACCAAAGTGGAACATGTAATTAAAACATGGTTAAAGGGTTAAGTAAGTGCTTTGGGTGGCATGTGGAAATCTAGTGGGTTCCTTGAATGGCAATTAAAATATGATTAATGACTTAACCAGAATTTATAACATGTAAGTGGACATAGTTAAAGGGTAAAGCGGGATTCACTAGAAATAACAAGCTTAGGTGGTTGCTTGTGGGGGCCCATTTCAACCAATATCCCAAACGTATCTTAGTGGGCTCGACTCTAGTCGAGTGACGGGACACGCATATTGGGCTTGACTATAAGAGGCCAAAATGGGTTAGCGGTGGCAACGCATGACCAACGGGTTTCATATGCGTGTGTGGACCCGGGCTGGTAAATAAGACGTTGTTGCATCGTGTAGATATAAGCCGTGCACCGTTAATTTTATCAGGTTGCCACGTTGGGGAATGGTACACCCCACGGTGGGGCCAGCACGGGTATCTACGTTAGGGAGCCGATCGAATGGGGAGTAGTGTGTACACCTAGTGGATTGTAGGGCCCCGTGGCGTCTACTTAGTCACCTAGGGGTACGCGAGAACTATTAAGTTAATTTTATAAGTCCATGGATGGGATCAACCTTTAAGTTAGGAATGACTGGTGTGGTGCAGTTTAGTAATTTACCTTTGGAAGGGTAGATGCGTCTTTATCTTTTATCTTAGTTTAGTTGACCCATTCATCCCCATTAGTTACCGTATATCAGTTCATGTCTTCTCTGGTTACTTTAACGATTGTATTGTTAAAGTTATAGGACTCGCTCAGACTTATGTCTGACCCCGTTGTTTTTATCTTTTTCCCAACCCTCAGGTCCTACGGTGGATCCTAGCAGTAGTGGAGCTTGATCGGATTGCTGTTCCAGTCTTTAGGAGCTTGGATAGATGTAAAGCTCCAGTTACCCAGTTATCTTTTCTTTTGTCATGGCTATTGTATGAGAGTGGGATTATGTACTTCTTTATTTTGATGGATATTGTACTTGACTTTTATTGTGGTTTTATGATGTAACCAGACATGTTTTACTTCCGCTGTTATGAGATGATGTTTTAAATTTCAAGTACTATTTATATCTGTCTTGTTGTAATTTTTCTGTTCTATATTCACTAAAATACTCCACCGATGCTATGGCATTCCCTTAGTGAGTGACCATAGCGGGAGTGGGGTGTTACACGTGGTATCGGAGCCAGGTTACCAGAACAGAAAAATATTTTTAGAAAAACTATTTTCTAAGAATATTTTTGAAAGGAGTATTTTTAAAAACATGTCTTTTAAAAGAAAAGTTTTTGAAAGAAAAGCATAATCCCCAATAGCCATATCTATATCTTTCGAATTCTCCGTTTTGAATCTCTTCCTCTCTCGTTTTGAGTTTCCCCTCCGCGTATAGATGACCTTTCTAAGATAGATAAGAATGGAAAACCACTTCAAGGGACTTAGACGTTAGTCAGATTAGAAGTTGGTTCAAGAAGGAGGAGGACTGGTAGGTATCTGTTGGATAGACGAAGGGAGGAAGGCTCAAATAGTTGTTTGGTTAATGAAGGATGAAACCTCATTGGTGGGAGGTTACGAGTGGAGAATGGGATGAAGAAGGCGAGTAGTTATCCTTTTGGGAGGAATAGGACACCTTATTAGGATTGTCCAAAGAGGCAAGGGCAAGGTACGGAATCTCCTAGAGGGTAGTTGTATTCCCTCACGACTAGGGTACCAAATGGGGATAGACCGTCTAGGTTGGAATTTGGATTTCTTTATTATCCGATTCGAACTTTATTTAATTCTGACGCATCGAGTTCGTTTATCTCATCATTGTTAGTTGAGTCACTGCACTTAGACACCAGTTAGTAGATGATCCCTTAGTTGTTTCAAACCCAATTGGTGCTCCATGAAGTGTTTGGGTTTGAAAGTTGCTATACTTAGCGTTGAGAGTAGATGTGATGCTTTTTGGGCTTCACGAGCTATGGGTTAGTTTTGGGCATGGACTGGTTATCCAGTAGGGGTGCCGTTCTTGATTTTGAAGGGAGAGTTGTTAGGCTTATGACCCGCTTGGGTAACACTCTCGAGATCTCTTGTAATCCCATGGAATCTGTTATGCTAAGTTATCTAGAATCGCTTGACACGTCGGTCGAGAGTTTGCGATCTGTTAGAGTGGTCCGGGAATACTCGGATGTGTTTGAGGAGGTGAAGGGCTTACCTCCGGAGCGGGAGATTGACTTCCGAATATATCTGGTAGACAATGCTAAACCCGTATCTTTACCAGTGCGCCACATGCCTCCTCGCGAGAGGAGGGAACTCCATAAGCAAGTAGGGGAGTTGCTTGAGAAGGGGTCCATAAGACAAAGTATATCGGAGTGGGGTGCTCCAGTAGTTTTTGCTACGAAGGCGGATGGCTCCCTCAGACTTTGTGTAGGCTAAAGAGAACTAAATAAACTCACAAAGAAGAATAGACACCCATTGCCGAGGATTGATGATCTCTTTGATCAGTTGGTTGGCGCCTCAGTATTTTCGCAGTTGGACTCAGCCACGGGGTTTCGTCAGTTGAGAGTGGCTGAGGATAGTATAGAGAAGATTGCCTTTAGGACTCCGGATGGTTTTATGAGTGGCTGGTGATGCCATTTGGTTAGACGAACGCCTCCGCATACTTTGTTGATTTGATGAGAAGGGTGTTCAGGGAGTACCTAAATAAGTTCGTGATGATCTTGGTGGATGACATCTTGGTCTTTTCTAGGAGTGAAATAAGTTTTCGTATGTGCTCAATAGGTTGAGCAAAGCCAGTTATGGGATAAACGGTGGTTTTGGAGCGAGACTGGTAAGGACACCCAGAGTTGGACAAGGGCTTAATTATTTAGCCGTTTTTACTAGTATCATCTCACGTAGGTCGTCTGAATTCGAAGGAGGTATCCCTTGGGTGTTTGTCTGATATTGGTTTAGGCCTTTGGGGCTTGCATTTGGGGGATGTCGAGTTCGACTAAGGTGGTCTGCGTGAGAGATGGATAGTTGTGACGATTTTGCATGGGAGAATATCCTGATTTTCTCTAGAAGTGGAGAAAAGCATGCCCTACATCTTAGGGAAGTGTTGGAGACTCTTTGAGCGCATTGTCTTAAGACAACAAAGGTGGATGGAATTCTTAGCATCCTATGAGTTTGAGATAGCATATACCCCTGGCAAGGGTAACGTGGTGGAAGACGCCTTGAGCAGAAAAAGGCTGTCTTTGAGTCCATTGTTCGTGGAATGGCGAAGCTTGGAGTTTAATTCTATGATTGACTTTAGACCTTCCGTTGACTTTGTACCCGGTTTGCTAGCCTCCTTGGAGGTTAGGCCTACTCTTTTGGGGCGGATTGGCGAGGCACAGCGAGACGACCCCCAGTTGGTTGAGTTAGTAGAGAAGCTCATAAGGGGGGGAGTCGTCCAGCCATTTGAGTAGGTACACCCTAGATGGTAAGGGGTGGTTGCGTAGAGACGGTAGACTTTGTGTACCGCAAGACGAGGGTCTGAGGAAGGCTATACTTGATGATGCACATCGGTCAAAGATGACCATTCATCCTGGTAGGGACAAGATGTACCAAGACATGAAGAGAGTTTTCTTCTGGGCCGGTATGAAGAAAGATGTGGCCGAGTATGTGGCTAGATGCTTAGTGTGCCAACAAGTTAAAGCGGAGCAAAGGAAACCCGGTGGGTTGCTACACCCATTGGAAGTTCCGCAATGGAAGTGGGATAGTGTCTCGATGGATTTCATCGATGGGTTACCGAGATCGAGGAAGGGCAATACGGGAATTTGGGTTGTGGTAGACAGACTTACCAAGAGTGCCCATTTTATACCCGTGAAGAGTAAGAGGACCGCTCCATGGCTTGCTTCAGTCTATGTTAGAGAGATTGTTAGATTGCATGGCGTACCATCCAGCATTGTGAGTGATCGAGATCCTATCTTCACTAGTGAGTTTTGGAGAAGTTTGCAAGAGGCGGTAGGGACTCAGTTGTGTTTGAGCACTGCATATCATCCTCAGACGGACGGTCAGACTGAGAGGGTGAACCGTATCTTAGAAGATCTCTTGAGGCTTTGTATCTTGGATTTTGGAGGTACATGGGAAGAACATCTTCCTTTGGTGGAGTTCGCATACAATAACAGCTTTCAGTCTAGTATTGGCAAGGCACCTTTCGAAGCTCTTTGTGGAAGGCCTTGTCGATCTCCTACATGTTGGTGGGAATCTACGGATAAGATCTTGCTTGGGCCAGATATGGTTAGAGAGACTTCAGAGAAGATTGATTTGATTCGAAGAAGGATGAAAGCAGCGCAAGATAGACAGAAATCTTATGCGGATCGGAGAAGGACGGATCTTGAGTTTGAGGTTGGGGACATGGTTTTTGTCAAAGTATCTCCGTTGAGAAATGTTGTTCGCTTTGGGTCCGTTGGGAAGTTAGCACCGAGGTTTGTTGGGCCGTTTCCTATTAAGGAAAGGATTGGACGGATGGCATATAGGGTGGAGTTGCCAGACAGACTTAGTGGTGTTCATGATGTATTCCATGTATCACATTTGAGGAAGTGCTTACATGAGACCGCAGAGGTGGTAGAGCCGAGCTTGCTTAGAGATGTAGAGGTAGAGCGTGATGGGACGATTCGACGAGCTCCTACTCGCATCCTTGGGTCTGAAACTAGGAAGTTGAGGAACAGAGAAGTTCAGCTAGTTAAAGTGCAATGGGGAGATGACGAAAGCAATGCCACTTGGGAGACGGAAGCGAAGATGCGTTCTTTGTACCCATTTCTTTTTGAGAGTATGTCTTTTAACTTCTCCTTTATCGCTTGTCTAGTACTTATCTTATCTTTAGTATATCCTCTCGCTAGTACCTATGATCTTTAGATAGGGTAAAGCCTATGGTTGAAACATGTGTTTGAAACATGTTATGGTTGATGGATGCATGTGGATGCAATTGTTTGCTAGTGGTTGCTCGTGGATGCATATACACACACATTAGGCACTAGATCGGCTCAGTCACTTCATGTTGCATATCGCATAAATGGATGTGGTAGTTAGATTGATGGATGTATCATGGCTGTGTTATCATGTGGATGATGCATTTTTGTGTATGGTTGTGCACGCATATAGAAATTGTATGTGTCAATAGGGTTTCACATACATATTGGATGCATGGCACTATCATGGTTTGCATTAAGGAGGTCGACTGAATCAGTAGACCGCCTGATTTTACTGAAACACCCCACCTCCGTTAGGGTCACTCTCAAAGGGAATGCCCTAATTTTGGTGGAGGTTTATAAGTACAAGTCACAGATATACAAGACAGATATAAGAACACATATTTGTAAACAGCGGAAGAACAACAAACTTTTATTTCATAAAGTCAAATACGTGTTACAACAACATCCTTCCCAAAAACATAGCATAACATTTTCATAATCTGTCTTGAGTACATGATTTAAAGAAGCATAAATAAAACATAGATAAACTGCAAAAGCCCCATAGTGGATTGTCCAAAGCCATAGTTCAAAACAGGAAAGTCCAAGCAATACATTTCTCTTCTTCCAGCTGGATGTTGAGGTTGGTCAAGCTGCTGTATTCCCTCCCTGAGGACCTGGGGGGGGGGAAACGGAAGAAAGAAGACGAAAGGAAAATAGAGTCAGACATAAAGCCTGAGTAAGTCTAGTACTACTTTGTCTATGAATAAAGAACTGGGTATGATAAGTAAAACAGGAAGTGGGCAACATTATAAACTTGGTTAAGTTATCTAGGGTCGAATATACTATCGTACCCCATGTTAATCTCTGAACCCATATAGACTAGTTTCCAATTTGCACCCCAAAATCAGGGTGAGGTGATCCATTCTACGATGATCGGCTCCTACTCGCATAGTTACATGTGTCTTACGGCCCCCGATGTCTGTAGTTACCTATGCTGGTCCCACCATGGGGTGTATCAAGTCCCATAGTGGCAACCCGACACAACCTTAGAGTGCACAGGTATGCTACTGGTGTCCAGTGCTTTATTTTTCTGCGCCGGAGTGCGTGCACGCCCGCACACCGTTAGAACCTACACTGCTACACCACCACCGTCGATTTGACCTCTTACAATCAGCCCAGTAATCGTGCCCCACCCTGCCTAGTTTCAGGGTATCCTGATACACCTTCTAGGGTTACTGCTGAAAAGGGTCCCCCGTTACTAGGTTTTCTATCTCTAGCCAACATGCTAAGTTGGTTAAGTGTTTCCTAACCTAACCCCACCAGTCCGTTTAGTTTAGCATGTTCCATTTTGATTAAGTCTTTAGTTCACTTAATCCTAACAATCCTGACTCAGCCTTAATTGTCTTATTAAGGCCCTGACCTCTCACATTAGACAGGTATTGTTGTGGCTGCCTGTTGCCGGTTGGTTCCGGGCAGTCTTACGCCACAACTCAGTCTAACCTCGGGTCCTTGCTGGGCTCCATGTTTAACCTCCCACATTGGATAGGTATTGTTGTGACTCCTGGACAGCCGGGCGGTTCCGGGCAGGTTTACATCACAACTCAATCCAACCTCGGGTTAAACACATCGTCTTTTCTACATTTACATATTTTGTCATTCTTCTTTATTTCTTATATGTAAATATTTGCGGCCCATTATTATGTTAATGGTGTAAAGGGTACACCAACCATGGGCCCAACCCATACTTGACTTTGGGCCCTTCTATTTCATATTTTCATTAATTAATTAATTTTTAACCCAACGTTATTTTCCCCCGTTTTACACGTCCGTTTATATATATTGGGCTTAGCCTTTTAAAGCCCAATTTAGCCATGCGAAAAGGGGAGGCTTATGGCGTATACACAAAGAGGGGAAAGTGAGCGCATGAACTTGCATATGACGTTGGAAAATACATAATAGAAATTGGTGTACTTGCATAGTGGTGACATGTATTTTGGTCATAAAACATAGGTGACATAAATCAAGGCATGTAAACTTGCATAGGTTTAACTACAACATGAACCTATATTCTTATTTAGGCATAATGTCAAACATAAGCATGGCCTAAATACTTCTAGCATAAACATGGCATATTGTCAAACATAAGCATGGCATAAAATACTTCTAGCATAGGCATGGCATATGGTCAAACATAAGCATGGCATAAATACTTCTAGCATGAACATAGCATAATTCAACTTAATCATGATTTAAGCCTAATCACATAACGATGGTATAAACATACTTATGCATAAATATTCCTAAACATGGTGTTTGTTTTAAACTTGCAAAAAAAAGGATTTTTGAGTCCAACCTAGCCATGTCATCATATAATCCTTTGAAACAAGATAGACTTAATAACGGATTTCAATTATGCCAAATATCATTCCTAGCCATATTCATAAGTTTGCAAAAGCATGACTTAATACATGGATTATGGTGTCAAAATTCCACATAGTTTCATATGAACTATAATAACCAAACTTGTTTCAATTACTTACAAAACGATTTATGCACAAAAATATACATCATAATGGCATAATAACAAAGCCCCAAACTTGCATGAATTTCAATTAACTACATACATGTAGCTTCAATGTAGATTACACAATTTGCGCAATATTCCAAACGTATACTTGCATAGAACTACCGCATGTAGTTCTTTATAATGAATAACATAATTTTGCACAAATATGAATTACTTCCATTGCCACAATTCAAGCATACACATCAACACAGTTGTTTATTAATACCAAAGTAATACTCTACTTACAATGGTTGCGGCGAATTCTCTAATTAAGAGATATGATTCCTTTGTTGAATTGATTAGCTTTAGGTTGCTTGAATTGCTTTAGGCCTTAGAACTTTCTCTCTAATCCTCTCTTTAGTTGGCGGCTACTCTTTGTCGTTCCTCAGCAACATGGCGGCTATGTTCTTAATTTTGTATGAATAGATTAGGGTTTAGTCTAGGGTTGTTTATATAGAGGTTAGGAATTGATTAGGACCCTTGATGTTGCTAGGTCAGATCATAGCCATTCATTAGCAAGAGAGACCAATAAAAATCCGCCACCTAGCCCTAATGACAAAGCAGACCACTGCAATTCGACCAAACACAGACCTGGCCAGCCAGGTTGACTGGGCTCGACCAGGTCGACACCCCTGTCGACAGGGCTGTCGACAGCCCTGTCGACATGGGTAGCCCAGGTCGACAGCCCAGTCGACCTGGGTGGCTAGGCGGGTGTTTTATCCGCCTGGCCCATTGGGCCCCATTTCAAATTATTATTTTATTCTATTTGAATTTTAAATTTAATTCAAAACTTCCGAAGGCCATATCTTCTTCATACGGACTCCGTTTTTTGAAAACTCGGACTCTATTTCGCGTATTTTTCCGAGACGAACGCAATGGCGAATCCCGTTTCCCTTAGTTCTTTGATTTGAATTTGATTATACTTTAATTCATGAATTTCACAGTTATAGAATTTTCGGGGTGTTACATTCTCCCCCACTTAAAAGGATTTCGTCCCCGAAATCTTCAAGTTAGGAGGAATGTAAATCCTAACATCCAATAATCCATCTACTCATCCATCAAACACGAGCATCCATTGTCCTTAAAAGACTTCTAATGCTTCATGATCATATGCAAAGTGTGTGTGTACATGTACTTATCTAATGCAAAATCAGGCGGTCTACTGATTCAGTTGACCTCCTTAATGCGAATTATGTAAGTGCCATGAATCCATTATGTATGCAAATTTTCCTATTCATGATTCTACATGAGTGCACAATCATTCAATGCAAATGCAACATCCACATGACAACACATTATAGTTCAACCACATACGAATACAAACATATATGCATATGCAATATGAAGTGACTGAGCCGATCTAAAACCTAGATTGTGTGTGTATATGCAACCACGAGCAACCACTAGCAATCACTTGCAACCACTTGCAACCATCATACATAACATGTTTCAACTACATGTTTCCATCCAAAAAGATTCTACCTAAAAGATACGGTCGAGGAAATATACCTAAAAAGATAGATAAAAGCGCAACTTAAGGAGAATGAGAGATCAAGGATGTACCCTCGAATAGAAAAGGGTAGGCTGTACGGATTCTAGCTTCAGTTTCCCAAGTCGCGTCTCCCTCGGCGTCGCTCCACTGAACTTTGACGAGCTTGACTTCGCGGTTGCGTAGCTTCTTCACTTCCGTCCCTAAGATGCGGGTTGGAACTCTCCTTATGGTTGCTTCGCGTTCCACTTCGGCCTCTTCGAGGATGTTTGGCTCTACCACTTCAGCTGACTCATGCAGACATTTTCGGAGATGTGAAACGTGAAAAACGTTGTGGACTCCAGCCAACTTCTCGGGTAGCTCTAATCTATAGGCCATTTTCCCAATCTTCTCGATGATAGGGAATGGCCCTACGAACCTTGGTGCTAGCTTCCCTGTGGTTCCAAAACGAACAATGTTCCTTAGCGGTGATACCTTGAGAAAAACTCTGTCTCCAACTTCAAATTCAAGGTCGGTCCTCCTCTTGTCGGCATAGGACTTTTGTCTGTCTTGGGCCGTCTTCATCCTTCTTCGTATTAAGTCTACTTTCTATGAAGTCTCTCGGATCATATCTGGTCCAAGTATGAGCTTATCCGTGGACTCCCACCAACAAGTGGGCGATCGGCACGGTCTTCCGTATAAAGCTTCGAAGGGCGCCATTCCGATGGTTGCTTGATAGCTGTTGTTGTAGGCAAATTCCACCAAAGGAAGGTGGTCTTCCCATGTCCCTCCGAAGTCGTGGACGCATAACCTTAAAAGGCCTTCCAAAACTCTGTTCACTCTCTCTGTTTGGCCGTCAGTCTGGGGATGATAGGCTGTGCTCAAGCATAACTGCGTTCCTACTGCTTCTTGCAGACTCCGCCAAAACTCGCTGGTGAAGATGGGGTCTCGGTCACTAACGATGCTAGATGGTATTCCATGGAGTCGCACGATTTCCTTGAGGTAAAGTGATGCTAGGGATGAGGCAATTCTCTTACTTTTGACAGGTAAAAAGTGGGCGCTTTTAGTAAGCCTATCCACTATTACCCAAATACTAGTGTTGCCTCTCCTAGACCTAGGCAGCCCATCGATGAAGTCCATTGAGATGCTATCCCACTTCCACTGCGGGACCTCCAGAGGATGTAGCAGTCCGCCAGGCTTTTTCTGTTCCGCCTTAACCTGTTGGCACACCATACACTTAGAAACGAATTCTGCCACGTCCTTTTTCATGCCGTTCAAAAAGAAAGTTCTTTTTATGTCTTTGTACATTTTATCCCCGCCTGGGTGTATCGTCATCTTGGAGTGATGTGCTTCTTCGAGAACCTTCTTTATTAAATCGTTTGTCTGTGGGACGCATAGTCTTCCATCTCGCCTTAGTACACCCTTATCGTCAATGGAGTATCTGTTGAGGTGACTTGAAGTCTCACCCCTAATTAGCCTATCAATTATTTCCACAAGCTGAGGGTCTTCGTGTTGTGCTGTCCCTACTGAATCCACTAAAGTTGGGCGCACTTCGAGAGATGCAAGCAAGCCCGGTACGAAATCGGAGGAGGGCCTAAAGTCGAAACTGGCTATAAACTCTAGGCTTTGTCTTTCAACAAACAACGGGCTTAGGGTCAATTTCTTTCGGCTCAACGCGTCTGCCACTACGTTGCCTTTGCCCGGAGTGTAGGAGATTTCGAAATCGTACGAGGCAAGAAACTCCATCCATCTTTGTTGCCTCAAGTTAAGATCCTTCTGCGAGAAAAGATATTTCAACGATTTATGGTCAGTGTAAAGCTCGAACTTCTCACCTAGGAGATAGTGTCGCCAAGACTTGAGTGCAAAGACGATGGCGGCTAGCTCTAGATCGTGGGTTGGGTAGTTCTTTTCGTGCACCTTCAACTGCCTCCCGCCATAAGCTACTACCCTTCCTTCTTGCATTAAGACGGCGCCTAGCCCTGTCCCACATGCATCCGTATAAACAGTGAACATCTTGCTCCCATCTGGCAGCGTCAAAACTGGGGCTGTTGTGAGAGCCCTCTTCAGTCGTTGGAAAGCAAACTCGCAATCCAAATCCCAATTGAATACTAGATTCTTCTTGGTCAATTTCGTGAGCGGAGCTGAAATTTTCGCAAAATCCCTTATGAATTTTCGATAGAAACCTGCTAGTCCTAGAAAGCTTCGGACCTCAGTTGCATTCCTTGGTGTCTTCCAATCTTGTACCGCCACTACCTTAGCAGGGTCCACCGCTAACCCTTGTTTGGATACTATGTGCCCAAGGAACCTCACCTCTTCTCTCCAAAAGTGGCATTTGGAGAATTTGGCTTTTAGTTGATGGACTCGCAAAGTTTCCATGATTGCCCTTAAGTGCTGAGCATGTTCCTCTTCACTCTTTGAAAAGATAAGGATATCATCTACGAAGACCACTACGAATTTGTTGAGGAAATCTCTAAATACCCTACTCATCAGGTCCACGAAGTACGCAGGTGCATTTGTCAAGCCGAAAGGCATGACAAGCCATTCAAAGAAACCGTCTGGGGTTCTGAACGCCGTTTTATCGATGCTATCTTCAGCCACCCTTAGCTGATGAAAACCGGTTGCTAAATCGAGTTGGGAGAAAACAGACGCTCCTACAAGCTGGTCAAATAAATCGTCAATTCTAGGGAGAGGGCGCCTATTCTTTTTCGTTAGCTTGTTGAGCTCCCTATAGTCAACACACAGACGGAGTGAACCATCCTCCTTTGTAGCGAACACCACTGGAGCGCCCCATTCTGAAATGCTCCTCCTAATGAACCCCTTTTCTAGAAGCTCTTTAATCTGTTTACTGAGCTCTTTCCTTTCTCGTGGAGCCATATGTCTAACGGGCAATGCAACGGGCTTTGCATTATCTACAAGATATATGCGGAAGTCTATTTCCCGCTTCGGAGGTAAGCCCTTCACCTCTTCGAAGACATCCGGATATTCCCGGACCACTCTAACTGATTTCAAATTTTCAACAGAGGCATCTAGCGATTCAAGATAACTAAGCATAACCGCATACGAGGGATTACAAGAAATTTCCAAAGTATTACCGAGCTGGGTTAGGAGCCTAACAACCCTTTTCTCACAATCAAGGATGGCCCCATTACTGGACAGCCAATCCATACCCAAAATCAAACCATAACCCGAAAAGCCCAAAACAAAGGCACTACATAGAAATTCAACACTTAGGATAGAAATTTTCAACCCCACACAGATCATAGACAAATGAGCTGGGCCCCCAATTGGGTTTGAAACAATTAAGGGGTCCTCTACCATACTAGTTTTTAGGTGCAGAGATTCTACTAAAGCAGACGAGATAAAGGAGTGTGATGCGCCGGAATCAAATAAAGTGCAAACGGGGTGATCATAAAGATAAACTACACTTTCTACAGAAGTATTTATACCTCGCTGTTGCAATGGTGGCGCTTCTAGCACATGCACTTGTGCCCCTGGGGTGGATCCAGCGCCCTGCCCCTGTCCTCGTTTCTTTGGGCAGTCCTTAGCCCTGTGGCCTGTCTGACCGCACGAAAAGCACCCACCATTCTCCTTAGCCTTCTTTTTCCGGCAGTCCTTTACTAAGTGCCCCACTTTGCACAGAAATTACACTTCCTCTTCTCTTTGTTGCCTTTTCCGCCCTTCTTAAAGTCTGTCTTCTTAGGCTGCAAACCCTCTTTCTTCCCTTGAGAGCTATCTGCCTTTGTCTCCTTCTTGCCCTTGTCCTCTTCGTTCAGCAATGCCATTTGCACCAATCTTTCATACGTGGCTCCCATGGGTATATGGGTCATGGCCAAACTATGTAATGGCTCATTTAACCCTTTGACGAAACGGAGAGCCTTCTTGTGCGGGGTGTTGACTAGGTCAAGCCCAAACCTAGCCAGCTCATCAAACTGATTCACATACTCCCTGACTGTCTTGTCCCCTTGCTTAAGAAATAAGAATTTTTCCAACTGCAAACTTCTTTCCGCATCTGAGAGAAATTTAGTCTCAAACCTTGCCCTAAAGTCCTCCCATGTATCCACTGGTCTTTCAGCATTGGTGACTTCCCACCAGTAGGAAGCCTCGCCCTTCAATAGCCACACCGCTAGTTGTACCTTTTGTCTATCTTCTACCTCAAAGATGATGAATAGGTCCTCCGTTTCTTTCAGCCAATTTCTAGCTGCCACGAAGGACTCAGTTCCATGGAAATCCCTTCCTCCCATAGCTTTAAAATCTTTACATATCTTAGCGAAAGTGTTTCCCCGAGGAGGAGGTGGAGGAAAAGGTGCTGCTGCGGCTGGATGATTCCCTTCAGCTGGAGGAGGAGGAACGGTAGGACCTGGCAGAGTGGCCCCTGCTTCTAAGAAACGTCTAAACCAACCAGGTATGGGTACCCCTTCAGGCAAGTTAAGTTCTTGGGACATGCTGAAACAAAAAAGGATAGATTCAAAACGAAGGATAAGAGATAATACCTATGGCTTTGGGGAGTGGACTTTGCCTTTTTAGAATAATATTTTTCTTTTTAAAAATGCTTCTTTAAATTTCCTTTTTGAAAATAATTTTTCAAAACTTTTTATCTTATCTGGTAAACCTATGCTCTGATACCAAGTGAAACACCCCACCTCCGTTAGGGTCACTCTCAAAGGGAATGCCCTAATTTTGGTGGAGGTTTATAAGTACAAGTCACAGATATACAAGACAGATATAAGAACACATATTTGTAAACAGCGGAAGAACAACAAACTTTTATTTTATAAAGTCAAATACGTGTTACAACATCCTTCCCAAAAACATAGCATAACATTTTCATAATCTGTCTTGAGTACATGATTTAAAGAAGCATAAATAAAACATAGATAAACTGCAAAAGCCCCATAGTGGATTGTCCAAAGCCATAGTTCAAAACAGGAAAGCCCAAGCAATACATTTCTCTTCTTCCAGCTAGATGTTGAGGTTGGTCAAGCTGCTGTGTTCCCTCCCTGAGGACCTGGGGGGTGGAAACGGAAGAAAGAAGACGAAAGGAAAATAGAGTCAGACATAAAGCCTGAGTAAGTCTAGTACTACTTTGTCTATGAATAAAGAACTGGGTATGATAAGTAAAACAGGAAGTGGGCAACATTATAAACTTGGTTAAGTTATCTAGGGTCGAATATACTATCGTACCCCATGTTAATCTCTGAACCCATATAGACTAGTTTCCAATTTGCACCCCAAAATCAGGGTGAGGTGATCCATTCTACGATGATCGGCTCCTACTCGCATAGTTACATGTGTCTTACGGCCCCCGATGTCTGTAGTTACCTATGCTGGTCCCACCATGGGGTGTATCAAGTCCCATAGTGGCAACCCGACACAACCTTAGAGTGCACAGGTATGCTACTGGTGTCCAGTGCTTTATTTTTCTGCGCCGGAGTGCGTGCACGCCCGCACACCGTTAGAACCTACACTGCTACACCACCGCCGTCGATTTGACCTCTTATAATCAGCCCAGTAATCGTGCCCCACCCTGCCTAGTTTCAGGGTATCCTGATACACCTTCTAGGGTTACTGCTGAAAAGGGTCCCCCGTTACTAGGTTTTCTATCTCTAGCCAACATGCTAAGTTGGTTAAGTGTTTCCTAACCTAACCCCACCAGTCCGTTTAGTTTAGCATGTTCCATTTTGATTAAGTCTTTAGTTCACTTAATCCTAACAATCCTGACTCAGCCTTAATTGTCTTATTAAGGCCGTGACCTCTCACATTAGACAGGTATTGTTGTGGCTGCCTGTTGCCGGTTGGTTCCGGGCAGTCTTACGCCACAACTCAGTCTAACCTCGGGTCCTTGCTGGGCTCCATGTTTAACCTCCCACATTGGATAGGTATTGTTGTGACTACTGGACAGCCGGGCGGTTCCGGGCAGGTTTACATCACAACTCAATCCAACCTCGGGTTAAACACATCGTCTTTTCTACATTTACATATTTTGTCATTCTTCTTTATTTCTTATATGTAAATATTTGCGGCCCATTATTATGTTAATGGTGTAAAGGGTACACAAACCATGGGCCCAACCCATACTTGACTTTGGGCCCTTCTATTTCATATTTTCATTCATTAATTAATTTTTAACCCAACGTTATTTTCCCCCGTTTTACACGTCCGTTTATATATATTGGGCTTAGCCTTTTAAAGCCCAATTTAGCCATGCGAAAAGGGGAGGCTTATGGCGTATACACAAAGAGGGGAAAGTGAGCGCATGAACTTGCATATGACGTTGGAAAATACATAATAGAAATTGGTGTACTTGCATAGTGGTGACATGTATTTTGGTCATAAAACATAGGTGACATAAATCAAGGCATGTAAACTTGCATAGGTTTAACTACAACATGAACCTATATTCTTATTTAGGCATAATGTCAAACATAAGCATGGCCTAAATACTTCTAGCATAAACATGGCATATTGTCAAACATAAGCATGGCATAAAATACTTCTAGCATAGGCATGGCATATGGTCAAACATAAGCATGGCATAAATACTTCTAGCATGAACATAGCATAATTCAACTTAATCATGATTTAAGCCTAATCACATAACGATGGTATAAACATACTTATGCATAAATATTCCTAAACACGGTGTTTGTTTTAAACTTGCAAAAAAAAGGATTTTTGAGTCCAACCTAGCCATGTCATCATATAATCCTTTGAAACAAGATAGACTTAATAACGGATTTCAATTATGCCAAATATCATTCCTAGCCATATTCATAAGTTTGCAAAAGCATGACTTAATACATGGATTATGGTGTCAAAATTCCACATAGTTTCATATGAACTATAATAACCAAACTTGTTTCAATTACTTACAAAACGATTTATGCACAAAAATATACATCATAATGGCATAATAACAAAGCCCCAAACTTGCATGAATTTCAATTAACTACATACATGTAGCTTCAATGTAGATTACACAATTTGCGCAATATTCCAAACGTATACTTGCATAGAACTACCGCATGTAGTTCTTTATAATGAATAACATAATTTTGCACAAATATGAATTACTTCCATTGCCACAATTCAAGCATACACATCAACACAGTTGTTTATTAATACCAAAGTAATACTCTACTTACAATGGTTGCGGCGAATTCTCTAATTAAGAGATATGATTCCTTTGTTGAATTGATTAGCTTTAGGTTGCTTGAATTGCTTTAGGCCTTAGAACTTTCTCTCTAATCCTCTCTTTAGTTGGCGGCTACTCTTTGTCGTTCCTCAGCAACATGGCGGCTATGTTCTTAATTTTGTATGAATAGATTAGGGTTTAGTCTAGGGTTGTTTATATAGAGGTTAGGAATTGATTAGGACCCTTGATGTTGCTAGGTTAGATCATAGCCATTCATTAGGAAGAGAGACAAATAAAAATCCGCCTCCTAGCCCTAATGACAAAGCAGACCACTGCAATTCGACCAAACACAGACCTGGCCAGCCAGGTTGACTGGGCTCGACCAGGTCGACACCCCTGTCGACAGGGCTGTCGACAGCCCTGTCGACATGGGTAGCCCAGGTCGACAGCCCAGTCGACCTGGGTGGCTAGGCGGGTGTTTTATCCGCCTGGCCCATTGGGCCCCATTTCAAATTATTATTTTATTCTGTTTGAATTTTAAATTTAATTCAAAACTTCCGAAGGCCATATCTTCTTCATACGGACTCCGTTTTTTGAAAACTCGGACTCTATTTCGCGTATTTTTACGAGACGAACGCAATGGCGTATCCCGTTTCCCTTAGTTCTTTGATTTGAATTTGATTATACTTTAATTCATGAATTTCACAGTTATAGAATTTTCGCGGTGTTACATTTACATTAGTATACGGACATATACACACACTTTCTGCATATGTTCATACATCATTAGAAGTTTCTAAGGATAATGGTTGCTTGTGGTTGATTGTTTAGTAGATGGTTGTTTGGTTGGTAGGATACGTTCTTCTTGACTTAGAGATTTCGAGGACGAAATCCTTTAAGTAGGGGAGAATGTAACACCCCGAATTTCAATTAACACTAATGGTTAGTAATTAAAGTATAATTAATCTCAGATGTGAGAATCAGGGGAAACGGGCTGTGTCATTGCGTTCGTCTCGGAAAAATACGCGAAATAGAGTCCGAGTTTGCGTAAAACGGGTACCGTATGAAAGAGATATGGACGAACGAAGTTAGGCAGAAAAACCCGAAACAGGCCAGAAATGCACTGGCGCACTTGTGAAGTGCGCCAGCACAAAAATACACTGGCGCACTTGGGAAGTGCGCCCAAGTCGGGACAGGAAACCTGCACAGTTTCTAGAGAGTTCTGTGGTTGGGTGCACCAGTTTGGGGTTTGGGCTTGGTCTTAGGGCTGGTTTCTGGAAGGTTCCGAAATCTAAGAGTCCTAATCTAATTTAGGGTTAATCTAAGGGCCTAAAACACTCACCTAATCTATAAATACACCCTAATACTACCCTAATTCATACTAAAAATAGAAATGATGCCACCATGCCGCCAAAATCAAACTTGAGAGGAACCTCCACTAGTTTATGAAGAAAGTTGCAAGCTAATCAACCTCTAATCATCATCTTCTTCTTGTATAGCAACTAGTTCTACTACATATATTTGCTAATCTTGGTTTTGGTGAGTTTCTATCACTCTAATGATCAATTGCTAAACTAAGTAGATGAGATATGATGAGATCATATGGTTTTGTTTGTGGATTAATGGGTTTTAAGTCATATGACATGATGTTAGTTTGCTAATGTATGTGGGTTATGCAAGTTTTGTGCTTTGTGATCATATGTTAATATGCAAGTTACATGTATGATAATATGCGAGTTACATGTATGATAATTATGCAAGTTGTATGTTTCTTCGTATGCAAGTTTATGAGTTCATATGCAAGTATGTAACATGTTATGCAAGTTCATATGCAAGTTTATGAGTTCATATGCAAGTTATGTGACATGTTATGCAAGTTCATACGCAAGTTTGTGAGTTCATATGCAAGTTATGTAACATGTTATGCAAGTTCATATGCAAGTTATGTGACATATTATGCAAGTTCATATGCAAGTCATGTATTTGTTAATATGTAAGTTTATGTAACATGTTATGCAAGTTAATATGCAAGTTATGTGACATGTTATACAAGTTAATATGCATGTTAATAAAATGATGTGGAATGGGTATGCTTAAGAGTAACATAAATTAAATGGACATAATTGGGAATTTACCTATTGAGTTAGGTCTACCCATATTATGGAGTTGGGAATTTACCTATTGAGTTAGGTCTACCCATACTACGGAGTTGGGAATTTACCTATTGAGTTAGGTCTACCCATATTCTGGAAAACATGATTAATTAATTAGGGTTAATTAATATAAATTATGAGGGTGATTAATTAGGTGTAATTAATCGACTAAGACACGAGGTTGGACTCAGTTGTAGCGTAAAACTGCCCGGACCCAACCGGCTTAACCAGTTGCTACAAATGTTAGCCCAATGTGAGAGGTCTTAGGCACAAATTAAATACGTGATTAAAGTAAAGACACGAGGTTAGACCCTTTTTATGACGTAAGGCTGCCCGGACCCAACCGGCATATCCAGCAGTCATAAAAGACGGTCTAATGTGAGAGGTCTTTATGAGGTCATGATCTTAATTAATTGATTAAGAAACACTTAACCATATTAGCATGTTGAGGGACATGAGGGGTTAAGTGGAGGCCTTGGGTGGCAATAGAAAATACGATTAGAATACTTAACCAAAGTGGAACATGTAATTAAAACATGGTTAAAGGGTTAAGTAAGTGCTTTGGGTGGCATGTGGAAATCTAGTGGGTGCCTTGAATGGCAATTAAAATATGATTAATGACTTAACCAGAATTTATAACATGTAAGTGGACATGGTTAAAGGGTTAAGCGGGATTCACTAGAAATAACAAGCTTAGGTGGTAGCTTGTGGGGGCCCATTTCAACCAATATCCCAAACGTATCTTAGTGGGCTCGACTCTAGTCGAGTGATGGGACACGCATATTGGGCTTGACTATAAGAGGCCAAAATAGGTTAGCGGTGGCAACGCATGACCAACGGGTTTCATATGCGTGTGTGGACCCGGGCTGGTAAATAAGACGTTGTTGCATCGTGTAGATATAAGCCGTGCACCGTTAATTTTATCAGGTTGCCACGTTGGGGAATGGTACACCCCACGGTGGGGCCAGCACGGGTATCTACGTTAGGGAGCCGATCGAATGGGGAGTAGTGTGTACACCTAGTGGATTGTAGGGCCCCGTGGCGTCTACTTAGTCACCTAGGGGTACGCGAGAACTATTAAGTTAATTTTATAAGTCCATGGATGGGATCAACCTTTAAGTTAGGAATGACTGGTGTGGTGCAGTTTAGTAATTTACCTTTGGAAGGGTAGATGCGTCTTTATCTTTTATCTTAGTTTAGTTGACCCATTCATCCCCATTAGTTACCGTATATCAGTTTATGTATTCTCTGGTTACTTTAACGATTGTATTGTTAAAGTTATAGGACTCGCTCAGACTTATGTCTGACCCTGTTGTTTTTATCTTTTTCCCAACCCTCAGGTCCTACGGTGGATCCTAGCAGTAGTGGAGCTTGATCGGATTGCTGTTCCAGTCTTTAGGAGCTTGGATAGATGTAAAGCTCCAGTTACCCAGTTATCTTTTCTTTTGTCATGACTATTGTATGAGAGTGGGATTATGTACTTCTTTATTTTGATGGATATTGTACTTGACTTTTATTGTGGTTTTATGATGTAACCAGACATGTTTTACTTCCGCTGTTATGAGATGATGTTTTAAATTTCAAGTACTATTTATATCTGTCTTGTTGTAATTTTTCTGTTCTATATTCACTAAAATACTCCACCGATGCTATGGCATTCCCTTAGTGAGTGACCATAGCGGGAGTGGGGTGTTACAGATCCGAAATTGAATATGAAGTTGAAATCGTTTTGAAAACGAATTTAAAACGATTTATAAAATATGTTTTAAAAGGAAATCGATGAAATGTATATAATATATATATTATATATATAGAATGGCCTGAATAGAACGCGCCGCGCCACGGCAATTCGCGAATTTCGACCATTGACTTCGAATTGACGTTGCGGGAGATCCGACCGTCGGATTCTCCAAAAACCGGAACCGTTGGGTTCGTATCGAATAGTGCTTTCTAACGAATATTACAAATTAGAAATCTAATGGTTGGATTTGGAATTATATCTAAATCAAATTTGGAAAACGTCGTTGTAAGTGCAGTTCGATGGCCGTTGATGGAAATCGACTGTACGGGCCTTGATAAATTATTAAAAATAGTAATAATTTGTGTAAAATCATAAGAAATGATTTGTGAAGAATTAGGATGAAAAATTCCATATTCGGAAAGATAAAAATAGATTTTTATCCAAATGAACTAGTTTTGAACTAGAATTATAATTCAATTATTTTTAAAAATAAATGAATTGGATTTGAAATGGTTTTATAAATAACCAGAATTTCCAATAATTGAATTGGAATGGATTTGAATCGAAATTGTCATTGGAATATTTCGATGTAGGATTTCGTGAGTATACAGATATTGTAATGGGAATTTGAAAGATATTTATATTGTTATTTCCAATATAATATTTGTTGGTTATAGGATTTGATATCGAATATAAGCCGATATATTTTCTATTCAGAGCCTTGTTTTTAATACCAAATGGGATTTGGGTTTGTAGTGAATGGTGTCTTCATTTACACTGTTCTTAAACCCAGTTGAGAAAAAGATTAAATCTTTTTATTTTAGATTTAATGAAGTATACCAATTAAATGGTATTTAATTGGGATTGAATTTGAATGCGATTTTGGGTTTATAGTGAACCGTGTTTTGAATGACATTGGTTCTTTATCCCAGTTAAAGAAAGGATATGATTTCCCAAGTTAAATAATCATTAATATTGATTTTTAGGAAGATTAAAACCAAGTGGATTTTTAATGAATCTTTAATTAGATTGAAATGATCGAGAATGGAGTATCACCAGTTTTGCTCCAGCCGATAGTTAAATGTTTAATTAGATTTGAACGAAAAATGGTAATTGAATTTACCGATAACACTGTGGTGTTAGATATGAAGTATTACCAGTTTTACTTCATGGGATGAATAGGTTGGGATTGGGAAATTAAAACAAATGATTACTTAGGTGTGGTTCGCTAATCCCGACTAGTTTGGATAAACCATAATTTTGTTTGGATTGATATTCAAAGGAATATTAAAGAGTAAATTTAAAGAATTTGTCTTTGATAAAATTTATGGGAACCTTTCCCAAAGTATAAGAATATTCTGAATTGGAATGAGGCATATGTTTTGTTTATGTAACACTTATTTATTATATACGTGATTTATCCAAAAAGACCGGGTTTATCCCATTCTGAATAACTGATTCGAAGTGGTGTCGAGGATGAAGACGGTGGTCGAAGACCGGAGGTCTTCACATCGTTTGGGTGATTACTGATGATCTTGATTGGGCTGTACACCCAAAAGGAGGGAATCAGTTGGTGATCGTCCAGACGTACTTGGAGATCGATGGATATGCGAGGAATAACGTTCCTCCGGTTTCGTTCAGACCCAGAACGGACTTGTAAATGGACTATGTGTCTGACATTCGATATCATTCTGTGTGATTGATGGATATCGGTTGCATGGAGTGGTTTGCCTGTGTGGCATGCTAAGATGCAAATGATCAAGGCTTCTGTTGAAAAGTAGAGTCTTGTGGTTGACGATCAAAGCACCGCCTGTGTGGCATAACTTTGTGTAACTTTGATTCGTGAGCCTCACACCCCAGTTGTGAACCAGAAACGGGAGAAGACTTCAGGGAGGGCATGCTTTTCCTTCTAGGTAGGGTGGTGTTAGTGACCTACCAGCCCTGACATTTAAATTATTTTCACCTGTGTGGTTGTTGCTGTTGCGAGTCGCCTCGGATATATTGGTGACTATGTGGAGCCGATGGAGTCATAGGACTCATTTACGCCCCAAAGGGTGGGGAAACGCAGTGTTCAGGCATTTTAATCCACATCGGTGGCCGGCCCTGACGATCCAAGGGCTCACCTATGTCTAGGTCCTGAGACATGGGCTAGATTGTCTCGAATCGGTAGAGTACGATCCCTTGCCTCGGTTCGCAAATGAAAATCCAATTTCCAATGCGTGATTTTGCGGTTTTAATTGTAGAACTAGTATGGCGACATGATATATGGTACCCATGCCGTCTATGATTGATACTTATGATTGAATTTGGTTTGACACTATACACTTATAGTAATAATAAAAGATGAAATTTAGCGTATCAAGCATTCTTTTGCTATTATATGGTAAAACCCTATCCTCCGGCTTGTGTTGCATTGTGTGATGGGACCTGGGTCTTATAATAGCTTCATTGTTCTTTATTTAGCATTGCTCTGTTGTTTTATGCACTGGTATTCTTGGGAGGAAACCCGTTCCGTGTTTCACGGCGTGGTCCGTTGATTTACCTAACTTTAAAATAAAGATTAATAACTGTTTTAGTTCTTACACCAGTCACATGACTGACCTGGAGTTTATTGTTTTAACCTAAACCCTGGGTGCCCTTATTTTCGACACGGGCAGCTAGTAGTTTTGTTTTGCAGATTTATATTCACAGGATCCTAGTTTACAGCTGGAACGATATCCGGAAAGCTTTGTATCCGTATATCTCCTTCAGTTGTGTTTTGTAGTATTTTCTGCTGCTATGTAATGTATTGTAATCTCGGATATTTATCAAATGTATATCATTTGTTTATACTCTTTATATTCTTGTATTCTTATGAAATTGTTGTAATTAACAATGAGGTCTTCTTCTGTTTGTGTTCCGATGTGGCTTGTCCTCAAAGCAGTCAGTGCTTTCCTTCACGGGGAAGTTCGGGTTGTCACATCGTGGTATCAGAGTTTTGGTTTATAAAGCTCAGAGAACAAGGCACATTAGAACCATATAAAAGAACTCATTAGAGATTGGATTAGTAATATCTAGTAAGAATGACTCATTAGAGATGGGATCAGTAGTATCCTAGAACGAGCGTGAAGAGTATATTTTTAAAATGAAAACAAGTTTTGTTTTGAAAATTGTTAGCCTACATTGTGAACTGGGCAACACAAAGTCAAGGTGTGAAGCGTTGAAGAACTTGGAAAGCATCACAGCGGATCGGATCGGAGAAGTGTAGCGGATCGGATCGGAAAGATGTAGCGGGTCCGATTGGTGAGCTGCTATTGTTTGAATCAAAGAGGCACTGCCGTTCGGATCGGAGAGCTGCTTACTGTCAGTTGGAGCGGAGGGCTACCTGCTACAGAGACAGATCGGAACGGAGAAAAAGGGTTAAAGTCTTAGTTTTGGGATAATCTGGATCGGATCGGGTACTCCGATCCGATCCCCCACTGCATGCTCCTCCGATCCGAACCCATATTCCACATCACTCTCCCCCACGATCGCCTGAAGATGCGGAGCGGGTATGACCAGTTCCTGCCCACAACGTCCACTGCTCTGATGCGTTGTCAACACTGAAATCCATCCATACCCGAGGATGATGGGATGGAAGACACGTGGCTCCGATCCGGATCGGATTCTGAGCAAATTTTCACGTATAAATACCCTGTCTGGAGACAATGGAAAGGATCTTCTTTTTGGCACTTTGAGAGTTCAACCACTTTCATAAACCGAATTCCAGCACTCCCAGATAATCCAAATCGTCTTTCAACATTTGTTTTGAGACAATTAAGTGAATGTATGTGAGTTGTGAGTGAAATTGAGTGAATATCTCATTGTAATTGCAACTATATCATCGAGAATAGTGGTAGACAAGTGGACGTAGGCTTTTCATCGCCGAACCACTATAAATTCTGTGTCTCCATTTTACTTTTGATCTTATTTCATTCTGCTTTTAGTCAATTTGGGTGTTAGAACCACTTTTTGGTCTAACATTTTGGTGCTTTCACGGAGAATCATCTGAATTCTCTGTTTTTCGGGATTATCGTTCTACTTTTTGGACTGTTGAGTTCAAAGAAGTAAATCCTCAAGTTTCGACGCTTTTGAATATTTGTTGAATTGATTGTTGAAGAACTATGCCCAAACGAAAAGGCAAGGAAGTTCAAACTAGTCGAGGAAACGGAGTTGGTGAAGATCAACAAAATGCAGTTGTGACACGGTCTCGTGGGCAGAGCTCAGCAGCAGAACGGACTGATACAAGAATTCCGAACCGCACTCAAGGGGAGAGCTCCGATCCGATCCGGGTAGGAGAATCTGAAGCAGTGAATTCCCCCAACCTGAACCGACCCGAGCAACTTGCCCTACACCGACCCGACCTGGCTTTCCAGCTCCGACACGAACAGGCTTCCCAGCTCCGACCCGACCCGATTTCCCATCTCCGAACCAACCCGTCACTTGGTGATGTTGGAACCTCTACTCGAGCCCCTACAAATGCTCCGATTCCAGCCACCAGGGTCAATGATCAGTTCAATCCATCCGCACCCGTTACTCAAGGAGATTTCTCGCGCCTACTAGACATGCTTGAGAGTACTAGAGAGGCTATGAAAATCCACGAGCGCACCAATCTCATGATGAAAGAAAACATGAGACTCATGAGCAGGGAAATTAGCGAACTCCGTAGATGGAGAACCCCATCCCCGGTTCGCCACACACCAATGGATCAGTCTTCTTCTTCCGAGGAAGAGCGGCCCCGTGAAAGAAGGCCGCTCGAACAACCTCAGAATTTGGAGCAGCTAACGTTCGGATCTTTGGGGTCCCGCGAGGATATTGCACGAGCACTAGGAACCAATGATCCAGGCTTGAGAGACCCTAACCATACTAATCCCACTCAGGGGCAAATGCTCCAGCCCCCTCCTCCCGAGATCGACCGGGAGCGTAGGGAACGAAGTAGAGCAGAAGCAGCTCAAAGAAGAAGGGCATCTCCTGAACAAGAGCCCAGAAGGAACCCGGATACCAGGGCCAGGGAATCTGAACGTCCCCTGACTAATGCTGATGTACACGCGATGGTACGCCAGATTATATCCGAAAGCCGGAACTATACCAATGAAGATTATGGCATTGAGCGAAGCCATACTCCTTTCACTGACGACATCCTCAATTTTCAGTTTCCCCGACGTTTTAACCTACCGCAGATGGACAAGTACAATGGGAGAACCGATCCGGGACAGCATTCGATGCGATACTCGTGGCTCATGAATGCTGCTGCTGCTCTTGACGCAGTGAAGTGTAAAGAATTCCCGATCTATTTAGAAGATGTGGCGCTGCTATGGTTTGCCCGACTTCCCCCTCGTTTGATACCGAATTATAGGGAATTGAGCGAACGTTTTATGAATCAGTTCCGACTCCATACCCGAAAGTCTAAAAGTGTTATTGAATTATCAAGAATTAAGCAGGCACCAGGAGAGTCTTTGAGGTCATATCTCGACCGTTTCAACTTAGCTGTAACTGAAGTTAGTGACCCGCATGAGCCCACCATCTTGATGGCTTTGATGGAAGGAGTCGATCCTGACTCCGAGTTTGGAGATTACCTTTCCGGGAAGACACCCTCCACGAGAGAGCTATTCTATGAAAAGGCCGATATTCATTTAAGACGAGAGGAGGCCAAGGAAAACCGAAAGAGAAAGTCTGGAGCGGCTCCAAAAGAAAATGTTCAGAGTAATGTCGCCGTGAAGGAGTCTGGAGAAAGTTCCGGAAAAGTTGAAGTGAATGTGGGAAACAAGAGTGGAAACGACAATTCTGGAAACGGGGGCAACAACAATAACCGTAACGCGAACGGTAACAGAAGAAATAGAAACAGGGGAAGTGATCCTAACAAAAGACCCCGATTCCAGACTTATGAGAATTATACACTGTTGAACGACACTCTGGAGAACATTTACTTGGATACATACAATGTTTTGCAATATAAAAGACCGCCACCTCGCGACTCAACAGAGAAAGAAATGGCAACTGGGAAGTTTTGTTTGTTTCATGGAACTCATGGGCATTCAACCAATGAATGTCGACATTTGAGAGACGTGATTGAGAAGCTATTGCGCGACGGGAAACTGGATGAGTATAAGGTTGCCCCGAGGGACAGGGGGCAAGGAGAGCAGGCTCCAAAACAGATTCAATCTGCTCCCAAGCCTACAGCGCAGCAGAAAGGCAAGGGAATTGTTATCAACTCCATAGTGGGTGGACCCCACCCAGCAATCCGCAGTTTTAGAGCGATGGATCAATATGTAAATGCTGCCAAGCACGTAGATGTGAATGAATGTGATGATTTGGAAGATATCGCCCCCATTAAACAACAGAAGACAATGTTTGACGACGTGGTATTCCGTAGTAGAGATAATACCGGGATCCAGTCACCCACCGATGATCCGTTGGTCATTACTACCACCATTGGGTCGGCCTTGGTACATAAGGTGTTAGTAGACAACGGTAGCTCTGTTAATATTTTTTTGAAAAAGTCATTCGATCAGATGAAGCTTGAATCTGAAGATTTGGAGCCATGCGAAGGTTGGATCCGTGGCTTCAACGGGGCGTCAACAGCTCCAATGGGGTACATAGAATTGCCCGTAACCTTGGGGCAAGGAGAACGCCGAAGAGTACGGATGCTTCAGTTCGTAGTGTTGGACGTAGATTCGCCTTATAATGCATTTTTGGGAAGGCCTGCCCTTGCTGAGTTCAGGGCTTGCATCGCCCCTTGGTATTTATTGCTTAAGTTCCCAACTGAAGCCGGAACTGGAGTAATGAGAGGGGATCAAGTCTCCGGACGGGCCTGCTATGTTGCCGAATTAAAGATGTTGATGAAAGGACTTAACATCGAGAGTAAAGACGCCTCGCCTCCTCCAAAGGAGGGCTCAGCGTAGCAATTAGAGGGATCGGCCCCGAAGGAGTTGCCCAAAGGAACGCCTAAAGACCTGGATCCCAGAAAATACGAGGAACCAGAGACTAGAAATGCAACTCCTAATGAAGCGACAGTGGACATTCCCATTAATGAAGCTGATCCAACAAGAGTTTTGAAGATTGGATCCCAGTTGGATCCACGTCGGGCCAAAAGAACTAGCTGACTTCCTGAAGGCAAACTTGGACGTGTTTGCCTGGACCCACGCAGACATGTGTGGGATATCGCCATCCATCATAAGTCACTCACTAAATGTAAACCCGAAACACCCACCTGTAAAGCAAAAGAGACGTATGCTGGGCCCAGAGAGGTCGGCTGCTCTGAAAGAAGAAGTGGAGAAACTGAAACAGAACGGATTTATTAGAGTTTCGACATATCCCGACTGGATATCGAATCCCGTCTTAGTAAAGAAGCCGAATGGAAAGTGGCGGACTTGCATTGATTTTTCAGATTTGAACAAAGCTTGCCCGAAAGATAGTTTCCCACTTCCCAGGATTGACCAGCTTGTAGATTCAACAGCGGGACACGAACTTCTTTCTTTCATGGACGCATATTCCGGGTACAACCAAATTCCTATGCACGTGCCAGATCAAGAACACATGAGCTTCATTACAAACTTGGGGTTATACTGTTACGTGGTCATGCCGTTCGGATTGAAAAACGCTGGAGCCACTTATCAACGCCTGGTGAACAGGATGTTTTATAATCAAATAGGGAAGACTATGGAAGTTTATGTGGATGATATGCTTGTCAAATCGAAACAGTCCTCCAGCCATACGCAAGACTTGGCAGAAATGTTTGGTATCCTGCGAAAGAATCGGATGAAGTTGAACCTTTGAAATGTTCATTTGGAGTGGCATCGGGAAAATTTCTAGGCTTCATTGTGAGCTCCCGAGGAATTGAAATCAATCCCAGCCAAATAGCAGCGATTAGAAACATTGAAGAGCCGAGGAGAATTACAGATGTCCAATGTCTTGCGGGGAAAGTAGCTGCGTTGAGTAGGTTTATCTCCAAAGCCACGGACAAATACGTCACGTTTTTTGATTTGATTAAAAGGGGAAAGAAGAACTTCGAGTGGACTCCGGACTGTGTTGAGGCCTTTCGAAATTTATTGGAATTGTTAGAAAAACCACCGATTTTGTCAAAGCCAGTGGACCACGAAGAATTGTTTGTTTACTTGGCAGTTTTGGCTCACGCTGTTAGCACAGCCTTGGTTCGAGAAGAAGACAAAGTGCAAGGCCAGTATATTATGTAAGTAAGAAATTGGCAGCGGCAGAACGCAACTACCCAAAGATTGAGAAGCTCGCTTATAGCCTCCTAATCCCCTCCCGAAAACTTCATCACTATTTCCAAGCACATCCAATAACCATATACACTGACCAGCCTCTGAGGCAGGTGTTGCAGAGGCCCGAAGCATCGGGACGGTTGATTAAATGGAATATTGAATTAAGTCAGTTCGATTTAAATTTTCAGCCACGAAGATCGATCAGGGGGCAAGCTCTGGCAGACTTTATAGCAGAGTTCACAATCCCAAAGGAGGAAGTAATCGATGACAGAGTGGTCAAGTCCGAAGATTAGTTAAAGATAGATCCATGGAAGTTATACACAGATGGAGCCAAGAACGACCGAAGGTCCGGAGCTGGAATCGTCTTAGTTACTCCTGAAGGACGGTCGTTATATTACGCTCTACGATTAGAATTTTCGGTGACTAACAATGACTCTGAATACGAAGCCCTGATTGCCGGGCTGAAGCTTGCTAAAGACCTTGGAATAAAAATGTTGGACATATTCTGTGACTCCAAAATCGTTGTTTGCCAAGTGCGAAAGGAATTTGTGGCTCGGGGACCTCGACTTATCGCCTACCACGGGAAAGTGGAAAAGCTATTGAGCAACCTGGAGAGGTATAATATAATGCATATCCCAAGAGCCGAAAACCAGAAGGCAGACAGGCTGGCAAAGCTAGCTAGTTCCGACAACCCGGAAGAAACTGAAATAATTCCAATTGAAACGTTGGAATCGCCAAGCTTTGAGTCGATGGAAATTGAGTTCGCTTTCGAAGCGGAACCGGAGAAGGAGTCGTGGATGACCCCGATTAAGAACTTACTTAAGAATGGGACACTCCCATCAAAGAAAAGTGAGAGAAGGGCTATAGTTCGCAAGGCTACCAGATATGTCCTACAAGATGATACTCTTTATAGACAAGGATTTTCTATGCTCCTATTACGATGTATAGCACACAACAACATCAAAGGTGTACTAAGAGAAGTACACGAAGGTGAGTGTGGAGATCATACAGGAGGTCAGACTTTAGCGAAAAAGATATTGCGGTATGGATACTTCAGGCCCACAATTAATAAAGATGCAGCTGATTATTCACGACACTGCGATAAGTGCTAGAGATTCGCCAAAATCCCCAAAGCACCGTCGACCCAACTCAAATCGACAGTGAGTCCTTGGCCTTTTGCCACGTGGGGAATTGATATCATCGGAGTTCTACCAATTGCTAAAGGAGAAGCGAAATATGCAATAGTCGCTATGGACTATTTTACGAAGTGGGTGGAAGCTGAGCCCCTAACCCAGATTACGGCGAGGAAGGTGATAAGTTTTGTGGTTAGAAATATTATATGCCGATTCGGGATCGCAAGAACCATTATAACTGATAACGGAACCCAGTTCGATGGTACTGAATTCAGAAATTTCCGCTAGAAATATAAGATCGATAAACGGTATACTGCGGTTGCTTATCCGCAGTCGAACAGGCAAGTAGAAGCAATAAACAAAGTTATAAAATCAGTCATCAAGAAACGGTTAGAGCACGCAAAGGCAAAATGGGTTGACGAATTGCCCTTAGCTTTGTGGGCATATCGAACAACATTTAAGACAGCTACTGGTCATACCCCTTTCTCTCTCTCTTTTGGTTCAGAAGCAATAATTCCAGTAGAGCTTGAAGTTCCTTCCCACCGGGTGACGTATTATGACCTGATGACGAATTGGGCACTCTTACTCGAGTCTCTTGATGAAATCGAAGAAAAAAGGGACGAAGCAGATTTGCGTGCGGCAAGGCATCGACATCAGATGGCACGCTATTACGACAAAAAAGTTCGCTTTAGGACTTTTGAACCGGGAGATTTGGTGTTAAAGAGAATCTTTCCATCCCTTTCTCACCTCGGTCCAAAATGGGAAGGACCCTTTGTCATCCAACAGAAACTTGAAACAGGAAAAATCAAGTTAACGACCGTAGATGGCGAAGAGGTACCTAGAGCATGGAATGCCCAAAACTTGATGCGATATTTGGATTAGAAGTGTTGTACACTCTGCTATTTTTCTTATGAACTCTGTAAAAATGGCACGACTTGCGTTAGGAAAGTCTGATGATATGAATAAAGAACTATAAAGTGGATGTAGGATACGACTTAGCCGAACCACTATAAAAATATCGTGTGTCATTTACTTTCATGCATTATATATATATATATATACCTTCATCTACTATTCTGTTGCGATTATGGAATATAAGATGATTTAAAACCTGAAAGGTTGAAAACAGTTTATACGCAAGAAAAAGCACAACGACTATTTGTGCGAAAAGACATAAAAGAATGGGAAAACGACATTCTTAACTCTAACTCTCGAGAATTGAGAGAGAGTATAAAAGGACGGGAAGACGACGTCCTCTGAGGCGTGAAGGTGCACCCAGACAAGAGACAGCCTCAGTAAGAACTCTAACCTGAGTATAAGACAGGAGAGTATAAAAAAAATTGCAAGAAAAAACGACAGGCATTGACGACACAGAAAATGCAATCCCGTCAGAAAATCGGGGACATTTAGACTACTTGATTAAGTCTTGAATAGTTTTTTGAGATCGACTGGGGGCATATATGTATACACATATTCCCCCCTACCATAACTTCAATACACAACTATAATAAGACATGCATTCTTACATAAGTGTAAAACTAATGGCTAACAAACATTGCAAAAAATGAATTATTTTTTATTTACAAATGAATGAATTTGTACAGGAAAACAGTCAAAAAGAAGGTGCAAGGGCCACCCTCATAGCAACAATTATTGGTCAACTAAATGCTAAAATAACACAAGGCAACCCACTACTTAGACTTCGAAGGAGGCTTGGACTTCTTGGCGGCTTTCTCTGCATCCTTCGCCTCTTTTTCGGCCTCCGTCAAGATGCGCTTTGATTTTTTCTTTCCTGAAGCTGAGATGCTGGAATCGGTTGACTTCTTCCCGGAGGGCGGAGCGCTAGAATCAAGAGATGACTTATTAGCGAGTTCCTCTGTAACAGATCTAGTTGAAAGCTTAACAACTAACCTTGATCCCGTATCCACAACTGCGAGAGGCTTGAGGCTTTCAGGGTCCAAATCTTCGGCTTTTAACTGCAAGCGTTTATCCTGGTCAGCTTTCATTGCAGCCAAAGTAACATCATATGCACTTTTCGACTCCCCGACTATTGCCACCTCTAGATCTTCCTCATGTCCTCCGTCGCCGCAATCATCCTTTAAGGCGGCTATCATTTCTTCATCACGAGGAGTGTCACCCTTAGACGGTTCGCTTCCTTCTCCCAAATCTATAGGAGCAGCCTTGTCCTTCACCCCTTTTGCCTTCTCCATAGGCTCCGCCCTAGAGGCGGTTCCCTGAGTCACATCTGTCTTTCCGGATGGCTCAATACCTACAGAGTGAGAAGCAACAGTTATCAACTCAGGAGAAAATAATGGGTTTTTCATCGATTGCTCAATCACATGGCGAAAGGTAGAGATAGCCCTGACAAATTGAGGTGAAAATGTAGAGATACCTTCCGAAGACTTCTCGGCAGGGGTAACTGCTGTCTCCGATGCTGTTTCGGGAATAGGGGAAAGCAGAGTTGTTCGAGGTATCCTTGGGTTTTCAGGATCATATCCCTCTACTTCAGAAGTTGCGGGGGCAGTAGAAGAGGAACCGGCCTCAGGAATGTTCTTTTGCTTAGTCCTCCGCCTCTCTTCTTCCATAGCATCAGCAATGAGGCGGCGCCCTTCAGCTAGGCGTTCTGGCTCATCATCCCTTAAATATTTCTCCATCAGCTTGTCCTCATCAATGGAATCAACCTTGAGCTCCTCTTTCTCCCACTCAACGATCTGACTCCATACTTGGACTAGAGTAGATGGATAATCCTCAATCCAAGAAATGTTCCGGCGACGGATGATATGTGCAAAGAATTCAATCATTAATTTGCCGAAACCCTGAATCTCTGCCTCTGCCTCTGACAATTGTTTGCGGGCCTCCTTAGAGGATTTGATAGCACATTCGACGTTACCTTCCGCCAGGGCAGCTCTGTTTTCCGCCTCCATTAGCTTAGAAGCCAAGTCAGCATTTTTCTTTTCTAGCTCAGCATTCCTCCTTGCTAACTCGGCATTTTTCCGTTCAAGGTCAGCGTAAGCAAGGCGCGTTTTAGCAGCATCTGACTTAGCATCTTCAGCTTGCTTTTCTATATCAGAACGCTCTTGAGTGTGAGATTCAAGCAAATCATGGTAACATTTTTGCATATCTTCAAATTGTTGTTTGAAGCTAGCAACGTCCCTTTGAGCAACAGCAAGCTGGGCCTGTGTGTCCTCCAAATCTTTTCCTAGATTCTTTAAGGCCTTCGCATCGTCTTCCGCGGTTTTTTGCATCAAATCAGCATTCATGATTAGAGCACGGATGATTCTGGAAAGGTTGCGTGAATATTTGAACATTTCAGAATACTGTTTTTCGACCGCATCTATCTTTGCTTTGGCCTCATCTTCCCACCTGGAAGAAATAGGCTCGAGGGCAGGTAAAAAAGTCAAGTTCTTGAAGTAATGTTCGGGAAATTGCTCCTCCAAATACGCCGGCTTGATTGCAGTTTCAGCATCTAGTGGTGGAGGGGCGGGGATCGTCAACTCAGTATACCTGTGCGTGGAGGATTCGGTAGTCTCTTTATCTGTTCTAGGCCGTTTAGCAGAGACCTTGCGTTTACTCCGAGACTCGGTATCTTTTGGCGGACTTCTCTCCCTGCTGCGCTTCTCTTGGGAAGAGGTGGAGTCCTTCGTTTGCGGCCTGTCCTCTTCTCGACGACCTTGATAGCCTTTATATCTCTCTGGGTCCGTCCGAACAGGAGAGCGAGAACGTGAAGTTCGAGAGTGATGGGGTTCATAAGGCCTTCTATCTTCCATACTGCGATCGTCGCTGCGATCATACTCAATATCATAAGGTGGATTAGACATGCTGCGGCGGAGTTTCCTGATATCATAGTAAGATCGGGACAACGTTCCTGCACAATAAGACAAATGAAATTCAGGATCAATATTTTCACAAAGAGAAAGATGCAATGAGTGGTAATATTCTTGTGTAAAGTGTGTCCTAAGTGGTGTTTTTCCCACCGACAAACCCGAGTCCAAAGCTAGACTAGTACGGGCGGGCTCTTTGGCCTTAGCAGGAGTGGTCTCTTCAGAAGAAGTGAAAACTAAAGGATTCTTCTTAAAATCCTCTGAAGTGTAAATGGTTTCAGGTAAGGGGAGGTCCCCCAAACCCTGAAACAGTGGGTCATCAGTACTAGGGATATCTCCCTCAGAAGCATCGATTGGTGACTCTTTGGAAGACGTCGACTTTTCCGGAGAAATGGCATCCTCGGGAACAGTATATCCTTCGCGATGCCTTTCTGCCATATTAGCCAATTCATCATCTTGGGTAGACGAAGGAGAGGGTGAAGCTTGAAGAGGCACTGTAGGAGCTCCCGAACCTTCCCCTGTTTCTGGGACTACATCCACTGGAGGAATATATACGTATCGAGCCGTCCCATGACCAATACTACGAGTAACAGATAGCAACCCATGAAAATGAAGATATTCGTCCTTAAGGACTTCATCAATAGTCAAGAACTTCTGATCGCCATTAAGGAGCTGGTGCATCCGGTCAAAGAATACTTGGTCTGATGTTTGTTTTGGGTTGTCGACTGCAAACAAAAAGAAAGACGATTTAAGGCGATGACTTGAATGTATAGAGCTGAGATTTATAAAACCAGTGCTTTACTTGATTTCGTCCACATCCTGGCACACCCTGATTGTCGCTTCACATAAATCCATTCCAGCCTGGAATCTCCAGCTTTACTACTGAATGGCGCTGAAATTATCTTCCTCTTAGGGACAGACTCAAAGTAGCAGAGAGAAGGAGTCTCTCGAGTCCGATGCTTGAAGTTGTAGAAGAAATGAACATCATCGAAAGTGAGCTCTATGCCTAAGATCTCACGGTATGCTACATATAAGGTGTATAAGTAAGCATAAGAATTGGGGTGCAGCTGCTAGGTGGCAATCCGCATTTGTCTTAGAAAATCGACGATGAAAGGAGAAAATGGAGGGATAGCACCGACCATGCACATCAAACGAGTAATTTCCATATACCCTTCTAGAGGGTTGTGGGGACGGTCAGTTCTCGAAGGCACCAGGGTGTCCCTTTGTACTATCCCGTATTTTAAACAAATTCGGATAAGTCTGTCGTTTTCGATTTTTGATTCAACAGAATCTTGGGGTGATTCCAATATGATAGCCGATTCAAACTCTTCAGGAGCCCGGTCGTCACCAATCCCTCCTTCCTCTTCAAAACCTTGAGAAACTTCACCCTCCGAAGACACATTGTCACTTCCGCGACTTCCAACCTCGGAGTCTGAACCCTCATTATTCCATTCTGGATCCGAAGGAGAAGATATGTCCTCGAGAGTAACTTTGTTGGAGGTCTCCGCGGCATCTTTCTTCTCAGCTAGTCTAGAAGAGCGTCTAGGTCTCGTGGTCATAAAACTATTGAAGAAGCAATAGCACAAGTTAGAGTAAATTAGCCCGTATTCCCCCGTGCATGTGTGCAAACTAAAGTGTAAACAGTGTATGCAGAAAGTGTAAAGTAAATGTTTAAAGGTGCGACGCAAAATTTTGGCAAAGTATAAAGGATTGAAGTAGTTCTTGATGTCCAGTTATGTTCACAAGGCATTATCCTAACTGTCCGTTAAATTGAGGATTATGCCAAAAGTTGATTGGGCCAGTTAAACGAGTTTCTATGCATTAAGGTAGGTTGCACTTCGGTTCGGTTCGGGCACATTCATTGGATCGTATCGGGGGCGTAGCCTTGAGCTTGGATATCTCATTGAAACTCAGAAATCAAAGTCGGATCGGCTTGAAAGTAGGTTCCCCGAACAGTTCGGGTCGGACCGCGTAGTCATGCCTCTCCACCTTTATCTTACAAACCGACCCGATCCGGTTAGGTGAGGACCATTTCTTCCTTCTTTAATTACTTGCCCCGACCCGATCCGAACTTTTGGACTTCTTTTCTTTTTTCTTTTCTCTACTTGCTCCGACCCGATCCGACATTCTGGACTTCTCTTCTTTTTCCCTTTCTCCACTGTCCATACTCCACTGCACGAACCGACTTCCTATGATCTTCTTCGTCTTCCTCCTTTTTAGCCTCAAACCACAACTCCCTCTTCCAACGCCCCGATGTAGTAGCGAGGCCACCAACGACGATAACGAAGGAAGAGGAGACTGCGACGTGGAAACCACGGCCAGATCGGTCGAATCGACCGTAGATTTCGATCAAAACCTGTTATCGCAAAGTCGATCATGGATTTAAACCTACCGAGGTGTATAAGTTGAAGATTCGCACGAGAATGGTAAAAAGTTCTTATTTCTTTTTCTCTGAATTCTGGAGTTCCGAAGCAGAATTTTTGAAGCGGTGAAGTAAAATAAGAAAGTTGGAGGAAGATGAAGGCTGAACTTATATAGAAAAACAGGGTGACTATTCGTCTCCCCGTTCGGACCGGATCGACAGTCCTGTAGCAAAGCTTGGCCCAATAGTCCAATGAAAAATAAAAAGAGGAGGGGTCTGTTCGGATCGGAATCCGAACCGAACAGAATGTTGTAAATCAGCAGTGAATTAAATTGAAGTTCGAAGAAAAGGACGAAAGCACAAAGAAAATCAAGGGGAATATTTTCTAGAAGACACTATGCAATGATAATCAAAGCATGCTCCGTTTCCAACAGGAGCGTACTTTGAGGGGGCAAAATGTTAGCCGACTTTGTGAACTGGGCAACACAAAGTTGAGGTGTGAAGCGTTGAAGAACTTGGAAAGCATCACAGCGGATCTGATTAGAGAAGTGTAGCGGATCGGATCGGAAAGATGTAGCGGGTCGGATTGGTGAGCTGCTATTGTTTGAATCAAAGAGGCACTGCCGTTCGGATCGGAGAGCTACCTACTGTCAGTTGGAGCGGAGGGCTACCTGCTACAGAGACAGATCAAAACGGAGCAAAGGGGATAAAGACTTAGTTTTGGGATAATCCGGATCGGATCGGGTACTCCGATCCGAACCCCCACTGCAGGCTCCTTCGATCTGAACCCATATTCCACATCACTCTCCCCCACGATCGCCTGAAGATGCGGAGCGGGTATGACCAGTTCCTGCCCACAACGTCCACTGCTCTGATGCGTTGTCAACCCTGAAATCCATCCGAACCCGAGGATGATGGGATGGAAGACACGTGGCTCCGATCCGGATCGGATTCTGAGCAAATTTTCACCTATAAATACCCTGTCTGGAGACAATGGAAAGGATCTTCTTTTTGGCACTTTGAGAGTTCAACCACTTTCATAAACCGAATTCCAGCACTCCCGGATAATCCAAATCGCCTTTCAACATTTGTTTTGAGACAATTGAGTGAATGTATGTGAGTTGTGAGTGAAATTGAGTGAATATCTCATTGTAATTGCAACTATATCATCGAGAATAGTGATAGACAAGTGGACGTAGGATTTTCATCGCCGAACCACTATAAATTCTGTGTCTCCATATTACTTTTGATCTTATTTCATTCTGCTTTTAGTCAATTTGGGTGTTAGAACCACTTTTTGGTCTAACAAAAATTTAAATAAATTATTCGTATTTGATTATTTATTTTGTATTGAATTTGGACATTCCAGTATATAGAGATTTTCATACACGTCTGATCCACATTTATTGAAGTCTCAAATATACTAGGTAGATATAGAATCACACTCTAGTCGTCCAGAGATGATACTGATGATTGATATATCATCATCAGTGTTTATGTTCGAGTGACGAAAGTGGGATTTCTATATATTTCCAATTGACTGGTGTGAGAACCAAAATTAGATAGGGCCTATTGTTGTGGTTTAGCATCAAAAATGTGATTTTGACTATATATCAAAATTATGGATTTGAAACGATAATCAACTAATTGATTGCTGAATGTGTTGTTTGATTATTGTTTTGATTAATTAGAATTTTGAACCATTATGTCAATATTGAACCAAATAGTGAGTTGTATTGAAAATTGGTTGCATTTGCATATATATACATGTGCTTACATTGAACGTGTCATAGCAAGAAGGCTAGAGAAGAGGAATGAAATTGTTTGCCCGACAAATAGGTACATGTTGATTGTATTTCTTTGGGTTTGGATGATTTTATGAGCCGATTGGCTGTTTCTTTTTCCTTTTGGATTGATGAGGGCCATGGGAGGCTATTTGAAATATCCCGAAGCTCCTGGTGCAGGGGAGGTTATGGCAAAAAAATTCGAAAATTTAGGGTGTTAGCAAAATTTTTGAAAAATTTGAAAAGGTCTTAGAAACTAAAAAGTTGAAGAACTTAGGCCATAATGAAAATAATGAAAGTTGAGTTGATTTGTAAAACAACTTTCGGCTTCGTTCCTTTTCGGGGACGAAAAGTTTTAAGTGGGGGAGATTGTAATAACCCGGAAATCTGAGCCAATTTAAAATTTTTATTTTGGCAATTTTGATGAATTTTGAATATTTAAAATGATTTATTTTAAATAATAACGACGAGAAATTTATTTTGAATAGAAGTAGAATGTATATATTTATTTGAATCAACGTTAGAATATAATTATTTATTTTTAATTATAAAAGGAAATTAAAATGGCGTGGTAGTTCGATAATTCGATTTCAAAGTTCAAACGAATGTACAGGATTAAAAATAAACCGAATTTTAGGGAAACCAAAAATATTTGAATCTAACTGAAAATATCTTTCCAACGAATCTGAAAAATCAAAATTTCATAGCGGGAATCAAAAGTTACGCCCAGTTGAAGTTTCAGAATAGTCGCTATGGAATTCTGGCCCATAAAAATGGAAATTTTGCAAACGACCTCAGTTTTCGATGAAACCACTTTTGTTGGATCTGTGATGTCAAGTTATTGCGAGATTCCAAAATTCGTAATTTTTTGAATCAATATGTGAGCGTGACAAAGGAAAACGTGTTTTGGCAGTTTTAGTTGAATTTAATAGACTGGAAAATGGCCATTTTCCAAACGGTCTCGGAATTTGATGAAATTAGTTTTGTAAGGACCGTATCGTCAATACAAAGCTAGAAAATATTTTTCGGGAATTTTTAGAGTTCTTACGTGGCCCCAGTTAATTGAAATGCACGTTAAAATTCAATATATAGATTTATATTTTGATTTTGACGAAAACTGATCGAAACGATTGAATCAGCTTACGATACATATCCCATTGTGTTCGGAATGGGGGGAATTAGTTAGGGACGACAGTCGTTGGGTTCGATTTGAGGTTCGTGTAAAAAGGTAACTTTTGGAATTTAAAATAATTAAATAAATTATATAATCACCCTTACCCCTCTCTCTCTCTAAGTTGTTAAAGGAAAAAAAAGAAATAATAATAATAAAAAAAATCCGATGGCTCAGTCCTCCCAACATCAAATCGAGTCGCCTTTCCTGGAGCCCGCCGCCACCGTGGATCGGCCGCCACCACCAGTGCGAGGCGCTGCCCCTCTGGGCCACCTCCCCTCTGCACCTCCTCCCTCCTCTGCCCCGTTACTCCGTTCGAAACCCCAAATTCAGTCGCCGCCCAAAACCCTAGCCCGCCACCTCTCCGACCAACGAGCAACGCCCCCTCCCTCAGCCCATGGCGCCTCCTCCACCACCCCAAAGCCGACAAGAAAACCGCCCATTCCTCTCTTAGGTCCAAGAAAACAACCCATTCCCTTCTACAGTGCAAAGCTGCCCCTCACAACGACGCCAACGTGCCTGAGCCGCCTTCCCCCGATCTCGACCCTCTAGCAACCGCGATTCAACTTCTACAACAAAATGTGAGTTTCTTTTTGTTTATTTAATTTATAAATTGTTTAAATTTCTAATATATATATATATATATATATATATATATGAAGTGTTAAAGTAACTCTCAGTTTTATATGTATATTTGCAAGGGAAAAATATAATTTTTATACATAAAAATGTGATTTTTACTATAGAGATAATATCACAAAGCTATGATTTTTATGTGAAGAAAGTAAGGATTTTTATTTTATGAAAAGATAGAATTTTTATCGTAACAAAGAGATGATTTTTACCATAGGAAAGGCTTTGATTTTTAGAAAAGAAAATTTTAATCTTTTCTAAATAAATACCGTTGTAAAAATATAATATTTTCTAAATAAATAGCGTTGTAAAAATATAATATTTTCTAAAAAAATAGCGTTGTAAAAATATATTCTTTTCTAAATAAATAGCGTTGTAAAAATATATTCTTTTCTAAATAAATAGCGTTGTAAAAATATAATCTTTTCTAAAAAAGTAGTGAAGTAAAAATTAGATTTTTTATATAATGTATGTAGCGAAATAAAAATGTGATCTTTATATTTGTAGCAAAATAAAAATGTGATTTTTATATAAATTGTGTGAAACAGAGTGCGATGGAACCGATTGGAAACGCAGCAAAGATTTTCTACATATGATGAGTCGCGGTGGATTGGTTTAGCTAGTTGGTTAGAACTCCTCACTTTTATTTTGGTTTCTAGTTAAAATATATACTAGGATGAAGACGGTGCTTAGTAGCACCCGACACCCATTGTCCACAGACCATGGACGACTTTTGTGATTGTTTGTGTTGTGAAATCTGACTTTTGATTGTGATGTGAAAAGTATTTATTCATGTGTTGAAAGAAAAATAATTTCATGTCTTGAAATAAAATAATTTCATGTGTTGAAATAAAATAATTTCATGTGTTGAAGTAAAATAATTTTATGTGTTGAAATAAAATATATATTCATGTGTTGAAATAAAACATATATTCATTTACAAATCGAACGATTTGTTTATGTACACCGATTTGACTGATATTGATTGGGACGATAAATATTACACATCGCCCAACTGCACATATAAAATCTGTGTTTGTTGATTTGAAGCCCCACACGGGTGTTGGGATGATATTTGGCGTACACTAATCCCAATTGTTTAGTGATATGTCGATCGTTTTATTGACAAGCTGTTGTAAGCGTTAAATATTTATATTTAATGCTTATGCAGTTATGTGGTGCACTCTGGATGATGGTTGATTATTTATCGTTGTTATTATATACATGTGTTGTATGGAATCCATATAATTAACATTATATGGTAATTGATTGGGGCTCATTCCAATTTGGAAAATAAAGAATATTATAAAATGAAAATTCATGTGTTGAATGAAAGAAAATTCATGTGTTGAATAAACAAAATAGTCATGTGTTGACGATACTCATGTGTTGAGAATATTCATATGTTGAAACTTATCTTGTGTTGAGTAAAATATTTTAACAATAAAATTCACATCTTTATCAAATTTGAAATTAGAAACTAACTGGAAATCAGTTAAGATGAATGGTTTCCTGGGTATTGATCTGATGTTGGTTTCGGCCTTCGGGGTTAATATTTAGGGAATCGTTCTCTTACTAATTTACGATTAGAGTCTGATTAAGAATTGACGATATAAAATCATAATTTTATAAAATATTTTAAATAACAAAATAGTCTTGTGTTGACGATACTCATGCGTTGAGAATATTCATGTGTTGAAGAAAATATTCATTTGTTGAATAGAATAATGAAGTTATTGAAAAATATATATAGCCATGTGGATTTGATTTGCGCCATTTCGACGCGAACGATGTTTATATCGGTTATATTCGTTTTTATAATGAATATAGAAAAGGAAGTGATTTCAAAATATAATGTTTTGAAAATATTATCATTTGTATATCGATGAAGTGGAATATTCAATTTTGATTCGAAATTGAATATGAAGTTGAAATCATTTTGAAAACGAATTTAAAACGATTTATAAAATACGTTTTAAAAGGAAATCGACGAAATATATATAATATATATATTATATATATAGAATGGGCTGAATAGAACGCGCCGCGCCGCGGTAGTTCGCGAATTTCAACCATTGACTTCGAATTGACGCTGCCGGAGATCCGACCGTCGGATTCTCCTAAAATTGGAACCGTTGGGTTCGTAGCGAAAAGCGCTTTCTAACGAATATTAGAAATTAGAAATCTAACGGTTGGATTTGGAATTATATCCAAATCAAATTTGGAAAAGTACGCTGTAAGTGCAGTTCGATGGCCGTTGATGGAAATCGACTGTACGGGCCTTGATAAAATTATTAAAAATAGTAATAATTTGGGTAAAATCATAAGAAATGATTTGTGAAGAATTGGGATGAAAAATTCCATATTTTAAAAGATAAAAATAGATTTTTATCCAAATGAACTAGTTTTGAACTAGAATTATAATTCAATTATTTTTAAAAGTAAATGAATTGGATTTGAAATGGTTTTATAAATAACCAGAATTTCCAATAATTGAATTAAAATGGATTTGAATCGAAATTGTCATTGGAATATTTCGATGTTGGATTTTGTAACACCCCACCTCCGTTTAGGTCACTCACAAAGGGAATGCCTTAACTTCAGTGGAGCGTTTTAGGTAAACAGACACAGAATATCACAAGACAGATATTAAAAAAATTTGCAGCGGAAATAAATAACTTTATTAAATCACCAAAATATTTTGTTACATAGTACCATGAGTCATAAAACCCTTACAACAAAACACTTCTGTCTTACATTATCAGAGTACATAGGTATTTTAAAAGAAAAACATCATTCCCCAGATTAAAGAGCAAGCCATAAAGAAACAGAGGTTCGAGCCATACTTCAGAAGTAGCTCCTAGAAGATGATATCCAAATCCTGACTAAACCCGGGTGTTTCATCCCTGAACACCTGGGGGGAAGAAGGAAGAAAACGAAAAAGGGGGGGTCAGACATAAAGTCTCGTGTAACACCCCGTGTATTCTATAACCGTGAAATTCATAAATTAAAGTATAATTAATTTCAAATCAAAGAAATAAGGGAAACGGGATACGCCATTGCGTTCGTCTCGGAAAAATACGCGAAATAGAGTCCGGGTTTTCGAAAATCGGAGTCCGTATGACCAAGATATGACCTCCGGAAGTTTCAGAATTAGGTTTAAAATTCGAACAGACGAAAACAGCTCAGAAAAACTAATTCAAAATTCAAAATCGGGCCCAATTGGCCAAGGCGGGAAAATTCCCGCCCAAAGCACCCAGGTCGACTTGGCAGTCGACCTGGGGCTAGCCAGGTCGATTGGGCAGTCGACCTGGGTAACCCGTGTCGACTGCCAAGTCGAAACGGTGTCGACTGGGGTGTCGACCTGGCCCCTGAGCCAGGTCGAACCCAGCCCACCCTGGCTGGCCAGGTCTGTGTTTGGTCGATTTTCTGAGCCTTGCCTTGTCACTAGGGCTAAGTGTCAGCTCCTGGTTGGTCTCTCCTTCAAACGAACGACTATTATTGAACCAAGCTTCAACGACGGTCTAAATCAACTCACAAACTATATAAAAAGGACCTAAGGCTAACCCTAATTCACATAAACTAAAATGGAGATGAGACTGTCATGCTGTTGAGGAGAGACTGAAGATAGCCGTCAGAAATAGAGAAACAACTAGGAGATAATTCAAAGCTTAAAGCAACGTCAAATTAATCAAAGCAACGCCTACAACAAAGGATAGCATCTCCAAATTCAGAATTCAGATTTCTGAATTGAAGATTCGCCATACGCTGTAAGTAGAGTGCTATTCCGATATGAATTAAACAATTGTGTTGATTTGTGTAATGTAAGAAATGGAATTGTGGCTATAATAATCTATATTTGTATGTTGCTTTGATGCAAAACGATTTGGGAATATTATGATATACGATTGGATATTTGCAAGTATGCGATTTGCGTTGGAAACGAAATGGAATTGTGGCGATAATGAATTATATTTGTATGTTATTTTGATTCTAAACGATTTGGCAATGCTTCGGTTTGATTCATACAAGTACGTGGCTTATGTTGACAACCACATGTTGTGGAATTTTGATTGGGACTTATGCAAGCATATGATTCATATTGAAAACTACATGTTTGTGGTAGTTATTTACAACACCCATTTGGTAAATGCAAGTATAAGATTCATGTTGAAACAACAACTATATGTTGTAATAGTTTATTTTGAAATTCATGCAAGTCTATGATCTATTGTTATGACAACATGATGTATAATTCTATGGTCAACTTTAGTGTAATTTGACCCACTTAAGTATTATGATTCATATAAAGGTTATGTTGAAATTGGCATCATAGTTCAAGTATAAAAATCATATTTTTGTGATAGTGACAAAAGCACGCATCTTTGTAAATTTGTATTAATTTTATGAACATGACTAAACTATGTTCGTTATTATGCCCAATTGAAAAACATGTTTTTAGGATCATGTTGTTATCATAAGTTACATTAGAATTACATTAGAATTACATTCCTCTTGCAAGTTTACATAGATAAAATAAAAACCATGATGTAAGTTGTGACGGCCCGCCTCGCACCAGCCTGCATTTCCTCCAAAAGAGCGCTGTACACATGCCCAACTAGCACAAGACGGTCGTCAGAAGAAAGGAAAGAAGGGGACGAACTAATCAAAGAACCTGTAGAATGTCTCACAGCGCGTGGAATAAAATACAATAATAACATACTTGACATAAAACAGGCGAGACAGTGCATAAGCTGATAACTAAAACCAACATCAATCTCAAAGCAGCGGAAATCCAAATACAGCTTATTACAATTTTCCAAATTTACTGTCTCTAAACAAAAGAAAGCTAAAATAGAAGATACACCAACAATGCCCAAGCAGTGATCTTCAACAACACAGGGAGAATATTATGTATATAGTACGTGGAAGCCTCCTGCTCGTCTCCGGATCATCTACCCGTGCATCACCAGCTAACCTGTCTCTAGTCTGCTCGTGTGAGCACCCAGAGTAATAAGAAGAGACATAAAACTCTGGGTCAGACATAAAGCCTGGTATGAGCGATAAACTTCTAAACAGAATGATAACAGGTATACTAAACCATACCTGAACCTGGACCTGCAACCAAAGAGTTAGTACCACATACCGTACAATACTCCAAGGTGCCATAATAAATAGTGTAAGAATACGGGGGTGGGGTGTGCATGTCAAAATGATAGCAACAAATCATCCATAGCAACCATCCTCACATCTCTCACTCGGTGCGTAAAGCGTACGACATCTACCACTTTGGAACACTAGACAAACTGGGGCAACGACGAATCCCGACTTGTAGAAACCCTGCTGTGACCAAGCCAAACACTCGGAGTCATGACCAAACATTTCAATGACCCACTTCATTGGTCATAGCCCTTGGTTCTACCAATGCCATAATGGCCCTGAATCCGCCTTCGTACCTCCTACCATAGTGGTCCAAAGCTATAGGTGTCGATAACTCCTTAGCACGCGTCCCGCAGCAAAGCCCAACCATGAAGTGAACTCGTTGATTCCCATCCGAATCTTAAGCTCTAACTTCTCATTTGGACTTCCTTTGCATCTCGGGTTTGGTCGAATTGGAGTGGGTCTTCAGAAGAGTCATCGCGTAGTAGTAATAGCCCACGTATGGTTCGGTTCGGTATAACCTTCCAGATCGGTTCGGATTGGTGGTCCTCGTCTAGCTTGGTTCGGGTCGGTAGTCCACTTCGGGTCGGGTCGGTGTCTTCCTCCCGGTCGGGTCGGTTCAGTGATTCTCCCCCTTCAGATATCGGTTCGGTTCGGGTGCCTCTGCTTGAGTTCGGTTCGGAGGTAGTTCATCCGATCTGATTCTTCCTGTTTGACTTGTTTGCCTGCTCCGATCCGTCCTGTTCTCTTCCTCCGATCCGGTCTGCTCCATCGCTCCGATCCGATCTGTTCTCTTCCTCCGATCCGGTCTGCTTCATCGCTCCGATCCGATCTTCTGTCCAACTCCAACTCTAAGCAATGGCCTTCCTTTCTGCCAAATTTCTTCCAGTGACAAGCCCTCATCCAGTTCGGATTTCCTTGGTCAGTTCCCTAGTCCGATCCGACCCCTTTCTCCGATCCGAACCGGTTCGAAGCCTGCACACTTCTGCAACTTTCCAGCGAGCTTTCTACGCCATTCGACGACGTTTTCGAGCAATTTAACTATTCTAATCAATCATGAAACATACCATAGGGTCATAGCAACATGTAATAGCAACCACAAACAACAAACAACAATTTAAATGAATCAAAATGGATCAAAAGTGACTAAAACTTCATATTTTTCCCTTAAGCACTCTTAATCATGCTTAAGCATACAATTAGCAAAACACATCGAAATTATCTCAAATTTCTAACAGAGCCTTAAAACATTATTTTAGAATTTTAAGAATTTTTCCAGAATTTATTTACGTATAAATTCGCTAATCTTCACTAATTACCCTTAATTAACTGTAATTAGTGTCAAAATGATGCTATCACTCACCTTGGCCACAAATGAAATTCTCAGAACTGAAACTCCTCTGATTTGGGGCGAATACTGATGTCTAACAGCAGCTCCAACCTTGCTTTGGTGCTTTTTCTCCTTAATTTGGTGTTGCTAAGCCTAATCTTCAACTAGAGAGTGATTTGGGGTGTTTTAGATGTAGGAAGCCATTACTAAGGTCTCAAGGAGGTTTGTGGCGGCTCAAAACTGAAATGAAAGTGACAACCTAACCCTAATCAGACCTCCTATACCTCTAAACCCGAAATTCCCCTTGGGCCTAGCTGCTAATCACCCGGTTAAGCCCAATTAAGCTGTCTTTCACCATCTGAAACTTGTTTCAGCCATATCTCCCAAACGGTGAGTCCGTTTGGCTAATGTGACCACTCTACGGAAAGAGAAACTATCATTCAAAGCCAATGGAAGTGGTTTCAGGTCAAAATTCATTTCCAGTCAAAAGTTATGGCCAAAACAGTGCCAACTAGGGGTAAAATGGTAATTTAAAAATCAGGAAAAATCATGAACATGGGAAATGACCCCAATAGTCGTCTCCCAAAGTTACACGACCATACGACTTCATATGTGAAAGAAATAAATATTCCACGATCCAATGATGCGTAGAATGCGGGTCGTTACACTCTTCCCCCCTTAAGAAATTTCGTCCCCGAAATTCCTTAACCCAAAACGTACAAAGGGTCCCGCATGCCTAACAACCACATATAACAACAATCAAACACGTAAAACAAGCAAACAAGCCTATCCTAGCATGCGGAAAACTAAATCGAAGTCAAAATCTTACCAGACAAAGAGTTCTGGATACTTCTTCCTTACGTCCTCCTCTGTTTCCCAAGTACAATCACTCTCGTCCTCGCTCCACTGTACCTTGACTAGCTTCACCGCCTTCCTTCGAAGTTGCTTCATGTCGTACTCGACAATACGGGCCGGCTTGCGGTTCCCAACCGCCTCGGGTTCTACTTCGAAGTCCTCTAACTGATCAGGTGAAATAGTCATATCTGAGTCGTGAACGAACTTCCTTAGTTGGGAAACATGAAATACGTTATGAACTCCCGCCATCTTCTCTGGTAAGTCAATCCTATATGCCAAATTCCCGACTAGTTCAAGAACAGGGAACGGGCCAACAAATCTTGGTGCCAACTTGCCTCTCCTGCCAAATCGTATTACGCTCTTCAACGGGGAAATCTTGACAAACACCAAGTCACCAACGGAGAATTTTAAGTCCCTTCGCCTCGTATCAGCATAACTCTTCTGTCTATCTTGGGCAACCTTCATTCGTTGTTGAATGGTCTTGATTTTATCTGAAGTTTCCCTCACCACATCTGGTCCAAGCATAAACTTCTCGCCAGTCTCTATCCAACATGATGGTGAGTTGCACGGTCTTCCATACAAAGCTTCAAATGGAGCCATACCGATACTGGATTGGTAGCTATTATTATATGCAAACTCTACTAGATGCAAATGGTCATCCCATGATCCACCAAAATCCAATATACATGCTCTCAAGAGATCTTCCAAAATACGGTTCACCCTCTCCGTCTGACCGTCGGTCTGAGGATGATATGCGGTACTGAGATGTAACTCTGACCCTAGAGCCTCTTGTAAGCTCTTCCAAAACCCACTAGTGAACAACGGGTCTCGGTCGCTCACAATGCTTTTAGGTACTCCATGAAATCTCACTACCCACTTCACATACAGTTCTGCTAACTTAGCTGCCGTTCTGGTCGATTTGACTGGTATAAACCTTGCACTTTTAGTCAGTCGGTCTACAATTACCCAAATGCTGTCATATCCCGATCTAGTTCTTGGTAAACCATCGATGAAATCCATCGAGACTTGCTCCCATTTCCATTCGGGAATTTCTAAGGGCTGTAACAACCCACTAGGCTTCTTTTGCTCGGCTTTTACTAGCTGGCAATTCATGCATTTGGATATAAACTTCCCAACGTCTCTTTTCATCCCTTCCCAGTAGTAGGTCTGCTTCATATCTCGATACATCTTATTACCACCGGGGTGTATAGTTAGTTTTGAGTGATGACATTCTCTAAGCACTTCATCCCTCAATCCATTGACATTGGGTACAACAATCTTTCCATTCTTCCTAAGCCATCCATCTCGATCAAGCCCATACTTGTTCACCTCCTCATCGATACCCATTTCTAACTTGGAGATGATTTCCAATAGGTTAGGATCGTCCCTCTGACTAGAGCCGATCCGCTCAATCAAAGTGGGTCTGATCGTCAAACTTGCTAACATTTCTGGATCCAATTCGCACTTTGGTCTGAAATCAAACCCCGCGATAAACTCCAGTTGCTTCCATTCAAGGAACATAGCCCCTAAGCTGGCATGTCTTCTACTCAATGCATCAGCCATCGCATTGCCCTTTCCTGGTGTGTATGCGATGTCAAAATCATAGGAAGCTAAGAACTCTAACCATCTCTGCTGACGGAGATTTAAATCCTTCTGGGAGAATAGATACTTCAACGACTTATGATCTGTAAACAGCTCAAATCTTTCTCCCAAGAGATAGTGTCTCCACATCTTTAACGCGAACACGATCGCTGCCAACTCTAAATCATGGGTAGGGTATCTTCCCTCGTGCGGTTTCAATTGCCGACTTGCATAAGCTACAACCCTACCGCCTTGCATCAGTACAGCACCCAGTCCGGTACCACAGGCATCCGTGTATACCGTCATCTCTTCATCCCCCTTAGGAATGACTAACACTGGTGCGCTTGTCAACTTGTCCTTTAGACTTCTGAATGCATTCTCGCACCCTTCATCCCAGACAAAAGCTTGATTCTTCTTGGTCAACTGAGTCAACGGTGCTACTATCTTGGAGAAGCCTTGGATAAACTTACGATAATATCCCGCTAATCCCAAGAAACTCCTTACATCTGTTGCATTCTTGGGCGTAGGCCAATCCTGTACCGTAGCCACCTTTGCTGGGTCCACGGCAATACCACTCTCTGATACAACATGGCCCAAGAACCTCACTTCCCTCTTCCAGAAGTGACACTTAGAAAACTTTGCTTTCAATTGGTGTTTTCTCAACACCTCCATCGCTACTCTTAAATGTTCCTTGTGTTCTTCCTCTGTCCTCGAATAGACCAAAATATCATCGACGAACACAAGGACAAACTTATTCAACTGATCTCTGAATACCCTATTCATAAGATCCACAAAATATGCTGGGGCATTAGTCAGCCCAAATGGCATAACCAACCATTCATAAAATCCAGACGGCGTCCGAAATGCCGTTTTAGCTATACTCTCAGCTTCCACTCTAAGCTGATGAAAACCTGTCGCGAGATCCAACTGAGAAAATACTCTCGCGCCACTCAACTGATCAAACAAATCATCTATCCGCGGTAGAGGATACTTGTTCTTCCTCGTCACTTTATTCAACTCGCGGTAGTCTACACACAAACGAAGGGAACCATCCGCCTTGGTAGCAAACACAACTGGTGCTCCCCATTCAGAAACACTCCTTCTGATAAATCCCTTCTTCAAAAGATCGCTGACTTGCACCTCGAGCTCTCGCTGCTCCCTTGGTGCCATACGACGAAGTGGCATCACTATAGGTCTGGCATCTTTTACCAAATCAATACGGAACTCAATCTCTCGGTGTGGTGGAAGTCCGGTCACTTCTTCGAAAACATCCGGATACTGGCCAACCACGGGCAAACCTGACAACTCACTATGCGGAATGTCGAGGGAGTTTAGAAAACTAGCCAATACCCCCTTACTGGGTAGACCACCAAACACTATCCTCCGCCCATCATCCGCTCTAGCTGTCACCAACAAGCCCTCACAGTCTACCACCACCCCGTATCTTTGGAGCCAATCTACTCCCAAAATAATGCCAAACCCAGTAAAGCCCAAAACAAAGCAATCACAAACAAACATGCATCCATGACTCGATAGAACCACATTACGACAAATCATGCTAAGACTAGTCGAACCACCAATCGGGTTCGTCACTACTAAAGGTCTATCGACAATCTCGGGCTCCAATCCCAACCTATCTACCAGGTCACTAGATATGAAAGAACTGGAAGCTCCGGTATCAAACAAAACTCTAATAGGAACATCATAAACAGAAAGCATACCTTGAATGACGACACTCTTTCCCTTCTCCGCCGCAGTTGGGGCATTCGACGAAGAAGGAATAGCATTAAGAGCATATGCTTTCACCATTTGCTTTTCTTTAGGGGGCTGTGGACACTTGTCCTTGTGATGTCCCAATTGGCCACAATTGAAGCACTTCCTATCCGCTGGCTTGGCCCGACAATTACTAGCATAATGGCCCTTCTTACCACAGCTGAAGCACTCCACATCTTGCTTATTCTTTTTCTTTTGGCCATCCTTAGCCTGATTCTGCTTTCTCTTATTCTGAGAACCACCTTTGCCTCCACCACTAGCTTGTGGCTTTGGCTCCTCTGCGGATGCAACCTCAGTCTTTGGCTTAGGGTAGAGACTTTCTGATCTTAACGCTTTCCCCACAATCGATTCAAACGTCTCATCGATGTGGTTAATAAGTTTTTCCCCCAAGTACTGATCCAAACCAGTTATAAATTTCTCGTTCTTTTTCTCGGCAGTATCTATAAGAGATAACCCATATTTTGACAAAGTGTCAAATTCAGCAATATACTCCGAGACAGCTCTGCCATTCTGCTTGAGCTCCAAGAATTTCTTAAACAACATTGACTTCTGAGCAGCTGGAATGAACTTCTCACTAAAGCGAGCCTTAAACTGCTCCCAAGTAATCTGATCTTCGGGAGTAGCTGCCTTTATAGCATTCCACCAGTTCATTGCCCGCCCTTGCAGCTGACGGGACGCTAGCTTTCTCTTCATCGCATCCTCGATACCCAAATCCTCGAAGATACGTTCGCAACTATCCACCCAATCTTGAACATCTGTAGCCGACTCCGTTCCGTGGAACGGCTTCCCACCAAGGCTAGTATAATCCTTATTCAGCTTGGCGAAGTCGACCCTTGGCGCCTGCACTATTGGACCACCACCATTTCCACCATTGGGAGCTGCCCTCTGAACATCTCTAAGCATCTCTCTCATGAGGTCAGTAAACATCGTCCTCATGTCAGCAGCATTCCCATTATTGGTTCCCCTACCAGCACCTCTAGTATCTCGGCTCATCGTCAAACTGAAAAAGGAAATGATTAACGACTCCATAGTGGTGCTAGTGCAGTACGACTTCATCCTTATACTACTAATAGTATATATATATAGCTTTTAAAAACCAAAATAATCACAAATACGCTCTCTCGTATACGTATATTATCTCTCCCGGATAACTTCCCTAGGTTAACTACGCAACCTAGAGCTCTGATACCAAGTGTGACGGCCCGCCTCGCACCAGCCTGCATTTCCTCCAAAAGTGCGCTGTACACATGCCCAACTAGCACAAGACGGTCGTCAGAAGAAAGGAAAGAAGGGGACGAACTAATCAAAGAACCTGTAGAATGTCTCACAGCGCGTGGAATAAAATACAATAATAACATACTTGACATAAAACAGGCGAGACAGTGCATAAGCTGATAACTAAAACCAACATCAATCTCAAAGCAGCGGAAATCCAAATACAGCTTATTACAATTTTCCAAATTTACTGTCTCTAAACAAAAGAAAGCTAAAATAGAAGATACACCAACAATGCCCAAGCAGTGATCTTCAACAACACAGGGAGAATATTATGTATATAGTACGTGGAAGCCTCCTGCTCGTCTCCGGATCATCTACCCGTGCATCACCAGCTAACCTGTCTCTAGTCTGCTCGTGTGAGCACCCAGAGTAATAAGAAGAGACATAAAACTCTGGGTCAGACATAAAGCCTGGTATGAGCGATAAACATCTAAACAGAATGATAACAGGTATACTAAACCATACCTGAACCTGGACCTGCAACCAAAGAGTTAGTACCACATACCGTACAATACTCCAAGGTGCTATAATAAATAGTGTAAGAATACGGGGGTGGGGTGTGCATGTCAAAATGATAGCAACAAATCATCCATAGCAACCATCCTCACATCTCTCACTCGGTGCGTAAAGCGTACGACATCTACCACTTTGGAACACTAGACAAACTGGGGCAACGACGAATCCCGACTTGTAGAAACCCTGCTGTGACCAAGCCAAACACTCGGAGTCATGACCAAACATTTCAATGACCCACTTCATTGGTCATAGCCCTTGGTTCTACCAATGCCATAATGGCCCTGAATCCGCCTTCGTACCTCCTACCATAGTGGTCCAAAGCTATAGGTGTCGATAACTCCTTAGCACGCGTCCCGCAGCAAAGCCCAACCATGAAGTGAACTCGTTGATTCCCATCCGAATCTTAAGCTCTAACTTCTCATTTGGACTTCCTTTGCATCTCGGGTTTGGTCGAATTGGAGTGGGTCTTCAGAAGAGTCATCGCGTAGTAGTAATAGCCCACGTATGGTTCGGTTCGGTATAACCTTCCTGATCGGTTCGGATTGGTGGTCCTCGTCTAGCTTGGTTCGGGTCGGTAGTCCACTTCGGGTCGGGTCGGTGTCTTCCTCCGGGTCGGGTCGGTTCAGTGATTCTCCCCCTTCAGATATCGGTTCGGTTCGGGTGCCTCTGCTTGAGTTCGGTTCGGAGGTAGTTCATCCGATCTGATTCTTCCTGTTTGACTTGTTTGCCTGCTCCGATCCGTCCTGTTCTCTTCCTCCGATCCGGTCTGCTCCATCGCTCCGATCCGATCTGTTCTCTTCCTCCGATCCGGTCTGCTTCATCGCTCCGATCCGATCTTCTGTCCAACTCCAACTCTAAGCAATGGCCTTCCTTTCTGCCAAACTTCTTCCAGTGACAAGCCCTCATCCAGTTCGGATTTCCTTGGTCAGTTCCCTAGTCCGATCCGACCCCTTTCTCCGATCCGAACCGGTTCGAAGCCTGCACACTTCTGCAACTTTCCAGCGAGCTTTCTACGCCATTCGACGACGTTTTCGAGCAATTTAACTATTCTAATCAATCATGAAACATACCATAGGGTCATAGCAACATGTAATAGCAACCACAAACAACAAACAACAATTTAAATGAATCAAAATGGATCAAAAGTGACTAAAACTTCATATTTTTCCCTTAAGCACTCTTAATCATGCTTAAGCATACAATTAGCAAAACACATCGAAATTATCTCAAATTTCTAACAGAGCCTTAAAACATTATTTTAGAATTTTAAGAATTTTTCCAGAATTTATTTACGTATAAATTCGCTAATCTTCACTAATTACCCTTAATTAACTGTAATTAGTGTCAAAATGATGCTATCACTCACCTTGGCCACAAATGAAATTCTCAGAACTGAAACTCCTCTGATTTGGGGCGAATACTGATGTCTAACAGCAGCTCCAACCTTGCTTTGGTGCTTTTTCTCCTTAATTTGGTGTTGCTAAGCCTAATCTTCAACTAGAGAGTGATTTGGGGTGTTTTAGATGTAGGAAGCCATTACTAAGGTCTCAAGGAGGTTTGTGGCGGCTCAAAACTGAAATGAAAGTGACAACCTAACCCTAATCAGACCTCCTATACCTCTAAACCCGAAATTCCCCTTGGGCCTAGCTGCTAATCACCCGGTTAAGCCCAATTAAGCTGTCTTTCACCATCTGAAACTTGTTTCAGCCATATCTCCCAAACGGTGAGTCCGTTTGGCTAATGTGACCACTCTACGGAAAGAGAAACTATCATTCAAAGCCAATGGAAGTGGTTTCAGGTCAAAATTCATTTCCAGTCAAAAGTTATGGCCAAAACAGTGCCAACTAGGGGTAAAATGGTCATTTAAAAATCAGGAAAAATCATGAACATGGGAAATGACCCCAATAGTCGTCTCCCAAAGTTACACGACCATACGACTTCATATGTGAAAGAAATAAATATTCCACGATCCTATGATGCGTAGAATGCGGGTCGTTACATAAGTTTAGATATGTTTATGCTATAATTCTATGAATAGAATAATTCATGCTTAGGTATTGTTTATGCCATAATCATATGAATAGAATAATTCATGTTTAGGTATTGTTTATGCCATAGTCATATGAATAAATGATTCATGTTTAAGTATTGTTTATGCCATAATCATATGAATTGAATAATTCATGCTTAGGTATTGTTTATGCCATAATCATATGAATATAATAATTCATGTTTAGGTATTGTTTATGCCATAGTCATATGAATAAATGATTCATGTTTAAGTATTGTTTATGCCATAATCATATGAATTGAATAATTCATGCTTAGGTATTGTTTATGCCATAATCATATGAATAGAATAATTCATGTTTAGGTATTGTTTATGCCATAGTCATATGAATAAATGATTCATGTTTAAGTACTGTTTATGCCATAATCATATGAATAGATTGATTCATGTTTAAGTATTGTCTATGCATTAACCATATGAATAGAATGATTCATGTTTAAGTATTGTTTATGCCATGATTATACGAATAGAATGATTCATGTTTAAGTATTGTTTATGCTATGATTATATGGATAAAATGATTCATGTTATGCCATGATTATATGATGTTACAATTGCAAGTTCACATGTGCCTATTTTATGTTAATTGAATCGTTCGTTGCAAGTTCGTGCGTTCACACTCCCCTTTTTCATGTTACCTTATAGACACCATGTTATAAGCCTCCCCTTTTCATTTGGCCAAATTGGGTTTAAGTATTAAACCCAACACACCTTACGTTGGAGCGAACGTATAATACGGGGGTAATGACGTTTGGGCTAAAATATAGAACATATGTGTTGGCATGTTTAACGCATGCCAACAACCTTGAAAGAACAATTAAGTGACATAAATGAAATTTAACCAATAAAGATGAATTTGAATAATGGGACGCAAATTTTTACATATAAAAAGAAGAAAGACAAAATATGTAAAAGTAGAAAATACGATGTGTTTAACCCGAGGTTGGATTGAGTTGTGATGTAAACCTGCCCGGAACCGCCCGGCTGTCCAGTAGTCACAACAATACCTATCCAATGTGGGTGGTTAAACACGGAGCCCAATAAGGACCCGAGGTTAGACTGAGTTGTGGCGTAAGACTGCCCGGACCCAACCGGCAACAGGCAGCCACAACAATACCTGTCTAATGTGAGAGGTCAAGGCTTTAACAAGACAATTAAGGCTGAGCCACGATTGATAGGATTAAGTAAATTATATTAATACTTAATCAAAATGGAACATGCTAAACTAAACAGAATGATTGGGAGTTAGGTTTATAAAACACTTAACCAACTTAGCATGTTGGCTAGAAATAGAAAACTTAGTAGCGAGGGACCCTTTTCGCAGTAACCCTACAAGGTATCACGATACCCTGAAACTAGGCAGGGTGGGGCACGATTACTGGGCTGATTGTAAGAGGTCCAATCGACGGCGGTGGTGCAGCAGTGTAGGTTCTAACGGGGTGCGGGCGTGCACACACTCCGGCGCAGAAAAATAAGGCACTGGGCACTAGTAGCATACCTGTGCATTCTAGGATTGTGTCGGGCCGCCACCATGGGACTTGATACACCCCATGGTGGGACCAGCATAGGTAACTACAACATCGGGGGCCGTAAGACACATGTAACTATGCGAGTAGGAGCCGATCATCATAAAATGGATCACTTCACCCTGATTATGGGGTGCCTGTTGGGAACTAGTTTATATGGGTACAGAGATTAGTATGGGGTACGATAGCATATTCGACCCTAGACAACTTAAATAAGTTTATGGTGCTTTCCCATTTCTAGCTTATACTTATCATACCCAGTTCTTTATTCATAGACTGAATAGTCCTAGACTTACTCAGGCTTTATGTCTGACTCTACTTTTCTTTCGTCTTCTTTTCTTCCGTTCCCCCCACCCAGGTCCACAGGGAGGGAATACCGCAGCTTGACCAGCCTTCATATCCAGCTTGAAGAGAAAGAATGTATTGCTTGGATCTTTTCGTTTTGGACTATGGCTTTGGACAGCAACTATGGGACTTTTGCAGTTTATTTATGTTTTCTTTATGCTTCTTTAAATAATGTAATCAAGACAGTTATGAAGATGTTATGTTGTAAAACAAATTATGACATGGTTTCTGTAACACGTATTTTAATGAAATAAAAGTTGTTGTTTTCCGCTGTTCAAAAATATGTGTTCTTATATCTGTCTTGTATATATGTGACTTATACTTATAAACCTCCACCAAAATTAGGGCATTCCCTTTGAGAGTGACCCTAACGGAGGTGGGGTGTTTCATCTCGCGAGTGCGATAACTCTAACAATGTAATTAACAAAGTAACTAGGTTAAGGCATAAGTTGGAAAGTAAGGAAGTGACCATGAACCATTGAGTATGACAGAGTAAACAAGGAAACAAGAGGAACAACGATAATGTTAAAAGCACTCCTAAATCACTACAAGATAGTTACTATACTGCACCACCACTAGTATAACAGGATTAGGTTTTACCCTAATGTTTAAACTTCCATAGAATCGAAACAGAATAATCTATACAGAAACAGAATGCTAGTAATGGGCCTTTACCACCCCAACATACAGAAGGTACAGAAGTAGAATACTAATAATGGGCCTTTACCACCCCAACAGACAGATGGTACGGAGACAGAATCTGAAACGGAATCAGAGACGGAAACAGAATAATCCCTACGGAAACATAATGTAGAATTTGGTGTACACTAGTAGATGGGCCTTTACCACCCCAACAGACGGTACCACGCAGAAACAGACAGGTGTTACCACCCAACAGAAACATACGGTACCCCACAGAATAGACAGAATTAAGTGTACCCTAAATCCTACCCCACGCGATCGGCTCCCTAACACATAGATACCCTGTGCCAGCCCCACAAAAGGGTGTATCATTTCCTAAAGTGGCAACCTTTGAATGACACTGACCTATTTATAGATGTCACAGCGTCTTACATCCTCAAAGGCAGACTGGGATCCATGCATGCACATGACCCGGTTGGAACGCACCATCAACACCCCTCGCCATTATCAGAATGAACATCTTATAATTAGTTCAGTAAGCATGCCCGGACCCTACCTACTGTTGGGTCATAGTTTTGATACCAGAAAGGGTTAATGACTAATATGGGTCCAACACAACAGATGACACAAGTAATTACCCATCCTAACCTTGTGTCCCCAGACTAACAGATTTAGTTTCCAGACTAACTTGTTTACAAGTTTCAGACATAAAGAGTTCAGATTTACTAGTTCACAAATCAGACAATCAAGTTAACAAGTTTTCAGACTAACGAATTAGATGTACAGATTTAGCAGACTTACAGATTATCTAACTTTGTATTGGGCCTACAGATTCACGAAATGGGTTTGTTAAATTCATCAGTCCAGTTGGTTTAACCCTATCCCCCCAACACGTTTTAGACATCATATTTATCTCAGATTTGCATTAATTAATTATTGAAATATATAATCGTATTTCACATGCCACCCCAGGCACCCACTTAATTCCACATGCCACCCAAGGCACCCACTTAACCCCCGCATGTCCCACTACATGCTTATCTGGTTAAGTGTTTCTTAATTCATTAAGGTCGTAACCTTATAAAGACCTCTCACATTAGACTGGCGTTTGTGGCAGCTGGATTTGTCGGGCGGGTCCGGGCAGTCTTACACCACAAAAGAGCCTAACCTCGTGTCTTTACAACTGTTACGTATTTAATTTATGCCTAAGACTTCCCACATTAGACTGGCATTTGTGGCAGCTGGATTTGCCGGGTGGGTCCGGGCAGTCTTACACCACAAATGAGCCTAACCTCGTGTCTTAGACGATTAATTACTCCTAATTAATCATCCCCCAATTTGAATTACTTTCCCTATTCAAATTATCAATTAATTCCAAATTTCACTATGGCCATAATTGACTCAATTATGTCCATCTAATTATGGTATGAAAAATCATACAAATTCCATCAAAAATTTATTTTATTCCTTAAAATTAATTATATGCCTTTTTAGGCCATTACATGCCAAATTCACAATATGTGTGTATCCACTATTATCCCCATCGTACCCCATCATTCGTTCGCTTAACACGACATATTCATATTAGATTAGAAATTAGTCTAATACTTAAAAAGGGAATAAACGTCGCAAAGTCACATACACACAATAATAGATCTAATTTGCATCTAACTTGCAATTAAGAATTACAACATACTCGCATAGTCTTTGTATTAACAAGGATCCAAAAATCATAGATCAAAAAAAAGTGTGAACTTGCATGTATGAACATAGTTTTACACCCAACTAGACTAGGTAATTATCACCAACTTAAATAAACTGTGTATGTCATCAACCTAAGCATAAAGGTGTCGTCTTGCATAACTATGGATCCAATAAAGGTGTTAACTTGAGTAAACTATGGATCCACATAAAGGTGTAAACTTGGATAACTAAGCATGTCATAGATTCAACATAAAAATGTCAACTTGAATATGGATCCAAACTTTAAAGGTGTGAACTTGTATGAATCCAAATTATCACTTAAACTTGCATATGAACATAATACTTATACGAAGTAGCATATGTTCCACATCCATATTCACATAAAAACTGATGTTATAAACCTAGGTGGTTGGATTATAAAAAAAGGATTCATTAACACAAGTTAACATCATGAACTACTAACATATATTTTAGATCCAAACTTACATAACATCATATGTGAAACTGGCATAACATCATATATAAAACTTGCATAACATCATATATAAGACTTGCATAAGCCAAAATTACAACTTGGATGATAGCAACATAACTTTACATCATAAATGATAGCATCATAACATAACGTCATAGAGATTTCAATCATAATCCTACAACATAATCACTACATGCAATCAATACTTCATATCACATCAATACAATCCGCATTATATCTTAATCCAATTAAATTACTAATTATCTTGTTAAAATTATCGAACTCACAACTCAAAAGCAGTCTTGAGTTCTGAATTCTGATTTCTGGAGTTGAATTAGCATTCCTTTGATGAAGACTCGCTGTTAGGTTTGGATAGTTCTGATTTGGTTGTTGTTCTTCCTCTTTAATTTGGTGGCGGCTGCTCTAGGGTTCAAGATAACAGCATGACGGCCATAGTTGTAGTTTTAATTCTGATTTACGGTTTGAGTCTATGGGTCTTTTATAGAGTTTTGAATTAATTTAAGCCGTCGGATGTTCTTAGGGTTAATCAAAACCATTCGGTCGAGATTAGAACTATCCAGAAACCCTAATGACTCATTAACTAGTCAGAAATGACTCAGCACTGACTCACCGTTCGAACCAGATGGCTGTGCAGGTTTTCTCTCGGCCTGGGGGCACTTGGGAAGTGCGCCAATGCAAATTTGTACTAGCGCACTTCCCAAGTGCGCCAGTGCAATTTTTTTTTCAAACTTCGTTTGTCCATATCTTCTTCATACGTATCCGTTTTATGCAAACTCAGACTCTATCTTAAGTAGAATTCCGAGACGAACACAATGGAATGACCCGTTTCCCTTAATTCCCACATTTGTAATTAAGTATTCCTAAATTTAGTTAATCTGATTATTCAAAAATTCGGGGTGTTACATATTTCGTGATTATACAGATATTGTTATGGGAATTTGAAAGATATTTATATCATTATTTCCAATATAATATTTGTTGGTTATAGGATTTGATATTGAATATAAGCTGATATATTTTCTATTTAGAGCCTTGTATTTAATATCAAATGGGATTTGGGTTTGTCGTGAATGGTGTCTTAATTAACACTGTTCTTAAAACCAGTTGAGAAAAAGATTAAATCTTTTTATTTTAGATTTAATGAAGTATACAAATTAAATGGTATTTAATTGGGATTGAATTTGAATGCGATTTTGGGTTTATAGTGAACCGTGTTTTGAATGACATTGGTTCTTTAACCCAGTTAAAGACAGGATATGATTTACCAAGATAAATAATCATTAATATTGATTTTTGGGAAGATTAAAACCAAGTGGAGTTTTAATGAATCTTTAGTTAGATTGAAATGATCGATAATGAAGTATCACCAATTTTGCTCCAGGCGATAGTTAAATCTTTAATTAGATTTGAACGAAAAATGGTAATTGAATTTACCGATAACACCATTGTGTTAGATATGAAGCATTACCAGTTTTACTTCATGGGATGAATAGGTTGGGATTGGGAAATTAAAACAAATGATTATTTCGGTGTGGTTCGCTAATCCCGACTAGTTTGGATAAACCATAATTTTGTTTGAATTGATATTCAAAGGAAGATTAAAGAGTAAATTTAAAGAATTTATCTTTGATAAAATTAATGGGAACCTTTCCCAAAGTATAAGAATATTCTGAACTAGAATGAGGCTTATGTTGTGTTTGTGTAACACTTATTTATTATATAAGCGAGTTATCCAGAAAGACCGGCTTTATCCCATTCTGAATAACTGATTCGACGTGGTGTCGAGGATGAAGACGGCGGTCGAAGACCGTAGGTCTTCACATCGTTTGGGTGATTACTGATGATCTTGATTGGGTTGTAAACCCAAGAGCAGGGAATCAGTTGGTGATCGTCCAGACGTACTTGGAGATCGATGGATATGCAAGGAATAAGGTTCCTCCGGTTTCGTTCAGACCTAGAACGGACTTGTAAATGGAATGTTTGTCTGACATTGGATATCATTCTGTGTGATTGATGGATATCGGTTGCATGGAGTGGTTTGCGTGTGTGGCATGCTAAGATGCAAATGATCAAGGATTTTGTTGAAAAGCAGAGTCTTGTGGTTGATGATCAATGCACCGCCTGTGTGGCACAGCTTTGTGTAACGTTGATTCGCGAGCCTTACACCCCGGTTGTGAAACAGAAACGGGAGATGACTTCAGGGAGGGCATGCGTTTCCTTCTAGCTAGGGTGGTGTCAGTGACCTACCAACCCTGACATTTATATTATTTTCACCTGTGTGGTTGTTGCTGTTGCGAGGCGCCTCGGATATATCGGTGATTATGTAGAGCTGATGGAGTCATAGGACTCATTTACACCCCAAAGGGCGGGGAAACGCAGTGTTCAGGCATTTTAATCCACATCCGTGGACCGGCCCTGACGATCCAAGGGCTCACTTGTCTCTGGGTCCTGAGACATGGGCTAGATTGTCTCGAATCGGTAGAGGATGATCCCTTGCCTCGGTTCGCAGATGGAAATCCAATTTCCAATACGTGATTTTGTGGTTTTAATTGTAGAACTAGTATGGCGACATGATATATGGTACCCATGCCGTCTATGATTGATACTTATGATTGAATTTGTTTTGACACTATACACTTATAGTAATAATAAAAGATGAAATTTAGCGTATCAAGCATTCTTCGGCTATTATAAGGTAAAACCCTATCCTCCGGGTTGTGTTGCATTGTGTGATGGGACCTTGGTCTTGTAATAGCTTCATTGTTCTTTATTTAGCATTGCGTTGTTGTTTTATGCACTGGTTTTCTTGGGAGGAAACCCGTTCCATGTTATACGGCGTGCTCCCTTGATTTACCTAACTTTAAAATAATGGTTAATAACTGTTTTAGTTCTCACACCAGTCACATGACTGACTTGGAGTATATTGTTTTAACCTAAACTCTGGGTGCCCTTATTTTCGACACGGGCCGCTAGTAGTTTTGGTTTTGCAGATTTATATTCACGGGATCCTGGTTTACAGCTGGAACGATATCCAGAAAGCTTTGTATCCATATATCTCCTTCAATTGTGTTTTGTAGTATTTTCAGCTGCTATGTAATGTATTGTAATCTATGATATTTATCAAATTTATTTTATTTGTTTATACTCTGTATATTCTTGTATTATGATGAAATTGTTGTAATTAACAATGAGATCTTATTCTGTTTGTGTTCCGATGTGGCTTGTCCTCAAAGCAATCCGTGCTTTCCTTCACGGGGAAGTTCGGGTCGTCACAGATAAATGTTCGAAGTAAGGGCTGTTAAGAGAATTAGGGGTTGGATTAAAAAGAAGGCCTGTTTTGATGTACTAAGAGAAGTTGGGATAGTTTAAGCATAATAGGGGTAGATCGACAATTTGGAATGGGTGCTGCAAAAACCAACCCTTCAGAGAAGGGAAAAATAGTGGTAATTTTTGGAATTAAAGGCTATTAGAGAATTAGGGGTAGGATTAAAAATAATAGTTGTTTTGAAGTATAAAGAGAAGTAGGTAAAGTTTAAGCATAGTAGGGTTAGATCGGCAAATATGAAAGATCGTGAATTGTTTGGACTGGGTGCTGTAAAAACCAACCCTTTACAGTAGTAAAAGATAGGCGTAATTGTTATAAATAAGTGCTATTTGGAGAATTAGTGTTAGGATTAAAAAGAATAGGCGTAATTGTTGGAAGTAAGTACTATTTGGAGAATTAGTGTTAGGATTAAAAAGAATAGCTGTTTTGAAGTATTAAGAGAAGTAGGGGTAGTTTAAGCATAGTAGGGGTAGATCGACAAATATGAAAAACGTTGAATCATTGGGAATGGGTGCGGCAAAAACCAACCCTTCAAAGTTGTAAAAAGATAAACGTAATTTTTGGAAATAAATCTATATTGAGAATTAGGGGTAGGATTAAAAACAAGGGTTGTTTTGAAGTATTAAGAGAAGTAGGGGTAGTTTAAGCACAGTGGGGGTAGATCGACAATTATGAAAGATGATGATTCATTTAGATTGGGTGGTGCAAAAAACCGACCCTTCAAACAAGTTAAAAAATAGGGGTAATTGTTGGACGGAATGACTATTTAGAGAATTAGGTGTTGGATTAAAAAGAAGGGTTGTTTTGAAGTATAAAGAGAAGCAGAGGTAGTTTAAGCATAGTAGGGCTAGACCGACAAATATGATAGATTATGAATCGTCTGGATTGGGTGCTGCAAAAACCAACCCTACACTGTAGTAAAAAGATAGGCGTAATTGTTGGTAGTAAGGGCTATTTAGAGAATTAGGGGGTAGGATTAAAAAGAAGGACTGTTTTGAAGTATAAAGAGAAGTAGGGTAGTTTAAGAATAGTAGAGGTATATCGACAAATATAAAAGATGAGGAATCATTTAGATTGGGTGCTGCAAAAACCGACCCTTCACAGAAGTTAAAAAATAGGGGTAAATGTTGGAAGGAATGACTATTTAGAGAATTAGGGGTAGGAATAAAAAGAAGGGTTGTTTTTAAGAGAAGTAGGGGCAATTTAAGCATAGTAGGGTTAGATCGACAAATATGAAAGATTATGAAACATTTCGATTGTGTGCCGCAAAAACCAACCCTTCAAAGTAGTAAAAAGATAGGCGTAATTGTTGGAAGGAAGGGCTATTTAGTGAATTTTGGGCAGGATTAAATAGAAGGACTGTTTTGAAGTATTAAGAGAAGTTGGGGTAGTTTAATCATAGTAGGGGTAGATCGACAAATACGAAAGATTATGAATCGTCTTGATTGGGTGCTACAAAGACCAATCTTTCAAAGTAGTAAAAAGATAGGCGTAATTGTTGGAAGTAAGGGGTATTTATAGAATTAGTGGTAGGATTAAAAAGAAGGACTATTTTGAAATATTAAGATAAGTAGGGGTAGTTTAAGCATAGTAGAGGTAGATCGACAAATATAAAAGATGATGAATCATTTAGATTGGGTGCTGCAAAAACCGACCCTTCACAGAAGTTAACAAATATGGGTAATTGTTGGAAGGAATGACTATTTAGAGAATTAGGGGTAGGATTAAAAAGCAGGGTTGTTTTGAAGTATTAAGAGAAGTAGGTGTAATTTAAGCATAGTAGGGGTAAATTAACAAATATGAAAGATTATGAATCGTTTGGATTGTGTGCTGCAAAACCCAACCCATAAAAGTAGTAAAAAGATAGGTGTAATTTTTGGAAGGAAGGGCTATTTAGAGAATTATGGGAAGGATTAAATAGAAGGACTTTTTTGAAGTATTAAGAGAAGTTAGGGTAGCTTAAGCATAGTAGGGGTAGAACGACAAATATGAAAGATGATGAATCATTTAGATCGGGTGCTGCAAAAACCAACCCGTCACAGTAGTTAAAATTAGAGGTAGTTGTTAAAAGTAAGGGCTATTTAGTGATTTAGGGATAGGATTAAAAAGAAGGGTTGTTTTGAAGTATTAAGAGAAGTAGGGGTAGTTTAAGCATAGTAGGGGTAGATCGACAAATGTAAAGATGATGAGTCATATGGATTGGGTGCTACAAAACCAAACCTTCACAAAAGTTTAAAAATAGGGGTAATTGTTGGAAGTTTGGGCTATTTAACGAATTAGGGGTAGAATTAAAAAGAATAGTTGTTTTGAATTATTAAGAGAAGTAGGGGGAGTTTATGCATAGTAAGGGTAGATCGACAAATATGAAAGATTATGAATCGTTTGGATTGGGTGCTGCGAAAACCAACCCTTCATAGTAGTAAAAGATAGGCGTAATGGTTGGAAGTAAGGGATATTCAGAGAATTAGGGTTAGGATTAAAAAGAATAGCTGTTTTGAAGTATTAAGAGAAGTTGGGCCAGTTTATGCATAGTATAGGCAGATCGACAAATATGAAAGATGATGAATCGTTTGGATTGGGTGATGCAAAAACCAACCCTTTACAGAAGTTAAAAAATAGAGGTAATTATTGGAAGGAATGACAATTTAGAGAATTAGGGATAGGATTAAATAGAAGAGTTATTTTGAAGTATTAAGAGAAGTGGGGGTAGTTTAAGCATAGTAGGGGTAGATGGAGAAATATGAAAGATTATGAATCGTTTGGATTGGGTGCTGCAAAACCCAACCTTTCACAGAAGTAAAAAGATAAGTGTAATTGTTGGAAGTAAGGGCTATTTTAAGAATTAGGGGTAGGATTAAAAAGAAGAACTGTTTTGAAGAATTAAGAGAAGTAGGGGTAGTTTACGCATAGTAGGGGTAGATCGGCAAATACGAAAGATGATGAACCATTTAGATTGGGTGCTTGAAAAACCAACCCTTCACAGTAGTTAAAAAATAGGAGTAATTTTTGGAAGTTTTGGCTATTTAGATGATTAGGGGTAGGATTAAAAAGAAGGGATGTTTTGAAGTATTAAGAGAAGTAGGGGTGGTTTAAGCATAGTAGGGTAAATCGACAGATATAAAGTGACGAATCATATGGATTGGGTGTCGCAAATGCCAACTCTTCACTAAAGTTTAAAAATGCGGGTAAATGTTAGAAGGGCTATTTAGAGAATTAGGAGTTTGACTAAAATGAAGGGTTGTTTTGAAGTATTAAGAGAAGTAGGGGAAGATTAAGCATATTAGGGGTAGATCGACAAATATGAAATATGATGAATCACTTAGAATTGATGCTATAAAAACCAACCTTCACAGTAGTTAAAAAATAGGGGTAATTGCTAGAAGTAAGGGCTATTTATAGAATTAGGGGTATGATTAAAAAGAGTAGTTGTTTTGAAGTATTAAGAGAAGTAGGCGTAGTTTAGGCATAGTAGGGGTAGATCGACAAAAATGGAAGATGATGAATGGTTTGGATTGGGTGCTGTAAAAACCAACCCTTCAGAGTATTTAAAAAATAGGGGTAATTGTTGGATGTAAGGGATATTTAGAGAATTAGGGGTAGGAATAAAAAGAAGGTTGTTTTGAAGTGTTAAGAGAAGTAGGGGTAGTTTAAGCACAATAGGGGTAGATCGACAAATATGAAAAACGATGAATCATTTGGATTGGGTGCTGCAAAAACCAACCGTTCACACTTGTTAAAAAATAGGGATAATTGTTGGAAGTAAGGGCTATGTAGACAATTAGGGGTTGGATTACAAAAAAGAATTATTTTGAAGTACTAAAAGAAGTAGGGATAGTTTAAGCATAGTAGGGGTAAATCAAAAAATATGAAAGATGATGAATCATTTGGATTGGGTGCTGCAAAAACCAACCCTTCACAGAAGTTAAAAAATAGAGGTAATTATCGGAAGTAAGGGCTATTTAAGGAATTCGATGTAGGATTAAAAAGAATAGTTGTTTTGAAGTATTAAGAGAAGTAGGGATAGTTTAAGCATAGTAGGGGTAGCTCGACAAATATGAAAGATTATGAATTGTTTGGATTGGGTGCTGCAAAAACAAACCCTTCGCATTAGTAAAAGATAGGCGTAATTGTTGGAAGTAAGGGCTATTTAGAGAGTTAGTGTCAGGATTATAAATAATAGATGTTTTGAAATATTAAGAGAAGTAGGGGTAGTTTAAGCATAGTAGGGGTTGATCGACAAATATGAAAAATGATGAATCATTTGCATTGAGTTCCATAAAAACCAACCCTTCACAGTAGTAAAAAAATAGGCGTAATTGTTGTAAGTAAGGGCTATATAGAGAATTAATGGTGGGATTAAAAAGAAGGGTTATTCTGAAGTAATAAGGGAATGAGGGGTAGTTTAAGCATAGTTGGGGTAGATCGACAAATATGAAAGATGATGAATCATTTAGATTGGATGCTGCAAAAACCAACCCTTCACAGAATTTAAAAAATATGGGTAATTGTTGGAAGGAATGACTATTTAGAGTGTTAGTGGTAGGATTAAAAAGAGGGTTGTTCTGAACTATTTAGAGAGGCAGCAGTAGTTTAAGCATAGTAGGGGTTGATCGACAAATATGAAAGATTATGAATCGTCTGGTTTAGGTGCTGCAAAAACCAACTCTTCACAGTAGTAAAAAGATAGGCGTAATTGTTGGAAGTAAGGGCTATTTAGAGAATTAGGGGTTGGATTAAAAAGAAGGACTACTCTGAAGTATTAAGAGCAGAAGGGGTAGTTTAAGCATAGTAGGGGTAGATCGGCAAATATGAAAGATGATAAATCATTTAGATTGGGTGCTGCAAAAAGCAACACTTCACAGAAGTTAAAAAATAGGGGTAATTGTTGGAAGGAATGAATATTTATTGAATTACTAGTAGGATTAAAAAGAAGGGTTGTATGGAAGTATTAAGAGAAGTAGTTGTAGTTTAAGCATAGTAGGGATAGATCGACAAATATGAAAGATTATGAATCGTTTGGATTGGGTGCCACAAAACCAACCCTTCAAAGCAGTAAAAAGATAGGCGGAATTGTTGGAAGTAAGGGCTATTTAGAGAATCAGGGGTTGGATTAAAAAGAAGGCCTGTTTTGAAGTATTAAGAGAGGTAGGGGTAGTTTAAGCATAGTAGGGGTAGATCGGCAAATATGAAAGATGATGAATCATTTAGATTGGGTGCAGCAAAAACAAACTCATCACAGTAGTTAAAAAATAGGGGTAATAGTTGGAAGTAAGGTCTATGTTGGCTAGCTTTTTGACCAAGCCACCAAGGTTCAACACATAAGAAGAAAGTATGAGATTTCTTTCCTTTAGTTCACAGAAAGGTGGATCGCCCATTCGGATCGCCCCCCCCTTTTGGATCGCACCATCGGATCGCTGCAGCGGGTCGCGACCCGATCCCTCCTTCGCCATCACGAACCGATCCGACTCCCGAGGATGTGGCGAAGCTCCTGACTAAGTCCATCACGATCCGAGATGCATGGATCTCGCAACACCTTTCTACAACTATCATATTGACCAATTCTTCAACATGCCTCGATTCAATCCGATATTCTCGGGATTTGCGCCACTTGTGACCGCGATCCGCCTGACAGAATCAGCTATAAATAGCCCAGAACTTGTCATTTTTCGGGATCTTTTTGCAGTATTGAGTATTGATTCCACCATTACTGTCATGCCACTATTTCTTATCAGTTTTATTTCGAGATTACTGAGAGAAATCATAATTGTAAGAGTGAGTTTGAGAGAAATCGTTGGTTGTACTAGCATTCAAAGTATAATCAATAGCATATAAAGCAGACCATGGCTCGTTAACGCCGAACCACTATAAACCTTGTGTGTTCTCTGCTTTTTCCTCATTTTTCAGTTATAATTTTCTACGAATCAGAACAATTTAGGTGTTAGAGGCAAATTTTGATCTAACATTTTGGTGCTTTCACTGAGAACTGAACTCAGGATATTGGATTGTTTCTCCGTTGTTTGGGTATTCAAGTCCGAAGAAAACAGTCCCGAAACCTCACTGTTCAGACTTTTGATGATTTCAACAATACCAGATATCATGGCTGGAAAGAAGTCTAAGGAAGTGCGAGCTTCACAGGCGAATGAAGCTGCGAATGAAGCGATTGAAGAGAGCGTGCATGAACACGTCAACGAAGGACCCTCGGATCGTGGTACGGAGATGGCGAACCGAACCGTGGAGGGCGATGCGAACCGAACAGTTGAAGGCGTCATCACTCGGTCCCACGATAACACCACGAACCCCCTCCTAATGTTACCATGACCCGATCCCGGGGGGTGCTGCGAGCCACCGACATAGATCCACCACGATCCGAGTTGATGACCGGATTACAACCCGACCTGGAAAGGAGCCTATGGCTCGCTCTTCTCGTCCTGGTCCCTCTGTTCGACCTGGCTCAAGCTCTCTACGCATAAGGGAAAATGTTGATGATCAGTATGACTACTCTGCTCCAGTTACTGAAGGAGATCTATGTCGCATCGTTGAAATGTGGGATAGGCTGTTTGATGAAATAGCTGCTCAAAGGCAGGAAAACTCCATGCTGCGACAGAATTTGACTGCTATGGATAGACGTTTGGATGACCTTGTAAGGTAAAGAACGCCTCCTTTAGTCCGTTCGCGCACCCCAGAGTACTCTTCTTCATCGGTGGAATCGCCAAGACCTCCGCGGCGACCGTATGAGCGGGCTGAAAACATAGAACAACTCCGATTTGGAACCTTGCCATCACGGGAGGAAGAGACACTTGGTGAAGGACCCTCAAACTGCAACTTGAATAATCATGCCGCAACTCCTAGAGCTTGAGTTGTGAATAATCCTGTTGAGAATAGACCACCTCACCCCCTCCGCCGTATAAATACTCATAGTAACAGGGGGCAACGAAGCCCAATCCGAGCTCCGGACTTCGTTGATGTTCCTAGAAGAGAGATCGGAGAATTCCACCGAGATAGAAGCACTTACCCCGACCCTCCGATGACCAGTGCAAATGTTGCAGCTATGGTCCATCAAATCCTGGCGGATAGCCGTGGACAAAGGAATGAAGACTGGGTAATTGATCGCAGCCACACCCCTTTTACCGACGACATTCTAGATGTAACATTCCCGAGGCGCTTCAACATGCCTCAAATGAACCGCTACGCGGGTAGATCTGATCCAATCCACCATCTAATGAGATATTCATGGTCAATGACCGCTGCAGCAGCTTCCGACGCTGTAAAGTGCAAAGCATTCCCTGTATTCCTGGTGGATGTAGCGTTATTATGGTTTACTCGCTTACCAGCAAGATCAATTTCCAGTTTCAGGGAATTGAGTGAAAAGTTCGTAGAACAGTTCCGCATTTATGCACAAAGGTCGAAAAGTGTGATTGACCTGTTCCTTGTCAAACAATGACCAAGTGAGAGCTTGAGGGTGTATCTGGATCGTTTCAACCTTGCCGCCACCGAAGTCAAGGATCCCCATGAGCCGACTGTTATGGCAGCCCTAATTGATGGGATGGATAAAGATACTGGATTTGGGAGATACCTGGCCGGCAAACCACCTCATACTAGAGAATTGTTTTACGAGAATGCAAACGTACGCCTACGTCAGGAGGAGGTATATGCCAATCGGGAGATGAAAATGGCAAGTAAGGAGGAAATCCAAAGTAATGTCGCCATCAAGCAAACCGGAGACAACTCGGGAAAGGTTGAAGTCAACGTTGGAAACCGAAACCACGGCGGCAGCCGCCAGCCAGGAAACAATGGCAACAACAGTAATGGCAATAATCGGAAGAGAAATCGGGGGAACGATTCCCAGAGAAGGACCCGTCCTAGGACTTTCGAAAGTTATACGCCAATATATGATACTTTGGAGAATATATTCGTCGACTCGTACAACGTTCTCCAGCATAAAAGGCCTCCTCCAAGAGATTCGACGGAGAAAGAACGTGAGACGGGGAAGTTTTGTCTCTTCCATCAGACTCACGGCCACTCTTCAAACGAATGCCGTCATCTGAGAGACGTAGTTGAGAGGTTACTCCGAGAAGGGAAGTTGGATGAGTATCGAGTAACTCCTAGAGACAGGGGGCAAGCTATTCAGACCCCGAACGAAAACTAGAATCAAGCTACTGCCAGGACAACTGTCCAACAAAAAGGAAAGGATCATGTTATCAATACCATAATCGGAGGGCTTCACCTAGCCGGGCATAGTTTCAGGGCGATGGACCAGTACGTAAACGCAGCAAAGCATCATCTCGAGGCAGGAGATTGCAGCAACCCTGAGGACAATGTCTCGGTAAAACAATAAAAGATGATGTCAGACGACGTCCTTTTCCGCAACCGAGAGAGTATTGGAGTCCACGCTCCGACCGAAGATCCATTTGTAATCACAGTTCCTATTGGCCCGGCTACTGTCCATAAAGTTTTAGTGGATAACGGGAGTTCAGTCAACATTTTATTCAAAAAGACGCTCGATCTAATGAACCTTGAATTGAATGATTTAAAGCCATGTGATGGATGGATCCGTGGATTTAACGGGCTTCAACTACTCCAATGGGATATGTAGAGCTGCCGGTAACACTTGGGGAAGGAGAACGCCAGAGATTGAGAATTCTTCCCTTCGTAGTTTTGGATACTGAATCGCCTTATAATGCCTTCTTGGGCCGACAAGCCCTAGCAAAGTTTAGAGCTTGTATAGCCCCCTGGTGCTTGTTATTGAAGTTTCCTACAGAAGCTGGTGTTGGCATAGTCAGAGGAGATCGGGTTGTTGCACGTGCATGTTACATTGCAGAGCTAAAGCTACTCTGTAAAGGAAAAGATATTGAGGTTAAAGACGCTTCTTCCCCACAAGGGAGGAGACATCATAGCAATTAAAGAGAATGACTATAGGCGAGTCGCCCATAGAACTGCCCGAGGATATAGATCCCAGAGAGGACGAAGAGAATAGGGGCAGATTGGCGGTTCCCAACGAAACGACTGTGGATGTACCAATCGATGATAGCGACCCAGAGAAGGTCCTGAAGAATGGATCCCAGTTGGATCCAGTTCGAGCTAAAGAACTGATGGATTTCCTGAAAGATAACTTGGATGTATTTGTTTAGACCCATGCGAACATGTGTGGGATATCTCCATCAATCATGAGCCATTCATTGAACATTAACCCAAAGCACCCCCCTGTAAAACAAAAAAGGCGAATGCTGGGCCCAGAGAGGTCCGCAGCCTTGAAAGAAGAAGTTGAAAGGTTAAGAAGTAACGGATTCATCAGAGACTCAACCTACCCAGATTGGATTTCAAATCCAGTTTTGGTAAAGAAGGCAAATGGGAAGTGGCGCACGTGTATTGATTTTTCGGATTTGAATAAAGCCTGCCCAAAAGATAGCTTTCCGTTACCCAAAATTGATTAGTTGGTAGGTTCAACGGCAGGTCATGAGCTTCTCTCTTTCATGGATGCTTATTCAGGATACAACCAGATTCCTATGAATGTTCCAGATCAAGAACACACTAGCTTCATTACTGATCTGGGATTGTACTGCTACATGATAATGCCTTTTGGTTTGAAGAACGCAGGCACTACATACCAACGTTAGTGAACAGAATGTTCTATAACCAGATTGGGAAAACGAGGGAGGTGTACATCGACGACATGTTGGTTAAGTCCAGACGATCGTCCGATCACACTACGAACTAAGAAGAAATGTTTGGTACTCTTGGAAAGTATGAGATGAAACTCAACCCAAAGAAATGCTCATTTGGGGTTGCATCCGGGAAATTCTTGGGATTCATTGTCAGCTCGCACGGGATTGAAATTAATCCAGACCAGATTGCAGCAATAGAAGACATTCAGGAGCCTAGACAAATCAAAGATGTGAAGAGCCTTGCGGGGAAAGTAGCGGCATTAAGCAGATTCATCTCTAGAGCGACAGACAAATGCATCCCGTTCTTTGAATTGATAAAGCAAGGTAAACGCAATTATAAGTGGACCCCTGACTGCATTGAAGCATTTCAGAACCTGCTGAATCATCTGGAGAGACCTCCGATACTGTCTAAGCCGGTGGATCACGAGGATTTATTCGTGTACTTAGTAGTGTCGTCCCATGCGATCAGCTCAGCATTAGTGAGAGAAGAAGACAAGGTTCAAAGGCTAGTGTACTACGTGAGTAAAAAATTTGCTGCAGCTGAACGCAATTATCCAAGGATCGAAAAGCTGGCGTACAGTTTAATGATTGCATCTAGGAAACTTCAACATTATTTCCAAGCTCATCCTATCACCGTGTATACAGATCATCCACTCAAGAAAGTTCTACAGAGACCAGAAGCTTCTAGAAGGTTGGTCAAGTGGAACATTGGACTGAGTCAATTTGATTTAAATTTTCAGCCCGGACGGTCAATACGTGGGCAAGTGCTGGAAGATTTCATAGCAGAATTTACTGCCTCGGAGGACGGCATGGTAAACGAAGAGACTGACCCACCAAAGTTAATTCTCGATCCTAGTGCATGGAAATTGTATATTGATGGTGCTAGGAATGATAAACGATCTGGTGCCGGAGTGGAGTTTGAAACTCCTGAGAAAAGACTGATATCCTATGCTATTCGGTTGGAATTTCACGCCACTAACAACGACTCCGAATATGAACCCCTGATAGTCGGGTTGAGGATCGCAAAGGAATTAGAGATCGCGAAGATGGACATATTTTGTGACTCCAAGTTAGTTGTAAATCAGGTTTCTGGAAAATTTCGAGCTAAGAGCCCAAGATTGATTTCGTATTTCGAGAAAGTAAAGGAGTTGCTGATGGGTTTTGATCACTGAAGTATGTCTCATATTCCGCGGTCAGAGAACCAACAGGCAGATAAATTAGCCAAGATGGCTAGTTCCGACGATCCTGAAGAGATCAGGCTAGCCCCAGTTGAAGTGCTTCGGTTCCCTAGTATAGATCAGATGGAAATTGATCCAGTACTTGAACCTGAGCCGAAAAGGGAGTCATGGATGACCCCTCTAAAGAATTTCCTAATGAATGGAACGCTTCCGACCAAGAATAGCGAGAGGCGTAAGGTAATTCGTAAAGCTTCCCGATATGTTCTGCAAGATGGAGTCCTGTGTAGACAGGGATTTTTGATGCCTCTCCTTCGGTGTATAGGCCATGACGACATCAAACGTGTACTGCAGGAAGTGCACAAAGGTGAATGTGGCGATCACACTGGAGGACAAACTCTGGCAAAAACGGTGTTGCGGTATGGTTATTTCTAGCCTAACATAAACAAAGACGCGACAAAGTACGCGCGATGTTGTGATGCTTGCCAAATATTTTCAAGGATTCCTAGGGCACCTACTAGTCAGTTTAAAAAAATGACAAGTCCGTGGCCTTTCACTATGTGAGGAATTGATATCATTGGAACACTCCCTATAGCGAAAGGCGGGGCAAAGTTCGCCATTGAAGCTGTAGATTACTTCACCAAATGGGTTGAGGCCGAACCGTTGACTGCGATTACAACCAAGCGAGTGATCAATTTCGTTGTTAGGAACATTATTTGCCGGTTCGGGGTTCCGAAGATCGTCGTAACTGACAATGGAACCCAATTTGACAGCAGTGAGTTCAGGAACTTCTGCCAGAAATACCACGTTGAGAAACAGCACACCTCTGTGGCACATCCGCAGTCGAACAGACAGATCGAAGCAGCAAATAAAGTGATTAAGTCCATTATCAAAATAAGATTGAAGCGGGCCAAAGCTATGTGGGTCGATGAGTTACCCTTGGCATTGTCGGCCTACAGGACGACATACAAATCGGCAACAGGCCGTACCCCCTTCTCCCTTGCTTTTGGAGCAGAAGAAGTCATCCCAGTTGAGCTAAAAGTACCGTCTCACCGAGTTACTTATTATGATCCGATGACTAATAACGAGTTGCTCCTTGAATCCCTAGATTCAATAGAAGAGAAGAGGGATGAAGCAGACTTGCGTGCCTTGAGACACAAGCAACAGGTCGCTCGATACTACAAAAAAAGGTTCGAGCTCGAACCTTTGAACCCGAAGACTTGGTTCTGAAGCGTGTCTTTCCACCCCCGACTCATATAAGTGCGAAGTGGGAAGGACCGTACTCCATTCTACGAAGGCTTGATAATGGAACCTTCAAGCTAGCCATAGTGGATGGAGAAGAAATCCCCAGAGTGTGGAATGCCCAACATTTGCGGCCTTATCTGACATAAAGATGTCGGATTTATTCTTTTGTTTCATAGGACCATGTAAAAGGCAAGACTTGCCTAGAATAGTCCAATTTTTTAAGCAAAAGATTATAAAGTGGATGTAGGTTACGATTTGACCGAACCACTATTAAAACACCGTGTGTCGTTTACCTTTATTGCACTATTATTTATCCTCTTTTTAATCTGTATGAAATTTGCTGTAAACTATGTGGCAATCACAGGAACATGTGACTCCAAGTGCCTTCCATCAAAATGGAGAGCAATCCGCAGCTAGAACTTTGAAGGTACAATAGAGTGAATCACGTCATTGACAGAACTCTAACCTCGACGACCGCCAGGAGAGTATAAAAGCGTCTACGATTGAGCGTTGAGAAAGGGCTCTTACCCCGCTGAAGGATCGGGGGCGAATGAACAGCAGAGTTCGAACTCTAACCTCGGCGACTGCCAGGAGAGTATAAAAGTGTCTACGATTAAGCGCTGAGAAAGAGATCTTACTCCGCTGAAGGATCGGGGGGCGACTGAACAGCCGAGCTCGAACTCTAACCTTGGCGTCTGCTAGGAGAGTATAAAAACATCTGTGATTAAGCGCAGACAAGGATGCTGGAGACTCAGCGTCCACAGAATTCCTGCCCCGTTAAAGGATCGGTGAGCAGATCATGATACAAGTTCGAACTTTAACCCGCTGATGGATCGGGAAAGTATAGAGGCACCGGAGGTTCAGCGCCTCAAGGACTATAATTCTACTAAAAAATTCCAAGTCCCCCGTATTCAAATGTACGGGGCAAGATGCATAGAAATTGTTAAATTCTTTCTGTTTCTTGAATGATTTGTAGTGTAATCTTAGCTTGGTTATAGCCAAATGACTTATGACTAAATATGAGGAGTTTATTGACTGCAGGTATACGATGACGCAAAAGAAATAAACTTTCATTCATAAACTGCAAACCTACAAGATAAAGAGGAACCTAAACAAAAGTGAAGGCCATTCCAACAATTACATTTCATGACCAGTGGAAAGCCTAAAAATCCTAAGGACAAAATATGAATTGATATCTGCATCCTACTTATGCTGGGGGAGAGGGGGCTATGTGCACTTCTTGCTCTTTTTCTGCTTCCCTGGCTCCTCCTTATCAACATCCGAACGATCATCTTTTTCTCTTCCTCTTATCAACAAGAGGCTCCGGCGAAGAACTAGAGGATTGAGAGGCTAGTTGCGAAGTTATTGATCGGGAGAAAAATCTTACGACCAACCCAGTTTTAGGATCGATCTCGGAAATTGGGGGCACATATACTGGATCCTGTCCCGCATTCATAAGGAGCAACTGCTCCTCCTCTTCGGCCTTCTGTTCAGCCAAGGTTTCCTCATCATCGCCTCTGCTTTCTTGGGTAATGGCGAATTCCTCTTCATCGCCACCATGGAACCCGTCCATGTTTCTTAAAGCCTCGATGGGTTCAGCATCTGGGGGGACATCAGCACCAAAACTTGGCAGGATGTCAATCTTCTCTGCCTTTGCCTTCTTTTCAGCATCCTGATCAACTAGCCTGCCACCTGTATCATGAGAAACAAATGTTATTTTGGGATAGAATGCGGTTTGCTCAGTTGATTGTCTGACAAGACGACGACAAGTGACAATTGCTTTTATAATTTGCGGAGAAAATATAGAGATACCTTCCGCCGATCCTCCATCCAAGCTAGCAGCAGAACCCCCGACAGCTGGAGGAGTTGGACCCAGAGGAATCAATGGATAATCTAGATTGTATTCCTCAATTTCGGAGGCCTTGGGCTCTGCTCCTGAACCCGGGCTTTCTTCCATTTTTTCTTTGCCCTTCGCCTGAGCTCTCTCTTTTTCAATTTCTTCTCGGAGTAGGCGTCTGGCTTTCTCTAAATCCTCAGGTTCATTATCCCTAAGAATGGTCCGCATCAACTCATTCTCATCGATCTCTTCAACTCCTAATCGCTGTTTCTCGCTCTCAACGATTGCATCCCATATGTTGGCCAGAGTGACATGGTAGTCTGGGATCCAGGAGATGTTACGGGTCTTGATGACCTGCCCAAGGAAGTCGAACAGCATTTCTTCAAATCCTTCGATATCCTTCTCTCTCTCGAGGAGCTTTTCATTAGAAACAGTAGCCATTTCAATGGCGCTTTCCACATTATTTTCAGCAAGAATAGCGCGCTTCTCTACACGCGCGAGTTGATCATTCAGAATAGCCTTCTCCTTTTTGGCCAGAGCTAACTTTCTTTCAAGCTTGCCTTTTCTTTCTCACAAGCAACTTTTTCGGCCTCGAAGTGATCCTGTGCTGCTTTTAGTTCGGTGTTGGCCATCCTGAGATCTTCCACCTCTTTCTTCAATAACGCTAGCTCTTTGCTGTTGGAATCGAGCTCATTATGAAAACGTTTCCTGGCCTCCTCCAGCACTGTTTTGTAATTCTTAGCATCTCACTGAGCTAAGGAAAGCAAAGATTGTGCATCTTCCAAGTCTTTCTCCATTTTTACCCTGGCCCTTTCACAGTTATCTATCTTCACTTTGGACCTATGCGCTTCCATCTCAAGCATTCTGATGACGTCTGAGAGATTTACAGCATGTTTCTTCATCGCCTCATACTTCTTGGCTACATGGCGAATGTGTCCGATAACTTCAGTATCCCAATTCTTAGGGACTGGTTCCAAAGTTTGAACGAGCATCATCCTTTCGAAGAAGATATCAGGGAATTGTTCTCGTAATTTTTCCAACTTGGCCTGAGTCTCAGGGCCATGGATATAGTCTCATGATCCGGGGGCACTCAAACTTTGTTGGCTGGAAGGGACAATGTCAATTTTCTCCTTCTCAGAATCCTTGTTTGGATCTTTGCTTTTATTCTTAGGCTCGTGATGCTTTTTGGATGATCTGCTATGAGAGGGAGCACTCTTCGGAGGGGTTAAGTCTTTGGGAAGTTGCTTTCCCCCTGTAGGAAACTCCAGATGACCGGGAGGCTTTCCAAAAGTTTGTTTTGATGGAGATCTGGACTGTGAAGAAGTAGGCTTGTGAGAATCCCGGGACCAATGACTGTCTCCCCCTCGGTTGCTGCTACGAGCACGCTTAGGATTTGGATGAAGACTAGGTGTGCCTTCACGGAGAGGGCGATAGGAATAAGATCGTTTGCGAGGCATCTTTCCTGCAAAAGAAACAAGTACATATTAAAACCTTGAATACTGTTGGTATAAAAGTGTGGTGTCACATAGTGCATGTGATTTGTGCATCCCATATAATTCCCCCTGACAGACCAGGGCCCAAAGTCAGGCTCATCTGTGTAGTTTCTCGTTCTCCAACTGGAACGGTTGTTTACTCAAAAATAGGAAAAAATGGCTCCCCTTAGAAGTCTCCCTGTGTATATACATCATCAGGAAGAGGAATCTTGCTTAGTTCTTTAAATAACTGCTCCTCTGTTAAATCATCGGGAGCAGGAGATCCAACCGGTAGAGAGGCCCTTGAGGGGAAACCCCCCGGAGAGACTGGGATTTCCTTAGACTCGTCAGCGCGGGCCTCATCTCCTTTATATACATTTAGGTCTTCGTCGTCCTGGATAATTATTTGCGAAGTACTCTTAAGAAATTTAGTTGTTTCTGCTGCCTGTGACGTTCCTTCTCCCTTAGTCGGGGGCACATATTTGTAGGGTTTGCCACCCGCACCAAGTCCAAACCTTATATCCAGAAGGCGTTGCTTGTGAATATTCTCGTCAGTAACACATCTCTTGATCTTTAGGAAGTCGGATTTGCTTTGCAGAAGAAGAGAGAGTCGATTATTGTACACCGAGCCTTCCGTCTTTGGAAAGACGTGATCTGCTTAGAGAAAAGAAGCATGTTAGTGCTTCGATTTCTTAAACAAGTTATTCATTCAAAGGTTTAAAATTTACTTGATTTAAGCCATCTTCTTGAACACCCAGCCTGTCTCTTTATATAGAACCAATCGGCCTTGGGATCCCCTATGTAGCTGTACCCGTCAGACAAAACCTTCCTATTTGCTACCGATTTGAAGGAAGAAAAATTTGGAGTTGCCGTGGAGCGATGCTTGAAAAGGTAAAAAAAATTCAAATCTTTAAACATGAGTTCAGTTTGCAGGATTTCCGCATATGCGATGTATAGGGTGTATAGGGATGCGTAGGCATTGGGATGAAGCTGCATTAGAGCAATACCCAATCGTTTTAGTGTCTCAATGACGATTGGAGGAAACGGAGGAATAGCGCTACCCGGCACATAAGTCGGCTAACTGTCATATACCCCTCCGGAGCCAAATGAGGTCTATCTTTGCTGCCAGGTGTCCTCACATCATCCCAGGGGATCCCGTGTCTCAAGCAAATTCTCTTAAGCTTTATGTCATCAGGTTTGGAAGCTCAAGAGTCAGTGAATTTCTCTATTTCTATTGCACCAGGAATTTCGTCGGGAGCTCGGTCGTCTACTTCGGACTCCTCATCAAACGAGGTACTCACGGACGGATCTGATTCTGTTTCTGCCTCTTATTCGGATCCAGAATCCGCACCCTCTAGATTAATTGGAAGAACCTCGGGGTTGTGGTGCTCATACACCTCGGGATCCGTCTCTGTATCAGATCTTGAAGGGGAACGATTATCCGACATTACTGTTTAGGCGAGTAAACTTGAGAAATAAGAAAATAATTATCCGTCCCCCCCCCATGTGTGCAAGTGCCAGTGTGTGCATGTGCGTGCATTAAAGAAAAGTACGAAGACCAACAATCATCGAAGGATTAGTCGTCATATGCCGTCAACTTATGCTGTTGTTTAGTCCAGAAAGTCCATCTTGAAGGCTCTAACCTAACTATCCATTGGTGTATTAGAATTAACTTGCAGTGAGAATTTTACAAATTCATTGGATCGTGCACCAAGACTCGGATCGCAGAGAATGGATCGCGAGGCAGGGTCAGTATCGCGATATATGGTCGGTTTATGGTAAAGGGATCAGTGCGCGGAAAGGCACAAGTTCAAGGAAGGGCTTCGGATCGTGAAGCGCTCCGAGTCGCTTTCTTCATTCAAACGGATCGTGGAAACATCATGGCGATCCGTCCCACCATCTATTCCCAGCGATCCGAAGCTCTACTATTTCCGCGACCCGATCCGCTAAGTTAAACCCATATTCCATTTTCATCCTTTCTCCCATCGCCTCACCACTACTCCAAACCCATCATCTCGCTCACGATCCGAGTCTACCAGTTCTTTCCCTGCCTTCTTCTCCTTCCTCCTCCTCTCGAGTCACTGAAACCCATCAGCCATGGCATTTTCACGGCCTCCAAGACCTCAAAAACTACAAGATTCCGCCCCTTCTTTCCTCAACTCAGTCAAAAAACTCAGAAAAAAAAACAGGAGAGAGAGCTTCGAATAAGATTACCTTTCTGAAAATTGGGGAAATAAGTGGGATTTTAGAGATTTAAAGGAATATTAGAGTTTTCTCTCGAAGGGAGATGGCGGCGCGTGATGAGAAGAAGAAGAAGGGGGAAAGTCGAGATGGGTTCGGTTTATATAGACGGGTTCGTGACCTTTAGTCTCCACCTTTTTGTCTCGTTCGACCTGTGGGGGCCTGGTGAGCCACGAGTCCAAGCCGATCGGAGAAAGGGGCGCGGCCTGTTTCACTGAAGACCCATTTAAACAATGGATCACGACGAGCCTCGTTCCCACGATCCGCACCACATTCCGGCGATCCGAGTCCAATAATGATCACTAAAAAAAAGTTGAAGAAGAAGAAAGCTCTCAAAAGGTTTACCTGACAAGTTGACGATTAAGTCTCCAAAATATTCCAGAAATGAGAATTATCCAATGAACAAAGAAGAGATTGAAGATTTAATCGATATTTTTATAAATCGAAGGGATACAACTTTACGAAGTGATATGACATTTTAGATAGACGCAACCGTTGATTCACACTATTCGGTGAAAAGATGTTTCTGCAGCTTCGAAGCATGTTCCATTCTCGATAAAACATACTTCGAGGAGGCAAAATGTTGGCTAGCTTTTTGACCAAACCACCAAGGTTCAACACATAAGAAGAAAGTATGAGATTTCTTTCCTTTAGTTCACAGAAAGGCGGATCGCCCCCTCTTTTGGATCGCACCATCGGATCGCTGCAGCGGGTCGCGACCCGATCCCTCCTTTGCCATCACGAACCGAACCGACTACAGAGGATGTGGCGAAGCTCCTGACTAAGTCCATCACGATTCGAGATGCATGGATCTCGCGACACCTGTCTACAACTGTCATATTGACCAATTCTTCATCAAGCCTCGATCCGATCCGATATTCTCGGGATTTGCGCCACGTGTGACCGCGATCCGCCTGAAAGAATCATGTATAAATTGCCCAGAGCTTGGAATTTTTCGGGATCTTTTTGCAGTATTGAGTATTGATTCCACCATTACTGTCATACCACTATTTCTTATAAGTTTTATTTCGAGATTACTAAGAGAAATCATAATTTTAAGAGTGAGTTTGAGAGAAATCGTTGGTTGTACTAGCATTCAAAGTATAATCAATAGCATATAAAGTGGACGTAGGCTCATTAACGTCGAACCACTATAAACCTTGTGTGTTCTCTGCTTTTTCCTAATTTTTCAATTATAATTTTCTACGAATCAGAACAATTTGGGTGTTAGAGCCAAATTTTGATCTAACGGTCTATTTAAAGAATGATGGGTACGATTAAAAAGAATAGCTGTTTTGAAGTATTAAGAGAAGTAGGGTAGTTTAAGCATAGTAGGGGTAAATCGATAAATATGAAAGATGATGAATCATTTGTATTGGGTGCTGCAAAAACCAACCCTTCACAGTACTTAAAAAATACGGGTAATTTTAGTAAGTAAGTATATTTAGGGAATTAGGGAAGGATTAAAAAGTATAGTTGTTTTGAAGTATTAAGAGAAGTAGGGGTAGTTTAAGCATAGTAGGGTAGATCGACAAATGTGAAAGATTACGAATCGTAGTGATCGGGTGCTGGAAAAACCAACCCTTCATAGTAATAAAAGATAGGCGTAATTGTTGGAAGTAAGGGCTATTTAGAGAATTAGTGTTAGGATTGAAAAGAATAGCTTTTTTCAAGTATTAAGAGAAGTAGGGGTTGTTTAAGCATAGTAGGGGTAAATCGACAAATACGAAAAATGATGAATCGTTTGGATTGGGTGCTGCAAAAACCAACCCTTCAAAGTAGTAAAAAGATAAGCGTAATTCTTGGAAGTGAGGGCTATGTAGAGAATTAGGTGTAGGATTGAAAAGAAGGGTTGTTTTGAAGTATTAAGAGAGGAAGGTGTAGTTTAAGCATAGCAGGGTTAGATCGACAAATATGAAAGATGATGAATCATTTAGACTGGGTGCTGCAAAAACCAACCCTTAACAGAATTTAAAATAAGGGGTAATTGTTGGAAGGAATGAATATTTAGAGAATTAGGGGTATGATTAAAAAGAAGGGCTATTTTGAAATATTAAGAGAAGTAGGGGTAGTTTAAGCATAGTAGGGGTAGATCGACAAATATGAAAGATTATGAATCATCTGGATTGGGTGCTGCAAAAACCAACCCTTCACAGTAGTAAAAAGATAGGCGTAGTTGTTGGAAGTAAGGGCTATTTAGAGAATTAGGGGTAGGATTAAAAGAAGGACTATTTTGAAGTATTAAGAGAAGTAGGTGTAGTTTAAGCATAGTATAGGTAGATTGACAAATATAAAAGATGATGAATCATTTAGATTGGTTGCTGCAAAAACCAACCATTCACTGAAGTTAAAAAATAGGGGTAATTGTTGTAAGGAATGTCTATTTACAGAATTTGGGGTAGGATAAAAAAGAAGAGCTATGTTGAAGTATTAAGAGAAGTAGGTGTAGTTTAAGCATAGTAGAGGTAGATCGAAAAATATGAAAGATTACGAATCGTTTGGATTGGGTGCTGCAAAAACCAACCATTCAGAGTAGTAAAAAGATAGGCGTAATTCATGGAAGCAAGGGCTATTTAGAGAATTAGTGGCAGGATTAAAAACAACGACTGTTTTGAGGTATTAAGAGAAGTAGGGGTAGTTTAAGGACAGTAGGGATAGATTGACAAATACGAAGATGATGAATCATTTAGATTGGGTGCTGCAAAAATCAACCCTTCACAGCAGTTAAAAATAGGGGTAATTGTTGGAAGTAAGGGTTAGGGTAGGATTAAAAAGAAGGGCTGGTTTGAAGTATTAAGAGAAGTAGGGGTAGTTAAAGCATAGTCGGGGTAGATCAACAAATATAAAGATGATGATTCATATGGATTGGGTGCTGCAAAAACCAACCCTTCACAGAAGTTTAAAAATAGGGGTAATTTTTGGAAGTAAAGGCTATTGAGAGAATTAGGGGTGGGACTAAAAGGAATAGTTGTTTTGAAGTACTAAAAGAAGTAGGGGTAGTTTAAGCATAGTAGGGTAGATCGACAGATATGAAAGATTATGAATCGTTTGGATTGGGTGCTGCAAAAACCAACCCTTCACAGTAGTAAAAGATAAGCATAATTGTTGGAAGTAAGGGCTATCTACAGAATTAGGTATAGGATTAAAAAAAAACTGTTTTGAAGTATTAAGAGAAGTAGGGGCAATTTAAGCATAGTAGGGGTAGATCGACAAATATGAAAGATGATGAATCGTTAGTATTGGGTGCTGCTAAAACCAACCCTTCACAGTAGCAAAAAGATAAGCATAATTGTTGGTAGTTACGGTATTTAGAGAATTAGGGGTATGATTAAAAAGAAGGGTTGTTTTGAAGTATTAAGAGAAGTAGTGGTAGTTTAAACATAGTTGGGGTAGATCCACAAATATGAAAGATGATGAATCCTTTAGATTGGGTGCTGCAAAAACCAACCCTTCACAAAAGTTAAAACATAGGGGTAATTGTTGGGAGGAATGACTATTTAGAGAGTTAGGGATAGGATTAAAAAGAAGGGTTGTTTTGAAGTATTAAGAGAAGTAGGGGTAGTTTAAGCATAGTAGGGGTCGATCGACAAATATGAAAGATTATGAATCGTTCGGATTGGATGCTGCAAAAACCAACCCTACACAATAGTTAAAAGGTAGGCGTAATTGTTGGAAGTAGGGGCTATTTAGAGAACTAGGGGTAGGAATAAAAAGACGGACTGTTTTGAATTATTAAGAGAAGTATGGGTAGTTTAAACATAGTAGGGGTATATCAACAAATATGAAATTTGATGAATCATTTAGATTGGGTGCTGCGAAAACCAACCCTTCACAGAAGTTAGAAAATAGGGGTAATTGTTGGAAGGAATGATTATTTAGAGAATCAGTGGTAGGATTAAAAAGAAGGGCTGTTTTGAAGTATTAAGAGAAGTTGGGGTAGTTTAAGATTAGTAGGGGTAGAAGGACAAATATGAAAGATTATGAATCTTTTGGATGGGGTACTGCAAAAACCAACCCTTCACAGTAGTAAAAAGATAGGCGTAATTGTTCGAAGTAAGGGCTATTTAGAGAATTAGGGGTGGGATTAAAAAGGAGAACTTTTTTGAAGTATTTAGAGAAGTAGTGGTAGTTTAAGCATAATTGGCGTAGATCGACAAATATGGAAGATGATGAATCATTTAGATTGGGTGCAGCAAATACCAACCCTTCAGAGTAGTTAAAATATAGGGGTAATTTTTGGAAGTATGGGCTATTTAGAGAATTAGGAGTAGGATTAAAAAGAAGGGATGTTTTGAAGTATTAGGAGAAGTAGCGGTAGTTTAAGCATAGTATGGTAGATCGACAAATATAAAGATGATGAATCATATGGATTGGGTGCTGCAAAAACCAACCCTTCATAGAAGTTTAAAAATAGGGGTATTTGTTGGATTTGCAATATAGAGAATTGGGAGTTGGACTAAAATGAAGGGTTGTTTTGAAGTATTAAGAGAAGTAGGGGTAGTTTAAGCATATTAGGGGTAGATCGACAAATATAAAAGATGATGAATCATTTGGATCGGGTGCTGCAAAAACCAACCCTTCACAGTAGTTAAAAAATTGGGGTAATTGTTGGACGTAAGGGCTATTTCGAGAATTAGGGGTAGGATTAAAAAGAATAGTTGTTTTGAAGTATTAAGAGAAGTAGGCGTAGTTTAAGCATAGTAGGTGTAGATCGACAAATATGAAAGATGATGAATCATTTGGTTGTTGTAAAAACCAACACTTCACATAAGTTAAAAAATTGGCGTAATTGTTGGATGTAAGGGATATTTAGAGAATTAGGGGTAGGATTAATAAGAAGGCTGTTTTGAAGTATTAAGAGAAGCTGTTGTAGTTTAAGCATAATAGGGCTAAATCGACAAATATGAAAGATAACGAATCGTTTGGATTAGGTGCTGCAAAACCCAGCCCTTCACAATAGTTGAAAAATAGGGATAATTGTTGGAAGTAAGGGCTATTTAGAGAATTAGGGGTTGGATTAAAAACAAGGTCTATTTTGAAGTACTAAGAGAAGTAGGGATAGCTTAAGCATAGCAGGGGTGGATCGACAAATATGAAATATTATGAATCATTTTGATTAAGTAATGCAAAAACCATCCCTTCACAAAAGTTAAAAAATAGGGGAGATTATTGGAAGTAAGGGGTATCTAGAGAGTTAGGTGTAGGGTTAAAAAGAATAGCTATTTTGAAATATTAAAAGAAGTAGGGATAGTTTAGGCATAGTAGGGGCAGATCGACAAATATGAAAGATTATGAATCATTTGGATTGGGAGCCGCAAAAACAAACCCTTCACAGTAATGAAAGATACGTGTAATTGTCGGAAGTAAGGGCTATTTAGAGAATTAGTGTTAGGATTAAAAAGAATTTCTATTTTGATGTATTAAGAGAAGAAGGGGAAGTTTAAGCATTGTAGGGGTAGATCGACAAATATGAAAGATGATGAATCATTTAGATTGGGTGCTTCAAAAACCAACCCTTCACAGTAGTTAAAAAATAGGGGTAATCGTTTGTAGTAAGGGATATTTAGAGAATTAGTGGTAGGATTAAAAAGAAGAGATGTTTTGAGGTATTAAGAGAAGTAGGGGTAGTTTAAGCATAGTAGGGTAGATTGACAAATATAAAGATAATGAATCATATGGATTGGGTGCTGCAAAAACCAAACCTTCACAGAAGTTAAAAAATAGTGGTAATTGTTGGAAGGGCTATTTAGAGAATTAGGAGTTGGACTAAAATGAAGGGTTGTTTTGAAGTATTAAGAGAAGTAGGGGTAGTTTAGGCATATTGGCGGTAGTTCGACAAATATGAAAGATGATTAATCATTTAGATTGGGTGTTGCAAAAACCAACTCTTCACAGTAGTTAAAGAATAGGGGTAATTGTTGGAAGTATGGGCTATTTAGAGAATCAGGGGTAGGAATAAAAAGAATAGCTGTTTTGAAGTATTAAGAGAAGTAGGCGTAGTTTAAGCATAGTATGTGTAGATCGACAAATATGACAGGTGATGAATCGTTTGGATTGGGTGCTGTAAAAACCAACCGTTCACAGTAGTTAAAAAATAGGGGTAACTGTTGGGTGTAAGGGATATTTAGAGAACTATGGGTAGGATTAAAAAGAAGGCTATTTTGAAGTATTAAGAGAAGTAAGCGTAGTTTAAGCATAATAGGGGTAGATCGACAAATATGAAAGATGATGAATCATTTGGATTGGGTGCTGCAAAAATCAGCCCTTCACAGTAGTTAAAAAATAGGGGTAATTATTATAATTAAGGGATGTTTAGAGAATCAGGGGTAGGATTAAAAAGAATAGTTGTTTTGAAGTATTAAGAGAAGTAGGGGTTGTTTAAGCCTAGTAGCGGTAGATCGACAAATATGAAAGATGATGAATTATTTTGATTGGGAGCTGCAAAAACCAACCCTTCACAGTAGTTAAAAAATAGGGGTAATTATTGGAAGTTAGCGCTATTTAGAGAATTAGAGGTAGAATTAAAGAGAATAGCTGTTTTGAAGTATTAAGAGAAGTAGGGGTAGTTTAAGCATAGTAGGGGTAGATCGACAAATATGAAAGATTATGAATCATTTGGATTGGGTGCTGCAAAAAAAAAAAACCTTCGCAGTAATAAAATATAGGTGTAATTGTTGGAAGTAAGGGCTATTTAGAGAATTAGTGTTAGGATTAAAATGAATAGGTCTTCTGAAGTATTAAGAGAAGTAGGGGTAGTTTAAGCATAGTAGGGGTAGATCGACAAATATGAAAAATGACGAATCGTTTGGATTGGGTGCTGCAAATACCAACCCTTCACAGTAGTAAAAATATAGGCGTAATTTTTGGAAGTAAGGGCTATATAGAGAATTAGGAGTAGGATTAAAAAGAAGGCTTGTTTTGAAGTATTAAGAGAAGTTGCGGTAGTTTAAGCATAGTTGGGGTAGATCGACAAATATGAAAGATGATGAATCATTTAGATTGGGTGCTGCAAAAACCAAATTTTCACAGAAGTTAAAAAATAGGGGTAATTTTTGGAAGTAAAGGCTATTTAGAGAATCAGGGGTAGGATTAAAAAGAATAGTTGTTTTGAAGTATTAAGAGAAGTAGGCGCAGTTTAAGCATAGTATGTGTAGATCGACAAATATGACAGATGATGAATCGTTTGGATTGGGTGCTGTAAAAACCAACTGTTCACAGTAGTTAAATAATAGGGGTAACTGTTGGATGTAAGGGATATTTATAGAACTAGGGTAGGATTAAAATGAAGGTTGTTTTGAAGTATTAAGAGAAGTAAGGGTAGTTTAAGCATAATAGGTGTAGATCGACAAATATGAAAGATGATGAATCCTTTGGATTTGGTGCTTCAAAAATCATCCCTTCACAGTATATAAAAAAAAAGGAGTAATTATTGTAAGTAAGGGATGTTTAGAGAATTAGGGGTAGGATTAAAAAGAATAGTTGTTTTGAAGTATTAAGAGAAGTAGGGGTTGTTTAAGCAAAGTAGGGGTAGATCGACAAATATGAAAGATGATGAATCATTTGGATTGGGAGCTGCAAAAACCAACCCTTCACAGAAGATAAAAAATAGCGGTAATTGTTGGAAGGAATGAATATTTAGAGAATAAGGCATAGGATTAAAAAGAAGGGTTGTTTAGAAATATTAAGAGAAGTAGGGGTAGTTTAAGCATCGTATGGGTAGATCGACAAATATGAAAGATGATGAATCATTTGGGTTGGGTGCTGCAAAAACCAACCCTTCACCGTAGTTAAAAATTAGGTGTAATTTTTTTAAGTAAGTGCTATTTAGAGAATTAGAGGTAGGACTAAAAAGAATAGCTGTTTTGAAGTATTAAGAGAAGTACGGGTAGTTTAAGTATAGTAGAGGTAGATTGACAACTATGAAAGATTATGAATCGTTTGGATTGGGTGCTGCAGAAACCTACCCTTCACTGTAGTAAAAGATAGGCTTAATTGTTGGAAGTGACGGCTATTTAGAGAATTAGTGTTAGGATTAAAAATAATAACTATTTTGAAGTATTAAGAGAAGTAGGGCTAGTTTAAGCATTGTAGGGGTAGATCGACAAATTGGAAAAATGATAAATCTTTTAGATTGTGTGCTGCAAAAACCAACCCTTCACAGTAGTAAAAAGATAAGCGTAATTGTTGAAGTAAGTGCTATGTAGAGAATTAGGTGTACGATTAAAAAGATGGGTTGTTTCTAAGTATTAAGAGAAGTAGGGGTAGTTTAAGCATAGTTGGGGTAGATCGTGAAATATGAAAGATGATGAATCCTTTAGATTAGGTGCTTCAAAAACCAACTGTTAGCCTGCTTTGTGACCAGGCTACCCAAAGCAAAGATCATTTTAACACACATCTGGGTAAATGCTGTCTCATATGGAATCTCTGGATAACATCGCTCTCCGGCATTGGAAGCAGCATCAGAAGACACAAGGCAGTTTTGTCAAAATCACAAAATCAGTATAAACTGGCCCGAAACCCCTATCAAATGACCTCATTTAAATCTATTCACATCATATTCTTATATCCCTTTGAATTAGCTTCAGTTTGAGCTTTGGTTTGGCTCAATCGAACTTACGGTTTGAAAGTTATTCCCATTTCCGTGAACGGGTGTAAGCTGGCACATGACCGCGATCCGTAAACCGCGATCCGTGGACCGCGATCCGTGAACTGTGATCCATGAACCGTAATCCGCGATCCGACCCATGACCGCGATCCGATCCCCTAGGCTGATGGATGATGACCAAGACCAAGTCCACCACGATCCGAGAATGCAGAATCTCGCGACACTTGTCACCAACTGTCATATTGGCCAATTCTTCATCAAGCTACGAACCGGCCCGAGATCTTCGGGATGTGGGCCACGTATGACCGCGATCCGTCACCAAAAATCAGCTATAAATAGCCCATAGCTTGGCATTTTTCAGGATTTTTGACATCTCAACATCCATGGCTGCCATAGCCAACTCTTCTCCATGAATAACCACCATCTTCCTCAATAAATTCAATGGATTCGGAGAGAATTATTCATTGAATTCAAGTGATTGAAAGACAATATTCATTGCAATTGTAATCCATGAGTGAAATGAAAAAATATGAAGTGGACGTAGGCTCATTAACGCCGAACCACTATAAAAATCCTGTTGTCTTGCTTTTCTCTTATTTTTTCAGTTATTTCTTCATATCCTATGCTCTAACTACGATAATTTGGGTGTTAGCACCATTTTTTGGTCTAACATTTTGGTGCTTTCACTGAGAATTGAATTGTCAGCCTATCGGATTGCTATTCTACTATTTGGATTGGAAAGTTCGAAGAAAACAGTCCGCATTCCGACCATTTTTGAAGACTTCGTTGATTTTCTCAAATTAGAAATTCATGCCGCCGAAAGAAGCGAAGGATACACAAACTTCATAAGCAAACGAGGCTGGTGAAGAAGGTGCGCAGGAGCAGGTTGGAGCAGGTGGCCAACAGCATTCATCAAAGTTTGTCAATGAAGAGTAAACGGATTATCAAAGAATTTGACAACAGAATGGCGACGACTGGAATTCCTACAGAAGCCATGACCTCTATCTACCGGTGTTATTGAATGTGAGGAGTTGTTGAAAAGATTCGACATGCTGGCTGTGGCAGTATACAAAATAATGATGGTCTCATAACATCCCCCTCTTCTAGAGTTCCGATGGTGTATTGATTTGGCCAATGCAACTGATGTTTTTCATGAACGGGTAGTGATCACCTAGTTTACGTGACTTAAAGCTGTCCAACAGGCGAAATCCCAGACGACATTGACATAGAACAATCCGGACACTATTCTGCAGATGACTCAGAAGATCCTAATGACCAAAATTCTCAATGGTGGGATACCCGATGGCAAATAAGGATCCTAGCACTACAAAGTTACCCTCCACCAGAATGGCATGGTGTAAGACATGTGTCCTGTAGTTCACTCCCTGAAAGGCTTAGCTAACATTTGCAATGCCTATTTATCGTCAACAGCATCGAGGAAGACTGATTTCCATAGAATAAAGGGTAGATCAATGTACTTTGGTGCCCAGAGTTAGGTACCAATTGAACCACCATAGGCCATGAATGGGCATATGGATCCTTGCCCGGATGATTGCAACTTGACTACTCACCAGCCACCGCATGACCTTGGTCAAGAGATGAGAGTTTGGGATCAACAAAAATATGAATCAACCATCAGCTCTACACTTCATACAACAGTTGTGATAGGATATACGAACATTACTTGAAGCCTCACAAGCTATTCTATCATGTTCAAGCTCATCTAATCAAGATTCTGACAGAGCTACTCCAACAGAATTCAGAGCCTATATTGCACCCTAGTGCCTATTGCTAAATATGCCAACCGAAGATGGAGCGGGAATAGTCTATGGTCACCAAGTTATTGGCGAAGACGACTACTCAGCTAGATGGACCATGCTACGCAACAAAGATGGCGTGAAACCCAAAGATGCTTCCCCTCTAGATGAAATGGAGTGTGAAGGAGGTATCAAAGTTGCGAATAATGGGAGCATCACAAAAGGAATTGCCCAAGGAACTGTCTGAAGATCTAGATCCCAGCAAGGATCATCATTCGGGATGCAGAAGGGTGACATCTAATGACGCAACTACACGTGTTCTGATTGGTGATGTCGACCTGACTAAGGTCTTGAAATCGGATCTCATTTAGACCTCTTCCGAACGAAGGAACTGACAAGCTTTCTACAGGCGAACCTGGATGTGTTCGCTTGGACCTATGCTAATATTCGTAGGATTTTACCATAGTTTATGAGTCATTTGTTGAGAATAAACCTGAAGTGCGTTCTTGCCAAGCAAACAAGACGTATGCTCGATCCAGGGAAAGCATCTACCATGAAAGAGGAAGTCGGAATGTTGAGAGGCAATGGTTTTATATGATGTGCCACACATCCCGCTTGGATATCAAATCCCGTCCTTGTCAAGAACGCTAATGGAAAATGGCGCACACGCATTGAATTCGAAGATTTGAACAAAGTTTGCCTAAAAGGAAGCGTCCCGTCAATCAGAATTGACCAGGTTGTGGACTCAATGACTAGACATGAATGTATCCCTCTCATCGACGTGTGCGCAGCTTACAACCAAATTCTTATGCATGTGCCTGATCATGAATAAACATGTTTTATCATTGACCTCGAACTGTACTGTTATATGGAATTGGCATTCAGACCGAAGGATGCCGAGGCAACTTACCAGTGCTTACTGAATTATATGGTCCACAACCAAAGTGCAAGGCCCATGGAAGTCCATGTAGGTGATAGTCTTATGGAGTCCGAGCGGTCAACCTACCATGTTTCGAATTAGACAGAGACGTTCAATATCTAGAATGAACCTAATGGCCTCATAGTTAGCCATGAACAACAAAGAATTAAAGGCGTCTGAAGCTTGGCATGAAAGTTGGCACCACTTGTGTGTAAGGAGGATAAGGTCTGGAAACTAGTCAATAATGTGAGCAAGAAAGTAGTCGTGGTATACCCAAAGATTGAAAAACTCGTCTACAGCTTGCTGGTTGCTCTAAGATAGCTACCCCATTACTTCCAAGTTCATCCGATGGTATGCACCCTCACTAACTGCTACGACAGGTCCTGCAACGACCTGAGGCATCTGGAAAATTGCTTGATCGGGACATAGAGCTAAACCAGTTTGATCTCAACTCCCTCCTAAAGAAGTCCATACGAGGGCAAGCATTAACCAACTACATCTCTGAATGTACCACTCCCCAAGAGGATGTGGCAGATGTAGAAGATGCACCTGGAAGATGTAATCAGATGGTGCAAAGAATGATTGACTGTCCGACACCGATGTCTTATTAATAACCCCTAAAGGGCAGTCAATTTACTATACCTTGCGGTTGAAATTCTCCGCTACTAACGACGGCTCCGAAGACGACACCTTGATTATCGAATTGAAACTCTCTAAGGAGTTGGGAATAGTGTCATTGAACATATTATCTGACTTTCACATTGTTGTTCGCTAGGCTCGAAGGAAGTCCAGACGAAGGAACCACCACTCGCAGCTTACCTAGAACCGGAAGAAGGGTTGTTGGATGTATTAGAACGTTACAACATATCTCATGTCCTGCGAGCAGAAGATCAGAAGCCGGATAATCTGACCAAGTTAGAAGGGTCCGACAATATAGAAAAGATAGAGATGATCCCCATCAAGACACCATGAAATACAACCATTGATCAGATGGAAGTTGATCCAACGTTTGAGACCAAACCCGAAAGAGAGTCATGGTTAACTCCATGATAAACTTCCTACAACACAGAATGCATCTAACAAGGTGAAGTGAAAGGCGTGCAATCGTTCTTTATGCCTCGAGATATGACATGCAATTCAACATTGCCTATTTTTCTTGGAAGGTTGTCCCAAAACAAACACCAACGAGTGCAATTGCCGAATTCACCGCCCTGAATGATTCGAAAAAATCACCAATCAGCCACCCATTATATGGGAGATGTGCATGAATGAAACTTCTGGTGAACGGCGTTCTGAAGTTAGAAAGTGAAGACTCATACTTCCACTCTTTTCGTCAATTATCTGCCAAGTGACTCACTCCCCTAAGGCTGGGGGTAACTACAGATTTGAGCGTAAATTGCTCGAGATTACATCATCTAATTCAGAGCTGATACATCAAGAATTTGCCTGGCCAATTGACTTAGTCTTGCCTGAAAGTTAGCAAGTTGAATATCTAGAACGCTTACGCATGAATGCTGGTTGATTGTCTGCGCACCAACCCTTGTCCCCGATATGGGATCGAGGGTATATCAGCAAATTTATGTGATATGATTATCCACCAGCTGTAATATCCTATTTCCTAGCATGGAAAGTGCAAAAATTTCTACAAGCATGAATCCATTGTTCTCATGCTAATTTGCAACCTAACACCAATGCAAAGACGTGCTACCATTAGCAATCCAGTCATGACTTCCTGACACTCTATCCTTACCCTCAGCACGGGGGGAAAAAGGCGATTTGAAGGAGATGCGACCTCATCACTTGCTTATAGTACCTACCTAGCCGCCTTGGCCATCTCAAGACCCCGATCAGGGTCTATTCATTTTTTGGGACTGTCGCCCCCATGATAGTTTGAAAAGAAACCCCTCATCAACTAAAGGACTTTGGCAGCCCTTTATTGACAGATATAGGGCGAAGCAAAATGGACCTACAACACCATTTTTCGCTCTGAATGATACTCATTCCTTTAACAGGATTATTCTCTAACCATGACTATTATATTTGCATGCTTTATGAGTTATTGATGTAATTAACTCAGATGAATTAATATATAGATGGTATAGGTACCCCGGATTTTATGCCGAACAAATTTCTAACACCCACATATGGAATTATGGAACAGAACTATAACGAGCTCGACCGAACTGCTCGTCTACAAAGCCATGCTTTCCATCTAACGAAAGATGCATAGCTCATGATGGATCCGAGATGACCGTCCAATCCTTGGCTCACACATAGCAAACCACAAGACAATTATACATGAATCATTGAGTTGCTAAGTCAAAGTCCTACTCCAGATGGACGCGGTGTGACCGTCTATATGGCTCGATCCTATTCTCGATACCACCAGATTACATGAATTCAGATAAAGGAGGCAGCATTGCCCCTTGATATGCATATTCCTCAATAATGCAATTTTCTTTTACATGTTTCCTGAGTCAATAACATGACTAACTCAAGCAATATGAATGATGCAGGTACCCAAAGTTTGGTGCCAACCAATCCTACCACAGATGGATCGGAGGAACCCAAAGCATTGCCGAATATTTTCCAATAAACTCTAATCCTCGGAGCTTGGATATGAGTATAAATCTAGGATGAGTGTGATGGGCACGCAATAGTTGAAGGACACTCCATCCGTAACTCTAACTCTCAAGAGTCGAGAGAGAGTATAAAGGACGCGAAGATGACGTCCGCAAGGCGTGACGATGCATCATGATAAGAAACGCCTTGACATCACTCTAACCATGGCGACCGCCAGGAGAGTATAAAAGCGTCCCTGATTGTGCGCTGAGAAAGAACTCTTACCCCGCTGAAGGATCGGGGAGCGACAGAACAGCTGAGTTCGAACTCTAACCTCGGCGACTGCCAGGAGAGTATAAAAGCGTCCCTGATTGTGCGCTGAGAAAGAACTCTTACCCTGCTGAAGGATCGGGGAGCGACAGAACAGCTGAGTTCAAACTCTAACCTCGGCGACTGCCAGGAGAGTATAAAAGCGTCCCTGATTGTGCACTGAGAAAGAACTCTAACCCCGCTGAAGGATCGGGGAGCGACAGAACAACTGAGTTCGAACACTAACCTTGGTGACCGCCAGGTGAGTAAAAAGCGTCTATGATTAAGCGCTGAGAAAGGTGTTGGAGACTCAGCACCCCACCCCCTTAATTTCTGCTCCGCTGAGGGATCGTTGAGCATATCATGAAGCAATCTAGAACTCCTACCCCGCTGAAGGATCGGGGAGTAGATTGAAAGCTGAGTTCGAACTCCAGAGAGAGTATAAAGGCGCTAGAGACTTAGCTCCACAAGGTCTCCTACCCCGCCAGAGTGTCGAGGGACTGACTAAACTCCGAGCCCGGATCCTCCATGTCCGGACATGGGGGCAAAACAGTTAAGGTCCTAATCAATCCTCAACAAAGCCCTGGCCAGGCACTAAGTTAATGATTGATTGGGAGCATACCTATACACACATACTACTTTAGTGCATTTTCATTTGTAATTGCATTGACTACTTATAACGCTTCATGACTTATTTGCCCATTCACAGGTACAAGACAATGCGAAAGGAACAAAATTTTTATTACTAAATGCAGGTTTACAAAAGATAACTAGTCAAGAACGTGAGGGCCTCACTCGTAATGATGGAAACATGCTAATGGAAAACGAACAAAGGGTCGCACCCAGAAGGATGATGCAGGCCCCTTGAAGACCAGAAAGTAGATGCAAAGAGAACGTCCATCTGCTGATCCCAACTTACTTCCAGAATGGGAAGCTCAGATAAGGCTGGATATATCCCACGTAATAATTGAACATGATGCAACCATTTCGTCCCCGACCTTTCCCTTGATGCAAAGAGCAAACGGGAGCACTCGAGGCGACTACAATCTGACCCTTCACCGCTTGATTTCTGTCCTCGGAGCATGGATGGAAGACTAGGGCTTAGCATGTGCTGAATACCAACAATTCATTTTTGCACTCAACTCCGGCTCTTGATGCGAGAAGTGAACATGAATCCAGAGAAGACATGAATTCGAAGTGTACTGCTCAACAAAACCCCCTGTGGATAGGGGCACATGATATGAACCTTGAGCAGCATAGTTTTATAACTTGATGCCTCCGTTCCCAGTTGTGTGACAGAAGCCTGATTGATGGCTACTGCACATATTGATTTGAGAAGCCCGAGGCCGATCTTTACTTATTTCAAGACTTTACGCTGGGGGCATCAATGACAATTTAAAGGCTAAGCAACAATTATCAATTCACTGTAAATGATAAAATCGAAGTTCAAGCAATGAAGAACATGGCTCGGCCAGATAACAACCATCAGCTCGGGTTGAACGTAAATCAATCAGCAGGCATGCAACATGCGGCTTCGATTTAGAACGTCGCAGATAGAAACATAGGCAGTGGAATAGCTACTTGCAACATCCTAGATGAGAATGCAAGAATAGTAACAAACTCAGGTCATGCATGACCAGCTTTAGCTCTAACCCGAAAGGATACCCGAGCGATATTACACACTCAACTCCAAGAAAGAACGCAAAAATTCGAAGAACAGGAACCCGGTAGAGTCGAATGACTTGAACCACGACTCGGGGGCAACATCGACATGGAAACAAGAAATCAACAAAGACCCCCTTTTTTGTAATCTCAAATCCGATGTTAGGGGGCACCAGCCATGATAGTGACAGTATGCAGCAATTATTTAATGGAAACCTTTTCGCCAGTTTGATTCGGCACCTCTCGAGAGGCAGCACTTCTCAACATGATATGGATAACGACAATCACAGCCCTTACACGTGAGACATCGGGATCACCTGTTATTCCCCCAGACTTTAAATTTTCACCACAAGGAGACTTGCTTAGAGATTTTGATGAATTCAACCCTGAGGTGGATAGACTTTCATAACAAAAAGGTGTTAACATCGAGAAGATTGACCAAGATGCTTTTCCGACTGAAGAATGGAGCACCTTCCTATTCCTGAAACGATAAGAAAAAAAGGAAAAGTCCTGGAAAACATTGACAAGAACGTGCAATTCCAAAGAGGATCTATACCACTAATCGAGCTCATGATCTTGTTTGTCAAGCTCAATTGAACCGCGCATGAGAAAGAGACTCAACGAGACTATGATGAACATTTCAGACTATGGTGAAACATAAACAGAGGGGCCCAACTAACTTCATAACGACATTTATCCGCTCGCATTTAGCAAGCTTACTTAACTTCACAACTGATCCAATGAGAGTAACTGAATTTGCTGACGCCCAATTAGGCATTCCTCACTATCTGACTAAAGAGAAAAGACGATATCAAAGCGAGTGTAGTTCGACCTTTTGTGAATACAACACAAACTTTTCCTGACTCGAGATAGGACACAGAATGTCTTATGTCGACCAAAATTATTGAACCTGCAACTCTTACTCGATGCGGGGACAAGAAGTATAAAGGCTTAAAGCTTGGATGTCTAATTGACTTAACTCAACAACCATCGATGCTCGAGGCATAAACCCTGACTTCGCCTTCCCTTTGAGGGTACGAGCGTCGAATCGTGAACTGACCGTGAAAACAACTCTGGCTTGGAGCAAGATTTAAAACATGAATGTTATGCTTTCGGAGTACAACCTTACTCATGTTTCCCGATCTAGCGAGCCGGTTTACGGGTCAAATGTGACTTCAAAGATTCAAATCGCTGTTACACCAAATGGAAGATGTTACAAATATGAACAGTATGTGAACAACAGATCACGAGGCGATCCAAAGCGATTATGGATTCCTCAGACCACGATCCAGAGTGATCATGGCTTTCAGATTCCTTAATGTTACAATTCAACGCAATTTTAAGATCCTGGATCAATATCAAGATATCAAGCTAGTCCAAACTTGAGTATAAATGAAAAATTCATATTTTGATTCTAATGTGCTCGGTCCCGGCGATCCAGATACCGACTCAAAGCTCGAGAATTCTTGAATTACCCAATGATTTGGATGGCTACTTCGTACATTGACCCATATGTAAAAAAAATCTAGCCCGACGATGCACTCAGCTTATGAAAAATAATAAAATTGTTTGGCAACGACCTGTGTGTGTAGAATCACACTCGGGAGCCAACAATTTAGCATGACTTTTGACGAGTGAATTAGACCTTTTGATTCGACAAGGTCTAAACAATTACTTGATCATCTCGAATACTCCTTCCAGAGAACATGGCTCGACTAGCTCCTAGGGATGCAATGCAACAATTGGATAAAGACTGCTCAAGGACGAATAAGGACATTCCAGAAAGATTTAGCTCAACATATTCAAAGCACATCTCATTCTCGATAAGATGTACTTTGGGGGGCAAAATGTTAGCCTGCTTTGTGACCAGGCTACCCAAAGCAAAGATCATGTTGACACACCTTTGGGTAAATGCTGTCTCATATGGAATCTCTGGATAACATCGCTCTCCGGCATTGGAAGCATCATCAGAAGACACAAGTTAGTTTGGTCAAAATAACAAGATCAATATAAACTGGCCCGAAACCCCTATCAAATAACCTCATTTAGATATATTCACATCATATACTTGTAGCCCTTTGAATTAGCTTCAGTTTGAGCTTTGGTTTTGCTCAATCGGACTTACGGTTTGAAAATTTTGCCCATTTCCGTGAACGGGTGTAAGCTGGCACATGACAGCGATCCGTGAACCGCGATCTGTGAACCGTGATCCGTGAACCGCGACCCGTGGACCGCGATCCGTGAACCGCGATCCGTGAACCGTAATCCGCGATACGACCCGTGACTGCGATCCGATACCCTAGGTTGATGGATGATGACCAAGACCAAGTCCACCACGATCCGAGAATGCAGGATCTCGCGACACGTGTCACCAACTGTCATATTGACCAATTATTCATCAAGCTACGAACCGGTCCGAGATCTTCGGGATGTGGCCCACGTATGACCGCGATCCGTCACCAGAAATCAGCTATAAATATCCTAGAGCTTGGCATTTTTCAGGATTTTTGACATCTCAACATCCATGGCTGCCATAGCCAACTCTTCTCCATGAATAACCACCATATTCCTCAATAAATTCAATGGATTCGTAGAGAATTATTCATTCAATTCAAGTGATTGAAAGACAATATTCATTGCAATTGTAATCCATGAGTGAAATGAGAAAATATGAAGTGGACGTAGGCTCATTAACGCCGAACCACTATAAAAATCCTGTTGTCTTGCTTTTCTCTTATTTTTTCAGTTATTTCTTCATATCCTACGCTCTAAATACGATAATTTGGGTGTTAGGACAATTTTTTGGTCTAACACCAAGCCTTCACAGAAGATAAAAATTAGGGTAATTGTTGGAAGGAATGACTATTTAGAGAATTAGGGGTATGATTAAAAGAAGGGTTGTTTTGAAGTATTAAGAGAAGTAGGGGTAGTTTAAGCATAGTAGGTGTAGATCGACAAATATGAAAGATTATGACTCGTTTGGATTGGATGCTGCAAAAAGCAACCATTCACAGTAGTAAAAAGATTGGCGTAATTGTTGGGAGTAGGGGCAATTTAGAGAATAAGGGGTAGGAATAAAAATAAGTATTGTTTTGAATTATTAAGAGATGTGGGGGTAGTTTAAGCATAGTAGGGGTATATCGACAAATATGAAATAAGATGAATAATTTAGATTTGGTGCTGCAAAAACCAACCCTTCACAGAAGTTAAAAAATAGGGGTAATTGTTGGAAGGAATGACCATTTAGAGAATTAGGGGTAGGATTAAAAAGAAGGGTTGTTTTGAAGTATTAAGAGAAGTAGGGTAGTTTAAGCCAGTAGGGGTAGATGGACAAATATGAAAGATTATGAATCATTTGGATGGGGTACTGCAAAAACTAACCCTTCACCGTTGTAAAAAGATAGGCGTAATTGTTGGAAGTAAGGGCTATTTAGAGAATTAGGGGTAGGATTAAAAAGAAGAACTGTTTTAAAGTATTAAGAGAAGTAGAGGAGTTTAAGCATAGTAGAGGTAGATCGACAAATATAAAAGATGATGAATCATTTAGGTTGGGTGCTGCAAAAACCAACCCTTCACAGTAGTTAAAAATTAGGGGTAATTGTTGGAAGTAAGGTCAATTTAGAGAATTAGGGGTAGGACTAAAAGGAATAGCTGTTTTGAAGTATTAAGAGAAGTAGGGGTAGTTTAAGCATAGTACGGGTAGATCGAAAAAAATGAAAGATGATGAATCATTTGTGTTAGGTGCTGCAAAAACCAACCCTTCACAGTAGTTAAAAATTAGGGGTAATTGTTGTAAGTAAGGGCTATTTAGAGAATTAGAGGTAGGATTAAAAATAACAGTTGTTTTGAAGTATTAAGAGAAGTAGGGGTAGTTTAAGTATAGTAGGGTTAGATCGACAAATATGAAAGATTATGGATCGTTTGGATTGGGTGCTGCAAAAACCAACCCTTCACAGTAGTAATAGATAGGCGATATTATTGGAAGTAAGGGCTATTTAGAGAATTAGTGTTAGGATTAAAAAGAATAACTGTTTTGAAGTATTAAGAGAAGTAGAGGTAGTTTAAGCATTGTAAGGGTAGATCGACAAATATGAAAAATGATGAATCGTTTGGATTGGGTGTTGCAAAAAACCAACACTTCACAGTAGTAAAAAGATGGTCGTAATTGTTGGAAGTAAGGGCTGTGTAGAGAATTAGGGGTAGGATTAAAAAGAAGGGTTGTTTTGAAGTATTAAGAGAAGTAGGGGTAGTTTAAGCATAGTTGGGGTAGACTGAGAAATATGAAAGATGATGAATCCTTTAGATTAGGTGCTGCAAAAACCAACCCTTCACAGAAGTTAAAAAATAGGGGTAATTGTTGGAAGGAATTACTATTTAGAGAATTAGGGGAAGGATTAAAAAGAAGGGCAGTTTTGAAGTATTTAAAGAAGTAGGGGTTGTTTAAGCATTGTAGGGGTTGGTCGACAAATATGAAAGATTACGATTCGTTTGGGTTGGATGCTGCAAAAACCAACCCTTCACAGTAGTAAAAAGGTAGGCGTAATTGTTGGAAGCAGGGGCTATTTAGAGAATAAGGGGTAGGAATAAAAAGAAGGACTGTTTTGAATTATTAAGAGAAGTACGGGTAGTTTAAGCATAGTAGGGGTATATCGACAAATATGAAGTATGATGAATCATTTTAGATTGGGTGCAGCAAAAACCAACCCTTCACAGAAGTTAAAAAATAGGGGTAATTGTAGGAAGGAATGACTATTAAGAGAATTATGGGAAGGATTAAAAAGAAGGGCTGATTTGAAGTATTAAGAGAAGTAGGGGTAGTTTAAAAACCGTAGGGGTAGATTGACAAATATGAAAGATTATGAATCATTTAGATGGGGTACTGCAAAAACCAACCCTTCACAGTAGTAAAAAGATAGGCGTAATTGTTGGAAGTATGGGTTATTTAGAGAATTAGGGGTAGGATTAAAAAGAAGAACTATTTTGAAGTATTAAGAGAAGTAGGGGTAGTTTAAGCATAGTAGGGTAGAACGACAAATATAAAGATAATGAATCATATGGGTTGGGTGCTGCAAAAACTAACCCTTCACAGAAGTTTAAAAATAGGGGTATTTGTCGGAATGGCTGTATACAGAATTAGGAGTTAGACTAAAATGAAGGGTTGTTTTGAAGTATTAAGAGAAGTAGGGGTAGTTTAAGCATATTAGGGGTAGATCGACAAATATGAAAGATGATGAATCATTTGGATTGGGTGCTGCAAAGACAAGCCCTTTACAGTAGTTAAAAAACAGGGGTAATTGTTGGAAGTAAGGGCTATTTAGGGAATTAGGGGTAGGATTAAATAGAATAGTTGTTTTGAAGTATTAAGAGAAGTAGGCGTAGTTTAAGCGTAGTAGGCCTAGATCGACAAATATTAAAGATGATGAATCGTTTGGAATGGGTGATGTAAAAACCAACCCTTCACAGTAGTTAAAAAATAGGGGTAATTGTTGGATGTAAGGAATATTTAGAGAATTAGGGGTAGGATTAATAAGAAGGTTGTTTTGAAGTATTAGGAGAAGCAGTTGTAGTTTAAGCATAATAGGGGTAAATCGACAAATATGAAAGATGACGAATCGTTTGGATTAGGTGCTGCAAAAACCAACCCTTCACAGTAGTTATAAAATAGGGATAATTGTTGGAAGTAAGGGCTATTTAGAGAATTAGGGGTTTGATTAAAAAGAAGGGCTATTTTGAAGTACTAAGAGATGTAGGGATAGTTTAAGCATAGTAGAGTTAGATCGACTAATATGAAAGATGGTGAATCATTTGGATTGGGTGCTGCAAAAAACAACCCTTCACAGAAGTTAAAAAATAGGGGTGATTATTGGGAGTAAGGGCTAGTTAGAGAATTAGGGGTAGGACTAAAAATAATAACTATTTTGAAGTATTAAGAGAAGTACAGACAGTTTAAGCATAGTAGGGGTAGATCGACGAATATGAAAGATTATGAATTGTTTGGATTGGGTACTGCAAAAACAAACCCTTCATAGCAGAGAAAGATATGTGTGATTGTTGGAAGTAAGGGATATTTAGAGAATTAGTATTAGGATTAAAAAGAATACGTGTTTTGAAGTATTAAGAGAAGTAGCAGTAGTTTAAGCATAGTAGGGGTAGATCGACAAATATGAAAGATGATGAATCATTTAGATTGGGTGCTGCAAAAACCAACCCTTCACGGTAGTTAAAAAATAAGGGTAATTGTTGGAAGTAGGGGATATTTAGAGAATCAGGGATAGGATTAAAAAGAAGGGATGTTTTGATGTACGAAGAAAAGTAGGGGTAGTTTAAGCATAGTAGGGTAGATCGACAAATATAAATATGATGAATCGTATGGATTGGGTGCTGCAAAAATCAACCTTTCACGGAAGTTAAAAAATATGGGTAATTTTTGGAATTGCCATTTAGAGAATTAGGAGTTTGAATAAAATGAAGGGTTGTTTTGAATTATTAAGAGAAGTAGGGGTAGTTTAAGTATATTAAGGGTAGATCTACAAATATGAAAGATGATGAATCATTTAGATTGGGTGCTGCAAGAACCAAACCTTCACAGTAGTTAAAAAGTAGGGCTAATTGTTGGAAATAAGGGCTATCTAGAGAATCAGAGTTAGGATTATAAAGAATTGTAGTTTTGAAGTATTAAGAGAAGTAGGCGTAGTTTAAGCATAGTAGGTGTAGATCGACAAATATGAGAGATGATGAATCGTTTGGATTGGGTGCTTTAAAAACCAACCCTCCACAGTAGTTAAAAAATAGGGGTAATTGATGGATGTAAGGGATACTTAGAGAAATAGAGGTAGGAATTAAAATGAAGGTTGTTTTGAAGTATTAAGAGAAATAAGGGTAATTTAAGCATAATAGGGGTAGATCGACAAATATGAAAGATGATGAATCGTTTGGATTGGGTGCTACGAAAACCAACCCTTCACATTAGTTAAAAAATAGGGATAATTGTTGGAAGTAAGGCTATTTAGATAATTAGGGGTTGGATTAAAAAGAAGGTCTATTTTGAAGTACAAAGAGAACTAGTGATAGATTATGCATAGTAGAAGTAGATCGACAAATATGAAAGATAATGAATCATTTGGATTAGATGCTGCAAAAACCAACCCTTCACAGAAGTTAAAAAATATGGCAAAATTTTGGAAGTAAGTGCTATGTAGAGAATTAGGGGTAGGATTAAAAAGAACAGCTGTTCTGAAGTATTAAGGGAAGTAGGGGTAGTTTAAGCATAGTAGGGGTAGATCGACAAATATGAATGATTATGAATCTTTTGGATTGGGTTCTGCAAAAAAAAACCTTCATAGTAGTAAAAGATAGGCTTAAATGTTGGAAGTAAGGGCTATTTAGAGAATTAGTATTAGGATTAAAAAGAATAGCTGTTTTGCAGTATTAAGAGAAGTAGGGGTAGTTTAAGCATAGTAGGGGGTAGATCGACAAATAAGAAAAATGATGAATCGTTTGGATTGGTTGCTGCAAATACCAACCCTTCAAAGTAGTAAAAAGATAGGCGTAATTGTTGGAAGTAAGGGCTATTTAGAGAATTAGAGGTAGGATTAAAAAGAAGGGTTGTTTTGAGTTATTAAGAGAAGTAGAGGTAGTTTAAACATAGTAAGGGTCGATCGACAAATATGAAAGACGATAAATCATTTAGATTGGGTGCTGCAAAAACCAATCCTTCACAAAAGTTAAAAAATAGGTGTAATTGTTGGAAGGAATGACTATTTGCAGAATTAGGCATAGGATTAAAAAGAAGGTTTTTCTTTTTTTTGGAGTATTAAGAGAAGTAGGGGTAGTTTAAGCATAGTAGGGGTAGATCATCAAAAGTGAAAGATTACGAATCGTCTGGATTAGGTGTTGTAATAACCAACCCTTCATAGTAGTAAAAAGATAGGCGTAATTGTTGGAAGTATGGGCTATTTATAGAATTAAGGGTAGGATTAACAAGAAGGGTTGTTTTGAAATATTAAGAGAAGTAGGGGTAGTTTAAGAATAGTAGAGGTAGATCGACAAATTAAAAAGATGATGAATCATTTAGATTGGGTGCAGCAAAAACCAACCCTTCATAGAAGTTAAAAAATAGGGGTAATTGTTGGAAGGAATGAATATTTAGAGAATTAAGGGTAGGATTAAAAAGAAGGGTTGTTTTGAAGTATTAAGAGAAGCAGAAATAGTTTAAGCATAGTAGGGTAGATCGACAAATATAAAGATAACGAATCATATGGATTGGGTGCTACAAAAACCAACCCTTCACAGAAGTTAAAAAATAGGGGTAATTTTTGGAATTGCTATTTAGGGAATTAGGAGTTGGAATAAAATGATGGGTTTTTTTGAATTATTAAGAGAAGTAGGGGTAGTTTAAGCATATTAGGGGTAGATCGACAAATATGAAAGATGATGAATCATTTAGATTGGGTGCAGCAAAAACGAACCTTTGAACGTAGTTAAAAAATAGTGATAATTGTTGGAAGTAAGGGCAATTTAGAGAATCAGAGGTAGGATTAAAAAGAATAGTTATTTTGAAGTATCAAGAGAAGTAGGCGTAGTTTAAGCATAGTAGGTGTAGATCGACAAATATGACAGATGAGGAATCGTTTGGATTGGGTGCTATAAAAACCAACCCTTCACAGTAGTGAAAAAAATAGCAGTAATTGTTGGATGTAAGGGATATTTAGAGAATTAGAGGTAGGAATTAAAAAGAAGACTGTTTTGAAGTATTAAGAGAAGTAAGGGTAGTTTAAGCACAATAGGGGTAGATCGACAAATATGAAAGATGATGAATCGTTTGGATTGGGTGCTACGAAAACCAACCCTTCACATTAGTTAAAAAATAGGGATAATTTTGGAATTAAGGCTATTTAGAGAATTAGGGGTTTGATTAAAAATAAGGGATATTTTGAAGTACATAGAGAAATAGGGATAGATCAAGCATAGTAGAGGTAGATCGACAAATATGAAAGATGATGAATCATTTGGATTGGGTGCTGCAAAAACCAACCCTTCACAGAAGTTAAAAAATAGGGCTAATTATTGGAAGTAAGTTTTATTTAGAGAATTAGGGGTAGGATAAAAAACAACAGCTATTTTGAAGTATTAAGAGAAGTAGGGGTAGTTTAAGCATAGTAGGGGTAGATCGACAAATATGAATGATTATGAATCGTTTGGATTGGGTTTTACAAAAAAAAAACCTTCACAGTAGTAAAAGATAGGCTTAAATGTTGGAAATAAGGGCTATTTAGAGAATTAGTATTAGGATTAAAAAGAATAGTTGTTTTGAAGTATTAAGAGAAGTAGGGTAGTTTAAGCATAGTAGGGGGTAGGTCGATAAATAAGAAAATTGATGAATCGTTTGGATTGGGTGCTGCAAATACCAACCATTTACAGTTGTAAAAAGATAGGTGTAATTGTTGGAAGTAAGGGCTATTCAGAGAATTAGAGGTAGGATTTAAAAGAAGGGTTGTTTTGAAGTATTAAGAGAAGTAGAGGTAGTTTAAGCATAGTAAGGGTTGATCGACAAATATGAAAGATGATAAATCATTTAGATTGGGTGCTGCGAAAACCAATCCTTCACAAAAGTTAAAAAATATGTGTAGTTGTTGGAAGGATTAGCTATTTAGAGAATTAGGCATAGGATTAAAAAGAAGGGTTTTTTTTTTTGAAGTATTAAGAGAAGTAGGGGTTGTTTAAGCATTGTAGGGGTAGTTCATCAAACGTGAAAGATTATGAATCGTCTGGATTGGGTGCTGCAAGAACCAGCCCTTCATAGTAGTAAAAAGATAGGCGTAATTGTTGGAAGTATGGGCTATTCAGAGAATTAGGGGTAGGATTAAAAAGAAGGACTGTTTTGAAATATTAAGAGAAGTAGGGGTAGTTTAAGCGTAGTAGAGGTAGACCGACAAATTTAAAAGATGATGAATCATTTAGATTGGCTGCTGCAAAAACCAACCCTTCATAGAAATTAAAAAATAGGGGTAATTGTTGGAAGGAATGAATATTTAGAGAATTAGGGGCAGGATTAAAAAGAAGGGTTATTTTGAAGTATTAAGAGAAGTAGGGGTAGTTTAAGCATAGTATAGGTAGATCGACAAGTATGAAATATTATGAATCGTTTGGATTGGGTGCTGCAAAAACGAACCCTTTAAAGTAGTAAAAAGATAGGCGTAATTGTTGGGAGTAAGGACTGTTTAGAGAATTAGGTGTTGGATTAAAAAGAAAGGCTATTCTGAAGTATTAAGATAAGTAGGGGCAGTTTAAGCATAGTAGGGGTAGATCAACAGATATGAAAGATGATGAATCATTTAGATTGGGTGCTGCAAAAACCAATCCTTCAAAGTAGTTAAAAAATAGGGGTGATTGTTGGAAGAATGGGGAATTTAGATAATTAGGGATATGATTAAAAATAATAGCAGTTTTGAAGTATTGAGAGAAGTAGGGGTTGTTTAAGCATAGTAGGGGTAGATCGACAAATATGAAAGATGATGAATCATTTGGATTAGGACCCGCAAAAACCAACCCTTCACAGTAGTTAAAAATAAGGGGTAATTATTGTAAGTAAGGGATATTTATAGAATTAGAGGCAGGATTAAAAAGAGTAGTTGTTTTGAAGTATTAAGAGAAGCATGTGCAGTTTAAGTATAGTAGGGTTAGATCGACAAATATGAAAGATTTTGAATCGTTTGGGTTGGGTGCTGCAAAAACCAACCCTTCACAGTAGTAAAAGATAGGCATAATTTTTGCAAGTAAGGGCTATTTAGAGAATTAGTGTTAGGATTAAAAAGAATAGTTGTTTTGAAGTATTAAGAGAAGTAGGGGTAGTTTAAGCATAGTAGGGGGTAGATCGACAAATAAGAAAAATGATAAATCGTTTGGATTGGGTGATGCAAATACCAACCCTTCAAAGTAGTAAAAAGATAGGCGTAATTGTTGGAAGTAAGGGCTATTTAGAGAATTAGAGGTAGGATTAAAAAGAAGGGTTGTTTTGAGGTATTAAGAGAAGTAGAGGTAGTTTAAGCATAGTAAGGGTAGATCGACAAATATGAAAGACGATAAATCATTTAGATTGGGTGCTGCAAAAACCAATCCTTCACAAAAGTTAAAAAATAGGTGTAATTGTTGGAAGGAATGTCTATTTAGATAATTAGGCATAGGATTAAAAAGAAGGGTTTTTTTTAAGTATTAAGAGAAGTAGGGGTAGTTTAAGCGTAGTAGGGGTAGATCATCAAAAGTGAAAGATTACGAATTGTATGGATTGGGTGCTGTAAAAACCAACCCTTCATAGTAGTAAAAAGATAGGCGTAATTGTTGGAAGTATGGGCTATTTATAGAATTAGGGGTAGGATTAAAAAGGAGGGTTGTTTTAAAATATTAAGAGAAGTAGGGGTAGTTTAAGCATAGTAGAGGTAGATCGACAAATTAAAAAGATGATGAATCATTTAGATTGGGTGCAGCAAAAACCAACCCTTCATAGAAGTTAAAAAATAGGGGTAATTGTTGGAAGGAATGAATATTTAGAGAATTAAGGGTAAGATTAAAAAGAAGGGTTGTTTTGAAGGATTAAGAAAAGAAGAAGTAGTTTAAGCATAGTAGGGCAGATCGACAAATATAAAGATGATGAATCATATGGATTGGGTGCGACAAAAACCAACCCTTCACAGAAGTTAAAAAATAGGGGTAATTTTTGGAATTGCTATTTAGAGAATTTGGAGTGGGAATAAAATGACGGGTTTTTTTGAATTATTAAGAGAAGTAGGGGTAGTTTAAGCATATTAGGGGTAGATCGACAAATATGAAAGATGATGAATCATTTAGATTGGGTGCAGCAAAAACCAACCCTTCACCGTAGTTAAAAATTAGTGATAATTGTTGGAAGTAAGGGCTATTTAGAGAATCAGAGGTAGGATTAAAAAGAATAGTTGTTTTGAAGTATTAAGAGAAGTAGGCGTAGTTTAAGCATAGTAGGTGTAGATCGACAAATATGACCGATGATGAATCGTTTGGATTGGGTGCTGTAAAAACCAACCCATCACAATAGTTAAAAAATAGCAGTAATTGTTGGATGTAAGGGATATTTAGAGAATTAGAGGTAGGAATTAAAAAGAAGACTGTTTTGAAGTATTAAGAGAAGTAAGGGTAGTTTAAGCACAATAGGGGTAGATCGACAAATATGAAAGATGATGAATCGTTTGGATTGGGTGCTAAGAAAACCAACCCTTCACATTAGTTAAAAAATAGGGATAATTGTTGGAATTAAGGCTATTTAGAGAATTAGGGGTTTGATTGAAAAGAAGGGCTATTTTGAAGTACAAAGAGAAGTAGGGATAGATTAAGCATAGTAGAGGTAGATCGACAAATATGAAAGATGATGAATCATTTGGATTGGGTGCTGCAAAAACCAAACCTTCACAGAAGTTAAAAAATAGGGCTAATTATTGGAAGTAAGTGTTATTTAGAGAATTAGGGGTAGGATTAAAAAGAACATCTGTTTTGAAGTTTTAAGAGAAGTAGGGGTAGTTTAAGCATAGTAGGGGTAGATCGACAAATATGAATGATTATGAATCGTTTGGATTGGGTTTTGCAAAAAAAAAAAAAAACTTCACAGTAGTAAAAGATAGGCTTAAATGTTGGAAGTAAGGGCTATTTAGAGAACTAGTATTAGGATTAAAAAGAATAGTTGTTTTGAAGTATTAAGAGAAGTAGGGTATTTTAAGCATAGTAGGGGGTAGATCGATAAATAAGAAAATTGATGAATCGTTTGGATTGGTTGCTGCAAATACCAACCATTTACAGTAGTAAAAATATAGGCGTAATTGTTGGAAGTAAGGGCTATTCAGAGAATTAGAGGTAGGATTTAAAAGAAGGGTTGTTTTGAAGTATTAAGAGAAGTAGA